>JAXCHO010000017.1:14925000-16341412 GCA_036630365.1 Acanthiza pusilla
CCTTTTCCTTTTCCTTTTCCTTTTCCTTTTCCTTTTCCTTTTCCTTTTCCTTTCCCTTTCCCTTTCCTTTTCCTTTTTTTTGCAGATCAAAGGAATAAAGACCAGGTTATCTGCTCTTGGGCAGTTCTTACAAAGGCAAATAGAGAGCATATAACATTCCACTATTTCAGATCACCTCCATTTCAGTAAAATCCAGTTAAGCCACTGGGAGCCAGAGCCATGTACCAAGAAGTAAAGGTTTTGGAAGCTATTTCTTCTCATATGTAGCAGACATTTTTTTACAGTTTAGCACTGGGGTAATGACACTCATATTGCTGCCTTTGGATCACTCTTTTGTGAAGGGTGGGGGGACAAATATCTCTCAAAGTTTGTCTTCAAGCGGGTACAGAGTTCCACTCCAGAAGAATGATGGTGGGGAAAAAGAAAGACCAAGGACCTTCTTACATACTAGATTTACAAGCATGTCAGTACAAAAAAAAAAATAAATAAAGTAGTCTTTCTCAGTATCCATTTTAAGCATGCCTTCCATGCCTTCCAACACTGTTAACACTGTTACCCTTTCCAGGATGACTTTTGTTTTCTGGGGTTTTTGTTGTGGAAGTTGAACCTTCCTTTTCAAACCACCTAACTCTGCAAGCCATTGTTACTTGAGAGCAGAGGAATAAAACAAGCAGCAAATCTGTCTTAAAATGCAAATGCCCTCTTCCAGTCATGCGTGTGCCTGCTCTGGAACCATGCCCACCTTCTGCAAAAATTCCTGGGCATATCAGCTTCCATATTCTCATTTTTCTTCGTGAATAATGGCAATCCCTTTTCTTATGTTACACTTCTGTGCCTAGCTATTCAGTTTCTGCTTTTTCACAAGGGAAAAAGCTATGATCTTAACATCATGGGATGACACTCGAGTGAATTATTTTGCTATGCATCTACGCTGCAGGTGAAGTAGTGGGTAAAGAAAGTTCCGGGAACACTCTCTTTTTTCTCCTGTTTTGAAACCAAGCAGAATTTTTACTCTTTGAATATTACAAAAGGACTTCCTAGTGTGGTGGATTATATGGCCAAGGGCTAAATCTATACTGAAATACAAATTTTTAGCCCTTTTGTGCCACTTGCAGTGCCCATGAGCACTAGTAAATGTGAATACAGGTCAGAAGCTGTCCTCCAGCAATGCCACCAAGCAGGTGCTCAGGTAAAAAGCTGACTCTAGGAAACTCTGCCTGCCTGCAGTGATGCTCACGTTTCACCCAATTTATTCAAATACATCAGTCACAGCTAAGCCAAAGGTATTGTACTAAGGGTGCCATATTAATGGTTAAGCCAAGGTAGCCACTTGCTGCAATGAAATAAAACTTTTCCCTTTCTCCTGGGCATGTGATCCTACACTCCCCAATATCCTACAGAGTCAGTTCACAACATCAATAAACATCTAACGTGGCAAGGAGAAAGTTTTCTGGTTGCTCAGCCAGCAGAGCTGGCTCACTAAGGAAGCTGACAAACGCCAGAGCTGGCCCAAGGGAACAAAGCCAGGACCAGGATGGTATCTTTCAACAACAGTGAGCCTTTTGCTGTCATCAAATTATGTCCTAAATAGGAACTGAAACATAAAAATATCTCTCCAGCACTCCTTCAATAGAAAGATAAAACACGGCTGTAATTTGTTGAGAAAAGGCAGTGATTTATCGTTGTAAAAATCATAGGGTAATCATATAAGAAGGCGTCTAGCATTCAGCCTCATCATGTGATATTTGATGACACAAGCAGAGACATTTGGACCTGCATCTTATACTTTAGGTCCAAGCTACCTACAAAGTAGTGGAAAATACAAAGTGGATCTGGAAACAAAGTATTTTGCACTCAGAAACTGCAAGAACTTCAAATATTCAAAACCACATTTCTAATTATTATTTAAAACCACCCAAAAAACAAACGCCAGAGCTCTGCATGTGAAGCTATAAGTGATTAAGAACTGGCAAACTAACTATTTGTAAGAAAAAGGATGCTATTAGCACTGTGCCAGCACGATCAGAAGTACAACACTTAAAAATAAAAAAAGGAAGATGAGATGCTTCCGTACAAAAGCTTGATGCAAAATTTCATGGGGCAAATGAATCTTTCCTTTTACTTCAATGGTTCTTCTGTGAGGAGTCAAGTGTCTGAATTTAAGAAGTATTTTTTTTCTAAGGTAATTTGAAACAGAAAATAAAGCTACTAGGATTCCAAGTTTACCTCCAAAAACCATATGAATGAAAAAAAAAAAGCAATCTTTCAAATCCAGAGATTGGCCCCCCATAATTTGCTGAAGAGTATCTGGTTTCCTACCTCATTTTCAATGGATAGAAATATCCCCTTCCTACTCTTACAACACTTACCAGGCTTCAGACTTATATCTGCTTATGTTTTTCCTTTAGAAAGTAGAAGGTGGTGAAAGCCACTATGAACTTGATATGCTTACTTATGAAAGAGAAGTGCAGTGAAACTGTACATATATATGTATATATATAGTTTTATTCTTCATTTGGAACCTAAAAAAATAGAAACGTACAACTATAAAGAAAAAGCAGACAATGAAGAAGACTTTTATGTTCAGAAAGATAGATGGTTTGGCCAATAAATGTCTGAGATAATAGTTTTAAAAATATTTACTGTTCAAAAAGTTAAAGTCAAACTATTTGTTTAGCCTAATCTTTTGTGATTTGAAATACCTGATGAGAAGTCAAGAAAAGATAGTACAAAAAGGTAGCATTTTTACATTTTAATATTCTTTAGCTCTGAAACAAAAGTGAGGTTTTCAATCTTTGAGGTATTTTTAGGTACATTTTGGCAAGCTGTTATGCAATTTGTATTGTTTTTCTTTTGGAGAATGGTTTTACAGCCAGAGCTAGAAAGCAGCTTACCCATAGTTCCAAGCTCAGAAGACAAATATTGGTTTGGAGCTCCACATACTTACAGTATATAATGCTTCTGGCAGAATGAAAACAAACCCAAGAAAGCATAAGGTTGTTAAGCTTTTGTCGTGGTTTAACCCCAGCCATCCACCAAGCCCCCCATCGCCGCTCACTCACTTCCCCACCAGTGGGATCAGGGAGAAACTGGAAGCGTAAAAGCTGGAAAACCCATGGGTTGAGATAAAGACAGTTTAAGAGGGAAAGCACACAAGCAAAGGAAAAACAAGGAATGAATTCACTTTTTCCCATGGGCAGGCACGTGTTCAGCCATGCCCAGCAAAGCAGGGCCCCATCACATTCCAGTCACCTGAAAAACAGAGCATCCCTTTTATATGAAGTTCTGGTTCAGGCCCTGGTGGCCGTAGGAGCTTCTATGAGTCAAAGGATCACCATGAAAATAAGAATCACTATCTGCTTTCTTGGAATTACTCTATTTAACCCTAAAATTACTTTTTCTCTTCAAACTGGGTGGATAGTTTCTACTGAATACTACTTGATTTCCAAATGAAAACTAGTTTATCCATAAGGATTCATATTTAAATTCATGTTACTTTTTCTACTATTCTGTGTATGAACTCAGAATTATGTGTACAATTTGTTCCTGAACCCAAAGCCTCATGACCTAAGACATATTTGTCCAGCATATTCTTTGGCCTCTGCCAGAAAACAAGTGATCCTATTGTTTTGTTTCTGGCTTAGTGTCCAAAATAGTAAAGAAGTGATCACTTGTAAGGAAGCGTTTCAAATCATTAAGCATATTTTGATCAGACATTTGTCCCATACAGAGTGATGAAAGACCAAAGTTGACTGCCTTTGTGGCAATAATGACTCAGGAGCATCAAGAAAGTGATTAATTTTCTGCTGATAACCCCATTGACCTGTCTTAATACCTCTTTACCTCCAATAGTAACACCAAAGTGTTACAAAGAGGAAAACTTTCCACACAGGTTGCACACTCTCAGTAGCAGTCTCCTGAGCTCAGCTGCTGTGCTCAGCCACACACAAACAAGATGTAACACTGCACTTTCATTACTGAAAATTCGTTGCCTGTAGCAGTCCCTGTTGCAGAAGAAAAGCTGGATGTGCCCAGTGGAAAGGAGCATTTGCTCCACTGTGGAATATATTACCAGTGCAGAAGGCCAAAAGAGAAATGGCTGCAATTTTTAAAAAATATATATATAAACTTCCCACAGACATGTACAGCTTTTCCTGTGTAGGACAACAGCAAGGATTCTTGCTTTCACAAAACCAAGTAGAATCCTGCTCTGCCTGACAACTACTACCTGCAAAGCACATGCTTTCCTCACTTCCTCATGAAGTACATGAAACAGTACCCCCTGCCCACACAACCCCAAAACTCGAAGCTGTTGTTTCTCTGCACACTTGCAGCTTTGCTGTCTCCCCTCAAGGACAGAATCTTGGGGGTTTCATGTAATTTGTATGAAAATGTAATGCTTTCCAGCTCTTTCATTTATGTTATGCAAAGTCAGTATTCTCCTCTCCAGAATTTAAAGCATACCCAGTGAAACTTGACAGGTAAGGGAGGGTAGGTGGAGGAAGGTCTTAGAGGTCTGAGAAAGCGAATATAATTTACAACGCCTAAACCCATAAAATCTCATTAAATATGTAAAGGCAGCATACCTAGCAGGAGAGGAAACTGGGTAGGGCTGGCCCCAAGCACAGAGGACGTGCTCCACAGAGACTCCCCGGTGACCTTCGGTGGGGAGAGGACTGTGTGCTGGGGAGCTTTCCTGCACTGTGGGTTCAAGTCCTGTGGGATGTTCTCCAGCAAGGCAAGATGCTGGGACACCACTCCCTCCACCCTCCCTCTGCATCAACAGTGTGGGGTCTGTGTGTGTATTTGCCCATTGTGCCACTTCTTTGCTTGGCAGGGATTGCTGGGGTGGGTGAATGAGGAATCACTACCCTGTTGCACTACATTAAAAAACCATTCAGGTTAAGTATCCATGATTTTTTTTGCAGTTTCTACCCTAGATCTGATCATCCAGTGTTTTGTGCATATAGGTAGGATGTAGAAGTGTAGCTGTCCTGTGAACTATGATCCACCACAGCCCAGGAAAGCACATCATTGGGCACAACTCGCCCTTGACCCTCATTACATTCTTCCGCAAGTCCTCTCAAACCAATTCTAAGAAAAGCACTGTTAAAATGCTAAGTCTAGGAAATACTCAATATCAACAGAGAAATTTTTCAGACAAATGCTGGTTTGGGGCTTTCCCAAGCATGTCACGCTCAGTCTGCAGATGGGGCCCATTTCTATGATCTTGGTAGGAACAGAGTGTACTTAAACACGCCACACAGACATGTACAGAACCAGATCCTACACCTGATGGATTAAATCATATGTCCATTGGTCAAACAACACAGAACAATTTCCAAAGGCTTCCAGATGCCTAGTGTTCTCTAAAAGGAGGATCAAACACATATGATCTACTATGACACCAACTGAAATTCATCCTTGTCCTTTTAGTTCCTTGTTTCTTCCCCCTCTCTCTACTTTCTGCTTCGGTGAAAAAAGAAAAATTCCATCTTAAGCACGGCACTCAGCCTCTCAGCTTCACTATGAATATGAAAAACAAATGCTCAAAAGAAACGTACCTGGCTCTACGCAGGTCTCTAAAATATAAGATGCAGTGAACGAGCTGTCACAAATCTTACTGCAAGTACAAAAAAACCTCAGGTTTTTCCTCTGCATGCTTCACATCTAATCAATTTACAACCTGACACTATTCCTAGAAAACCTTCTTTCTCACTGTATAAAGGCCTGGTATTCAAGCATTTTTGAGTGATAATTCAATAGGATTAAATTACACTCATGTGACAGCTCAACCTCACTAATGAGGTACATTTCAGTAAACTGTTGACAGAACTGTCTGGAAGGCTTCTTTAATTTACCAACATGTAACAACATGGGAAAAGCATTAGTCAACTAGATGAAGATGAATAAGCACTGGGGTCTGGGGGCATTTTGCATTAACACATGACAACCTAAAAGTGTTTTTGTCATTTGCTCTTTTTAGCCCAAGGCAGTCACTGAATAACTGGTACCTGTTAGTGTGATTGACTTACCAAAGCAACAGAAGGGATTATATTTACAAATGTCTGCTTGGAAAACAAGCCAGAGAAATGTCTTTCTTTTCTCTTAAAAGATAACAGTTGTTCTGTGGGAAGATGTCTTACAGCTACAGCCAGGCTGAAAGAATATTTAAATCTCCTCAGCCTCCCAGAGTGCTACATCAATTATTTCAGAGTTCTTTAAGACTAGATTTCTTTAAGCTTATTTAAAATGTCTAATTCCATAGAGCTGTTGACTAGCAATAGTATACACAACCTTTTACTAAGCAGAAAGCATAAAAGGAAGAGTAAAGGATGCAGAGACAAACTCCATGGCTTCAAGTGACACCAAACTCTTCCTGTGTATCAGTTTCTGCACATACACTGCTATTAGCACGCTTAAATAGAAGCTGGGGGATACTTAAGGAACTGATGACATCATTAAAATAATGAGAGGCTTACGGAGACTAAAACGCATATGAAGGCAAAGACAAAACAATGCCAGTAATTTTAAACATGCAGCGTCCTGTAGGTGTAAATAAGTGCAGACAACTTTAAAGATGCGATGAAAAGCCTCTTGCCCCATGCACTCAACTAATGTATCTGCTGCATTTTTAAAACTAGGAAGGTTAAATACTTGCAAATAGTGTAAGATTTAAGCAAAGCAGGTTGTACAATGACTGATGGGAATTGGCTAATGAAGGAAAAGTCTGCCTTTCTATTTAATCAGGTTGCATATTCAGTGGGTGTGTGTGCTTTTCATTCTTTTTTTACTTGGTATCACCTGCTGCAATGAGTTTACTTCCCCAACGGGGACTGTCTGCTTCAGAAGAATTAAAATTTTTCTTGATGGAGGGGGAAAAAAAGATGACTGAACCAGAACACAAGTTTTCCAGTGTAGCGGAAACAAGATTAGCATCCTAAAATAAGACTGTGGTAGAGGACTGAGGGGAAGCAGGAGATTTTGTAGGCTTACCAAAAGACAAAAATTGAAAGGCTGAATTCACTTGAATGGGAAAGAGACCCCAAAACCACACAGCTGTCTGATTATATTGAATTTGAACAATACGAAAAGAAGAGAAACAAAAGAGGCATAAATAGATCTTGCCATGAGTAAAACTGATGAGGTTAAGTGATAGCTAAGCACTGAGTCTTTTAAAAGATTCATCTTTTCCCATTTGTGCTAGTCTGCTGCTGAGGGCTACAATTGCCTTAATTTTTTCCATCTGTACTGGCTGTACTACCTGAAGTCACCACTTCTTTCATCTGTTCCTTATTAAAACAAGACTTAATCTCACCAAGGTAACCCTATCACAAAACGAAAAATCTCAAGTTTTAATGCCTGTTAACAGCTCTCCCCAGTCTCTTCAGCATTTCAGACTGGTAAATATGACTGATGAGAACAAAAAGGGCTACTTGGGTAACACCTGGGGAGTTGCAAAACTGCTGTAGTCCCATGATGAGTGTCCCTGTCACCACCCTGATGCTGGCATACCAACACCCCTGGCTCTGTATGCCAGCAGATCCACAGAACAGCACAGGTACAACATTAAGGACAACCTTAGCAGTGTAGAGTAACCCACAGTTTGGTCCCTTCACAAGTTACTTCCCAGAAGAATAAAAATACTGAGGGTCTGGTGCTGGCAGGTGCTCCTGTCCTCCTCTGCCAGGAATCCTCTTCACTCCTTCCCCTGTGACCTCCTCTCCTTACAGCTGCAGAGATGGTGTTTTGTATGGGCTGTGCTCTCCTCCACAGCAAGTGCTGGGGAGCCAAGAACTTTTGACTCCATTTGCAAAACTGTTTTGAAAATGTAGGGAGAAATGTCTCAAATGACAAATATCCAGAAGAAGGAAGAGGGGAGGGGAAAGGTGATTCTCATATATAGAAGAGTTCATTTAAAATTGTTTCTGAAGACCCTTGCACCTTGCAATCTCAGTGATGGCTGATTGAAAGCACTGATGCCACAAAAGCAGAGTAGAGAAATAGATGTGTGCTGTGCCCATAATGTATCTTTTTTAACAGTCTGAGTCTCTGGGGCTAAAAAGGGCTGGTGCGTGACTTTGACTCTTCCTTTTTTCCCTCAACTCAGATGCAAGTGTATTTATTATGCAGCAAGCTGAAACCCTTTTGTCACAAAAAGTTAACTTTCTTTCCATTGAGTTTTACTATTTATTGGAAAGGGGAATTACTTACACCATTTTCATGACCACAGTGCCAGAGCAGCTCACAGTCCTGGTGCATTCATCATCACAGAATTCTTTGAAGGAGGGGTAACACTATTACCCACACTTTGTGTGTGGCAGAACTCGAGCTCAGAAGCTGATGCATTCAAACTCAGTGACTTGCCCAACATTACATAAACTTCTCTGCCACAACGAGGCCCTGAACTTGGGTCACCCAAGGCTGTCTATATGGAAAAATCAGCAATTCAAAGAGCTTTTTTTTCAGACAAACCAGCTTCTGAAAATACATTTAATTAGTTCTTAGGTCTACCAACAGTCTACAGCTGCCAGGTGACATGTTGAATAATTCTCAGGATAATATGATCAGGCATATTAATAAGTCTATTGATGGCTTTAGGTGTTTTTTCTCTTTTGCTATCTTATTATTAATTGTTTGTAACTATGGTGTAATCAGTGAGACTGAAAATGCTGGCATGCATTGGCTAGCCAGGGAAAGGCTAAGAGCCCTAGCATCCAAAATACCAGCAGAAGTTATTGTCTAGCCTGTTGAAAACACAGGGATTCAATTTTTTTAAAAGCACAAAACTTTCCTAACTAGTCACCAGTATCCTTAGGAATAATTTCCACTGCTTTCCAGGGGAAACAGGCAGGAATCTTGTAAATTTATTCCTACCCATGAACACTTGACCCCTCACAGAAACAAAACTACAATTGTAAGGAGAGGTGCTCTTTCAGAGACCAGAGTTCATAGGTTTCCTCCTTTTCCCTTCTAGCAAAAATACTTGAAATTAGTAGGACTTAAGAAAACAGTCTGACCTTCTGCAACGAAAAGCAGCTTTTTTCAAGTCCATCTCATGCATCACCAAAACCATGTAAAAAGGAGGGAAAGTTAAAACACTGACTGCATTCTCATTTACTTTTAGATGACAGAAGGCAGCTTTGGAGCATACATGAACCACAACAACTTCCCTTCCTTGATGAGGCAGTATTTAGGAACGTCCATGGATTATGAACTCTATTTTGTTTTCCCTCACACCCCATGACTTTCTCAGGCACAACAGATGATGCTAGGGGAGTGAGTGTAGCTGAGTGAGCACAAAGACCTAATCCATGTAGGCTCTGCAAGGACAGAGAACCACGGAATATTCTGAGCTGGAAGGAACTCACCAGAATCATCAAATCCAACTCTTAAGTGAATGGCCAACACTAGGATCAAACTCACAACCTTGGCATTATTAGCACCATGCTCTTAGCTACCACATCACAGACACCCAGCAGGGAATTCACCAGTGGGTCAAATTCACACTCCTCAGACACATGAACAGAATGACTTAGTTCATACTCAATACTGTCATCTTTTCTCTACAAGGGAAGAAATCGGTCAGTGCAGAACTTGAAGTAGGAGACACAGGGGTGCCAGAAAATCTGGTGTTTGAGTGCTGCATCCTCAACAGCACCAACACACACACAGCCTGAGCTTGCAGGCAATGCTCAGCCTCTCCAGCACCCTCAGCAAACTCCACAGGGCACACAGAGCAGAGCTCGGCAGCCTCCCTTGCTCCATCCCATAAGGGAAGGACAGCAATGCCATCACATCTTCCTGACAGGTTTATTGTGCAGTTCCAGAGCTGGATCTTGGGGCTATTTTATCTCTGTGTTGAAACATCAGTGAGCTATTAATTTATTATATGCCCATCCCTGTCTTGATTCTTCTGTTCAGTGAAGAGTCCCATAAGTCAGTGTCCCTTTTTAAGATTGTAACACAAGCACTTTACTTGTGGCAATGCCTTTGGGCAACAATATCTGAAAAACCTGCACTTCCCAGTCCACAGGCAGTGCAGGCCACTGTCAGAAAAGGCAGTCAGCTCCATCCTGTCCTCCTTGGCTCCAGTTCTCAGAACATTAAGTGCCATTCCCATCTCTGCTGACCAAGAGTAACCTCTGGGGCAGAGGTGATGAGCTGGGCTGGAGGTGCAGCCCCTGCACAGGAGTCAGCTGCCCAGGGTGGCTCCTTCCTGCAGCTGTGGGTCTGAACACCAGTGGAGCAATGGCCACAGGTAACATCCCCCTGGAGGCATCTCACAGCTAACAAGCACCTGAGCAAATAGCTCAGGTCCTACCTTGTCCTTCAAAACATGTCCTTATTCATATTTGTGCAGCACCACTAACACAAGGGAGAAAAGAGGCATCATCCCAAAAAATTTGTAATTGTCCTAACAGGTACAGCACCTATCCCAAAAGATCCACATTGCTTGTTTGCACTGTATGGCCTTGAGCTGCCCCAAGAGAGCAGCTGGGTGGGCAGAGTGTGGAAATCCTGCTCCATCTTTCAGGTCAGGGAGAAAAGCATATCCTAGGCTGCTACTGCTGCTATTACCCTGCTCCTCCAGCTCAGAGCACTGACAATTCCAGGTCTGCTGCCCTTATCTGCTACAAGATCTGCCAGCCAAAAGATGACACACATGTCTTGTTATGACAAATTGTTTAATTACAAGTTTGGCAATATGTAATACTTCGTATTTGCTGCTATCGTTAAAGCTGAAAAAATGAAAAAAACATCCATTACCCTGAGAAAAAAGTCTACTCTTATCATAAATTTCTGATAAAGAAATGAAGTAGGTTCAAGTTTAATCACACCAGCAGTAAATCAAATATCAAATTTAAAACAACGAATTACAAAGAGCCTCCTCACAGTCACTTAGCATTGATAAATTAGTAATGTAATATTAAATTATTCATATCTTTTTTTTTCCTTAGGACTATAATGATATACTGTACACAGCACTGATAATTTACTTAGGCTGAGTCCATTCATTTAATTATGCTGCTAAACTTGGTAGGCCAATTGGTCATCATGAGAGTTTCCAGGCAAGCTAATCACAAATATATAGAACATGTCCCTTATTGTCCCCAGCGGCTAAGTGCTAAAATGCTATTTAGTGCTCAGAAGGTTAATGTCCTGCTTATGTAAATTGTCCAATTTAACATTCAGCAGCAGTATCATAAATTCTGGCTCCAGGATTTCATTAAACGTATGTTCAAACTAGTTGACCTTAAAGGTTAACAAGCACAAGTTAAACAGGACAATTATTTAACTCGCTTCTTATCAAGAGACTGAAGCGCTCTAGCCATTTAATAGTTATGCATACTTCACAATTAGAATTCTTAAAAGGTCTCTGATAAAGCGGCAGGTCATGAATTTTCATAAGGATGTCAGATAATAACTATTTATCTGCACTTGTTTTTCTTTCTTATAAACTTAAACTTTGATCTTAACATTCAATTAGAAATGATTCCACAGAGAAAGACTAGGTGACTCAAGGAGCTTGTCTTCACATTAATTTGAATCTAAATTAAGCTTTAAAAACATTGCATCCATATTGTCTCCTACAGAAATTAATTCAGAAGTTAGCGACCTATTCTTCATGCAGAAACCACTTCAGCCTTTCAGCGTCAGGCGATCGAAAACCACTGAATGCCAAATTATTACATCAGGTTAACCACTGCATTTTAATGCAAATCACAGGAAAAAAACTATCCCTATACATCATGCAACAATTTGTATCATACACAATCAACTCGCCTCGTACTATGTTAACCAGAGATGAAGACAGATTAGCCGAGATCATTCCTTTTTTACGCCGCCCTATTTCTCACACAGCCTTTTTCCGGAGGCTTTGGTGAAGTATGAACAGCAGCAGCTCCTGGAAGTGGCTGCCACAGCCACCACTACCTATGGCAGCGGTGATGCATTGAGAGCAGTTCCTCTGCTGACATTTCAAATCCCAAACACAACTTCTAAATGCAACAGGATCAAGTCATAGCTTCAGGGATACATTAAAACAGTAAACATACACGAGCAATCTCTGGAGCTGACAGTAACTATATTCCAAGGAAGTCATAAGAAACCTTTTTTTCTTTTCCCAGGCTCAAAGGTACAAGGTGATTTCACTTTCAGATAAAATAGCAACTACAGTTTTATATTTATAAATCATGCAGTCGCCAGAGTATTTTAGAAAGAAAAGAAATGAAAGAGAAATTGAAGGGTTATTTGAGAGAGAAGGAGCCTTTTCCTTTTTCAATATGATTATGCTTTCACCCAGCTCATGAGGATTTTTTTTTAGTACAAAATTTTGTTCCTGAGTATCTTCTGTAAATTGGACCACCGAACATTTTAGAGCTAGGGCCTAATTTTTTTCAGTAATATGTATAAAAAATGCAAGACAGTTGGAGTAAGTCCATGGAGATGGGAAGTTTGCTACATATTTTCCTGTATTTTATTTGAAAAGTTTTCTATCCTAAAAGAGATCAGAAAGCTACACACTTTGGCAGTCAGGACAAGTACTGAAGAATAAAGTTACATCATGCAAGCCTAGAGGGGAAGGGACTAGGACTCTGAGAGCTGCTACCTGCAGTACATTTAAACAGCCCAAGGAAGTGCGATATATTCTAATTTTGTGAAATTAGCAGATTACTTTGGCTTGCTTCACCAGAGTTTTGTTTCCTAAAAGCACTGTAATTTAATGATGGCAAAGCAGTACATGATGAATACTCATTTGTCTTTCTAAAGGTTATTGAAAACCTTGCAGAAAGACAAGAATTTTCTAGCATCCTGAAAGTGACAGCTTTTTATGACCTCATGTGTGGCTCCTTTTCCAAACTTCATCTTTTGAATTCTGGCTTCAAATTCTTCCTGAAAGAGGACATAAATAAAACTGAATGGCTAATGGACTAAAAACACTTATGATCAGGTTTTCATAACGAACATTATTAATGGCTTCCTTTGCACATGCACTGACACATAGTGCAATACTCATTTCTAAAGTAAGATTTAGAGCCCTATTTGCAATAAAAAGCTAACAGATGCAAATAAAAAATGAGAGATTCCATTACATAGCTACACACAATGGATTTCTATTAAAGATAAACAGAAACATTTTCTTCTGAAGTCAGAAAGAGCTTCATTAGAAACTCACACACGGATGTAGGATTTACATGTGACTTCTCAGACAGATGTGGCTATGTTTTTTTTATTGCTATCAACACTACCAAAACCTTGGGTCTGGTTTCAGTAGCCATGGACACACACATCCTATTTTGGCTCTTCCTAGAGTTGTGAATCTTCACACCTGAAAAATCAGGTAGGCAGAATCAAGATTATCCTCAAACAATGCAGAAAAACCCACCAAACCCAACCAAAGAAACCCAAACCAAACTCCCCAAAACCAACCACAAATGGATGTATATCCTTCTGCCAGACTTCTAGCCTTCCTCCAACATCATCCCACCACCACCTTTTTCTTTTTAAAGGGCAATAATGACACAGAAATGGAATCCAGAAATGAAGACAGGCGACTTGAAAAGTTACTCTTACACAAAACACTGCAGTCTGTCCATTTATGGGTTAAGATCGCCACAAATCCTTTGCTCTGGCTCTTCACAAAATCTAGATTTAGGTAAATATTTTTGTCCCTATATTGAAAGCCAAGTAGTTTTTCCTGCTGCCACCATGGGACCCCAGGCAGCCACATTCCTGCAGAACAAATGAAGATCCTGCCAGATCCAGGCTCACTCAGGGAAGGAGGCTGAACAGCCCCACGAGCCTGATTTACTCAATAGGAATTAGTCTCACAACAAAACCAAGAATGTTTACAGAACTAAGTACATTTGAACTTAAAAGTAAAACTTATTTCTCTGACTTCATGTTCTATCAATAATTTCCTAACATCCATCCCAAACATCCAAACTCATTGCATCAAAAAAATTTACGGATTTCATTTGCAGCAATTATTTCTGTTGAGGCTACAGGGAAAAAAGGTGATCTGAGTTTAGTTAATGTCAACATTCAGATGAAAACTGAAGGAGTATTTTTCTAACAGATTTGTCCATTAGCAATTCCACCATCAAGGTAAATCACTAGAAGCATACAGGCAAGAAAATGCAATGAATGAACAATGACTAGTAATGATGGTTTTGCACAGGAAACAAAAATATATTATGTAATTCTATTTTCCCCGACTTTGAGGAAACCAGGAACTTATTCACTTGTCTTATATTAAAGATGAAAGACTCCTAAAACACTTTGAAAAATAATCCCAAAGTTAATTGGGAGGGCGCCTGTTGTTAGAACACAGGAAGAGGAAAACTTGATGAAGACAGATCGGATGATGAATCTCTTCAGCAACTTTCTCAACAGAATGGGCTTCTGGCTTGAGAGAGCCACTTCTTCCTTTACCTTTAATTCACCATTTCTAAACATACATTCACTGGAGAGTTTAGATCCCTCTAAATATGTCCCAAGCATGGTAAGACTCTTGATAGATCTCACCTCATTTAAATAAGTCTTAACTACAATTGTTGGCCAAATTCTCATTCAACTGAAGGAATATTAACTGGATTCACTGATTTGTAAACGATTTTTACTGTGAGGAGGAGGGAGTGGAGGAGGAGGGATTGATTTTTAGGAATAAATTACTTTGCAGCAATATATCTGAATGCATAGTTTCCTGTGTTTAAAGTGTTCTTGTGACCTTACTAATAGCAAAGTTCAGGTTCCCAAAAACATACCATTACTTGAAAATCTGAGAGTATGACAGGAGACCAGTTGTAAACCAATTCCCATTGGGCTTCAGTTGTCAAGAGGGGAAAAAACCCCAAACTTAATAATTTTACAGAATATTTGCTGATATGAGAATAATGGCTTTTCATCAGCAATTGGGTGCAAGTAGCACATCCCAGTAACAGCTCCTGTGCCTGCAACCTCGTGTATTCATATGAGTAAGCACATGTTTCAAGCTTGCAAGAACTCATGGAGAGACCTCATACACTGAGAGGTTACAGGTATATAAGTCTTGCTGAAGAATGGTTTAGAAGCTTTTTGAGGATGGATTTTATTTGGTTGTTTCGGTTTTTTTTTACTGATTGGTGTAGGATAACTTATTCATCAGGTGGTATGGAAAGGAGGTGTATCGAAATCTGGTATTAAATGAGTGCAAGAATACATGCACTTGCTGATCTTGTGCAAACAAATTTGAAGGAAAGGTCAAGTCCAGCTAAAAACAAGAATTTTCCCATCTTAGGGCTTAAAAGAATACATTATAAAAATTTTAAGCTAGTTTAACATGATCTTTCTTTACCTCTTACACCATTGCACAAGGGTATTATCTCATCCTCCTCAATTATCCCAGTACAGATTTTGCTTTGTAGTTACAATACTGTTTTTGGCTAACCCTTCTGCATCTCTATTTCATAATGACTTTTATGGCCAATGTGAAATCACTGCAGTGAGGCTTCACAAGGTTTTGTGAAGACTGTTACAATAATGAACAAAGTAGATCTGGAAAATTTTACTATTTGAGGTAATAATTAGGCATAATTTAAAAACATTTAGGTAACAAATACATAAACCTTTCAACTAAAATATATATATAAACTTCCTTGAGTCTATTCTGTAGTAGGAAATGACTCATAATTAGTCACCTTACAGAATTATGTTTCTCTGCATTTTGTTGCTTTATAACTTGTGTCCCTGCACAACCC
The DNA here is from genome assembly GCA_036630365.1 of Acanthiza pusilla. Taxonomy (NCBI): domain Eukaryota; kingdom Metazoa; phylum Chordata; class Aves; order Passeriformes; family Acanthizidae; genus Acanthiza; species Acanthiza pusilla. The sequence goes on from JAXCHO010000017.1 coordinate 14,940,744, forward strand.
TCAGTGCATCCAAACTAAGTCACTATTCTGGCACCTTGGTCCCACTTGGAGGTTTAATTAAGACTTCAGTGTTAGGCATTTAGATTTTCTTCTACTGCAGAAAGGCTCAAGCTACAATCTCTTCTGTGGTTCCCAGAGAGCAGGAGACAACTTTCTGAGCTTATCTAACATTTTCTGACTTTCATAAATGCAAGTTCATTCTTCTCTTTATTAATGACTACTGATGATTCTTTAAAATTATCAGCCATGATGAACATAGCTAGCAATAATTTAAGAGTAAAAAACCCCATCCCTGAAGCCTTAAAGATTTGGATAAAATATTCATTGTCTGTCATGTTTTCTCACCTGCCCTCCTTGAAAAGTCCTTAAACATTTAAAATCTACTCAGGACATAAACACACATTTTTGGGCACAAGCTCCTTTTCTCATTTGCTCATCATAGCTTCAGCCAACTCCTGTGATGCAAGTATTGATAAAACAGAAAAAAATTGGACATGAATTCCTAAAATTCCAGTCACTGGTTTGTGTTTCGAACTTGGTTATGTCAGGTAATACATCACTACCATAATTAATTCCTATGAAATATGGGAATAAGAATGATTATTCAGCCTGAATAAATTAATGAATGGAATTAGAGAAGAAGAAACGCAGAAGAATTTAAGATTTAGGTACATATTAGGTAAGTCAAGTCCTTTTATCTCTCTTTCATTTTCTCATACTGATGAGGGAGAAAATAATAATTGTTCCTCAAAAAGACACACAAACTTACATCTCTCTTAAACCAGGAAGATGTTTTTCAAATGGCACCATGGTATTGGTTGAAAGCTGATATATAATAATTAACAACTGCATGCAGAATAAATTGTGTCAAATAAAAGGGATAGCTGCAAACTCAAGCACTTTAAGTTAGGAAAACACAGATCTAAGATTGCCCACCATCACTTCATGCATACACAGTGTTCAAACCTGCATTCAATGGGCAAGACTTCACAATTTCTTTTTACAATCACTTTTCAGTCCATGATTCTGAGCTTTTATTTTCTTATGTACAAAAGAGATGTCTTTTCTATTTTTTTTTCCTTGCTGAGGTAGCTAACAGTTGCACAAGCATTCAGCTAAGTCTACAAACATGTTTATGTTTAAAACTACAGGCATAAAGGTTTGCAAATGTTGTATTTACCACTCCGTGTCTCCCTCCTAAAAACATTAAGATTTACTGCACTGGTGTTTGTGAGGCTCAGGGTTCAAATGAATTCACATGGAAAGAAATAAAATAGAAAGTTTCTACCTGACCTTGCTGGGAGCTGGACTAGAACTTTCATGAGGTAAAACATTTGCAGAGGACCAGGTAGTACTCTATTATGATTTATTAAATGTCAGTTTATATGAGTTTTATTGAATATGAGATTAGAGCAGTAGTTATTATATGACAGCACAGTATTCTGTGATTTACTCATGAACTTTTTTCCTCATCTGCAAATACCCTGCAGAGCTGACAGGAAAACATGGCATCAGCTAAACCAAAGAAATGGAAATGAGAATAAACATGTTTAAATCTTGGGGCGCTGGAGAGCTTTATCATGCTCATCTCCTATCTGGTATTATTGATCTCTCTTAGTGCAGGAATCAGGCTATGAATATGACCTACAAAAGTGGCAAAGATTTTAAACTTTATTATAATGGCTTGGAATTCAGTCTTCATTGGAACAGAAAGGGCAATTTTTTGGGGGATATGTGTGAGTCAAGGGAAAGAAAGGGAATAGGAAGAGAATGGTAGCTGCCATAGGAGAACGCTGGGAAAGAAAACACAGCTGGAAAGATCCAAAACACTTAACTGTTCACCTGGGACAATACGGTCTTAGCACTCGGGAAGCTGAGGATAATGGCACGCAAACATGTGAGGGATGCTACAATGCTCAATTCTCACAGACGCCAGTAAGAATTTCTAGCATGGAACAAGGGTCTACATTAAAAATTCTCATAATTATATTATTTCTTCATTTCTATTCTATTGAAATTTAAGCACAAAGAACGTGATCCAAAGGCAACTAGAGGCAGCAGGTCTCTACATTTATTTCCACACCCATCCAATTCAGTCAACACTGGAGTTTTATCTTAAAGGCTTTTGGTGGGAAGTTTCGTCTTTATTTGTCATCTCTTAGAAAGACAGACCAAGAGAGCTGGGGTTATTTGGCCTGGAAAAGAGAAGGCTCTAGGGATATCTTATAGGACCTTTCAGTACCTAAAATAGTTTAGAAGAAAGCTGGAGAGGGACTTTTCACAAGGGCCTGTAGTGATAGGACAAGGGATAGTGGCTTCAAACTGCCACAGGGCAGGTTTAGATGGGATATTAGGAATAAATTCTTGAGCGTGAGGGTGCTGAGACATTGGAACAGGCTGTCCACAGAAGCTGTGGATCCCTCATCCCTGGAAGTGCTCAAGGCCGGGCTGGATGGGGCTCTGAGCAACAAAGTCTGGTGGAAGGGGTCCCTGCCCACGGCAGCAGCTCACAACTAGATGACGTTTAAGATCCCTTCCAACCCAAACCATTCTCTCATTCTATGATTTTGCTGCTGCTATTTTTATAATGAGGAATACACAGGAACTGCTTCAACTGAGCTGTATCCCAGTATTGCTGATATTCAAATTTTCAGCCAAAAAAAAAAAAAAATTAACATATTTAAAATCTTAAGGGGAAAAAAGTTAGGATTGCAAATTGCTGCACCACCCTTTTTACATTTTTCGGTTGTTGTATTTGTTTTTTTTTTTTCCCCAGACATTGGCCCTGGTACATCCACAGATCAAAGTTTTGTGCTTCGTTAGCCATGGTTTCACTAGCCAAGGTTTAACTACAGAGCTGTACATGCAGAATGCCAGCTTATGCCTCTGCTGCTCTTCAGACACTGTTCATAATGATAAACTGGGATGTAACTGCTGCTTTGTCTGGTCTGGAAAGATCTTGTAGGCTGGTTATATCTCCAGCGTTCCTCAGACCACAATTTCAATACAGAAAACATTCAGACCAGAGTGATGGGAGACAATGACAGTCATTTGAAATGAGGTTTGGCAACATATTTCCTGACAAATGCTCTGGGATAATGCTTGCAGAGAGAAGTGTGCTCTTGGAGATGTGACTTGTTAATTCAGTCTGAGGGAAGACGATTCAGAGCCGTCATTTATTGGAACCTATTACAGGACTTAATCTGAAGATTTTGACACACTTCCGAGACAAATAGGCTACCACGAGTGAGACACATTCAATAAGGTGTGTGTTCTAGGAAATGAGGACTGTAATTGCCATGCTGAGAGAGCTTGTTGGCTATAGAATTTAATGACCTTCTCCTAGCCGTGTCCCTTCTGACACAACATGGTTCAGAGATGAATCACGCCAAGCACATGGAAAGTGTCTTTATCATCACACGGCAGACTTGACCACATGCTTGCTGCTTATTATTGGCAGACACCATAGGATTTGAGCCCCACAGAGTAAAACATTAGGAATTGCATCTCCTGTAATGCTTGGGCCTCAAACATCATGGGGGTGTTTATAGTTTCCTTCTTACTCTGCAAATCACACCATTGGCTCAAGTTTTTCAGCACAAGTTTCCTCTTTGTTTGTAACAGTGAGTTAGACTGAAATTTGTCCCAGATAGCTCTGCTCAGCAGCACAGATGATGACAGAAACAAGAAGTCCTGTTTGTCCTTAGCCAGCACTTAACCAAGAAACATTTATTGAGCCTTTATAATCTTTCCTTGTGAAAGTTTCCCCAACCGTGTAACGATTTCTGCCACCATTTTCTGACCTCTCTCCAACTTCTAACTTTCCCACCTGAAAGTGTGGCAGGAAAAGAAATTTGCTACTTGGCTGCAATCCACATCATTGAGGAAAAATGAGGAATGATGGAAGTACAAAGACATAGGTCACTTATTATGCAGGGTTGCAACAACAAAAGAAATATTTACAAAAATACAGGGTGTAGAAATTAAACAGCCTTTCTAAGACTGTAAAACCTGCAAAATACTGAAGATTACGCTGCATGCAACATTTTCCCCTTTTTGCTAGGTATACTCATATCTCCAGATGTACTTGGCAATGTCCATGGTTATTTCTACTGCACTACTTTGGGGCTTGAAGGAATCCTGGAGCTTCTGCACCCCAGCACATTTTATTGCTACAAGAACAGCAATTCTTGATAGGTAATTTTTGTTTGTTTACTTTAGAGTGCTTCTGTGTAAGAATTTCCCTAAGATTTGCTTCTTTTGCAGTTCTGGTGTTCTAGGTGGTACTTTTTTCAAGGTGTACTTCTTACAGGTGCACCAAATTGAGTAATTGGATGACTGGTAGTGTTACAACCTGGCCTTAAAATCCGTGTGTCTGTTTACTGGTTGTGCAGTGACAGAAAATTAGTGCTACTAAGATTGCTCTCACCTAAGGTACGAGAAATGTTTCTGTACACAATGGACGCTCTGCTCTTCTGAGCAGCCAGGGCTAACAAATACCACCGCCAAGAGAAAGGGATTTCAGCACATCAGCTGGAGCTTGCAAACATTTCTGGCCTTTCCTTTTGGGCCTTAAAGCAATGTTTGAAAGCGTGGCTAAGTTTTTTCGGGACACCAGCACCACGGTGGAACCTTCAAATTCCTCTTCCCACCAGGCATCCTAGGCTAATTTACTTTTATCGCTGCCATGTCCATCCCAGCAGCTCCCCAGGCTGGAAGCCACCAAACCAGGCTGAGCTTTGCTGGCTTTGAGCTCTTCCAGGGTCCTTCCCATGCTCCGGGTGAGCGCAGCTCTCCCGGCACACGGAGCCCCAGGAAGCCACCATCGCGGCCTGGCCAGGGCTGACCCCAGCACGGCGCCTCCGCAGCCTGCAGCAGCTCACACCTCTCCCCGCGGCCGGACGGAGCAGCAGCTATAAACTATAAACTATAAACACCGCCATGATGTTTGCTTTATTTACGGGCCCATCTCAGCCCGGCCGGAGCCCCCGGAGCCCGCAGCACCCCCGACTCCGCAGCTCCCCGGCCCCTCGGCGCCGCCCCCGCCCCGGAAGCACCGCTGGCGGGCCCGGAACCTTTGGAGCCGGAACGCAGGTTTGCGGCGCGGGGCCCGGGCCGGAGCACGGTGCTCGGTGGACCCTGGGGAAGATGGCGGCGGCCGTGGCGGGCCCACGTGGGCGCGGGGCCGCGGACACAGACACGGACACGGACAGCGGTAACGGGAGCGGGAACGGGGTGGGGCCTTCTCTTCTTCTGAAGCCTCTCCGGCCGCCGCTGTGAGCCGTCTCTGACCTTCGAGGCCTTTCCTCTCTGCCCCGTCCGAGCCCGCCGGTGGGTCCGTGGCCCTTCACCCCCCCCGCTCCGGCCCCTGGGCCGAGGGCTGGCCCCGCTCGGTGTGGGGAGCGGGAGCTCAGGCCCCAGTCCAGCCAGCTGCTGAAGCCCCTTCCCAGCGGCGTGTCCCGTGGGTGGCATTCCCGCGGTGCCGGGTGCTGTGGCTGCTCCTGCCTGCCCTGCGCTGGCCCTTTGGGCTTTTCCCCACTCAGCCCAGGGGTACCGACAGCAGCTCCTCAGTTCCCTAGGCCCACCAGAATAGCTTTCGCTGCCCTCCTTCTGGGGAGAGGGGGGCACGGCTGTGCAGAGCTGCACGAGTTCCGTGTCTGTGCCAGACCGGGATCTGCTTCTCTTCGGAGGCAGCCCCTGGGACAGTCTCGTTACAGTGATTTACCTTTAACGCACGCTCCTCCACTCCTTCTCGCCTTCTTGCGTGTTGTGGCCGTGTACCTAACTAGTTGTGATTACTTCTTAATCATATGCTGTAATTGGGTTTCTTTTTTTGTTTATTCTGGGAGGAATCGAGGTTGTGGCCGTTTGGAGCTGTAGTTGGCATTGGTTCTGTTTGGTTTGAGCGTCAAAACGGAACCCGAGGGGAAGCGCTGTGTGGGAGCCTCTTTCAGAGCTCCTTGCTGAATGTTTGCTGTATTTTAATTGTGTGTCTGCACTTTGAGCACTGAGCAAGTTTAAAAGAGTAAAGTACAGAGATGTATATGTGTAGTTCACACACACACAAACACAAACAATTAGAACTTCTCGTATTAAATCTATGCCAGACATCAGTCTTTTCAATTCAAAAGAGGGCTCCAGGACCTTCTCCTGATAGAGTCAATCTAGTTTAAATTATTTTGAAATATCTCTTCTTTATCTCATGCTGTTGACTGATAATTCTGATGTATTAAAGGATAAGTTATGCGTGGTAGTGGAGACCTTGTTAATTTTTCTGTAATTGTTGAAAGCGAAATGTTGTTGGTATTAGTCTCCTATTTTATTGGCAGAAAATGTTTGGTAAAGGAAATGATACATGCTTTTGCAAATTTCCTTTTTATAAGTCTAATCTCTTTTTTATGGCTAACTGCAGAAGTCGGTCCTAAGCAGTGCAGGGACTTCCAGTCTGGACTTTTGGTTGATGTTAGCTTTTGTGTATATAAAAAAATGTCACAAGCAGGGTTGATTCGTTGTGTTAAAGCTACATAACAATATCCTAGCATGGATGAGGCCAAGGGGTGAAGAGTTGAAATTGTTTTGTGTGTAGGAGCCAGGATGTGGTGATGCACCTACTTCTTTGCTGGCAGTGGTTTGAATTTATTTTTTATTTGAAACTCAGGATGCCTTTAAGTAGTTACCAAATGTGTTGAACAAATTTGCTGCTTCTAAATTTCCAATTTATGGTAAGGGCTCATGAAAAAAAACCCAACATAATTTATCTTGAGTGGAGGGTGACACAACACTGTGTTTGCCTTGGTGGTAGTAAAAGTCATACTGATACAGATAATGACCAAGTATTCAGTAATTATTTCTCTCCCACGTTTGTTTTGTAAACATAGACTCTTGCTTCTTTCCATCATGATAAATAAATGCTCCTTAAGCCTCTAAACATGCCTGAGCATTGCAGGCTTTGTTTTAAATTGGTCAGTGCCACTGTTTTGCTGCTATATTGTTTGTTAGGTTTTTTTCTGATTTAAACAGGTACATGGAGAAGGCAGAATAATGAATTAGTCTGGCAACAGAGTGTGTGTTTATGTTCACTAAGTAATTAAATAGACAGTTGATTAATGGGGAATAGCATTAATAGCTGCCTGCATGGTTTTATGGAGAACAGATCTTGTGAAGCACTCCTGACTTCTTTCTCTTAATGGTTTGGTTGATAAAGGTAGTTCATGGGGTATAGGAGTGTTTACAAACTAAAGCACTTGGCTCAGAAGTACTGTGATTTTATATTTAAGTTTTCTTTTTTAGGTTGTGTGAGAGTGGTAGATGGATGAAAGTGAGTCAGCTGGTGGGGAATCAGTCCCTTGCTGGTGGGACTGGGTGGGGTCAGAAACCAGCCTCTTTCTGTCCAGCACTTGATTTTGCAGCCTTGAAAGTTGTAAATAAGATAATTAATTTCAAATCACATGTGGCACAAATATTAGTGGAATAGTAGTTGATGGTGGCAGGACCTGTGTGTGCTCTGCTCTTGCCTACATGATGGGTACACTGAAATAACCAAACATATATTAGCACACCCTAAACCTGCAGCCCATTTCATTCTAGTTAATAATCCGCACTGTTAAAGACTTCTATTTTTGCAGTGTGACTCACTGAGCAGAGTAGTGAGAACTGTTTGCTGTGCCATCGGTTTGGCTGTTTTCAGCCATCCTGATGTTGCTTAATTCCAAACTTTGGTATTGTAACTTCAGTTGCTTCTTTTTTTATTTTGAAGGTCTCCTAAGGGTAAGGGATTTAGACTTTGGGGGTGTTTTATTTGTGTAACATGAGCAGTTACTTATCCCAGAAAAGCTCAGTGCCTCTGGTTTCTTTTGAGCTGCCTGCCGACTGCCTCAATTCTGTATTTCACAAAGCAGTCTCCCCTGGGTTCGTTATGCTTAGGTAATTGTATTTTTGCTGGCAGTGTTCTCTCTGAGCAGCCTTTGCTTTCATGTAAGAAATGCCCCCCAGCTTCAGTTTAATCCCCGTGGCTGTTTGCACTCAAACACCAGATGTCACTGTTGCCGTTTGTGAGTGACTGTGTACATACACGCATATATACGTAAGTATTTGTGTGTATAGGTATTTGTAAGTTACATTTTTTGAACTGGAAGATTGAGGGGTTACCCCCACACACAATTAGCAGCCCTAAACATAAAAATATTCAGTAATCTAGTAATAAATACCAAGGCTGCCTTTTCCCTTTTGCCCAGCCTCTTTCAATCACTTTAAATCATCACTGAGATGAGCAAGCTCTTGCACTGCACAGTTTCTAATAAATTCATTATAATGGTGTGTGCCTGCTTGAGGAGTTAATTGTAACAGTACACGTTCAGTAAATACATGGCTCTGAACTCAGATAACATTGACATGTGGAGTAAGTTACACTAGTGAATGATTCTTACTAGAAACAATTCCTGATAGTTTTTTTTTTTTGCTTCTCTTCTTTCCTTTTTTTTCTTTTTTTTTTTTTTTTTATCCCTAGGTTCTGAGTTAAGCTCAGAACTTCCAGAAGACAGCTACTCTTCGGGAGGTGAAGCCCTGGATGGTGATGATGAAGATGAAACAGAAGCCCCTGGCAGCACGGCTGAAGAGGCAGCAAGCTCCAAAGATGGCCCAAGTTCAGGCTGGGCAGATGCCATGGCAAAAGTGCTCAACAAAAAGATTCCACAGAATAAGTCCACCATCCTGGCCAAGAATAAAAGCCTGGAGAAGGAGAGAGAGAAAAAAAGACAAGAAAGGGAGGAAAAGAGGATGAGGGTGAGAAAAAGATGCAGTATTCCTTGTGCAGTGACTGTCAGATGGATTACATGCAAGATAGTCCCAGAGCACTCTCCCAAATGCCTGCTGAGGCTATCTTAATTTTGGAATCTCTCCTTCACAGTGATCTTGAGTAGCTTAATTTTTTTTACTTTCCAGTCATGCTCTGTGGGGTTTTTTCCCTTACTGCTTCTTCTGGGTCATCAGGCAGGCTGAACTTTGGCAGCAGGACTGTTCCAGTCTGTCAGCTTAAGGTGTTTTCATTGTTGAGAGGGTGAAAGCAGCTACTTTAAGCTTGGTTTTCTAATTGCTGTTGTTAAGTTGGGGTGGAATTCACTTTGTTGGCCTTACAAATTGAAATAGTTCTCTACCACAGAAAGTGAGAGGGAGAAAGAGAAGAAAACTGCTTTCATTTAAATTGTGTTGCGACTTCCAAAATCAAGGCCTCTAGGCTGAGATTGCAGAAATCATTGATGTGGTGGTGAGTTGTTGTTTGCTCCCCTCAATCATTTTCCTGATGGGAGTTTTCTGTTATGGTGTCAGTGCCCTAAATTGCTTCTGATTCTGAAACTGGTATGAAGAAAGCAAAACCGTGTTGGCAAGTAAGTCATTTGTTTGTGCCTTCAGTGGAACTTTTAATTCCAGGCTCTGATTGATTTACCTTCAGGCTAGAAATACATTAATAGTTCTAATGTCTCATCCTACCAGTTGTGTTTCAGTGGGATAACCAGGTTATTCACCTGACAGCTTGGGACATGCTGTGGTTGGGCCATGGCTTGCCTTTGAAATACAGAGAGCTTCAGTACAGCATCTGCCCAGTTATGGGTGTCCTAAATAGCTGCTCTCATCCAGTAAATATGTGAGAATACCACAAAACAGAGATGGGCCATGGGTCCCCAAACTGACTTGTTTACCTTAGAAAAATTTGAAGGCAGTTTGCTTTTCACTGATTTCTTGCTGATGAAAGGTAGGATAGGACAGTTCTTTTGATCAAAGGCCAAAATGTGGTCATAAACTCAGAAATTCATAGTAGTCTGCCTGGAATTATAAAGATAAGGACTCTGAAATTCCATTAGAGACTTCTTGCATAAAACAGATTTAATGGAACATCACCAGGCCTAAAACACTGTTAAATTGTTCAGAGGGAAAGGAAAAATGTCACTACCTTACTCCTGAAGCGGAGGTCATGAAATACAGTGGTCTCCTATTGCAGCAGAAACAAAGCAGGTGGTATTGTGTCTGCTGGTAATGGAAAAGTGGATCAGTTTGGTTTTGAAACAGAGAGCCTCCAAAAAAGACAAAAATCAGTATTGTACACATGACCTCTTGTCTGGTGGACACTCAGGGCTCTTCCTGGTGTTTGAGTGCTACCTGTTGCACTCTTTGCTGTGCATCACTCTCAGTCACAAAGCTATATTGGGATTAATTCTGCCAGGGGAAGTCAAATTCCCAAGGCTCAAAATACGACATGCTTGTCTTGATGGACCCGGGATTTTCTCATGTATAAATTTCTCTGTGATCAGCTTGTGAAGTCTGGGATTTGAAGGCTGTCTTTGAATAATTTTCTTGTTCATGGCAGTCAGAGTGAAAGCATTTTTCTTCCCTAGTATTTTTGTAACTGGAAGCAAATGACTAAGATTTGACTGTGGCCCCTGGTGTGTCAGTGCAAGAGATTTGCTCAGACCTGCTGCCCAACCCCATATTGGAGCTCCCCTTAATCTCAAACAAACTGAACTTTGCAGATTTTTTTTCCTCCTGCTACATACTCTATCAGAGTATGCTGTATTCTCAAATGTCCATGTTGTTTCACGTAACAATATTTATAATGCAGCTCGATAAAAAGCGGGAATGGGAAATGATGTGCCGAGTGAAGCCAGATGTTGTCAAAGACCGAGAGAAGGAAAGAAATCTTCAGAGAATTGCCACGAGGTAAAAGTTTTTCTGAATGCTTTCCTTAAATATATGTATATCAAAAAGGAGGAAAAGGCCTGTGCAGGTAATCTGTTTCCAATCAGATTGAACTCTTAAGAAGTGACTAGCAGGAGCCGAGAGATTTATAGACGGGTCTGCATTGTACAGTATCAAGTTCAACAAAAGATTTCAGAAGCTTTATGAAAGAGTAAAAATTTAGATGGGAATCTAATGTTTGCTTGACAGAAGTGCTTTGTTGGACCCCCTCATTTTGTCAATTTAATGCTTTAAAAATGCAGAACAGTTGTTTCTACTGTTCTGGTTTTTTGCTTCTCCGCAGAGGATTCACGAGATCTGTGGCTGTGAAGTTCAGCTGCCTGTTCATGTTGCGGTAGTGTGGTGTCACAGAACTAGTTGAGCACCTTGATGTGCTGCCTGTATCTGTCTCCTTACTCATTCCTCTGCCTTATTCCCTACTTCAGCTGCCATTAAGGACTTGCCTGAGTAATTTAATAGCTGAATTTAGGACAAATAACACACTCCCAAGGATGAAACATGCTCAAGGATGAAACTGTTCTCAGTGCCATGTTACCATGCTTGCTTCAGAGTCCAAATAGTTATTTGTGGATCTGTTAGTTACTGGTTCCTAGCGATAAGTCTGAAGGAGGAGTGGAAATGGAAAGTTTTTATACTGTAGTAAATGTTACTTCTTAACCGAACCGAGATTCCAGGTAGCCATTCTGGGGAGCTAGAAATCACCCAGCGTCTACACTGATTAGCTGCTTTGGTAGGGGGTTCATTTCTGTAAAAGGAGCTTGAATTAAAAAATTAGCTTTGTTGTTTTTTTCCCCTTTCCCAGAGGTGTTGTACAATTATTCAACGCTGTCAGGACGCACCAGAAGAAAATGGATGAGGAGGTGAAGAAAGTTGGGAGCTCTGAGAGGAAACGTGCTAAACTGATGTCTTCTGTTTCAAAGAGAGATTTCATCGATGTTCTAAGAAACATGGAGGGTGCTAAAGGAGGCAAGGATCCTGCTGGAAAGGCCACAAAAAGTAAACAGGTAGGGCTTCATCTGTGAGGAAAAAAAAATGCATACAAGGTACCTTGTCAGTTTATGGCTCTCTGTTAATGTGGCTGCTCTTCATAACACCTGTGATCGAAATGGTTGGGGTGTTTTGAGACTTCTCAAAGGGAACAAGTAGCTCTTAGCCTGTTTTCCCTGTCTTTTGACTATCAAAGTACAAAAATGCTGGAAGCTCCTCTGATTAAGACATCGAGGCTTTTATGCAAATAACTTGGTTTAGCTCTATGTTAAAATCCAGTGTTTCGTAATCATTTTTTAATCTTGGATTTTGCACCAGCCATGGAACAAACTGCTAGATTATGGTGGGTTGTGACATTTGGAATTTGGCCAATAATAGATCCTTAAAATTGCTAAAGACATGGAGGCTCTTCATCTTCCATGGTCTATTAGACTGTTTTATGTCCATACAGTTTGGTCACGTCAAACTCGCTTCCTTTGGGTGATTATGGTGTCTGAAACTCAAGGATTTGCCATACAAAATGAATACCACAACAGAAAGAAACAGAAATGTGTTAAACCTTATATGTAGGCTTTTCTTTCCCTGATTGTCTGTGTGTGTTAGGCTGGTGTGGCTTCCTTGCTCTTGTGATGTTTTGGAAAGAAATACATTCTACTTTTTCCAAATGTGTTTGAGACAAATGTGGCTGGACTTGTCCAACTCTTCATCAGTTCTTTCAGCTCACCAAGTAGCTCAGGGTTGAAAACAAGTTGCTCAGACACACTCTTTCTCGTATTTCAGGAGCTGCACATTTCTGAAATGTATTTGTGTTCAGGTTTGAACTCTGTGCTTGGTAGTGGGTGGAATACTGCAGTTGGCCCAGACACACTGCAGTTAACTAAGTGCTTTTCTGTGCCAGGAAGAAATACTTTAATCAGTTGGGAGACAACAGTTTGTCATATGTTTTCTGTTTGTGTGCACTTGGGGAGCATGCTGAAACACTGCCTGGCATGGAGTGCTCATACAAGTTTCATGCAAGTGCAATATTAAAGTATTTTTTAAATTCTTTGGATAATGAGAACAATTTAGCTTGGTGCTGACACTTTATTTCTCCTTAAATAATTCCAGCTTGCTTGTTTGGGTGGGGGGGCATGTGTATGTGTGTGGTTGTCCTTTTTTTGGTTGGTTTGTTTGTTTTTCCTCCCTTGGAATAGCAGAGTATCGGAACAATGGCAGTGCCAATACTATTGTAGTCAGCGTTGAATCAATACCTGAGCAAGAACCAGGACCTTTGTTTTGTGTCACATTGTAGCAGGGCAATTTTTTGATTAGTAGGTCAGAAAACACAGATTGCAAATGTTTCTATACTTAAAAAGTTTTATTTTGGCAATATCAGTAACAGCATATTTCCATTCAAGACCTCTGGAGATGCTTGGGTTTGAGTATTAATATAGGTGCTGCTTTCACATTGCTTGTGCAAAAAGCTGGGGTGGGGATCAGGATTTTTGGTTGAGTTTTTTAATTGCATGTCTGCCTAGATAAACCACCCCCCTTCCTCTCTCCCTTGTTGCCTTTGCTTCAGTGACTCTCCATTCAATACTGAACCAAACTCCTTTTCAAGCTGTTCTTAATCTGCCTTATTTTCTCTTGAGAAAATTTTCTCTCTTTTCTCTTACTCATTTAGCAGGCTCCCCTCCTGGTAGTTGTTCATGCTTGAGGTTGAGGCCAAAATCTGCTCTGCAGTCTCCTTCTCAGAATTACAGAAATATTTAGCCACTGAACAGTTCTGCTGGCCTCCACTGTCAAATCTCTGCTCTCTGAGGGTGTTTCAGGGGGTAGGAAGCCTGGATGAGGCTTTTCAGTAGTAAATTCCTTGCAGCAGGAATTCAGTAGATTGTTTGTGCCATCTGAAAGCTTTTGTTTGTTTGTTTTGTGGGTTTGTTTTAGCAGTTGAGAGTATAGAGTGTATTTCTGAGGGAAGGGGGGGGGGGAATACATTTATTTATCTCAGCAAAAACAACGGAAGAGATGCCAATCCTAAACTCCAGGCACTCTGCCATCAATTAAAAGGCAGTCCCGAACAATAAAAACACTACTCCACCCACATAAAACAAGCAGTCAGCAGGAAAAATAGCAGAATAAAGTTTTAGCAGTGAAAGCAAACATTACTTGACTCAAGCCTTGTGCTGTGACATGAGACTTGACTGAATTTGTGAGAACGGGCGAACGCATTTTCTTCCTCTGCAGGAGCTTTTGAATGCAGAATTTGCTGTGTATTTTTGAAAGCCTGCTGATTTCTTTCAAGTGTCAAGGGTTGTTGAGAAAATCTCTTTAAAAGCTCTGTTGTGATTGACTATTTAGCCATGTATATTTATGTGTAAAAAAAAAAAAAGATAAATTCTCTGTAAAGGCCCATCTGCAGAAGGATGATTTCAGAGTAGCATGACCACTTTTTAAATTTTGTTCTCTATTTCCATCAGCTTCATGCATCCCTGGGAAGGACAGGTAACCTGTGCCCCACTAGAACATTGTTTATAGTCTTGTTTACTTTTAGCCATTGGCCTAAATGTTACTTGGCATATACCTAGCAACATAACTGTGAAGGAAAGACTGTAAGACTGTGAAAGTTTTCCTGTGCCCTTCTTGTGAAACTGTAGCCCTTCTTGGAGTTCTGTGTGCCCAGCTGGGAGTAATTACTTTTCTGAGCTGGAGCCAAAAGCTTTGCCTTTCATATCATTTGCTGTTTATCAAGGTATTTCTTAATCCTTGCTGAGCCAGCTGACTTGTGTAATATTTTTTCCTGTTTTTTTCCAAGTTACTGTGCATGATGCTTGCCTCTGGGTAAGATCATCTAATTTCTCTCCCCTCACCACCTTGTCTGAAGCCTTGCAATGTGGGAGAAAAACGTAGTAATTAAAAAAAAAAAATTAAAATCCCACTTGTTTATCTTCGGGCTGGCTTTTCTTAAGTTTTGGGGTGGGTTTTTCTAGGAATCTTTTACTGGCAGGTATGATTGCTTTCAGTCTTGTTCTATGCAATCCTTACAGACCAGCTTTTCATTTCAGTATGTGTTGGTCATATCTTCCAGCTTCCCACCCATAAGACACTATAAGAAACATTAGTAAACTACAGGTTTAGAAAGGGTACATATCAGAGATGCTGTTTTTTCAGGCCTAGACGCTGAAGTGATTTTTATGTCTGTAGAAGAAATACAAAAGTAGGCAGTGGCAGTAAAGGATTCCTTGCAGGACTCTTATGTTTTCTTTAGGTCCTTAGAAATTTCAGGGTGTTCTT
Source organism: Acanthiza pusilla (assembly GCA_036630365.1). Classification (NCBI taxonomy): domain Eukaryota; kingdom Metazoa; phylum Chordata; class Aves; order Passeriformes; family Acanthizidae; genus Acanthiza; species Acanthiza pusilla. Next base: position 14,955,753 of record JAXCHO010000017.1, read on the forward strand.
AGGAAGTACCTTTGCTTTAGGGTTGAAGTTTCTGTTCTCTTGCACAGACATGTTGGCTGATTTGGTGAACTACATGAGGTCTTGAAATCTTAATTGTAAGAAAACAAGGAAATTCAGAGTTGGCATTCTCAGAGCAGCCTCAGCTCTCCTCCCTTGATGTGTGTCAGTGACAATTTCATCTTGACTTTTTGCTTGTCATTTGTACTGCTCCCTGTAAAGCAGTACTGTGTGGTAAAACATTTCTTAGTGACACATAAACAACTGGCACAAAAGTTACAGATATTCTTTATGACAAGCATAACCTGCACTCATGAACCTTTCATTTTTAATTAGGCCATTGTAGCATGGTTTTGCTTCAACTTACAAGTTTTCTTACACCAGATCTGTTGCATGGTGGAAATAAGAGCAGGATTTCCTGGTCTACTTCAGTAACCATGATCCAAATTCTGCAAGGTAATCTTTTGGTAAGCTAGGCTGACTACATGACCTGGAGGTACAATTTGCTTCCAGTGTTGTGGTGGCATCTGGAAAAAATTGGTGTATTGGTCTCAAAATAGTACCTATTCTAAAATAATTTATTGATGGGAAGGAAGATGAGTGGAGAAGAATACAGGGGCTATTTCATAGCAGCTATTGCTCATATGGGACTTAAAATAAAGTGCTTTTCCAGAAAAGTTCCTTTTACCTCAAACATATTTTATAAATGCTCCAAGTATCTGGTAAGTAATTTGTAAGCACAGTGATTAGAGGCAGGCTTACTATAGATTTTTCTTTTGTTCATAAGACTTTAATTTTAAGCAGTAGTTTGAGGATTATTCAAGGGCAGGAGTAGCACTACACTTCTGACTTTGACTGCTGTTCTTGCTGGGCTACAAGGAGTGGCATGGGGGCTTCCATGTTTTAAGCTAAATGGGGGTATAAAATGAGCTTTCCAGTTCAAAAGTCTGATCAGTTCAAAAACTGTGAGAGTGACTGCCTTCTTTTTCTTGCAGGAAAAAGAGTTTTGGCCATCAGCATGGTCTGCTTTTTTTCCACTGGTTTCCACAGTGTAGAAATGGGAAGGGTAAAAAAAAATACTGTTTTCATTGATATACCTTTTTGGAGTGACAGTAGTTTGAACAGTTACTTCAAATCTGCATTAGGAAATTGTTTTTGAAGTATGGATGAAGGCAGAGATGACTTCTGAAAATTTGGTAAGGTGTATCAACACCTCTTTTAATCTTCTAAGGAAACTTCTTTAGGTGATAATGACATTGCAGAGTAGCAGAAGTTTATTACTACAGCTGTTGTGTGCTGGTTTTACAGACCTAATTGAAGGAGTAACCAGGCATGCATGTATTCCAGCAGATTTGAGGGGGCAGCCAAGTATTAATTTAGTTCAGCTGTAACCAGAGTAGATCTATTCTCCCAGTTTTAATAAATGTCTTCCCATCACATGCACAAAAACTTTTAATTTGGATTCCTTTGGATACTGCATTTGTATCTGTTTTTCCCAACTGTATGTACATTCTCTTGGAGATCACCCTGTATATTTTTGGAGCTGATGCTTTTAATGAAGTTCCTTGGGTTTGTACCAGAAGGTTGCTGACTACCTAACTGTGTTCTTAGGGATAAATGCAGTGCAGCCTGCCACCAGTTTCCTATATCCTATATTCCTTATGTTCTTTAAGGTAAAGGGTTGTTGTGCAGTATTAAAAGCTGTTTGATGGTGACATTTTTACTTTAAATCTGTTTAGAAATTGTATTGACTTACACAGTTTGGGTCATCAGCAGGGTTAGGTTTTTAAGATGTGAAAGCTCAGCTCCCTGGTTGTTGTCGTAGCAGGTAATGCACATCTGTGTTAACATGGAAATGTAAGACTTTGTCAATATTTAAATGTCAATTTCAATTTGGCAGTGTTTAAATATTTAAATTTGATTGATAGATGTCAAGAACTTGACGCTGTAAATTCAACTCCAGATAAGACAACGGTCGTGTGATGGGCTGGATTTTACTAGGTTCACCCTTTTGCCTGTGTTTTCATACTCAGATTTCCCTGTCTGTCCTCTTTTTCAGGTACTTGATCAGAAGTCAGGAAGGGAAAAGGCTGTGATTTTGTTCCCATCTACCTCTTTTTTTATTCTCTTCTTGTTCTATGTTGCTGACAGGTTCTTACCCCCTGCTCCTGAGGGCCAAGCCCCCAGCCCAGCATCCTGTGCCTGATGCAGGAGCAGCCCTGACAGCTGTTCACACAGAAAGGCCATTTCCCTGTGTGCCATCAGGAGTCACTCACAGTTCAGCTTCATGCTGTCTGCCACGATGCAGATAGTGTGGGATCAGTGAGGACAGATATCTTAAGAGAATTTGGATGCTAAATGCCTATTGCATCTGCTGAGATGAAGACCTGAGGTTTGGGGAGGGGGGTCTTCCAGATGTTTATAACTTGTTCCAATCCATACAAATGTTTATGGAGATAGCAAAAGATACATTGCCAGCTCCAAAATACACCCTTAACTGATTTTTAAGTTCAAAAATAATGAATGACGCAAGGCTTTAATGGATTCCTCTAGAAAATGTTTCTTTCTTCCTTAGAGCTGAAGATAAAATACTCTTAAGTTTGTCTTTCTGTGAAAAGGAATGAAGTGGTTATATTTGAAACATTGCAAAATCCTTCAGCATGAAGTGGTTGAAGTTTGGCAAATTTTAAAGTCATATAAACAGGGACTTGTGATTGAAATGTCAGACAATACTGAGACAGCTCCATCTGTCATATTTGAGGGTAACTTGCCTTGCTATTTGTTTATTAGTGCATAAGATACTATGATGGTGTTCTGTTTTCCCAGAAGATGTTGCAAGGCTTTTTTATTTTCAGTAAAACTATGTCTAAAACAACCACATTTGAAAAACTTGTGGCATGCATCTTCTTTTGATCTTCCTGTGAGTATACAAAGCACAAAGAGTCAAATCCTATTAGACTTTTATCTGGTAAATCAAGTTGGAAGCCTTATAAAAGCGGCTCTCCACTTTTGGCTTTGTTCATAACTCTTATAGGCAGGGCAATGTACTTAGAGAAAAATACATCTAAACATTTCGTAAAGTTTTATAGAAAAATGTTCTCTGGAAGTAAGAAGGTTTGGGTGGAGCTTGTCTATCTGAATAAATTTGTTTCCCCCATCTAGGCATTTGCTATTGGAAATTATCTTGAAAAGTGATTCCTTTGCTTTGAAGTTTTATTAAGGTATAAAATTCTGATTTCCAGAGTGTCGAACTAGCAGATGTGTATTATAAATTACCTCTGTGGGTACCTACTCATCTGTTTATCTTGGTAGATAGACTTCAGGAGTGGTGGGTCAGACTGCTTCCAGCTTGCAATGGTTACAGGGTTGCTGAGTTCAGTACATTTTTTTTCAGTACTATGGAAAATCCTGGCCAGTTTTTAATGAGTGTTTCTGAAATTTACTGAAAGATTAGAAAATACACTTTTTTTTTTTTTTAACCTGGTATTATTACAAATTATACTAAAGCTGCATCTTGGAAAGGTCTGACCTCTCTTTGGTTTGCTGCTGAACTTCGGACAGTGTTCTGCAGGTGGTCTGTGTCATTTCTTCTCCACCTGCAGCTGTTGGGAAAGCCCATACAGAAACATGGAAGGAGATGGAAAGGTCAGAAATGCAGAGAAAGGGTAGCCAGATGTTTAAGACAAGGGATTTGGATCCTGGGCAGTTTACATCTTCCTTCATCAGGTTTAAACTGCTTTTAGAAAGCAGTTGAGGGGTATGGTCTGTTCCTTAATGAGCTTGCCACTCACACATGACAGCGTGAGGGTATCTTACAGGAATATAAAATCAGAGAAATTTGAATTTGGAGATGTCTAGGATATGTCATAAAAGCCATTTAAGTAAAAGCAGGGGCAGTGACTGTAGGGCGGTTAAATCAGACAAGCTGCATTGGAGACATGAAAACTTCATTATTTCATATTTACTAATAGCACTGCACAAAGGTTAGTTCATTGTGGGCTCTGTTTTGTTTTGGTTTTTTTTCCTCACCCTCCTACCTCATAGGTTTTTGGATCCTTATGCTTCTTCAGGGACTCAAATGTAAGTGGAAATCCTGAGTCAGAAAGAGAAGGCTTTTTACTAGCTCCACTTCTTCCTCATCAGCTGTTCTTTGAGATGATTTCTTAAGTGCTGGGAGCGATGGACATGGTCATTACTGTAGCATTCTTTGTTTGAGACAACCTTTTGGGACTCACTCTGTTATGCCTCTTGCTGAATCATAATGAGAAGCAGTGGATGATTTCAGCATCATTTCTACAAAATAATTTTGAGTCATATTCATATTATTCAAAAATTTACAAACTGCTAATTTATTCTTTAAAAAATTTAAAAAAACCCAGAAATGCTCCAAACAGCTGCAGGTCTCCATGTTTCCTTACTGGGCCAACAGGCAAGCTTTTATAAAAACCTGCAGAAAATTTTAGGTACCCAGCTGAGATCGTACATAAATGTCTTTCATGAATGGGTGACAAATGAGACAAATCTGTCATGATTTGAAAATGTTTGTCTAAAGTAGACTGTTGAAAGACAGGCAGGTGTGTCTTCTGAGGGATAGCACAGTGAAGACCTTAGTCCTGACTGAATGCTTTTACTTGGCATCATACAAATACGCAGATACAGGCGCTCTTGGTGTATCTGTGTATTTTCCAGGTACAGCTTGTGGTTCAGGAACTGTGCAACTTGCAGCAAGGATTTTGTGGATCTGAAGTGATGTTTAGGTTCATCTTTAAACTCTCTCATGTCTTCATTACTGCAGGAAATACACATTAAGAAATGTAGGACCAGCTGATGGAGGGTTTTGTTACTACTTGTGTGGCATTTATTTTAGAGTTGAAGTGCTGCATGTCTAGAAAAGTTCTTTATTCTTTCATTTTGAATCCCATCAAAACAGATGAATTCTCAGTCCATTATCTTCCTTTTAGTAATAGGCATGGAAACTGGTGAGGAATTGTCCATATAAGATTGTTCTAACCAGTATACTTTTAGTCTAAAATGAACAATATTTTGCCTCAGACTGGAGGCTCATGACTAGCTAGCAAAGAAGTTGTTCTTTCTGATGGACAGCATTGTCTTTTCCAAGTCAGATCTATGATTCAGCTAGTTTGGTTACTATAACTTGCCATACAGATTTTTGTCTGATAAGCAATGAAAGTGTAACACATTGCTTTAAATACAAAACTCTTGATCATGTGTTGTTTTCAACCACAGCACTCAGTGGGTCTTTAGGTCAAGTATTAATTGATGCTGATGCTGCGTGGTGTCAATACATGAAGCATGAAAGCTGTGTGGAGATTTACAGGTGAATAAAGGGTAGGAGTAACAAGCAAATGGTCAGTCTGGGACACAGGAATTTCACTCTCAGTTTTATAACTGCTGATCAACAGGCACTGCAGATGTGAAGGTGTAGATGTGAAGCATACAGATGAGGGTAAGGAAGAGTTTTGCTTTTACAGGAGGCAAACCAAACAGGAGTAAAAATGAGTAGTGATGGCGTATTGAAAGAGTGTATGGTCTATAAACTTTCTGCTCTGATGTTTGCACGGCAACCTCACACAGGGAGTGTATGAATCTATACCCTATCTTTCCAGACACCTTCTCTGCAATAACTTGCAATCTACTTTGAACTAATCTGTACTTGGTACCTACTAAAAAATGCTTATTTGTGGACCTTTCCTTCCTTCTTTATGTCAGTGGAGTGTTTTGTCCTGAGGTGTGGAAAGATAGTGTCATTACTCCATCTTTGCAACATTGTCATTTTGCCTTGTATTTTAGAGAACAAAATTAGTGTGTATTCCACCAGGGGAACTGCTGGTATGGGTAGGGGTAACAGTTCCATACCTGTGTTGTAGCTCAACTCTACGATTATCTCATTGGTGAGTGTTATTTTCAGGTGAGTTTTTAGTGTCTGTGAGCAGCTCCTGGTGTAGCATGCCCATGCTATTCATCATGCTCATTAAAACAGGGGAAGGGAATCTCGATGCCAGTATGGCCAAACATGTCTTGCAGCAACATGTGGTGGAATTCCTGGTGCAGCACAAGGGTTTCTGAGATGGCTGCTGTCGAAGCTGGAGTACAGCACGGGCTGAGGAGTTCCAGAGCATCCTGTGTGCAGAAGGGCCCTGTGTTAAGCATGAATTCTTAAAATATTTTTGCTTTTTCTGACAGAAATAATAATTTATGAGGTTTCTGGTGAACCAAGGCTGAGGAAATCTGTTCTCTCATAAGCTTTTTTTTTAAGATTCTTCTTTGCAACTGAGCATTTAATAACTATGTTTATGAATGTTCTTCTTTGCTTAGGCCCAGATTAATGCTTTTTTTAGAAATTCTGTGATTCAGTTCTGACCCCTCTAAAGTTGGGAGATCTTTAAGCTTCTGCATGCCAACCCAAAGCATTCCTTCTCATTCACACATCCCCAGTTGTTGTAAACCCTAGAGGAGGATGTGAGGATGGGGAGATTCCTCGTGCAGGTCGTTAAGCTCTGGGTGGTCTTCTGGCAAATCAGTATTTGTTGTGCTTGTAGTAATAATTCCAGTGTGTTACTTTCAGAGAAGTTTGAACAGGAACAGCAGGTCTCAAAACACACTGTAAAAAAAATTCATTCTTAGATTTATTTAGTAGAATTGCCAGAGCAGATTCTGGTGTGTATGAGAGACCTGGTGGTCTGAGTAAATCCCCTGTGCCACTGTTGATACCCACAGTGTGGTGTCACTTCAAGTAAACCAGGGCAGTTTAGTTCAGTTGCTCTAATTTCTCATTCAGAGAGAGGATGCAAATGGGTATTGAATAACTCTCACCCTGAGGAATAAATTATTGTGCAGAATGATGCTGCAGCAGCACAGATTTCTCTTGTGCAGCTCACATGTTCTGCAAGCTTGAAAATGCTACCTCAAGTGAGTTGCTGTGAGAATTCAGCTCAGAAGTTCAAGATAATAGCGGTGCAGGTTGTTTTCTCAGTTTGCAGATCTGTGGGGTTTTGGCTGTTTGGGATCAGGCTTACATAGGAACTTTTCTTAAGAGTCAAGATCTTGCTGCAGTTGAAATCAGATAAAGTTGCAAGCTGCAATAATGATCAAACCCAAGTATCATTTTCCTGTTAAAAATCATTACATTTTGTTTTCTGCTTGTTTTTCTGCTTTAGATACTTTGGCTGCAGTTTTATTTCTTCTCAGCCTGGAGGAAATTTATTTTCTTGGCCTATGAGCTCGAATATTGCTGAAAATGAACTTGCAAGAAATTACTATGCTGGTGTTCTTTGTTTTTCATTCCCTCCCCCTCTTCTGCCAAGTTGGGGTTGTATTATTATTATTAATATTATTGTTGTTATTATTATTGTTATTATTATTAATATTAATATTATTTTAAAATGAGATTTAACACACTTCAATGTATGCCTGTGCTGTTTGTTTGGTGATTTTCTGAGTTTAAACTGAGTTGCTTGGGGATGAGAAACAGAATAGCAGCAGTCATTCAGAGCAAGATGCAGGCTGACAGGGAAGGTAATTGTCAGATATATGTGAGAATGTGTTCTGGCAGTTACGCTTTTTAACTTCTTCATCATGACAAAAGCTTCGCTGTGTCTCAAGGTCTTAAATGTTTGTATTGAGCAAAACAGAGGAACCTGGGGAGGCAGTTCAGATTAATTAGACACGTTAGAATTGTTTTCTCAGTGCTTAAAAGTTGTTGCTCGAGAGATATTTATGTTAGAAATTCCTCCCTGACAGGTACAAATAAACGTTTATTGTAGGTGATGGTAAAGAGAGATGCCCCTGCAAGCTCTGGCATTTCATCCTTTTTTTTCACACAGAGCAAAGGCGTGGGGGTCCAGCGTGCTGGTTGTAATTCCTGGGTCTGAAAAACGTTCCTTTGTTAATACCCTGCAGTTCCTGCCTTCTGGACACAGGCTCTCGAGGAATCTCCACGGTGCTGTAGGTGTCTCTGCTGCTTTGCAGAGGCACAAGCTGCCGTGTGCTCAAGTGACATGAGCTGGTGGACAGTGGAGTGAAATGCTGTCTTTTGTCTGTGTGCCCTGATTTCAAGGCAGTTCTTTTAATGCCATTACTCACCAATAAGCATTATGGATTTCAGTCTGCTTGAGCCTAAGGTTCTGAGAAGCTTTGGCAGGTATCCTCTTTCAGAAGGGGCAGAGAGGATTGATCCCACGCTTCAGTGTCAGTGCTGTCTGCCACAGCTCCAGTGCTGAGCTTGGCAGATCTCAGCTGAAGGTACTGTCATGTCATTTACCAAGAGCAAATTTATTAGCTCCAGTTTTTTGTGGTGGTAGAGAAATGAACAAAACCATGGAGATTTGTAACTTGGTCTACATCACACAGCTGCTGCTGTTACCATGAGGCTTTCATAGACCAATTCCTTCCAAAGCATCCAGGAGGCAGTTCCAGCCTGGATCCTGCAAGGGAGAGCTGCTTGTTCTAAGTGATAGAACTAAGCTTTGTTGGAGCTTAGTTTGGAGCTTTGTTTGGTGGTTTTGTTAGGACTTGGCTAAGAATTTCAGTTCATCATGTCCTGCTGCATATTTTGGAGGGCATGTCTTCGAACCAGAATTAGTTTAGGAAGTGTGTCCCCACTTCAGTGCCATACCTGTGTGAGACTTGAGCTAATGCTGTGGTGGTTTAGGTGTCACACAAAGCAGGCAAGGTGATGGTTATTTTATTTCAGTGATCTCTTTTCAGCTGGACTATGAGTCCATCACAGGAAATTACCAGCACTAGAGTAAGCACAGTGTGTGCTATGGTCTGTCTTACTTCAGCTCCTGATAACAAGTCCATCTCCAGCAATTAGTAAAACACCAGCGATTCCTGAGGTATTTCACTAATTGCTGCCTCTCAGACCTTTTGAAATAGGTCGCCACACCTTCTGGCAAAGAAAACCCAATTCCAGTGTATGTTTAAAGGAGGAGAGGAAAAAAAGCAACACGAGAATGTTTTACTCTTTGCCTTACTGAAGGATTCACATTATGTAGCACTGCACTTTATTGTTTATATAGCCTGCTTTGTTTTCATTTGGGGATGTTCAAAGGGGACTTCAGTGTTGTAGTGAGATGTGCATGAACAGCTGACTGGGAGTTCAAAAGCATTTGTGTAGATTGAAAGCTGGTTTATTTTCCACGTGCCAAGAATCAGTTTTGTTTTATTTAGATGAAACCAGATTATGGCATTTAAAACTCAACTGTATTAACATTCTTACATAAAGCGAGTTGGGAAGTGATGTTACAGTTGAACTAATTGTTAATTATACAAATAGTCCTGCTGCATATTTTCTTAAGACTTTGGGAATGTTTTGTGATGCAGTAGATTTGGGGAGTTTTTATTCTGAGGGGAAAATAGAGTAGTAAATGAGTTAGAAATGAAGATACTAAACAAGGCATTTTCTTCACTTGGAAGCATGCTTAAAATTGATTAAATATTTGCTTTCAAGCATTTAATCTTCATCTTTGAGGCAGGAACATGCTACCTCTGTCTTTCTCCTCTGGGCTTTTTGTAAAACTTTATTCAGGCCTTTGTGGTGCCTTACATAATGGCTAATGCTATGGAGGATCAGCATCCCTCTTTTGTTAAGGTCCTGCTTTTGTCCTGTTGTTCACTTGACATGGCCCGAAAGAAGAAGTAATGGTTGCTGAATAGCAGCTCGTGATGAATTTGAGGATTGGGCTTTTCAAACCCTGAGCCTTCCACTGTTGTTGCTGATAATAATCTACTCCTGTGCTGTTTAAAAACCAAAACAAAATGAGGAAAAAAAAATCCCTGTTCTGCATATCTGGGAAAAAACTAAAGGAATTCTATTGGGTTTATTATTGAAAAAAGTGTAGATTGTTTTGCAAGAAATATGGGATGTTTCCCTTTAGGTATTTCAGATTTAACTCTTTTAAACTTCACTGTTTAAATAGTGATTTTTCAAAAATCTGGGATTAAAAAAGAAAGAACTTGGTGATTTTTTGTGATTTTTTTAAACTGTTCTCTACTCTGCAAAGGTAAACATATAAAATTACTGCAATACAGTTAAAAAGGAGGGGAGAAAAGTTACCCTCTCCTTGCATCCCAGAACAGAGTACCTGTGTTTGCACTATTGTAATAACACAGATTATTCCCATGCGAATATTTTAAGGTCTGTCTAGGGATCTGCCTTATCTGTAGCTCTTTAATTCCAGGCAATTGCTTGCCCTGTCTGAGGTGATTTTAGGGTTTACTGGGCGTAGCACTTGAAGCGAACTGCTGCAAGAGTGAAAGTGCTTAGGAAGCACTACCCTGGGGAAAAGCGGAATTGTTGGATGGAAGTAGCCGTTAATGAGAGCAGCTGTGAAGAGACAAAAGCAAACTCCTAACCAAAACCCAGTGCAAACATCTTGAGGGACAGCTGTGGAGTTTCTCTTTTTTGGGGCTGGGCCCTGGGAAATTCCTTTTGGGAAGGAAAGTGTTAAGACTTGTTATCCTATTTTTGTGAGGGCATTGTTTCATAAAGAGCTGGAGGAGAAGTCACATGTAGCATTTCTGCTTTGATTACCAATTAAAAATACATACCTTGTTTGGCAGATGTTTTGCACTCTGATGACTTCTGATGGTGTGAATAGGACACGTTGGATTTATAGTAATGGACCTGCATTCTTTTATTTCTCATTTCTCCCACTGTGAAACTGTGTCTGCTGCTCTCTCACAAAGATTGCACAGCATCAGCTTAAATCTGCAGTGGTCTCACATTCCTAGGTGCATGACAGAGAACAGGCATGGACAGATGTCTGCAGTGATCATACATTTACTGCAGGTTTTGCATCCAGTAGGCAAATCTTGTCCGCAGGGGATGCTGTAAGAGGTGACTCCATCCACTGCACCCTGTCAGGAGGTGGGAGTCACCCAAATTTGGGTGAGTCAGCTCAGGTCCCTTCTTTGGAGCCAGGGGAGTGGGGAAAGCCTACCTGGGGTGCCAACTTTGTTTCAAAGACCCTGCAAAGCTAAATGAGTGTTTTCAGTGGCCCTAATTCGCTTTGGTAGGACAGTTCTTTGCTTGCCTGCTGGACACTGAGCCATGTTGTTCCTCAGAAGTGTTTTGCTGCTAAGGCATAAACCACTGCAAGAAATCCTTCCTCAGTACGTGTAACAAACAGCTTTTGTTATTTTCCTCCGGTAAGGATGTAGGAACAGCTTCAAGCTGTTGTGTGTAAGTGTTGCCACAGGATGGGGCTCTTGCACTGCCCAAACCTGATCTGTCACCTCCAAGAACTGCGACCAAGCGCTGTTTGCATTGCTAACCTGAAACTGCACTCCCGGCCCTTTTCTTTATTATTCACCAGTCCGGGTAGAGGGCCTCGGGTTTATCCACTTCCAAGAGGTAGGAAATTTGGAGTAAGGTGTTGTTGGCTTGCTAAGAGCAGATCAACTTTGTTTCTTTTAGAGGCAGCTTTGTGCCATATGACAAGCCCAGGTAGTGAGGTAATAATTCACATAAAGGGGATTTGGTTCACGTATCACCGAATATGTTAAATATTAAATTGGGGGGGGGGGGGGGTTAAGCTTTTATTAAATCCATATTTGTGTTTTAGAAATGTGCCAAGAAGTGTTCTAATGAAGCAGCACCTGGGGGTTAATAAATGATATCATGAATCCATTCTGATTGCCAAGAAAGATTTTAATAAAGGAAGCCATGCCCAGGGTTGACTGTTTCATCCATGAGGAATAATTGTTTTGTTTCCATATTTCTTTTATTGGTTGGTTAAAACAAGTTTGCTTTTTAGCATCAAGTCATTTTTTGTTGTTCTGCATGTTTCTGTACCATTTGCACAAAGAGCTGGCCCTTGGTCTGCTCATTGTAGGAGGTGTTACTTTGATTGCATGAAGACCTTCTGTCTTTTACTGCCTTTCACATTTATCTCATGTTCCTCTGTTCCTTCTTCTCCTCCCCTCAAACATTCAGGGTGAAGTGAAGTCTGAAGAGGGGCCAGAATGGAATATACTGCGTGATGACTTCATGATGGGAGCATCTATGAAGGACTGGGACAAGGAAAGCGATGGAGAGGACAGCAATGAGCAAGGAGGTGGTCTGAAACAAGAAGATGACAGTGACTGAATGAAACTGAAAGCCATTCAAGATAATGTTTTATCTTCTTAAGTTTGTTTGGATAAAAAGTCAGCATTCTGTGAATGTACAACACTTGGAGGATACCTCTTTTAAAAGAAAAAAAAAAAAAAGACTTATATAACCTTGGAGTGTTTTCTCCTCCATGTCAAACTTTTATTTAATATAGCTCCATTTGCTATACTGAAATCCTGAAATATTTTCCAAAACAAGTATAATTTTCAACATATTTCCAAAACATTTTGTACAGTCAAAATAGTGGCACTTGCCCAATGAAAGATAGATTTTGCCAAGGTCATTAAAAGTTTATACATTAGTCATGGCAATTGATGTATTAGTGTGCCTGCATTTCCAAATCACAGTTGCACTTTGAAAAGTTGTTGCAATTTGCAATAGAAATGACTTACAATAAACACAGAAATGCCGTCACCTTGTAAAGTTATCGGACTCCTATAGAGTCTTTACTACTTTGGCCAGAAAAGGTTCTGTAGATAATAAAGGAAAGTAACCATTAATGTGATAGTTCTGGTCTTGGAGCATTCGTTTGATTGGAGACAACTCTGGAAACCTAATTGTAAAATAGAGACTTGACCCTGCTGTTTGGGTTTAGTACTTATATATGTGTATATATATATATATGATATATATGGTTTTTCCATTGCAAGTCTGAGATTATATAAGCTAAGAGTCTGGTAGGAGAGGAAAGGACAGTCACTGCTCTTGGTTTCGTTAGAGAGGGAGAGTTTTTTAGCAATACCACATAAAATTGTGTTTAGTGTGGCTTCATTTGCCATTCTGGTGTTCTGGCCTTTTTCAGTGAGGAGCTGGAGCTCTGAGATTTTTTTCTGTGGGTTTAGTCAGCTCTAATGCTCCTCAGGTCTGCAAAGGGTCGAGCAAGAGCCCTTCCTCTTAGGTGTGTACCATAATACTAACAAATTTGGAAGACATCTGTCAGGGTAACACAATTGGCTTTGTTTAAGCTACTGCAATTTCTGCTCAGTAGTTGTTTGCTTGTGGAGAAGCTAACATGCATAATAAGAATGTATTTTATATAAGCATACACATGCAGAAGGAATTGTGTGGTGATTAAGGTGTTCTAAATGAGAGGCTGGGGTTGAATTCTGCTGCCTCTGCTGTTCCAGACTGGCTGTCTGATGCTGTGTCATTTGTTTAACTTTGCTATCACATTTCCCCGTTTGCTATGCAAAGAAAATGCCTTGGGGACTATTAATTGATACTTAAAATACATAGTACTGCTCTGTCCATTTCTACAGATGCCTTATATACAAACCTTCCTTTGTACCTGCTTATAGGCAAGATATGATTAGGAGCAACTTTGAAATTTTCAGTCTCCAGCATGGAAATATGCAGTGGGATTTAGATTTTCTTAACGAAGGCATTGTTTGAACTTTGTGTGTATTGCAGGATAAAAAATACAGATACAAAATGGCAGAGAAACCCATCCCAACAACTGGCAGTCATTGTCTTATCCCTAGCCTGTTCATCTGGTATATATTGTAGCATAATTCTGTGAGGAGAACTCAAAGCTAACAGCAGAAATGTTTAGGTTTTCAAGCTGTTTTGAGTGTTAAACATATTAGATATCTGAGGAGACATTAGTTTGTGGCCTGATATTTATTATCACAAATGAAGGCATAGACCCAAAATACCAAGTGGCAAAACCACAGAAGTTTGACATATGGCTATCCCAGCTTCTGAAGGCTCAACATCTGTGTAGCTGTGCAGGGAGAATTACCATCTCATTAGTGCAGTGCAGAAATGTGCTGCCATGGGGCTGGAGTCTCTGAAGCAGCATAATATTCTAACCTGACCCTGCTTGCTTTCTACAGAGTTCAGCTACTTTGTGTGGAAAAATTACATCAGCACCCTTAAATCTGCAGTTGTTCTCTAGTTTCATATCAGGAGTTTCTTTCCATAATCAAACTTGTGGAAAATAACCTTAAGTTTTTCTTAGGAACTACAACATCCTGAGGTGATTATTAAAAATCTCAGAATGCTTTCCAAATACTTTTAGAATACTTGGGTGTTTATTTGTGCGTTTTTGGAGTAATGTTTTGATTAAAGCACTGAAGTGTCTCTTGTGTGTTTAAGAAAAATATGGAATCTATCAATATTGCTGAAGATATTTTGAGCTTCCATTTAATTTAGAGTGCATAGCCTATACGTGGAGAGCATTTCTTGCCTTTTAAGAAGCATAATGCCTACATTTTTATGTAAACTGAGTAGTTATTTAAATTTTATACTGTACCTTTTCTTTGCCTTGCCTTTTTTTGTGCCATATGCCGAGAAGCCCCAAGAATTACTAAAATTGCTAACTACATATTTTCATTTTAGGCTGTTTAATTTCACAAGTTTTGTTTTTACTGACTAGCAGTTCAAAAGATCTTGTTTTGGCCCAGGCACCTTCCAGTCTCTTCTCTGAGCTGCCCTACCCCCTTTTTCAGTAATGTTCTTCCTCTTCAGTAGCTACCAAGAACAACCTTCAGCAGCTTTTCCCAGCAGTCAGAGTGTTTTTCCTGCTCCCATGAATATCTCTGCTCAAGCAAAGCTGTGCCGCTGCCCTTCATTCCAGAGAGCATGAATCATCTCAACTTTGTATATTTCTGTACCTATCTATATAAAGCCAATAAGGATGGGGTGGTTCCAGTTTTGTTAGGCTTCAAGCCAATTCCAGAGTATGTAAAGTTTAATATTCTATGGATTGCACGCAAAGCAAGAGTTTTGTTTAATAAGAGAAGGCACAGGGTCAGCTCTTCCCCATGTCTCTTGTCCCCTGGTCTAATTTCTCTTCACATTAATTGTGCTAACTTTTTTCAGCAAGGAAAGCATGAGTTGGCCTATGGAAAAAATTAACTGTCTTGTCCCTGCTTTTCTTCAGCCTCCTGTTAGGGAAACACTTTGGGAGTGGTGATGGAATATCCTTGTTGTGCCCAATGCCACTGTACCACAGCATCTCCCCTGCTAAAACCTGGAAGGAAGAGCTCCCAACCCTGCAGCTGTGAGGCAGGTTCTTGTGGGTTCACAAGCAGAGCAGAACGAAAGAGCTGGAAGCTGCTTCCTAGTGAAGATAGGGCCTTTTTGTCTGATTCGTTTTAAAGAGAGAAATTAATTGTTTGGGGGCCATAAAAGTGTTTTGACTATCTGATGCTTCCAGAAGAAGGTGGTCTGTGGAGCTGCATCTGTTCGGAGCTGGCTCAGTAGCTGTTTCCAGGGAGAAAGGCAGAAGTCATCTGGCACAAAACACTCTGCACAACTGAAAATGACAAACTTCTCATTCTTATGAAATGAGTCCTGGCACAGTTAATATACACACAGAGCAGTCATCAGTGTTGTTCACTTCCAATCCCTGCAAATTGCTCAATGATTTCTTCAAGACTTGCTGAGGTAAGGACTGAGAGGGCCAGGAGAAGACTTGAGGTAGTGGAGACTCAGGATCATGTTACACAGCTTGGGTCCTTGTGCTAAATAAGATGTTAAACTCGGGAGTCTAAGACCTCAGACACTGGAGACTGAACAAGTTCTTCATTAACAGATGGTGGAAGACTGTAGATTTCATTTACTGCTGTTCTAAAGCAGTGGCTTCTAACCTCTAGCAGCATGTAAACCTCAAATGTTTCACCTCTCTAAGTGATCTAGCAGATAAGGACTTTTTTTTAATCATTCTTTTTCAGACTTACAGCAATGGCTGATGCTACTTAGACAAAGCATTTTGTTTTCAAATGCATCTTTTCAATTGCTTTTCTGTTTTAAGGGACATGTTGGAAATTAAACTCCAAACTGAATATCTTCAGCACCAAAGAGCTTGTGTATGTGTAATGCTTCATCCCTTGGAACGATTTATTTTTGTTTAAATACATGTGTTTAATCTGTTGGATACTAAATTGTTAAATTAATTAGGGCATTTTCATCAAATGTGTTTTGGATGTGAACTCATGAGCACAAGCAGCTTCCAAGAGGCACTTTGGAAGGTGATTTTAGGAATACTCACAAAAAGCATTATTTCTTCACAGTGTCTCAGTTGATTCAATAGCCCATTATCTTATGCCAGTGCATGAACTTTTGGAGCATTATTTTACAACATTTTCTTAGGGTTTCTTAACTCTGCTTTCAGTCTATGTGGTGTTAATTGTGAACTGCTAACCAGGATCAGACCTGCATTGAGTTTTGGGTACCACTAGGATTTCTTACAGACCTAGTATTCTCAGAAGTAGCTGAATGATTAATAGAAGCAGTTCTCTTACAAGATAAACTGGTTACACTTCTTATCAGTAACTTCATGTGCAATTTAGAAATGGTTAAATATAAAACCTGCTGATGTTATTTTAATAGTTCTTTAAATCATGTGTTGTAGGCATGTGTGGTTATAAGTAGAAGGTAACAGAGGGTTGTTTGCCATAAATTAAAGCCTGTTTGAATATTGAAGTACTTAAAGATTCTGCTAGCCATTTATGAGCCCTTTATAAAGTGCATTATGAATATAAAATCTTGAGGATTGTGACTTAAGACTGTGGCTATTCAATCACTCTGTTGCTTTGAACTTCGCTTTTCTATCCTGATAAAGGAGGACATTCCCATCTTGTTCAGAACAGAAAAACTTCCAAGTGTTGCTTGATTCAAGCAACAAGATAGTGAAAAGCTTTCTTGACTCTGTGGATTTTGCATTGACTTTCAAGTTAGTACAGTTTATCTCAAGAGGATTTTCTTTGGTTTTTAAGTGATCCATAAATTGCAAGTTCTGTGGGGAATGAAGCAGCCTTTTATTTAGGGTACCCTATGTCCAGGGACAAGACCTGGCCTGTGTCCATTTCAGGAAGGGTGCCTGAGGTCAGGCAGCTGAATGAAAACTGTCACTAGAGAGCTGAGGACCTGAGCTGTTGGTAATCAAGCCTTTGACATACCTGCCCAGAGCAACTTCACAGTCGAGGCAAAGGGCAATCAAACACACATTGTCAGCCTTTCCACCACTGGGTATCTCTGCATCCTCACTTACAAACCCAATAGGTTTCAAAAGAGCTTAAGGTTCATAGTGCACAGTAGTGCAATATTGCTGCAATAGTGTAGTTTTGTACTGAAGGTAACAACAGTGTAGTTTTGTATGTGGTTGTTTTTTTAGAGGAGTGAAGTATTTGACAGTACCTGTTGAAATTTAGTACATGCTTGTGAAAGAAATATTCATTAATTAAGACTTCATAAAATTCTGGAGTAAGCGTCTCTTCACGATCAACAGAAAAAGACTGAAGATTTTTCAGAACCTTCAGACAAGATCCTCTATTTAAGGACACACAACTCTGCAAAAACAATGTATTAGACAATGTATTAGCAAAGACTAATGTATTAGTATAAATATACTTCCAGTATGAACATTGATCAAACAAATCTAGCCAGGGAGGATGCTATACTGATACTCATTCTTGTGGGTTGTGTTAGCAAAGGGACTGGTCAGGCCTTGCAAGATTCTGATGTTGTAGCACTGCAACCAGCAGGTCAGGTCAGGTCAGGATTGCCAGTGCGAGGGCTGTTCTTTCCACCTCCTATGTTTTGCCTTTTTTTTTTTTTTAACTGCTGTAGTGTTCTTTTATTTTAAATTCTGGTGTCATTGCCTAGAATTAAAGAAGTGAAACACATTTTGTGTGAAGAAGGTAGTTCAAATCAGAGGGGAAATGTTTGCCTTTCTATGTCAATGTTGTGCTGCCCAGACGCAGACTGTTGTCTTTGATTCTCATTCGCTTCAGTTACTGCTGAAGTACATAGCTGGACTGTGCCTTGTGATGAATTAATTGCTTTTAATTTCATAGAACTGCAGTGATGGGTTAGTGGACTCAGGTCCTTTATGTGAGACACTGCTGGGTCTGATGTGCATTGTCAGCCAATGTGTAGGCACTTTTACACTGATTTAACTTGATAAGGTGGATGTTCGAATGATGCTTGAATTTGTGAGAGGAGGCATTTCAGCTGTCAGTCTATGTCCATGATGGGGAAGTTTAAAGACTGGTCCACAGAACCCAGCCAAAACCAGGGGAGTAGGTTACTTTAACTGCAATCCCATCTAGAACATCATAGATTCAGGAGAAGCAGATATTGAATACCTTTGCCACTCCAGAGAGGTGGCCTGTTCAAGATCCACGTCTAAAATAATCTGGATATGGTTCAAAATTACTACTAACAGAGAAATGGATCATTCTCTTCTAATTCTAGTTGGAGTCACCAAGCTCAAACCATCTGGCTGGGAGGATGTAGTTTGATCAGCCATTCAGGAATACTGCATTCACTGATTTTAGTAGCCAAGCATAGAAAATGAGTGTAAAAATGTGTAAGGCTGAGAGGCAAAGACCTCAGCACTAATCTGGTGAGCGCAGCACAAAAGCTTGGTGCTGCATGAGGTTTGGTTTGGTTGTGGGTTTGGTTTTGTTTCATGAGGGAATATGAAACAATGTATTGCTTTCTGTAAGATTTCTAGGATATTCTTGAACATGTGTTGCTAAAAAACCATTAGGGAAAAAACATTTGTGAAGCTGTGTTATCTTATTAGAGCTTTTCATCTGTGCAGACTGCACAGGCGGCTTGTGAAGAAGTCAGGATGCCAGACCCAGAGCTATTTGTTTTTTGTAGCTGCAGATTATTATTTAAATATGGCATTAGTGGCTGGCCCATTTTTAAAGTTGCTGCCAATTAATCCTGCTATACACATAATTTTCTTAAAACTTCAGCAGTGCAATCCGGGTGTGCATTTAACTTGAGTTACATGGTTTTAATTTGTTGAATAAACTCCAGTAGATGCTCTGTTAGGAACACAATATTTACAGATATCGTTTGTGTGTTACTTAATGAGGTATAACCCAAATCATCACCATGCAGTTCAGAAATAGAAGGCAACAGCTGTAATACTGAGAAGGGGATGCAGGTCACGAGTTCAAACCTTGAGATTAAAGGGATGACTTTTACCCTACTGTCTTTACTTTGTCATGCTTGCTATAAGTAGATGTCAAGGCCCTCTGGTTTATAAACCACTGAGCTTATATTTCTCTGTCTTATTTTAATTATTTTTATTTTTAGTTAGTGAATCTGATAATTTTCCTCTGCTGATATTTAAGTCTTACTGACTTAAGTGGAAACAGGATTTCCTGTGGTGATTAAAACCACAGGTGCTAGGATTAAGGAGGGACTTTTTTCAGTGGCACATAGACTAAAACTGGAATGATACAGAGAAGATTAGTGTGGCATCCTCAAGGCTGACAAGCAGATTTGGGAAAGCACATGAGGGGATCAAACTCCAGGAGGTGTAACCATGGGGGAACTTCTCTGGCATATACCAAGTTTTTATGAAGACTTTAGTCTTAACTGATTCAAAGGGGGAAATCGGCTGTTGGAAGCAGAAACCTCTTTGAACGCAGCACTGATGTGTGCAGCCTTTATAGGAAATGTGTATGTTTTTAGGATAGGGGGTTTAGGCTATTGATGCTCCCCTAGACCCCCTAATGTATGGCTGTGCTCTTTGGAGACAGGGTGCAACTTTACTGCAGAGAAGCTATTTTACGAATTGTAAAATCCAAGCCATGTCAAATGTGAAGAATAATGTAGCACTGAAATACAGACTAACAGTGATGTTCTTTCCTGTTCCTTTTTCCCCTCTTATCCATAGGGTGTCCTGCCTAAAGTGCCAGTGTTGTTGTTGTTTTGGGCGTTTTTTGGGTGGTTTTTGGTAGAGTTTTTTGGGTTAATTGCATTCGAGATGTCTTTTATTAAGGTGCAGTTTTAAGCACAGGCTGGTTATACCCTGCTGTGTGGACATTACAGCTTTGTGTTCTTACTTGATGGTGGAAATGATGCCATTCCATAAGTTCACAGAGATGACACCTAAATGGCTTTTCCGATCAGATCCTGTTGACTACTCTTGTGACCGTTTCCACTGAAGTTATTAAATCTATTTGTAGGAATGAGAACTTTTTTTTAATATATATAGATACGTATGTATGAATACATATATTTATAAATATACAAAAAATACGTTTGTCTATAAATATATAAAAATAAAAGTTCTTACTCCTGTTATATATTTTATATTTGTTCTAGTTATATAAAATAAGTTCTGGTTCATACAAATAAGTTCTCTATATATATCAGAAACATACCTTTGATTTGCAAGTTGACAAGTAGTTACATATGTATATATGGGTAGCAGTCTTGCATGTCAAGCAGCATGTTCTATAAAGTAGCCTTTATCTTCTGGAACATGAGTGTTGCAGGAATGGGCTGTGGTTGTGTGAAATGCAATCCTGGGGCAGTGGGGCTGCTTGTATTAGTAAGGTCAGCAGGGTTTGCTCTCAAATTCATCCAGGCGTTACAGTGCACACTAATGAAATGTGCAGCACAGAGGTATGGACTTCTACTTCACTAAGGATAATAAACAGTAAAATCTAAGGTTTTATTATAGTATATATTACAATTTTCCATTATTTGTCATCTCCTCTTTGCCTCACCTTTATTAGGTGCCACCTTGGCTCTCCGAGTTGAACCTTTATACGTGTATTTTTATAAAAAGGAGAATTGAAAAGTTTTTTTTCCCTAGCACCCTGCATCAGAATGACTGAGATTCTACATGACCACAGTTATGGCTGCAGATTTCTGTGCGTGCCACAAAGAATTAATTGTGCAATCATCCTACACTCGTCATCAGTGTGAGAATTTACAAAAGTCACCTCTTAACTTTTAAAAGTTATTCCTCTCCCAACAATGTTCTTTAGTTTATGAAATGTGACCAGCCACCTTACTTAATGACCTGGTCGTCAGCAGTTTTAGAAAGATTATTGCCTTTGTATTTTGCACAGCGCATTTGCGTATAACCAAAACAATCTAAAAAGAAACCACAAATTGTAAAATCCTGACCACGTAATTTTTAACTTAATAGGAAACATGAAACCTTCACGTTTAGTGAAGTAACTTTCCAGGTGTCCCTGTTTTTCTAATAAACAGTGACTGTTTATTAAAAAAAAATGAATATGTAAAAAGACAGTATTGTATTGAATTAAAAGCTCCAAAACAGATAAGTTCTGTTCTTTCCCTGTATGCACTCTAAGAGCCCATTCCTACTTTTTGACTTATAAAGCTTCCACTGACAGCAGCCCCACAGGACAAGGCCATTTCACAGAGGCGCAGGGAAGATTTAAGTGTAAGCTGAGTTAACTTTCAGTGTCTCATAATCCCAGCAGCTTTTGAAGCTAACAGGTAGTCATTAATAAAAACTATTTGGAATAAATAAAAACCAAAAAGCTTTTCAAGCTAAAGTACAAAGCCATAATTGGGATAATATATCGGTCACGAAAATTAACAGTAGAATGTAGAAGCTGGATTACTTGTGCAAAAAGGTCATGTTATAATTGAATTCTGATGATATTACACTTTATCCAGTTTTGTAGAGTGCCTGCAGTGTGGCTCTGTCATTTCTGACAATTTTTGATTGCCTCTTCTGTGTGTTCCTGACTTTAGCAAGGTAAAAATGACACCTGTTTAAGTCCAGTTTGCCAGATTTCTGTGGCAGAAAAAGCCTCCTTAAATGTGCATGGGGGAGATTTTAGAAATAAGATCGGTCTATCATGATGTATATGTTCCAGGTATTTTCCACTTAGATTACATAATGGAAAGTCGATGTTTATGAATGTGGATGTGTATTTGAATGATTTGCCTAGCAGGTAAGTGTCCCTTCCTGCAGCAAACTGGAGCAGCTCAGACACGTGTGGTGGGCTTCTGCAGCTGCTGGGGATTTAGCCCAAGTGGACAGGGCTTTTCGAATGGAGAATGCATACCTGGGAAGTTCTGCCTGGCAAAAACATCACCATGGTGACATCGGGAAGTTTTAGGGAATCCAGCTTTGTTGGAGATGTAGGCAAAATGGAGGCATGCACCTGGGTACGCCTGACACCCTGTGTTGCACTGAAAGGATCAGAGGAGAAACAAAGGGTTTTTCTCAAATGAGAAAAAACCCCGAGATTTATCTTAATTTTTTTTTCCTAGATAGTCTAAAAGACACTGAGGAATCATTGCCAAATCAGAAGGAATCTCAGCAACTTTTGAAATCTAGTCGGACTGGTTTGCTGTCAGGCTGGCTGGATCTCTGGCAGCTGACTCAGAGGGCTCCTCTGGAGCTTGGACCTCCTGCAGCTCCGTGGGCAGCCTGGCCAGCTGAGCACTGCACTCATGGGGGTTGAAAGCCTCCAGCAGGGCATCCCTAAGGCTTCACAATTTGTGAAAGACACTGCGAAGTTTGGGTTGGTTGGTTGGTTGGGTTCTTTTTCCCCCACAATAATAAATTGCAAGGATCAAAAACCTTGTAACCTGGTGGGTTCTATCTGCAGAGGGATCCTGGGAGATGGTGGGAAGTTCCCTGCAAGAGGAGGGTGTCCAGCACTGTCGCAGTCACTGCTCTGAAGCCCTCGACGTGAGTGGCACACAGCACATCCCTAGCAGCCAAGTGCTACAGGGCCGTAGTTGCTGTATAAGGAATTTCTTCATGGTTTCAGCTGTAGCTTTTGGAGGAAATAATTTAATAACCCTTTTCTTCAGAAGTATTTGCGGTTGAGGTACCTCGTGTAACAGAGCTGATTCCTCAGCTGGTTCGCAGCGGAGCTGTGAGATGTAACAGCTCGAGGAACTGTCCCCTTGGTTTTGTACAGGTGTGCTGCAGAAGTGAAACCAGCTGAGTCTACATGTTGAGCCTGCTTGTTTATTTGAGTAATTTTGGAAACATTGCCATTCCTGACACTGCAGCTGTGTTTTTGAGGTCAGTAGGAGCAGGACATTGACATGTACAGCAGTAAAAGAGTGATGTTGTGGCAAAGACGTTTAATCTGGCCTTGCAGGAATTCATGGATTTAAGTGGAAAGCACTATTAACTCTTGCATCGTGAGGACGCAGTCTTGGTTGTGAGTGCAGGGCTGTACATACCCACATGCTGTTAAAAAATGGAGAGTGAGTTTACTTTCAGAGTCTGTGTGTGTACACATACCTGTCAAAAATATCTTTTCTTAGGTCCTCCATCTCTGGGAGAACGTCATCGTCGCTGGTACCCACAGCAGTACGAGGTTAGCTGGCCGTGTTGGTGCAAGATTCCCCTGCAGCAGAGCTCTGCCAAGGCAAACAGCATGTGGCAGCTCCGTGCTGCTGGGTGCCTCCATCACCCCAGCACACAGCCACAGCTGCTCGGAGGAAGCGCTTTTCCTCGCTGCTAAGGAAAAACTCACATTTAATTTGGAGGCTGCCATTCTCCAGCTTTGGAAAACATTCGAACGTTTTGCAGAAAGAAGGTGGTTCCTGAGGTGTGGTCGGCTGGAGGAGGTTTTTGGTGGTTTTTGGCTGGTTTGTGCCTTATGTGGTTCTCGTTGTGCTTCCAGGTCCCAGTCACCCTACCTTATTTCTTTTGTGGGTGTTTACCTGTAATACCCCTGGCAATGGCCAAGCTGTTCTTTGGAACACCTATGGCCCTTCAAGTACCTCTTCTACATCTTTCTTCATCTCTGAAAATAGAGGTTCTTCAAAAACAGCCTTGCCACACTTAGGATGATGTTACTGGAAACTTTGGCAAGTAAAACCTGTGATAATTCAGAAGGGAATGGAGAGCTAAAATGGGTGAGAGTAAAGAAAAAGGCTACTTGATCACTTTTTAAAGTTAATGTACAGTGGTGATAAATGAACTGTAAAGGAAAAGCTTTATGGCATTAAGTTGAGGGATGCCTAGTAGACTGTAGAGTGATTTCCCTCGGGCAGAGTAGGGTATGGATGGAGCCTGGGATGTTTGTTGTGGCCAAAAGAGGCAGCGGAAAAATTGAATTACAGGCATAGCAGAAGCATTTGGGGCTTGAGTTTCTGTCAAGTGCAGATGAGGATGTATTTGCACGCTTCTGACAGGAGAGGAGACCTCGGCAAAGGAGCAAATCCTCCTCATCTGTCGTCTCTCCCTCCTTGGCCGGTAGTACCGATTACCAAGGTGTCCGGGGAGCAGCGAGAACTGCCCAAAACACACGTGGAAGTGAAACAGGGCCAGTGCCGAGGAGCGTTGTGTGACAGTGCAGCGGGCAGAGCTGCCCCGCAACCTCGAACAGGAACGCGTCTGAGCGGTGTCCAAGAGGCGTGTTATTCTTCCTCCAACGCCTGAGCGCTATTTGGCCCAATTACTTTAATAATAGGTACAAGAAGCACTAAAGCCTTTATTTAAAAAAGAAATAAAATAAAAGCCTGGCAGGACTGGCTTTTTCTTCTCGGCTCCGAGCTGCCTCGCCTCTCCTCGCCCCGGGCTGAGGCACCTCGGCAGCGGCCGGGCTGCGGCGAGTCCCTCGCCGGTGGCGCGGAGGGGAATAAATAGCCGGGCGGCGGCGCGGAGCCCTCCGCTCCCGCAGCCCCTCCACGTCACTTCGCAGCGAGGCGAGCACGTGGGGCGGGGAGATCGTATAAATCTCCCTCTCCCTGCGCGGCCGTGATGTTATCTGCTGGCACCCGTCCCCTCCGCGCAGGGAGAGCCGAGGGGCCGGGGGCGGCAGGCGGGGGGCGCCGGGCGGAGCGCTAGAGCCGCCGGGGACGGGGCCAGCCCCAGCCCCGCGGGGGAGGCCGGCGGGGGGGGAGAGCGGCGCTGCGCTGCGGCCAGCCCCGGGCGGCCGGCTCCGCGCCTGCGACCCGCGGGAGGCTGCCGGGGCGCGGCGGCGCTGCCTCGCTGACTGCGGCGCGGGGTTGGCGTTTCGGAAGGAGGAGGAAGAGGAGGGAGCTGGAAAGGGCTGTGCGGCGCGCAGCGGCCCGGGCGGGGGTGGGTCGGTGCATGCGGCGCGGGGCGCACGCAGCAGCCTGCGGGACGCGGCCGCACGGGGGATCGCCGCTCGCCGCGGGCGCCGGGCGCCGCCGCGGGGCCGGGGCCGCCTGCCGCTGCCGCTGCGCTGCGCCCGGGCCGGGCGCGGGGGCCGGGGCTCGGCGCCGCTGGGCGCACACGTGCGCGGCTCTCCGCGGCCGCGCCGCCGCGGGGGCTGAGCGCCGCCGGGCGCGGGGCGGTGCCGCTGCCCGCCGGGAGCCGTCGGGCGCCGCGGGCGCACGGCGGGGCTCAGCGCCGCGCCGGCACCCTCTCTCTGCCGGCTGCGGCAGCGCCCTGTGATACCCATCACTGCGCCTTCTCGCCCTCCTTTTTTTTTTTTCCCCCTTTTTTCCTTCCCTTTTTTTTTACCCCCCCTTCAGATTTTTGTTTCACAGCGCGCTGAGAGCACCCTCTCTGCCATTTATTTGATTCGCAGGTTTGTTGTATCTATTTGGGGGCTTTTTTCCTCCTCCTTTTTTGCTGTCCGGCTCACTCCACCCCCAAATTTTATCTAGTTGTAGCAACTTGCTGCCTTTTTTTTTTTTCCTTATTATTATTACTGGTGTTTTTTTCACTGGCGCCTCCCGTGCGTTTTCCGATTGCGAGCCGCCCTCGCAGTCCGGTTTTTAAGAGCATTTTGTCTGCAGATCTCCCCTCTGTTTGCACAGATCGATCCCCTTTTTATTTTTTGATTTTTTTTTTCTTGTTGTCGTTCGTTGTTAAAGTCACTTTTTTTTTTTTTTCCGGGGGGGTGGGGGGGCGCTGTATTTAAACACTTAAAATGCACTGCTATCTCCTGAGCGTGCTCCTCACCGTGGATCTGGCCACCGTGGCTCTCAGCCTGTCTACCTGCAGCACCCTCGACATGGATCAGTTTATGCGCAAGAGGATCGAGGCAATCCGGGGGCAGATCTTGAGCAAACTGAAGCTCACCAGCCCCCCGGACGAGTACCCCGAGCCCGAGGAGGTGCCCCCGGAGGTCATCTCCATCTACAACAGCACCAGGGACCTGCTGCAGGAGAAAGCCAACCACAGAGCCGCGACTTGCGAGAGGGAGAGGAGCGACGAGGAGTATTATGCCAAAGAAGTTTACAAAATAGACATGCAGCCTTTTTACCCCGAAAGTAAGTGCTCTGTGTTTGTGCATGTGTGCGTAATTTCGCCCCCGAGGCTTAGCGGTGCTCGGCACCTTTAAATAGCACCCCCAAGCATCGTAACCTGCCTTCTCTGCTCGGCTTGCTTGTCATCCTCAGCGTCGCTTAGGTGGAGGCTTCTAGGGTTTAATTTAGGTGACGGGGTGTACATATGACTGGCTGGGCGTGTTTTGGGGGGTTCACCTGTTCCCCCAGACTCGCGAGGTTTCCAGACCCCCTCGAAGGCACCCTGGGATCGCTCAGGGTGCCTCTGGCGCCCGGCACCACGTACCTGAGCAGAGCTCCCCCCTCCCGGGATCCCACTGCCTCCTCAGCTCCGCTCTAGCTCCCCGGGAGCCCCGTGTACAGCCTCCAGAAAGAGCCAATATCTTTCCACTGCTCTTGTTTCCCTTGGAGTGTCTGGAACGGGCAGGTTTCCATCTCTCCATAACTGAAAAGAAAAGGAGGTCTTAAAAAAAAAAAAAAAAAGAGGAAAAAAAGTCGCCAGCTCGTCTTGTCTGTGTCCCTCCAGAACATTGTCCCGCAGACTGCTATTCAGATTGGTGCTCAGAGAGGACAGAGACGCCCTCCCTCCTCTTCCCACTTTAACTAGCCTCCCCTTTCGGTTCGTGGGCACTTTTCATTTCAGGTACAGAAAAACTTCTCCCTTCTGGGTAGCCTCGGTTCTTGGAACCTGTCTCAGCCCGTCTGCCTTTTGCTGTTTTTAACAACCTTCTGGTGATCCATGCCACGTTTTGCACAAAAAAAAAAAAAAAAAAAAAGAAAAAAAAAAAAAAAAGGGTACAAATACTCTGTGCTGACCAAATCCACTTAGAATGATTAATTATCATAACGACGTGCCTTTTTGTTTTGGTAGTGAAGCTTAAGTGCATAGAAAAAAGATTTTAAAAAAGCACCGCACTGCCTTAAAAGAATCTAGATGATCATCATACCGAGGAAAGTGAAATACCAGAAGCAGAAATAACTTCACCGTTCACATAACCAAACCCTAGTCCCTAGTCATTTCATTTCACTCGCTTCCCTCCCCCACCACTTGATGCCCTATATACTTGCTGTCTGTTTCTCAAAAGCACATAGCTCTTGCTTAAATAGATAATTCAGCCATCTTGGTAACTTTATCCTAGAGTTTCTAATTGCATTTTCCCCTTATTTATTTTTAGTTTAGCAAGTTGTAGCTTTGGGGCTTGCTCCGTCTTGCATGGGATAGTCCTAGGATGCCAGCCAAGGTGTCTGAACCCCACGCTCTGTGCAGCTGCCTCCCTTTCTTCCTTTAGTCTTAAATGACAACATCAGGTACAGGACATCCTGGCAGTCAGAGCCATTTTATTATTGTAATTATGGCACCATCCTTAATAGCCATGATAAATACACTCCACCCTTGTTACCCTTGGGGAAGAAATACTTTCTTTTTTTAAAAAAACCTGCATATTTGGAGCCAAGTGGGTATGAGCAGAGCGGTTCAGTGTAATTCATAGCTGTAGCAAGAACACAGAAGTCATGCTTGTTTTCCACGTTGGTGTACTGTATTATTTTGCTGGTGGTCTTGGTAGAAGTAAGCACTTACACTTCTGTGTAAGACCTGTTAGATCATGCCCAGGGCAGAGGAGCACCTATGGGCACGGGTTAGGAAGACCTATAGCAGTGCTTTGGCTTGGGGGGTTGACCCTGTAGCAGAGAGTCTCTGAGAATTGTAAAGTGCATCTGTCCTGGGCACTTCTGTCCTTTCTCCTTGCTTGAGCAAACTGCAAAGAACCAATAGTCTGAAACGCAGCTGCATACTTTCCAGAAAATTAAAATATCTGTGGTGTGTGACTTGGAGGGTATTGACAAAAGAGGATCTATTTTTAAAACTTCGTCAGGGGCCAGATTTGTTCTGAAGTATCGATAGAGGCTTTGGGAGAGCAAAGGAGATTGCAGGTATCTACCAACAGAGTGCATCAGACGTTTGGGATCCGAGGGCCAGTTAGCAGCAGATCCAGCACTACTGTGCAGGGCTGTCGCTAACATCACAGTAAGTAGGTTAACTGTTTTTCCACTGCTCTCTAGTTATGCTGGATGGAGCGAGCCTTTCCAAAAAAGACAGTAAGGAAGAAATCACTCCACCATATTTTAAAGGAAGAAATTGAAAGCGCAGCTCTGGCGGCCACAAGCGCTTTCTGCTAGGCGTCTCAGAGTGGATTTTTTTTAACTCTACAGTGCCTGCTGTGTTGGAGAGAGGCAGGAGGGAGAAGGGGATCAGTGTGAATGCACTGGAGGTCAAATGCTGCTGGAAGGCAGGCATGGGAAAGATCAGTGGTTCAGTTTTTACCACAAGTTGTTAGCGTTCAGTAACTGACTACAACCCAAGTATTACAAATATGCTCTAATTATACTCATAGTCAGCAATATATCACTACAGATTGCTGATAGGTCTTCGTGGGGCATTTTGTAAAGTTCAGACTAAATATTTTTAGCAATGAGGAGATTTAAAAGGAAAACTATAAGAGATATTGTATATACCCTAAGGCATATTTTGTCTTAAATATTATCCTTGGCCAACTGTACTGTATAAATACAGTAAATATGAATAGAACTGGCAAGATGCCAATCTCCTGGGATGAATTTTAGTCAAGAAGGTATTTATGGGATATAAATAATACTGTGTCAACATTTAAAGAAGGGATCTGATTAGTTTTGAAATTATTCATATTAATCTTTTCACATGCTGTTGGTTTAAGGCTCAAACTAAAGTTGTGCTAAGGTTTACTGATAGTTTGTGCTGAGGAAGTGAGGGGGCATCTGGTTTGAGAGTCCACCTGAGGTTGAGGACACATCAGGATATAGGTGGAAATTCAGTGAGCTGGGGACTGCCTGACCGAAAAGCAGCAGATGCAAAAGAAGTGGCAGAAAAAATACTACAAAGATGTTTGCAAAAACCAGAAAGCTGTAGTCTGTCAAGCATGCCTTGTACTCAGGACAGTGTGCATCTGTATGAGTCTGAATCTCTCCTAAGTCCAGGCTGCAGTCAGAATTTGAGTTTTTTTCAGAGCAGTTTAAAGAGAAAGGTGGGATATGGTGCTCTCTGAGCACAACATCAGAGAGTTCTTGGGAATTTTGTGCCTAGGCAAAGTTACCTGAGTAAATGCTTAAAACTGGTTACTGTGAATGCTGGATCACATTAGAAATTTATTACTTACCAGTTCTTTGTTGAATATCTAGGTCCTGATACTTAAGCTAGGTGATGATTGCCATTGCACTGATAGTAAACAGAAATTTAATGCCATCACAATTAAGGATCGTGAATTGCAATGCTAATACATAAACGGCATGCTTGAGAAAAACAGGCAGCACATGTGTCTGGAGGCAGGGGCCCATTCTATCATCTTCATTCAAAGCAATTTTTACCATGGCCATTGAACCGGTTCGTAGTGACGGCTTAAGGCCAATGCAGGTAAATCTTTAAGTTTTCTGCATTCTTGAAGGTAGGTTTGTAAGTACTTATTAGCCTAAGAAATCACTGTTCTTCAGGGTTTGGGACTGGTTTTTCGTGGGTTTTAGGCTGCCTTAGTGTGAGGGAGCCTCCACAGGTTCCAGGCTGCACTGGTTTTTAGGAGTAGTCTTCTCAGGAACTCTGTCCCATGAATATTGCTTTACATAGGCCATCGTTCTGCTGAATATTTGCCCCATGAAAGACAACATTATAAGTTGGCAGGGCACAATGACATGCTTCTACTTTATCAACAAGGACTCAATTTACCAGCAATTACACATATGTGGGTTCCTTGTGTTCAGGGTACCAGAACTGCTCCTGCAGACGGCTCCCAGCACTGACTGCATCATTACCACAATGTTAACAGCTCACCTGTGTTTGCATTTAGCATAACACACAGCCTAATCTGTCAGGTTTTCCCATGTTATTAATGATATGGAAACAGGCTCAGGAGGAACAACTAATTTTAAAACTTTCTAGCTATGCTGGACCTATGGTTGTGCTCTGGAGCACCTCTTGTAGGAGGTTTTTTGCCAGGCATACTATGCATTTACAGAAAGGACCCGAAGCAGTGTGAAGGCTTTCCCAAGGAGAGACATGGGGGGAACAGCTCTTTATTCCTTGTTCATGAATGTCACTTAATGCAATCTTGGTAGGTGGAAAACCCCAGGAAATTGCAAATGGCTTTAGAAAGGCACAGGGTAATTTTCTAGACAGTAGTCCTCTACATACTGAGAGGGATAATAAAATAACATGCTCTGGTGCACTAATGAAGGGCAGCACCGCATGTGTTTCCTGCCTGGCTTCTGAATCACCAGCCACTTTCACTGTAAGCAGGGTGCCAAGCTGGGAAGCGGGGTGGGGGAAGGTCCAAGAGCCAGTCTGGAATGATACATGGTCTTTGAGTTTCTTCCAGAGGATGAAGCCTACAGAAAAGCTAAATACCCATGGTCCCCCTCCTCAACACTGCAAGGTCAGGTGAACTACAAGACAGAAACACAGGGCTGTATTCCCAAGACCTTTCCATAACCCCCCCGGAATTTCTCTCATGTCTGTTTTAAAGAGGTACTTTTCACTATAATTTGGTGAGTGAGAAGGTTTGATAGAATCATGGAATCGTTTAGGTTGGAAAAAACTTTAAACATCATCTGAGTGCAACTGTTAACCTATCACTGTGAAGTTCACCACTGAGCCATGTCCCTAATTGCCACATCGGTACTTCCAAATGCCTTCAGGGCTGGTGACTCAGCCACTTCCCTGGGCAGCCTGTTCCAATGCTTGACAGCCCTTTTGGTGAATATGCAGCAGTACCTCTGCTGCTCCCCACCCTCCGGCCATTGGCAGTGTGAATGTTTTATAGTCCCAGAGACCTTTCTGGAAATGTGCCCTCCGTCTTCTGCTCATGGCTGGAGATGTGTAGGGAGTGCCCAGAGCTTGTGCTGCTCTTGCTGGCTCTACTTGCAGGACCAGTGTGAGTAGGTGATTGAGTGAAGAAAGCAGAGCATCATCCTCATCAGCTACAGGGTTTAGCCTTGCTCCTCTTTGGTGCTGGTCATGAGAACTCTAGTGGTCAGCAGGATGGCTCTGTTGCTTTGAAGTTATTACTTCCAGCATTTTGCTGCCAGTTTGAGATTCCTGTCTGCATCAGAACTGAGCAAAAGGATGAATGAGAGAACTGGCTGTCAATCTCAGTGAGCTTCTTCAGCACAGTCCTGAAATATGCAAGGAGCTTCACACACATGAACAGACTCATTAGCATTAAGGCTCTGTGTATGCCTAATTAGCTTCATGAATTGGGGCCCGGTTTGTGGCGCATTTGCAGGGATGAACAAAGCCAGACAGTTCAAATCCCTCTCACTGTGCTGAAATCTGTCATTTGGGCATGAGAGCCTGGTGAGAAGGAAATGCTTTACAGCACTTTTTAGAGAGGAAAGAAGAAACTCTTCAGTGATCCTGAAGAAGGCTGACCCTGTTGGGCAGCTGGCTGCTTTTGCCCTTGCACTGATGTGCTAGACTGCTCCTGTATTACAGATAAAGGGAGGAACCCCAGGGTATGGCAAAAAAACAAGTCATGAGTGAAGACACACAAATGTTTCCGTTCCTGTTGTGAAACCACATGCAGCACGTTTTCAAGCAGGCAGTTTTTAGCTTGAGGATGATACGCTCCCCAGGTGTTATTTAATGTAATAATGTGTTACGGATGTTTCTGCTGATTTGTTTAGATTAAAAAAATTGGTTTGGTCGTTTGTTTAGGGAAAGCTTGCACCCTGCCTTCCACCACAGGCTGTTGCTTGCTTCCCCTTCAGTCTGTGCTGTGGACAGTCAATGCCTAGCTCCAGCATCCCTGTCAATTGGCTTCCTGCAGTAGTGAATCTGAAGCAGCAATGTTTCTTCTTAAAACTTCTCCCCCGTGCTTATCCTTGCTGTCTGTGCTGTGCTAATTGATTGCAGATGGGCACCCGACTGTACAAGACATACAGCTGTAAGGTAAAGAGGAGAAACCCAAAGATTTGTCTGTAACAAGATGATAAAATGCTGAAAAAAAAACCTGCTTAGTGTCAAGGGCTGTGTTTTATCTCCTTCCAGTGTGACCAGTTGTGTCTGAATTTATGGATGACTCATGAGCTGTTCAGTACTGTGATTCTCTTAGCTCAGATGGCTCAGGATTGGCTTTGTAGAAATGAAGTGCTAGACCTGGCTTTGTTAGACCTGTGCAGCCTTTGTAGTTTTTTACACGTTTTTGGTGCTCTGCGAGTTGGTCCGCAGTAGAAAAGTTGCCTCCTTGGGAAGAATAGCATTCTTTAAAAGAACCAGGTTTTCCAAAGGGAACATGGCAGTCCATGCCACTTGGAAAAGTTCTGGCTGCTTGTGTTGGAGGTCATGTTGGGTGAGTTTAGGCAGCTGTGCAGAGAGACTGCTTGCTCTCTCTGAAGAGACAGGCTCCACTGAAATACATCTTGTGTTGCTGTCTGGGCTCTCTGGCATCCACCTTTGGCTTCCAGGAGATGCTGGACCTCACAGCCATCCCTGCAGCAGATCCGTGGCAGAGAGTGTAGAGAGGATCTTCAGAACCTCTCTCCCTTGTTCAGGACAGTGATGTGGAGTGCTGCTCAGTTCACGTGTGATGCTCATTGACATATTCAGATCTTTGTTGTAGAGCTGAGCTTTTCCCTCTGAATCCCCCTTAGGGAGAGAGCCTCTTTTTGTTGTTATATAATAATTAGTACAGTGTGATGCTGACTTCAGGTTATTAAAAGTAACTGTATAAATTACAAAACATAAGTTGACCTCATAGCTGACCCTGCTTTGAGCTAGAGGTTGGACTTCCAACATGAATTAACCTGTAATCCTTGTAATACTACATTTCAATACAAGGAAAACAATGCATTGTATTTCAGCTTTCTCCGGGTGGACTTGATTCCAAGTATCACCACATTTCTAAAGATGAGCTGTTTTCTGCTAGTCTTGGATTTGTCCCTCTGCTGTAGCTTTCTTGCACCAAAATGTTCCTGTTCTTCTCTCCCTCTGCACACGGTTTTATTTGGCTTTTCTTGCTTGAATGTTGCTTTTCAAATAAGCATGGTAAGTTGCATGAAAATAGACTACTGTATTGGACTTTAGCTAAAGCTGTGGCATAGTTTTAGGCAAACAGAGGAGGGGCGGGGAAGGAAAACGTTGTGATACTGACCTTTCACTTTGCTTGTTTGGCTCCTTCCCATCGTATCTAACCCACACTGCACTGACAAATACCGCATCTGTCTTGACAGGCAAGTTCACAAATAACCATTCATTCATAACTTGGAGCTGCTGTAAGACTCCTTATGGGTTGCTTAATCTGACAGTTGTGCATTTGAGCAGAGACTTTGAAGCAAAGGCTTTGTAGAGTGCCCGTGAGTTCACTGTGACTTTGTGAAGACGAAGAGGGAGGTCTCGCGTGAAAGGGGAGACTGTGCTTGAGGGTGTGTTGCGTGTGTGCATGCGTGCGCACACGCGCGTGCATACATTTCGGAGCATTAAAACATCTGTTGTTGCCAAAGCCCAAATTGGAATGTTCTGGGAGAGATAATTTAATTTTTAGCTTCTGGATTCGTTTCAGTGATGGTAATTTCAACACTTCCTGGGGAGAGTCTATCAGTGGTTATGTGCATCAAATGCAGCAGTAAATCTGTCATTCTTTCCATTTCAGTTTTTCAGGCTTACAACTTCGTTATTTTTCCCTGTTTGGCTGGTGTTAGTATCCAATGTTTTCCCTGGCTTCATCTCTTTTAAAACCCTGCTTTGAATTTTAAAAGGCAAGCTAAGCCTGTTGAAGTTCCTTCTCTTACTTGTTTTTGTTTACTTACAGCATTTGCAATTCAGCAGCTAGCTCAGCTGAAATACTGACGGTAATATATCTCTACCATAGTGGTGATTGAAAGATAGGAATCAGAACATGTTGATTTTCATTCCTTGGGGTGGAAAGAAAAAAAACATCCACAAAATCCCCCAGCCCTGTGGGTGAACTTTGTACTCACAAGTCTGAAAAACTAATAGGTGTTAGCAGCACTGACTCTTTTGAAGTGGTCAGAGAGTACCTCGCAGTCACATACTTGATGAAGGCTTCTGCACAATAATGCTTATTAATCCTGAGCCTGCAGTTGTGTTTACAGCTGATCAATTGATACAAATTGAGAGAGTAGTCCATGCTTATTTGAGTAGGCATTGTCTAGTATGTATAAAGTTACTTCTTTTGGGCTTTGGGCAAACAGTCATAAAGATTTCTAGGACTGCCAAGATGTACACTTGGAAGAAGAGCACCTGCAAAACCTTCCATCTTCCAAACGCGTGCTGCTAATTCAGCCTCTTCAGATGCAGCAGTGGGTTGAACAATGGCACAAGTGGCGATCAGGTGTTCACCAGAGCCTGTGACAGGCTGCTGTTCCTTGTCCCACCTCTACTTGGGCTCTTGGGTGGCCCAGACTAGCCAAGCTGAGAGACTTCTCTGCTCTCCCTGGCTATGGAGGGGCAGCTCTGCCCTTTCCATCGCAGTTCCTGGCCTTTGTGCTTTGAGGCTTTGGTGCAGGAATTGATCCAGTTGACTGGAGAACAGTGAAACGGAGCACTTAATGAATTCCTAGGAAGGAAAAATTATGGATTCCAGGGTTCAGGTCCACTGACACATGCAGTACTGGCACTTCATTTCTTCCTTCAAATGCCCGCCGGGGGTATAAGGGATATTTGCCTTCAGGGAAGGATAAATGATGCACTGTATTCTCCAACATGACAGGACATTGTAAACAGTCTGGAGATGTGTTGGATGTATGCAGATCCTTGGTGTTCTCATTCTCGCCCAATCTTCGAGAGATCCAACCCAGATTTCTTGGCTGTTACAGTTGGCTCTGGGCCCCCCTGGCAGAGCAAGGGCTGCATATGTCTTGTGCCAATCACTGCTTTATGCTCACATTTTTCTTGATGCACGCTTTGGAAGTGAAGTAGCCACATTTCAACATTGAGGTATGCTGAAAGATGTCTGTACCTTTCGCTCGTTATACTCATAGCGTGTTTATCCAGCCTACAACGGCAGGCTATTGCAGCAGACACACATCTCCAGGTCTGTGAGTGGGAAACAAGTTCCAGCTTTCTTGAAAATAAATCTGCTGTTCTGATCTGGTGGTGTGATAGGAGTTGAGAGGCTCCCTGCCAGGATATACAGTTTGCAAAGCAAGGGAGCTAAGTGAGCAACTTTGGCCCACTTTGGATGAACTCGGAACAGATCACTGGGGGCCTGACCTTTCTCTCCCTCTTTGAATCTGGATTCCCCCATTCCAGCTTGCATTTTGCCCTGGTGCTAGGAGCCATGTATTTGGAAGTTTCACATTCCCCTTGCTAATCAGGGAAGAAAAGAGCCCCAAAAGAATCTAGAAAAAGAGATCTTTATAAAGGTGGCCAGAGTCTGAGTTACAACAATATCATATGTCTGAAGGAACTTACCTCCTTCCAAGCTTCTCCTTACCTCCTTCCATTATTTACCCACTTTATTGGGAGACCTAATTTTCTCTGGCTGGAAGTGTATTTGTTGAGGTAGAGTCTGGAAGGGAGTCTGCCTCATGCACACTTGCCACTGGGCCAGCAATACATATGATACAGTCAAACCTTTCCATTTCTCTGCCTTTTGAGAGTATGTTCCCCAGATTAAGGGCCCTGGTCCAAAGCCTGCTGAAAACACTGGAAGTCTTTCCGCTGGCTGCAGAAGTCTTTGGTCAGGTATTAAGTGTCATTCCTTTGTTTCAGGCAACAGCCACATCTCCAAGATATATTGGGGTGTATTACTGAAATGTGTTGCTTTCCCCTCTACTGAGTTGCCACTGGAGACGTTCTTCTGTGTAAGCCCTTGCAAAACAAAGACCACGTTTGAAAATAAACACCTTAGTTTGCTTTATTGGTGGAATCATCTGATGGCAGATGTCATCTGGGATCAGCATATGGTGGCAATATGGCAAGAACTGCAGAATGCAGAGAAGGAGGAATGAGTTAACGTCCTATACTTCTTAGGTATTCCACATCTTCCCCAGTCTTAAATAAATGACCATCTGACTGCAAAGGTCTTGGCAAATAAACATGCCATAATATATCTTTATCATCCTCCCTACAGTGAGTTTTTGTCTAGAAGTTCATCACTCCACATCCAGAGGCTTCTTAGAAACATGTGCAAAATCAGGCCTCAGCGCCCAGAGTGGGGAAGAATCTAAAGGCTTCGAATAAGAATGTGGCAAATCTCTATGCAGTGGACCATAAAGAAAGGTCAGGGCTAAGCCAACAAGGTGTTTTTATGTTATCAATAAAATCTTAAAAGTCAGTTCTGCGTAGAGCTGGAGCCAGGAGGACCATTTCTGAAAGTCAGTTTGCTACATGATATATGCTGAGTTTACAAGCTGGAAAGCCAAGTAGTTTGGGAACAGGAGCTGTGCTTACAGCATGAAGGTGCATGTGGTTTTACATAAAGCCTCTCTGACTTGATGTGTCTCTAAGTGGCTCACAAAATAATGAGTTAACTTTTGAGATACATTTTTTTTTCATGGATGAAGAGCTGGAGCATTTTAATTTGAGTCAGTAAAGTCACTCCAGATTTTTTCCTGTGGTGTTGAAACTGGATTCTGTGCAGCGATTGTTTAGGCAGGCAGAACAGTCATTGTGGCCAGGGTTTTAAGCAGCACCTGGAGGGGTGGTTCCTTTGTAGCCTTTGAGAATCCCAGCCTTTTGTTCAGATGAAGACAGAGCTAGTTAAATCTGCTTTGCTGGTAAGAAATCTCCTGAATGCTGTTTTGTATCATATTCGTGCAACTACAGTATACTTCTCAAAGCCTGAAAGGGCTCAACATCTGCCGCAGGTTGTTGGGGTTTTGTGTGTTTGCTTTTTTAAAAAAAGCAAAGAAAAAAGTTTGGTTTGTGTTCTAAGTGGTACTTCCTGTGTCCTGGTGGGATGAGATATCATTTGATTCAGGATATGGTTTGGCTCTTGTTTAATATAAGGCAATATTATGTCCCAGGGTATAAAGTTCTTTAATTGTAAGGACAGACAGACCTGCAGGCAGCTTTCTGATTGAGCCTGTAGGTTGCCTGACAGCTGAAGAGATGCTCATCTCAGGAAGAATGAGATGTTCCTCTCAGGGTATAATGTTCCAGGTCTGTTCACCCTCATAGCTAATCAACAGTTGATGTACTTTACTTTAGAAAGGCTGAGAGTGATACTGCTCTAGGAAGCTTTGAGTTATGGTAGAATGGACAGATTAAAAAAGCTGGAAGCCTCTATTATGGTCTTCTGGTCCCTCTGCCTGCATGTTCCAGTCCACTGTGTTTTGAATTAATTCCTTTTTGAAAGGGAGTTCACAGCACCCTTGGTAAATTATTCCGGTGATTAATTAATTACATGGACTAGAAATCAGTATCTTTGTGGTTTAAGTTGTTTAGCTTCAAGTTCTAGCATTTGAATTTGGTTTAAACCTTCACTTGCTATTTTGAAGCCCAAATCTGTGGGCTTTCTGTAGGTATCCACAGGAGATGGAAGTTTTGGAGAGGGGACCTGGCTAAGAGTAAGCTGGCGTGGCTGCTGGAAGACGCTGCAATTACCAGCCAGGAGCTTGGCATGGGCTGCTTTATCCAATTTCAGGTGTCTTTCAGACCTATAGAGTGTGATCAAGCCACGTCTCTTTGAAGTTAAATGTGCTGTGCTCCTGGAGAAGCTTCCTAGCCTTTTCAGTTATTCTCATGGTTCCCCTTTGAAACTCCTCTGCTTTGTGTGTGTTCTGCTGAGATTGTGGACAGCAGTATTGGACACAGTATTTCAAGAGTGGCTGTGCCATTATCAAGTTACATGCATGTTGTAGACTGCTCTAATTCAGTACTACAGAGTTTATGCAGCTAACTTTGCCAGGAGCTCTACAAGGAGAAGTTAAAATTCATGCTTGGGTAACTATCCACTAGAGTCTCTCCCAAGTTCTTTGCAGAGCTGCTGACTATCAGGATGGAGCTTCCTACTATGTAAGTATGGTCCAGTTTCTCTGTCCTACAGTGGTATTTCCATACTGAAAAACATTTACATCTTTAAAATTCAGGATTCAAG
The DNA here is from genome assembly GCA_036630365.1 of Acanthiza pusilla. Lineage (NCBI taxonomy): Eukaryota > Metazoa > Chordata > Aves > Passeriformes > Acanthizidae > Acanthiza > Acanthiza pusilla. The sequence continues at coordinate 14,993,940 of JAXCHO010000017.1, forward strand.
TCACGTTTTTGGTGCATCTTCTTCATTATTTGACACATCCATATCATTATGTAATCTGCACTTGGTTAGTAATGGTTTAGTTTCCTTCCAGATGATGGATAAAAATATTAGACAGTAGAGTAAAATGGGACCTTTTTAGATGCTGGCCTCTCAATAATGCTTTGCTGTCTACCATTGTATTTTAAGTCTCATAAAAACGTAAGGCTTTGATTCATTTACTGCCTCTCCCTGTTGGTGTCCTGTTGTTCCTGTTTCCTAATGAAGCCATTATGTAGCACCAGCTTAAGTATCTTGCAGCTACCCAAGTACATTATATTAAAACAGTTGTCTTACCTACCCGTGTCACTCACTAAGGTACAGAGCAGTGGGATCTGTTTTCCTGGAGCTGGTGTGGATTATACTCCCTTAGTTCCTCTGAGCTCGTTCTCATTCCCATACTTCACATATTTTTTCTGGGATCAGTGTAAGGCTGACTGTGTAAGTGCGATATCACAGATTGTCTGTTTAGGATTGTGTATGAACAATTATGTTCTGCCTCAAATCTTTAAGATACTTTTCAGTGTTTAGGATTTATTGAAAGCTACTTTTAATAATTTACATTCCGCCTTGGACAGCTCTTTAAAAAGTCCATATGCAAGTTATCCAGTCCTACTTGTTTTACAGTGTTGTTTTAAGACCTTCTGAGCTGCTGATGGAATAAAAAAAAATCTTTTCATCTTGTACTTGCCTGGCTTTTTTATCTACAGAGGTATATTTCATATTTCTGTACTACTATTTCAACAGTTTTTATGTAATGGAGGAATATCACAGTTAAGCTTCCTTAGTACTTAAGTAAATCTCATCGCCAAGTTTCTTGGCCATGGAGCTGGGGCATGTATTTGTTTTTTCTCATCTGTTATCTGCAGTTCTTATTTTCTGATGCTATAGCAGTTCTCAGCAGCTATTAGTTCTAGTTTTACTTTTTCTCGGTAATGCACAGTTGCATTTTTTATCTTCTTAGGGTGGCAGTCGTATGGTTTCATTATGGTTCACAGGCAGTTTTCTAACCTGAGTGATCTTATTTGGTGATTGCATATCTTTTGTACTTGTCTGGCAAACTACGTGCCAGTCCATTATCCTGTCCAGTTTTCTCTGTAAACACTTCTGTCAGGTTGATTCAGTTTATCATTGTATCATCTTTGTATGACTGTCACCTTCATAATAGTAAACCCATACGTGTTCAGTTCTTTTGGACTTCCTGATTTTGTGCAGAACATGAGGTGATCACTTCTACCTAAGCTTTGAATCTTGCCTGTTAAGCACCTCACTTCCGTCTTAAAAATAAATCCATGCTTACATCTGGCCCTTTGAAGTTACTTAGTTGTTGAAGTGCCAGCAGCTTAAAATAAGAGTTCTGTAGAAACCAGCTCATCAGAGAGTCACCATATTTCCTCAGGAAGGAGGTGTAAGGACATGGGCTGGCAGAGTTTGGTGGCCCTGGTGCTGGTGAAGGCGGTGTCCCCCACCTCTCCAAACTGCAGAGTCAGTGGGGATGGCTTATCTGGGGCTTGTACCATTGGCAGCTCTTCCCTCAGAGAAGCAAGGGGCCAGACACTCCAGCTGTGAGGTTAGTTCTCTTGCCAGGAACCATAATTCTGGAAGGCAAATAATATTTTTTGGGTTTCTTTTCCGTGTTCAATAGCACAAGACATGGGAGACCTCCAAGTCACTGACTCAGTTGGTGACTCCATGTGCAAAGTAGTTAGTGGATGTGTTCGTCCTACCCCACCCAGAGGTCTGAGAGCTTAAACTATAAAGAAATTTCACTTGTGCTAAAAATAGTGGAGAGGACATAATGGATCATAAGTCATCCTAGTAATTACGACTTAGTAAAAGGACCTTGGCATTAAGGTTATCTGTACTTAAATAAGAAGAGTTGATACTCTCACTGAATCCATCCTCTTAGCACTGAATTGGAGCTAACTCTAGCAAGTATCTTCATGGAGAAATCTGGGGGGTTTTTACAAGTAACTGTTTCAAAGAGAATGACCAGATACTCTGCATTAATCCTCTCTGTGCCAGCCATGACTCCATGACAGCAGGATTTGTGGCTAACTGTATCTAAATCTCTGCAGATGAGCTTCTCCAAGTTTTGTTGTACTGTACTGTCCTGTCTGCACTGCAACTTCTAATCCTTCCGTGTCCATCTCTGTAGCAGTTTCTGGGCTCAGTGAGCACACACATTTCCCATGCAGTACGTGAAGCATTTTAGGAACCTTCAGAAGTGTCCTGGGCCAGCTGCGGTGGAGAAGTAGAGGGAGGAGTTGAAAGCTGAGCACCTTTGCAAGGGCAGGCAGGTGTGTGTTCCCTGCATGCAGGCAGCTGGTGGCACTTCTGCTGGCTGCAGAGATTGCCTGAGAGAGGCTTAAAATCTCTGTGCTTTTCTGTTCCTGATTTGCACTGCACCAGGGTGTAAATCATTTTAATTGTAATTACTGTTACAAAGGAGGGAAGATTGAACAATTTTAATGTGGTTTAAAACTTTCATTTCCTTCTGTCTCTAGCATTCATCCGTTGTCTGCTGTCTTTATCTTAATCATTTAAAGATGTGTTGCCTGTGCTTTGAGTCTGTGAATCTTGACTTTTTTGCAATGAAAAAAAAACCAACTTTTTATTTTGCGTTTCCTTCTTCGTTACACTTTTCCTTCTTGTATAATTCTTTTTTCTTCCTTTTTTTTTTCTCCCCAGAGTGAAAGGGTTGGACAATCCAATCTGCTTTTCTTGAAAATAACTTGCTTTCATTTCCTCCTCTAGCCAGGGAATAGTTTGGAAAGGCTGTTCTCTGGACCCTTGGCCGAGCAGGAGAAGGCAGCCAGCTGTGCTGCTTGCCAGGGGAACAGGAGCGCTTCCTGGCAGAGGTGGGGCGAGAGGAATGGAGCCTGTGCCGTGGGACTTGCTTTCATCTCCTCCACTCTCTGCAAGGCAGTCCTGAAATTTCCTGAATTCACTGTCAGATCTTCCAGTTAGAATAGCTAAGTAGTGAGGCCCACTTGTGTAGAAAAAAAGTTACAAAGGCAGAAAATGCACATTGCTTTTATAAATAGCAATAGATTAAAAGTAGTAATCTGTGCTGGGCACTCCAGCACAAGTTTCTGTGTGCAATTTTGAATACCCAGTAAGGCAAGATGGGTGCTCGCACATATCCAGTCACCATCATTATTCACCTGGTGTGAGTCCTCTTTTTGTATAATCATCCGCATATGTTTCTTCTGTTAAAAATAGGGTCTAAGTCTATGGTTTATCCTGTTCCATTTTATTTAGCATATTTAGGTTTGGATGTGGTGGAATGTTCTGATTCCCATATGTTTGTTCTTTTTTTTTTTCCTTCTTTTCCAAATTTCTTGGTATGTTTGTATTTGTGGGTTTGGTTTTGGGCCCCTGAGTGCTGCAGAGTACCTGAGCCATGTTGCTGAGGTGAAGTCTTGGGCAGGAGGAGTGCTTCAGCATTGCATTCTGGCTTGGGACTCCTGCAGACAAGTTGCTGTTGGCAACACTGCAAATGCTTTACTTCTTGGAGCATTCTCTGAAGTGAAATTCTGCAGGTTTCCTGGTAAAATCTAATTAAACTTCATTCCTTGGTCTCCATTGCCAGGGCCTTTATCAAAAATACACAAGTGAGAAGGCTTCTCTTTTAAGCCTCTGGGAAAGTGTTTGGAAGTATCTATCCCCTTTTATGGTTTCATCACAGACATGTTGCAGAAGAGGTCCCAGTGTGAAAATGACTCCTGTGGAGAAGGCTTTCTTTTATTTGCCTCCAAGTCTGACTTGCCTAAATCTGTAACTGTTTGCTTGCCTTCTTCCTAAGGCACTTCAGTGATGCCTGGAGATGGCATGGATTCTCATGCCACCTTTGAAAGTGATACATTGCTTTATATTTGTACTGGTTCAGCTTTTACCATGAACGTTAAGTGAAGTCAGCAAACAGTGAGAGGTTCGTGGCTTGGCTTGAAGTCACAACTGAGCTACCACTGATGACAAAACTCCTCACTTGAGGAGCTGATTCCTGCACTTGCATCAACAGTGATGGGAAATCTCAAAGCTGTACAAAGCCTCAGTGTCATGAGGAAACTTCGTTCGTCCTCCCATGTGTTTTCAAAGGCGGAAGAAGCAATTTGTTTGAGGCTTTGTTTTATCCACTTTTGTGAAAGTCTGGGTATTGTGAGGTGAGCTTCTAGTTTGGATTGTTGCAGTTCATGGTCCTGCAGTTGGATGCAGGAACTGCTGATGGCTGACTTGACAAAAAGCAGCCAATGTCATCAAGAGCAAATACATCTTGTGTGCTGTGCAAATGGTGTTTGCTCCGCCATCTGCAAAATCTTTCCGGTGAAAATTTGTGTCCCTGACTGGAATTTGGAAACCTCATGAGAGCCTGGGATCCTTCTGACTTAGAGATTTTGTTAACCTCAAGTGAATACCAAAATATCCATCTTTCTTTTAGCATTATGCAGCAGTGGTAGTGCTTTTGGGTACTGACAGCTAAGCAGGTGGGCATGAGCACTCTTAGTTCAAGGGCACTGACAGCTATTCTGTGTTGTTTGTAACCTTTTCATTGCTTTTAACAAGGGGCTTTAAACTTTTATTGATGTCACCAAGGAAAAAAAATCTACATGAAAGCAGACTTGTTCTTCCAGGCCGGAAAAAGTGAAAAATAGAGAAAGAAGTTCACTATGGACATTGCCTTTTTTTTTCCCTTTCGTGTTATTGAGAGGTGCTAAGTAAAACATCTATGGGTAGGAATGGTCTGGCTGGGGAGGCTGTAACTGCCCATGTTTAGTGAGTCAGGGCTCTCCACAGCTCCTGTAACAGAGATCCTTTTCTTTGCTCCCATTCTGGTCCTTCTAGTGCATCAGCCAACTTTCACCCCATATTGCAGCTGCTGACAGAGAGGTTTTCTGATGTGTGGAGCCAAGGGCCAACCACAATTTGTCCATGTATTTACAGGGATCATTTCACTCCTCTAGAAGTGCAGCCAAGTATTTCTTGATAGAAACATGCTGCATCCATCTAACAGCACTATCCAATTGAGGCAAAGTGGAGAATGCTGTAATACTTGTATTACAGTAGTTGCTGAAGTCCCAGTGAGAGATCAGGGCCCTGGTGCGTGAGGCACTGTTGATCTCACAGTACTTTTCCCAGCCCTACAGACCTTGCCATTTAAGCTGACAAGTCAGATAATGATGCTCTGTGGTATTAACAGTTACACTACAAAAGGCACGTGCGCTTGAAACCAGAGATTTTCATGTGATCTTAAATATTTCTCCATGTTCATCATCTTGTCCAGCATGCTTATCTAGGAAGTGATCGTACATGAGAAATGGAGAAACTTTGTGTGTTCATTCAGTGCTACTGGTCGTTTTTTTGTTTTGGTTTGGAGTTGGGTTTTTTTTCAGGGCCAGACATTAATCTTGGCCTTACAGCCCCAATAACTATTATTTCTCATCAGCAGCATGGTGAGTCTGAAAAGAGAAATTAGAGTCAAGAGGATATTTTCCCAGAAGATTACAGCAGTTATAATGGAAGTCAAACTTTTGGCTTCAGCTATTGGACTTTCGCTTTAAACTTGAAATGCACATCAATGAAAGGAGCAAGTTCAAAGTTTAGCATGAAATAATGCCAAAGACTAAAGGAAAAAAAAAAGCATATCATAGTAATTTTACAAAAATTCACCATCACTCTTCACACTGAATATAACTTTTCAGGCAATATAATGAGCAGCCCCAGGATAATGAATCAACAGTGGAGGAAAGTGTCATACAACATAGCATCCTAGTTTGGGGAATTCACAACCAGGGAATGAAGTATCAGCTATAATTATTTACTGTGTTGTTTTAAGCATGAACTTGGTTTTAATACCACAGAGAATTTACTCATTACACTTGCATTATTATACATGTCAAGTATCCTGGTATAAATTCCTTTAACACAAGGCTTACCTCTTTCACTTAAGGAGCTGCTATGATTTATTAGTTTGTTCCAGGATAGTTTCAGCAGACTTCCAAGTGCATTACCCAGGAAACAGAATGCCTCGAAGAAACATTGTTAAATTTTTAAGTTAACCAGTCTGTACATCCATAATTAGTATCCTGTAAAAATCATTCCCACAGGAAGGGTATTAGATGCCTGACACTCACTCTGGCTGCAGTGGGAGCTTTCTGGCCTGGCAGCTTCCGCCCCATGCTCCCAGCTGTTCTTACTTTGGAGCACACTGGGAACGACTGGAGGAGAGTCTCTTGATGCCAATGGAGTTTGTGTATTGATCTGCACCCTCTGAGGCCTGACCTAATGTCTTACACTCCAGAATTACTTTGCATTAATACACCTGACACTCAGAGGTATCAGGAGGTGTATTCCTGAAGGTTGTTCTGGAGCATAAGCTGTTTGCCAGCTCTTACTGCAGCCAGCAGTTATCACAGGAGAAACATGGAGCTGGAGGGACCTGAGGAGGCTTCTCCACTGGTCCTGCATTACTAGAGGGTGTGGCTATGATATTCCAGACAGGTGTTTGTGTAACCTCTCACTTAAAGGCTTCCAGTGGCCACCGCAGCTTCCCAGTGCAGCTTTATGCATCATCGTTACCCTCGTTGTCTAAAGGTTTTCATGGTGCCTAGAACAAACCTTCCTTGCTGCAGCTCAGCTGCTTGGGATTTATCCATCATGGACGTGGGAAATGGATCATTCCCCTGCCTTCTGTGGCAGCTGTTTAGTTACCTGGTGGCTGTTTTTACGTAACACCCTCAGTAGTCATTTTTTGGCTGAGCAACCCAGCTCATCAGTCTGTGTTCGATAGCTCAGTAGTAATCTCATTCCTCTGCAGCACTGTCTGGGTGGGTAGATGCTTCTGTTTTAAGTAGGAACCACTGACAAATGCTTTCTTGGGGCAGTTTTCCTGTCTTGCAGCCTACCCACTGTCTGTTTTTGTCTAGACCCCGTTTCTCTCATTTGCTAATGGGCTTGTCAGTGTCCAAACTTACTGAAGTCAAGATAAATGTCATCTGTGGTTTCTCCTCTATTTGTAAAGTTTGTTATCCAGTCCTGAAGGCACTTCAGGTTGTTTGGACACTAATTGCTTCTGACAAGACCATGTGAGCAGTTACCCAACTCCTTGTTTTCTTCCAGGTGCTAACAAATTGTGTGTTTGAATATTTTTCCACTCTCATTCTCTCTTTAATTTCTTGATACCCCTTATTTCCCTCATCTCCCCTTTTATTTTATTTTCTTAATAGATAACGTAGATTGCTCCATGCCAATCTTCTGGTATTTGACACTGTATTTAAAATTACCTTTTTTTAATTGAAAGAGTAATGTATTAATTTGTGGCAGGTCTTTTCAGCAGGTTAGGTAATTGCAGAAAAATGTGCAGGTGGCCCTAGTCCTTTGCACGCAAGGCTGTGCGCTAGAGCTACATTGCTTGTATAAGAAAGGTAGGAGAAAGAGGGCTTGAATGTCTGTCAGAGAGACTGTACTTGGATCTCTGCCTCTAATCATGGTCTGTGTCTGGGGTTTTTTACACTGTGCTGTGGCCCTGGTTCACCAGCTGTCTTTTACTTGGTTTGTAGCTCGCTAAGTACTTGGAGAAGCGAGTCAAAGTTTGGGAATCCTATTGAAATACATTGTGAACAGCCGACTGAGTAGCTGGTTGTGTCAGTCACTTGTCGGATCTGAACAGTGTCATGATCATACCTTTTTTGTTTTCAGAATCAATCTGAGGAACGATGAGCAGTAGCTGGAGTATGTACAGTAGTATTCTGTAGTATCTTTTACTCCACTGCCTACAGGAGGCTATCAGCTGAGAAGGATAAAGCTCAGCTGTGACTCTCCCCATCTCTCATTATTATTATTTCGGTTCCTTTTTTCAGATGGAATTAGGATTTGATGCCCTTTCAAAAAAATGGAAGCAATGAAAAGAATGGAGAAAATAGCTTCTAAGCATTTTCTCTCAGGCCTCTCTTTTGAAATAACTGAATGAATTAAGAAGCAACTTTTCCATACTCTTTTCAAGAAATCAAAACAAAGCTGTATCATCTTTCTGACTGAGTGTACAATGTTGGCTAGGTTTTCTATCCCAGAGCACACAATTGATATTTATGAGAAACATAATTTTCTACATTCTTTGGGCATTTTTCCTTTGGATAGGGACTGCTCAAGTTTCATGCTAGCACAGAACCCTGCCCAGGTCTCCAGGACAGTGGTGTTTCATCTCCTCTGATTAAGAGACATTTCCAACCATTATTTTTTTCCAGTGGCCTATATTTGAAGCCATGGATTATGTTACTTTGCACATGAGTTTAACCTTTCTTACATTTCCTCTCCTTTTTTGCTTCAAGTCTCAGTGGCTCCCTGGCTGTATCCACATGCCCTTCTCTGCACCCCTGGGGTAGCTGGCAAGGAAGAAAGAGGCATTATGTATTTGGACTGCTTTAAGCAAGTGGTGCCACAGATTAGCTGGAGATGTGGTTTATCATAAGTAGGTGCTATTCACCTAATTGTTAGATTAGCACTTTCATAATTTATTTCCAAAATGAACTATTCAGTCTTTGTTTTCTTTGATTACACTCTGAAGCCACTGGATGTCCTTGCTTAGCTCTGACTTCTCTCCATTTTGACCCTATTCTATTGGAAAGAGAGGTGCAGCATTGAAAGGAAGAATTTTGTATGTGTGTGGGATCCAGGTTAATTTCTGTAGTAAAAGACTTGCTTCACTTTTCCTTGCAATCTGAGAGAACATTCTTTTTTGCTGCAGTGATGCAGTGAGAACTCATTTATCTGCTGCGCAACCCTTGTCTTACCTTGCAGTGGAACAATTTTTTAAAATAATTTTTCGCAGTCATTTTAATATTTATGATTACTTCTTCCTGTGGTTTTGTGCCTTCTAGTTTTCCAGTAATACGTTAGTGCATGTAAAATAACCTGTTGTTGTGTAAGTTTGAAAATGGCAGAAAATTGTTCTTGGTTACTTTTTATGAGTGTAGGGTGGTTTGCTGGTGTCCCATCCTTCTCATTTGAATCTGTGATCCTGAGGTGTTAGTAGTTACCAGCATGTCAGAAATTTAGAGACAGGACAAAGATGGCACCTCATTGTTGATGAGGTTTTTGATTTTTGAAGGCAAATTCCCACTGAAGTTTTCACCTCTGAAATGTGGAGCTTTTCCTTTTGATAGAGGTTCAGCCTCGGGTTGAGGAGAGCTAGAATAGGCCTGAAGCATTCTATGTTTTGTATTAATAGTTGTGATATTTCACTGCCACATGTTCTTTTCTATCAGTGTTGAGAAGGATTCTGCCTCCAGGGTGTGCAACCAGCACTTCAGACAAAACACCCAACCCAACAACAAACTCTTTGGACAGTTCCCTGTGTCACAGTCACTTCCCAGTGTGATGTTCCCTCTGAATATGGTCCTTTAGCTTAAATATCCTGTGTAATTTGTGCCAGGGTCGTATGACTGATGCAGTAAAGACTTATTTCTGGAGCCCTGCTTCTGTAGGCACAGGTCAGCTGAATACCTGCAGAGCCCCACCAGTAGGAAGTATGACTAATAATGCATGTAGAGCAGAAAATTTAAAACTTGCTGTGAAGAGCCACCATGGTTTTCATGCTCCTTTGAACTAATGTGTTTCCAAATCATTCTTTAGCTTGTTCCAAGAAGCTGCTGAGGCATTCCTTGTCTGTTTTGATCTTTAAGAAATGCAGACATTGACCCTGTGATTGCTATCCATATTCATTATCGCAGTCATGGTGTTGTATGATGCAATTTGTGGAGCTCTTTCACTGAATGTGATCTCTGTCTGGAGTCTGCGTTAGTTTTGGATTCTTCTGAATCATAAATGGTCAGAACATCTTTTTCTAATATTTAGTTGGATGTCATTTTGTTAGTCTGAAACATATTCTTTTCTGTTTTTTGTTTCTTCGTGTGCATATAAGTGTGTCTGTTTGTATGCATGCCTCTTTCTCAGGGGAATTTTGTCTCAAACATTTATGCGTGCCCAAAAAAGCAAAAAGTAAAGTTGCTTGCCAATATAAAGCCAATTTTCAGGGGTATTATTGTAAAAATTTAAAGCAAAATAGGTGAAATGTCAGGTGGAGGCAAAGAGTTGAAATTAACTGAGCAAAACCTGCCATTGAAATAGGCAAGAAGCAATCTGTGGTTGAGCTGGGGTGTAGTTCCATTGTCTTGGTGATGCCATGGACCTGCTGGAGGTGTGTGTCTGTACCCCTGTCACTCAGGTACCTCTGCTGCACAGCTGTCCTGCGCCACAGTTTTGTTCTGGTGCCTCCTCCGGGGTGTGATAAAGCTCACCAATAAAAAAGGAATCAAGAATTCAGCCTTGGTGATGTCTGTCTAAAAGCCAATTCTCTGCAGATGAATCTCAGGCAGGTGGTGGCACTCGGATTGATATTTGTAGTATTTTGGGGAAAGAAGTTTATCTTGCCCTTTGGAAGATCCGACTGGATCAATCCATCTGTTTTATTTGGACACAGGAAAGCCAGTCTAGCCTTGTAAACCTGAACATTCAGCTATGAATAGCACAGACAAGAACTGAGTGCCCACTATGATATGAACTTCTGCCATTTCCTCGTGTGTTAACCTGTCACAAGGAGGGGCCACACCATAAAATGACATTTTCGTGTCTGTAACACCCCATGTTACCTTGTGCAATGCAAAAAGAGAGCGAACCCTACCCTGCCCCATTCTCCTTATTCCCAACTCTCCCCATTCTCTTCCATCTCAGACACCAGAAGGTTAACGTATAAAAAGTGCATATATTGTAACAAAAAAAAAACCCTTAATCCTTTTTCAGTCTGTATATTATTTTACTCCAGACAAGGCAACTTTCCAGATTTACATTAAACCAATATTTGAAATGGGATGGTTTCAAAACTCAGAAAACTGTCTAGGACATCTTACTATGTTAACTTGAAATTATTCAGAAAAACAATTTTTTTTTCATCCTTTTTTTCCTCTTCTTTTTCTTTGTTTTCTACTTTTGCATCTTCTTTCCACTCCCTTCTTCCTTCTTTTCTTCTTCTTTCTTCCTTCTGCTTACTTTTTCTTCTTTCTTTTTTTTTTTTTTTTTTTTAAGTGTATTGGAAATAGCAAGTTTTTGCACTAGCAATAAGAAATATTAGAACTCAAAAGGCTCAAACTCTTGACTAGGTTTTTCTGGCAATAAATACTTTAATTTTTTAGAATTTTTTTAGTTGTATCACTTTTCTGGAGAGGCTCTCACTTGCTCAGAATGGCCATTGTTTACTCACTTACTGTGCTTGGATCAGTAAAGACTGGAGACCACAGTTTAAATCAGACTGGAAAAAGGTTGTTTGGAGTAAAAAGTAGACTGTTGGAGTAAAATATTTTTAGTCATAAGTATATAGAACATTTCCAGCATTGGATTAAAAGGAAGTTCAAATAAGAACAACAGGGTCTGAGAAGCCATGGTCTTCTGTGATGAGTATTGGTGTCTTTTCAGATTCAAAAGCATTTTGTCTGTTTCTACTTTGAATTTTGAGAGGTAGAAACCTGCATTTTGGTCCAAGGCTTCTGAGGATTAGGTTAGCACGGCAGAACTTTCTGCCTCAGGGTCAAGCAGACCTGTAGCCTGTATGTAATTTGTCACGTTATGCCATTCAGAGCTTGTACCTCTTGGGTTGGCCAGCCATTGCATTCCCATGGGAGAGAAGCTGGGAATGCTGTCTCTTTCTGACTACTTGTGCTGATGCAAAGCATCTAATCCATGCAGTTAATTAGTAGAAGCAAATGTTAAATTCAGAAGAGCTCTTCTAGACTTAGTTGGTCCTCCAGTTCTGAACAGAGCACTTGAAGTTAGCATTTGTCAAGACTGAGCCTGTATGGACACAACCGTAGGTTAGAAGGTGAGAAATGCTTGGAGTTTTCTTCCCAAGCTATGCTGGGTGATGCCAATCAATAATGCTTGATTACAAAAAGAATTTGAACTTGTTGCTTTATGAGTGTTCTTGCTCTTTAGTATCAGCCGGCTCTCAGTGCTAGTCTGTAAATCCAGTTATGGAATGATGGAAGTTTGCCCGTGTTGGTCCCTGCTGCTGTGCAGTTCATAATGTGACAGGCAAGGATCCTGTAGGAGGACAAAGCATGACAAACCAGCCATCATCTTCTTTCTCTTGTCTTGATTTTGTGAAGGATGATAACAAAAATGTTAAGTCTGTATTCCAGATGGAAAGATCTATTTGAGATGCTGCCCTTCTCAGGGACTCTAAAAAGGCGTGCAGCACTTGTATCTTCTCTTAGGAAGGCATTTCTCTTAACTATGGTTTTGATTTTCAAGAGGCTTGCACAGTCCTGGGATTCAGTATCTTTGTTTGAATTGAATAAAGCCAGTGAAATACTGTTTGGCACTAGGCAGCAAGGTACATATGTTGGGATGCCAAGAAGAGACTCTGCTGAGCTCTAGATGCTTCACATTCCAGACCTCTTACCTTGCAAGTGTAATATTTACTGAATTTCATTTCAGCTGGAGATGAAGAGCAAGCCTGTGAAGGAGAAGGGAGTTAGAGGGATTTTAAGCTTGCGGAAGAAAAGCTTGAATGAACTGATACAGCATGCTAAATTCTTCCTGGGTAATTGACTTACATGAGGACGTGTAAAGAGAAGTCACTCGTGGGCAGTTTGCTCAGGCTAAAGGCAGCGTGCATTGCAGTAAAACAAGAAAAAGAGGGGAAAAAGAAAGGCTTACTCTAGCTTATTCTAGCTATTAGCTTATTTCTAGTGAATGAAAAGCACCGAGCTTTTGTGTTTGCAAACACGAATGGATTCTTAAAAGGGCACAAGACTTCCAACACTTCTGCTCCTCTGCACGCTTTGATTGATTCCCAGATGGCTTTGTCAATTGCAGGGAGTTCTCCTGTAGAGGAGATCATGGTCCATGGTTCGATTGGTGCCTGAGATCTTGTTTACAAACAGAAACGGAGTTAGTAAAGGAGCAAAGCTGAAAAACTGGAAGTCATAGATGTTTTTAATGGATGCAAATCATAAAATCCAGAGCCTAAGTATAAGTGAGGAAGCTTTGCAAAATTACCCCAATACTGCATGTTTAATTCCCACGTGAGTGCTGCTGGAGGATGATTGCAGATTTTTGTCTACCAAACTAAGTATCAAGGAGAACTTGGATCTCGTTCAGTTGGACTTTATTGGATTATGGCTTCATGGTATTGTAGCTGAAAAAAAAGGCTGTGATTCCAAATTTGATGTGTAACAATTGTGCAAATTCCTTAATCCTGTTTTCCATTCATTTATGTAGTAATTAAAACCATAAACCTGGAAACTATTTTCACAGGCAACTTTCATTTGCAGAGACCTATTTAATTTCCTATGGTTTATGGCTGTATATTCAATTTTACTCTCTTCCCCTTCCAGAAGAGGGTGAAACCTAATGGTGTTACCTTCATTATCAGTCTGTGCCTTGGCTTGGTTTCTTACAAATTGTACATTATTCCACTGTTCAGAATGTGACAGTGTAATTGGTGGGGGGGAAAGAGGTTTATTTTGTTTTGCTCTCCTTAGAGAGCACCACAAAATGCACTAACAAAAGAATAATCATAAGCTTGAAGAGGAAGGGAAATTTTAAGGGACTAATTGAAGAGGGAAAATGCCTGAGCGTTTTGAAGGAATGAAATGGTGGGAGAGCTCCAAGTGAGATGAGGCAGCAGAGGTAAAAAAGCTACCACCAACTGCGATGAATGACAGATTTGCTTCTAAGAAGTGTGGTCATGGGGCTGCATAATACACAAATAGAAGGAGGAAGAGGATAGTTCACAGTTTGTTCAGGAGACAGCAGGTCAAAGGTGCACTGCCTTATGTGCAGGAACCTGCAGCCATAGGCAACAGGCAGGACTTGGTGCTCCAGGCCTTTGGCAGTAGGACACAACTCATTCTAGGTCCAAATTAAAAGGAAAAGCAGCTTAGGACAACTTGGTTTATGGTATACTCTTACTCAGTAGTCATCCACGACTGAGCAAAGACTGCTGCCCTGCTGGGTTTTGTGGGATGCAGTGCTTGATTTAATCTCTGTGCAAGGGATGTTCGTTGACCAACTTCTGTCAGTTGAAACTGTACTCTTTTCCTGTGTTAAAACAAAAAAAAGTCTGGGGAGACTGGATGACTTATCTAGCCTGGAATGTAATGCAGGCTGTGGGGTCGTGGAGAGTGTTAGCAGGAGGTGACTGTCCACAGAGCAGCTTGAGGAGAGTGGAATGAGCAATCTCTGCAGAAGGTTGATGCTCATTTTCATCTTTCTCACCAGGAGCGTGAAATGCAAGGCCACCATCAGCGTAGGCAGGAAAGCTGTTCCACACTCCTGCTCCTGTTTAGAGGAGGCCCTTCCAAAACACAGGTTGGGTAGGTTGGGAAAGCAGTAACAAAAATCACATTCCAAGTGTGCGCTGCATGGAGGATTTGGTCCTGCAGGCTCTCCTCAGTCTGAGGAGCATCATGAGGACCAGATTCAACCTGTGCTCCCTCACTGCTGCAGGCTCTGAGGCAGGAAATCCTTTAAGCATGTGGCTGCATAAAAAGCTCACAGGATGACTTTGACAGGACTGTGTTTAAAGGGAAGCCAATGCCTATGCTCTTTCTCTGAAGCAGAGCGGTAAGCTTCTTGCCCTGTTACTCTGCTAAATATTCGGATTGGTTTTACCACTCGTATACATTTAGTTCCAGCTGATTGAATTGCCCTGCAGATGTATAAGATGGGAAATAAAATGTTGGACTTGAGAACAAGAGAAGTGATATTTGGATTATTGTGTGCTAAGGTAGAGAGGCACATAAACACAGCAGCATAAACTGAATTGTGAAATAGCCTGAGAATGTCTTTTAGCTGCCATTTCCTTGATTTCAACACCGCTGAGTTTGTCATGTATGACGGCTTTGTGGTTGTTGTGACACTGTTGGAGAAAATTGGATTTGGGAGAAGTTTTCTTAGTTCTTTAAATAATTCAGAATGTTTTCCAATTCAGTTTTTTTCTCTCCAGTGCAGCTTTGTTCTGCAGCGGTACATTTTTTGTAAAGTAGATTTTTGTATAGCTGCATTGCCCTGGCATACTATAATCCTTAGGACATATCCAAGAGATTTCCAGCCATCCTCACAGATTTCGTAACAATGCTCATGATTAGAAACCCTTCTACATGGAAGATTAAAATGGAGATGGCATTCACGGGCTTAAGAGGCAGCTCAAGTCATCCAGCACTAAAGGCACAGGTCGGAGCCTGTGAGGAGTGTGTTTGCTGTCAGAGTGCAGCAGCCTGATTTTACAGACAGAGACAGACCATGGCTAACCACAGCTCGCCCTAAAGGAAGCACTGAGTCTATCTCCTTGGAGAGGCTGGTCTCGTAAACCTAGTGTATGCCTGTGCTTCTGCAAGGATCTGCCTTAATCATGATCCTTCTCACTGGAGCTGCTTGCAGGGGTCCCCAAAAGGCTGCCCTGGTCCCCAGGTCTGGGGGAGCCTGATTTATGGGCTGCTTGACTTCTCTGCCGTGGGCACTGCTGAAGGGGTACAGCTCTCCACACCTGCCCAGGGATGGCAAGTCCCCCCAAGGGCTGCAGGATGCTGCTGCCTTGGCCTCGTGCCTGTGGAAACCCTGGAGCTGAGAGGAGGGAGGGATGCAGAGTGTGCAGATATGCGTGCAGGCATGCCAAGCTCCTCTCACAGACTGACAGGGAAAATAGATTTATAGCAGAAGTAGTTTTTTTCTGTGAATCTGAGGGATTCAATGAAAGTATGTCTGAACAAAACGTATTTTTTAAATATAGTTTATTAGTAAAATGGCACTGTGATAACACTGTGAAGCCAGTTTTAATCCTGCTGGCTGGGCTGTGAGTACAAGTGAAATTCATCAGAAAGATGCCAGGAAGAGGAAGGATTTATAAAAAATAATAAACATACATAGACTTTCTCAAACACACACGCATAAATCTAACCTTACACCTAATCCAGTGCTGAGAAGGTAAAATGTTTTTCTTAGATAAAAATTATTTAAGGTGACTTGTCTCTGGGGGGTGGGGTTGGAGTATTGAGGGCCTCTTAGGGGATTTCAGGCCCTGCAGTCAGCATCCCAATGTCTGTGTAAAGCAGGGGGATACACAGCAGTGCAGCTGGGCTTGTGATCGTGTCTGCCTCTTCAGCCTGCCAGTGCAGAGGTCTCTTGCTACAGGTTGCTTCTTAAGGTATCCCTTCAGTCGCATGCAACCAGAAGGAGATTGGGAAATGGAAGAGAAAAAAAGGTCTTTGTTACAGGGAAAACTGTTGGTCAGTCTTGTGAGCGGCAGAAGGTCGGTTTGCTCTGTTTTTACTCGCTGAGGTCACTGCAGCCATAAAACCTCAGCTGAACTGTGCCAGCAAGTCAAGTCTTACTTTGCCTGTGAGAAAGGTTTGTGTTCCCTGGTGAGCTTTTTCTTTTTGCCCCACCTTTTTATTTTTTTTCCCTTTCTTTTTTTTCCTGTAGATGAGATAGGCAATTGTACTTGTAATTCTTTCTTATGATTCCTAGCTGAAAGAGGAGCAGCCTTTCATGGAGAGAGATGAAAGACATAGGAGTATTTTTCTTACATTCCAGTGTAAGTAGAATAGCGAAGTACATACCTGAGAAGTTTCCAAACACAACACACATCTATTTACATATTTGATTTCAGTGGTGATACATGATAACCTGGGATTTCATTCAAAGGATCCTGATGGGGATTTGAAAGGAGTTCTTCTTTCCTGAATGTTCACAAAATAACTGCTGAAAACTAAAGGGCCTTTTGATGGCAAATAATTTCACAGAGAGGCTGGAGACAGTTTCCTTGTGCTGAAAATATTCTCTGTGCTTACAATTGTGGGGGTAAATTCCTGGCCCTTTTGAAAGTGTTGGGAATGCTTGGTCGTTGACTTCAGTGGGACCAAAACTTTGCTCAGGTTTTGGAGAGGCTTTGGTAACTTTATAACTTGTTCTAATGCCTGTTGACAGACGCAGCAGCTTTCCTGTTAGCTTGTCGTGCACCTTCCCAGCAGAAAAGGATCAGTCAGCTTCTCTTGGGAATGCATGGTCATGGGCTTGCTGTGATGGCATCCAGTGCGGGAGTGAGGAACATGTCTGCAGATGTGTTTTTTCTCTCACTTAAAAAACTGCAGTGTTGCATAAGCAGCAGTGAGATTATAGGGGGTTTATGTGTGAGAGAGTGAGCTGTTGTGCTGTTCCTTTACCCCATGTGTTTTAACCTGCCACAAGATTAAGACTTCTTTGTTGAAAAGCAAAGATAGCAGTGGGGTTTGTGTTTACATTCCCTCTCTGGCTGCTTTGCATGACAGGTGATGTGTAAAGAGGACTTTGAGAAGAGGAGAATTGAGGTCTGACCTTTCAGGCTTTCTGAAGTGCCTGGAGATTTGTGTTTGTGAAAGATGGTCTGGGATGGAAAATTCAGCTTTTGCTGCTCTCCGGAATACTCCCAAGTAATTAAGTTACCCCAATTAAGCGTTGCTCAAATGGCTCAGAATTTAGCCCTGAAAACAGCTCTCATGCGATGCGTCAGTGTTGCTTGCATTACCCACCCTTGTGTTTGAGAATGGAGGAGGGAAAGCAAGCCAACAGCCTGGAAGGCTTTAAAGGCAGCAGAGAGAGGAGGGGCTGGTGATGGTGGCATCTTTCTTCAGGAAATTCATATTCAAGTAGCCACAGAGGCAGGGGCAGAAGGTGTCTGTTGAGCACCGTGCATCTCAGGGGGGCTCGCAGGCGTTGTCATGTGAAGTTTACCTGTTTTCAGCTACTCCAGCTTCTGCAAACAGGGAAAAGAAGTACCAGGCATGGGGCACTACTACGTGTGCTACTTTGTCCCAAGAGGGGCTGTCCCTTGGGAGGGACTCCATGCTCCTTTTTAAGGAATAGGAGTATTTGGAAGTGGTCACACCAACTATGCCTGGGTTGGAGTTCTGGTTTTGTGGTCCTGAAAGAGACCGGACAGTTTCCCCTTTCATTTTAGCCATAGGTTTCAGTGATTTCAACAGGCTTTAATTCTCCTCCAGCTTCAGAAGTTTGGATCCAGGCGGTTGATTCGAGGCTCAGTAGTGTTTAGTTAGATTCTTCTGTAAGTTAATAGTCAGGGAGTTTTGTTTTACAGCAGAAATGGTCTTCTGGGCAGCCCTTGCTTTCTTCAGAGTTGCAGAAGAAAAATGCACTTTCTTAAAAGAATTCACTCTTGCTCATCAGAGCATACTCTCAGGATAGGAGACTTTGTGAAGGACCAGGATTGTGTCTTGCTGCCTCAGGACTGCCCTGTGGCTGTAAAGTCAGAAGTTTTTGCAATCTCTGTGCTGATTAACCTTACCATACATCTGAAGGTGTAAACTTATACATGCAGTATGTAGTCCTTAGTTCCAGGTGTCTTCATGTATGTTGCATAAGTGTTACCTTTTTGCTCCAGACATCCTGCACAAACAACTGATTTTCTCCAAAATAAATTGTGTGGCCGGTCTGGAAGGACTTCCTTCCTTAAGTATTTTGCTCCCATTGCTGAAACACATTCAGATTTTCTAATCTTCTGTGCAATGAACAGTGATGGGAGACAGGTTTGTTTCTGTGGGAGGCTGCACCCACCTGAACTCTCCATCCCCTTGCAGCAGGAGTGTGTGAGGCAGCAGTGCCTCCCTGTCATTCACAGGAGAATTAAAAAAAAAAAATTAAAATGAATTGTATTGTTACAGCCTTAAAACAGCAGTCATAGCTTTTCTAGGCAAGATTTGTTGCCCGCTGCAAGACTCACATCCAGCTCCAATGTGCTAATAGGAATGAAGTGGCACAAATTAGGGAGCATGTGATAAGTTGCCCTTCTCTTTGCATCTTTATGGTGACCCACAAAGCCAGGAGTTAAACCTGTTTTGTACAAAAATCCTATGCAGCAGCTTTGCTGCACCACTAACAATTACTTGAGTTTTATTTTACTACTTGTCTTTGCGAGAACTTTAAACCTAAACTTAAACTTAATCCTATGATTCTCCAGGGGGTAATTACAATGTCTCAGAATCCTTACTATGCCAGTTGCATTTTGACCCAAAGATGACTACAGGATGTTTTTCACCATTACAGAATTTGATAGTACAGAAGACAATTACGTGAGAGTATTGTCAGAGTCCATCGAACTCCAGAGGAATAGGAGTACCTTGAGGGAGGGAATTATTTGGGTGACTGGAAACCAGACTACCAGATCACTTTGCTGTTGAGGTCATTGCCTTGGCTAGTCATCTTTTGATTCAGGCTTTGCTGAAGCAATGAGGAAGTAGCAGCAGAACCAAAAGGCTCTTCTCAGACTTTAAGTAAGGAACACATAATTTCATAAACATGTC
Organism: Acanthiza pusilla; assembly: GCA_036630365.1. Lineage (NCBI taxonomy): Eukaryota > Metazoa > Chordata > Aves > Passeriformes > Acanthizidae > Acanthiza > Acanthiza pusilla. Next base: position 15,013,325 of record JAXCHO010000017.1, read on the forward strand.
TTCTGAAAATTCCCTCTTTTCCTCATTGTGCTTATCTTTTCAATCTGGAATGCCCTGGGGTTGTTTACTGTTCATATATTGTCATAGATCTTAAGTGTGTTTCAAAAGAGAAATATCAAGTGGTTCAAGAGTGAAAAATATGTCACAAAATCTGGTAATTAGGTAGTTATTCTTTTCTGCACCCACTGTGTTCCCAGCAGGTTTTTTCTGACTCTCAGTGCACTGTCCCTCCTCAGTAGCAAATGGTTGATGACAGAGAAAGGTAATACCTCAGGGGCAGCTTTGTAGGTGAAAACTGGAATAGTGGAGTACGTCTCTTACCCTGCTTTTGTACTGTCTGACTTTGAAGCCTTGCTGCCAGAGCCTGGAAGTGATGCCCAAGGGAAGAATGGCACAAGTGTTGTCCCCGAGCCCTGATCAGCTAATGGATGTGCTCATACCTTAATGTCATAGTGGGACAGAGTTTCAGAGGTAATGGGGAGTTGATGTATGACTGATTTACCCTTGAGGGCCAGTCCCAATTCCTGGATATGACCTGTGGCTTCCATTATTTGGTCCCCTTTCATTGCAGAGAGGCAGTTTCCAGCAGGATTTTGCAGTCCCATCAGGGTCAGGAGGGGTGAGCAGAGTGATTATTTTGGGCTTTGGGAGCCCAGATGCACTAAACAAGCTTCTAATTTCTTGGAGAGACTTTCCCTGGAAGAGAGGAGAGGATTTGTGACCCAAGTGTGCCTGACAGGAAGGATGGGATCCTGCTGGAAAGATGTGCCGTCACAGCTGACAAGCTGTTCATCCTTCCAGCGCATGCTGCTTCACTTACCGTGTCTGCATGTCCTTGGAGGCAGCCTGACCCAGCTCCTGGCAGAGACCCCAAAGCTGAGCGGGGAGAGAAATTCACACGGAGGGAGAAACGTTGTCACGTTATGCTGCTTGTTAGAAAAAAACCATAGAATTTGCTATCAGTGAGCTGAAATCTAAACAGCCTAAATGGTCCTAATAGTTAGAGAGGTTAGGGAAGCTTGCCAGAGCGTGGAAAGCATAACAACTGCATTTAATAACAATCAAGCTACTCTTATAAATATTTGCATGTGCTGCTTCAAAGCCTACTACACAGTCATTCATGTACTGCAGTTAGAAAGATGAGGAGGGGAAAAAAAAGAGAGCGAGAAGAAAAGGGCACTCCGTGTTTTGTAGCTGCCATAATAAAGAATGGGCAAAGCACCAGAAAGAAAAGAAAAAGGAAAAGAAACCCTCCAAAGTTTAATAAACACAAAAGGGAATAAAAATAAATCTTTGGAGCATTTATTACAAGCCCGTGATGGAAGGATTAGATTGAAGCTCTCAGCCTTTCCAGTGTGGGTGTATGTGTGAAGGCGGCCTGTCTGGCCTCTTCCAACGAGAAAAGAAAAGTTGTTTACATTTTGCTAACTTGGGCTGTGCATGTAATTGATTTCTTTTTGTTTCAATAGCAGAAATGAAAATTCAGAGGGGAAAAAAAGCCTCATTTGGATACAATTGAATTTAGGTCTTTTTCCTTGCCAGAACGAAAGCCCAACTCTCAGAAGAGCTGTGTCAAACAGAGTGTTTTGTTTCTCCTGAAATGTCAGTACATGCAGTACTTGTGAGGAAAGCTGTGGAAATGCAGGGCTTAGTTCATCAAACACAACTGCGCAAGGCAAAAGTGTCATCCTTTTCTGCAGGTTATTCCTGATTTGGGGAATGTCTTTAGCATGAAACAAACCTTTTAGCCTTGCTTTCAGTTTAACGGTGCTTGACGCCGTTTTGCTCCCCTCCCTGGTGCTCCTGGGGGTCTGTGTGCTGTTTTGGATGGTTGGTCAGAGGATGTGTTCAGTCTCTGCTGTTGACAGTGTTCCAACCTGGAGCAGCAGTGAAGAATATTGAGTATGTTGGGGTGGGTCTCCTGCACCCCTCCCACTGGTGCTTTTCTGCTTTGTCAGAGCAGGGCTGCTTTCTGTCCAGGTTGCTGGCACAGAAGCCTGGAGGATGCTGGACATGGAGCAGAGGCAGTGAGAAGCACAGAAACCACAGTGTCCTTGTGCACTTAATCACTCGCATGCTGGAGTACATTTTAACCTGGCAGTTCACACTGTCCCATGTAAAGCAGCTGAGGAAGTTTCAGCTTGTTCAAGGCAGAAAAAAGAAACCAAAAAGGGTAAACTTGTGATGCTCAGTGTTCAGCAGCCTAAATGAAGGAGGAGGATGGATGCTGCCTTCACCTTCTCCAACTGTGTTGTGTAACTCTTGTCTCAAATGTGATGGTTGTGATTGTGATTATTACAGCTGGAAGTCTTCAGGGTTTTTTTTGAGGGTTGATTTAATGAGTAATTTTAAAATGATAAAAATGGAACCTTTCATTGCGTTTACTATTCTCTCTCCCACCAAAACAAAAGAAATTTGTGTTTTCCTAGCTACAGGAAACATATTGATTTAATTCCACTCATTAATGATAATAGTTCAAAGAATACTTCAGGAGTCTAGTCTGCAGCAGGGTGACTGTGTTTGCAGACTAGCGTGGTCAGAGTCATCCTGGCGTCTGCTGGAATCATGGGGCCAAAACCAGAGGGGAGTGCAGAGGTATCCAAGGGAGCCTGAATTGATACAACTGTCAGGTTAAGGTGGAGTCACAAAGAGAGATAAATTGCAGCATCTGAGATCACTTAAAGGCTAATCCAAAACCTTGTAGACTCCACAGGGTTCTTACCATTCCTTTAAAGAGAGTTGCAAGTCTCATTTCTCAGTCTTAATGTTGATTAATTTTCACATAAACCCCAATTCAGCAGTCAGCCATTCTTTTACAGATGAAGGTTTCCAGCTATTAAAAACCTTATTTTTTTTCATCTGTCCATGAATAATGCCTTTTCCTCTATTGACTTCCTGTGGATACTGCCATGAATGATTGAATTGAGAAATCAAATTTCTTGTGTGTTTTTTTTGGTACATAAAGATGTAAAACTATAAGACAGATGAAACTTCTGTAAGACAAGAATTCCTTCTTACTCATGGAGGGTGTCCCATGTCTGCCTTCCAGTGGAAGGTAAATACGTGTTTGCAGTGTATGCAAATGCACATATGCAAACACAAAAACAGGCACACTAGAGGAGTATTCATTCTTTGTCTTCCTTCTATATGAAAGAGTGAAAAAATGTGAATGCAGGAATGGCTCAGGAATATCCGCTCAGATATGTATTCAGAGATCTGTAATATACAGTGTGTAAAATAAAGAAACTGGAAAGAAGGCCTACAAATATAGCAGAAGAAAGTTCTAGGAATAAGAAGCTAAATATAAAACAAACTGACAGTTAAATAGGACTTTTCAATGTAAAATAAAGTCAAGATGGACAGGGTTTGTCTGTGCCAAGGCTAGTGAATGGCTGCTAGTTTGGCTTGTCCACAGTGAACAAAATGGTAGGTTGATGCCTCAAACAAATGACAGGGAAGGACAACTTACAACTCATCCTGGAAGCATCAATCTTTTATATACATATTATTATGCCAAATTATATTCCTAGTAGGATTAGGTTTGGCTGAAGAACAAGTAGTAGTCTCGGAGTTTCCTACGGCAGGAGAAATAAATTGAGGATACTGTTTCTCCTTAAAGGAGGATGTAATCTCTGAACCAAGTGGCTTTTGTAAGAATTTGCAAAACATATCAAGATCATAGTTGCATACAGTTAAGCTTTTTTCAGAAGCCCTTGGTTTGGTATTTTGAGAGACACTGGCACTGATGTGTTGCTGATGGGAGAGAGGAGCAGCTTTGGTGTGGGAGTAATTTACATCCGTTTGCCTTTGAGTTCTCACTACAAGAGTGTAGCAGTTTCCTGTCAATAAGCATGGTAGCCAAGAATGGTGATTATGATGCCTGGGGGGTGATTTTCAAGCATTGCAGATGTGAAAATCTGAGAACCAATTTTTTTTGTTGTTGTTTAATTAAATAGAATCATGAGGAAGTCTGGGGCTTCCTGTTCATATTTATACCTGTTTGATCATACTGAAGGTCTGCTTTGGGAAGTACTATTTCAGAGGATTTTTTGAAGTGTTTTGAGAACTTGTCATCTCTCACTTATAATGCATCTACAGTTGAGGCTGAGATTATTTCTTTATCATCAAAGATTTTCTCATAGCAACATTTATTATGTAGTCAGTTTGAACTTTCTCAAAGAGGGTTATTAACAAATAGGTTATTAAATGTGTAACTGTGAGGACGCCTGTGCTTCCTCAGTTGAAAATGCCTCCCCAGCCCCCAAATACAATTTTCCTTTTTTTTTATTTCTCCACTTCAGTTTTTGCACTGTAAGAGAAGAAGAAACCATTCCCTCAGTTTTAACAGAGATTTTTATCAGGCCTCAAAGTCATTTCATCTCCTCTCTGAGGAGTGTGAGCTTGTCTCCTTCCACTCTCTTCCTCTATCTCCGAGGAGTTTGAGTGTCACACAGGGGTGCTGCAGGCAAGTTTCTCCTGGTGCTGCTGCTCTGGACAGTGTGGAAGGGCCTCAGATGATGGCTGAAGCCCTTAGGGTTACCTGGGTTCTGCAAGAGTGCCTTGCTGCTTACCCTTAGTCAGGGTTTACCACTGGGAAGGAGAAACACTGTTTTGAAACTTAAACTGAGATGTCTAACACTGCTGTTGAAGACTTGAGTCCATTTTTCTGTTTTTTTTTCTGCTTTTCCCCAATATATAGTAAGGGGTGGTTATGTTTATGGCTTTTACTGCTTCCAAGTGGTCAAAATTCATGTAATCCTGTTTATAGTGTCTCCTGTCTGCTTGCCTTTTCCCTTTGTTTTTCCTTCCTCTTCTCCTCCAGCCCTCATCACTATAATCAAAATGACTGTTTTGTTCCAAAAATACCCTTTAATAACTAGGCATGGAATAAAATCTGAAGCTGGCTAGTTCATGCTCCATATTCTGGGGGGAGGTGGGTTCCAGAGAGCATATAGATCAGATGAGCTGCTGTTATTTGTTGTCTTAGCAGATCCCTGTGAACTCTCTGCAAGCCTGAAGGCATTTACCATATACCAACTGCTATGCTTTTTTCTCAGTTTATAAGTAGTTAGGATTTTCCACCAGTAGGTTGAAAGAGGGGAGGTTTAAATGCATGACCTGAAATAGAGTTGAAAGTAGTTGTTAATCTCTATTAATATGGCAGTCTTATAAAAACCATGTGAGGTTGGTTTTTTTACTTTTTCTAAAATTGTTAATAGTACTAAATTGACCATTGGAAACCGAACCAGGCTTCAGATATTTCCCTGACTGAGGTATTAAAATGTTTGAAGGAGCAACATGTTTTGTCACCAAGTACTAAAATCACTCTGCTTTCTTGCAGATGCCATCCCGCCGAGCTATTACAGCCTTTACTTCCGAATCGTCAGATTTGACGTGTCGGCGATGGAGAAGAACGCCTCCAACCTGGTGAAGGCTGAGTTCAGGGTCTTCCGCCTGCAGAACTCAAAGGCGCGAGTCTCGGAGCAGCGGATAGAGCTGTACCAGGTACGGTGGCACCTTGGGCATGTCAGCTGCCCCTCTTGCTGCTGCAAAGCCAACCAGCAGGCAGAGCAAACTGTGGGGAGAAGCAGTTGAGTCCCCTCTCTCCAAAGCAGCCTCTTATTTCAGTGCTTTCCCCAGAAAGGACTTCACTCAAAATCACATGAAGCAGAAATGTGCAGACTTGTTCTAGCAATTGAGCCTCAAGACTCCAGAGTTTTGAGCCAGCACTGTGCCCAGGTGGCTGAGGGGGACAGTGGCATCCTGGCTTGTGTCAGCAACTGTGTCAGCAACTACAATTCCCTGAAAGGAGGCTGTAGCCAGGTGGGGATCAGTCTCTTCCCCCAGGCAAACAGGGACAGGATGAGAGGAAATGGTTTCAAGCTGCAGCACAGGAGGTTCAGGTTGGACATCAGGAAGAATTCCTTCACTGAAAGGGTTGTCAAGTATTGGAAAAGGCTGCCCAGGGAAGTGGTGTAGTCACCATCCCTGGAAGAGATCAAGAAATGACTGGACATGGCACTTGGTGCCATGGGCCAGTTGACATGGTGTTGTTTGGTTAAAGGTTGGACTCTGTGATCCTGGAGGTCTTTTCCAACCTTAGTGATTCTGTGATTCTGTGTTTCAGCATATTAAAAAAAGTGAGAGAACAAGACATCAAAAAAGTTATCCCCAGGATCTCTGTCTCCCAACGCCTGACCTGAACTGTAGTTTGCATAGAAGTCAGATTCCTCTCTTTGGCCTCTGTTCAGGAGAAGCTTGTGAAGTTTTCCTTACAGAAATGGCATAAATAACTGAATTGCAAAGTTTAGCAGTTTCAAACCTGGCTTCTGGATAGTAGTCCAGGGTTTAGGCAAGGGACTGGACAATTCGGGGATTGTGGAGTGAATAAGAAAATGCCCCATGACTCTCCCACCCCGAGTGTTGACAAGATTGATGTCATTTAATCTTTAAGGACTTTAGAGCCTTTAACCTCACTTAACATAGAGTCTGTGCATTTGTGCAAATACTGTCTAGAGCATATTTCATCTAAAGCATAGTTCACTTTGCTGGGAAGCACAGCAGCTAAAAGGGGCCTGGCCCCCAGCAGTTCTATGCTGAATAAAACTCATGGTTCTTCCAGCAACCTGTGACATGTTCTGCTGAAAACCCTGATGGATAGGATGCTACCTTGCAAAAGTGTATGGAGCCCCTCTTCAGCTCTGTTCCTGGTGCCTGCATTAGCTGTGTCTGGGCACTGTCCTGGGCTTGCAGCTCTGTACAGTCCCGCTCGGATCCAGGGGGGCAAATTTGAGTGAGACTTCTCCCTCACTTTGCACGTTCACCTTTCCCTGCCTGGTCTGGTCAAGTGGAAGCCAAACTTGGAGCAGAGAGAGGGGGCAGTTTGGGTTCATGTGCTCGCTGAAGTGACAGTAAAAGCCAGGCATGGAGGCTGACAGCAGGAGAAGTGCATTGGTCTGTTTAGATGTTGTTTAAACATAGGAAAAGCATAATTCTCAATTGAATGTGGCTCAGGTCCACTGGTCACTGGGGGCTGCAACCTGACTGCCTTCCTTCCAAGAACAGGATGGCAGAAAAGTTGAGCAAATAATGTGTCATTTGTTAGAAGAGAAAGCTACTGAGAATCACTGGTGTTGCCTGTATAGAACAGCCATCCCCGAGAAATACACTGCGAGTCCCAGCGATGCTGCCACAGCAGCCTGCTGAAACAATTGTATATTCTGGCTTGACCTCACTGTTCAGACATCCTGAAAGGAGCTGATGGCATCTCTGGGCTTTCTGTTGTTCTCCTTTTGAGAGCAGTTAGTCAGCCACCTGAAAAGAATACAGCTGTGGTTGCCTGAGCTCAGTTCATTGCCTTTCTGTGCTTGAGGAACGTGGGAAGCAAAGGGTTCAGCAGAGGTATGGAAGAAAGGGCCTTTGCTTGGCTGGGATTTTGCCTTGTGATGAGAAACAGCTGGGGCTTGCTTAAAAGAGCCTGACTCCAGCAAGCCTGTGCCCATGGAAATGACTGACACCTGCATCCAGGGCAGGTACTTGGGTCCCTGGATAAATATATGGCTGGTGAGTAAGGCAGTTTCTTTTTTAGGCTGGGTGGAGCATAGTGAGTGAAGTGTTAGGTGAGTAATGAGTGCAGGTTATTGCAGGATTAGATCTTTTCTCCACCAAGTCACAGGCAAGCCAAAGGCAGCGTGCCCTGAGTGTGTGTTTGTGCCATGCATATTTTAGGCATGTTGCTTTGTTCCTTTGCTTGTAGAGGGGCAAGCTGCCTCTGGAGCATTTCCCTTTGGTCATGTTTATTTCTTGCAATCGTGTATGCAGCTCTTTCTAAAACCTTGTATGGGGGTATTGCTGCTCTGTGGCGGCCAGGCTGAGCTGCATGGGCTCCTTGGCAGCAGCGCTTCTGCAGGAGCATGAGAGTCCCTAAATGTTGCTGCAGCTGATCTCCATCACAACACGTGAGGTTAGTGTTAAACAGGAAGAGCAAAAACAGGGAGAAATTGGGGAGAAGGGACCTGAGATGCTTTTGGGTCCCTTCCGGCTTGAGATACTCTATGGTTCTATGGTGTATTGTAGAACAGTGCTATAGAAATCATCCAAAAACTTACTAAATTCCAGAGAGTAGAAAGAAGAAAATCTATGGAGATGAAGGCATAGAAAGATGGGCAGGGGGCATTGGTGCCACAGTGCTGCTGGAGGAGCTTCAGGGCTGTGTATTGATGCATTGGGAGCTGTCTAGTGGCGACCAAAGGTACAAACATGGGAGGTAAAAAGGGAGAGTGAGGAAGATCCTCACTTCAGTGGAAGTAGGACAGGCAAATATGTTCTGTAAGGGCTGAAAACTTAGTCAGATATCTGACTCCAGCATGAAAAGCCGTGCTTGGAGGGTGAGCCTCGCAGAGGAGATTGCTGGTGGAGTTGGCATGAGCAGCTGCCGCTCCTCCTCTGAGCATGAGCTTCGCTTCCTGTCTTGTGACATACATGCTGGGCTTGCCAGGGCTGTTGTGCCCAGAAGGAACAGTGTGGTTTTTCATCTTGCATAAGCAACATTTAATTATTAGGGGGTTTTTTCTCCTCCAACCAAGTTTCAGGTTGCCTAGCATTTTGCTTTGTTGTGGAGTTCTTCTTGATGAGGGTTTTTGAAATTCCTCTCATACCTGCAGTTTCAAGGAATGGTTGTTCCTTTGTCCCCTTGTCTTTCTCAGTCAAGCAGGGGGAGAGGAGCAGAAGTCTTCTGGAGAGAATCAGAGCTCTCTTGTGGTTCACTGAGATAGTGGTTGTTCCTGAACATGTGCACATCTCCTGACTGCCCTCCAAGAGCTTTCTGATTTAGTCCAGAGGCAGTTTAGCAGTAGTATATATACCACTGGTGCAGAAGGGACAACATTACTCTAAAGGACTATTTTAGGAACAGCTAGAGACAGATGTGCAGGGTAAATTGAAAAAATAAGCAAGCAGAATATAAATATTTTGTTTCTCTGCCTGGTTCTTTCTTTGTGTGGTCCTCTGACCTTACAGATCTACCCCTTAAAATGAAAGAAGAAATGCAAAACTGCACCTTTTCGGCTAAGCTTTCCTCAGGCTGTACTTGGCTCCCTTTTCCAAACCACATCAGAAAGGGACTTTGTGTTTTCCTACAGCCCTTGTTTGCGCTGACTCCAGGAAGGCAGTCTGGGGCTGCTTGGCGTGGTGAGCTGGGGCTGTGGCCCCTTGTTCCCGGCCCCTGGTGCAGCAGCAGCAGGACCCTGCTCCCACCTCAGAGGCTGCGTTGGAGCAGAGCACCCCATCATATTTATGCTGGGAGTGAGCAGTTATGAATCTGTTTGCCCGGTTTTCTGCCATCTGGATTTCTCCAGACAGTGAGTCCTAGAGATTAATTCTCATGGAGGTGCCCTGGATGCATCCGCAAAGCCAATGGGCAAGTAGTAATCCCTGTGTGCAGAAAATGTCTGTTTTCACCCAGAATACTTCTCCTGGTATTTAAGGATTACTCAGCCACATCTGTGTGTTCTGCACAGATGGGAAGTGCAGTGCACATACTAAGTAGTCTTAGGATGGAAAATAATAAAACTCACAGAAGTAGGAATTAAGTTACTTTTATAAGGCTGGTGCAAAAGCTTCTGTCTCTTCTTGGCTCTGGTTAAGTGAAGCCGCAGAGAATTAAATTCTTTAAAGGCACTATCCTTTCTGTTGTTTCTTCTGCCTGAAAGGGAGGCTTAATCTGGTGGTTATACTGCTGATCATCAGTACGTTGGAGAGTGGGAAGCCGGAGGGAAGGAAGGAAGCAGCGTGACCTCAGACAAGGCGTGCTTCTCCCATCCTTCCACCGCACCATGCTCACTCAGCGCGCTTCCCAATGTGCACCAAGACTTCAGAAAATATTGAGAGGATAAAGTGCTTTTGGGGAAGGGAGAAGGAATAATATTAAATAAACAAGTTTTAGCGTCCTCCAGTGGCCCTTGCTATGTTTTTAAAGATTTATGCCAAATGCAGGCTTTATTGGAATTTGATCAGATAAAGCTCAGTTGCTATGGGAATGTCTTTGTTCATCAGTTTTCTTGCCTGCTTTGAAGACTTCATCACATCTTTCTTTTATTAAGGTGCTTCTGTATTTATGAATAAAGTCCCTTCACTCTTCAAAAAAAGCCTTGTATTTTATGAATAAGCATTCCAAAAAATAGGCACCACTGCGAAGCTGAACTATTGGAAACCCTTACCAGGATGAAAAGACATCCTTCAGAGAGCATTGTGGTATTGGGTTTAAGGTTTTTTTATTATGTACAGGCAGTCAAACAATAACAAGTAATAATTACTTCCTATGGAAGAGGTGCCGTGTTTTGTTAACACATCATAAAGCATCACAGAAAATGCAGCTGAAGTGCTGTGTTTCATTGTCATCGTTATCTGAGGCTGCTGTGGGTGGGGGTACCTCAGGCTGTGGATGGGAAGGATGTCCCACAGGATATATCAGAGCACAGGGCTGGGGCAAGTGAACAGTGCCAGGTTAATGCTGAGGGGACACATCAGATTGAAATGAAGAATTTGAAGCAAACAGGAACAGACCTTTGGTCTTTCCATGTTGGGGAGGGCCCAGTCCATGTCGGGAGCTCCTGTGTAGCTTGTTCAGGGTCTAGGAAGAACCGTCTGTCCTCTAGACATTGGTAACTCCTCCTTCCTCCAGGGCCTCTTTCCCTGCTTGGAGGTATGACGAGGAAGATGCTGTGGAACATATTACCCCATTATGAGTCAGATTTAAATTTAAACCACAGTCGGTCATTCAAATACTTTCAATTCAGACCGTGTTTTGTCTTGTTTTTCAGTTGGGGAATACGTTTAAAGTGAGCTGCTATAGATTTGGGCCAAATCTCCATGGTGCAAATCTGAGGCAATTTACACTGACTGCAACAGAGATCCTGCAGCCTGATCTCCATATAATCAGGAGCAGAGGGGCCTTGCTGTCTTTTCTTGCCAAAAAGTGCCGTCTCTAATGCCATGGAAAAAAATACCATGAAGCAGGATTTGTGGCTGTGAGCTGGCACAGGATGTCTGTATTACAGATATCACCTGGGGCACTTGGTTATAATTGACTGCCATCGCTGTGACCCACATCTAAAGTAGTGCATTTGGATCTCACAATTTATGTATTGCTGTCCTCAAACCAGACTCTTGCATTCTGAAAGGTTACAAGGTTATGTTTGACGGCAAATGTACAGTGTTCTTTGAAGTGCCAAATTCAGTACAAAGCATGGATGCAATAACTACCAACCTCCTTCTCTTTCCCCCGGCAACAGCTCAGGACCAGAGGAAGTTAATTTGCAGTATATTTCAGTTGAATTGCTCTTTTCTCCTTGCTCCAGAATTCCTTTTTGTGGTTCTGAATACTGTATACTACAAAAAGATGTCAGTACATTGGAGACCATGCATGGAGTGCCTCCGGCAAGTACTCTGAGTGTGAGGGGCAGTATTCATGGCTGCATCTTCACTGCAATTTGACAGCATATCTCGGATGCAGCCTCCTCTTGCCAGGAACAGAACAGTTATTGAGGATGACTTGAAGAAATATAGAATATCTCCATTAGCTCCTGGCAAGGGCCAGCATGTGTCTCCCAGCTGGACACTGCCATATGTAGAAATGGGGGGCAGTGAGCTGATGGATTTTTTTGCCATTTGCAGTGCATGTGTTGTCAGAGGCGTAGGAGTGCAGGCCATGGGGCAGAAAACAGCTGCTAGGTTTGGGTTCCTGCTCTAGGCTGGGGTTTGGTGGGGCAGCCAAGTCTACATTACACTGGGACACGAGCAGGTTGGAACCAAGCACCTCAGCATGGTAGTTACTGGGCTGAGGAACATCAGGTTGGCTTGATGGCCATGTGCTGGAGAGGCAAAGGCGGTGCTCCTGTTCCTCTTCTGGGAAGGTGTAGGAAACAATGTGAAGCTTTCTAGGAGAGACGCCTACATGAAGAGGAGTAGATGATGGGAGAAAATGGAGGAGGATGGGAGTGGTTTGGTTGGAAGCCTGTAGGTGGTGGAAAGAGAAAACCACAAGGAGAATTGTGAGTTATGGGGAGCAATGCAGGCAAGAGGAAAGGAAGAAAGAGGAGGGACTTGTGGAAGAAGACGACATCTTGGAAGAAGTACTATGTCCAAGTATTCATTTAGCCAAGAAAGCTCCATGCCAAAATGCCGTAGTAAAATGTGTATGAAGATGAGATATGACTGTCAGGGACAGGACCGAGGAAGAGAAAAGGACTTAGGAGACCTGTGCGTAAAGGGGAGAGGAACACAGGGGTACCCTGCAGGATCTGGGAGATTTGGCTAGAAGACAGGAGAACCCACTCTGGTTTTGTTGACTTTGGCTCCTCTTTGTTGATATTTTAATAAACCATAATGTGCCTTTGGCAAGGTAAAGCTAAATGCTAGATAAGTTTACGGGATTTTTTTGTTTTGCTTCATTTTATATAAAATCTTTCTTTGGAGCTATCTTAAAATCTCCCAAATGGCAGGAAATTGCCCTCTATATTTCAGAATCTTCCAGGAGAAGGACCCCAGACCCTCGGTTCTTGTTTATTGCTTATACAATGCAGAGTCTTCCTGCCTGCTTAAACATAAATCAGGATGGACGGCCTCGGGGCTCTGTCCCCAACTTAAACTGCACATGTATCTTCAGCATCAGGAGGACGGCCCTGCTTGGGGAACAAATGGAGAGGAAATCCCTTCCCAGGATCCATTCTCTTCCCAGAGCTCATCCCCTCACGGCAGGGTGATGCAATGTGTCAGTCACAGTGATTCCATGACTTCCCCTCCCTTTTTGACCTGCTTAAGTGCTCATCTCTTCACCCCCCTCACACTTCACCTTCTTTTACCTTTAAGTGAGCATCAGCCAACACTGTAAGAGAATCCTGCTGCAGCTGTAGCCCATCCAGATATAAAAGAGGTTGGGTTATGTGTGCAATATGTTCTTTTTATTTGCAAGTTTGCCTGAAGAACGTGTCTGGCAAGTTCAGATCAGAGAGCTAGGAGTTTTTTTACAAACTTTGGCAAGTACTCCATACCTTTCTTTGTATTTTGGCAGGAACTCTGCATCTCATATACTAGTCTCTAAAGATTCCGCCCTCAGTTTGAGCCTGATTCGGAGACCATTGCAAGTAATGGAAAGACTTCATTGATAAGCAGGGGGACTGTAAAGCCCTTTTAACTCCACAGCACTGAAGGCAGAGTCTGAATTACCCCTTTGCAAAAGTGGCTACAAGAAGAGCTTGAAAACTCACACTGACAATGTTTAAAAAAATATGCAGCCGCTCTCTTGCACTTAGAAGCAGCTAAGATTTCGATAGCCAGTAGATTCCCAATTATCTGGCAAAAGGTACTATATGGAAGCTTTGCACTTTACACCATATGTTTTCATATATAATGAGTAAGAAACTGGAGAGGTTCGCAACAGAATCAAGGATTTGCTTTTCCTTGTATCCAAGATAGGATCAAAGACCTCAGATTTAACCAGGGAATGAGAAAGGATTGATAATTAGCATGGTCATTTTTGAACTTTAAGTTTCAGAAAGAGCTGGCTGAAGTCCCTGTGAGCTGTCTGAGGAGACCTTTGAAATCTGGCACCAGGCAGTGAGTGAATCTTTCAGTAGGGTGACTAGTGTGTAAGAATTTGGAAACGACAAGCAAATGTGTATGCAGGCCTTGGGAATCTGGTCATTCCAGTGCAGAGAGTTAGGCTGGAGTCCCCTGCAGTTTCTTCTAGTTCAGAGCAGGTTATCTTAAATGGCAGTTTTCAGCTGTGATGTGCATAGCCGAACTTATCTCTGCTCTCATGTTAACCAGCATAAGCACATCATTTACCCCTGGATCTCATTGTTTGGGCTTGTTTACTTTGAGCCTACAAGTACATGTCAGGTTATTTCCATTATTTTTTAAAGGGCTGTGAAGTTCCAATGGAAATCATGGACAATGACTGATAAGTAAGAGAAAGAGTAGTGAGCCTGCCAAGATGTTGTAATACACAAGAACATCACAGGAGTCTGAAATGACAAAGGGAAGGGAAGGAAGGAAGTTATCAGGGGGCCAACAGCATCTGGAGGGAGGAGATCAGACAGTCCTGAATGAATGGAGAGGAAGGACAGATTAATAGCAGGTTTTCACAAGATAATGCCATATTTACTGCTATTCAGTGACTGCAGAACCCATGCTGGCTGACAGCAGTGACCATTTCAAGTTCCAAGGCAATGCAGGAGACAGGATAGATATTTTTAAGTGGCCATATGATCTTACTACTATGTTTGGAAAGTTCATAAACTTGTTTTAAGAAACTGTAAGTCACCAAAAATATTTTCGAACAGTTGGTGACCATAATTCTCAAACCCAGCTGTAAAATGCCCTTATTGTTGCCTTTGATGGGTGCTCAGGGTTTTCTTGGCTACAGAAGATGTGTATCATTGGTGCATCAGCCTGTCTGTCATCACTGCTGAACCACATTCAGTGTTTTTTGTTTGTTTGTTTGCTGAGGAGGTGGTGAATTTATTAGCCAAAACTCTTCCACTGTAAATTATACTTAATTGTAATTTTTCTATTCTTCTGCATCTGATTGTGGTGACAATGGAAGATCAGAACTAGTTACTGGCCAGAACACCAAATCTGAAATGAACTAAGCAAGTTGCTGTTCTGGAGCTCTAGTTATTTGAAAGAACCAGTGTATCTTTTTGTCAGATTTTTTCCTTTTAGCTGTGTAATGAGTCATGAAGACAGGCTGTTCTGGCAGCTGTTGTCAGTGGTTATTGTCTAGAATACATACACTAATGTGTTGATTCAGTTATCCTCTGCTTTAGCTGCCTAAATATATGAGCGGGGGAGTAGATGAAGGAAAATTTGAGCAAAATAATTATGTTTCTTTTAACAGAGTCTTGGGGTTTGGAGTTTTTTTAGTTTTGTTTTTTAATCAGTTTAATTGCACTGAGGCCAAGTGCTGCTACTCTGCTCATGTCAACTTCTGATGTGCCCCATTCTTTAAAGAAGTCATGTTTCTGCTAATTTTGCAAGCTTTCTACTTTGTTTGTTATTGTGAATTATGTCGTGTTCTCAGTATACTTTACAGTTTATAAAATACAAACTAAGATAATCCTTAGCCTTATTTTTATGCTCAGATCTAACTGTGTGATAGTTTCTCGAGGGTATAAGCATGTGTGCCTATAAATAAACAGTTTCATCCTCCAGTATTTTAATGAAGATTTCAGCTACTTGATACCTAAATTTTTAAAAAATACTTCTGTTAATGCTTTCCTGTTAGTCTGAAAAGTAAGCATAGCAGTGACAGAATTATTTTAGAAATCAGTATTTCTGGAAACTCCTCATTCTTCTGAAACCAGTTTGTGACAAAACTAAAATTTTTCACTGCTGGATGCCCTGGACATGGTGTATTGGGATATGCTTTCAAGATAACATCATGGGTCAGCCTCCTCTAATGGACGAAGAGCAGTACAGACAAGTCCCTGCCAGCTGAGCAGAGGTTTTCCCCCAGAAGACTTAGCAGAATGAGGAGTAGATTCAACAGTATTTGTAAAACACCAGAAATCTGGCAGGCCTGATGAGGGTGGCATGTGAGTGCTGTCATCACCAAGATCCCCAGCTGGGCTTCCTAAACATATGTAGCTGTACAAACAAGTGCAATGCTTTGTTTGCATCTGGCTTCTTCATGAGCCACCTTCTGCAATTAACTGCATTATTCATTTATTCGTGTGTCTGTTTCACCTTGATCTGCTTGCAGTAGCTGTGTGTATGTGGTATCTAGAGACCCTCCGTGGGTATTTGTAAGATAAGTTTTTGCCCAGGTGTTTCCAAGAAGCTTCAGAATTGAAAAAAATATATATATGAGGGGTAGATTAGCAGTGGGCATAGGAAAAGGTAGCTGGAAGGCAGTGTACAAGACACTTGGTCAAGAGAAGATTAACAAGTTTTTTGGATATTTGTTTTCCTGTGAAAGGGAGGAATCACATAAAAAACAGGGTAGAAAAAAACTGAAATTGTTCCTAGAATTTAGAGCATTGCTACTGAATGAAAATTGCTCTGTGTACTGGTCTAGAGGTCTGGTGGGTCACCTTTTGGTAACACCGCTTCCTGTATTCCGCTCATGCCCACAGCATGTGCTCATATGCATATGTTCCCTGTGTAATCATTTATTGTAACAGGCAGCGCTCCATTATGACTCTGCTGAAAGCAGATATCCCTGGACAGACAATTCCGTGTTCACAGCCTGGGTTTGGTGGCTTTGAGCTCTCTCCGAGGCGTGTGTGAAGGTGTGCGTGCTCATGGCCGTACGTGCGCAGCCGACGTGCATCATCCGCTGTGTACACGCGCGTGTTGGGATGTGCCGCTCCTCGGGGAGGGAGGTGGGGCTGCCGGTGTGGAAACTCTGTCTCCTGCTCATGCAAATGATGGAATCTGTGTCTCTGCATGCCATGGGTGATGCACGGGATTCCCCCACCGGAAAACCCGAGCCTTCCACGTCATGACCTATAGTCAGACCAAACTCTTTCGACCTCTCCAAGAGGGAGTGTTTGGGTAAGGTGCCAGCAGGAAATAAGAAAGGATTAAAGGAGAAGTTTAACTCAGTTGACTTTCTCTTCTGTGGGTTTTCTTTTTCCCCCTTTGCCTTCTGTTAATATTTTTAGTGCACTGAAAACTTTTGCACAAAGGCTTTCATTTAGCTCCTGCAGGTACGAGCTGTGCGGCAGCATTTCTGATAACAGCGTTTGATGTGGTTGCGATGGGCTAAGCATAAAGGTGAGGTGGTGTTTATAGGTAAGGCAGGGCAATGTTTATAGGTAAAGGTAGTATCTCTTCTAAGACCAATCAGTATGGTTGGAAGAAGTAGACAGGCTTTCAAGCACAAAAGCTGCAAGGCACAGAAAAGGCTTTTATTCTTTTTTGAAACTAAATTAGTTGATCTAGTAGGAAGAAAGGATTGGAAACAGTGAAAGAGAAGTTTTTCATTGAGGGTGTAGGCTTGAGGGTGTATTGGAAGAAAAAGGTGTGTTGCTGATGGGGAAGGTTAAAACCAGAAATGTGGAGCAAAGTAAAAAAGGGGGGGAAAGGCAGAGAGAACCTAAAGTGCTTATTTCATGTAATAATTTCTGGAAGACTTATTTGAAGAACATACTGTAGCTGTAAAAATTTCTGAGATATTTGTACAAAAAGGCCCCTTTGTTTACCACCATGTAGAGTGCAATTGCTTCAGTGCGAATGGAAATAGAATGGAGTGTACGAAAAGAATCTTAATCAGATTATTTTGTGGGAGGAAATGGACTCTGAGGATCCAGCCTAGGATTTTATCTTACATTAGCTTTCCACGCTTGCAACAATGTAAGAGAAAAAGAAAGGAAAATGGAAATGGAGAGGCTAGAAGATTATTCTTGCTTGCAAGTAATCAGGTTGTTAAGGTCATACATCACCCTAACACTACAAAGAAGGAGAGATTGAAGAGAAGGAGACTGAAGCTAATTTCACTAAGTATGACACTCATCTCACTTAACAGCTTTTGCCTAAGAATTGCCAGTGCCTGTTTAACCCATGATGTCAATTGTGGAAATAATCTCATAATTAATTTGTGACTTTTTACCTCATTCTTCATTATTTTCTTCCTGAACATGCTGCATGAACAACATGGAGTGAAACTTTACTTTTAGATATTGTAGTTACCATAGTATGGATAATATCCAGCTCTTCCAACCCACAGTACCATACAGTTCTGAAATCTGCCAGCACTTTTCTTGTCATTCAGCTCTACTGTGAGGATGGATTTTCCTTGTGCCATTGGATATGTGCAGTGATGATTTCTTATACTTTTACAAATGCCTTTCATTCCAGGTCCACACTCACAGCCCTTGACTTTGTCTTTTGGTAGCAATTGGGATAAAGACTGGGGTAAATACATGTTACTTTTGATACCAAGGCACAGCTGTGTCTTCAGAGTATGTCTAAGACCAATTATAGTTAACATCAGGAGATTGCTTTTGGCACATTACTTACTTTTAGTCCTTACATCACTGCCAAAACTGAGGTATGCAGTTTCTGGAGTCTTTGGAAAGATATGACTGTGCAGAAAGGAAGAGAAATGAGCCAAGTTCTTGTGTCCCATTTGCCTCACACCCCCCCACCCCAGCCCCAACACATCTTTGCAGAATGACAGCTGCATTACATCCTCAGAAACACTTGAACTGATAAAGACCAAAGGGAAGGCAAAGTTATATTTGTACTTCTCTGGGACTTTCCCAGCATTGATTACTGATTCTCTCATCCCTCTGGCACTTCTGAGCAATGGTAGTCCCCTTGCTGCTGCCAGACTCTCTGTAAACAGTTGTTCAGACACTTTGTTTGAAGGTTACCTCATAAAGAGGAGTCCCAACGTTCACCGTTTGAGTGCCCTTAGTTTCTACTGGAGAACTCAGCATCGCCTGCTAGGGGCCTTCAGTGATCTTCTGGACTTGAACCAACATCTTCTCATGGCTTTTTGCTAAATGTGTTGATCAGAAAGAAGACAAAGAGCTTGTCGTGTTGCTGTTCTTGTCATAAGACAAATGTTACTATAGGAGCCACGCTGTTGGCCTTCGAGAGATCCAGCACTGCCTTGCAATAAATAGGGAGACTCCACATGCTGACTTCACATGCTGGACTGAATCTGAGCTTTTCAAGCATGTTTAATTATGAAAAGCCTGATTTTATCACGATGACATAGTTTCACACCTCTTTTGAAATATTTTTCTTTACATGTATTATGCGGTTTCACCATGTTTTTATTACAGCAGTGCTTGCTAGATGTCAGGTTGTTCTGGGCTGAGAAAACAGGGGGAAACAATGAGACGCTGTCGGTTACTCATTTGGAGATGGAATTGGATGCTTAAAGAAAGGGAAAACTCGAAACAATATGTGAAGTTGCTCAGCTGGCATGCCAAAAGTTACAAAGTGATGTTATCGTGTGGTATCTTGATTAGAGTTGACTTCATGCTGCATGGCATTCCAGCTCCCTGCATCACAAAACTATCAACAGAGTAATAACCAGGAAACCAGAAACCTGTTAGCAGCCAAAAGTCCGATTGTTTTTGTCCTAGAGGTAGGGTAAATAATAGCGGGCTGTGCTTGTATGTGGGAAGGCACTCACTGAATTGTTGGCCTGAGAGGAAGACTGTGGGCACTTGAAATTCTAGTTGTGCAGGGCCTGGGTTTCTTCTGCACAGGTATTTTTTTGTTGCTTGGTCAGTAGAAGCTTTGCTGAAACAGTTGTCACAAATACAGCTGGTATCAAAGCTTGCATGGAAGCAGCCTCACCTGTTGCCCAAATCCATGCATGGCCATCTGTTTAATGTGGGATTAGTACCTGAAATCGGAGGGAAGGCTGGAGAAATGAATAAGGCAGTACCATACAGGTTAGGTATGGAGGAGCAGTATAATATCTTCAGTGTACAGACTACATTGTACAAGCTGGACCTTAGGATTTTATGCTCTAGCCAGTGTAAGTATTACTGAAGAAGGTAAAATAGCTTGTTTTGATGATTACTGTGATCTCTTGACCACTTCTGTTAAAGGGTAAGTTTTCAGGGCAGTTCTTTCTGTGTGATTTCTCTCACGAAGAAATATGTGATGATGTGTTTTGCTTGGGAGCATAAGCTGATTTCATTAGGGTGTTTTTTTATTGTTCTTCTCCTTACACACCCTAAGAAGATTCTTTCTGAAAATGTGTGTGAATATACAGCTGCTGTATAGAGGTTTCAGCTGTAACATTTTCTTCTGCCATTTTCTAATGTTAGTGGTCCATTTTAATAGCAACCTGGTACATGTTAACCAGTAGGCAATTGTATTTGTTGTTTCTTGCAGGTTTTAAAATCTAAAGAATTATCATCACCAGGACAGCGCTATATCGACAGCAAAGTAGTTAAAACAAGAGCTGAGGGAGAATGGCTGTCTTTTGATGTCACTGAGGCTGTACATGAGTGGCTCCATCACAGAGGTGACAAAAAGTGCTCTTTGCCTTCACTCCTGCCCCAACTGCTCCTCCATTAACTCGGGAGTATTTCAGAGTCCTTCCGTGTGTAAAAACCAACTCCACTGACTTTTATGTTTTGCAGACAGGAATCTTGGATTTAAGATAAGCTTACACTGCCCATGCTGCACCTTTGTGCCTTCCAATAATTATATCATCCCAAATAAAAGTGAGGAGCTTGAAGCAAGATTTGCAGGTAATGAAAGAAAAAAATCTCAACTTTTTAAAATGCTGTGGTACTTACTAATTGAGGAGGGAAACAAAAAGCTGTTTCTGCCTCCTAAATGGCGTTCAGTTGATTTAAAATTTGCTCATTTGAGAATTATGATTCTCAGCTTCTAGGAAATGGTATTAAAGACACAAGGGTAAAACTGTATCACCTGAACAATTCTGAAATCAGATGGCATGAATAAGCTGTCTCATTCTATGCATGCAGATTTGATGTCCTTAAGAGTCTGAGTTACAGTGTGCAGCATGCAGACTGGATATACATACAATTTTGGATTTAGTGAAGACTGTTGCACAGTTTGCCATCCACTATTGGAGAGTAATAAGAAAACGCTCAATATTTTCAAAATAAACCTTCTGCCTGCTCTCCACCCTAGCACTGTGATGAGTCAGACTTAGTCAAAAAGATTGGAATGAGTGGGCATTAAAAAATAAAAAACTGTGTAGTGAGGGTTATGGATATATGTGCTCTTTATGGGCAGCAGACAAGGTGATGCAGAGTAAATATATCAAGCTCATATAAGCTCTCTTGTGTTTTTAAGGCACTAAACTTCCAGTTTCACAAAGGGAAATTATATTTAATTGACTGTACTGTAGCTACCATCCACCAGTACGTATGAATCTATAGCTATATTAGAACCAATTTTAACCTAAATTCCATTCATGAAGTTCTCATTTATTAAAGTGTGTCGTGATTTGGTTCACTTGTGGTCCAAGTATTTGGCTATGTTCCTTGTCAAGTATTAAGTTTTTCTAACCGTTGTTTCACTGCATTGGAATTTTTTTCTGTAAGTAAATACATGTACTGTACATATGATTAAAGCCATTGTGTGCATTTAAAAAGTTATTAGTACAATGTTTGGTCACTGTGATTGTATATGTTAGAAAAAGAATAGTGTATCTTTCTCTGTTTAGATAGTAGTGTCTGGTTGGGAAGGTTAATTTTCTAAACTGTCTTAACAAAAGGCATAACATGATTCCTATGAAAAGCCAATACCTTGAGTCTCTTGCCTGTGCTATTGCCATGATAAGAAGCTAGTAAGGCAGTTAGTGTTGAAAGAGAATACAAAATGTGAGGCCATGGATTGCCATTTCAAGAAGAAATGTTCTGATCAGTGTCTTTGTCATTCCCATGTAAAGGAAGAGACTAGAAAAACTAATTTTCTGGGGAAAATTAGCAGGTCTGAATAAACTGGCAGTGGGAGTCAGAGAATTTACAAGTATTAGAAAGGAGTGAACGTGGTGGAGAAAACTGATGAGATAGAAGAAGGAGTGGGAAATGAAGGTGAAGTATCCAGAGCAGCTTTAAGTGTATTAAAAGGTTTTAAAAGGTACATAGCTGTTAGAAGTTGGGAATACTCTCTAACTGAAACAACACTGCTTGGGGCATTTGAAACAAAGCAATGCAGATGCAGTGACTGAAATTATGTTTTTTGTTACTGATTTAAATGTTTCTGGTAAATGAGCTGAAATGCCTTTAAACAGCTGTGAATGTGGGAGGGCTGATACAATAGATGACATGAGAATTGTGAATATGTTAGGCATCTTGGGTTGAAATTTGCCCCCACTTCCCCAGTAAACATGCCCAGCTGACACCACTATGGCCCAGTTTCTGAGAGGTATTTTTTTTTAAGAGTTGGTTTATTTAATTTGTGAAGAAAAAGCAACACAATGTTTATCACCAAAATGTATTTTTTGAAGGTATTGATGACTACACATATTCCAGTGGTGATGTGAAAGCTTTAAAGTCCAATAGGAAAAAATACAGTGGGAAGACCCCACATCTTCTGCTAATGTTGTTACCCTCCTACAGACTTGAGTCGCAACAGCCCAGTCGGCGGAAGAAGCGTGCTCTAGATGCTGCCTATTGTTTTAGGTAACTATGCCTCCACATCCAATATTCTTACCCAGTCCTACCAGCCTGGGAGGTGTTATGCAGTTGTTCATCATGTTTCTTTACAGCTGGCATTTGTACAGAATGCAGACCCTCATTCTCAGACCAAGGGGCTCTGTGTGCAGCAGGTCTTTGCCCGGCAGTCTCCAGTCCCACGGAGACAGAGGCAGATTATTGTGACCTTAGACAGCAGAAGCTCAATTCCATCTGGGACCATTGCCAGATGGTTTAGCCCCATAGTTACAGCCGAATTATCACCTCCACTTTGCTCACCTGCTCAGAGTCCCTTCTGTAGAACCTGGAGAAAAGCTCTCGGCTAATCCTTCAGGGAAACCATTTGCTCTGTCTGTATGAGCAAGTCCTGCCATGTCTAAGCATCCAGTTTCAGTTACAGCATAAGCTACTATTGATTTGATTTTGTTGAGAATTTTTGTGACTCAGACTTACCTGCCTGTAAAGGATCATTCAGGGAGCAAGCAACTGGATTATTTTTATTTCCTATGTTGTCTTTGTTATGACTGATGTGTTTGTATTTTATTTCCCAGGAATGTGCAGGATAATTGCTGTCTGCGTCCACTTTATATTGACTTCAAGAGGGATCTTGGCTGGAAATGGATTCATGAACCTAAAGGGTACCATGCTAATTTCTGTGCAGGAGCCTGCCCATATCTATGGAGCTCAGATACTCAGCACAGCAGAGTAAGTACTGGATTTGCTAATGTTCAGCTTCTGTTTTAGAACTGCAGGTTGAGCTATGTTTCTGGGACTGACATCAGCACCAATGCCCAAAGTTAGTCTCAATAACTAAGGATGATGAAATTTGGCCTTGTAGAGGAGCTCACACATGGCCCCAAGATAGTGTTGAAGCAGGAGAAATGTATTGGCCCAGAGATTTCCTTTTTTTAATACGTTCATTGATATGAGCACATGGTTGGATTGAATGCTCTTCGTGAGTGTGTAGCCTTTGGAGGTGGCCTGGAAAAGGCCTTTCATTGTAGAGCATGAGTGGAAGATGGCACGACGAGTTTGGTCAGCAAAGGCACTGAGGGAGGCACTTTCAGGGTAACAAAAGGGCTGAGTTGTACTACCTGGTCATCACATACTTTTATGACCTGCCGTTTCAAGGTTAGCGCCTGCCATGCTGAATTTCATGAAAATATACTGATAGATGTCTTTCTTTTGCTTCAAAAGATATATTCTTTCTTTTACCTCGAAAATTTATATGTGAAGGAGGGACTTTGTGTCTGGGATGTTGAAGAACCGAATCATAGTTGTCTGAGATGGGACTTTTTATTTTAGGGATTAGAAGTGGTATTTTAGCCAACTGCCTTAGGATGAGTAGTATTCTGCTGTGAAGTGCTAATTTCCTCTCAACTATCAATAAGGATGTCTAGACAGTAAATGCGAGAGACAGACATTTGCTTCATAGTTGTCATAAAGTAAGAATTTCACCCTCGGGTCCATACTGAGAATGATGTCTCCCCTTTTTCAAGCCTCCCTTAAAATACCGTATCGATGTCAGCCAGCAGGGAGAACTCTCTGTGTCCAAGGGACAGCTAGAGTTCCTCCTGGTTGGTAAAACCATGATGTCATGTTCTTCCTGAGCTTACAGACCCCTTTGTAGCTGTCACTGGCTGTGACATTGTACTATTAGCAATGTCAGCAGGCAGAGGTGTAAATAAGGTGAGTATGTTTCCACACTGGTGTGGAGTAATAGTGTACACATTTTGGAACAGCACTTGTTTTTAAAGGAAAGAGGAAGAGCAACTGTCATGGTCACAAATACGTGGTTTGGATAATTGCCCAAGGAGCCAGAAGTTGCTTAATAAAGTAGTTAGTGTTGCTGTCCTGAACAGATCTTCTGTCTGTCTAAGCTGCAAACGTTGTGTGGAAGTTCTAGGAAAAGGTCACTTGGTGTTTGGCTAAGACATTAATGGCATCCTGAGGAGCACCTATGCATCACCAGTGGCTGATCCCGCATACTTCCCTTGCAGAGAAACAGGCATAGGAATTCAAGGTGACATAGGTGATAACTTCACTACTTCTGGTTCTCAACAGGAGTAACTGCACCTTGAGTCCTGCTACTTGTAGGGTGGCATTAATGGACTTCATTAACACAGCCTAAAAGTAAAAGTATAAGTTAAAGTGCCTATGCTCTGAAGAGGTCTCTTTTCTCTTTGGTCACTTGTAAAGCCACAGTCCTGTAAGCAACAAATGGCAATCTGGAGAAAGAGATAAAAACTTTTCCATCTCTTCTGTACCCATGCATATTGTGCGTGTGTTGATTCAAAGGGCAACACTTTAGAGGCAGACTCCAGGTATGTACCTCTTTTGAGGTTTAAGACCGTGTGGACAAAACTTTAGGAAATTCAGCCATATTGTGAACACCAGACTTAAGTGGAGAAGCAAAGAAAGAAATTAAAATCCAGGAATCTTCACACTGCTTTCAGTGGGCATTCTCTCAGGTGCTGTGGGAGGAAGTGATGTAGAAAGGAATTTGCTTGTTAGAGGTAGCTGTCTTAACCTGTCTTTTTTTCTTTCTCCTTCTAGGTACTCAGCTTGTATAACACCATAAATCCAGAAGCTTCTGCCTCTCCGTGCTGTGTGTCCCAGGATTTGGAACCCCTCACCATCCTCTACTACATTGGCAAAACACCCAAAATCGAGCAGCTGTCCAACATGATTGTGAAGTCTTGCAAGTGCAGCTAAAGGATATCCCTGAAACAGCATGACGTGTGTTTATTAAAAAAAGAAAAAAAAACCAAGGAAAAAAAGAAAGAGCGAGAAGGAAAGAAAGAAAAATAAAAACCCAGGTTCATCAGTGTTAAAAGAAAAAAAAAAAAAGAAGAGAAAAAAGCGGTACTAGTCTGAACTGTTTGAAAGTTTGTTTTGTTTTTTTTTTATTTTAACTGGCATCTGAAGCAAAACATTGAAGGCTTTTTCCTACATTTCACCTACACATAGTGTGAGATAGACAAGAAGCAAAGTCAAAGAAAAAAGAAACCTTTTAAAAAATAAACACTGGAAGAAATTTGTTAGTGTTACTATGTGAAAGGAAAAAAACAGGAAAATCCCATGAAGTGGAGTTGCTGTATCTGTCCCGTGCCTTACTTGATCTCTCTGTATTGTTACGCAATAGGCATCCTACCCATTCCTCTTAGCTGTAGAGTTAACAGTGCATTATTTATTTGTGTGTAAAAACTATCAAATGAACATTTCTGTATCGCCATCGGAAAAAAGAAAACCAGCCAGTGTGGACAAAGTGGAGCCCAAATAAGCTGCCAGAAACACATATAAAGCCTAAAGGAACACAAGCTCAAAAGAATCAGAAAAGTAACGGTTAGCTTAGTTTGATTAAAATAGAAATCAGTTATTACATTATTGACAAACTCTGCCTTTAAAATACCTTCTTTTTCATGCCAGCTGCCTAGAGAGACTTCTTGTAAGGTCTCAAACCCTTGTTTTAAATACTGAATAATTTACTAATAAAGGACACTCTGTTTCAGTCTCAAAGACAAGTCTATAAGATTTTTTTTTTACTGTAAATGATTTAAAATGTCAGTCTAGTAAACCAGTGAAATATTTAACACGTACTGGTCTAATCTTCAGACCTTAATATGTTGCTGTATAGCTATGCTATGGGATTTTTTTGTTCTTTTGGTATATGTAACCATACCTAGAGTATTACAATAGGTGGGTAGTAAAAGCCAGCTTAATTGGAAACATATCTGTAGATCTCTATTTGTAAACTATTAAAAAATTATGTACTTTATGTGTAATGTGTAAATTTTCACCATATTTTTGTACTCTGTAATACTGTCAGCTCTCATGACTTTGAATTTGAATTTGGGGCTCTTTTTGATCACTCAGAATCATGTGTTTCCCTCTAGCTGGCCAGTATGAGTAGAGTCCCTATATTTTGACTTGCACTACAAATACATGTTTTATAATAATTGCTATACATGTGCTTTGTATATTGTTCATCATTATGACATAAGCTACCTGACTCCATTTGTTTTTCTGTTTTATAAAAAAGGATGGATTAAAGCGATCTCTCCCCTCCTCCCTCCCCTCCTTCTCCAGTTGTCCCCGTTCATCACACTTGGATCGCGACGCGGTTCGGATTTCTGGGCCTTCCGATTTCCTTTCGGCTGTAGACATTCAAACAGATGGGCAGGGAGCGAGGTGTTGAGAGATGTCCCAGCCCGGCTGAGGCGAGGCAAAGCCGTGCAGAGAATGACATTCCCCACTGTGCAGGAGGCTGTAGGGAGCGTGCACCACAGCCATCCAATGGGCAGCCCTGGGCACAGCGGGAGCGCGAGCAGAGCGCGCTCGGATACGTTGGCCTGGCACGCGGGAACTCGGTCCTGCAGCTATCAGAGGTTTACCTTTGACTTCTACAGTGGCACAGCAGGCCCCTTTAGGCTCTTGGGGTGTGTGTAAGGATTGGCAGGATCAAACCCTTGATTTTTTGCAAGTTTACCAATTTTTTTCTCAATTGGGTTCATGCTAAAGCTTCTTTTAAAGAGAGAAAAGGAAGAAGGAACATGGGGGTCCTAGGGTTTTGTTGTTGTTAGCGTTTTCATATTGTAGAGGGAGTAAGAAGAAAAACATCACATGCTTCATTTTAAAAAAGCCCCAACTTAAATTAGGAGAAAAAATTGTGAAGAAGGCACAATCATTTCGTTTCACATGATGAATGCTTCTGCACAGCAAAGCTGGAAACCTGCAATACAGGCATTCTACTTGGATGAGAAGGCCATTTTCTGTCATTGCCCTGAGCAGTGCTGGGAGGACACTCCTGAGCTTGGTGTTGTGAGCTCCAGTTTTAAGAAGTGCAATTTCTTTGGCTTCAGCAGAACACTGATGCAAAACTGAGGTACCACGGGGGCTTGCACGTGCAGCTCCTCGGGACTTCTTTCTGTGGAGCCTGTGCTCATTGCCTGGATGGGAACGTAGCCCCAGAGTGGATCTAATCCCACCCACTGACTCAGCGCAGAGGAGGAGGTATGTTAGAATTCTGATTTATTTAGTGAGCTGAGGTGAACAGGTGAAAAATCTGTCCTGCTAACACTTGCTTGAGCCAGACTTAACTCCAATGAGAAGATGCACTGAACTCAGTGAAACTCCTCAGGGTAATAGATACTCTGGATTTTGCTGTACAATGACAGCAAAATTAGTTTTATCAGGTTCAGGATGAGAACTGTATTTTTGTTGGACAGGAAAGAAGAAAAGGGTGAGCACATTTTGCAAAACTTAAAAATGTTTTTGCAGTTCTCTGGTACAGGAATGCAGCTTGAAACCAGTTTTGAAAAAGTGGAATAGGAGATAGCATGGTTGTCCAACAGTACTCGCTATGTGCTGGATGCAGCTGAAAATTGGATTTGGAGTTTTTCTCTAAGCATAGAACACTATTTCTGTAAGACATTGCCCCAAGATTGAATACTTTTTTTTAACTTCTAGTGTTCCTCAAAATGCACTGATAATATTTGAAATTCTCGATTATAAAACTCCTACCATTTTTTTTTTTTTTAAAGGCATGTATTTCCCCTTAATTACCAAGGGTATTAGGCCCGATCCTACAATATGCAGAACTCATGGGTGAAATTCCCCTCTGCAGAGTGGGATAATATGAGTCCTAAGCACCGCTCAGGTCTGATGTAAATACCCCTCGAATGATCTTTGGATGGGTCTGCAACAGCTCAAGAACTTTGTGCTATGGGGCCTGATTTTGGTGAGGTGATTGCCACTGTCTGAGCAAAGTCCCTGGGAACTGATGGGAAATGTTCAGCATCTGGAAATATCAGACCCAAGGGGCTGGCTGGGGCTGAGGGGGAATCATAGCACTTAGCTGGGTGGGGTAGGACAGCACTGCTTATGTGTTTAGCATCAATACAACTGTATGGTTGGCATGGTTTAAAGGAGAAGAAAAAAAAGGAACTTAAAGGACAGCTGTGTTGTACTTTGGTGATTGATTACTCTGTATTTTAACACATTGTATGTCTGTTTTTGTGGTGCTCTAGTGGTAAATAAATTATTTCAATTATATGCTGGTGTTGCTTTTGTATGGCAGCGTTCTTCTGGCGCAGGCAATTCCTCATCTCTGGAACGTTAAACTCCATGCTGTTGAAACCCTGCAAAGCCTGATTTGGTGTGGGATTTTAGCACATGTGACCTTGACATGGTCCAGCACAGGCTGAGGTGAAGAACATCCATCCAGGGTGAGGGTGGATCTCATCTGCTCTGGGGTTTGCTCTCCCCTTGGCCGCTGTAGTGCATGTTTTGGTCTGCAGACAAGAAGGAGCTTCTGGTTCCTGCTCTGGGCAGCAGAGCTGTCCCCTGTGTGCAGGACAGGCACTGCCCTGGGCAGGAGCTCTGTCCTTCACCAGAACCATCCCATCAGGTTGGTTGCTGCTGGCACCAGTTTGGGGCCTTTCCTCTCTGGTAGAGGATCTCAGATCAGTTTCTTCCTCATTTCTGTAGCGCTGTGGGAGGTGAGAAGGTGTTCTGTGTGCTGTGTTTTCTGATGCCTGTGTGCTGTGACCCCACACCACTGCGTCCCTCAGGGGAGCACAGTGAAACTGCTGGGTTTGTATGTCGTACGCAATAGCCCACGAGATGAGAGATGAGATGAGATGAGATGAGATGAGATGAGATGAGATGAGATGAGATGAGATGAGATGAGATGAGATGATGAGTAAGAGGAAACAGACACCAGGTAGAACATGGCAAATTCTGGCTTCGTGAAAGGAAACTATTTTTACAGTGGAGGTGGCCAAGCCATGGAATGGGTTGTCCAGAGAGACCGTGACATCTCTATCCTTGGAGATGCTTAAAACCGTCTGGGCAAAGTTAAGGCAGCCTTCCCCGACTGTGCCTGCTCTGAGCAGGAGGTTGGGCTTGAGACCCCACAGACCCCCTGCCCACCCCCTGTATCTACAAACAGCCGTGGTCCAGCCCAACCACTGTTTCTGTCATGGGCTAAAAGAGAGCAAGAAACACTGGTGCTCAGCTGCCTCAGTTGTATCCGTTCACCAGGAGCAGCCATGTGGCACGTGGAAGTGTTTTTTTGACAGAAAATAGGATTCCCTAGTCTGTTGTCTCCCTCCATTCACTCTGCAATATGCAACTGCATTATCTAAGCAAATAAGAATTAAGGAGCCTGGAATTGCAGCTTTTCTTTATCAGGCGCTAGTCACTTAAGTAAATAAAACTGATGGGAGGAAGGACTGCAGGATTGAATCATTGCTTTTAAAGTTGATAAAATTTTATATGAAAATGCTTCCAGACCGGGGCTGATGAGGAGACCAGGAACTGCCCTTCCTGGTGCCTTCTCTGGCATCTAAAGAGTGCATAGCATTTCTTGGCATGAATGAAAGAGTACGTTTATGCCAGATTGTTTAGGGTTATTGTGATAAATTATAACAAATGGACTCTGTGGTCTGTCAATATCTTTAAGAATGTAACTTGGGATGAGCATTAAAAACAATCTCAGGGGCGATTTCACCACAGTTACGCTCCAGCCTTAATTGATTTCAGTGAGTTTATACAGGCGTAAAACTATAGTTCTGCAAAATTTTCCAGATGCCAATTTTTATTCTATTTTTAGTCACCCAGCTATGTTCCTTGATGTGGACATAATCTGCCAGCCTCATTCTTATCCAAAAAAGCCCTCACACTGCCTTGAGGTGAGAATGCTTTCCAGCCCTGTCTGTTGTATTCATGAAATCAGTGAAGAACAGGAGGGTTTGAGGAGGAATGCTGATTGGAAATTGTGGATGAGAAAGTGGTCATGGTGCCTGTAGCTAAAGAAGAATGAAGTGGAGGGACCACAGTGTGCTAAAAGGGATTTTGTAGCATGAGGCTGAAAAGATGGAAGCTCTCCCCATGATAATGAGATTTATGCAGAGTATTTTGATGCTGGTATTTGTATTTGTCTTCCTTTTGTTAACACAGCCTCTCCAGACTGTATCACTGAAGCCCTTACTCTGCTTGAATCAAATTGTGGTTAATAAATGTGGAATATTCAATATAGGAAAAAACCCAAACCATGTTAATGTCTTAAAAACCATTTTTTAGGCCAAAATCTGCCTCTTAGATCAGACAGAACAGATTCTATGAGGAGCCATGAGTTCTGGAAGAAAATAAACCAAGAGGTTATGTAATTATATGTGGTTATAAAGTAGATGTGAAGTAATGTAGTTGGCCTGTCAGTGGGTATGGGTGTAACAGTAATTTCTTCATCTGTATAAAAATAAAATTAAATGGAACAGAAAGCTGATGAGAACTTCCAATCAAATTTGATATGCTCATTTAATGAAGTAACCTGCTGGAATCTAATACAGAACCCCTGGGGTATAAACCTTTCTTAAACCATATGGTGGTCCAAGAAACAAATATTTCCTATAAACGGGATATTTTAGTGCCAAACCAAGATGATGGCAGGAGGAAGGGGCAGTGGTCTTTGATCTTTGGGTCTCAGCACTGTTTGCACATACTATAGGCAGGTCCTGATTTAATGATTCACAAACTCATTCCAAAAATACTTGCTACAAGAAAGAGAACGAGGAAGATAAAAATGGCAAATGGAACCAGAGTCTCTTTGTGTTCACTGAAGCACACCATGAGCTCTCACATACTGTTTGGTCCAGCTAATCAGAGATGGATGCAACCAAAATGTTAACCTGTGGGTACACATTTTACTAAAGCCAAAACCCAGGTGTCTGGGGCTCTGAAGTAGTGCTCAAACCTGAACCACTTTTATGAAATGCAGTGAGGTCCAATCTCTGCAATTGGTTTGTAACCAAGCCTTAGTCACCGAAGTTGCTGCTGGGGTGTGTAGGGCTTTGAGCTTAATATGTCAGAAGCTCTTGCACGTGAGTGGCTCTGAGCACGCCAGATGCAAGTCTCACAGACCAGACCACTCTTCTATTTTTTCTCCCAAGCACAAAGGCACATAAATATAATTGCCACTCATAGGAAGGATGGTTGGAAACAGCCAAAATATCCCTACGCATCCAGGTGTTCCCCAGAGAGTTGCAAGTGTCATAGGTCACCTCCTTCTTCAGTAATTGAAAGAACAGCATTATGGGACAATGGGATGGGGTTTTGCCATCTGATGGAACCCACATGAAACGAATTGATGGCTTCATTCCAGTTCCTAGTGTAAACTTGTTGGCAGTCTCCAAGGATATGCAGACTAATTTCATCCATCAAAAGCAGAAAATATCTTTATCTGGAAAATAAGTCTTTTTTTATTTTCCCCCTTTGGAAAAATGTAAATACAAGACAAAATATGCAGCAGTTCATGGGCAAGTTATGCATTCCTCTGCAGTGTGTAACCTGTTCTCAAAGAGGTGGTCTGGATCAATTTGTGAAGAGCTGGGAGGGAAAGCTGGATCTGGAGATACTCTGAAATATATTGTTTCCTCTACTGGAGATACTCTGAAATATATTGTTTCCTCTACTTCTTCTACAAAACCCTCAATTACAAAAAAAACCAAACCCCATAAAAACCCCCAAAAAGCCAGAAGACTGTAAATAAGCAAATGAACTGACATTTTTTCACCTTGATACTCAGCTATGATGTATAACACAGAACGAGAATCACTGCAGATCTTAAATATGAGATACGGCCGACTGATGTACACAAAGCTGGGTCAGAGAAAGAGGAGCAGGAAAGATGAACACAACAGAAGGTTTTTGTCAGCATAAGTATAGGCCCTACATAGCACCACAGGAAAACTGGACTAGTTTCTGTTGTACTTTTCACTTTGGACTGCTTCCATAGCACAACAGGCCATTCCCATTTCTCATGCTTCAAGAAAAGGGGCGTCTTTAGGGAGGTAGGAATTTACCTAGGAATAACTGAAAGTCACTGATACATTTCAAGATCGTTATCAGTCAGGAGACATAATTTACGTGAGCTGTTAACAGGATTTTAATTAACTTTTCCTGTAGCTAAGCACCCCTAGCTGTTCTCCTGGCCACTATCTCTTATTTTAGTGTTAAAAGTTCCTCCACTGCTTTGCGGTAACAGATGGTGTCTATCAAATAGTTGAAATCTCAGCAAGTATCCCAAGGACTGAGGAAGAGATCTCAAGCATCAAACCCCCGGGTTTCTCTAGTTCCTGGTCCCTTGAAGCAGTGCTGTAACACACCAGATGATCTGCAGGCTGTGCACAAATCAGGACCTCAAATGCACTCTCTACAGTGGGCTATCCATGTAAATGCAAAAATATTCTGTTCTGATCTCCACAAGATACTCACGGACTCATTCAAACGGCTCTCTCACTGATCAGACCTCCTCCCCCACTGTGAGCAGTGTAGGCGGAATCTGTGACTCTCACCCGTGCTGGGGGAACTTTATCCTCAGAAGCTGATTAATATGTATATGCAAAAATACATGTCATGGGTTGCAGAGAGGAAAACCCCACTGTCCTGGTTTTTAGTTAGAGTAAATTTCCTCTCAGTAGCTGTTACAATGCTGTGTTTTGGATTCAGGATGGGAATTCAGTTGATCACACACTGGTGTCTTGGGGTTTTTGCTGAGTCGTGTTTATCCTAAGGCAAGGACATTTTTTTCCCCTAATCTCATGCTCTGCCAGTGAGGAGGTGAGCAAAAGAAACTGGGAGGGAGCATAGCTGGGACAGGTGACCTGACCAAAGGGATATTCCACACCACAGAACATCATTCCCAGTATATAAACTGGGGGGAGTTACCTGGAAATGCAGCCAGTCTGAGTTTGGGAAGGGGGTCTGGCGTCAGTCAGTGAGTGCTGAGCAATTGCATTGAGCATCACTTGTTTTTTTCATTTTTATTGCCATTATTATTATTTGTCATTTTTACTGTATTTTACCTTATTTTCAATCATTAAATTGTTCTTTCTCAACACACAAGTGTCCTTTTGATTGTCCTCCCCATTCCACCAGAGCGAGGAGGAAGGAGAGGGTGGATTGAGTGAGCAGTTGTGTGGTGCCTCATCTCCAGCTGGGTTTAAACCCAGGACACACATCTACACACCTGCAAGCAAGATGTACATAGTGAAAAAGGAAAGAATCAAATTATGCTTGATCCATTTCTGTGGATGCATAGATTAAAGTGTGGTATATAAATTTAAAAACCTCTTTAAAATTTGCATTGGTCTGCAATGTTTTGGTTTTGGTTTGTTTTTTTTTTCTGTATTCATAAGCCTCTCCCTCTATTTTCCAAGTAACTTTGCACTTTCTGGACAGTTTCACTACATGTATTCTTAGCAGTCTTACTGTATGGCCCCTGGGAGGAAAAAAGGAAATTTCAGAGACTGATTCACTTCTGGGTTACTCCATGATAGCAGCTTGGGTTTGTAACTTGCGTTGCTGGATGCAGGAAATTACTTTTGGAGGCAACAGAGTTGAACTGACTGGTCTTATTCCCAGCTCTCTTACTACAGCTTTACTACAGCACAACTATTTCAACAAGGGACAAACCATGCTTTAAAGTCATTTGTCTAAGAATAGTCAGGCTCAGTTTGCTATTTTACTGTAGCCTTCACACAAAGCACATGTGTTTGTGAAGTGTTTGAACACTGATTACTACAGTAGCCTGCAAGAAGGCATTTCTATTGGACATTTCAGCTTATATCTGAAATACAGAAAGATGATGAACATGGCAATATTCTGGAGAAGGAAATTGATCTGATTATCATTTAAATTGGTGTATTTTGCAAGGTGTTGCTGTAATTTTTATCTCATCCAACAGTATTGAAAATAAAATTCTTTAATGCTGGAATCAATTTTTGTGCTGTATTTATTGCATGGGTGCAATATATAACTATAGCCTGGGGAAAGCTATCCTTTCCAGTTGCTTATAGTGCACTCAAATAGTTTTCAGGCTGACCTTTTGATATTGGAATCCAGCCTGGAGATAAATTTGTCTACACACACAGTTCTATCAGACTTTGCTGAGATATCTTTGACTTCTGAG
This sequence comes from Acanthiza pusilla, assembly GCA_036630365.1. NCBI lineage: Eukaryota > Metazoa > Chordata > Aves > Passeriformes > Acanthizidae > Acanthiza > Acanthiza pusilla. The sequence goes on from JAXCHO010000017.1 coordinate 15,047,444, forward strand.
AGAACAGGTATTTGCCTTACACTTTTCAGTCAGAAAGGCTGTGCACTCATAGCTTGGCTTGAGAGCAGAATTCAGTCATTCACACTCTAGTTTGTTGGGGTCAAAGTCAGATTAGTATATCAGCCTTCATTTCAAACATGAAAGCAGGTTTCCAGTGTTCCTGACTTTAAAGAAATACACAAACCCATGAGCTGTGTTGAATTAACACAGCAACATCTACTTGAGTCTGCAGAATAACCAAAGCAGACCATGGAGAGTTTTGCTCTTTGTAGCATTTCAATGGAGAATATGCTCTTTTCAGAAGAATGGCCTTTCCCCCATGCCTCTGGCATACAGCAACAACATCTCACAAGGGAAGCAATTGACATCTTTTTTCTTTGGTATTTAAGAATGAATATGTCAGGATTTCAGGTTCTTGTTGAGAAAAAAAAAAAAAAAAAGAGAAAAAAGAAATAGCTAAGCATCTAAACTGTTTTCAGCCTTGACAATATTCCTTCCAGAAAAAAAACCAATTTGCTGCCTGAACTGGTCCACCTGTGTAAGTATCCTAATGAGAAACCTCTCCAGAAAGAGCCTCTCCCTGTCCCTTCCTGTGTGTATTAAGAGGACAAACACTTAAGGGGCAACACTCACCACCAGCTAATGGAAAGGGATGGCAGATGCCTCTTAAAACTGTTTTCAGCTGCACTTCTCTCTTGCAGTTGGGTCTTTATTCACTGCTGAATAGCAGCAACTTAACAAGAGAGTAAAGCTGTGATGGCCCTTGGAGATAAGGTGGATGCAGAAGAAGACAAACTGTGTTCAGACACATCCCAGTGTTCAACCACTGTCTGACCTAAGCGAAGATGTAAGCCTGAAGGAATCTCATTCAGCAAAAAATGACCACAAAGAACAAGAATCGTACGCTGCATCTCCAGAGACAAACAGACAGAAGGAGAAGGTTTTATACCAAAGACCTGCTTAGAAAAGTGCAAGAGCAGTGACTCTCTCTCTCTCAAGGCACTACAAAAACTGATGACACATCCCTAGGCTGGCCAGGCACTGCGTGGGAGCAGCTTCATCACAGTCTAGTTTCAGCTTCTTCGTGCACTTGGGTTGTTTGGTGGTATGTGTCTGTCTCTGAATCTTGATTTATTCCTTTGAAATCTTTTCAAGGGTAATCTGCCACAGAATGTGTTTGTGTAAAGGGATGAAAGTAGCAAATGTCCACATGAAAAACAAAGGTCAATCAGACACTTTTTATGTGAATCATCATTACACCCATACTTCCTGCTGGAATAATTAGGAGGTTTGTTTAGAACACTGTGATTCTTTTGATTTATTCAAAATCTGTTGTAAATTACTGACTAGAGATTACATGCTGAGCATCTTTGTACTAAAATAATTTTTAATCCATACCAAAAATTTTCAATTTGCTTCATGGGAACTTCTTCCAGAGGCTAAAGGACAAATCTGTTTCTTCTATCTCTTCATTCTGCAGCCCATCTCCTGAAGTTTCTCTGTACCAATGCCATGAGTGCATGGTGTTGATTTTCTTGTTATCTGATGCTGACATCTCTTGGAAAAGTGTATGGTATTGAAGTTTGTCCATCAGTTTGCCACACAGACCATGGATAGCATGTGACTTTGAGTAAAGTGGGTTGGCTTAAGGCTGGGTTCCTCTGTGTGAAAGAAACCTCTTAATCTCCTAATCTTGGAGCTGGTATTCCAAAGTGTTTTTTGGGTTCCCAGTCACAGTCATCCTTCTGCAAATCTGCCTACCAGAAACCAAACAGACCACTGAAGGCACCTTTCATGATGGAAACAGAACAGGAAGGCCAGAAAGCTCTTTAGATGTGTTTGTAGACTTGGAAGCCTAAATATATTCCTAGCTGAGGAATACTTACATGAACACAACTAACCATATGCAGTGGCCAAGTACAGCCAAATTCTTCATGTCTCAAAAAAGCAAAGGAGACTTCTCTGCAGAGCCATAGTGAAAAGGGCTGGGTAAAGTGAGGGTGTCCCTAGAGGAGCTCAAGGCCAGGCTGGATGGGCCCAGGGCAGCCTGATCTAGTGGGTGGCATCCCTGCCCATGGTGGGGAGGTTGGAACTCAAGGATCTTTAAGGTCCCTGCCAAGCCAAACCATTTTGTGATTCTGTGATTAGCTCCAAGTAAATCATGAAGTTGATGCTGCTGAAAAGCCATGAGATTCCCAGCATTCAATTAACATTTTATTTGTTTGATTAGTGCAATTTGGGGGGTTTTAAGATAAAATTTGGTACATTCACTCAGCCTTCAAATCCAGCATTATTTAACTGTTTAAATGAGAAATATTGTGTTTTTATGTTACTGGTTTAATGCAGCAAGCAAACAGAGATCAAAGTATCTTGAGAACTACATTTAATTATAATCGCCGCCACAAATGCCAGTGCAAGATGTGGCTCTGTCATAAAAGAAAACACAGTAAAACAATATTATGCAGTTTACAAATTCCATCAAACCACTGTACAAATAAACAATGCTACTGAATCACACAACAAATCATCTTACAATTAGGCCACACAAGACCATCTGGTTTGCAAACCAGCCTACGAGCCAAAGAGGAAAACTTTGAAGATAAATATTGCCATATGTGGAAGCCCAGGAAAAATATTACTTACTAGCACGGAGCATCATTTTGAAATGTAATTCTCCGTGGGAATTGAAGATTTCTTACTGAGGCTAATATGTTTTGCAACAAACCTCACAAAATGGAAGCATAAGGTATTACAGATAGGCCCAGAGACTCCAAGGAATGATAGCCCTTTCAAAGCAGCTGGATTTAGCCTGGCTGCTGCTTGAGTACCTAAGTTAAATTGGAAGTTGTAACATTTTGTCTGTCCAGGACATTGTCCAGTTGCACAAGGGAAACATCCTGTTCTTTCTCAGTCAAAGTGTACTGATAATGGTAAAAAGTAGAATTTGGTCTACATGAGCTTTGAATGGCTAAAGTAACATTATTTTATCACTCCTTATTATACTGATAATCAGAGATTCTTAGCATTCTGATGGAACAATTTTGCAAAACTCAAGGTCTAAGGATCAAGATTTACCAAAGCAAACAGATACTTGGACAGTCTGTCTTCAAGTCACATAATGGTTGTGCAGTTCAGGAAACTGGAGTTCAACATTCTTTGAAAACCAAGGCACTGTAAGACACCTAAAAATAGACAATGACAGTGAATAAAGGTGTCTAAAATCTTCTCTCAAAGATGTTGGCAAAGAGCTATATTTTTTCTAAAACCAGTGGTAAGTTCTTCCTTACTATTGGGGATTCAGGGTCAGGTCCTGAAGCATAATGGCCAGTAAAGGAGAATATAAAAAAGAGAAACAAATCATGAAAAGCACAAACCCAACATCAGCCACTTATCCATCTGAACAAATTTTGATTGAAATAAAAAATGTAGAAGTTTTTCATTTGTTTGAAATTTACAATCTCCGTGCTGTTCTGCTGGTTTGTTCCCAATTTGTTTTGCCTTATACTGTGAAAGACTGTGAACATGGGAAAAGGGTTTATCTTTCATGCTTTGAAACAAATAAATGCAAAAAAGTTGAAACATTAAAATGGATAGTCTAGGACATTTATAGAATGATAAAATACACTTTAAACTCTATCAGTTTATATGCATTATTTGGGGTATAAAATTGCTTGAAAGCTTATAATTGACATCTCTGGCTCATTAAATGTTTTCTTTCTGTCACAGGTATTTCTCATAAAGTTGATCAAAGGTTTGGATTCTCCAGAAAATGGCTCATATGTTAAGAATAACTCAGAAGTGCTGAAATCACATTTTTATTCTTGCAGGGTTACTAATGAAATCTGTACTCTTGGTTCTGAGGTTTTGGAGATGGGTTTAAGCAATGTTTTTACAAACTTTAAAAAAAAAAGAGCCTTTAAAAATGCAGCCCCCGCCCCCATTTTTCAGCCTCATGGCAAATGTAACATCCCTACAGTTGTCCTGCTTTAAAATTTTTCCCATCTCTGGTGTCCAGTGCATCACCCTTTAAAGAGATTTTATAAAACTAATTGGGGTTGTAGAGCTTTTTTTTCACTAAAATGTGAAGTTACACACAACGGTGTCACCTCTGAAGCTGTCTTGGTGCACACTGAGCTCTCACGCTGGGTCTCCATTTGCTGCATTAGTTCAGTCCAGTGACTTTAAGGGGGGTCTGATTTATGTCAGTACATGCCTTGATAAAGCAGAAAGAGAAGCAAAAGTGTTGTTGGCCTGGCTTTGGGTTGTTGTTGCTTTGGGGCACCAGAGTATTTAATTCTGTATTCAACAGATACTCCCAGGATATCACAGGGAATACTACTGTGCTTTATGCATATTTCCAGCTTGTGAGAGTATTCACTCTCTGAAGTTTCTCTAAAAATTCCTTTAAAGGATTTTCTTCCCAAATTATTATGGTCTCAGGCTTTTTTGACAGAGCTGCACCAGTTTCTCCTGGCTGGAGATGTGCTCGTGGCTAGGCATCAGATGCACTACCCCAGAGATGGCTTAAAACGTGTGAGTCACAGAAAAGAGAGTTTTGGATGGGAAATTTGGAAAGGATGTGCTGGGGTAGGGCAGGGAAGGGCCGGGCAGGCAGGAAGGGTGCCCACAGCTCAGGAAAAAAGGGCACTTGTGGTCACTTTATCTCTGTGTTTCTTGCTCTGTTGTCTGCCTGGCTCCTGGAATTTCCACCACAGCTCAGGCTGCAGCCCTTAGCACGCAAACAAACAGTCAGAAAGAAAGACGCCTCCTCCCAAGTGCCTGGGTTTTGTCTGAAATGTGAGCAGGAGATGCAGGAGATGAAATCTCCCTCATCCTTGCTGAGGCCTGTCTCTGCAGCTGATTCTGAGCAGCACTGAGTCACGGCAAAAGGCATCATGAGCTCCCTGAAGCCAAAGAAACCCTTGCCAGCATCCCAAAGGGGATTCCCAGCCACCTCACTCATGTGCAGTGCCTCTGGCATCCAGTGGCTTGCCCAGCTTTATTTATTTATTTGTTTTATTCACCTCTGTTTTGTCTGGAAAAGACTTATCTACTTCTCCTCCCGCGGCTCAGGTCTTTCTTTCAGCCCCTGCCAAATCCAAGAGCCACGTGTTTTGAGAGCCTCTTTGGAGGAGGAGCCACCCCTGGTCCCTTGTCAGGCTGGCCAGCAGCCAGCTCCAGGGAGGTGACCAGGACCTGCGAGGAGAGGGATGCAGTGGCACAGCTGGAGGGAGAGCCGTCGGGTGGGAGATGTGGTGTTTGGCAGCCTGCAAAGGCTGTGGGGCTGAGCCATCGCCCTGGGACGTGGCGTACAGCCCCTCTCACACAGGGCAGATGGGAAAGGCAAATGGGATGGAGAAAGGAGGAAAAGCAATGCTCAGTGCCACCAGGAAACTTTGCCAGGCTATGAACGTGGCCCTTAGCACCTGGCAAGTGTTGGCTCAGCACTGTCACGGAAAGCCTCTTTCCCCCTGGCCAGAGGGTGCCATTGCGGCTGGGAAAAGGCTCTCAGCTGCTGCCACAGCCAGGCCGCTGCCATCCATGGAAACACACCAGTGGGATTCATCTTGGTATTTTCATCCGTGCCTCGCTTGGGAAGCTGCCCAGCTAGCGTCCCCAAGGAGAGGGGCTGATGGCGAGCACACCCCCGGCACTCAGACTGCCCTGGGGAAAAGAGTGGACTCTTCCTCCCTTTTTGGGGTGGCTCAGGTGGTCACGAACCTGGCTGTGCCCCCACCACAGGCTCAGACCCGCAGGGTGCGGGGGAGAGCATCGTCAGCACCGCCGAGATCCAACGCCCTTCGCTGCGGCTGCACACACAGCACTGTCCTGACATTAAACAAATAGTGAAAAAAGAGAGACGGAGAGAGAGTGAAACGTACACCCTCCATTTCACAGTGTCCAGAAAGCCTGGCTGTCAGCATCCCACTGGACTCCCTCCAGACAGGTATTCATTACATAGATTTGACTTTTTAAATACGATAGAAATGAGAACTGCAAACTTAATATGTTTTTCTTCTTGGGAGATGAGGGGGCAGGAGGGAGGGGAATAGCATTTACCTCATAATTTCCCTTTCTCTTCCCCCCTCTGTGTAAGCCACATTATTCTTTCTGCAAAGGTACTTGGGGAAACTTGCTAAAATTTTCCCTCATGCTTGAAATTTACTTACCCTGGGTAACAGGAAATGTGGTGTCTTGTGATGTAGATTGTTATACCAGATGGTAATCTTAGCACATGCTATTTGTGTAGATCTGCGGTGCAAGTGAGTCATCAGTCGTAGCTGACCTTCACTACTGTGAAAATACTCCTTTCAATAATAACAACAACAATAACAATAACAATAACAAACAACCTTTCGACAGGGTTCGCCTCTGCCTGGCGCCAAGACAAGGGCCTGCTGTGCAGCCAGTGAAGGTGGGTCCCGGGCTCTCGGCAGAGCGCGGTTACAATCCCTCTGGAGCAGGATCCAGGACTCGTTACGAGTCTTTCCATTGGCTCTGCGGAGCTCTGGATCAGGCCCAGGTCGTGTTGCATCACATTTCTTTACAGCCTCCTTACGTTCCTCTCTCTGCACTCCTCTGTTGACAGAAGGCACTTGCCTGCTTTGTGCCGTAGAGGAAGAGGCACAGCCCCATAATCGGGCCTAGATAACGGGACCAGCTTGCTGCTCTTTCCAAAGTCCCTGCAGCGTGCTGAATTTAGGAGACTATGACATGCATTATCCCTGAATCGAAATTATGCTTGTAATTTCCGCACTTCAAAAAGGAGTATTTTTATCTGAGGCAGGTATCAAAACCCATTGGTATTTCAGTGGAGGACATCAACTTTTGCTGGAGCCTCCCACAACACCTGCGACAGCTCAGCCTCTCTTATCCTTTTTCATTGTCTGCACAGATAATTCTGAACACAGGTTCCTGCTTCAGCAAATCTGCGTATCTAAGCTCAGATCCTGAAAGGACTCTATTGGTGCAGGATTGAGCTCATAAATTGAAATTACAGTTGTTATTAGTAGTGCCGCTGCAGTCCTGCAGAAATCCAGACATAGTATTAGACTCCAGTGTTTCCTGCAGCAATGAATTCCACTCTGGGAAGAAGCATTTCCTTTCATTTTCCTGAAGTTGTCCTTCTACTGTGGGATTTAAGACAAAGATTCATTTTTCTTTCCATTAAAATTAAAATACTGGATGCTAGCAGAAAGTGGTTTCTGGCTCTTTGTAAATATCAAAACCTCAGACCTTACTAGCTGTGATAGCTTTCCAGAGCTATTCTTCCAGGCATTTCAGCATCCACTTCACTGTGTCCTAGGAAAGAGGGTGCGAGTTTCAGACCAGGGTACCTATTCTGCTTAGAAAGTTGTTTGATAAAATAAATAAAGCATTTAAGCCAGGAGAACCCAGAAGCCTATCATATGTCAAACTTTTCAAAACCAATTACAACTCACATCTGATAGAGTGAAAATCACACTGGCAATTAGATCAAGAATGGCTGATTAAATTCCTCAGGCTCCCCAAATCACAACGCCAGTATTTGTTTCAAAGACCTTATAATTACTGTATTTAAAAGGCTGTTATTCAATACTCTCCTCTAACTCTAAATTGCTCCTGATGTCAGCTTGAGGTACATGAAATCCTGCCTATGGCATATGCTAGAGCTGATCAGTGCACATGACCTTCATGGCAGCGTGCGTATCTTTTGCTTTGTACTAATCTTCTCTGAGATCAGAGGAGATGGATATTGTAGAAGAGGCAGTAGGTCTGATTTAAAGCCTATTAAATCAGTGGAAAAACTGGATGTTAACGGACTTTAGATCAGGTCCATTGTGACTGATTTTCCTGGGTCACTGTTACAATAAAATTGCCTCTTTTCTCACACTGAACTGTACCTATCTCCCAACCAGGGGAGTACAAGTGGCACATACATTCATCTTCACCTACTCCACATTTTTCAGCTGCTTTGATGAGTGGATTGACCAAGAAGGAACTACTTGCAAAAAACCTGAAAAAATTATTTTGGAATGCTGTGAAATCATATATTTCTTCAACAGCCTGTCTTGTTCAGGAGAATGTCATGTTTGTTACACTGTCCTGCTGGTAGCAGTGATAAAGTGTTTTAAAATTGAAGTCCATTTTCTTGCTCTCACATTCACTATATGCAGCCCTTGTAAAAGACAGAAAAATTCCTGATGTTTGAAAAAGTTGCTTTTGGTGCCAAAGCAGACAGAAAACGTCTATGCTCCTGTAGAAATGCAAGGGGAATAAAGCTGTTTCTAAGGGGATAAACGTCTCTCCTATTTCCTATTCCCTGTTACTTTGGTTACTGTTACTTTTAAACATTCCTAGCATTTTGCACATAATAAAAAAATGGCAAAACCCCTGTTCATTTCTAGACACTATTTTCAAACCAAACCTGCTCGTGTCAAAGAAAAGTGCAAGGACCAAAGTCCATCCCACTCCAGTATAGCAACCCATCCTAGGTGCAGCTCTTGCCACTCTGCTTTTTACAGGCAGGAGATCCAAAAGAAAAAAAAAAATTTAAAAAGAGAACAAAAATTGCGCAAGAAGGAGGACTTGAAAAACATAATCATAAGACCCAGTGATCTGCCCATTATCTTTGGTCTTATGATCACCATCGGCTGCATTTCTTCCTTCTGTGGTTTGGTCCAGGATGCAGATCCTATATATGGCCATGCTGTGACATTGCATGCAGTGCTCAGCTGGGGATAAATGTGGCTGTCATAGCAGTTATTCCTTGAATCCAGCTATCATCACCTCTCCCCTCCACTTCCACTCTTTCCCCCAAAACTGCTCTTCAGAGGAAGCAAACCAGCAGGCAGTCCCAGTGGCCGTTCAATTACCAGAGCCACAAACCAGTGCGTCCACATCAGGACAAAGAGCTTCCCACTAGGAACATTTCCTGCTGACAGCCTTCATTGCTGTCCTGCAGCTTGTGTTTCTTTTATTTATTTAGGAATCTATTTCAGCCTGCTATTTACTCGTGCTAATGAGGAAAGCAGTGCATCCCCCGTGCCTTAATCTGTGTTGGGTTCCACCCAGCAGGTTACAGATAAGGAAGGAAAACAACGCATCAATTTCCCGCTTGCTTGAAACCTTCTTTGTGTTTTCCTGCACCCAGTCTGGCCCCTCACAGGCTCTTCCACTGATTCCTTTTCCCTGCCTGTGTGAGAGCAGTCTGGCACCTGCGTAGGGCTGAACAAGAATTTACTGGGCATCTGAAATATTTTTTTTCCATAAGCTTTGCTCGTGAGTGGCCCTAGGTTTGTGTCTTGCAAGATAGACTGCATGGGATTTCATTTGTACTTTAATAACCTATTAAAATGACTGAGAGTTACCACAATAGGTTTGCTCTTCCTGAAAGCATTTTAGCTTTCATTAAACAGTAGCATCAGTATTTGCACTGTGGCTTTTTTTTTTTTTTTTTTTTTTTTTAATTCTTAAAAGTGTAAAAAACTCATTATTTATTTTCCCCAAAGTGTTACATAAAGAAGCATCCCTGGCTGAAGTATCTACAAATATGACATTCTCTGATGTTCCTCATTTGTCTGTCATTAGTAGTACCCTTTAGTAACCTCTGGCTGAGGCATTTTTCAGATATGCAGCTCTTCTGCTAACTTATTTACTCAGGACAGTTTAATTCAGAGGCAACATCTGGATTTCCATGGAAGCCAGTCTTACAGCTTAGCTGACTGAGGTACCACAGAGGTCAAGAGAACTGCCTGTGGTGATACTTTAGCTGCCATTGAACTTAGGACCTTCCTGCCTCCAAAACACTGTGTTGTAACTGTCAGACTCTCCTCTCTCATCAGAAATCATATTCCTGGGGATGATCTACTTTCCCTGGGCCCTGATTACATCCTTCCTTTTTCATGGAAATTTTTAGGCCAATTTTATCTGTTCACTGTATCAGCCCTGCAGTACTGTCTTAAGAAATATTGCTTGGCTCTGCATTTGCTTCCAAATCATATTTCAGTGTTTTCTTCAGATCATAAACAAGGTTTGAAAGTGTCCTTTTGGCCCCAGAAAAAAGATTTTGTATTCCTTGAAAATTTCTGAGATGCACAGATATTTCTTCATCTGTGATCATCTTGTGAAATCATGTCTTAAGAGTGTTTTGAAGCCATAAAACACCATAAAAACAAAACTGTATTGTCTTCAGCCATTGTTTGTGTGCTAATTAAACATCTCTTTGAACAAATGGTGTAAGCTCTCTAATAAACTTGTAATGAAAGAAATATTCAAAGCCTCAGTGATTAATGAGCAGATGTTAACAGGCAGTGCAAACTTATGGGAAACCGTTTCTAATAGTGATGTCAACAGAGAACAATTCACAGACATAATTACTAAAAAATTATCAGAGACTTCCTTGTCAAGTATTTTGTATGTTTATAAAGCTGTTGGTGACTCATTTTAAGCAGTCTAGGAGACTTATTTGATTTGGAATCGGGGTTTTATTATAGCTTAGCTGTTATGTAATAGTTTACTCAGACGGAATGGTCAGCTATTCTTCCATCTCAGCATAGTCCTTATGTGTGCACTGAGATTCCTTGTAATTCTTTCAGCAAATCGTATCTGAATGCTTTTCCATACTTTGGAAATACGGTTCTTGTTAAAGCTGAGTAGTAGAACAGCCCTTTGCTTAATTACCCATTAGATTGTCTGCCATCCACTATAAAGTTCAAATGCTGCAGTATTAGCCACCCTGCGCTGCTCAATTCCCTGTTCCATGTGGAGCAACCCTCTCTGACATGCAAGCAGCCTCACTAAATTTTGTCTGTGTTTGTTTTAGAGGCAATTTCATAGCAAGCAGAGTGCTGCCTCTTATGAAAGGCAGGTGCATTCACTAATTTCTTTGGTTACAGCACAAACTGCAATTAATGTTGCCTGTCTCTCCAGTGTCATTAATGTTGAAGCGAAGTAATCTGGATGTAATTTTCGCACTGGCTCTAAAATGACATTTCAGTGATTCCACGAGTTTCTTTTTCCAAGACATTCCAGCACAATCAGCTATAGAATTACCCATCTTTTTCTTTGATTGCCTACTGTCATTCCTTCAGATGAACTCCAAAACCCAAACTTGGAATGCTGAAAAAGGCAAGCACAGCTGTCCTCCACTCCTGGCTCTTCTCCTGGAGACTTTGAGGATTTTATATAGCTGAGATGTAGCTGGTATTTGGAGAAAGCACTGAGATTTTTGGATGTTAATATCTAGTCGCTGTTTTGATTTCTGTGTATCATGTCAGTGACAAGCTGTGGCAGGTGAATAATGCCCATCAATATCATATTTAGACTTGCACTACCAAGCCATGCTTGGCATTGCCAACAAAGCAAGATAGTTTTGGGCCGCTGCTCTGAGAACTCTTTGCAGCAGATTGTTGGTCCTTCTTTGCGTATTTTCATGTTTTCTCATCTGCAAATATTATTTAAATTCAATTAAAGTCATCAGCTGCAGTCAAACTTGACACAATTTCCTGGAGAATTATTTTGCTGCACAAACACAAAAGCTTATCAGTACAAACAGGTTTTGGAAGCAACTCAGACCATAATCATTTTAGGGCAGAAACAGCCTATATTTTCAATATGCATAGCCAGCCAGCTGCTTCTGGTGCAGATGAGCCCCTAGTGCACATTCTCAGCCTGCAAGGAACTTCAGAAAAGATTGTTAGAAAAGACACCTTCCTAGATGTGGCACTGGCACTTTTGTACTCCAGATCTCAAGAAGGGACTATTTTGAGTTTGATCCACTCCTACTCAGTACAGAAACTCTGCTGAATTGCCCCAGTGTCCTAGAGAAGAAATGCCTCAAGGAGTTTGGCTTCCAAGGGTCTCTGGAAGTCAGTAGGAGCTGGGTGCCTAAAACCTGATTTGCAAGTGCTCTGATGGCAAGAATGAGCAAAGGACTTTTATGGCTGGAACTTTTAAGGGAACTGCAGCTTTCTCTTAAATGATGGAAGTATTTTTAGTCAGGAAGCCAGTGGGTGAAACACTGCTCTCAGATGTATGGATAGATCTGAAATCACTCCCCAGGTATGGGGACGCCTGATCTTGTATTTTTCTCTTGCTTTTTCCACTTCTACTATAGCCTATATGGCTCTGGTCCTGGGAAGACCCCTTCTCCTGGAGGAATTTTTTGAAAGCAGATGCAAAAATAGAGGGTTTCTAATGACCTTGGTGACCTTCCACTGCTGCAGCAGTTACTCAGATCAAGGTTTATTGAGGGGTGGTTCAGAACTGTGGACTGGTAAGAGCCATTTACATGCCTCTCCTTCAAATTCTGACAAGTACTTCTTTAGTACCCTTTGTGCTTGTGTCTAACCCATACTTTTGTAAATATATCAATGTCATAAAGAGATAGAACAGCAGACACACACTGCAGCTTTTTCTCTTTGCCACTGCTTCTGTTGCATTACTGGGGAGCTGTTCATCTGAACTCCTATCCTGGAAAACCAGATAGTGTCAGGATTGACCATCAACCTGGAAAAAACATTTCAGTACAGAGAAAGTGCAATCCTTTTTCAGTTCCCATCAGCATGGGAGACTTGTGAGGCCTTATGGGGGCATCCAGAAGTGTGTGTGTCACCTAAAAAAGTACCTTCAAAATTTGGATAAATGATGCAAACAATAAGACTGACAAGAATGGGAGACCTCCTGCCTTTCCTGCTGTGTTCAGCTGGGGAGCTCCTTTTCCCAGGCTTCAGGCCACATGGGATGGCAAGGTGGTCTTTGCAGCAGCCATGGCAAAACAGAAGCACTTGGTGGGTGAAGACATATCTGCAGAGGTCCCTGCTTACCACCCTGAAATGCCCCAGAGCACAGATGAGTGGAAATTCAGCAGTGCGACGATCTCACGCACCAAGAGCAAGCCCAGGCCATGCCCTGTGGTGGGAAAGGGCACACTGGGTGGCTTGAGGTGAGTTACTGCAGGAGCTGAAGTGACCCAGCAGGGCAGCCCCAGGGACAGAACTTTCTCAGCTCTGTGTCCTTCAATGGCAATATCATCTGAGATGGAAAATTTGAAAATGGAGAAGAACATTTAAAGGGTAAAACGTTATTTTAAGCGCACAGTGTTTTCTAAACTATTTACTTATCTAACCCATACTCATTTATGGCATGGTACTAAAGCCTATATTTAAGCATGCAAGCATTTTAATCAACTTCCTATTACATGGTCAATGTTGAGTCTCATCATGAAATGCATTCCTCAATTTATGCTTTTACCTGGCTTTGAAAAGCCCATCTCTACACCGCTGAATCACATGTGAGTCATTTAATACAGACTGAGCCTCAAGTCAGCAAGCTTAAGTCAGTAATATTCATATGAATAGTAATTATCATCTTTGACAGATCTTTTAATTATAAAAATATTCTGCTTTTTAATGGAAAGGTGTAAACAGCATGCAGTTTGGTAAACTGTAACAGCAGAAATATTTAGGGATATAAAAGGGATGGAGGGAATGACTCATGTATGTATAGTTCTGAACACCATAATTTTTGAAGTGACTTCTGGATAGGAAAGTTAAAATTGTTACCAAAACAATAAAATTCAGGGCTGGTTTCATTTTGAAAACCTTTGAAGTAGGTCCCTTTTATATATTTTAATGTTTTTAAGTCCTCAGCAAGACCTTTTGTAAAGTTATTTTCAATTTTTGTTTGTCAGAAAAGTTGTGGTGAGCTTTAAGCACATGCATGTAAAATGAGCAGTAATAAAATAACATTGTAAAATACAGAACAACCTGAACAGCAGGTACTTTCCAGAAGTGTTTTTGTTACTTTTGTAAGATATGCTCAGAGGAAAAATGACTGTTGCAGTGTCCAAATGGCTAAAAAAGCAGACCCAGTAAATAAACCCTGTTTTGGACTGTTTGTATCTAGCTGGAGACTACAGAGCAGAGAAGGGAGGTGCTCTGCACAGGGACTGCTTGAACTTTGTAAAAGGGAAAAGAAGCTTTGGGGGTATCCTGTGCCATAGAAAGAAATGTGTGTCAGAACTGTATGTGTCTGTATATTTATGTGGTGTGTGTGGGTGAGAGAGAGGGTCCTGGAAGCAGAAACTAAATGAGGGATGTGGTCCTGGAAAGAGAAAACTAAGGAAAGGCCAAAGAGCATTGCTGAGCTGGATCCAGCCCTGGGACATCACTCCAGCCAAGGAAGCTGTGAGTTAGATTTTTTTTTTTTTTTTAAACATGTACATTTTTTATTACATTCTGAGTAATTTCCCACAACATTCCACATTTTTAAGCCTTTTCAGAAGGGGAAAGGGAGGGAGGCTTGAGAAACATCAGAACTTTTTTTCTTTTTTTTTTTTTTTTTTTTTTTTTTTTTTTTTTTTGAGAAATTCCAGATCTCTTGAGAGCACAGAGCATTTTTAAGGTTCCTTACCCGTATTTAAAAAGCTAATGATGACATAACCAAATAGACTATAAAGGAGCAGCAGCTGCTCAGTGAGGAGAAAACCGTAGGGGGCAGATCCTCCGCTGGCAGTGGCTGGTGGAATCGGAGGCAGGCTGACAGATGTCAGCAGCTGAGTGTTCCCGGCCATCAGCAGAGCCTGCGAGCGATGCTTTTCCCGCCGGGCATTTCGCAGAGCGAGCCGAGCGCGGGCAGGGGCAGCGCACCTCCCCTTGCGCCGGGAGGAACCTGGGGCCAGCTGACTCACTGGGATCGCACAGCGAGCCCGCGGAGGAGGCAGGGACAGAGCACATCCTCTCCTCCCTCCTGCTAAAGTCCCAGCCTCGCTGCCGCCGCTCCGTCCTGCCGGCACAGCCCGGGGTGAATCCCTGCGCTCCGCTTCCCGCGGCCGGGATCCAGTTGGTCACCAAGCACACTGAAGCAGTGCCCAGTTCTGGCTTCTGCTTAGGTCGCTTTTGCTGCCCGGGATGATTATTTCTCTTATTTGCCATAGTACTCTGTTTTTTCTAAGTTCGTTCTTGCTGTTTTCACTTTTCAGAAGAGTTGGGAAATGGTTACAACCTGGGGGTGACAATGGTAAAAATCACTATATAATTTCTGAGTGCCGTGGGAGATACATCCTCCCATCATAACATTTTTATGGCAAGTTTAATGTTCGGCTCATCTGGAATAAGCTGTGAGAGCCACACTACAGGAAGCTGTCAGGGTTACTGCCGATTTTTTATTCTCTTTGGAGAAGAAGAAAACACAGGCTTCTGTCCTCAGTGGATTCTGTGATTTGTGAAGCACTGAAAGAGATCAGATTTCTGCAGAAAAGGAATATCCAATGGGTAATTATTTGTGCCAATTCCAGTTCAAACATAAGCCTTTCTTATACAAATAGTTCATGGCAGAGCAAGAGGTATTAAGAGGGATGTGAGCTGTAACCAGAGTGGAGGGAATGCTAATATTTTGCCCAGACTGGGGTTTGAGAGGTGGGTTTATTGCTGTTTAGAATAAGAATCGAGAAATTCTGGAACAGTGCTGTGCTTTATTTTTGTTCTGTTGTGAAATTCCATCCTTATGGCTCTGTCTTTCTGTCCACACAGGAAACCCATTTTCTTTTCCAAATGGGCTAGGCTCTGCATTTTATATGCTACCCCACATTGTGGGCACTGCAAAATGGTACCAACCCGAGAAGGCTGCACTGCCCAACCCTTCGCAAGCAAACTACTGGCGGGGGAAAAAGGTGGGGAGGAATTTATTACTTCTTTTTAAGTGTTGCAGCCACTCTCTTCTGCCACATGGAGCACAGGAGGGGGCAGAGACATATTTCTGAGCCCCCCCTTTGTCCCCCGCCGTCCCCGCCTCCTCTCTGAAGAGTTGCTCCTGTGTTCCCTGGAGCAAAGAGGCTGTGATTCTTGGCAGACTTCATGTCAGCTACTCAGGTCAGGGGGAAGTCATTACTTCCTCCTCCCACACTGCTCAGTCGTGTTAGGTTAGGACAAGACTTTGCAAGACGTTGCCCAATGTTTGCAGTGTGTCTTTCCCATAAAGGAAGAAACTGAAATTCGTCATAAACCTTAAAATTCCAGAAAATGAAGATGCTTCACTGATAGGTGAAAATGTACCAAAAATATAATAAATAAAGAATTTGGATATAGTTGTGGTTGCAGCTCTGATCTGGGAATGGGGAGAACTTGAATTTTCTTCTTGACCACGCCTCAGACTTATTTGGGTTTTTGATTAGGCTGAGATGCTGTCTATGTTTGTTGTTGTTATTGTTCTTATATTTCAATAATTTTGTGGTAGCTAGCTCCCTTTGTTGGTAGATCCAAAAGCCTTTGACAAAAGAAGGGCCTTTGTTTTCCCAGCTGAAAACAGACTATCCACCTGGGAAGGAGAAATGGGAGGCTTTCCTGTGTAATGTGTCTCTTTGTTGTAAAGCAGCCTGAGACAGTGAATAAACCCTCACTATTGTTGTAAGTCCTTATTTATCAAATACAGTTAGCAGTAAGGCTACAACAACAGCAGTAAAACTATAATGAGGACCTCTTGTCACAGAAATAACATTGGGATCTAGGCTGACATTTTTAAAGGAAAAGGGAAAAGTGGGCAGGATACTGGAAACATCACTGAGCCTTCTATCTCAAACCTATTTCTCTTAGAAAATTGCATTCCCCATTATTCCTAATTATTCTTATCTACTATGTATCAGTAGAATTTCATAAATTTATTTACTAATAAATCACTATTGCAAGCAATGCGAGCCCCACAAGGAAGGACAACCACCAGAAGGACACACAGAACTCAACTAGGAAAACACAGGCTGCCTGCTGTGGAAAGGGAATTCTGCATTGGTACTGTGATCACTGTAGACTCGTTCCCCTTAAAAAGAGAGCCCCCATCTTCTCAGTACATTTTATAAACTTGGTAATTTCACAACTCCCTGGACCTCCTCTCTCCCTCCCCACCATCGTACAGGAAAATTCTGGGTCCTGGTGCAGTATCAGAACTAAGCAAACACCTGGATGCCAAAGAGCACTTAGTGGCTGCGCCTGCTCCAAAGGAATTATCATCAACATCTTGGGCTCTTGTTTTTTCCATGAGCAAGGTGTTCCAAAGCCAACCCATGCCTGTTGCTAATGCTGCCATGCCTTTCCAAAGCTTTCAGATTAGAAGCAATTGCAAGTAGGGACATTTCTGCACGTCGCCCACACCTTCCCATTTGGGATGCTCTGTCTTTTCCCAGTTATAAAGGTCGTGTGTGTTGATGTTGTTCTGAGCTGCCTGGCGGAGCTGGGTGCCATATCTGATGGTATGTTCTTGCAGTGGCACTGCAGCAGACTGGGCTAAGCTTCCAATAATAAGCACTGACACTAACATAAATATTTGTGGTTATGCTTCCAATTTTTTCCTTATAGGAAGCAAGCTAAAATTTTGAAATACTTCAGTGATGTGATCAGTGGACTGTAGTGGGAAAGATTTTCTCCAAACCTTGATTTGTGATCAAAATAAGGAAGGAAGATCTGGAAGACCAGAAAATATTTTTGTTAATCAGGATATGGCACTTTACAACATCTGGATGTCAAAGCAAGTGTTTTGAATTCAATACTATTAACATGTGTCACTTAAATGCATTTTTTTCCTTCAGAAATGATTGGGTGGTTAAAATTTTTGGCAATGGTTTTGCAGTCTGTTGCTTACATTACCTGACCCATGGTCTGTTTGTCTTATGATGTCTGTGGGAAAACAAAACAAAACAAAACAAAAACCAACTCCCCCCCTCCTTCTCTCTCCCCAGTCCTGAAAATAGCTCAGGACCCAGAAAAAAGCTCTAGGACTGAGTTTCATCCTCTCAGTGAACCGTTCTGACCGGAGTGTAACCTCCTGGGATTAATGCTGCTTTTGTCTATGACATCATGTAACACCAAACGAAAAAGTATCTGATTCTTCTGAAAATCAAAGAGACATGATTAAACAGAATAAAACAGCCTGGGAATGTAGAATGTAGTTGGAATAAAAGGTCAGAGAAAGATCAGGCATCAGCTCTCGCTCTTTGCAAAATGATAAAACTAACAGGGAGTAGTGACTCAGCTTCCCCTGATCAAAAAGCTCCTTTCTTTGCAGTGTAAACAGCTGTAGTCAGTGTTCTTGAAATCCCAGACTGAAACATCAACCAGCGTTGGAAAATAAGATTCCCCAGAATGCCTTCCCTATCCTAGGCATAACCTGTGGCTGATGTTTCAGGGGATTTTCTTCCCTGAGACTGGGATTCACTGTCTAAAAGTGGCTGTTGCATGAGTAGAAAGGAAAAAAGTTTTGTGTGTGGATTGTGACCTCAAGAGTGTGAAACAAATATTTTGTTTCAAATCATCCCTTAACCCATTCCAGCAGTAAATTGAGTGACCAGTACTATAAACCAAGAAAAAAAGTAGGGAACTGTGGCTTTGGAGGAATGAATAAAAAATGAAACTAACAAAGAATAACTCTTCCAAGCTAAAGCTCGGTGTCTAATTTTTTGCTGAATAACTTGTTTTGAAGAATAGGAGACTCCTGCTCTTGCCAGGTCCCTGCAGCTAGATTTTATAGCTACAATGAACAAGTATGCATCTGTGTAAATGCTCCTTAATTTTCTTTTTACATCATATTTACACTGCTCAGACAGTAAAACTGCTGAATGTTTTAATTAGCACTCCCATGGCTATGAAATCGTTTGAAACTTTCAGGCGATGTGAAAAGGCTGGCACGCAAATAAAGGCTGCAGTCGCTCGGTGCTCACGAAGGGGGCGAGATGTTTGAAGTGCACCAATTGTATTTGTTTTGGGCTGGGGACCGGGGTGAGAGCTGGATTCCTCAGCCCTGACACAGCGCAGGACGGACCCGCAGCGTGGGCAGTGTTCCTTGGACCGCCGCTGCATCCCATGGGATGCGTCCAAGGAGCTCAGGGTTGCAAAGTCAGGCTCGGGGAGAGCTGGAGCCTGTTCCTGCTCCATCCAGGCTTGTTTTGCCAGCGTTTGTCACCTGTGGAAGTGGAGGTGGGGGAAGTTTAGCTCTCAGCATTTTCAGAAATTCCCCAGTGAGGTTATTAAGAAGAGATCAAGTGGTTTGAATTAAATGGAAGCTTTCTATGGAACCCTTGTTTTTATTAATGTAATTTTAATGTAATTTTCATAGACTTATAGAGTAAATGAGGCTGGAAAACACCTTGGGAGGCCATGTAGTCCAACCTCATTAAGAACA
The DNA here is from genome assembly GCA_036630365.1 of Acanthiza pusilla. Lineage (NCBI taxonomy): Eukaryota > Metazoa > Chordata > Aves > Passeriformes > Acanthizidae > Acanthiza > Acanthiza pusilla. Next base: position 15,066,590 of record JAXCHO010000017.1, read on the forward strand.
ATATTTTGCATGTAAATGTGGAGCTGGCAAAACCTCCTGGCTGCAGAGTTATCTCCTTTCTTTTTCTGCTGCGGAGCACATACAACTGTGCAAGCTGTCTAACACGGGCCTGTCAATCCATTCCAGCCCCAATCCAACCCTAGGGGATGAGAGCAGCCTCTCTGTGGTGTTTGGGCTCTGTGTTGGCTCTGTCAACACGGCTGCTAATCACCAGAGGAACGAGCGTACCGCGGGAAGGAGACTGCAAGAGATGATCTAATGCAACTGCTGCACTGAGGCAGGACCAAGAGTCTCGATGCTGTGTGGGCTTGCTGTGTTTGCAATGTAGACATTTGTCCCCAAAGACCTAAACTGACACCATGAATGGTGCTGTGGCTGTTTACAATGTCCCCTGGAACTTTCATAGCTCAGATACCAATCTGACAAGTGATTGGATTTAGCTTGGACTCAGCTCAGATTCAGCGTCCCCCTAAAGACCAAAGGAGCAGTCTTTCACTTGGTGTTGGAGAGAAAAAAGAAAATGTTGGGGCAGAGAAAGCAAATAAAGCCAGGGACTTGAGAAAGCTTTTCAAAAGATGAGAATTTGTTAAATTTATAGTTCAGGTCAATGCTAGAAAAATTATGACAAGAAATAAAAAAACAAACAAGCAAACAAAGAGGAAAATTTTAGGTGAAAGAATCTAAGATGACAAGAAGTGACAGAAAAAGATTTTCCTCATGTTTCTTCAAACAAAAAAGAGATGATTAGGAGGACACAGAGGAGATTGTACTGAAGAGGGTTTTTGTCATTTCTGTGTATGAGGTGTCATAAGGGTGAGATTTGGTCTGAGGAAGCACAGGCCAAAGGGCAAAGAAAAACCTGAAACACTCAACTTCCGTAACAACACCAAGTTTCATTAACATTACATTTTTGGTAGTTTGGCTTCTCAAGCTTTAGTGTGATTGTGTTGCTCTATCTGAATTCTGGTTTGAGGTTGGCTTCTGATTCTTGCCATCTTGTGGTGTGGTGCTGAACTGCGACCACCCCTCAGCCCCTCTGCACATTCAGCGGCTGTAAAACAATGTGCTTTCATAAAGGTCTCATCAGAAAAAAAAAAAAAAAAGAAAAAAAAAGAAAAGAAAAAGACCTTTTATTTGATTATTCCTTTCTATGATTTACTGTATTTTTCCCATGTCTAGATCTTCATTTAAACTTTGTTCCTCTCTCTTTGTTTCCCTAGTTCTTAGAAGGAATCCAAACTATTCCCAGTCTGGAACCTGAGAGTGACAGAAACGACCTCTCTCCAAATCTCTTTCTAGCCTGAACTCTTGGGCCATTTCCTACTTGCATAGCCACAGAGTCTCCACACTCTTCTTGAAGCTGTTCTTGGATTTGAAATGCTCCAGTTCTTCATAGTCTGCACTGTGTCTCAGACACTCCTTTAACAAAGCAAAGACCATTTTTTAATAGTCCTTTAATGGGGAGCTGTCCTATAATAATAGTCCTTTAATAGACAGCTCAAGCTCCTGTCCTCCTAGCTCCTTTATCTTACCCTTCCATCCTCCCCAGGCCTGTGCACTTTTAAGAAGGAGATAGTCAGAGGAGAGATGGCAGACCTCTGGAACCCACAGGCTTTAAAGGAACCCCTGTACCCTTGCTGTGCTCTTGATTGCAGCAGTCCACATCCAGGAGCCAAGTCCCACAGAGTTCCCACAGGTGTTTCCTATTTTTAATAATCTAAATATCAGGCATGTGTGCTATTAGTGACCTGCTATTGTGCTTCAAGGTGCTGGAAAATGATTAATGTGTGAGGGTGTCTACTGCCAGCATCTGATCCAAGTTCACTGACTCTCAGTTAACCGAGTAGGAAAAGTCATGTCTCATGCAGTAGATCTGTCTCAGCAATCTTCCTCACAGAGAGGTCTCCACGGAACATATCTGAGGCTTTGCTGACTTTCAGTTCATCTCAGACTTTTCCCATCATCGTAAGAGCTGAGCGATTTTGACACTGGGGTCCTCTGTCTCCCAGTTTGCCAGAATGATGACTTCATTCTGAGCCTGAAGAACTTGGAGGTCAGTCAAAAAGATGTCTTGATGTCTTACTAACTGGTTTACCTAAGGCTGGCCAGCTGTGGCTGTCCTTGCTGTCTGATAAATCTGGGACCCAGTGAGAAAAAATCTGTGTGTAGCAAGTCTGCAGAGGTAGTAGTTCTGTTTAATAGGATCCCAGTAATGGGTTTAGACTTTCTTCTCCCGGTTATATTGTGAGGAAAAAGAAATCTCCTCAGGTGTCTTAGTTTGTAGGCCTGGTTGGAAAAAGTTACAAGAGAAGGAAAAATTAAAGAGATGAGTTAAATTTAAAAAAAGAGATTAAAACTCAAAGTTCATGTCAAGGTTTCATTTGTTTACTTGTTTGCTTGCTTGTTCTTTAAAACAACAACAACAAAAACGACCAAAAAACTTCCAAACCAGAACTGAGAGCCAAGTGAAACCATGAATAAAGAAGAGGCTTCTTTGCCCAGGATGTTGATCAATATCCACAAGCTATATCCAGATACATGAATTTTGCTCCTCTGTGTGTATCCTTGGGAGTATTTATGAAAGCTTGTGCTGTTTGTTGTTGGAGGTGGAATGTAGAGTCATGGAATGAATCACAGAATGGTCTGAATTGAAGGAGACCTTCAAGATCATCCGGTTCCAACTCCCTGCTGTGGGCAGGGACACCTTCCACCAGACCACGTTTCTCAATGCCCTGTCTAACCTGGCCTTGAACACTGCCAGGGATGGGGCATCCACAACATCTCCAGGCAACCTGTTCAAAAATATATTGTGCTTTGTATTGTCTGATGTGTAAAAAACCCTTGCGTGGTAGTCAATGACCTGAGGAGAATTAAAACAGGTTTCACCGCTAGGTTTTTTTTCAGGAAATGATATTTTTCTTGCAGCTGGTATGAATTTCAGCTTTTTCACCCTGAGTTTTTCATCCTTTTCAGGAAAAAGTTTGGTGGTGAGTAACACTACTGCTTCTAAGTTAAAATGTGTAGTACAAAAATAAAGCAGTGAAACAGCAGCTCACTCTCTGCTGCCAGGGGCAGTGAGCTCTGTGCTCACTGATCAGAGCCCTACAGAGAGCAGGAGCTTCAGAGCCTGCAAAGAGAATGAAGAAGACTTTGTGCCTGCCAAAGGGAAAGCCTGAAACACAAAAGGACTGTGGTTGCCTTCCCATCACGTCCAGAGCTGCACTTGATAGCCACAAGGTTTAGAGTGCCCCGCACCCTCAGCCTGCCTCCATACAGATATAGGATGCTCAGCACTGCCCATCTTCATCCCACTTCCACCTATTTGTTGTTTTGGGGGTTTTTCACAGTGTCTGTAAATGTTTGCTCCTGGAGAAGGCTACTCAAGCTGGGGGAAGGCAAGGGTAGAGTATGAGAAATGGTGAAATAAAGCCCCTCCTCACTCAAATCTGCCAGAGTCAGAGATAGAAAAAAGGCTAACAAAAAGGAAAATAGAAACTCTGTTAAACACTGGTTTCCTCTCAGAGTTTTGACTAATATCTGGGGGCCAACAATGAGTCTACCACATCAGAGACCCTTTTCACCTTGCCCAAAGTAATGAGCTCATGTTTGCAGATTGCCTAACACTTTGTTTTCCAGCCAAAAGTATCAGATTTACACTCAAGTAACAAATTGTTACAATGTGGGAAGAGGTTATGGACCAAGTACAAATCTGTGGGATGCTTTAACCATCTACGATTTTGTTTGTTAGACCATGTAATGGAAAAGAGAGGATCTTGAGCACCCTAGCTCCTAAAGGGGAAAGATGGAATGGTGCAGTGCCATTCAGTCCCTGACACTTCAGGATATTTAATTAATGCAAAGAAACTATACATGTATTTAAGAATGCTTCAGTTAGCTCATTTGCTTTGTGGAGTTCCTCATTTTAATCCTAAATAAGCATAGTTTTGAATGCTGTGGGGAAAAATACACTGGGTACCTTCTTCCAAAATGAATATTTGCCTTTTCTGCTCCTTGGTTAGATGAAGCACTGAAAACAAACTCCAGCTATTGTTTTCTTTGCAGGCAACTCATGAGTGTGTGGTGTTTTCCCTGCTCGTCCCACTCATCTGCTCTCATCCACCTGCTCTATTCTCCAGTTCTCTGCTAATCCTTGTCAGAGCCAAATTAAAGGAGAACTTGGACTTAAATGAACACTATAAGGTTGTTTCACAATAGACTAGTAGATCCTATTTGATAATTGAGCATTCATTGCCTCTATATATATTCAGTAACTTCTTAAGGGCAAGAGTCACTATCAGGTCTCCAAGGAACACTTTGAAAATTTTAAGGATATATTTTAGGTATGAACTGTGACATGATAAGCTCTCTCCTCATTTTCTGCCTTGGCAAGCATGGTCTGTACTTCGAAGGAAATTGAACTAATTGACTTAGCATCTGTTTCTGCAAATACTTTTGCTATACAATTTTTAGGGACACTACTTTCCTCTGTATTGAAACTTCTCTCTTCCCCTGTTTTATTTTAATTATTGATTGGAGATGATTGTTGTAAATACCTGAAAACCTGAATCACTCTCTTCGTTTTGTAGTTTGAAAAATCCACCTCTAATCCTGGCTCAGAAAATCTTTAAAGATAATTATTTTGTTTTAAATCTTTAGATACTGGAAAATATTTAAATCAATGCTCCCTCCTCTCTCTCCCCTTCCACCCCTCCTTTCTTGCTTTCTCTCTTAATGTCTTATTGAACAGGAAAAGGGAGGGGGAAAAAATGCAGGGCTTGAAGGAAAGTCTCAAAGTCATGAGGTACAAATCCTCTTTCCATATTCTTTCCCTGCTTCCATTCCCCCAGGGTCCTTGAAGGCAAAGATAAAAGTATCTCAGATGGCCAACAAAGTGTCTCTGCTTGATATTACTGAAAGGGAGAACATGAGACAAAACAGACTCCAGTGTGGTTGCCATTTAAATTAGCTATAGAAAATTGTGATGACAGTCTGAGTTAATTAATAAATCATTATTACAATTTCATATATTAATATTCTGACTACAATGAAAATTCTACATGTCTTTGAGAATACTGCCCAAGCCAAGTACTGCTTTGTTATAAGGCATCTAACAGATGATTTCCTTCTGTGAACAATATTCTTCAGAAGACAATTTAATGCCTCAGAGGAGAAAATGTACATTTCTACAGTCATGCCATAAAGGACAGATTTTGGGAAGATTTCCTGAATTTAGCTTCTTTGCTGCAGGTTCAGAAGGCTTTTTTCATTTCTCAGCTGAATTGACCCAGTGACTCTTCTGAGCAGTTGAAGAGAGCAGTGTCTTGTTATTTATTTGTTACGTTCAGCACTTCCCTGAAGGAATCAGTGGGAGCAGCAGGATGCTCCTCATTCCCACCTGGTGAAACACCCTCTCTGTCCTGCTTTTCCTGACCTTCCTCTCTGTCCCATGGGCCTCCCTCCCAGTAAAATCCCTCTGCATCTTTCCTTGGCTTCAAAGAGCTGCTTGAGGTGAGAAAGGCTTTGGGTTGAGCTGGGCGTGTCTGCGATAGCAACCCAGTGTTACTGGTGACGTATTTTGATGATGTGTGAATCACACACCAAAATAAGACACAGAAATGTATTTTCAGTCCATTGGAAATATTTTATGTAGCTTGAAATTAAGTGTTCCAGTGAGTGATCTGACTCATAAATTGTAAATAAATAAATAAGTAAATAAAAAACTCAGTAAAAAGGAGCTAAATACTTTCATTTCTTCAGAATTCCGCTCTCAGTTTATTTTGTTAAAATTGTTTGCCAGCAGGGACATGAACTTGAAAGGAATTTTCAATCCCCTGAAACTGAATATTTTATTACCTTTATGTTTCGCACACTGCTGCCTTGAGATAAGCTGCTGAAAGCTGGAACACATTTTCAAGGTTCTAAGTGAGCAAAATGTTTAGTATAATCTTAAATGGCTACATTTGTTTGGAATTGCAAAATTTTCCACAGTGCTAGATACAAAATGCTAAAGAAAAGTGAATAACCCTTGCTTCTTGCAAATGTAAATTAGCCTGTATTGTACTGACTGCTGTTCTGGCTAGATTGCTTCTGGTGCCTGAGATAATTCATTTAAAGCAGCCTTGAGTATCTCCATAATTCATTCATCGAACAAAATTATTCGAGGAGCAGGCTGAGACCTAATCCTCTTCTCTTACTCCTGGAACAACTGGAGATTCTTCCACTGAATTAATACAGTAAAACTAGTGTGAAGTGTCTTATCTGAGGGAAAAAAAAACCAAAAAAACCCTGGCCCACGGTTTCTGAAATATTTAGGTAAAGTCTCAAAGTGAAGGGCACCATATGTATCTAATATTATTTGGTGAAATGCAAATATATCACTGCTGCAGCACTCAGCACTTGGGTCACAGCTCCCTATTATAATGTGCCAGGAGGCAGTGGAGGTAGGCAGCCCTTTCAAGAAAACGTTTCATCCCTAATCCCGACTCTCCCTGCCTTCCCTCTCCATTGCCTCAGCTATTTGAGTGAGTTGTAGCCTTGACAAAGAACATGTTTGGATTATTGTTAGCTGAATGCTCTCAAATGGTTTTACAGTATCAGGCTAATAAATTTACCACCACTGAGAGCCTTTTCCAAACCAGCTTTTCTCAGGATGACATAAAAGCCTTGAGGATGAGTGACAAAATAGCTCATATTTTCTAATGAAGCAAAAAGAAAGCTAAATTAATACAGGAATTTCTTGTTGGTGGAAAAAAATTACTAAAATTTCAGATAAACACCTAGCCCATGCAGAACAAATTGAACTGCAAAGATATTTCATGGCCAAATAAGGCCTGTATCATAAAACCATGAGAAATACTGACCTAGCAAAGAGAAATTATTTTCATTTTGATCTGTCAATAGTAAAATAGCATCACATAATTTATTATCAGCACGTAACTTTATCCACATGATACCTCTGGTTTTGTTTTTGCATGGCCTCTGACTGTATATACTTCACTGCTCCACTGGGAAAAAATGAAAAAAAAAAGCTTTGTACTTTCTCAGCTATTAGGAAATAAATTTCTTGACTTTTTTTTCACTCAGGGAGACCATGACTGGCTTCTGTTTCTAGCCCTGCAGAAGAACTCAGTGATACCCACACTTTCCTTTCCTGCATGGAAAAGAATACTCTATTTTCAACCACGAGAAGTTTGCACATGATGATTTCATAGAAAATAACTTAAACCATAGCACCTTCCTCATTCTCAGGTGTTATGTGTGCAAATGGGTTGTATGCCAATGATTTCTTTACTGAGAAGAAGACTTTAGATCATCTGTCTCCAAGAGAGAATACTGTAGATTGACAATATTAAATTTCTTTAAGAGGTGAAACAAAATACATAGGCTTACAGAAGGATTAGAAAATTATATCCCAGCTGGAAAATTTTATGGGCACAGAAAAAATTGTGTGAGTGAAATACCAGTATCATAAAATAAATAACAGGAAATATGGTAATTTATGTGATAGAGAAAATTGTCACTTTCAGAATTGCCAGAAAGTCAACAGTATTTCACCCATTTGACTTCAGAAGTGAACTTAGACCTCAGAGGCTTAAAAATATATGAAGAGAAGTGAAATGAAATAAGAGCTCATGAACCCAACAGGGATTTACAAAGAAGAAAGCAATCTGTGCTAAAAGAGTTTTATAGAAGTTGGGAATGCATGTAATCAGAATTTAACTTATTCCTGGAAAGTGATTTAGAATATGCCAAATAAATTAAATTCCATTCTGCAAGATGAGCAATTAATGGGGCTCCTAATTTAGAAAGCATCACAATTCAGAAATGGCCTTTAAGCCTGTTTAACCTTAAGCATATGTTGAAAACCCACTGAATTCAGATGAAAATTAAACCCAGAAAACAAGAGGAGGTCAAGCATATCTACTCAGTAGTTTGCATTACTAATACTTTATATTTCTGGAGATCCTCGAATCTCACGAGAAAAAAGTGTTTCTCGAATATTGGGGGCCAACCAGTGCAGTTTCCATCCGACAAGGTTCAGAGCTTGGAAAAGAAGAAGCAGGGGTGCAAATCCCTGGGAGAGCCAAAGTGCAGCCACCTCCTCCCTGTTCCAGTGGATATGGAACAGAGGAGCCATCTCACATCCGATGACCTCGCCATGGCCAGCAATTGTTACCCACCCCTAGGCCATAGGAATGAACCTACCGCTGCTAATTTCTATTTTAAGTGCAGTGGAATGCTGCGGTCACGCCGATGCCGCTCTGCAGACGCTGCTGGCAAGTGCTAGCACAGCATTTAATGGCAATTGCTGCATGTATAGGAGTGACACTGGCCACTGGGAAGCAGTTGCTGCAGGAATGTTGCTCCTGCTCTTGCAGTTGCTCTAAAGCCTATTAGAAACTCTGTTTTCCCATTTTTATCCTGACGTTCATGTAATTTTAGCTTCTACATTTTGGCAAATACCGCCATGTATTTTTGGCTCACCCCAGAGTTATCTGAAGCAGAGCAGTGTGATTCCAGGCAGAAGAAGGCAGAATTGTCTCAGAATAACAAGCAGAATTTTTTTTTTAATGCAGTGCAAATGGTTCATACATTATTTTTGCATGAATCAGACATTTATTTTCTAAAGGAAGACAGGGTGGGGGGAGGAGGGCAAAACCTTTTACTTAAATCCTCTCATAGTTCATTGCTGAATATCAGCTTCTAGAGACAAGGCAATGTATGCTAGGCTTCTTAGTTATTGTGCTTTTGGAGATTAGCTGTTTTGAGTCATGAGGGTGTGTTACCTCATCCCAATTACAGAACTCCAGCAGAAATGGTAAAAACAGGCAGCATGAAGGAAGAAAGGGAACTTTTCTAGCATTCACGGGACATTCACATGAGCTGCATGGGCAGGATGAAATCATGCAACTGCCGAGGAACAAAAGCAAGTAATAGAAAATGAACAATTATGAAATAAAAGGAGTCCTACAAATGCTAGAAGATGGAGACTGACTTGCTTTCACGCTGTGACCTTTCTTTGTGTTGTGCTTTCCACAATAGTACTCTACAGACGAGATGGCACCAACTAAACCTAAAAAATTACTAACTGCCAAGATAATTCAAAGAATAATGAGGTTGCAACAACTGCAAAGATGGAAAGAAAGCTGATGTCAGTTATCTCCTCACAGAGCTCAGCGAGAAGGAATCAAATGCTTAGTCTTTAAAATGAATGGGTTTAAAGCCTGAGATCACAGCTCAGCTTATCAGGACATGCTGATGTACAGGATTAGGCAGAAGTCACATGGTTGAGCCTTTGCTTATGTTTAATTTTGTGAAATTTGTTCTGCAGCACATTATGTCGCTTTTACACTGAAGGGAGAAAACTTACCTTTTGCAGAGGACTGTATGACTGAAACTTTCAAAGCAAAAGGAATGCCAATAATAAGTTCAGCTTTCTAATAAGATAACTCTTGGGACTCGGTTGTGACTTGGATCGAAAGACTGCAGGAGTAAGAAGAATTAAGAAATGTCCTCATTACACTGTGTGTGTTAAACAGGCCTTGGACCCTGATTGCTGGGAGAGGACTTCTCCTTACAGCAGATGTGCAAGGTCAGGGAATAGATGTGGGCTTGGCCCCCTCCCAACCTCTGGCCATCATGGCAGACCCCAGAAAGGGCACCTCAGAGAAATATTCCCTTTGTATGCATCCCTAGGGACTGCAGAACACTCTTGCTGTAGTCTTAGCTGTCACAGTGTAGTACTAAAGGATTTGTTCTGTCCCTGGCTGAATATTGATGGAGATCAATCCCCACCTGTATCACTTTGTTTCCTACTCAGTTTTATTTGGAGTCTGATGACACTGACTCTCATTCCAGGTGCTGGAATCACGGCATTGTGTGAGCACCCTTGTTTTAATTTCAAACACATTAATATATCCATTTGCATAACCCATAGGCTGATATGTACTGTGCCATTGAATAACAGTGTGGATCACAAATATTAAGTATCTCAAGGGCAGAGTTCTAGAACCATCTCTTGCGACATAAACACTCATGGAATAAGCCTCAGTTTCTCTCTTCTTCTTTGGGAGGTCTTCTAAACTCCTGTCCAGCTGCTGAAGCAGGCAGGAATCTGTGTTTTCACCTATGCTTTGAAATCCCACTTCCCAGCATTCCAGCAAACTCAGTACCTGCCAGGGAGAACTGTGTGAAACGGGTGTCTGATCTCCAGCAATGGTGCTGCAGGAGCCGTGGATGGGAAACAGAGCAGAGTGAACACTTGGAGCAGCCTGCTTGGGTTAAGATTTACTGCAGCAACAACCTTTGTCCCTCACCAACCTACTTGTTGTTTGGAGCTCTGCTTCACGTGTGTAATAATGCAGAAAAACACATCGAGCTGAGCATTCATGGGGAGGCATGCAGAGAGGAGTTTTCTGAAAAAGTAATTTTAAAATGTCAAAAATAAGGTATGCAATGAACCCAAACATATTATTAACATACTGACAAAAAGCCCTTGTAATTTCCACACTGATCTCATGATTTTTTGGGTTTAACTCATAATTTTCAGGTTTTTTAAAGTTGACAATATATATTCTTTCATTACGTACCCTGACATTTTCTCCCCTGGGTGCTTGTACAAGAACAAATCCAATACACTGAATACAGTACCAAGTTTTCAAATATGGAGCAGAAAAGAAAGAGAGAAAGAGGAGCTAGTGAGAGTATAAACTCCTCATTAACAATCTGACCATCACCGGCCTTACATTGGAACATTTCTTTTTTGGGGTCATGACTGGACCGGAGATAGAGACATGACACCAGCCCATCAAATGAGTCCTGGACATGCGCCAGTGTTAGACCAACACTACTTGGATTCCTAGCTGATGGTTAGAAGCAGCAATAACAACCACCACAAAAAAACGGACTGGTCTCTCTGTAGTGCCTGTCAGCAGTTTATGAACACCATACTTTCCCTCAACCTTTTTACCCCTTATTGTATTACAGCTTCACCCCAGTGGTTTTGTATGTCCAGTAACCTGAAAAAAAATAAAATAAAATAAAATAAAGTAGTCACAAAAAATAATATTGTTTAACGAGTTACAGCCTGAATCATGCAATCCATGGATAACCATATGTCTGGGGAGATGACAGGTTTAAGTGATGAGCCTTGTTGCATGTGCACACCATTCCTCGGGAACCTGTCGCTTTGATTTAAAAGGTATGGGGTGCTTGGCTTGCTCCTCCCAACATGTGCTAATGTTCTGTGTTTTCTGCTGTAATAGATTACTTAGCAATTCGTACTAATGTTTTGGAGGCAAATTGCTTTCCCATGTTTTATATTACGAACACTTGTTCGGGTCTGGTTCTGCGAGGAGCTGTGTGCTTTCAACTGCCAATTAAAACCATGCTAATGGGAGGCACGCTACGCTTCCCAGATGTGCCGAGCAGGTCCCCCGGTGCAGACAGAGGGGACACTCTCCAAGTGTGGGGCTAATACCAGTGACTCATTAGGGACATTGTACCAGATTATCCGAGCACATAGGAGGAACAACTCATTTTGTCAGGAATCACAGTGAAAAGATACTGATTTGTTTATTTATTCATTTGGCTGTGCACAGCCTAATTCCCATCTCTTAGTAACAACAAGGAAAATGTTTAGGTCTTGGCTTTTCCAGTACAGTATGTATTTAATACTCTGGATGTTATCACACTCATAAGATATCATCTTCCCCATTCCCTACTTGTTTTTAACATGCCCTTATTGATGGGACAGTGTATTTTACTGTTCATCGATGTGTTAACTTTTGGTACCTTATAAGCAAAGTTTTGAACTCCCCATCATTGCTGTGTGTGAATTAAACTCAGACCCAAGAGAAGTAAGTACAATTCCATGCTACTCCATGTATAGGTGGCTTTTTTCCCAGGCTGCTCTGGATCCAGTAATTAGGAAATAAGTTCTCAAAAGGGAAAACACTGTGCAATTACTTAGTTAAGTAATTTGGAAATAGCTCCATGCTGGCTTGCCCTTACTCTGGGGTAGCATTTGGAAAGGCCACACACCAAAAGAAATTAGTTTTATTTTAGGTTTATGGAACTTAACTAATCATAGAATCATAGAATAGGCTGAGTTGGAAGGGCCCACAGGGATCATGAAGCCCAGCTCCTGGCCCTGCACAGCACCCAAGACTCACACCCTGTGCCTGAGAGCATTGTCCAAATGCTGCTTGAACTCTGTCAGGGTGGTGCTGTGACCACTGCCCTGGGGAGCCTGTTCCAGTGCCCAACCACCCTCTGGGTGACGAACCATCTCCAGTCAGCCAACCTAAACCTCCCCTGACTGAGCTCCAGGCCATTCTCTCGGGTCCTGTCACTGGTCATGAGAGTGAAGAGATCCATACTTGCCCCTCTGTTTCCTCTTGTGAGGATATTGAAGACTTCCATGAGGTCCCTGCTCAGTCTCCTCCTCTTGTTTAGACCTTGTAGTGTCTCCAAAAGGAAAGCTGGAATGCTGTTTTGGTTTCATCATCAAGCCTTATATAGAACCATAGAATCATTAAGGTCTAAGATTGAGTCCAACAATCAACCCAACACTGCTGTGTTCACCACTAAACCTGAGAGCTACCTGGGGAGGCAGCTAACTCTGTTGAAAAGAAATGAAAATCATTATTTGAGTGGCTTATTGCTGGATCATGCTTTTTGCCCAAGAGCCAAAAGATAAGAGGAAAAAAAAAGCAGAACAATACCTGGCAGGTACAGTGACTTGGTTGTGGGGCAAACTTTTGCAAGAATAATAGATAAAGAGATAGTAGTTGGCAAAAAAGAGATTGAGGATGATTTTTTCATACTTGATAATTAAAAGGATGTCAAAACCTCAAATAAATAGTAAGTAAAATGGTTAGAAAAGGATGGCAATTTATCTGCTATGCACTAATTATGCCCATACTTTACTTCTTGCATGGAAGCAAGCCTGAGTTTCGTGTCGGTGAATAGATATGCACAGAACTGATGTTGGCTATGCAGTGCCACAATGCAGCTCCTCAGCAGATTCTTGCACCTATTTTTAATGCCTAAATATTATGGAAGACCATACAGATCAGTCTAATCCTGTATTAGCATGTCCCACATTTATCTTTCAAGAAATTCAAAGCATGATTGAACACTTTCCCCTGAAACTATTTGTCATTCTATTTGAAGCATCTAACTCTGTTTCTAGCTAAGGTTAACAGAGTTACTGAAATTTCAGAAGAAAAGCTAGCCTGGAAATATTTCCTTAGTGTTCTTAAGAAAATTAAATCCTAATTTTGCAAGCCCAAGAAATATTGGGGGTTCATCTATGTTAAGAATTATTGAAGGTTTATAGGGTTTGACTTATAAAAGAAAAGTTTCCAATTACTGGAAAAAAATTTTCCTCTAGTTTTGGGCGGTGTTTCCAAAAAAAGAGAAAATTCAGTGAATTTTGAGTTTTAGGTGAATCATTTTATACCATTCTCCTGCCAATTCCAGAAGGAGTTCCAGAAGGAGCCTTGGTACTGGTTGTAATGCTCTAAATATATATATATATGTTAAATATACACAGACTCCCTGCTGCCATCACACATCATGTGGTTTATCCAAATCTAAAACTGACAAGCAGTAGTACGCACCTTCATATTACATTCCATCTGATGGGCGCCAGCGAACTGGACACTGTTGTGTCTGTGTCTGCTGTGGCTTCAGCTCCCACAGATAGAAGTAAACAATACCCAAGGCAAAGTCTGCAGACACTGAGCTTCCACCCAGCCTTCTTTAATCTCCAGCCAGTTGGACAGCTTGGGAGCACTTCAAGAATCCATACTGTATGTGAAAGGGAATCCCATATCCTCGGGTTGTTTTTTTTTCCTTTTCGCAGTCATCCCGCTCCACTCTTTGGGACATCATCCCCTTTTACTTTTGGAGTTTGTGTATCTCTAGGTTTCATCAATCATTGGCACTTACACATTTCCACATTGGAAGAATGTGTGCTGAGAATTCAACATTCAGTACAAATGCACTTTAACTAATTTGTGAATACTATGGAAGGCTAAGTTTTAGCCCCTCTGATTATTACAGGGCTGCATAGCAAGCTGTCATCCCATCTTTATTTCCAGCTCAGTTGCATCCCACTGGTTGAGTGCAGGATCTGCTCATACACTCAAAACTTGCCAGAGGCAAAACCTCTCCCAGCACAGGGACTCTTTTGTCCTCTGTGTTCAAGTTCTTGCAATGCCCTGTCCCTGTGCAGTGACCAGAACTCAGCATCAATACTCATTGCAAAGATTTTTAGCTGGTTTTTTAAGGTTTCATAAAAAAAAAATTCCTATCTAACTGATATTAGATACCTACAAAATAAGGACAGCACATATGTGAGTAGAAGGGCTTCTCAGACCATAACATAGGTTAATATTTAGACTTGCCAAAGTGTGTGAGTGTATCTTTGATCTGTGGGTGGCATTCTGTATCCAAATGTGCAGTACAAATATTATTTATCCTTTCAGTCAAGTCATTTATGACTATCTGACTTTAAAGAAAAGCCAACAAGATTCCAGTTTAAAAACATAATATTCACTTCCCACTTCCCCCCTCCAATCTTATTTCGTGTTGCCAGACTCTCATTCAAATAGATTGTTTTGCAAATTCTAAACACCTAACAGTTAATTTGTAATACAAAACAATATATATACAAGGAATTCTGTCTGGTCTCTGCCAGGCAACTGAAGAATTGGAATTCTTGATGAAGTTGAAGAGAAAAAAGTTTGCAAATGCCTTGTTCTCTTAACCCTTTATACATTGGTTGTTTAAACTGTATAGGCTAATGGTTCATACAGGTTCCTCTACAAGGTAATGTAAGCATGTTTTGTCATGAAGTCTGGTGTCCTCAAATTATTTTGCATGTTATACCATGTTTAAGGTATTAAAGAGGCCATTTAAAGTCGTGAATTGACTGACAGCCATCCACCTCCCGTAAAACAAACCTGCATTTTGTAGGGAAGGGGGTGGCTGGCAGCCAGAGCAGATGGGGAGCCGGGGTGGAGCAGCCGGGTCAGGGCATGGCTGGGAGGCTGCAGGGAAGGTACTGGAGGAAGCCCTGCCTGCTGGTGACAGCCCTTGGCATTCCCCTCCCAGAGCATCAGTGCCAAAGTGGCTTTAGGGCACCCAGTACAGGGTTAGGGACTCTTGCTCACAGCGTGGAAAACTGGATCCTGATCAGTAACCATTCATACATATCCCTCGCTTTTTTGGGGGGAAAATAAGTGGCCTGGCTGTGCTACATTTCATGTGTTTACATTTGTCTATCTAAAATTAGCCTGTCCAAAACCACTTCTTTGGGCTGTGAAAGAACTTTCAAGGTTTCAGGGATAGAGGCATCTAAGGAGCTGGTGGAATTACACATTTTTGCTTGACCTCTTTGTCCAGACCTTTCCTGAGACCTAGCAGATCTGAGCTCAGCACTGCAGTTACACAACCACAGCTGCTTTTGCAAACCACTTTTTCACCATGACCATGGTAGTGGTAATGTACTCATAGATATATGTAGATTAGACATAGACACAGATTATATTGCTAGATAGATAGAGAGAGAGAGATAAAGTTGACAGAGAGAGAGGCAGAAGTAGATGCACACGTGGTACAGTAGCACAGCCACAATTCAGACCTGGGTTGCCACAGTCATCGCCCTTGACACTGCAGCAGATACACAGACATGTCTTGTGTCTGCTTAATACCAGAGCTGTTACAGCAATGAGAATCAGACCTTCAGGTTTATTAAAAACATTTACAAAACTGTACAAATAATATCTAAAAGTCTGCAGCAAATTAATAAAGCTGTGGCTCTGCAGGGGCTGTTATTACTGTACTGTACACAAGGGACATTTCACAGTAATATAAGCAACAAAATTTGAATTCTTCTGCTCCAAAGATGAAGGGAATAACTGGGAACTTTCAGGAACCCTTGACAATATTGGACTCACAGCACACTGTGGAGCTTTCCTGGCTATGTCCTGCAGAGTGGAGT
Organism: Acanthiza pusilla; assembly: GCA_036630365.1. Taxonomy (NCBI): domain Eukaryota; kingdom Metazoa; phylum Chordata; class Aves; order Passeriformes; family Acanthizidae; genus Acanthiza; species Acanthiza pusilla. The sequence continues at coordinate 15,082,602 of JAXCHO010000017.1, forward strand.
CAGTGCCCAATATATCCCTTGCTGCAACATCATAATTCGCTCTTTGGACATTTCTTTTTATTGAGTTGTAAAAGCTTTCAAATTTAATTATTTCTAGCACAAATTTCTCAACATAAACACATCAGGTACATTTCTTCATGTAAGAATGTCTGAAAGAGTTGTGTTAATGTGACCTCTCTTTGTTAGGATTAGACTTTGGCCCAGCATTGTTTGCCTCCAGGGAAATCCATTCTCCTCAGCCCAGAAGGATATCCAGTGTGTATAGGTGTACCTGTGAAAGTTTTCCAAGTGAGGGATTTCCAGCAGTACACAGGGTTTTCAAAATTTATGACTGTTTTTTTGTTTGTTTTTTGGGTTTTTTTTTTTTTGTTTGGTTGGTTGGTTTTTGGTTTTTTTTTGTTTTTTGTTTTTTTAAGAAAAAGGAGCTGAAGTGGGGTTAAAACATTCTGGGGACAATGCACAAAACAAGTGCTGTAGCTTACCATGCACAAGTTTGTGTGTTCATCTCCTTGGTCAAGTCAGTAAACCTTAGACTGCATGTAAATATTGGATAAGAAAGTAAGACTTTATGGATGTAAATTAAAGTTGTCATTGTGTTTGAACAATGAAATTGGCTAATTGATGCCAAATACATTTGTTAACAGGAATCTAATTTTAACTGATTTGTGTGCGTATGATTTACTGCTTCACACAATTATCTTTTGTTACTTAAGTCATCCTGCTTTATCTGATTATCTGGCAGCAGTAATCATTTATTTCCTGAGGTATTGGAACACGGCATAGGCTGTTCTTGTATCAAATTAATGCGTAAAATACAACCCCCCAATCAATCCTGCCTGGCAAGTGCAGCCATGAGGGTCGATGGAGAACCTGTGATGGGAACTCATCACACACAAGTGTTCTCCCCACTCCATGATTGCCCTGTTGTGGCAATCAGGATCCACTTCAAGAGGCTTTTTCCTCTTCTTACAGGGGCTAAATCCCTGTTATCTCAGTGACTGACTAATTCCTACCTATATCTGCGAAACTTGGAAGGACTCCAGCTGACAGACCCCAGTTCTGACTGGTGACAAGGAGGGGGGCAGTGCATCTCCAATCTGTACTTTATTCAGTCTCTGAAATGCTTTTGTCTTCCCATGCTGTCCAAGCCTGAACCAGGTAGCATGCAGTCCCTGAGTCAGAAACACAGCAGTCTGAATAGACTTGGCAGAAGAAAACTGAGACAGGAAATAGAAGATTGAATGGACTCATCCTGCAGACAAGCTACAGCTCATCTCCATGCTCCTTGACAGGAAAAGCAGCATGATCTTTGGATTGATGTTCTTTGAATACAGGATGGTGCAATGTTCCTGAAGGACTCTCAGACAGTGAGAGACTCCCCAGGCGATGCTGCTGTGCGCTACAGAAGGAGGTGGCTGCCAAGAGTGGCACCCTGATGGAGCCTGCCCAAGAATACAGGGTTGCGCTGAACCAGTGTGTCTGTGTGTGTGTTTCCCTCAAGTTCTGCTGCTTCTGCACATGAGGAGGGGCATGGACAGGGGTGGGGGCCACCAGGGGCTGCTGCAATAGGACAAGGAGGGTGACTTGGCATTTTTATCCCCAGTGGTTTAGCTACCATGGTGCTGCTGCCTCCTCTTTATCTTTTTCGCTGTACCCACACTGCTTCACCTTTCTTCCACCCAAATGGAAGTCTTCATGGCCACGTAACACCTTTTCTCCTCCCTTTCCCATTTCCCTGTTTGCCCTATGGGCTGGGCAGCAGCCCAGGCAGATGGTAACACATAGGTAGGGACAGTATGGCAGGGATGGTAGTATGCCACAAGATAAGCAAGGGGCCATGCACAGCAGAAGGCTGAGACTGAAAGGCTTGTGCTGCTGATTGAAGGAGAAAAAAGAGGAAATCTGAGAGAAAGAGATCTCTCTCACAACCCCCATCCCCATTTGCCTCTGTGAACAACAGACCTCTCCTCACTCCCTCCCATCTCCTCCCTGGGCCACCAACAGAAACCTGAATGTCTTCATGCACTGAGAAGCTACAGTCATCCCTACTGATCATAATTTGTATTTGATAGACATAGATTTATTAAAAATATTATGAAAAGGACTTAATAATTTCCATCCTGCTCCTTCACTTCTAAGCTAATTTTATTTGCTATGACTTGCGGCCATGAGATTTATATTTTCCCCATAGTCCCACTTTCCCAGAAGTCTTGTACTAACTGTAAAAACATATACGAACTGGGCATTATCCTTGAAATGGTCTGTGAGTCCTTTAGTTACTCTTCTCCTGGTCTATAATTAAGAAGTTTCCAGAGCAATTCCAGGGAACTGGTTTAGTGAAGTATTGCATATTGCCTCTGCTGAGGGTAGAGCTGTTCCATCTTTTTGTTGCACCATTGTGTACAGAGTAAGTAACATAATACGCTTGCAGAAATTACCACTGATGGCTTCCCGGACTTGTTAAAAACATAGACTTGCAGAGACATTTGGTTTCATCAGTATTTCAGAAAATTCGCTGTAGTTTTGTACGCAATATTTCTGAAACACATGCAACCTCAATTTTCTTCACCCAGAGTCAGCAAGAAATGCAATCCCCTGTCCCACCTGGAAGTGATCTCTCTTTCTGGTCCAACAATTGTAGTATGTCCAGCTAAGCTGGCAATTATGATTGTTAATGTTGTCATGATTTCTTAAGGTCTTATTTTAATAGAAGGCAATCACAAAACAAGATTAAACATGCCAGTGTTAATTATGCTTATTCCTTAGACAATTGTGCTGTCACTGAACTGATGTGTTCGAAAAAATTTGAGGACCTTTGACAAGCACAGTGTCCTACTCAGACATATGTGGGCACTCAGTACTGAGAGAAATAATGCCAGATGTGTGTTTGCACAATAGTATGATTCATGATTGCTGAAATCTGTGTGATGGAAAAAATTTAGTGCTTTTTAACCATTTTGATATTATTTTCCATTGAAACACTGCCCTTCTTTCATGACTTTGACAAGAGAGGACATTTCTATTTCCCCCTTTCATAATCCTTTCTTCTCTTTCAGGTAGAAAGCATCATGTCATGGATGCCACATCTCCAGCTAGAAGATATTCTTCATACGTAATGGGATGCTGGGATTCCCCTTAAATGTCAGCTGCCAGCCTGTAGAATTTGAAAGTCAATAATTTTATTCACTTTAATAAATAAAAGTATTTAGGTATTTAGCTCACATTTTTACAGTCAAATGTCATAAGATATTCTCTCACATGACTCAGGATCTGTGTTTGTAACACTTTGTGTGTCCTCACACAGACTTTGCTCTCTAAAGAATTGCTTCTGTAAAGTTATTTGTAACATTATATCATATTTCTGCAGAAATGTGAAATCGTGTACCTTTAGAGTATTTCTATTCTAGTAAAATTCTCCTAAGAAAATGTCCTTCACTGAGAATTACTTCTAAAAAGCCTTAGCATTCAGATTATTAAAAAAGCCCCAAACAACTCAAACGCATTACTCCTGTTTGAAGGACCTGTTCAGGGTACAGAGGGGTTTCTGCAATTGCTGCTTGCAAAGGGCATTGCACAGATGCACATTCCCAGAGCTGGGCTCCTACACAGCCAAATCCTCACACAGGGAGCAATGGACAATGTCCCAGCCTCGTGCTGCAGCACAGACCTTGTAGACCTTGTCAACACCTCTGTGTCTTCTGCTCAGCTGCATTCCCCTGTGCCCTCTGCCCTGCTCTGTGTTTGTGAGAGCTCCATGCTGTTGGCCCAAGATAAGCGAAAGGAAACATCTTCTGGGAGACACGACACTCTTGAGAGCACCATGCCATCCTAATGGGAAACACTGATGAGAACATTCCTGCCTTCACTAGGATCTTGGGCACTTCCAGGCTTTCTGTCAGGGGCTTACTTTCAAGTGCCACACTTCACTCCAAGAGGATCTCGAGAGCACCTGAGAGATGGAGGATGTTTCTCTGGCAGATTTTCCATACAGAAACAGATGCGGTTCTCAGGCACTTGCCTGCCCTCGTCCTTACAGACAACAACAGGATACGTGTTTTTTCTGTGCACAGTAGTTTTCCCCCTTTTGCTATTCACCCTATTTCCTGCCAGGTGTCTTGCTTTCCACTGGTCTAGGCTTGTTTTATTTTATGGCTGAGCCTATTCAAATGAATATCTCCATGGAGATACTCCACCTGCTCCTGCTGACCCCGCTGGAGCTGGGGATGAGTTAGATGACCTCGGAGGTTTCTTCCAGCCCCAGCGATTCCGTGGCTCTGTGAAACAGAAGCCAATACAAATTTTCCTACCATACGTAAATGAGATTTATATTTCCCACACTTTGGAGAATACTTATAACTGACTTAGAGGAAAATAGAAAACAGCATTTAGCACTTGCCTGAAGATTTGCAATCTCCCACAAGCACTTAATGACACAGATGATGATGACGACATATTTCAGATCATATATGTTGAAGAGTATTAAAGTTTTTTTTGGCGTACAGCTCTGCTCCTTCATTTTCCCCCTCACTTCTGCTCTATGACTGTGTAAAACAGAAACTGTCTCACCGACATTCTTAGCACCACAGAATGGTATGAGCAACATTTCTTGCAGTTGTTAGTCAGTCTCCTCATCTTTTCATGTTGGCATAAAAATAAGTGACCTGATTCAGAATCAGCACAGTTCTTAGTTAAAACAACCTTTTCCTGAGCTGAGGAGATCCGATACCTGATAAATATCGACACTGTGAGGGCAGTCTAATTATGTTATCAAGGAACAAAGTGTGTTTGGATGAGGTTTGGTGCACACACCTAGCAAAGCAGACACCGTGCACCCCCAGGCACTCTCTGCTTTGAGGTTGAGGAGGTGTAACACCTCTTTTACAGGGAGATCTCAATTAAGTGTTTTGCAGCCTGTTTGGTAAAGATGAAGGATAGATTGGGCCCACCTCAAGATCTCTTGTCCCACCTGAAGCTATCACCTGAACAGAAAGAAAATCTTAGACTTCTGCATGAGCCACTGTAACAAAGAATAGCAAGGAAGCTGAGCAGATTTGAGCACAGCTAGCATTCTCCAGGGGGCATGTTTTTTCCTGCTCAGAATGGGTTTTTTGTGCTGGGTAGCCTATCCAGTCACCTGCCATTTCTCACCTCTGCACTGTTGGCATGAACACCTGAGTATTAATACTTACTCTGACTTTTAGAAAAGGGGAGCCTGGGGTTGTATATCATTCTGCCTGGCATTCAAACTGAATGTAATGCATCCATTGGAATGTTTTGCTTAAATGCATGCAACTATCTGGGGACTTGAAGCCTAGGGCCCTATTGTCCAAGCATATGTAGTGTGGAATTAAATACCTCTTTGTTTAGCTATTAGGTTCTATTAGTTTCTTCTCAGCTGCTGCAAGAGCATCTGTTACAGTCTGCAAGCCACTCCTGCACACAGAAATAGTCTTCCACTTTCCCGTCTTTCTAACTCTCCTTTTCACCTACTTCTGGAAAAAACTGCGGTATTAATTCTTTACCTTACAGGAGTGAAAAAAGATATGCCATATGTGCTTTCAAAATGCAGGAAAAGATAGTGCTGCAGAGACTACATTGTCCAAGAAATAAACAGAACTCTGACAGGAAAGGGTCTAACAGAGGGGTAAGAGTAAGCACAGGACTTATTAGTTAGGATATTATTTGTGATTAATTAAAGAGATGTCATTAGGCTCCGTTCCTGTTAGGGAACAAACTTTAAGATTCTGGTTGGCTGTGTTATGGAAAAGAAATTGGAAAGGTGGTGTTGCAATAATTTTTCTCAGCACTACTGTTCCCCAAAGAGCAGGGGTCAGAGAGCAGAAATCAGAGGGCCAAACAAAAAAACTAGAAAATTTCATTTAAGCCATTTGCTTTAAACAAAACAAAACAAAACAAAACAAAACAAAACAGGAAAAAAACCCAAAAAACCCAAACAACAAAGAAAATATGTTTAAAGCTGAATTTTGAGTAACAGTGTCCAATTATACTAGGCAATTAGATTCTAGAAATGTTAATGTCATGGCAGAAGACAGTGTCTGCCTGCCTAATTGTTACAAAATGTAACAATTAAAGTAACAGGCAAACAAAAAGAATAGTATCACTGCAGGTGTAGGTCTCACTCAGGAAAAGACAGCACATCTGACCAGACTGGGAAGTGACACCCCTGCTTAGGGACCTGCCCACCAATGGGTGATGGAGGCTCCAAATCACTCCATCAATGCACAATTCTAATCAGGATGAACTCTCTTGCCTTTTGACCCACTGCCCTTCCTGCATTCGCTTTGATGACTCTCGAGTGCTAGTCCTCTTCCTTGATTTTTGTACTACAGCAAATATACCTCAACTTTCAGACAAGTTTTTACCAGCTGTCCAGAAAGATATTGTCCTAAGTAAGTACCCAAAAACTGTCTCAGATAATAAAATTTCTCATGTACTTCCAGTGTGTAGAATTAATCTTTTGTCATTCATTGTTAGCACTGTATTATGTTAAACTTCTAAAAAAGTGCTAAGCCTTGTAATGTGCTTCATTAGGGTGGTATCTAATGTGTCCTTGTTTTTAGACACATTCTGATATCGAAAGTTTCAAGCAAGTTTAATGTGCATACATATCTGAAAATATTCTCTGCAACTGAACAAGATACCTTCCATAAACTTAAAAATAAATTTTCCTTTGCATGGAAGTGATTTTCCCATTCTGTTTTTCCATTAGTCAACACAAAATTCCCTTGAAAGTTAATATCTGAGAAATCAGTTTTCAACTTTTATGTTGACAATATTTACTCTGTCGACTTGAAGAGTTAATGCAATTTCTTGAAAATCATTTAAGAAAAATGTGATAAAACATGGGAATGTCTGACAGTAGAAATGTGAGATTTGTTCAAATACAAATCAAAATGTATCAGAAAACAGCCACTGAAACATTTTTCCAATTGTCTGTAAAAGGAGAACTCTAAAGACCTACAGCAGGAATATAGATGCATGCTCTGGGGACATTTCTGGCTTTCAGATTCCTGCTTTTTTGCTGCCAAAGACCAAAGCCAAACATATTGCTAAGGGTTTAAGACACATTTTCATCAGTCAAATATCTTATAAAATAGATCCCAAAAACATTGAATGACTGCCAAAATGTCAATTTATTTTTTTTATGTCCTCATTGAACAATGAAATATTTATATTAATAAAGGCATGTTATAATAAACTAATATTATGGAAACCACCATTCACGCTTTTTAATTAGCAATAGGCACTGCAATTAAATATGAGCAGACCCCATGTTCTTCCTGCTTTAAGTTCTCTTTTCAGATCACAGTACTCGGCACAATAATTTTGCAGAAATATATTGCTCCAGGAATGTCTGACACTCATTCTGACTTTTTTTTTCTAAACTTATTTATGAGTAATCTGTGTTACCCTGGTGCGTGGTCAGAGCCCAGTCTGGTGCTGTTAACACTGCATTTGCAACTCGTCTCAGTTTAGGAAAGATGAGTAGAATGTAGAATTTTCACTTGCAGACTTTAAAAGTATCTGTTGCTGCACTAACTTAAGCAGTTTCTTCACACCCAAAAGCGTTGCTGGTCCACAGAAATGGTTTAAAGTCTAAACGCTGGTGTTGTTCTACTTCCTTGCATGCAAAAGCTGCAAGTTATCACTCTAACAAGTACTCCTTTCCAGCATCAGTAGGTTGAACAGTGCAAGTTTAACACATGGAGAAGCTTTTATTCTGTAGCCCAGAGAGCTGAATGGTGTTGTGTTACCACTCCTGAGCTGGCAATTGGAGTTGAGGCAAGGGCTGGCACTGAAGCTTGCTTTGAGAGCAAGCAGTGCTCCAGATTACTGTTTCCTATTTTGGACTTAAATTTGATCCACTTGCAGCTGATGTTGGATGTGACAGATAATATCCTGGATATCTAATTTATATTTGATTATTTAAGGTGAGATTTTCCAAATGGTCTCAGTGCTGGAGTAACCCCTCTCCCACTGAAGTTGCTGCCAAAACTGGAAGAGGTTGAAAAAGCTCTCATCCTTATTAGCCATTGAAATATCTGGTGAAGAAACACGAAGCCAGACATAATTTTTATGCTGGCTCCCCGGAAAACGTACTGACTTTTAGAATTTTCTTTATGAGCTTGAACTCCTCACCTGGCTCCTTGTCGAAATCAGTGCCCAATAGAAGGTGCAAAATACAGACTTTCAACTAAAAGCTTCTGGGATGGTTGGTCTTACCCTCTTCCTTCTCTAGATACAGAGCATCTGGAATGGTGTAAGGCATCCCATAAATAAGGATGGCTGCTTCTACAAAAAGAAATACAGTCTGATGAAAGTTGACAGGCAAATAGAAGGGATTGTGACAGAAAAAAGAAGCAGGGAAGTAAAGAGGAGGATCTTACGGTAATTTCCTAAGCACACCTCTCTACTGAAACCTTTTTCCTGAAAAGGAAGGTTATTTTAATTTAGTGTAGCCTCCCTTTCACACATTTTTCTCTCACGTGATGTCAGAAGCAACACTTTCTAGATCATTAAATGCTGTGATTTCAGTAAAGCTATTAAAAAAATAGGGGCCTCCTTGGAAAGGGACGCAGAGCAATGTGTGCTATAAAGACCAGGAGAGCCAGATGTCACTTGTTAAGCACATGGGTTGAGAAGAGTGAAAGGCAGATCTGAAAGCTTACAGAAGCATCAGGGTATTCACTCCTCCAGCATGACACACTCTGTCTTGTAAATAATTGCTAAGTGTCCTCACACTCAGACAGCTCATGGATTCCACAGGGGTGAGAGCATAAGACAGCCTTGCAGACACACTTTTGAGGTAACTCTAATTTGAACTAGGAAGCTATCCAGTTTTGATGTCAGGAATTTTTAGTAATACCCACAGCACTTGGATAAGTGTTTCCCATGGTGAGTTGGCCTCACCAAGAAAAACAAGTGCCTTATATTGAGTCAAATAAGGCCAGCACAGAGCACTGGTATCAGAATTTATTCTTCTTTCTTTGCCAAACTTAAAACCTTAATACAATCAGGGCTGCGGGGCACAGGATCTCTCCTGTCACCTTCCAATGGTGAGGGGTGGCTGAAATCAGCACTGGGCATTGGACTCATCTCCTTAGGGACATCTGTTAAAGGGGTTATTTCTTACAACATTGGAGCACATTCATCAACAGGACTTCATGGACGAGGTGTTCTGCCCCTTCCTTGCCCCACTTCTCCACGGCAGAGAGCAGTGCCACTGCTTGAGTGTTGCCAGAGAGGAGCTCTGCTTGCTGCTGCCAGCCCTGGCTCTTCCCCGACTCCACACAGGGCTCGGGAAGATGATGCATCTGCCAGTTTTCTGGAAAAACAGAGCCTTCCTGGCAGGGGCCATACCCTACAGGCCATTTCTGGGCAGATCACACCCACACTGTGCAGTGTGAGTGATGCAAGGTAGACCTGGCCAGGGGATCTTTCCCAGTGCATTTTAGGAGCAGCACATCAGAAGTCACACTATTACAGTTCAAACTGTCCCACTCCTTAGTGGGTACAGTGCAGTGATCTAAACCAAGCTGAGAGGCTGCTCCGTGGAGTTAATGCATTTATCTGGCACATATAAACAATGTAGACTCACATGCTCATCCATTGGCAAGGTTCAGGCCTGCTTGTGAACCAAGGGCTGCTCCCTGCAGCACTATACATATCAGATACTCAAACGTGATAATGATGGGAACAGATGTGGAAACACTTAGATAGAACTGGAGCCTGATCAGAGGGCTGCATCTCACAGTGCCATGCTGGAAAGGAGAAAAAAAAAATCAAAAGAAACAGAAAATATCCTTCTTGCTTAAAAGAAACCACAACTTGTTCTAAATTTATTGTTCGTATTCTCGTTCTCTATGCAGGCTTTAAAAATGAACAAATTCTTTGGGAACACAAAGCTCTCACTGTCTGCTGAAACGGCAAAGTTAGCTGCAGCCAAAGCAAAATTTCAAGATTTCCACTTTGAAGTGGAACTTGGAGTTAATGGGCTGGGCATGCCCTGATACATAGCGCACAGCAACATACCTTGCTTGAATCATAGAAGCTAGAGATGGAAAAGACCTATTAGGTCATCTTTTCCATCTCCCTGCCAATGCAGGATTATTCTCTGCCAATTCAGGATTATTCTCGAATGTTTTCTAGTCTAGCTTTAAATGACTCAGGCTGTGGGGCTTCCACCACTTCCCCTGGGAGGCTATTCCACAGACTAATAGACTTTGCTGTTAGGAAAATTTTCCTGATATGCAGCCTGAATTTTACTTTGTTCCATTGCATTCTAGTTCTCCTTGTTGTAAGTGTATTACACTACCCTAGGTAATTTTTCTCCCTGTGTTGGTGTTTATGACCTTCAAATACTTTGAGATGGCTTCAAAATCCACCTTAGAAGGGATCTTATGTAGCATTATACACCATGGCTGTCATACATAATATACTTGTAGCATCAATTAGATGATGATACTTAAAACATATTCATATTTTCGCCATCCTGCTGTGAGATCCTCCAGCATGGAGCACATATTGCAGCGCTTAGTAAAACCAAACTGGCCTCCTGCTGTTTGACAGCAATTGTACCCGAAATGATTGAAAAGCACCTACAGCTTGAAAAGTGCCTGAAGCTACTTGATCGCTCAGTGCTGACTTCCACCTGGGAGACCTCAATGTGTGATGGGTTAAATCAGCACAAGTGCCTCCGGTGTTACCTTTTCCATACATTTTCCACATGAACATTTCAGAGTGAGAAGCTGACAGGGCGGTGGGGAAACTCTTTGGGGATGGGAAAAGAGAGGGCAAGGGCAAATCACTCAGCATGAGTGGCTCCTGAAAGGGTGGAGACACTCCGGTTTGGATGAGTTTGGATTAAAAAAGCAACAGGCACAATTAAAGCTTTTAGGGCACAGTGTGGGACAGCAGCATCCAGGGGCCAAGGCATGAGGACTGGGAGGCTTCCTGTGGGTCAAGGTCTTGCAGCCAGGGCTGTCCCACCGCTCCCAGTTGGGGACCAGGGCAGGACAGGGCTGGAATGGCATCATTTACCAGTAACGACTTGGAAATGTGTCCAGATATTTTATTATACAGATAAGTATAATTTAAAGACCTCCCTGGCTGTGCAGGCACTGACAGAGGGATGATCCCTAAAAAACAGAGTTTTCTTGCACCCTCTGCAGTGTGTACTGTAGTCCTAGAGACTCTGTCTGCACATCTCCATGTGCCTACCAAAGGGTGGCTGTGTTACCTGCAGGTGCCCTCTTCCTCTGATTTTTTTCTATTTTGATGTGACCATACAGCGAATTGTGAGAAAATCTTCACTGAAGAAAATACTGAGATTTCTTATCCTGACCAAAATTTTCATAGTTCTTTTTTGATAAAATCTTGCCTTTTCATCTTTGTTGCTATGGGGATTACTAGCATTCACAGGACCAAGATGCTGAGACCCCAGACACCATCCATTTATACTTCACATATCCCCTCATTTCAAATTTATTGTTTGATTCAGAGTCAAGTGTATTGAGCAGAAAAATGTATTTAGTCACAAATTAATGATACCATTTTGATACATGTAAAGATTAACAGGATATGGAGACATATTTTACAAGGAACCTTCATAATACTCACCATGCTACCACAGTCTTTCAGCTTTACTACATACACTAACACTCATAAACATGATGAGTGTGGAAAATTAAAATCTTTTTTGAACAAAATGTTTACTAACAACAAGAAATACAAAGCCAAAGCGAAGACATTTCTTTAGACCTCAAGCAGAAAATTGTCCATAAGATATTGTTGAAGGAACAGTAAAAGAAAACCCCACAAAACAAATCAGAAAATTTGAGAGGTGTCATAGTTCAGCCTACGAACTTGCACACATGAAACATCTGCTTTTGCTCTGTGATTGCTCCTAGTTGCTCCACAGAGGTCAATAATTCACTGGCACCATCTCTTTACATTTAGTTGTATGTGTGATCAGGGTCCATAAAAACACATGTACAGACCCTTAACATGCTTCCAGCACTTTTGGGCCATCTACCCCAAGACCTTCTGTCTCATGAAGAACATTTGATGTACGGCATAGTGACTTTGTAAACCATATTGCCTTTCCCATAGGTTTATACTACAGCTTGTTAAGGACCAGGCAAGCAACAAAAAATAGTTCCCTTTAAAACCACAGTGGTCTTGAGTCAAATAATGTACTGCTGTTTTTTGGGTCCTGCTCCATCTGGTTCCCCTTCTCCTGCCCTCAAATCTTAGTAGAGGGCAATTGCTTCAATTCAGATGAAGGGCAGGTAAGAAGAAGAGCCAGATCCATGTCACAGCCCCCCACCCTTCCCTTCTTTCCAGGCTTAACTTTATTCCTGATTCTCTTCCTCCTGTCCCCCAGCAGCACAGGGAGAGGGGGGAGTGGGGATTACGGTCAGTTCGTGTCATGTTGCTTGTGCTGCAACTTCCTCCTCAGGGAGTGGAGTCTTTCCCCTACTCTCCCATGGGAGACAGTCCTTCACAAAATTCCTTCAATGTGAGTTGTTCCCATGGGCTGGAGTACTTCCTGAATTGCTCCAGCCTGGGTTCCTTAGAGGGGTCACAAGTCCTACCAGGAAACCTGCTCCAGCATGGGCTCCCCTCTCAACTGATCTGTAGGTCCCTGCCAAGAGCCTTCTCCTGCACAGGCTTCCCATGAGGGCACAGCCTTATTTCTGGGATTCCCCTTCTCCAGGGTAGGCTCCTCCACGGGCTGCAGGTGGAACTCTGCTCCATCATGGGCATCTGTGAGCTGCAGGGACACAGCTGCCTCACCACGGTCTTTGTCACAGACTGGTGGGGAATCTCAGCTCCGGTTCCTGGAGCATCTCCTGCCCCTCCTTCTCACTGACCTTGGGGTCTGCAGAGCTGCTTCTCTCATGTACTCTCACTCTTCCCTCCTGCCGTAGTTGCCATTGCAGTTCCCTCCTTCCACCCCTTAAATGCATTATCCCAGAGGTGCTGCCACCATCCCTCATGGACTCAACCTTGGCCAGCAGCAGCAGACCACTCCTGGAGCTGGCAGGCACTGGCTCTGTGGGACATGGCAGCTTCTGGCAGTTTCTTGGAAAAGCCACCCCTGGAGTCCCCCTGCTACCATAACCTTGCCACACAAGCCCAGTATAATGGTATAATCTAACAGAGAATATCTTTGGAAAACATTTCCAATTTCATGCTGAACCACTGACCTAGTCAGCAGCTGCCTTCATTCTCCAACACTTTTAGACATATACTTAAAAGAATATACTAAAGAATGAATTAATTGGCTAGACACCAATGCTTCATGGGAATGCATCTGTTTTGTGAGAGTCAAATTAAAAATGAGAAGCATTCTTTTCAGGACTTTTATTAGTATATAAATATATTTAATTATTTTATTCCTTAAGCCAAACAATATGTACAGCACTGTTTTGAAATACAGAACAAAGGAAATAGCACAAATTATTTCAAGATAGTACATGGGCATGATATGGATAACAGCTAAGTTAAAGTTGCTTTGTGGACATAAGCTCTTCTGGTTCTTTCCATGTCTCTCTGACAAAACTTTAAAGCACGTTGACATTTTATAAAGAAGACTATACAGCTATGAAGACTTTGGAGGACCTCATTTTTTATTGAGACTAAATGCTTTAAGTACACTAGCATACATTCTTAATGATTAATGCACACATGGCAATGCAGCCAAACCACACAAAGCTGTGGAGTTATAAGGGGAACCATCTGGCCCTTCCTTTCCCTGTGCCATCTCGTCCCTGAGGGGCTGACACAGCTCCTGCAGAGATACCTCACCTCCTCCATGAGGCAGATGAGTAAAAGGGCTGGGAAGATGCAACAACAGGTTGTGCTGTGGCAGTAGTGCTCACTCGGGGCAAGAAAAATGCTGTTATTCTTGGCTCAGCAAACCTCTTTCCTAGGACAGCAGGTGGACCACAACTGCCTCTGTGATGCTTCAGTCTTTAAGGATGCTCCAGAGGCCATGGAGAAACTCACTTTCCATAGCAGTGCAGGAGCCACGGCTGAGCTGAACGCTGCAGGTATGGGAGGAGAGCAGCACAAGCCACAGATGAGAAAGTGGCCCAAACAGCACAGAGCCAGACACTAATACCCTTACTCATAGTCAGTAGCATTCTGCTTCATAAACTGTCCCTTGTGACACTTCTAATTTGGTTCTCTGAGGAAGGTTTTATTAAGCCAGAGTATCAGAGGATGATCTTAGTGTTGAAGACTTAAATTAGGCAATCACTGAAAGCCGAAGGACCATTAAGGGGGAAAGGGCCAGAGTTTGTGTTTCTGTTTTCTTCCCTGAAATGTGGTTTAAGGCCTTTAGGGACAGTTCATGCATTTTTACTGATTGGTGTGCGAAGCCAGCTGAACTGAGTCCCTCCCGCCCGTGCAGCAGAGCTGAAAAAGCTGAAGAAGCAGAGCTGGGAAGATTTTGCAAATGTCTGTTTACTGAAGAGAGCAGATATTAATAGGCACAGTTAAAAGGCAAATATCTAACATCATACCAATTATGCTGGTGTGCATCCCTAATGATGGTGATAAAGGAATTACTGTTCAGTGCAAACCCAAACGGCGCTAGATTAAGTGCTGGGCACTCACATTTCAGATGATGCTAGTAAGCTGAATTTCTCATTATAGAATTTATGCCAGACTAAGACCCTTGCCAAGGATGATTTAACTATTCACAACGTCAAACTGACCTTGTAGCTCATAGAAAGAGAGCATTAATTGCACTTTCAGTGAATTTCATGACAAATTAAAAACTGGGCAGTGTTTCAAACTATAACCTCAAATTATTATGAAAATCTCCTCTATTGGCAGCTCTATTTAGAAGAACTGTTTAATTTTCTTTAATACAGGATACAAGAATAAAACAAGACAATGTTTAACTCACTCAAAAGAATAATCAAGTGCAATAGATATGAGTAAATATTTGCCTTAGATCCACAGGTGTTTATAAATTTTAAAACTTTAAAACATCCTTCTTTACCACAGTATTCATGTATGTAAAATCTACATCTTTTAAAATTGGCCTTAAAAAATTCATAACAAATATTCTGGAGATGGTAATAGAGAAGCCTGATATAATTGCACTGAATGTTAAATAAACACAGCAAATATTACTTGTTTGCAGTTTCCCTGCTACATTCTACTAGTAGCACTTACTGGACAGTCAATACCTCCTTATTCTGAGTTTAGTTCTGGCTTAAATAGCCTCAGAATATGTCAAGGTGTAGATACCACTTCTGTCAGTTGATTTTTCTTATTCTCCCTGCAGAGCACCTCATTTTGTCGCTGTTTCCATCAGCATGTCTGCAGACGTGATGGTGCTCAGAACAGCACCTTCATTCTTTGCTGGTGCCAGATTCTGCACCTGTAGAATTTCCATTATTGTCCTTCTAAACACATCAAATAGGGTGTGACAGACTTGGCAAAGACAATAGCTGATGTAGGAGGACCTGCAGTAAGTGAATCCTTTTCCACTGTGAGCTTAAGGCATTGTAGTGCAGTACACGGGGGGCTGAGCAAGAGGCGTAACTCAGAAAATCTCTGTACTGACTGCAAAATCCTGCCTCCAGAAGCATTGTTCCCATCCTTTGCTGCTCCTCAGAGGCATTTTCTGCACTAGAATGCTCATTCCTCTCCTCTTATTCGCTCATTTAGACTCAGCTGTATCCATCTCCGGGAAAGTGTTTCAGTCTGCCTCATCCCTGGACTCACCTCCTCCTTTGCTGACTTGTGCCTCTGGTGCCATCATTTCTTTGGCAACGCATTCCTGAAAGCAGGCAATGTCAGGGATCAAGTAGCGAATTATAGTAGCATATGTACCAATATTGATACAAGGCAAGTAGAGGGACAGCAGAAATGTTAATTCTCACTTTGTGAGTTCATCTGAGATTGGAGGCTGACTGTTCTTGAATCACCCATTCACGAGTGTCTCCACGTGGCACTGCTATCTATTAGTTTTATTTTTTCTTGCCTGGTTGGTTTTAATAGTAGAAATAAAGAGGAGGTTGATTTATTTTAAGCAAATAAAGTGGTATGGGAAGAGTGGTGGACAATTGGTGCACAAAAATTCCAGAGGCAGTACTGTTCAATCAATCCTACCAAGTGTTGCCCAATTTGTTTCATTTATAGTCTCCACTTGCCAGTAACAGTGTGAAATATGTTCTTTGTTGCTATTCCTGCAAGAAAGACAGGGATGTACAGTAGTGAGGCAAGGGCAGGTCACCAAGATGACAAGGGGTCTGGAACACATGATGTATGAGAAGAGGCTGGGAACGGCATTCCTTCAGTCTTATCAGGAAAAGGGTGATTGAATATCTTTTTGTTCTCCTTAGCAATGGAATGGAGGGTGCAGACAAGGCAGACATCAGCTTTTTTTAGAGGAGCACACTGACAGCTTGAGTCCATGGTCACAGGCTACAACAAAGGGAATTCTGACCACATAGCTGTAGATGTCATCTCTAGTTACAGGAATGCTCTGTGCAATTAAGGGATAAACAGATATGACTGGATATTAAAATTATTTAATATTCTGATAATTAAACATTCTTGAAAGCCAGCTTGGCCACAATAAACTGGTGTAAGTTAAACTTACACATTTATTTTCGTATTTGTTTTCTTGGTACCACTGTAGATGCGGTTTGTGAATCCAGTGGAGAGTAAGAAAAATAACAACTGTTTTTTATTAAGAGCAAGAGATTAAATCAATTCATTGGACCTGAAACTGCATGAGTAGGTGAGGCAACATTCCAGTTCATCTTAGTTCCAAAATACGCCTTCTCACACTGAAGCTCCACAGCAGGATATGAAATCACAAACATCACATCATCAGAACAAATGCTCATTGCAAGATCGCAAAGGCAGAACACCATAAATCAATGGCTCCTGAGAGCTGCTGGGTTTGGACTTTTCTAAAGACAAATGAAATTTTTTACAGCTTGTCATTTAAAAATGAACCCAAAATAAAGAAAATAAAAATATGGTCATGCAGAAACTGCAATTTAATAAGTAGATTTGGCTAAAAAGCAAAAAAGTCCCTCCACAAATGCTCCTGCAAATGGGCCATGATTCAATAAAATTCTGAATCATAAGTTTAGCTTTAAGTCTAATTCTACTCTGGTTCTAGAAAGAATTTAAGCAATTGGTTAAACTTAACTAAGAATGTATCTGTTTTGCTGTTCTGGACATATTAATTTGCATTTTTAATTAACCCATTTCAGACTCAGTCTGATGTCTCTGTGTTTTCTTGCAATGCACATGCACACAAGTGAATCTCTAGCCTTTTGAGCTGATCAGAAAAGGCTTCCAAAGGTATACAGGTGGACATTGGCATCAGCTAGCTTTTTAATATGTTAATAACTCTGGATATGCTTATGCAGTATGCTGTGTGAATTAGAAGATGCAATGTCTCCCAGTAGCCTGATAGCAGCAGAACTGAAATGTTAAGTAAAATTGATTGATGGAGTATAGCAAAAATACATTCAGACAGAAAAGGTGCTGGAGAAACCTGTGATTGGCTGTTGGGTATCCCACTGGAACACACACAGAAGAGCTCAATACAAGCAGAAGGTGTTTTGCCGTGAAATGATTCACTCAGCTCTTGCCATCAGTTGTTTTGGCCAAGATAACCAAGATATTTTGGCATCGTTGCACCTGGTATAGATTCTCAGTGGAAGGTGCCAAACCCTTCTTATTTTAGCGTTGTTAGTGTTATTGCTGCTCTTCCTTTGTTGTGTAGGGCTTTGTTGTTGGTTTCAAAACACTTGATGCTGGGTGTGGCATGCAGAAGCCCTCAGCCTGGGAAAGAGAGATCCCTGTGTCGCTGCAGTTTCCAGAAGTGGTTGTTGTTTTTTCTCCCCTGGTTGCAGGAGGACCGTTCAGCTTCCCAAGAGCTCACGATTGCTGTGCACTGCATCAGGAGAGTATCCCGGACAATCCAATTCCTGCCTGGCTCTGCTTCCTTGCTTGTTGTTGTTGTCTGTGTTGCTTAGGGTACCAAGTCATTTCGGCTGCGGCTTCTCCTTTCCTGTGCTCCTCTAAATTCTGCTGCTCCCCCCTGCTGTAATCTTGTACATGTAAACGAAATGAATTGCTCCTAGACGAGCCAAATGAGCCTGCTGGTGACACACAGGGCACCATCTCCCTAGAAACACCCTCTGTAAACTGACACCAGCCAGCCAGCACCAACAAAATCCTTGCACCCATTCTGACACGTAGACTCAATTTTTTTAGCTGAGGCGCAAGCAAAGAAAAAATTTCCCCAGGATAATGGATTTTGGATTAAATAGACCAGTCTTCAGGGTGTCAGTTTTTCTCAGCTGGTAATGAATCCTCAAATCCCAAAGAGTTTATTTGAAAATGTGCAGATGGAAAGGCAAACAGATGAGAACATATGCAAGTTTGCATAGTTGTTTATTTCTAATTTACACAAACATTTTCATATGGGTAGGTGCTCCTGAAACTTAACATTGAATTTCAACTGCCCCGTTTAAACTTAAACATTCTGCGTCAAAAAAATAAATCACAGACAAGAAATTGGCACTGATTTCAATAGAATCTGTCAATTTACACCAGGTGAAGGTCAGGTTTTAAATTTCTTAGACTCCACTGTTTCTTATAACCACAACTCTGAGTAGATGGTAGAGTAGCACAGATCCCCAGGAACTTAGGAATGATGGATGGTGTTTCTATGGGATATACTCTCTCTCCGAGCTATAAAACATAGAAAAGGAGTGTTCCACCAGTTTTTTAGGAATCTGGACGGCTTCTCTTCTCCCTGGTGTTGTGCATATGGAGAAGGCATCAAATCAAATGTCTGTCATTCTTAATGGAAAAATTCTCACTTACTTCAGTATTCAGTAGGTCAGCTTGAAGACATCTGTATAGTTTCACGACACCACTCCAAAAAATCAAGGAAAAATTGTTCCTCTTTTGTTTCCATTTGAAAAATGATAATAAAGCATCTTTTTTTTCCCAGTAATTTCACATTAAGCAAGAGCTAAATAAATAAACTGTGGTATTTCAAAGCACTCCATACGATTATAATCTAACTGAATCTTTGGGGTTTGGGCTATTTTAGCTCAAAGGATACCTTGAGCAGCACTCTAGGAAAAGTCCTAAGAAAGACATTTTTTCCTGACCATAATCAGAGGGAAAAGCTATCAGCTAGAATGACTAAATTTCAAGTACTCTCCTTTTATCCTTGCAATTTTTTTCATTATTATTTATTTTAGCTTTTTCAAGAGTGCTCTCCATAGCTGAGAAGAAAGAACCACTAGAAAATCGTTAGCATCACACTCTTGAAGATAATATGCCTCACTCCAGTTTTACAAGATATTCATGACTAAAAACAGATCATGATTTCTGAATGCTCCTCTGTTCTCTGCAAGTGCAAAAACCCTACAGTTTTGTTTGCACATTCCTTCTTCTGGGACCACTTTCTCTCCATCAGAATATTATATTTTCCTGTAAAGCTCTGCTTTAGGACTTCTCAGGTTGATGTTTCAGATAAAGATTAGGCAATCCTGCCTGAATGTAAAGAAAACGGCTACAAAACCACACAGTTTCCACTTTTTTATGCAATTCCTTTTTGTACATAAGCCTGTATAAAAAGTGGTCAGAACTTCTCTGTGAATCTATGAGAGGAATATGAACACAGGGGAGCTCCCTGCTTCAGGAGAAAATTATTCTTTTAAAATGAAATGTGAGTACAACACACCAAAAGTAAAATATGTTCTTTCTTTCCATGAATTTCAACATTTTTTTGGCTTTTAGATAAATGAATGCTTATATAAAAATTATAAACAAAGTCAAAATATTATAATAATTTCATTTCCGAGAAAAAATTTTCAGATGCTGTCCAGGATTTGTGTTCTGAGTAGACAAGAGTAGTGTGTTTTGGTTTTGCCTGATGTGACATCCTTGCGACCAGCTGCCAAACAGCACAAATGAAAGCAAACCTGCTGTTCCTCAAAGCCAATATAATCTTACTGAGCAGGAGAGACAGGGAAATCTCTTAGATGAAAATAATATAGGGAAGCTAGAAGAGGAAGAAAAAGAGAGACACTTAAAGGAGATTGACTTTTTTTTGTTCTTACAAAGTCATTTGGCCATTTGACAACATGCACTGAGGCACAATATATAGTTGTGCGATGCTTATTAGCCGTATGTTGTTAGAGACACACTATAAGTTGTCATCCTGTGTCACAGTCATTGGGCTAAATAAACTGGAAGAAGAACACTGCAGACTTTGGGTTGGTGATGCAGCAGCCCATGCAAAAAATTCAAAACTACTTCCTCCCTTTGTGCCCAAGTGTAGTCCATTCTCAGGCAGTATTATTTTGGAAAAATTAATTTCTTCCTTTGTCACTCATTATTGAAAAAGGTTCATATGACATTGGGTTTACAAAAATTATTTTCTCAAAGAATAAAATAAAAAATTCTGAGATGTAGAAGGCATAGGATCATAGGATAACTCAGGTTGGAGGGAGGTCATCTAGTTCCACCACCTGTGTGCAGCAGGGTTATTGATTAAGTACAATTGGGTTAGTCATGGCTTTTTCAATAGGATCTTCAAAAACTACAGAGACGGAGGCTGCGCAATTTTTCTGGGCAGCTTGTTTCACTGCCTAACTGTCCTCATAGAGAAAAAAAGTTCTTTATAACCAGGCTGGAGAATGGCTCCAGCATGTGTTGACTCACTTTCCCATCATGGGAAGGTGCCAAAAGCCCCACACTCTCTCCTTGGCACCCTCCCCATAGGTAATGGGGACTGCAATCAAATCCCTCAAAACTGACTCTCCTTCAAGCTAAAGAGCTCCAGCTGCCTAGGGATGAATCAAACTGGAGAGTTAATCTGTAGATAGCAAGAGGTGCCTTTGGTGCCTTTATTAGGCACGGCTACAGATTTAGACAGGCAGCATATCTACAACTGGGAAAAAACAGGTTGGGTGACCAGGAAAACCCTGTTCTGGTAACTACATTTGAGAACTCTATGCATTCTTAGTACTTCAAGAGAGAAAGTGTGGATCATTCCTTCCTTTACAAACTGGGATGCTGGTCTCCAGTGAGCCAAGGATAAAATCCAGCTCTTCTGCAGAGCTTGTGTTGTCTTGTCTACCTGAGTAAATGGAAAGATAAGCTGTGGTCTAGATTTTTTTCCAGTTTATGAGCTGTTCTATTTTCAAAGATTCATAACTGTGAAGCTTTTAAGAGGCCATTAGAAAGGCTCACACACTTTTCATGGAAAATCTTAAAAATGTTTAAAACTCATGAAAAACTAAAAGATATGACAGAACATTCTCAGGGAATACATTCAGTACTCAGAGCAAATGATGTAATTTTGAGGGGGATACGCTATATGCTGCACTTTTATGCTCCTTGAGAAGATTTAGTTCCTGCCATGACTGGAAATCTCAGTTCAACCTTAACTGTGAAGTCTCTATTCACTGCCATAATAAAGGTCAACCTTGAACTGCTCCCAGTCCTTGAAGGCTTGAGAATTGGTGCAGTTACTTTGTCTTTTAATTTATGGAGTGATCACACTGAAATGTTTAAGCAAAGAATAACATTGCCACAAAAACAAACTCCGTTCCTGCGGTTACTATGTTGATTTCTATAGACTCTTTTCTCCTTGCTATTGCTAAAAAACAGAAGATTTAAAGACTGTAGATTTTCTCCCCCTGTGAATTGACAGTCTCCCACTCAATTCTGTGAAACTACCTTCAAAACTCAGTTTAGCCCCAAAGAAATATATCTCTTCATTTCACTATTTTCAGATACACATTAGTCTTACTGTGCAATACAAAACACAAATAGTGGCACTTACTTTTGCCCATCATCTTTCTCTTTAAATGTCATCATGAAAACTCAGCTGTTTAACAGAAGGCAAATTGTTTAAATGTAGATGCAGAAAAGCATCTTTACAATAAAGCTCCAGTGGAAATCAAGTGGAAAGTGACTGTGAAGGGCAGCAGATGCTGATGGATGGCAGGGGTATATTGCAAAGCAAGAATGAAATTAAAAGCTTTTAAGTCACAGCAAACTGTTAATTAATTAAAGGTACACACTGGTTCACTGTGGTGCAAATTGCTACAGATGCAGTGCAGTACTATATACAGTATATTCTATAGTACTGTGATTTCTCCATTTATATAAACCCATTCCTCAATTGTTTTTTTCCAAACAGAGACGTGACCACAAGGAAATGCAACTCCAGCAGGTGACTCTGGCCTGTAATGAAAAACCCCCCAGCATCTGCCTCTCCCCAGCCGTCCACACTGCTGACAGCCCTCGCTCCCTTCCTGTCCTAGTGCGAGCCCAGACTGGCACTTCCCAGGCTCCAGGTCTGCAAAGGTGCGTGGGCTCTGCAGCTTGTCATGCAGAGCCATCCCTTGGGTTACCCCAAAAGCACTGAAGAGTCCCAGAACATCAGCAGCTACTTCACTGCTAGCGGTGAGAGCAGCACCAGTGCTCAGGACCAAAATCCCTGTGCCTTGCCTCAGGAGAACACCCTGGGAACTGGGCTTGAGGAAGGAGTCTTCCAAATGGCTCCCTGTTTTCCCAGTCTGCCTGTGCCAAGCATCCTTTCACCAGGAAAAGGAGACAGATACTAATACTTATCTTCCACACAGATTTACCCCAGATGGAGGTGTAGACATAGACATAGAGACAGGTCAGTAGGGGTACCTATAGATGGATATATAGACAAGCAGATAATTAAATGTAGATTAGATGTAGATATATAGAGATATAGAAAGGGAAGGAGAAAATGCAATGATTTGCATGAGCTACAGCTTTTTCAGCCCCTAGACAGAACCATTTGTGAGTGAGACAGCGCTTGGGAGAGATAAGAACATGACTCAACCCCAAGATGTTATTAGAGTGTTGTTATCACTGCAAATGTTAATTCATAATCTAAAGAGTTTTTTAAATCAGCTAGATCTAGAGAAAAGATATTTTTGTTCAGAAACTTTCTAGATAACTGAGATTCAACTTTATACCTTGCTGAGCTAACTATATTCCTACTCTCCTCTTTACAGGATACATCTGGTTTGCTCATTACTGTGCAAAGAGGAACAGTGTTATTGTACCAGACAGTAACCTGAGGCTATCTGCAATCATCATTTCCATTTTTCTCTTGCTTTAATGAATGCTTCTCCATTACTGCTTCCACTACAACAAGAGCATTAGCTTTCCTCACCACTGAATTACATCACTTGTGATTACATTAGGAAAGTGGTTTAGAACTTTCAGAAAAGTTGGGTGAAAATATTTCAGTAGGAATTATTTCTGATGGAAAACACAAGCTATTGTTTTGGTTTTCAAAAAAATTTTTAAAGGAAATATGCGATATTAGCAATACCTGTTGATGAGAAATCTGAGAATGTATCATTTTTAGCATCACAGAATCATAGAATGGCCTGGAAGGGACCTTAAAAATCATCCAGTTCCATCCCCCATGTCCTGGGCAGGGACATATTCCACTAGAACAGGTTGCTCAGAGTCCCATCCAACCTGACCTTAAACACTTCCAAGGAACATCATATGAAAAACTTTCACTTAAAAAAGGAACAATACTTTGATACTGTCTTGATTTTAAAATTGTGTTAGAATTTTAATTTTAATATTAAAGCTATTCAGTGTCTTTGTTGAATTACATGCTGTTACTTACAATACCTGAATTATTAAAATATAATATACTACAGTGTTTCAACATGGTTAATTTAAAGTGTATTAACAAGGGAATTAATATCACATGAAGCTGATGCTATCAAAATGAAACACTTCAGTGAATTTGAAGCAAACTTTTGTTCATGAGAAAACACAAATATTTTAGTTTTTATTTCCTGTTCAAATGAAAACCAGTTTTGAAATGCTGCATTTTCCATTGTTGATAGGAATTCTGTTCCTCTGACCAGTTCTTGTCATTAAATAAATTTGTCCTTTGAGAATCGTTGTTACAGATGTTCACACCTATATACATCTATGGATACACAAAAGAGATACTATGATTCAAAGTATTACTAATGGGTATAGAAATTCTGAATACCACAGCTGTAATTCTGATTTCCTCTTGATTTACCACACAGCTCTCTATAAACTTATTAATTGTTCTGTTTCATTTCTCCCAGGTTCAGCTGGGACAATACATCATATTTTAACTCACTGTCTGTTGTGAGGTTTAAAAAGCTAATTTTCCCTGTGCCCTTTCAAGGAGTGAAATACTAAAGTCTGGAAAATATTGTTATAATAATTTAATTAGGTGTCCTGCACACTGAGCTAAGTTGAGCTAAAATACATGAGGTTTTAAAAATCTGTGTTAAAGGCATAAGAATTCACAGCCCTTACTAAATCACTGTGATAAGTATTATATTTATTGTAAACAAGAGCTTATGTCTAGAGGAAACCACCTCTGTACTGGCACTTGCAGTTTCCATATCTTGGTGTTCCAATACAACACATTTAGAGGAATGCTATGGAAAGCAATAGAAAACCACGCAGTTATTTCTTCTAGTCAAATTTAGTCCAATTTAGTCCTCTCTTTTTTAATACCAGATATGTTGCATTAATATGCAAGAAAAGAGTGATTATTAAAAGGCAAGTAATAGCACAACTTTTCCCTAATGGCCTTCACTTAGAATCTGAGTTACTCAATGGGGGAGATGAGTTTATATCCCTTGCAAATATTTTAATATAACAGTATCCAAAGTGAGAGTGAATATTTTTTAGTATCCATATAAATGACCCATCACTTCTTAAATCCTGTTAAGCTTTTGGCCCCAATAATATCCTGCAGTCATGTGCTACAGAAGTGAAGTATAAGCTATGTGAAAAAATGTTTTCTTTTATTTGTTTCAATTACGCTATCTTTCAACTCCATCAAATAGCTCTGGGGTTTTTAAAGTACAAAAAGGGACATGGTCTGATTCATCCCTTTATTTCAGTAGCTCTTTCAAGTTCCTCTTCTGGGCTCTCTACTCCATAGAGAAGTTTGGGAAAAAATTCTGAAACCTTCTGAACCCTAAATTTTTCTGGAATGAACCTCAAGCAGCAGATTTCCAAACTTTGGAGATGTCTCACATATTCTCCCCCCCACCTCCTCCACCTCTGGTTTCCATTTAGAAGAAGGATTGTTGAAATACCATGAGGACGGCTGTTTTCACTGCCATGACAGGAAGCAGGAGTGTTGGAAATGTCACGAGAAAGTCTGTTCTTACAAGATTTCCATCCCAACAGAGCAGTCTCAAGAAGTTACTTTGCATAGTTTAGATGTGGTTCAGATAAACAGCTAAACTTCTGAAAACTTACACAAGCTGAATCTGAACTCTGAAACTCCTCAGGTTTTTCTGTCGCAGACACTGATGTGGCGTAAAATTTCAACAAAACAAACCAATGCACCAACTGGCATGGAAGCACTGCTCCTCCTGCTCTCTAATCCTGCATTTATTCTTCCTTTTTACGATCCTTCATCAGAAATAAATCCAAAGACACCACAGGTGTTATTATTAGATGTAGTCTCTCAGGCTTGCATTATCAGTGGCCTGAATGGTCTCGTGTGGGAAACCAGACTTCCTCAGGAATCTCCTCCATTTCCATCTCTCTGCCTGCGCTCCCCTTCCTGAGCCCACCAAACTGCTGTTCACAGGGGAGTATGCAGGAGCCCTTTCCCTGACTCTCTCTTGTCCTGACAAGCATGAGAAAGGCAGGAGAGGAAAGAAACAAGGAATGGGTGTCCTTGCTGCTTGTCCACAGCAGCCAGCAAAAGAGAAGTGCAGTAACTTGGTCTTTCTCATCAGGAAGTTGCTAAAATTTTTTGTTCTTTGGCCAGGTCTTGCAGCTGTACAGCCATGCACTGCCCCTTATCTGGGACCTGGCAGGTGATGATGTGCTAGTTATTTCCAGAGCACTGTGCACACCCCCACTTCTCCTTTTCCTGGTGCTTCAGTGCCAATGGTGAACTATCAGCACCAGCAGATGTCCACTCAGAACACACCCAACGGAAAGTGATGCAGTAGCTCTTAACAAAAGCTTTTTCTCCCCTGTATATTGAGTGGACATTTTCTCCTGGTGCTGATGGACCACCCCTGATGTGGAAGCTGCAGTTGAAGGAATAATGGGGGAGTGCAGGAATAAAATTCTTGCACTGCTGTCAAACAAAGAGCTAAACTATGAGAGTCTTTTCAGTTGGGAATGTTGTCGAGCCAAAACGCAGTGCTAAAACTCCAGAACAGCTGCTGAGAAGGAAAGGGAAGGCACACAGAGTTCTCACTCCGTGCAAAAGGAAGCCCAAGTAGCATTCCTCTCCCTGCTCTCCACTCTCAGAGCCGCTTTAACCCAAGTTAAGGACACTGGAGCAAATCTTCATCATCAGGGGCTCTCAATGCATGGGCAAATTTCCAGCGCATTTCCAATTTTTCCACTGGCTTGACTGGGTCCCCAGTAGAAATGGTGTATCTGAACAGAAGAAGCTATGTTTGAAGGGCTCTGTGGTTTATCCAGACGTGTCCTGACATTTGTATTTCCCACAGACCCATGACCAGACATCTGACTTGGAGCATATATCTCCTTGGGATTCAGACTCTCATGATGATGGACAGGCAAGTTTATATTAAAAGAGGTATCAGCACAGACCCCAGCATAAAACTTGAACAGAACTGTGTTTGGGGTTAAAAAAAAGTTCCTAACTTGTTTTCTCTTTTGGGTTGTTTACATGTGGGTGTCCTCTGCTGTTCTTCATTCCAGCTTGGAAAAAAAATTGATATACTGATTTACCATGAGGAAAACTGTTCTTTTGCCATTTCTAGTGCAGATGGAGTTAGGAAGTACTAGAGATCTCACAGGGGAAGATCTTCTCAGGAGTTCCTAAATTACTTATGATTTACTTAAACGTTCAGTTTTTCCTGAACTCCACTAAAGCCAGCGGAACTGCAGCTAAAGCAGAATAATTTTTTAAACCTTTTCCAGTTGGTCAGGGCATCCATGTGTTTCTCCCTCCTAATACATTTCTGATCTCAGAAAAAGGGGCTTTTTTTGTCATCATTTTGTTGACACTAGGCATGGTAGGTCAGACCTGCACAGAGTTAAAGCCTGAACGAATGGGTCTGTGTATAAAGGTTCTGCAAAGCTCAGCAAGACAGTCCCACAGATCCCTGTTATGACCCACAGACAGCCACAGAGAGCTAAAATGTAGTAGGAGACATGAAGGGTAAGGGTATCTTTACTGACTTCTGTCTTTCTCTGCCCATCTGGTAGTAGGGAGAGAAAGTAACATAAGCTAATATTTCAAACCAGGGTACTTTAATGTTTTTATATGAAGAAGTCACACTTTTGCAGAGCCTGTACATTTAAATTCTTATGAAAAACTAGCATTTAAAGTAGCTTTGTTTCTTCAGGCTTAAAAATAGTCTGAACTGTAATAATGCATCCTATTGGAAAACTAAGCCCAATTTAATTTTTTTGTTTTGTTTCATTGCATTAGAAGAATCAAGATGATGCAGTCCACATGGAATGCAAACCATGCCACTGAATCGCAAATTATATGGAAATATGCCTTTCATCTTAATTATAGACTGGACAGGGGAATGTACTATATTCTCTCATACATGTGAGACGAAGGAAACTTTCCCAGGGTGTTTTGCTTTTGCATTTCTGACTCTTATTTGGTTGAAAACTTATCAACCCATGTGATCCTGAGCTGTCTGACTTTCCATGATAAGGCTGAAAGTATGTAGGAAATGTTTTCCCAGCACTGCCAGAAAAGGTCTAAAGGACTGGAATATTAAAGTCACAGATTGCTGTTTCTTCAAAACCCTTTAAAATACTTCCCTTGGCTGAAATGGTAACTTTATTTTCAGATAGCCAGGTAATTTTGGAATATCTTTCCCCATTCTAACTGAATGTTTTGTATCTCCAATCTTGGTGTTCCTTCCCTTGGATTTTTGACATTTTGCTAATTTTATCCTTGATTGTTTTGAAGTAAAAGCAAAGCAGGGGGTTTTAGCTTTTGAAGAAAGGCCAAATCCCACTCAAAAGGGATGTACACGTAGTACTGAAATCAGCTGCCCTGAAATCAGGTGCCCAAGGAAATAGAGATCATCACTCTTTTCTGGGAGCACTTCTGCTTTGACCCACTGTCATTCCTTTTACAGACACATCCTGATAAGATCTGATCTAAACTGTTGCAAGAAGTGGTAGGAACTGTAAAAAACATTTCACCGGCATCCAAAAATATTTCACCAATGCTATAGTTTTCAAAGTCCTTAAAGGGACTGATACAATTTCAAATACATTTGCACATTAGAAGTGAAGTGTGCATCGATTGCCTTTATGTACCAACATTTCCAGAATAATTTATTCCTAATGACTCGGACAAAGTGGATTCCCAGTGAGACCACTAAGCAGCATTTTCTCAGGAGTTACTCACAATCGCTCTCATTTGTCTTATCTGGGTTCAAGCCCTTTTGAAAATTGTGCCCTCTCCACTTTTAATTTTTCGGAAGGAAAATCATGTGTTTGGCCTGCCCCATATTCACACTTCTACTTTGTCATAGTTACAAACCATTCAGAACTAATGTACAGAGGCCTTCAGTTTGTCCCTGGGGTCAAAAGCTGTTGGAAATGAGGAAATGTTAAGAGAACTAACATGTGTAAACAATTTGGCAGAGGTGTCCTAAAAATAAACCTTCGGAGAGGAATATAATACCAGCATTAGGAGTGGACAGAATGCAGGGAACAGTGGAACTGAAGTCAAGAGTCTTTGGATCGTTTGAGATGATCTGAGCCAGCAGGTGGTAAATGTAGTTCAGTATTAGCACACATCAAGTAATTTGTCTGCAAGCAAGAAACTGATGCAAGAACTATTGTATGTGTTGAATTAAATAGTCATCCAGCACTGTTCTCTGGAAAAAGACCTGGGAGTTATTGCGGAAAAATAGAAAAATAATTGAAGCCAGCAGCCAGCTGCACAGCTGTGCTAAAAAGAAGATGAAAAAAAAGGAAAAAAAAAAACCTGAAAAATGCAAGCAAAATGCCAGTTTGTAGTAGCCAAAGGATAGAAGGGCAAAGACAGGCAATGTGTTTTCTGTGTTAGCTATTTGCAAGAACCTGCACAGAGTGCCAGTGATTGTAACTGTGGGAAAGATATTACAGCCAAGGAAAGGGGGGAATGATGAGAGCAGCTCAGGAGAAAACAAGGAAGAGCTAGGACTAGACAGTCTTAGAGAAAGGAGCTACTGAGCAGCTTAATTAAAATTATGTGTGTAAGAAAGGGAGTGACTGAAGAGTCAGAAACATAAAATACTCTTCTGTAAAGAGCTCCAAAACCACACACATAAACTTAAAATTGCAATGCAAGCATTAAATAATTGAACCAGGCATAGCCATAACAGAAAAGAAACTTCACATTTCAAAGATCAGGCCTGAAATCAATGAGATGAGACAGAGTTACACCAGCTGAAGATAGGGGTTATCCAATCAGTTGCAGAGGAAGAGCATAAATCAATGATGAAAGGAGGTTATGTTTCGTATTAATCACTCACAAAAGTTCTGAGGAAGAAAACAACTGACTCACCTCCATTAGCATGGTGGGTGGAAAGCTGCTGGCTGTCTGCCTGCCTCTCTGCCCTCAGATAATGCCTCTGGTGGCTGTTCCTGCTTGGCTTAGGAAGGGGAATCCTCCTGAGATTTTTTGAGTTGCTCGCAAACCGGCGCTACTCCCTTGGAGATTAATTTCCCTCAGATATTCTTGTTCCTATGTGTCTTACCATCTTCCTGTTCAACTTCCCCCTCTAAAAAATGTGCTTTCCTTGAGAAGACTGAGTTGCAGAGAGCCAGTACTAATTTGGGATGCTTCTGAGGGAAGCATCTCCTGTCTGCTGCATGAAACCATCAGCTGAGTCAATATTTGACACTGTTCCCTCTAAAGCACAAACTCACTTCAGTGCTCTTAACTGCAAAATACATGGAGGCTACTTGCCCTGTAAGGTAGAACAGGCTATCCTGAAACCCATGGAGCAACACTTCCTGAACAAGTGACATTTCCAAGCTTTTCTATATCATTTCATTTTCATATTGTTTCGAGTCATCACCTGAGCTGAATATGCAGGTCCTTCATGCTCAGAGTTCAAGGAAATGGAGCAGACCTATTATAGAAAATTAATGAGTCTGAAACCAAGCAATAATAATAAAAATCCCCGTTATTAAAAGCAAAGCCATAGGAAATGGGAAGGAAGTAATTAGAAAGTGTTTTAATATTTTACCCTAACTATTAGGATTATATTAACAGGCTTGGGGTTTTCTGATTGAAAGCAAGCTCTGCTAGGAGAGTAAAATTCTCAACTGCGTGATTGTAAACCAAGAGAGAAGATGTTCCCCAGCTCAGCAGTGAATAGTGGTTAGTGATGCAATCAGTGAGCGTGGCTGGAATTTCTAGGTGTAATAACGCATGGTGAGCCCACAGGGTCAACCCATCTGTGGAAAGGAAGGAAAACATATTGTTGATTCAGGGATGTGGTTAGCACTTAAGGTAAAGACTGACCGACAGTGATTTATAGCTTCAAATTCCTTTTCGCACTTGTGTGAGAACCTGAACCAAACAAAATACAGACGTTTAATATTGTACAGGATATAGAGAGTTTTCCAGGGAGTGCTTGCACGTTGGGTATCAGAGTTACATCCTAAGTGTATGATGCTACAACATAAATATTTAACACAAAATAACAGCCTCTGTGGAGGGGAGGTGGGATAGCAATGGGGGAACAAAGCATGGCTGAAAGTTAAAAACTTCATTCGCAGATCAAGAAGCTTTCCTCACACAACTGAGAAGTCAGGAGGATGTTCACACACAGGTGTGATCTTAACTTCACATCGTAAAGCCACACAGTTAGGTGGCAGATTAGAACAAAAACACCAAATAATTTCACCAAAATTGGGTGAAGTACATGACCCTTGAGCTGAGATATTCAAGTGACAACTGGTACATAGGTAAACCAGCTACATCAGGGCTGGTTACATTTTCTATCACTGGATTTCATTGACTTGAAAAAAACTTGCAGAACTTCTTGTAAACAGACACTACGAGAACTTTAGAGTTGTCAAAAATGAGTAAAGCACCAACATAGGTAAAACAACAAAAAATAAAACAACAATTTGAATATCACACATTTGAGCATGACTTTTCTAGAAACAGTTCTAAAATCTATAAGTAATTTTAAAGGGTTTTTTTTAATAGCGATGTGAACTTAGAAGGAAAAGGGATAGTAATGGGCTTAACACTGAAAATTGCTTTTATAGAATATTAATGAAAACTTTATTTCAGAATCAGCAGCCCACTACACTTGTTTGATTTTAAGTGTTTTCCAATTATGTAGCTTCCGAACATATAATTTTGTTGCTGATGCTCATATATCTAGATTCTAAATATTATCTTAAACACATGGATCATTGTCAATTGCTTCTTCTGCTGTACTTTCCAGATAAAATTAATTTGTGTGTGTGCCCTGTATTAGACACAATATCTGGGGAGTTTGCCCTTTTCTTCCCTCAAACAAACTTCAAAGAGAAGCAGGTATATTAAAAGAAGAAAGAGAAATACTTTTTTGTAATCTGCTGCCTCCTTACAGTCCCCAAACTAAAATTCTGCCCAAATTACATTACTGTAAATATCTTTTCTCTCAAAGAGACAATTAAGGTAGAAAACAATGGCAGGACAAATATTCATCACATTATAGACGTGCTGCTGAAAGCTGTGAAGATACTTCAATGGCAACTAACAAAGTAAAATGAATGCAAACAAGAACAGAACATTCCCTGTTTTACTCAGGCTTGCTTCCATCCAGTGCCATTACAATAAATAACCAGCCTGGGTTTCTTTCACTTCTATTATGATGGGTTTGAGACATTGCTGGAGCACCTTGAGGGAATGACAAGAATTTGGTTCTGCATTCACTTTCTGAAAACTTCTCCAACTCAGAGCAACCTTGAGCAATGCCTAGCATTTATTTCCCCAGAGTAGACATAAAAGAGGATTCCCTTTTCAAGTATAATCCACTCTGTAAATCCCTCAAGAGCCATTTGACTCAGCCAACATTATCCTCTGGCCTTCCATGGCTCAGACTGCTGGCAGAGGCTCTGCAGCCAGGCTGGGGCTGAGCTTTCAAGAGTGATCACTGTTGTCATTTATAAATCGTGTGGCGGCTGTGCCTTTGAGACTCAGGCATGGAGGAAAACCCCTCTGTGCAGAAAAAAAAAAAAAAAATCTGCTTGCCACAAAGCCCTTACAAAGTGGCAGCTGCCTCCTCAGTAAAGCATCCTTGTTGGAGACAGCTTGGATTAGCCCATATATTCCCACACCTCTGTGTCTGGGTCAGTAGCACCATTCACTCTCCATGGAAAGTTTTGCTTTGCTCGGAGCCAAGAGTTAGTCCTGCCAAAAGAGGTATGATAAACGTCTGTTGCCTCCAAGCAAAATATGGAAAACAGCTTCTTTTCTCTGACTGCTTGTTTGTTTGTTTGTTTGTTTTCTCTTGGTGAAAGTCTCTCTCTATTCTGCTGGGGACATTGCAGGCTAGGCTGACACTACAGCTTGAGCTGTTTCTAAGACACTCTCCCTGTCCAGCTTGGAGCAACACTTTTGATGTAAGCATGTCTAACCTTTCAGAATAAACCCTGCAATTCACCAGAGCCTTTCCATCAGTTTTCTCCTGGCTCCAGCTGAGCTGGTTGTTTGCATCACTGGGAGGAAGAAGCAGGATCAAAATGGGATGGGGGACCCCTGTTGCCCCTAGCCCTGTCCCCACTGCCCTGCTGCCTCAGTCCCCAGGGCACAGCACCCCTGAGCAGCTGCCACCAGTGCCTGGATTCCCTCCTGGGACCACGAGACCCTGACATGAGTGCTCTTCTCCGTATTCCTCCATTTCTGACCCTGTAACTCCCCACAGCCCTTGTCTTTTGTTGTGCTCCGCAGCCTGCTGTTTATCTCCACATGTTTGTTTTTCCTCTGTCTCCTTCTCTTCCTGGGAGGGCCAAAAGGTCTTGCTAGGGTTGAACTGGTGCCTGCTCCTAAATGAACTACAAAAGGAATAACTGATTTTTCAGTTTCTGGTTTTTCTGTCAGAGCAGGTCGCTATCAGTCAAGCAAATGGTGTCTGAAAAAGGGGAAATTATTTTCTCCTCATCCTTTTCCTCACTTGTGTGGAAGTGGAAAGGGTTTATGCTTTAACACAGATGATGGATGAGAGATAACACAGACTGGTGAGATGAGAGGAGACATTTCCACAGCTTCACCTAAATTCCGGTTTCTGTGACGCTAAAGATTTCAGAAATATTTTAAACTAATAAGCTCATAGCCTGAAATTCTTCTGAGGAAAATCCCTGAATCATTAATGCCACCCTTTCCTGCTCCCCCTCAGGCAAAAGCACACCCTCACCCCCCAAGAAAACAAGCTGAATGAATAACTGCTGCAACAGGAGGAGGGATATAAAAAATGATTTAATGACAACTTCGATCATTTCAATATATAGATGACCTGGGCAAAGAGGCATTGCCTTAGAGGTGGAAATTTCCAGGTCACCAGCTAGGAAAGAGTGAAACACAGATGGGACTTTTTCAGTGCAGTTGCAAATGGACATTTGGTATTCTTCAAACAAGTGCATATTTGTGCCAAAGAGCTGCCACTGAAAGATGCACCAGCGCTACTCACATCTGTTGTTTCGGTAATTGTCCCATTCTAGAGAAATGAGATTTCCTCTGCTTAGTCTGAATCGGTTCTACTGTTCTTTTATAAAACGAGTGCTTATGTGGGCTTATCTGAAACTTAGTGTGGGAATATCCCCAGTACTGCAAGGGCAGAATGAAGCAGGACCATAGAATTATATATGTAGAATTATGCTGCTGCTTGCCACAATATTGTGACAGTACTTGCCATATGCCACAACAGATGTTCATCATAAATTTAACACTGAAGCAATGGATTTCATCACTCGAAAAATTATCACTCTGCTCTTTTGTGAAATGTTTGCAAGAAATTGCTTTATTTTTAAATCCACCTCTTTTCCTGCCTATTCTTAAGTCACTATTCCGCCAGCATCTTCTCCCATATGTTTTATAGTGACTCCATTGTATTGTCATTACGTTATTGTGTCTCCCCTTTTGCTCACCCCACACTTTTAAAAAAAAGGCAGAGTCTATTTAAACCTGAAGAATTTGGCCAGTTTAAAGAAAGAATAACCTGAACAATGCTCTCAGCAAAAGTTTCTTAGCAGATGGTGTTGCAAGTTCATTTATAAAATGTAATGTTTTGCAGGGACTGAACTTACAGTATTTTTGTTTTCTGTTGTTTATTTGCAGAATCATTAATGATCATTATAAAGAGATCTCATCCAGAATCAGACCACCACTGTGCTACAGGTTGGTTAATACCTGTCATCAAAAATTAAGACCAGCTTCTATATGGAAGCCCAGAAGTATTACTCTTCCCTCTTTAAGTATGGAAAAAATCTAATACTGGGACAGCTGGCCCACCTAAGAGAAAGGTGACTTATTCTAGGCATTGAGAAGAGACCATCACCATGAAGGCAATCTGAGGCACAGGCAGAATTGAATCCATTTTTCCTGAGCTCCAAGAGCTTTAAGAAACTTCCAAAGGACCTTCTATGCATGAGTAGTAGTCAATGAGAAAATGAATTAGAACTGTTAGCATCTAAGGTGAAATACTGAGACATTAAATGTAGATGTAATAGGAAAATTAGACAGTTCTCTACCATTGGAAAGTAAAATTTGATTTTTTTTAGGGTTAAAATTACTGGGCTAGAAGTGAGAGGATAATGGCGTACAGGACTTTGAAAATGAAGATGGTTAACATTGCAGGCCAAGCTGTCCAGAGCAAAGTTGGGTCTATTGTTGCTGTAGAAAGTGCACTTCAGTTTTGTTACAGGTATATGAAAAGGGTGATGACTATCAGTAAATATTCAGGCAATAAACAGAATGTTAAGGAGCATTTCTACATGCATGAAGATGTCAGTGTCACAAGCAAGTAATCTGTTTGACAAACTTTCAGGATCTGAAAAAATCAACACTTTGTGAGAACCTCATTCACAATTTAACAATTATATAAATCATTCTTCTTTTAAGTAGGATGTCAGTGGGTACGTTTTTCTGACCAATGTTAATTTCATCGGTGGGCATCTGGAAAACCCTGCAGGGCTCTTGTCTGATGGACACCCTGGGAAAATACACCTCTTATACTCCCAGTGATGCCAGAGATTACAAAGGAATTGCGCTTCGCTTCCTTAAACAAGTCTAATGTGCTTTTTTTAGACTGATCACCAGAATCTCCTTAAATGCAGTTGAGCTCATTCAAGGGAGGCCTTGAGTTCCTAGGCTTTGATGTCAGCATGCAGGCACTGAGGACTCTGCTGGCCCATGAGTCATTTTCATGCTGCACTCTCTCACAGCATACTCATGCCTGCCACTGAGCTGGAGGAATGGTCTCCGCTCTTATCAGACTTCTCCAAGAATGTGGATGCAGTAATTGCTCCACTCTTTAAGCCTCTTGTGGTTTCTGCAAAAGGCATTTTTTCAAACTGCAGCCAGAACGAATTAACCCAGAGACACAGAGCTCGCAATTAAAATAAATACATTAAAAAAAAAAACAAGTCTCAATTTTTTCCAGTAGCAGAAGATGCTGAAAACATTCAGGTGCTGGCAGTCAAATGTACATTTTAGAATGAAAATCATCAAGGATGCCCAAGTGCTGTGGGTGCTCGGATGGGAAGGTGGAGGCACAGTCAGGGCTGGTCCTGGACAATGGGGTACCCAAGGGAGAGGAGCAAGGCAGGGCCAGTGGATTTGCCATTTCCCCTGCGCTCTGCGGGCAGGACACAGCTGCATTCCCCTTGCACCCTGCACATCACAGACTGGGCCTGGGCACTGTCCCTTCAGAGAAAGCAAACGCTGAGCTCAATGCTTTCATGGGCAGCTGAGGAAAAACCTATAGCTCTCTGGCTGTGAAAGACAGAGTGTGAGCTTTTCACCCACAGATGTGTTTTCTCTGGCCCTCCCGTGCCACCCTAGGCAGCACAGGTCTGCAGAGTTCTTTTTTCTTCAGTAAATTCCAGCATCTCCTACATGTTTACATTGGGGAATGCAGGAAAAGTGAGCGTATGTTTTAAATGAAATGTAACTACTGTCAGAAGCTACTGGGAAAAATTGAGCTACCACCCAGCTAGATCTGTGGGTAGGCTTTTTTATAATTCAATAGAAAAATGAGACAGCAGCTCACACATGCTACATCCATCACACTTCAAAGAAGTGTGCGAATAAAAACATATTTGTGGTGTTGTTCAGCATGCTGAACAAGCTTCATGCAACAACCTGTATCTTCCATCTGTCTGTAATTTCCAGTGGCTCCACTAACAACTTGCTGCATGAAAAGGCATCAACATTAATATGAGTTTATATCAGCAGCACTTGTCAGAAAATATTTCCCTACCTTCCCGTGCCATGCACCATCTCATGCTTTGGCTTTCCAGCCAGAAGCTGGAATTTACCATGGAAAGCAGACAATCCACACACACACACACACACACACACACACACACACACACACAAAAAAAAAAACCAGAAAAAAAAGAAAAAAAATTAAAAAAATTTTAAAAAAAAATTTCCGTCCAAAACGGATTATACAGCAGTGTTTCAGCCAGCTGTGCCTGCAATGCTGCTAACAGAGAAGGCCACAGAGATAAGCACAGGGGCACCAAACCAGCTGATGGACTTGAGGGTTCTGCAAGCTCCGAGCTCGCAGGACAACATAATTTTCAAAGAGGACACTTTCACCTTTTCACAAGCATGAAGAAGGCGTGGGTCACAGTAAAACAGACGAGTGAGACATCATAACATGTCCCAACTATGGAAATATGAAACTCAGCCATTGAAAATCTCCCAGCTAGAGAAGCCTTTGATAAGGAAAAGGTTCAGCTCCTTGTGCAGAGCTCCATGTTTCCATGGCTAGTCTGTTGGTGTCCAAACAAGCCTGTGACACAGGTGTTTCTGTACAGCACCATCATTTCACACACCTAAAGATCTCAGTCCTTCCATGGATAACTCTCTTGTGTGCTGCAGAAACAGATGCTCCTGTGAAGTTTCATCCCACATATTCACAGAAGCTCCTGCTTTCCAGAATCAGGAATGAGAAAGCTGTAAAGACAGAGATTTCATCTGCTCTACAGGGCCTCTCGAAACAAATTTGGAGTTTTATTTTTAATATTATTCCTAGTTGTTGAGTGAAGCAATAAAGCATGACAGGTCTGTTTTTCGCTTCATGATTGGCTACCTTGGCATGGCCTAAACTTCAGAGCCTGAACTGAGACTCCTGAAAGGCACTGAAATTTTGGGTAAAATCCTTCCTCTGGTGAGTTAATGATGACAGTGTTAGCTGACATAATTAGAACTAAAAGTTTACTGGTTTATACCTCATAGCCATTCACAAGAGGGGACTCGCCTCTTAGGACATGTTTCTGTATTAAGGGCTTGATCCAGAGCATACTCGAGTGAATCTTTCCACGAACTCCAGAAGGCCTCAGGCCTCCAGCGCTAACACAAACGTCCTGCAGGATTTTGGAACAGCTTCCACACAAATACTTGCAGTTTCTTCTTTGTTTTCATCCCACATGCATCCATGACACAACAATTAAACCAGCAAAGCTATGGGGCATTTTCATTGGGTTGGTTTTAACCCCCACTTTTGCCTTCTCCGGATGAAAGGCACAAGAGAATTCCTGCACAGAGGTTTGGTCTCTGCATGGTGGGAATGTTTTATTTCCAGTAGTGACATCTGTAGTCACATGTGCCCCCAGGGAGGCCTGCTGTGTCCAGCAGAAGAGATAAAAGAAGGGTCTTGTAAATATATCTTGCACCTCGTGCACGTCTAAGAAGGTTCCGTATAAATAGCACCATAACTTTTGCACTTGGTGGCACTTGAGCGCATTATAAGCAGCAACAGGTGGGAGGCATGTTTGAACAATTGAGAGGGCTGTAATAACCGTGCTTAGGAGGTCTATTATGTTCCTAATGCAAATTCCACACGCATATTTGGTTATTTCAAACAGTTTGGGCTTTCTGGCTGGATTACAGGGCTGTTAGGCTAGACAGTGCAAGTCTATGGTTTGAGAAAGGGTAAGATGGGTTTTGTTTAAGCAGTTTTGGGGAGAAGAGGTAAGGTGGAAGAAGTGACAGCCACAGAGCCATTTTGTTCAGCTGAGTGATGATGGGCAGCTAAAATGTTTGCACTTTGTATTTCACACAGGGTTAATGCTACCCCGAATAGCTGTTTCCCCCCAGGACTGCATAGTACTGCAGAATGTAAAAGGAAAACTAAGTTTAGAATTAGAATATACAAGGGAAAAAATGTAGATAGGTTTTTGGCACTGGACTGTGGATGAAATCCAAGCCAAGAGCACTTTGCATTTTCTAAAGATATTTGGAAGTGAATTGAAATTGCAGAAATGCCTACCTCTGGGAACAAGAGAACAGGGCATAGGAATCTGGAGAACTGGAAAAAAAATGAAAGAGCACAGCCAAAAACTTCATATGGCTCAGCACTTGATGGTATAATGTTGCTCAGCAGGACAAGAATCTCAGTCCCTGCAACACAGACGTCAGTCAGGGAGGAAGGTTATTGTCTGTAGTCCCTTTCCATGAAAATCAGGAAGACAATGAAGGGAAGTGCTATTGCTTTCTGAGATTAAGAGCAAATTGTTAATTACAGGTTTCTTTATTTCTGAATTAGCAACATATTTTAAAGACCTCACTAACTAGTGTCTGTAAATTTCTCAGTCCTTCAATCTCAATCAGCACCACATCCTACGTGAAATTAAATTCTGTGCTCTGGAGCATCTGCATGGAGGAAAAAAATGACAAATTGTTAAATTATTGTACCAAATTACCCCCAAAACTCAACTCTGCAAAACTATAGAGATTTTAAAGGGCAAAGAAAAACATTGTCCCTTATGTTCCTTGCCCTTGAATAAACCGATGTTAGTGTGTGCTTTACTTTTGCTCTGAACTTCTCAATATGCTCCTACTGGAATTTGTGGTTAGTTTACAAGTAGATAGAACAGGTCAAAAAAACAACACCGAAAACATAGGAAAATGTCAATGACATTTTTATTTTTCAGGATTTAAAGCAGACTTATGTGATTGATCAAGTGTAAATTCAGGTGGTTTTTTTTTACCTTTCTTCCAAAAAAAGGAGATTATTATGGTTTTTCGTCTGTTATCCAAAGCAAGGTTTTTGTAAATCAGCCATTTTTTAAAAAAAAAATAAAGTAAGTTTTTATTTTTCTCAGAAAATAAAACTGAATTTTCTGGTTTATTTAAAACCTAAAGTAAAATAGGCCATTCTTATTTCAATAGCAATGTCCATTTAGAAAAAAATATTTGGGAAAAAAAGAATACCCTCAAAGATGACAGACAATCAATCACTTTTGTGATGGACTTCAATCGAAGCAATTCTTTAAATGTAAATGTTTATATTTGAACACTTTCTGCCTGGGTTTTCTCCTGGGGAAGTAGCAGTTCATTTTGTAGGCAGTGAACATGCAGGCTTCAAAGCTACACAGTAGAAGCCAGTGGGAGTCTTGGTACTGACTTAGTGGGAGAAGGATTAAGCTCTCAGACATTATATTGATGACAGTCTTGGAAATCAACTGTCAGTATAGACTCACCAGATGCAAGGCAGGGGTTTGATCTCATATGCATAAGCATGTGAGCCACTTTGGTTATCCCCAGTTCTGTTCCTGTAGTGCACCTTTCATCAAGACCCTATTCAAGGGTCATTTTTCTAAAGAGCACTAAAAAAAAAAAAATCCAGTGAGGTCTTTTCTTCCTTGCACTCATGCTCAGGAAAGAGAATCTGTGGGTTGTTTTGTCTGGGGTTTTTTCTTTTATATCCATGAAAAATTTTGATGTGAATTGGCCTGTAGCCAACAGCATTTCCTTGTATGAATTTATTTTTGACATAGTTATTAGATTTGAGTGGCACAGTTTCTGCAAGCGAAGTTCTTTAAACGTGTACAACATCTATAAAGGCAGAATAAATTTCCACAATTCACCCACTTTCTTTCCTTCTTGCCTTCTTGTGGAGATATTGCTTCTCAGGATGAGGTATAAATTCTAGTATCTTTTTCATTTTGCTTTCAAGTCTCACAAATCTTGGCTTTCAAGGAGCCTAAAGTCAGGCAACTCTGAAAAAAGCTCTTACTTGTCTAAATCCCTTAGGCCTTACAAGACAGCAGAATAATGCCTTAATATCTTTAAGAAACTGGAAACTGTCAAGAACTGTGTTACCACCAACTATTATCGTGGGCTTGACATGAAGAGTTTGCTGAGAACTGGACTGAGATCACTAAGCAATGTCAGAAACATGTATGATAGAAAAGGGATTCATCTCATGCCACCAATTGTTATACTCAAACCACTTACATGACAGTGCCAATTAAAAGTATCACATCCAGCTAAATCCAAAGTGGAAGGTTTTCCATAGCATTACTGGTCATAGGCTGCAGTTCTATCTCCACTACAATTAACAATAAAATTACTTAGTTCAAATAAATTTAATGGGATTAGTGAAGCTATGACCCAATCTTGATTTCACTAAGGATGTGAGACAATGGACTCAAATTACCACACAAGAAATTCTGGCTCAATATCAGGAAAAACTGAAGTCCCAGTCAAGCACTGGAACAGTCTGCCCAGACTGGTGGTAGCATCTCCATCCTTGGAGAAATGCAAATCTGAGAGGGCAAGACTCTGGGCAGCCTGCTCCCACTGTACCTGGTGAAGGAAGGAGGTTGGGCTGGAAACCCTGAAGATCCCTGTCCACCCCCAGGGGTTCTACAGCTCAAAGTCCTTCTCCCTAACACTACTGGAAGGTAGGAAATGGGATGTGTATATGTCTCTCATGCATTACACTCCTAAAACCCCTAATGCTTCCACATCTGATGGCATTTCATGCTC
The DNA here is from genome assembly GCA_036630365.1 of Acanthiza pusilla. Taxonomy (NCBI): domain Eukaryota; kingdom Metazoa; phylum Chordata; class Aves; order Passeriformes; family Acanthizidae; genus Acanthiza; species Acanthiza pusilla. Next base: position 15,123,667 of record JAXCHO010000017.1, read on the forward strand.
ACCAAGCCATCCTTCATATTTTCACTGTCAATACACTCTGGTAATTCTGTAATTCTCCTCCGGTTTCTAGCTGGCTAAGGGTTAAGGCTGAGTGGTTCTCAGGATCCCAGTGCTGGGCTTGTAAGGAGTTCTGTCTGGTTTTTGTCTCTGAGAGCTGCCTTTCAGCCAGCCTGTGCTCCTCTTGCTTTTCCTTGGCTTGACTGTTTGCCTCCTCTGCATCTGAGTGCATTAGATACGGAGCGCGGGGGATTTACAGTGCTGCTGGCAGTACCAGACAGAGAACAGCTTTGTAACTGTATCCCTGTCCTCCAGCAGAGAAAACCTTTGATGGAGATCTCGGCTCACTGATGCACATGTAGGAACACAGCCCCTCACTGCCCGCCTTTCATTGACATTATAGTGATAGCCATGCACACGCTGTGAAGAGAATGGCAGAGCCTGAGCATGACATGTCTGTGTCTCTGTGTGCCTAGTCAGACCCTTCCTTGCTATAAATCTGTGTTGCTTAAATCTTGCTTCATCATGCTGTGGTCATTCCCATCAGGCAAAGGAGAACCTGACCCACGACATTCCCAAAAGTTTATACTTCTGAAGTAATAATATCTGTAGGTCATCAAAACTCTGTAACTCACTGCTGTCTCAAAACTAAAAACCCAGTGGTCACAAGAAAACCTTTAAGGGCATGTGTCCTTGGAGAATTGTTTCTGAATGACAAAGCTGAGGTCTAGAGCTGTGACACTCATCTGTGCCTCATCTCAGTGGCTAGAAATGTGCTGAGCTCTCTGGATATTTGGCTAAACACGTCAGCCAGATGGTTCCCTGGTGGGCAGAGCGGTGAGAAGCATTCTGGAAGATTTGCACAACATCATGTTACATGACATCATGCTACCTTGTCCAGGAGAGCCATAAAGAGGCTCTGAACCTCATGGAAGATATCTGCTCCCGGAGCTTGGAGATTGCTTAGGAAATGAGCACACAGGCTGTCTCTGCAGCACTGCAGCAGAAAAGGGCTGGACATGAGCAGACGGAAAAGAGAAGGAAATCTAAATATGATTTTCTGATGGCAGGTCTCCATAAATACTCTCCATTATTTTTTGAATGACTTCCAAAATTCATCCACAAACAAAAGTGGCAAAACATCAGTTCCAAGTGCACAACACAGCAGTGAAAATATAAAATATCAGGCTTTCCAGGGACATATTATTTTCTTATAGCATGTTAAAGAATAGTCATAATGCTTTGAGCTGAAACCTGTTCCTAAACTTTCCTGCAGGATCTCAGCCTACAGTAGTTCGCTCAGAATTATATTCAGCAGTTGACTACTAAAGAAATGTTCTATTATTAACTAACATGTAATTAGTTCATTAAAAAATACCTCAGCTGAATAGTGTGTAACATAATACAGCCTACTACTAGAGTGAGGAGATTTCAGGCCCGGCACAAATGGAAGTAAAATTACAGTGCAAAGAAGGGGAAAGGAGACAGTGCCAGCTGGCAGGGTACTAACTGTTTCAAATTACTGTATGTTTATGACCTCTGTGTTCTTAAACAAAATTAATTAGATTATGCTATTTGAGAATCTTGGAATGCAGTGGCCACATGTCAGTCTTATCTGAACCACACATCTTAAGTATAATTAAGATGTTCTTAATTTCTCCAGGTATTCCTTTTATACACACATACACTCACATGTGTGTGTTTAAAGCGGTGCCTGTGGGAAGTGATAAACAACAGACTGCAATCGCTGAGATGTGTTTAAGGTGGCTGCTTGCTTTGTAGGACTTGGGGGCTAAATCCATGAAAGGGCTCGGAGAAGACTTCAATGCTCACCTGCTGCTTTAGGTCCCCAGTCAAAAATTCTGAGCCTCAGGACCCACGTTCACCTGCCACCGGTGGGGGCTATTTACCCTTTTTGCAGGTGACTAAACTTTCAATGTCACAGTTTCCTGTGCTCTTGAAGTTCTGCTGCTTATTGTAACAAGTCACTTTGCCTTTTTAGCACTGATAATTTAGCAGCTCTCCCGTGTTGAGTTGGGCTAAGCTTCACCAATATCCCTGCAGATTGTGGGGTGCTGTGGGAGCGCTCACCAACAGATTGAGTGCCACTGGGAAAAATAATTCAGATGGTGCTCTTCCTTGATGTTGCTCCAGAGGTCAGAGCACCAAGGGATGCGTCCATTTCCTTCTCCAGCCAAGGAGACTTGAAGTCTCACCTACCACATCACAGAGCACATCCTCCTCTTTAGAGGGTGGTATTTGGTGGAGGTGGAAGAGGGGCTTTGGAGAGGGTGAGTGTGGTGAGTGAGACACAGGAGGGAAAGAAAGGAGATGAGGAAATGCTTATTGCTTCATCAATGGCTACGTGCTAATTGGAGCAAGGAGAAAAGCTCTCCCTCTTAATCATCCTAATGAATGTCATTCCCACTACTTTTCTCGGACATAGTGAACGCTCCCCAGTTCTGAGAAATGCAGAAAAAAACTTCAAAGAAAGGTGAGAAAGTTCTTTACTTGCAGAACCCCAGGGACTGGGCGGTAATGCATATTCCAGCAGAGAGTGAAACATGTACTTGAATTTCATCAGGCTTACAACATCCTTGATGCTTATGCTGAACCCTGAGCAACGACGGAGACAGACTATCACCATACACTCCTCTGGGTATGCCTTGAAAGAAAGAACAATTTTTCTTTCTTCCATCAGTTTTGAAAGAATTCAGATGCATATCTTTTACAAGGCATTTCAGGACTTTGAATTCTCAGGGGAAACACTAAAGGGGAAAAAACTGTGCAAAAAATCCCCCTTGAACTGAAGTGAAATTTAAGCTACCCTTCATTGTTGATGTTTACTAGTGGGCAGTACTGTGGTTTCCTCATAAACATGATGGTCCTTTTGGAGCCCATGCTTGGGGAGTTTCCATCGCTCACAGGCTTGTTGCTCAGAACAATATTGCTCAGCAGTGGTACATCATTTTACATGCTCTGTGCACCAAGCATTTATGTAAACTCCAAGATCTACTTGTATGGATAGCCCCTTTTAGGGCTTGCTTGCTAGTCCTTTCTGGACAGGCACTTTAATACAACTCTATCTCCTGCTATTCCTAATTAACAAGTGGTAAAGCTAAAATATTCATCACTGTCCTACTAGAAATGAGTTGCAAAGCCTGTGGTAGAAGTCAAGACCTCCCTTGGCCTCCAGTTTCCTTATTCCTCTGTGCACCATTGAATTGGCAAAGAAAGTGTAAAAAGAAATCTTTGTGACTGTTAAGTGGCTGCCATTTTGGCTAAGGAAAATAGATCTGGCTGTCTAATAGATCAACACTACCTGTTCAGACTGAATGGACCTCTCCTCAATAAACACAGACCAAAAGCAGTCATCTGTGGCAAATACACATTAGTTATCAAATGTGATGGGAAAGTTTTGAAGGGCCACTGCTGTGAAAAATTAATCATGTTAAAACTTGATCCTATGTTCTCTGAAACAGCTGGCTCCTTCTCCCCAAGATTTGGTTTCAATAACCTTTTGCTGAAAAGACATCTTTAAATACACATTACTGAATTAGTTTAAAACAGTTTAATGCTCTGACCTCCAGAATTTTTCTCATATTTGTTGTGCAGAATGCAACACAGGCAGCAAATTCAGTGAATTTTGTTGTTTCTCTTAGATGTATGCTCATATTCCTTTACTTCCTCTTGACATGTGTCTTCCTCTCAAAATGTTATCATCCTCAGGTCACAGCCTGCTATAAAAATTATATTAGAAATGCTAAGATACCATCAGACTTTACAAAAGGAAACTTCAAACCAACCCCTCTTCCATGTTTACTGTGGCATTTATTATATCTTTTTCAATCACAGAATTGCTTCTTCGTGGAGCTTAAATGACACTGTACATAAGGTGGATTGTCTCATAAGATGAGAGAGAAAGGGTTGGAAACTATAGAGAGTGTCCTTGTTTGAAAAGAGAAACTGCTCACCAGTTATATTTCTTGAGGGTTTTTTTGCTTTGTGTTTTGTGTTGGTTTGTTGTTTGGAGGTTTTCTGACTCTTACCTGGAATAGAGTGAAAAGCTAGCTAAGAAAGGTAAAGACAGCCTTTTGCACATAAAGTTGAACCTTCTTTTCTAGCTCCCATATTCTTCTTAGACCTCCTGGACCACAGCTGGCTGCTTCACAGTCTGCATGTCTCAGTTGGAATAATGTGAAGAATGTATTGTGTTGGACTGGTACAAACCCTTTACCTCTGCACAAGTGTGTTACTTCACTAAAACATTATTGTTTCCTTCTCCTTGACAGGGACTTTTCAACTGATAGATCAGCAAATAAAATGCCCCTGGAACAGAAAGAGAATAAAAATTTCTTTGGCAGAATGCTGTGCTGTTGACAGGTGATTTTTCTAAGAAAAGTATTTGCCTAGGGGTAATGGGCATAATTGGATACTGTTTTACTCCAGCTTAATGCCAGGCTTTGCAGATTAAAACAAGGCCCTTTGAATTCAGCAAGCCATTATTTAAAATAGAAAACAATTATCTTGTGTTCTGGCTAATGTCTGGTAAAAAGTAATTTGATTAACCAAATATGAGAATGATAGGAAGTGTTGGTGTTGGCTTGTCCCAGTATTTTTCAAACAGTAGAATACAGTATTTGTGCAATACATTTCCATGCAATGAAAGACTTTTTTTCCCCATGTTGTAAAATGGATGATACTTATATCATTGTGGTAAATGTATAAGAGGGGGGTCCTGGTTTTCATTACCTTCATTTTTTATGCTGACATCTGGACAGTTTCAGTGCGGCCAAAACTAGTCCCACAAGCATAACTTTTGTTCTTGCCCTCATGGCTCCCTTTCTCCTGCAGAAGTCAGGTCCTTGTTGTCATGGCTAGCAGTAGCCTGATTTGGAAATTTTATATGAAATATGTTCAAAGTTAGTGCTTTAACAAAAGCTGTGGGAAATGGAATGTACTTAGGATCCAAAAGGCACAAAAGCAAAGGTGGGTCATGGGCTGATTATGCAGAAACAGTTTCTGCCACAGATTTCAAGGCCATGTACCCTTCCACTTGCACAGAAAAAGGAAAATCACACCACAGTCACCCCAACACTTACCTAAAGTAAAGAACTTTGAAGCCCAAAAGACCAAGGACTGAAAATCAGCACACTAAGGGTAAATGTTTCTAATCACTCTTGTATCTTCTTCTGTTTCAGATCAAAATACAAGCTTGTATTCTTCTTTTTCTGCTCAAATAACTTGTTTTCATCTGCTGGCCTTGTTTTTTTTTTTTTTAATTTCTCTACCCTGAAACTCCCATTTGTTTGCCCATGTTTATTCTTACAGAATCTGTTTTGTTCTTTCCCTTCCTCATGATGTAGAATATTATTTCTATATACACTATTAAAAAGAAATATAAAAAAAACCCTGTGTGATTCTCCCTACTTTTCTCCAAGAAAGAGGAAAGCAGTCACAATGCACTCTCCTAGGCCTGGGTCAAAGAGATGTACAATTTCTTTAAGAGTCTGTCTCAGCAGCAGTCCCTGCCAGCTCTCTGCCCATCACAGCCAAGGCAGTGAGTCCAGGACAGAGTGCTCTTGGAAGGGGCTTCCTTGCATTTGGGAGCTCTGGCAAGCTTTGTGCAGATCTTTTAGCTACAACTGTTTAAGATTATTTAGTGGCTTTTAAGCACTGTTCATGCCCATTCCGAACAAGCCCACAGAACATCTGCACAGTGTCTGCTAGCTGTGCTCAGGGAATGTACCAACAATCCTATATTGTTCTAAGCAAACATATATCAGTCCAGACTCTTTTCCCGTGTCTTACTCTCCTCTTCGAGCATTGTGCAGGCTGTGACCTTTCATTGATTCAGGCATGGAAACTATAATAACAATATTGAGTAGTTGTATTTGCTTTGGAAAAGTAATCCTATTGTTCTCCTCTTTGAAAGCTTAAACTAACAGTCAGCATGAATGTCATCTTTATAAAATGATAGGAAACCTACAGTGTCTGGTATTAATAAATGCTTCTGTGCTCAGTGTCTGCACAGGGCTGGGACTGAGGGGAGAGAATGAAGTCCTTATGACAGAACTCGGGGGTAGTGTCTCTTGTGAGTATTTTTATGAGATGCAACTGCTACAGAAGCGCATCTTGTGCATCCCAAGGCAATCAGTTTGCTCGTCAAGGGAGCACAGTGATAATTTATTCCTGACAAGAGAGGAGAATCCATAATGGTGGTCTGGACTGCCACTGCTGTTTGCTGATTCAATTCGAGTCTCCTCTGAGCTGTTGAGGGCAGGATCAGAGGAAGAATTCCTGCTGGGAATACATGGGGGGAGGTAGCAGCCACACATCAGTGAGCCCTGTGCTGTATCATAGTCAGTCCCAAACGCTGCTCAATTTTACTTTTGAACCATCCAATAGTCCTGAAGTGCAAGCAACAAGGACTTTATAAGGATAAAGGTGACAGCAGAGAATTCTGCACTGACTACATCTGTAGACTGCAATCACTTAGAAAATTGATCTAATTTGCCACAGTATTTTTCATAGCCTATTTGCTGTTGTAATGAGTGGTAACTGAGGACAGTGGTGGAAGATTTGTCTTAAGGTTATTATACAGGGCAGGGTCTCAAGAGAACTGGATTGGTTCATGGTTCCTCTTTAGTTTTCTGCATGGATTCAAGAGAGTCACTTAATCTTTCCCAGCTTCTTTTCCCTGTCTACAAAAGAATAATGTTTTTTGTCTGTTAAAGTTGTAAGCTCCTTAGTACCAAAGTGTAACTGCATTATATGTTTATACTGTTGAAAATACATGTGGCTTTGATCTCAACAGTGGCCAACATCCAGTCATTAATAAAAATAGTATTAATTAAAAGTAACGACCTCATTACATTTTAATAGGGCTGTATTAGATAACAATGGCTGTACATACCGAATTAATGTAATTTCCACAATTGTGCTCAGAGTAGGGAATGATTTTGGCTGGAAACAACTCAAACAAGCTGTGCCAGCAGCTGTGAGGTCAGGAATAACTGTCGGGTTTTATTTTTCGCTCTTGGTATTCTTACAGTTCATTCAGTAAAAGGAGGAGGTGAGAAGCATACAGGGAGTTCTGATGGTGCCCAGCACTGCTTTTCTGAAGTTGGTCTTTGTTGGTAAGCAGGCAGACCTCAGACCCACTGCTTTTATACAGTCCTAGGAATAAATGGATCAAAGCAGATTATGTTACAGTAAAGTCAAAAGATATGTAGCTATTATGCTGTAAATTTTGTTTTCTTTTGCAAATCACTCCCAGAGCTAATTTTCACAAGCTGCCCATCAAATACATAAGCCTCAGAGTCTGTAAAAGTGGAGGCTTAGTGTGCACCTTGTTTCTGTGCAAAAATGGGTTTTTCTGGATAATATTTCATACAAGCACAGTTGTCAGGAGGCCAAAAACGTGTGTACATCAATGTATGCCAGCCCTAGAGATGAGTTCACCTTTCAGCTCTGAAGATAGGCTTTACAGAAGGGCCTTGCTATTGCAGTGGCAAGGAGGGAGAGACAAGGAACAATGCTGCCTTGCTAACAGACTCTTCAAAAGACCTCATATAAGAGGAAGACTTGTACAAGAAGTTGTACATCTCTTTGACTCAAGCCTTGAAGGGCTCATTGTGACTTCTTGCATCTTTCTGGGAGACTATTAGGAAGAATCCTGGAGTTTTTGATTTCTTTTTAATAGCATATAGGAATAATTTCCTGCAGCTTGTGATTGCCCCATGATTGGGGCTTGGTAGGTGTGTGATGGGCATGTGATTGCTGGGGGTTAGGGTGTGATTGCCATGTGATGGGAGTGCTGCTGATGCAGAGAGGGGCTCACACTTGATGATCAGCCAGCTGTGATGGTGAGAGATACATTAATATTTATATGTCTCACCCATAAGGACCCATGTTGAGACTGGTGACACTGCACATGGGAAGAGAAACCTTCTGCTCCCTCTAAGTTAAGAAATATAAACTGAGTAATAGCTTTTTCACAACCCCAGAATATGTAGGCATGCTTTGCTGTGCTCTCTGAGACTTTTAAATCAGTTGAAGGCTTTAAAATCAGTCTTCTTCTTTCTGATACTTGACTTATCCCAGGTAAGAAGGAAGCCAACACCTTACACAGATTATTTATGCTTGCAGAGCTGGCGGACACAAATTGTCTTGAACACAAAATATAAGAAGAGTGTCTTAAAACAAAAAAAAAAGGAATATTTTTAAATTTAAAAAATGTATGTATGAATTTATCAGTTTTCCTTCTGGCTTCTGAGTCTTTTGGGTTGTTTTGGCAAACTTCTGCCTGCAACCAGATTTGTAAAGCAAAAATATTTCAAATTCCCACACTTAACTGCATTAGAGCTTGTTGATGCCTTAAACTCATGAACTAACCACCTGGACTGCGCAGAGAGATTATATGTCTGATGCAGCCCATGTTTTGGGTACAAATATTCATGAGTTTAAAGAAATTCTAATTTCTATAACTTTTCTGCTCCCATCAAATAAAGTTTCTGCTTGTGACTGATGATGACTTACTGCTACTCTGTAAGCAGTATATTACAAACATATGGAAATGAACAGCCAGTTTGCAGTAACTTTTACCTTCAGTTTGGGGCTCAATAATCTTCATTTTCGGTTCACAGCTTACGCTGTGCCCTCTGTCTCTTCCTCTCCATTCTGTGATCTCTCTTTTAGGGTAATGCCAACAGATTTAATAATTATATCACTAGTGTTGGGCAGTGGAAAATAACAAAACCAGTGCATTACAAGCTTTTTAGGAAGAGGAAAAAAATTTCAACCATCAACTACCTAGGGCAAGGAAGGTAATGGACAGTAAAAGAAGTCCAGACACATTTCCACCTATGCAAATTAATAAACAGCGCTGCAGTTGAGGTTGATGCACTGACAAGAATCTTCAATATCTGCCAGGGAAAAAAAAAGCATGACCAGAGACTGGCATGTAGTAAATTCCAGCTTTGAATAAGGAAGAGGGAGACAGCAGGTATTGTCAATAAGCATCATCATCAAGGTAAGCTCACATGCCTCATGAATACAAGTCTGAAAATGAATTGAGTTTTGGTTTTGGCTTGTTTTTGTTTTTCCTGGAGGATTACTGACATCTTCCTTGATGATTCAAATTCTTCTCTTTGTATACTAAATTGGAATGTTGTTATGCACAGTTCTGAGTGTGGACAGGCTTGTGTCCAGATCATCAGCTTAGCAGTACCAGAAATGTTCTGTAACTCCTATAAAGAGATATCTTGGCTACTTCTTGCTCTCTGAGCTACTTTGGGCTTCTGTTTGATCTGTACCCCAGACCAGCACACGAGGTGAGGAGGAGAGACCTGGTGTGATATGGCCATGTCCTGGTCCTGTATTTCCCAGAACTCCCACATGTGTTTTTTGTGGTTCGGAAATGCCACACACCTCCTGTCAGTGCCTCAAGGTGCCCAGATGTGGCAAAGGGGGTGACTGTGAGCCCCATTCCCTTGTGAACCAACACAGAATGGGAACCAGCCTTGCTGCAGCTGTGTTCTCATACAAGATTTCCTGGCATGTGAACAGCACAGGCATTTCTCGTGGCTTCATTTTGGACTTTCTGCTGGGCAGGCAAAGTCACCAGCTCCTTGAAAGGAGAAGGAAGAACACAGAGCCAAGCTTTTAGTGAAAATTAACAGTGCTGTATAAAGTCACTATTTAATGCTCTGTTATTCTGTATCCATGAGCCGGAGAAAAGCTGCCAAAATGTGAAGTGTGAAATAGGATTTTTCTTCTATTTCATAGGAGACATGTCGAAATACAGAGAAAGAAGGGCTGAGCACATATGGATATGACATCTGGGTGGTCAAAGAGAAGCTGTCTGTAAACTGGATCTCCTTCAGGAGCTGAAGCCTTAGATGCCTTAAGTTGTTTCAAATAGTAAGGTACATCATAGTACGATTTTGGACTTGCCTACTGCAATGAGTATCGATAAATTCATGTGGTCACTATCAGACCCAAAGTAAATTTTATTATGTTTAAGCATACGGCCAATGAACCCTTTAATTATTATTATATCCCTTTACACAGGAATCATGTCAGTCCAGCTAAATGTGTGAACATTTGGCCACTGTCTCTGCTTCCTTTTTGATGCAGAAATTTCTGGCCTTGCTCCCAAAACTCCAGCAGAGCCATCAAAACAGCAGTAGGGGACAATTTGGCAGAGTGAGACCATGTGGCTCAGAGTCTGGAGACCTGGGTTCTGGTCTGGGCTTTATCACAGATTTCCTGTGGACATGAGATGAATTCACTTAATCTCACACTCCCTTAGTTTCCTCTTCTGTAGAAGAAGGATGATAATAATCACCCACTTAGCAGGGGAGTTGTGAGGCTAAGGCAATTAATGTTTCTAAATCCTGTCGATGTCCATAAGTGTAACCACTAAATAAACAAAATATATTACAAGTATTATTTATTTTACTATGTGAATATTGCCAAAGCCTGTAAATTTCGCTCAGAGACTGCAGATGAATTAGCTGTTCTCCTAAATACTCAAGTGAGAAAGAAACTATGGCCAAGGAAACTATTGCATCCTGCTTGAAGGAAGTAGCTAATGAATGAACAGTTCACTCTGGAAAGGTAGAATTTGGACATGAAATGCAGCCATTGAGCTGCTGGTTAGACCACATGACCGACTGTGGTCCTTCCTAACCTCGTCCGTTTTGTGATTCTCTGATTACGAGGCAAAGGAGCCAACAATTATCTTGAAAGAGTCCAAGATCTACTAATGCGCAGTTTGTTAACTTGAAAAATAAGTCCTAGGTGTTAATGGATTTCCCAAGTTCTGATAACAACATACAGCTGAAGTGCTTAACTCTAAATATTTTTCCAAAATGTAATCATTGTTTTCACAAAATCATCCTTTTAAAATGCAGTACAATCATGATCTGGTACATACTAAAAACTCCAATGTGTATTTTGCCTTCATAAAAATAAATAGTTTTCAGTTCTCATTACTTCATTATCATGACTTGTCCAGGATTTTATGGATTAATTCTGCTGGTAACATTTTAAATTTAATGTATTTCCAAAGGCTTTTCTGATAGAACCTTTTAACATAATGGGAATTTAAGAATCTCCTGCCACAAATATTTTGTGAGATGTTATTTTCTGATGTGACCAGTGGCATGAACCAGTGTATCTATATTACTCACCTGTGCAAAATGCTCAGAACTTCTTAGATCAGCTAATGTACCTGAACATCATAAACCAGAAAGCATTAACGTCTGCTAAACACTCATATGAATATTAAAAGTTCCCAGTATTTCCCAGACACTAGAGTGTCCTGGTTTACATTATCCAGGTACATCAATCTACTTATTGGAAGACCATAAAGCAAGGGATTTGGAATGTAAACATTTTAAAATATATAGAGACAACCTGTTCCAAATTCAGGAGCATACTGGAGACTCACTGGGCTGAGACAAGATACAAAAAAGCAATGAACTCACATTTTCCCAAGCCTGTGTTTAGTATGTTACAACCCCAATTTAGCATCCTTTTTGGAGCTTTGTTTATTCTGATTTTCTATCTTAAAAATTCTCGAAATGTTTTTCTGTGTGATTGCCCTTAAGAACTACAAGAATCACAGAGCAAAACTGAAGGCACCCCATCCTGGATCGAAACTGTGTTCCAACATTTGAAAATAGTCAGTCAAAGAGTTATATAAGTAATAGTAGACCAGATTTAATCATGAGTATCAAACGGGCTATGCCACATTGATATTGTTATTGTGTACACAAATATAGAGGATTTCTAATCAAGAAGAAATTTTGCAAGAAAGAAATACAAAGGCTTTAAAACAGCGCAGAAAACCAAGCCAATAAGAGAATGGGTCATAAAGATGGAAGTCCTTATTTAATTTAGTTTATGTTAAGTTTTAATAACCTTGTAGAGACAATACTCTAAAGTACATGATTCCAATATTCACATATTCTTTACAGTACTGACTGTCATGGGTCCAACTTCATGCCTGACTGGAAATGTAAAATACATTCTGACAATCCTTACTTCCATGTAATGAAATGAATTGGTTTTTTTCTTTCTCTTCCATGTCCAATTCCCAGTACCTCACCTTAGTGTGGAATTCGATGCTTGAAAAGAGAGAACAGTGGAAAATGTCTCCTTCTCTTCCAAGGTACCAATCCAGCAAAAGCTGGAAACTTTCAGTAGATGATATTCAGTATCCCTTACCCCAAATAAATGGATTAATAAATGCAATTCTGTCTGTGCAGAGTCAAGAAGAAGATCAAAAGTAACTTTCCTTCCATCCTTAACACAGAAGTGACAGATATATGTAGTCAAAGAAATAAACTGCATTCCATAAACAAGTTACTTTCAGCTAGCCCCACATCGAGAAATAGTAGTGAGGAATTACACTGTAAATTACCTTAAACTAATTTAAAATAAGATTCTCCTTCATCCAGACTCCTGTACATTGCATTGCTATCTCAGGAGGACTTGGGATCTACACAGGTTCTGTAGAAATGAATTACAAAAACATACCTTTGGTCTGATAGATTATCATCCAGCAGATTTACATATGCTTCAATCAATAAATTGGGCAAGCAGACTCAGTTAAGCATACATGATCAGATTCTGATCTAACAGGTGTTACATATAATGGAAAGTCTGTATTTGATAATTTGATTGCCTTTCTTTTGGCCATGGCATGATAAATGTAATGAATGGATACTGGTGTATTCCTTTAGCAAACATTTTCCCACCTTCCACTGATCACATAGGCATGATTTCACCATCCCTTGTGGCAACAAAAACAAAAAATTCTTTTTCAAGGACCCAGAACCAGAGAGGTTTTTCAGTGGAAACTTCTCTGAATTCTTCTCTGAATTCTTCTTGCAGAGCCCCTGCATTAAATGAGGGAGCAATGAAAGATCAGCACTCGCTGCTCTCTGAGTATTTGGGAGTGGAATTATCCCACACAAAGAGAGAGTGCCTGCAGCTGTCGGAGCAGAGCTCAGAGAAATATGCCAACATTTTCACAGTGCAAGAGCAGATGTGGTTGAAACTGTTGACATGAAGGAAGGGCACAAGGTCAAATGCAGATTTTCCATATCAGTTTTTTCAAATGTCTTTCCCGATTAAGGCAAGGATGGTACTTGGCCAGGGAATTCAACACAAATCTTATGAAAGGCATAATTAGTCAGGAAACAGAAGCTGGTGTAATGTATTCCAGCTCATAACAATACTACCTCATGAATAATGCTTTGGTTTATTTTTATGTTGCTTTTTAAATGCTATGAATATTTAGTACAATGCCTACTCTCAGTCTTCTGAATGCATGTAAATGCTCATTAATGTTAACAGGAAATGTGTATGATTTCCAAGGGAAATGTAGACCTTTCCTTCTCTCTCCACACCCTATTTTGCTAGGCAGAATTCAAGGGGAAAACCCTGGAGGCACTCTGCTTGGTGGTTTTGATCAGTACCATTTTGTTTCATACACTGTTTTACAGAAGAAATCTCATCTCATCTTTCCTAGAGGAATATGAGATGAGACTCTTGGTCAACAGAGCTATGCACTGGGCTGAGCAGGACTCCAGAACATTTGCAATCCTGAGCACTGGCAACCAAAAAGAGAAGGGGACAGACCCCTAGGCAGAGGAGATGAGGTTAAAAAGTCACCTTAAAAAAAAAAAAGAAATAATTTATCATCCCCTTCTTCATTTTTGAGTCTCAGAGGTGTACAGGAGTCCCAAACTTTTCAGTACGATGTGAAGCTTTCCTAGAAACCCAACTTTTTAAATGAAAACCGAGATTGCCTTTTAATCCTGAACCTGGGAGTGATGAAACTATAAGGAAAGCATCAAATGTTGTGAGATTCATCATAACATCCCAGGATTTGGCAAGGCTGCATCCCAGTTTATAGTCGAGAGAACTCATATCCAAAGCAAGTGTTGTTTGCTGCTGAGCACTGCACTCCTGGGTCCTGCTGCTCCAGGACACCGCCTGAAGTCAACCGAGCTCTGCTCGCGTGATACCGGATCAGCGCAGTGGTGAGCCAGACCCCAACTTTTATTGACTTTTCAGGCAGCCTGCCACTTGGCAGGAGAACTTAGATTTCAAACATAAAAGCCATTTTTTAAAGCATGAGGGATTCACTGGTAACAACAACTGAAAATCTGAAATTGAAACCAAAAAGGCACTGTACCACATTACCAATTCCCTGAGCCATCTTGTCCCCTTTACTGCTTTCTTAATCTCTATGATCACTAATAATTTTTTACTTGGACTGGAAAATGAAAGTTAATGTTCCAGATTTCTTTTTAAATGATTATTTCATACTAGTAATATTTTAGTCATGCGATCTTATTTTCTCACAGAATGGGTTGGAGTTGTTTTTTACTTTTTCAATACTCCAAACTATTTTGAATATTTTCAATATTTTTAACTTCTGGATAAGTGACAAATATTAGAACTATGAGCTGGATTAAGTAGCTTTTGCCAGACAGATTAAATCTCCTGAGAATTTTTTTGCTCCATTCATGGACAAGCAGCAAACCATCATTTGCTGGAGTCTGTATGTGCACAGTTAAGTTTTGGGTTTTGACAAATATTCATGTTTGTTACTTGGACATTTTCCTTCTACAGAGAATTTTGTCAGTGAAATTCTGTTGCTCCAGAAAGCAAAATGGAAAGTTCAAAAACATTATGGAAGCAAACAAAATTAGCATTTTTATTGCAAATTATGTCTACCATACTAGAAAAATAAAACCTTTCCCAACAAGAAGAGTTCCTTTATTCTTGTTTTGAACATCTTCAAAAGCAGGTATATTACACACCCAAGCACATACCATAATCTACAGTAGACAGTTAGATATTTTTTCATTTTTTTTCATTTCAAGCGCTTCATGCTAAAAGTGAGTCTTTGTTTCAATGAATCCCCGGTTTTCAACAACTGATATTTGTTTAGGTGTGGTGGCTCACTGTTCAGTAGCCCTGTGAGGTCAGTTTGGTGCTTTCACTAAACTTTACTGAGGATAAGCAGAATAAACCAGCATTTTGTATTAGTGAGCACAGTTGCTTGCTTCTATAACAGAGAGAGACCAGGTTTTAAATCGTGATGAAGGTTTAGTCAGATGTGCTTAAGATAGGCCAACAAAATAACATGGGGATCCTGAGCTGCTTGTGGTTTACCTTTCCAGAGGTAAAAAGAGAAATCACAATAATCCTGTCACTAATGCCATCAAATGGATATTTGTGGTGTTTCACTTTTCTTTGCCAACCAGTTGGGATAAGAAGCCCAGTGATAAGAAGCCAAGTGAGTGGTTTTCCCTTGGCCCTGCATTCTCTGATTTGTCATATAAAGAATGACCCAGTAGACTAAGAAATAACAACCAGGAGTATGCCCTTTCAGATCATTGCTCTGTGCTGAAAAAAAACTTATGGCCAGTGGATGGGCTCCTCATGGTGAGAGCAGTTAAGGAGATAAATCTGACTGAAGACTTGCAATGCACTGAAGGCCTGTACGGAGAGCAAGATTGGGACCCTCTGAACATCCCATCCCAAATTCTTACTGTGACACACTGAAATAAAGTATGAAAACCAGAACACATACATTTCAGATGGTTCAGATGTCTCCACTGATTGAGAGAGAACTGAAATAAGTCTTTAAGAGTCTATAAAAGGACAAAGTATCAGAAGTTACTTGTTTATTAGGACCTGATTCCTCTCAGCCAAGCATAATGTCTGAACCTGTATTTGTGTATCTGCAGATGGAAGGGGTCACAGCTTGCTGAAGGCTCAGCAAAATACTGCATTAATAGAGCTGAGTAGAAAAAGCAAAAGAGGTGTCCAAGCCTGAAAATCAGTAAATAAAAATAACTTAAGAAAATAAATTTTAATTTCAGGGAGCTCCAGTCTGGGCTATGGCAAAGAGCTTGAGATCTGATTACTTTTCTGATTGTAAATTTTTTGGGGGACTAGGAGATGAAAGCAGATAATGTTTACATGGCATATCTGACCCTCTAAATTCCAGTCTCTTTTTATTCAGTGGCACATTCCTTTCTACTAGCATTTGCCTTATCTATTTGGACAGCAACCTTTTAAAAGTCATGACTACTTCTTGTGAAGTCTGTGTTTATGCACTTGCAAGCATGCTGAGGATGTTAGGAATTAATATATAATACAACATAACAGAATAATAGAAGGTGTCAGGAAGTACAAAGGCCTTGAAGAGTACGGGGATACTTTTTTATGTCTTTTTTTTTAACTTTTAGTCCATAGCCTTCCATATCTCACTGGCAATATAATAGACAACCTAAGAAGCTGGTCACAGTGGAAAAGGGCAGAAAGAGCAGAAACTTATCAAAGTGCCTTTCCAGGCAGCTCATGGAAAGTATTCTTTTCACCCTTTACTCTGGGCATGTTCTACACATTTTTTACATAATCATTTTTTGATTTGCATCATACGCTGCAGAATAGAAAGGAAAAGGGAAGACCATTTATGAGGCAGCAGTCTCCAAAATTAAGGAACTTTTCTGTTTTCAGAGAAGTTCAGAGACATGGTAGGTGCCAGTTTTCTAAGTGCTCATTGACTTTCCTAGATGTTCTATCTCATTAATAGATCAAGACAATAGTTCTAAATTTAACTGATTGGGAAACAGGAAGAAAGTGGACTGAATACATTGTATGGCAGGGCTAATCTACAAAGGCTACAAAAGGGCATTTTCTAGCTGAACATTTGCTGTTTTTAACAACTCTGGCTCTTTAGAATGCACAAAGAAGTAGATAACAAAACCTGGAGGCTAAGAAATTCCCTTTTCCATTACTATATCACTGGCCAACACATGATGAAATTCAATTTGTACCCTAGACAGAGGAAAACAAATCCATTAAGATGATGATAAAGCAACTGCCAAGGTACAACATTTTGTGATATCGATGCTTGTTGTTACACCAAATCCAGAACATCAGAGCCTTTCAGTTCCCATTTCTGCCCATTAATTTAAATGATAAAGTCAGTGGTAATTGAATGCACTATTTTTAGTGAAACAATTACCAAAGAAAGCCCAAGAAACAACTTACTTTTTATGGGATTAAACTGTTGACTGAAATATAGAAAGGGAAAAGTAAAAGTAGTGGTAAACCTGGCTGAAAGACTTGTTTACATCTCTGTAATTTCCTGTGTTTCATCTGGTTAGGAGCTCCAGAGACTGAACTATTCCTTTGGGCTTCAATATGTTTCTAAGTTTTCTTTCTGTTCCCAAATATCTTAATTTAATTGCTGGTGTAAGTTTTCTTAGTGCTTTTAGATTTAAAAGCCCAAGTTTAACCATTTTTCTGTTAATTTTAGCAACTTAATGAAGAAATTAAGACACCAAAGATTCCTGATTCCTTCCTGAGTGCCTGTAATTCATTCATGTGGTTATGTCACACTCAGCGCTGCTGCAAATTTAATCCACAGCCAAGCAGGAGGTTGTTTCTTCATGTATAATTTATAATATGTAATTTGTATGTCCCCCAACTCTTTCAGAGGTCTAAGTGCCTGTCTCCAGTTTGTGGGGAGGCTTGTCTTTTATACAATCCTTCCTCTGGAGCTGGTGAGCTATTCCTGCACTTTTTCACTAAGTATGAGAAAAAGTGTCAGGTATCCCATAGTGGAGACTGACTCAGTCCTGAGAGCATTTAGGTATAAACTAAACACCTAAGCACCCAGCCAGAGCTGAGCTTCCAAAGAATGAAGGATTAAATTATATACTCTGTGTCACAGAAAGAATAATCTATAGGGCCTGTCTACTCAATCTGCTAGTCTTTCCTTCCTGCCTGCCTTCCTGTCTTCCTGCCTTCCTGCCTCCGTTCTCTGTCTTATTCTCACTCTCTCTTTCTTTCTGAATCATGAGTTCAAACACTAATTTTATCTAATATTTGTTTTTCAATTTCTTCAGTACATTGGGCTGCTTTGGGTACTGGTTATTGGTTATTTTATGGCCCCATAATGAAGATACAAATAATCTGACATTAATAAAAAGCATTCAGCACACAGGGAATCTGTCCAGTGGCGCTTTCCTGTGTGCTATGCTGGTTTCACACTTACTGAATGCAGCTAACTACATTTGCCTACTTCTGCTACAAAGCAGTGACAAAAAGTAGAACGTTCTTCATAAGAATAACTGACAACACTCTCCCTTGATTTTGAGCATCTTCAAGCAGTCTGCTGTTTTGGTACAACTAATTTTTGGGATTGTTACTCTTTAACATTTCTTTTAGTATGCCAGGTGTGAGAGCACATATTGTAGCCATATCCACATGTGGGAGAATGTGTCTTTGTGGACCAAAGATTGCTTCCAAATCTTTCTTGCAATTGAGTTCTCCCTGAGGCCCTCCTACTCAAATTTAACAATTTTCTTTTTTTTTTTTAATTTTCACAGCTGTTGAACACTGGGAGATTCCTTTGACTCTGTGGATGCTGTGCAATTCAGGTCACTTATTTTTAAAATCGCCAAATGAATTTGTGAAACTAAATATCAAGTATCGGGCTTCAAAACTTACAGCTTTATATGTGGGAAGTCACAAACTATTCCTTGGTGTTAATAAAACTCGAGGCAACATTTGCATAAGGTTTGGTTAATCCCTGGGCAGGCAGTGTGAAGCGCAGAGTGTGCTGACTCCATTCCCTGGAATGCCATCTCCTTTCCAAGCTCAACCTGGAATTAGGGTCAGCTTGCGAACTGGGTATTAAACAGAGAATGCAGATGCTCTAAATGGAAAGTTTACAGTTTTAGCAGACTGCACTCAAGATCCTGGAGATTTTTACTTCACCTATTGACTTAAGCATTACAAATCTCCACAGTCCCCCACATCCTTTTTCAAAGAAGCATCTGTTTCTCATGGTTCATTGAGGTATTAACCATTTCAGGCACCAGGTGGTTTTTATGATCAGATTTAATGCCTGACCCTACAGCCCTTACTTGAAGACTATTATACTGTGCAAAGTAGCTTTAATAACAATGAGAGTGAGAGGAGGGAAATGGCTTGTTTATTATCCATCCATGTCTTTGATATCATATGGAGTTGATTAGACAAAATTTGTAGCTTGTTTTCTTCAACCCCAATCAGCTTTGCACACTCAAGCTTGAGATGTGAAGGTCCAGCTGAGCTTCTCCCTGCCATGAAAAGCTGCAGAAGCTCAAAGACTGAGGTCTGCAGGATGTCAGCAGAGACACCAGTGCTGCCCGGGACACTCCGTGTGGCTGCCGTGAGTTCTGCTACCACGTACACAAATTGCTGCTGCTCAGGAGGAGAGCAGGGCTGTGAGGTGCCCTGTGCCAGCTGCTCCTCTGACGCTGACAGCTGGCTCTGGACAGGCTCCTAACTTATGGTTTCTGTGACCCACCTGAAAGCTCTTCCACTCCTTGTTCGCTGTGGGTGAGAGCTTGCCCAGCTTGCTGGGAACCTGCCCCTTGTCACTTCAGTGATTCAGCCTTCCCAAGGCAGGATGGTTTTATAAAGCACCCAAACATGTGCCCTTTCTCTGTGGGTGAGGAGCAGAGAATGGATGTTGCATCCTAGATCCCAGAATCCTAGCACTTGATGCACCACTGCGAGACTTTCGGATGTACGGTGTCAAGGCAATACCCAAGGAGGGTAGTGAAGTGTATGAATTCTGGCTTATGCATTTTAAGTCATGCTCTTTGTCTTCTAAAAGTTCCTTAGATTTGAATGGAAATTATGGAGTCATAGATTCCATGGGTATCCTTTGAGATTTGTGGGGGGTTTTTTTTGTTTTTCTTTAGGACTCATATATCCACTCCTAATTCAATTCTGTAGGCTCAGCAGGGACTGAAGTTTTTTATCAACATAGATTATCTTCCTAAAAAGGGGCAGGGCCTTGGTGAGACAAGCAGGGGAAGCCTGTCTCTGTAATGATTGTGCTCTGGATAATAAAGAGGAATTATATCCCAAATGATAGCTATCAGCCTGACAATATTCAAACCCACTGGAAATGAATGGATGAATTAGAACAAAACTGTTATTTTCCTTTTCAGTTATTTATCTAAAGGCTTTTCATGGTACATGATACAACAGTTCAGTGAAAGTTCAGTTTTCAACCCACAGCATTTGCTGTATTTCTAAAATTGAAGAGATGAATAGTATTTTTCTCCTGTTCAGTAGAGCATTTTCTCCTGCTTGGCCAGTGAATAGATGAGTCCTTAACTTGTCTGTGCTCCATGCTCAAAGCAGGTGAAACACAGTGGGGTAGAGAGGTAAGAAACTTGTGGAAACCAAGAGTTTAAACCAGTGAGATGTGAAAAGGCAATAGAGGGTTGCTGGGAAGAGATCTGGACCTAGGCAAGAAGGGAAAAATTGCTCTTCTGTCTACAGCTTAGGACTTATCTCCATGTTCTCTACCTCATTTCTTTTTTAACTCAAAGTGTCTCTTTAATCTGAAAAACAGAAAATGAAAGGTGATTTACAAAAGTTATTTTTGTTGCTTGGGAAGAATGACAAGGGCTCTGTTGCTCTTAGTACATGAAAACTACTTGAGGTGGCCAACTGCTTTGTCGTGTGAGAGTGTGTTCCGCTCAGAGGGGAAATAGTTGTATTTTCTAGGAAAGAGATTGTATCCTAATGATGTTTAGAGAAAGAAAGGAAACTGGCAAAAAACAAAATATAGCCTAAGAGTAAATGGCAGGCCTTGTGGTTTTGTTACAGTAGTTCCTTGTTAAACTAAGTTCTTCCAGAAAATTATGTTTTGTTGGGGATTGTGAAATGTCTGATTTAATGAGAAACAAGCATGCTGCCAGGGGCCCTGCACAGACACTAACCAGTGAACAATGTCTTCTACCAACACCACCAGCAGCAACTCAAATGCACACAGCTCGAGGAGAGCAAGGGAGAGCCTGCTGAAAACCAGAAAATACGATGGAGCAGTGGGGGAACACTACAGGCAATGGAATTTGGTTTAGTTTTGCTTAGGGTTGTTTTTTTTTTTTTGTTGGTTTTTCTTTTAGTTCTGCCTTCTTATACTTGGTTCAGGGGATTGAAACATCTGTTAGTTTGGAGAAAAGCTAAGAAACAAGATTTCTTATGCAGTTATGGAATTTTCAGAAATTCTGCAGTCTGACATGTCTGCATGTCTGACAAAGCCAACCTGTATTAGGGTATATATAATTATTTCTTTCTATGAAACTCACAAAGCACATAATAATTATAGAGGAAGGAAAATAAGAGATAGGAAGGAACACAGAATGTCAGAATATTTGGATTGCTAAACCATACTAAGATTAGGATCAAGACCAGAAGAAGTTTCAACTGTAGAGTCAAAACCATAAAGCAGTGAGAGAAAATGGTAAAGCAGATACAGAAAGTAAAAATGGGCATCTGAAAGACCTGACTGTCAGAGCCAGAAAAGCCTCCTGATCTAAACATTGAAAAGAAACAAAAAGTATAAAGAGGAAGGCAACAAGGCATCAGTATGGATAAAGTAGGTAGCATTAAAAAAAAGCTTGGATTTCAAAACTCTTCATGCTAAAAAGTAGCTGATAATTTTTCATGCATCTAGGAAATATTTAAAAACAAAGAACATAGAATATAGGTGTAGGTATAATAAAACTGAGTTGTGAGTAAAGATTCCAGTGAATTTTTCTTGTCACCAACCACATAAAACCTGTTCATGAGGTGATATCTTGTCTTTTTCAGCACAAGTGTGAACATCTGCTTGTACAAATAACAACTTCCTTGGCATGAATTTACCTCTGTCACAGGAATGGGAACTTCAGTGACTTCTTCATCCATAAAGATTCAATAGAGAGGAAAACCATAATGAGTGTACTGCCAATTTTTTAAAAAATATAACAATAATGTAATAAACATCAGGAAACAAACCCACAATATAAACAGAAAATACATTTTATGTTGACACATAGTAAATCTACATATTAATACCTAGGGAATGAGACATTTAATACAGACAATGATTTTTTAAAAATTAGGAGGCTGGCACACAGAGTCACATGCAAACCCCTTGATTTTGTGTATTATTACATGCTAATTGATTTATGTGCTGGCAATGACAGAAACTGCAAATCAAACTCCCACTTTTGAAGGTGTGACAGGCCTTGATTCGGGCTGCAAGTAGAAACGTGTTTCCTGCAGATTAGGAAAATGCCACCGTGTGTTAGCAGTCTTGGTCACAAGCTACCTGATCCCAGGCATCGATTGCAAAATTGCAGCCAGCTGAGGCATTCAGGCTAAACCTGCAGAGGGGTCACCACCCAGCTGCACAGTCCCAGCCAGGGTCTGTGGGAGTGCTGGAGAAGTGCTCAGTCCCTAACCCTGCGCCGTGATACAATGCAGAGGGCTCGTGGTGCATAGCAGGTTTTTATGGCTCCGTGAAAACACTATGTGGGAAAAGTGTGGTTCCCAATGACCTTTCTAATGTTATTGACCACTGGGATTTACCAGCTGCTCTTTCCTCTCAGATTCAAGGGCTATAATTATGAGTGGCTGTAAAAGATGCACCAGGAGAGCAGCACAAGTTCAAATGGGGGTCTCAAGAGACCTGTCCCAGGAGAAGAGCACTGCTTAGGGCAATACAGCACAGTATTTCAACTTATGCATTCTAGAATTAGTAGAAGGATGATAAGCCATATCAATTTTATAGGTTTAGGAGGTGGTTGTAGAGACTTCAGCAAAGCACCCAAATATTCCTTGAGTTGATCAAACTTTTTCTTATATACACATGCTCATATCTCAGACTATCAAACAAACACATTTTTCTCAGGTCCTTAGCAAAAATGGTTTTGAGAGTTCCTTCATTACATCTATTGTATATTTGTAAGGAAAAAATGAAGAACTTGTTTTGGTTTTATTGCTGTTTGTGCTCACTGTGGCTTTCTGGGACTATAGAATTGCAACATGGAGGCATTACTAGAAAAGGACAAAAGACTCTTGTGCAGAATCTGCCTTTATTTTGCTCAGTTTAACTTTCCCAATCAGTAACTTGCTTTCCTTAGCAACAAAATTCATTGATTTACAGAAACTACAATCCCTTTCAATGCTTTCTTAAATCTGCAGTCATGACTAGGAATTCCTAAGGCAATCAGTTGTGGGTGTTTGTTTCAGACAATCTTTCTGACCACCATTATAGGTCCAGGTTATTTTACCTTCTTAAATAGCTCGTGTTCAACCTCTCTAAAATGCAGAAAACTTTTCAACTCTTGTTGAATAAGATGTGTGTTTGTTAAGTGCTTGATGATTTTTTATACTTCTTGGGAACCCTGACTGTTTTAATGAGCTACAAAGTGGTGAAGATTTGTGTGTTGCCCAAAGCCAAGCTGTTTAATTTAAGGTTTTCCTATAGCTTATGCACAGATTTGAAATATGTTCTGGGTTATTTGTTGTTGTTGGGCTTGGGGTTTTTTTTCCACTTCTGGCTCCACTCCTTTTAAAGCTTAGTGCTAAAGTTTCCCCAGGCAGCATTTTCCAAAACAGCTCAATTTGCTGGTGTCATAGGCTTGCTCAGCACACACAAGACACATTATTCCTTATTTATTTTGAGTTCCAGTATAAACACATTTGCAGCATTAGGACCAGCTCCCTTCTGCATGCCTGTGATTTCTGCTTGGTGGGTGCCAAGCTGCTTCTGTAAACCTAAGGGTGTAGCCAGAATCCACTTTGGGTGGCTTTAGAAACCCAGTCTGTCATTCACCTTATGTCTAGCAATATTAGGTAATACAATTCATGTTTGTAGCAGAAGATTCTCTGTATTCTCGCATACCTTCACTTCATCTGAAACAGGGAAAAGAAGAATGGCCCTGGACTCATTTGCAAAGAGATGTTTGAGATGCAAATGCCATGGGAGGTCATTAATCCTGTATTAACACTGGAGCATGAATCCAGTCAGAGGACAGCTCAGAAGAAGCTACTGCAGACACCACAAGCACAGACTTTCTGCCTGCTGCCTTCCTTCTTGTGTGCATCCACCTCTTCTCCATGCTTGGCTGCACCCCCACCAGAGCAGGCAAGTTCTTCGCTGTGCTAACCATGCATAGCTCCTTGATACTGCACACCAGTTTACAAGGAAAAGTGGTATTTCGGGGGCTATTTTTTGTGTATTAGAGGTGAAATAGGTAGAGAAGATTGCTTGTGAGATGCAGTGTCCACTGATTTAGAGACTGGGTGTTTGCCCATTCAATATGTTTGCCATCACCACTGCATAATGCAGCCCACAGTTTGTGCTAGGACTATAAAGCCACTCAGTACAAAAAACCAAAGAGGTTTTCTAAGGTGAGGAAATTGCTCAGTTTACTATTTGACTTTGCAGGACACTTCTGGATGCTTAAAGGTTTCCTTCTTTGTATCTTTTCTGAGACAAAGGTCCAAGGAGGCACACAGGCTTTGGAATATTTCAGCAGGTGTTTTCTACACTTAGGGAGTAGAGTAATAGTGGGTTAGAAAGACACTTAATATGTGTCAGGGCCAGAGTTTCAGCTGGCACGAAGAGGTATGTTTCCACTGAAGTCAAGAACCTGGCCTTATACTATCTAAGCACTTGAAATCTTCAAGACTTGGCTGCAGACCCTGAGAACAAGCTTTGTTGCAAGACTTTCAGCATTGAATGCTTGCACTTGGACCACAGAAATATCCTTTCATACAGCATTTTGGCACTTCACCTTCTGGTTTGGGCCAGAATCGAGATGTACATGAACATGGAAAATAAATTTTAAAGCAATGGAAATGTTCAGATGGAAACTTCAGATGGGTCTGTGCTAATGTTTAGTTTGAGGGAAAACTTCTGATCATAGTTATTTTTATGTGTACCATTTCATTCATCTGTCTTTCAGCAGTGGTCATTTTGAAACACGCTGAGTTTGAGACTCCCAGGAGGGAAAAGATAATCTTGTGGTTAATGCACAGAACTAGGAATCAGGAGTTCTGGCTTTTTAGACATCTAGAGTGATTTTAGGCAGCTCACTTAGCCCTGATTCAGCAAAGTATGTAAGCATGGGAGTAACTTTAAGTGCATGAGTGGCCTTGTTAAATCCAGTAGTGCATTTAGCAGCACCACACAGCCACAGAGCACTGTAAACAGTTTTTGTTAATGATGAATAAACAACTCTTATTCCTCACGCTGTGTGCTGGAGCTCTGATAAACAACAACAGAATGCACAGGGTGATGGAGCAGTTCCCAGCACAAAAATGAATATTGATAAGTATGCAACACTGAGCAAACTTTGTAAAGATCCCTAACTCTTTCCTTGCTCTTGCCTGGACAAAACCCCCCTGTGTAAGGTCTTCAGACATCCTTCTGAGTTTCTGAGGGGATTTTTTTTATTTTCTAATGGTGTAACTAAATAGCTGCCTAAAAGCACAAAACCTAAATAAAGTGTATTCAGATGGAAAATGCCTACAAAAGAGTTGTAGGGAATGGCTCTAAAGTGGTGAAAGAGCTAAGGAAACAGTTCCTTCTGTGAGGAAGAACATTTGTGTCAGGGGACTCTTGGATAGGGTCTGGAGTTTCATAAACACCAGTGCTGATTGTCAGAACTTCCTTCTCAAAATACTGAAAATAGTTTTATGTAGAAATGCATAATAAAGCGCAGGGAGTGAGGGGGTGCATTATCCATCACTCTGCTTTATTACTCTGCTCAGGAACTGCAATGGCTGGTGTGAAATATGTTGTTTCTCCCAGCAGAATCTCTATAAATGGGAAAATCAAAACTTATTGTACCGCCAAATAAACACACTAAAGGTTAAATAATGTTGTGCTAGCTCGTGCTTTTTGCACACAGCCCACACTAGGAACTGCTGAATGGAGCACGACCCCTGAGACTCTCCCGTTATGCTTGGGTGGGGGTTCATTTGAAATCCCTCTTTAAAATGGTGCTGCATCCTTGCTTCCTGCCGTGAAACAGACTGCAAGCTATGACTGAAACAGCTTCACATCCTTCAGAGCCCCTCACTGCCACTTCTGCCCCAGGGAGAAAGGCTCTTTTGCTCCTGTGTGTGGCAGCATCGCTGAGATAGTGGGCACATAACCAGGTCTGCATTAGAAAGACATTCTCCTCCTCACATTCATCACTCAAAAGAGTAAAAATAATTCCTCTTTTGCAAGTCCTCAGGGGTCCTGGCTGCAGTCCTATGCAGGGAAAAGTGCTATAGAGACAAACTTTATTTTTCGTACCAGGCTATCCATATTGCCGAGGGATCTGGTCTAACTGGGACCTCTACTTCTCCCATACTCTTTACCTTGGTCCCACTGCCTCATGTCCTAGATGGACTTGTCTAGTTAGGCACTTAATGGAGAGCTAGTGTCCTGCCAGGGAACCTGGCAGCCGTCCTGGATATCTCCATGTCATTGCTGGTTCCACTGCAGGAAATGTAACCAGAAAGTAAAGTTCCCCTTTGGATTCAGACAAGTGTGGGGTTCTCCACTTCCCCACAGATTTCCTACATAAGATGGTACAACTTATTATAAGGAGCTGAAAATTAGGGCAGGGAGCCCAAGAACATCATCACCAAGATACACACAGGAGTTATGCTTCTTAAGCACCTGAAGTTTTATATCTGCAAAGCCTTCCTGGCTAGAGTGGACATCTCAGGACCTCTCTCTCTCCTAAGCATAGTTGCGATTCACCATGTAGGCATTTTGACACTGAGCTGGTAGGATTCACTTGTGGAAATTTTCCGTCACCCAGGAGAATGACTCCCACTATATTTTATGCTAAGCTTGACTGAAAGGAATGCAAAGTATAGATACAGATCCCAGCATTGTAAGTGAATTTAAAGCCACAAGAAAGGACCAGAGCCTGGGATCCTTAAAAAACGTAGATTTCTCAGTTTTGATTAACAAAGATCTTTTAGCAGGCTGCAGGCTTTCAATATTGCAAATAGAGATGAAAATGTTTCTCTACCTTTCTAATACTGAAGGGATTTTGCAAAGAAATATCCCTGAAATTGGGTGAGGCATTGAGGTTGCATTAACTGAGGCTTCATAAGTAACTTCCAAGAAAGTTACAGGTGAATCCCCTCTAATCTACTTTCCCTTTTAATGAACATCAGTTAGGAGGATTTAGGGTTGTGTATTAACTGGTATGATCCTAAAAAGCTCTGGAAATTTATAGGAATTTTTAATCAGCAAAATAATCCTAGAAGCTGAATTAATTTGATCTATACTTGTATTCAATTGCCGAAATGTATTTCTTTCTCCATGGCTGAAGCACAAAATCAGCACACAAAAATGTTTCCATGGGGGACTCAGTAGCTTTGTTGGTCCCCAGGATCATCATTCTCAGCATGACCAGTCTGAGGAGGTTCAAGGCTCTAATTTTGATGTTATTTTTGGAAATGGCTTGGGTTTCTGCAGTTTTGGCTTTAAATGAGATCGGAGTCATGCTTCTCAGCCTCAGCTGCCAAGCTAAACTTTTCCCTTGGTGTGAAAGCACGTGTTTACCCATGTGCAATCTAAGCTACAATGTCTTGCTGTAATTGCATTTGTAAAACGTCTTCCTAAAAATACTACCTCTCCAGAGCATGATCATTTTTCATTTGCCTGCACCCAAAAGGGGAAAAGAGTTAAAAAATTCAAGTGTCATGTATTGTACATGAGCTAGTTTGTTTTAGAATGGAAACAACCCGCGGCATCAGATGCTGTTATTATTGTTAATTCATTGCCTCACAGTATCTGCCTCTGTATGACTTGATGAATTTCCACTACCCATTCATTATTGCGAACGCATTTCCAAACACTTCATATAAAGCAGGCTTTAGATAGCTCACCACATTCTTATGAAAAGCAGCATTGTGAAGCAACCACGGGGAGCAGTCATATAAAACAGATGCTCAGCACCCACTACCCAGCAACACAAAAGGAATAATCGACTGACAAGAAGAAGTCGTTTCATACGCAGGAACTTGGATTCCAGGGGAGCCGTGTTTTCTGGGCTGGGATATTAAATTCTGTTGGGTAGTTTGTAAAGGCTGCTCTGATTCTGCACACTCGAGTTTGGCACCCAGTTGCTGCATATCTTCTGATAGACCATAAAATCAAATTGAACTGGGCAGCCCTGCAAGAGGGCTACCAGAACACTGCTTTGACCTACTTGAAATCTAAAGCTTCATTAAACTCTTTCTGCCAAATAAAAACTAACCCGAGCCCTCCCAAAAGTCAAACCGCATTTCCATTGTGGTCCAAGAGCAATACACTCTAATGCCCCTTTATGCTCCTAGTCCTGTCTGTCCTTGAGGATTGACTCCAAGGCAGCTCTAGCTTCTATTTGCAGCTACAGAGAAATTCCTTTAATGAAGAGTAAAGGAAAGACTTGCTGAAACACTGTCTCATCCAGTCACTCCTGGATACTCTCTGGCCACCACTCCACACACTGCTTTGGCCACGATGGCTGCCAAGAGATTTTCCAGTAAATGTTGAATTTGTTGCCCTTTGCAGCACAACCCTTACCTCTTAGATTGCCCTTCAGACAAGGACCCACAGCTTTGTTACTGATGGTAGAATCCCTGAGAACCAGAAATTAATCAAAACTGTGGCTATTTTTCTTTTCTTCAGCCGTTTCACACTTTTGTTCAGGCTAGCAGATGACAGTGCTCAAATAACACATAAAAACCATGTTAATCTTCTATTTTTGGCATAACCAGGAAGAGACTGTCTGGCAAGTCTCACTAGGGAGGTTGTTCACTGAAGATTTCTACCTCCATTTTGTAAAGGCAAGAGGTCTAAGTAAACAATGAAGTTTTGAAATGTTCATCTGACTAGAACTCTCTACCACCTTTGATTTCCCTCTGCTTCTAAGAAGCGCTGTTAAACTTCTGTGATTTCATTATTACCACGTAGTGCAAGTCCCTCTGTCAGCATTGCCCACTGATTTCTCTTGTAGAGCAACTTTTGAACTGTGTGTCTTTACCAGAATTTCTAACAATGAGTTCCCTATCCCTCATTTAATGAATTCTAAAATTTAATTTTTTGCTGTACAAAGACATTCCCTCCTTTGTCTATGAAATCAATGTCTTCTCTTGATGATGATAATTCTCTAAGTACTTTGCTGGTGCTCCTTTTCACATTGTTAATTCTAATGGGCAACAGGAGATCAGGAGGATGTGTTGCATCTTTGGAAGAACTGCAATAAAAAGAATGCAACTTTCTCCCCTCATTTTAAGGGCATGTTTATATTTGTTTTTCTAATCAGGTCTATTGGTGCTTGTGCTTTTCATACATTGGGAAATGTTTGTAAGAGAAAGAACTATGTGGAATTAAGTTATTCATAAGAAATAATTACACAGGAAAGGTTAAAAAACAGCCTATAAAAAATCCTTTAGCAGAAACAACCAAAAAGGTTGGTTTGCTGTAAAAAGAAAAGGAAAAAAAAAATCTCTACTGGGTTGATACTGAGTCATCTGTTTATTCCCCGTGCATGATGAAGATAAGTGCAATTTGCAAAGTTTCAGTTTGGCTTATGTTTTGAAACACTCTGCATTCCAGAAGGATTCAATCTGGAGGTGAAGAGAAGGTGCCTCATCTGATCAGTGTATGCAAAGCTTTTACAGTAAAATGACAATAATGGGAAATTCACCTGTTCCCATTTTTCATTACAAAATAAAATCTTAGGCTGAATATTTCAAGGGCTTGGCTTAAGTTCATGAATCTGTTGAATGAAAAGGGGAAGATTTATGATTTCTTGCTGTTTGATATGAAGTAAGCTAGCTAAGTGTGCGGTCTTTGCTAAGTTTTACTTCAAGACTTGGATCTGCTTTATGGCATAATTTGTCGGTTGCAAATTACAATGAATTGAGCCTGGTGATATCCAAAACTGAACCTGTCCTATCACTGAGACCTCAAAACTGGTGCTATATTCTGTTTTGTTTGAATTTGCTACATTACACCCTAGCAACCCTGATGCAGAACTCCTTAATTTAAACTGGAATAGCTTTAGAAAGAAAGGCTTTTAGACTTACTAAAGGGATGAGGAAAGATGGGAAGAAGTTGACAATTAGGCTTAGGAGAATAAAAGCAGGAAGGAGATACTAGTACACCCTGTAAACATTGGAGGGCGAAGAGCGGCTGATTCTCTACGGCACTGCTGACAAAGAAACAAATGGCCTTAAAGTGGGACTGAATAAACACAAGTTGAAAGGGAGAAGAGGTTATCAGCTCCCTGCAGAGTGAGGTGCTGACCCTGCCTTCCAGCAGCCCTCGTAGGAGCAGAAAGCCCTGGATTAGTTTCCTGGGCAGATTGTCTACCCCAGTTGCTAGTTACAGTGAAGGGCTGAGTTCACTCACCCACAGTTCTCATAAGGTTTCTTGATCCTGCCTTCAGATACAGTACGTGGCTTTAGTTAACCCTGATACAGATTTTCAGCCCAGACTTTTGGCTAGTGTGGTCTTCACTGCAACCAAAGAAAATATTTGTAAGAAGGAACTGCAGCAAAGTCAAATGCTTTGGTTTCTCAGGCACAAACAGAACTCCCCAGACAGGGTCATAAGACAAAAAGAACGAGTTTAAAGCATATCTTCACCCACCCTACAATTTTTTTACAGATGTTCTTCTAACTGATAGTGTATTTCTTTCCCTTCTGTTGAGCTACCTGGTGTATGAAAGAGCACTGATACTACACCTGGGCTCACTGAGAAAACAGTTTTCAGATGTTTTTCAGCACCTGAACCTCAGCAGATAAAAGTTTTGTGATTGGCCTCCAATTACATCTTTAATGAGCTGAAAAGGGCACTGAATGTCAGTGTCCCAAACTTCAGGGTGACGTGGCTGTGGGTCCAGCTTTTGCAACTTGGCCCCATTATTAGTATACATTCATATATCTTCTATTTATATTTTCTTATTCATCCTACTCATCAGTAAATCTCATTTTCAGAGAATTCTCTCAATTTTTAACTAAGTCAACACTATGTTTGCCAGGGACAGTATCGTTACTGAAGCAGGAATTCCACCTTGTGCCAGCAGAAATCATGGGACTTGTGCTTGAAGGCAGCCTGCAAATCATCCTCATTAAAGGCATAACAGCAACTAATTCTGAGGCTCATATCATTCAGTGAACAGTGAAGCCTCATGAGCGTTATTTCACCTTCTGGAAAGAGGAGAAATGCTTCTTCTCAGTGGAGAGCTGATAATCCTGCTTCAGGCAGAAGGTAGGACTTTTTGGAAGTCCCTTCCACACACCATTCCTATGATTTGCTATGATTAAAAATACCCCCTTTCCCCCCCTTTTTTTTTTTTTTTTTTAATTTAATGAGGTATTTTTAACTTTGCAGTCAATAGTCTCTCTGAGAAGTTGTACTTTCTGTGAAGGTGAAAAGATTGTCTGGGTGGCTTGAAATGAGATCTTAGCTGAGGTTTGAAAGGCTTGCTCAGTGCAAAGTGGGTGCTTTGCATGGTTTCATCCTCTCCAGGCATTTCTCTTTCTCTGTAACAAAATTCACTTTTATTTCAGGGGTCTATGGCCAGGGTCTCAGTGGCAGTGGGTTTTCACATTTCGGTGATAATTATGTTTACCCTTTGTGATTGTTTAAAGCATCTTGATATAAGTATTTCTAACCATAAATTATTTACATTCTTTTAATTATAAGGGGATCACAAAGCAGGAAATACATTTAAGTTTTCTAGGGCAAAGTTCTTTATTCATATTCATATTTTACAGAAACTAAGTCACCAAAAAAAAGGGAGTTTCCAAAATTGAAACTGGAGTTAGCAAAAGACTGTGAATAGACTGGTAATAGAGAAATATGAGCTTGATAACTCAAAGTGGTTAAAGGACACAGGCAAACTGAACTGAAATGAATGACAGCCTTTTGTTAATAAATTCGATTCTACTAAACAAATTAAATATGTTTATTTGTATATGTGCGTTATTTATCTTTTGTCATGACCCAAAATTCACACACTTAATCTGTAGAGGGAACTTTCTGAGACAGGAGTGAAAATGAAAAAAGCAACACCACAAACCCAGTGTCACGATAGCTTTACAATATATACAGTTAAATAGTTTATTACATTTTTCAATAAAAGGCTCAGAAAGAGCCCGCTAGCTTACAATTTTCTTTGGCAAAAAAAATCTGATTTAAATACAACAAAAAGACTTGCAAGGGTTCAAGAAGGGTGACCAAAGCACTGTTTTTTGCTATCATTGGAACGCTATCAAATTATGTGTCCAAAACAAATGAATCTGAATGGAAGTAGTTAAAATACTGAAGTAAACCAGTCCAATTTTTTTAAAGATATTATTGCTAGCAGTATCCTCCTCCATTCAAAATCTGCATTGGGAGATAGGGACCCACTTCAAGTAAATGAGTCACTTTTGCTTCCTAGCCAGAACAATTAAACTTCTTGTATAAAACATGACCTGAAGCCTGCCCTTCACCACATCATCCCTCCTCAAACTCCCAGAGGTCAGCTCTGACATTTAACAGCTCACAAATTCAGTTTCTTAGCTCCTGAGGCCAACTTCATGCTTTTAAAACCAAAACTTTCTTACTGAGATTGATATATGTGCATGTGTGTGCCTGGATATGCAAGTATAAATACGTGAATTCACATATGCAGCAAGCACATATTTCTGCTTCCAGTCTGCTCAGTATTGTCAATGTTTTTTTATCATTCTGCAGAGATAACACCTTTGTCTCTTCTCTTGAAGAGCTGCCACGAGTTGTAAAGGTACGCATTGTCACACCAAACACTATTTCAGTGCTGGTGCCAAGATATGAGCTTGTCATATGAAACTGCACAAAACATGATACAAACAAGCCAAAAAACAGTTAATGCATTTTGAAGCTTGGTACTTCTTTATTGCTAGCAGCTGAGTAGTTTTCAGTGTTGTTTTTTGGGTTTTTTTTCCCAATTGTTATTGATCTTTTGCCATATTGTGCATACAATTCCCTAAAAACATTAGCTCATTTCTACGCCAGTTTTAAAGCTTAGCTCATCTGGGCTATGTACTTTGGTGTGTAGGTGCTGAGTGCTAAATACAACTTTATTTTTTCATTTTTAAAAGGCATTCTTAACAATAACAGCTACTTAATTAGCTTGATCTGAGCAATTTATCACATTGTCTGTACCAGGATACAAATAAGGCCATTAGGTGGCAGGTGTAGTTTGAGGGGTCAGGAGGAAAGAATTTTAAGTTTTTTGCATACATTTCCCCAGAAATTTCCTCACTTTTCCAGAATGTTTCTTTTTCAGTGGTGGTATGAGTGCAGTAATGTCCTTACAGTAAAAGTCATAAGTTCACTAATTTATAACGAATGAAGACAAATAGAATGTGACTTTTCCTTACCTGCTCTGGCTCTTTACGACGAGCTTCCCTGGGGCACAGAGGAAAAATGAATCATTTTAAGTACTTGATAAGGACCAAATAAAATTGAAACCACAGATTAAGAGGTTTTTTCTAAGTTTCTTCTTCAAAATAGTTTCATGGTGTTATGCAAACTATATAGCCATGCTTCCCTAATTCAAATAATTTGTGAAATCCATTTTGTGGTATTGACAGAAAATAATAATTATATATTTCAAAAATATTACCAAACACCAGGTCCAGTCCTTTTCTAGGTTTTCAAAGAGTTTCAGTCCTCACACTTTCAGACTCTGCCATCAATGTGTCAGAAGGAGCAGATGACTGAAAAAAATCTGTTGAAACGACTAAGATATGGATTCACTTTTAAAGTGTTAATGAAGACTACCTTTATTTTTCTTTAAATTTATGCACTGAAAAAACTCCTTCCTAAACAAAAAAATAACTTAGCCAGCCTAGCCATAAGCTCCATGATGTTCTTGCTAGCCAGATTTCACTGAGGTCCTGTAAAATTAAACCAACAGCTCATCACAGAACTTCACAGCGTGTGAGAACTTCGAGATGGAGAAGCCCAATTAGATCATCCACTCAGCCCACCCTACACCTCTGCCAACGATGCAAACTTCCATGGTGTTCTCATTTCATGCTAGCCCAAGGAAAATGAACTCTATCTCATATAAAAGAAAGAATGTAGGGTCAAGCATCAAGAGAGAGTACAGTCTGTTCTTATAATAGCCAATGCAATTCTCCCAAATTTCCTTAATTACAAAAAAAAAAAAAAAAAAAAAAAAGGGAAAAATAAGAAAAATAAGAAAACCCTAAACCTAAATCATTTGAGCAACTGAACATTATTAACATTACTTTAGTCTATTTGTGATAATTGCTGACCTTTGCAGATGAAGGTACTCTTGTTTTTGAATGCCATGGTCTGTGACCTGGTGTTCCCTTCCTACAGCTGTAATCATATGATGACACTGAAATCCATGCTGTGGTTATGCTGTCTGATGGAGAAAAAAAAAATGTTTTGAGTCAGCAGATTATTCCTTTTTTTAAGGAAAACAAAATTTTCCTATACCTCTAGTCAACCAGTTCCTCACAGATCATATCCTATCTCTCTTTTGGCTGATCTAAACTTGACTTCTTGCCTTTCAAGTCATGGCTTCAGACAGCAATGCAACTTTCTCTTGTAGCATTCATTTGACTAATATTACAACAGTGAAAAAATTAACCTAGGTTATTTTTCACAGTGTTAGTTGGATATTTTGATTGGCTGATTGCTTTTTCTTCTTTTTTTTTCTTTTCCCTTTAATTTTTTGAAATCCGAAGAACCAGTTTCCAGAACTGCTGGAGTCCCATTGCTGAATTAATTGACAGAGATGAAATCACTCAGTGTCTCAGCAAACAGAACCATTACATCTGAATCTACACAACTCAGAACCCACGTTTTCCCCTTTCTGGGCAAAAACACTGGGCAATGCTTTGCAGAAGTCTGCAGGAGACGCTTGGCACTCTGAACAAAACAAGTCTTCTTTATGAGGATTTTTCTCAAGAGGGGAAACTAGCATGGGGTGATGCTTCAAGGGATGATGCGTGACAGGAGGCTGTATGGTGCTGTGGCTGCAGGAGGTGAGCAGCAGGGAAAAGATCCCAGGCTGGCACCTCCTCCAGAGTGTTTCATACCACATACAAAGCTGGACTATAGGGTAGATCAATAGAAATTCCAGGTGGCTGAGACCAGGGCAGGCCAAAGTAATGCAAACTTTTATCCTTGGCTTGGAGAAATGTTTCTAAGACTTCCACAGCACTTGCCATTTGCAACAGTGATGCCCATTAAAATGCTTACAGCGACAACCACCCTCCTTTTTTTTGTATTTTGCTTTAGAAGTAATGTATAATAACTGGAATTTGAGCCGAGGTTTCCAAGACCTCAAGTTGTGTTAAATGAATATACACACACACACTCTATTTCAAGATACACAGTAAAAATAATGCTCTAAAATTAATGTGTTTCATATGTGTGTGTGTGTGTTACAAATTAGCTGTTATTTTAAATGCTTCACTATAAAAAGCCCCCACAGAACATCAGAGGGGAGTCCGGCCCTAAATGGTATTAAACTCTAGGGGTATATTTAAATAATTGCTCAAGTTCCAGTTTTTATTCTGATGTAATTAAAGTATGTTTTACATGCTAATCAAAATTAAATAAAAATTATTATGTGTTAATTTACATTTAATTAGTTTTCAGTAAAATAATACTGCATTTCCATGGCTAACTGTGTAACACACAGAATAAACCAAAAAAGAATATTCTACCATAGAAAACTTACTACTGTAGGAGCTATAAAGGAGAATGTTCTCTGTACAATTTGTACAAAAAAACCCACTCTAAAACCATGGAACTGTTCTCATAGCATAGAAACACTCTGCTCCTTTCCTTTGTCAGCTGATCATGGCTTAAGGTCTCTCTCATGTAAATTATTACTTCAGAAAAATATCTTCTTCTTTGTCTGAGCCAACATACTTAAACATGGCATGGGTGTGATGACCAGATTCAAGTTATTCACTAAGGACAGAGGTTTTCAAGAAGTAGAAGTGTTTTGTTCTTTACAGAAGAAAACAGGCAGCAGAGCACAACCCAGGAGAGGTATTTTAGAGCAGAAAACTAGGTTGTTAGGTAAATAAATCTTTTGTTTTCCTCAAAAATTGTCTAGAGAACCCTGGGTTTATTTCAAGAAATAATCAAAGTTGAAATATTTTGGAGAAAAACTGCTACCTTCATTTCTTGAATGTGTCTTAATAGGTTCATGTTGCCTTTCTCCACTTTTCATGGCTCAGCAAGCCTATGGAGCTCAGGTCCATGAAATGACCCAGGTCATGGGGCAGACATGGGGTTTGTCTGAACTCCATCTCTGGCAGACACCCCCTAGTCTGTTAAAGTCCATTCAGAAAAAAAAGCACTGGACTTAGTCAGGACAGCAAGAAAAAAGCTTTCGAAATTCAGCATATTTCAAGGTTTGTTTTGGGTTTCTTAAATTTCTATTTCTGAGTTCTGAATGAAAGCTTATATATTCCATATTTCTCCCAAATGCTTGTTTTCTGCCATAAAATCGTTTTTCATTGGTTGTCTTTCTTAATTTGCTTTTGCCGCCTCTACTTGCAATGAATTTTATGGGAGTATTTGCAACACTAAAATGAACACAAGCACTGCCCTGTAAGAATCTTTGACTCTTCAGCATCCACACTGTTACAGTGTCCACCATGTATTTTTCTCCTGGTCAGGGACAGAAGTGATTAATAGGTCTGAAGTGATAATTCAGTAGTACCAGTTGCTACCAAATTAATAAAACATAAATGGAAAATAAATCTCTCCCCAAACACTCAGTGTGAACAATTTTCCCCGCAGAGCAGGTGGTAAATGTGATTTCGTAGAAATCACAGAAAAGCTTGCATTGATAGGGACCTTAAAAATCACCTTGTTCCAACTCCCTGCCATGGCCAGGGATGTCACCCACCAGAGCAGGTTGTTTAGGACCCCATCCAACCTGGTCTTAAGCCCTTCCTTTATCATTTGAGATTTCATAATAAGATACTTCTCTAAACTATTTCTCATCTATTGGTCTGGTTCTATGCAGTTCTTAGTGAATTCTGCAGCAATACAATTAATTATATCAACTTACATTATGAACAAAATACTTTATGGCTGAATTATGTCAGCTTGTGCCAACTGCAACTTCAAAAAAATGGCAGGCTGCTAGCTAACATAACATAGCTGACACCCAACCCAACAGCTGCCTGCTATTTTTGCACATCACCTGAATTTGCAAGACATCTTTGAAATGTTGCCATTATATATCATGTGCCAACAGGATGTTTTATGGTTCCTTTTTCCTTTAAGGCCTGAATTTTCAAGATTAAAGCTAAGGGGTCTGTCAAGCCTCACGGTGAAAACCCTTCTACAATATAAGGGTCCTTTTGGGTATGAAGGAGACCGGACTGAACTCATTCCCAAAGGGACTGTTTTTCATGTAAAACATGGGAAGGGCCATCTATGACAGTGGATTGGAAACACTGGGATATCTTTCTG
This sequence comes from Acanthiza pusilla, assembly GCA_036630365.1. Classification (NCBI taxonomy): domain Eukaryota; kingdom Metazoa; phylum Chordata; class Aves; order Passeriformes; family Acanthizidae; genus Acanthiza; species Acanthiza pusilla. Next base: position 15,161,063 of record JAXCHO010000017.1, read on the forward strand.
GAGGCCCTTTTCAGAGAAGAGCTTCATGAAAAGCCTTATTTAAATTTCAGAGCCTACTTAGGATACCATGGACATTTTCTAGTTTTAAGCCTATAGATCCTTTAACAGTATGTTCAATAAATAACAATATCCATTAGTATCTGCACAATTACCCCTTGACTGCTTGATTTTCACCTGGCACAGAAGAACTAGTTAGGATCACAGATGCTTTATGCACAGTATAAAACTTGTTCTGACCAAGGATAACATGGAAAGGCAGTTTAAAACTGGACAGCAACGTTTATGCTTTGCCTACAATGCATCATTCAATAGCTTGCAATACCCAACAGGGTAGAAGAACTATCTGAAGTACAGAGAGCCGTCACAACAGCTAAAACCTGGCTGTAAACAGGGCTATGCCACTTTCAGGACCTGGACTAGCCTCTGCACTGCCCTGCTTGGTGCTGTGTCGTGCCTTCTGCTACCACGTTCCTTACATAGCAGCAAAGAATGAACCATGGCACTAATGATTGTGAAGGACATCTTTGGCAGAAACCCCCCTATGACATATTACATGCAGCTTAAAAAAGTAAAGGGTGGAAAGGAAGAGAGGAAGGAAAGGTACCCATTTTATACCCCTCCATTCTCCTAAGATCAGACGTTTCAGTATGGGATCTTGTTTTGCAGGGGTTTGGATCAAAATCAAGGATTTTGTTTCTTCAGTTTTAAGAACTTTTCATCACTTTTTCCTTCTAGCCTGAAAGTGCAGCCTTGAATACTTTACCAGAGAAAGCTTCAGTGTTTGAAAAATAATTTTACTCAGCCAGCATCTGCATTTAAAATCAACATCAATCATGATTCAATTCTGACTCCCACAAAGGTATATTAATTTTCACCAGAAATTGTCTTTGCTCTTTATGTACACCTATTACATAGGACTGAAGAAAGAGTGGGAATTCTCCATTACTTGAGAGCATCCCTTCTGCTGTTTGTTCTTACTTCTCTGATTCCCTCCATAACATGTAAGGCACAAAGACAGAAAAATGTTCTATACCAGAAGACTCCTTTGCTCCTCAGTTAGGGTGAAAGTCACAGTTTTGGATTACTGAACAATGAATACAGAATTTGAAGTAATTATCAAGGATGGGGAGAGGTAGCTCTGGTAAATGGCTTTTAATATGATCATTGTGTAACAGACAAGCATGTGCAGGACCACAGTGTGTGGGAGGCTGGAACATGGGATTTGCTCTCTTAGGTCAGGACAGCTCTGTGCCGAGCTGAGTATTCTCCTGCCAGCCAACTTCTACTTGTGCTGCATCTGGATAGTGTGGAAAACCACAACAATGAACTCTCCCTATTGTGCAGCTCCGGAGAAGGGAGTGAGCTAAGGTGGAACTCCCTTCTGATCTCTGAGTGGAGAATGCAGTTGAACTTCACTTCTGTTTCACAAGTATGGTTATAAAACCATTCAGCCCAAATCCCATCTTAACCTAATGTCCTTTTTATGCCCTACTGTTTCTGCTTCTTCCATGGTCATTCACTATGGGTTTAGCTGGCATGAATTCTGCATTTTAAAACTGCTTACATCTCATAAAGCCAGAAGGCAGGCTTAGGTTTCTGATTCATGGTGAGCTGTGCTGGATTTGGATGTGGCCACTGAAGATGCTATGGCTCACAGCTGTCCTGTGTGCCCACATGGGCTGGGAACTAGGGAAAACAACTTCTGGGAGAGCAGAACAAGTAGTGTCTGCCCTTCATTAGTCACAGTGCCTGGTCATTTTACTAACAAAATCTACTTTTCCTGCCATTTGTATCAATTTGTTGGCTGGCAGCAGTTCCATCCTGCTGTTCCTGCTGGAGCTTCAGCATTCTGCAACTAATTGTAGATCAGTATGGTCCTAACTTTGCAGAGCCACAACCAGCTTGGCTTCTGAAACTGCTGGATCAAAAATTGATATACTTCTAGGTACAAACATCTTGTCTGTGTCAGCTGCTTTTGGATGAAATTTGGTGTGCCGAGGGTAGGCGTTTATTTTAGCTCTTGCCATCTTGTAACGTAATGCTTAACTTTTGTAGGGTTTTTATAGCTGTATATACATGTGTATATGTTAATGCTTTAGTGAAAAAAAGTAGTACTGACACTCAAATTTTAGCCTCGGGGGCTTTTAAAATCTCTGTAATTGATTATCTGGTGTCCAGAAATATTTCTTTTCTGCAGAAGGTGATTTATAACCTTAGCTTTAACACAAATCTTGGATGCAGTTCATGCTTCCAGTTGAGTGGCTGATACTCTTTAAACAAAAGACGGCAATGATGACAGCTACTGTATAATGGACTTCTGTGATGAATTTCCAGATGATTGATCATTCGTCCAAAAACTCTTGAACTTCTGGTATTTTCAAACATTTTCATGACTAAACTGTAAGTTATCCTGAATATCTGTGAACAACAGATGACATGAGCTTAAGAACAACAAACAGTGAAATATACCCTGAAATAATTTTGCAGAAGTACTTGCACATTATTTTAATCAATTGAGCAATTCTAATATTCTGTCAGAGGTGAAAAATTAGTTGCCACTGAACTGACTGCTTCATGGGTCTGAACTCAGCCTACAGAGTCCATAGGAATTTTTTTTCCCTGCCATCAATGGGGTTTGAATAATACCTTAAAAGGAAACCCCTTCTGATTTCTGTAGGACTTCCCCCTAAGGACATAGTTGCTCACAAGGGCAAATCCTAACAAATCCTCAAATGCTCCAAAACACTGCCAACAATCTGGGACCAAGAGATAGAGCACTTCTGTTTATTATTTGTTTTCTGTGACAGCTCAGCCGTACTGAAAATTCCAGTCTGTGTGAAACATAAGTTTATTTCCAGTTTTAAAAACTGAACCCTGCATTCTTTGGTAAATGGTGGCAGGAACACCAAGGAACTCCTTGGTGCAAAGTCATTTTGGTCCCATTTCATTCCATAGCTGCTGTCTTTTTCTTTCCTGTATTTAAAACAAATCAGCACAGATGTTTTTATAAGAACAAACCGATAATTAAGTAATAACGGCATCATGAAGAAAGTGGAGGGGTTTTAAGGCCCTCAAACAAATGCCAGGGTGACCAGGAGGTAACTGCATCTTATGTTTAATCAAAAGCTCACCTGGATGATAGCATCATATTCTTCCCTCAGCCAATGCTTTTTCCCAAAATGAAGTGGAATTTTGGTTTTTGTTATATTACATGCAAGGCTGCAAGTTCCCTTTTTATTAAGAGCCTTTTGCAGAAGTTGAGCAAGGATGTGAAAAATGTACTTGATATGCAAACAAATTCTTCAAAAAAAAATTAAAAAAAAAAGATAAGGTTTACCAAGGGCTGGAATCTAATCAAGTAAAACTAAAGCAAATGGAAATAGCTAAAGTACAGATGCTATGGAACTTGGCCAGTAGTTCATACCCTTGTGAGCGGTGCCTCTGAGGTCCATGGTCTAATTTATTCTTGGTATAATTCCATGGATAAATCTGCACCCTTGGGACTTCTCTGTGGGATGCAGGTTCCAAGTCTCTATCAGTATTGAAAGCTGAATTGCAAATCAAGAAAATACACACTGAGAACTGCAAGAATTTCATGAAGTATATACACGTATTAAAGGATGAAGGCTTTCAAAGGCTGTCATGTACCTCCATACACCGAATATATTCTTATTAAACGGGCAGATGGTGCATGGCCCTTGCAACTGTTGAGACTGTTATGGAAAGTATATTCATGACTTTTCCATTGCAAAATAAGTAAATCTCCACTGCATTTCCCCCCTCATCTGCTCTGTCCTAGCTCCTCTATGTAAATAAGCACAGGTTTTGCACATTGTTTCAGTGCCATTGGTATGTTTTTAGCCGGATATATATTAATCATAAAAAGGTGACGTTCTATTGTGTTGTGAAATTTGTATCAAGAGACTTGAAACAATGTTCTTTTTTCTCTTTTATTTTTTCCCATATCCTAGTGACTTCAGTGGATGCCACAACATTTTCAAAGAAATAATAACAGATTTTCTTCAGTTGCTTTGGTGCGTGACTGCAGAGAACAAGTCACGCTCTTTGTCATCATTTAATGTGTACTGCACAATTAGTGACATTCTGGTTTCCAGCTAGCAGTTAAAATGTTCTCAGTTCAACAAGTGATTATTTATTTCCCTTTTTGGAAAGAATGCAGTGGCAAATACAACACAATATCTTTTTTTCTTTCTCATTTTTATTATTTATATCCAAAATAAAACAGATCCTAATTCAGAAATAAAGGCAGCAAGACAAAATTCCTGCTACAGTGAACTTGCATCTAATATATCATCGTGGTTTTGAACAGAGATGAATGGTGCAGACAAAAAAAGAATAATCTGTGCAGCTTTAGGGTCAGCTAGGCATTCCCGGGAATCATTTTCTGTGTTTTTCAGCAAGTACAGCACTTACCATATATGTTCATAATATTTACATACCATAATGTTCTTAGTTGTAAAAGCTCAGGGTCATATTGTCACACGCCTTGGAGGATTAGTGGGAAAGTTACTCACTTGTAGCTTGGTGCCTGCTTGTCTGCACATACATTGCAAAACAAAAGGAAATCCCCTTCAATTCAACTGATGCCAACAGCTCTCCTTCCTAACAGTAACAGAGAAGGTCGACTTTGGTGTAAGAACACCGACTTAGGATTTATTAACATTTTGGTGCATTTTCCAAAATGAATACATTCATATTAAAAAGAAATATTTCTAGAAACACCTTGAAGATTTAGGAGCACAAGCCCCACAAGTAAAGGATTTGTGAACCCAGAATGCATAAGTTCTGTTTTTCCTAAAAGCATCCCAGGAAGCTCTCTTGCTTGCCAGCCTCTCCCACTCTCTTTACATCAGGAAAAGGCTCAGATGCAGCAGGAGCACACTCTCTCACGTGGCTGCAGCCCTGCTGGTAAGGCTGGAAGCTGTCCATTAGGTATCTGGATGGACAGGAGGACATCAGGAGGTGCAAGGCAAAGCTGGGCACCGTTCCAGGAGCCTTTCCTTCGCATAAAGGCTTGAACAGGTCTTTTTTTTCTGAGTTGCCCCAGCAAATTTCTTACAGATTCTGGTTTGTACTTAAAAATATCTTGAAAAACTCACCTTCAGCTTTGCCCTCTGATAGGCTGAATAATAAGGGTGAAAAATAAATTTAAGAATAAAAGGGAAAGGTCATATTATCATTGTTATAATCACTGATTTCTGCATTAAGTGTGTGTGTTTATGGCTTAGCCCACCATTGCCTGACACCTTGGTTTTAGTTAATATTAACACAAACATTAAAATTTATTACCAGTCATCTGCATATCATGTAAGTGCTGAATCAGTACCTCTGTATTCATGCAAGTAGTAGAAATTTTGCAGGTTTACATAGTAGTTTGTCTCTGCAAGTTTACAGCTGCTCTTGCTTCTTTCTGAGTTTCACAAAAAAACTCCAAGTATTTTCTGCCTTTCTTTCCCTCCCCTTCCTCTCCCTTCCCTTTTCTTCTGGTGGTGGTTTTGCTTATCTGCATTTCTTTCTTGGATAGTTCCCTGGCAATCCCTTTTGCAGTAAAAGATGAAAAGTATGGAGAAATCAACTCAGAAGAATTACTGGATCTTTTCTCACCCCTGAAAAAGGGAATTAAAACAACTGCAACATCAATGAAATTGACTGTGATGCTGCCAAAGAGAAATTATTGTTACAAGGCCTTTAGCTGTTAGCATAACGAAATAGATCTTGGATTACTGTTACCCAAAACAGCCTTTAATGGAAAAAAAACCACACCCTGCTAATGTCTCTGAACTTAAGGGATGCAAAACAACAATGATAAGGGAGACCACACAATTCTGTACAGAGTCCTGTGTTCCAGAAGTTTAACAAATAAGGGCATTGCAGAGCAAATCCTGCTGGTAGTTCTCATAAGTAAAAGATGACTTCATTTATTATTTTACAAAATGACATTCTCTTATTCAAGTAATTAGTGCATATGTTGGAGGACTCAGCTCATGATACAGTCCTGAAAGCTTACATTTTTTGAATACTAATTCCAGATTGCATGATGATTGAAGGGGAGCTAAGATGAACTGATTTTTAAACATCTCAAGTGATCCTGCTCCCTATGAAAACTGTATTTTGTAGACACTTCCAGGCCCCCGAAAGGCATGTTCTTACAGTGACCTGACAGCTATGCAATGAACACTTAGGATGACAAAATAAAGAGACCGCTGCGTTCCACATTACTTTGGCATCTACTAGTAAGTATTAATCTACTGCCATTAAAATGGGAGCAGAATGACCACATCTATGTCAGTCAGGCCTTTAGAGACTGTGTTAATGTCTGTAGTGAAACTATGTGACAAATAAAGGTCAGAGACACATGACCTCCTGCATGCATTTTATTTTGAGTTACTGGGCTGATGCTGTGCTAGCAGTTACTGTGAACATTTTCTCATCCTGCACCTCCAGTGCTCAAACTTCTTCCTGTTGTCTTTAACTCTGCAACCACCTGTGAACAACTTTGGTAAATGGAAATTCCTGCCAAGCTTCTTGCCATCTTCCTATTTATTATCCTTTTTCTATCAATTTTCATACATTCTTTCTTTGCATGGTTTGAGCAGAGAAGCCCTTTTAAATTAGACTATAGTGATCTGATCACCACAGGTGCAAGGGAGGAATTTTTTCCTGGGGGGTAGTGTTATAGACTTAGCTAAGAGGGATAATACTTCACTTTTTTTAACCTTCCTTTCACAAATCAGGTGTTGAATTCACTATATAAGGCTTCATGGACCAATGGTCTGATCTGATAAGGCAAGTCGTATGCTCCTACTTACATTGCATGGCTGCCATTTGACTTAAATCATTAAAATGTACCCTAAACTGAGGAGCACATGAGGAATTTTGTATATAGTGCTAACCTTTCTTCTTCTTCTTCTTCTTTTTTTTTTTTTTTTGGTAAGCTAAAGACCTTAATTAATGCCCAGAAGGAATGTCAGAATAGTATGAATCAGATGGGCTGGACACATGAAATGATAAAAGAGAAGCCCCTTTTCAGAGCCGAAGTAGCTGATGAAATAAAAACCGATTTTCAGGCAGCTGTGAAGTTGACAGAAGGGCCTTTGTGACACTATAACCGCCACCTCCTGCATGGGACAACATCAGAAAATTCTGAATCATGTTTGGGATACATAGAAACCAAAGGCTGATAAAGAGATGAGTCGCTTTCCTCAGAGGCTTGTAGGGGATTTCTCTGTCCCCTCTGTTCTCTGTTCTCTTTTGTTTGACTGTGGTTTTAACTCTCAGGGGGAGTCCTGGTGGAAGTAGAGACCTTGCAGTTGCTGTTGCAATAAGTTTAAAAAAAACCCATCCAAACAACAACAAAAAACCCTAGCATCTTTTTATTTAAAGCCAAAAGTTTATAAGCTGCTTTACAGAAACATTCCAAAGGAAGAAACAAAGAGTGAAAAGAGACTGCTGATGAATGGAAGCTTGTAGCCTCAAAGTAAAGCCAGGCCAAGAGAAGTTTATTTGGAATATTTGAAGTCCTCCTGTGTGTATGAATTTTGTCAGGCATAGACTGAAGTTTGTTCAGTTTCTGTCTTTTAAACAAATGTAGGCATGCAGTTGCATAGAATGAAAATTTCAGACCTAACCTGGAGATTCTGCCATGCAAAACTGCAGTCAGATTTCCAGTGAGGGCCATCTCAGTGAATCCTCTGGTCAGCTTTGGGAATTGTGTGCCTAAATCTCCCATGAACTTCTGGAAACCTTTTCCATTATGTGCCCATCTGGGGAACTGTGCAACCGTGTGTGGTTGCAGCTCTGAGTCCACAGAGCTGGAGGCCATTTCTCTTTCTTACAGACGTGGATATCTTATCCAGGAGCTGGCCCTCTTATTCCCACAGCAATTTTTGTGTTTTACTTTTCCATTGCTTTAGGCTCACAACACTTCTGCTGGTTTGCTCTCAATGGTCTCTTTATAAGAACTTTGTAGAATATCAGAGAGATGTGGGGATGTGGCTGTTACTGCAAATAATGCTTGCGAAGATGAGCTCCACACTTCCTGACCATGAGAAATGGCCATCACCTCCTCTTCACATTAAACTTATCAATCAAATAATCATTTTTTTACCAGTGAATAGGTAAGAGAGGGCTGGATTGAAGATACTCTCACCCAAAGGCTTCCTGCAGTATCATTTCAGGCGCAGGCAAAATATTAAAGAAGGGAAAATAGTTTGCAAAAGGGTTAAGACTGGAAGAGGTGACTGTAACTGGGTAGTATAGTATCTGTAGACATTATAAAAATGTGTTTGGTTCTCACAGACTATTTAGCATTCATGATATCAACCCTTTCCAGGATACGTCTGTGCATGTATATTCAATGTCTGCTCAGAGTGCTTGTGGAGGAAATACCCCAGACCTTAGTAATGAGGGAAGGAAATTTATTCCTTCCATTTAGTACACAATGGAGGATCTGATTAATCTCTAAGAATTCTTCATTTTCTTTCAATATAGGATGAGTTCCACCTACATGGACACACTTTTTTATCTGGAAGGGAGAAGGTGCCTAAATTGGATCATTATTGTCTCACAGGACTAGAAATGCTTAGACCATCAGCTCTTTGGAGGCACCCAGGCAGTGGGGGCCATGAAGCCATTTGCAAAAATTGAACCAATTTGTGTGTTCCCCACTCCAGTTCTTAATAAAAAATGACTAGGAGAAACTAAAAATAAAGTGCAAATCAGAGACACAGCAAAAACTGCCTCAGAAAAGACAGATAATGTGTCAAAAAAGACACCACTCTTTACAAAGTCCTTTCTTTTGATGATACCTGTGAGAACAACCTCCAGCTTCCTTCTTCTCCCTCCCTTCTTTCCAGATTTTCTCTGGCTGGATTCCATGTAGCAGAAACATTACACAAGAATGAGCTCTTTGCAGAAATGTAGAATGAAGGGTTGGTTGAGGGCATCAAATCAGGGTTTACAATGGAAACTTACGCTCAGAGTGTGGGACAGTTCCTTGGGGTTCCGCAGTACACCAGATTTTATCTGCAGCTTATCAGAAGCTATGTCTATTAAATTGCTGTCCCTTGTAACCAACTGTTTACCATTTGCTGTTGCCTTTTAAGGCTGAGTGCAGAAATGCTTTCTGAGTGTCTGCTGGATCACTTAAAATGACACTGCTGCACATTGCTGCCTCTTAATAATTTTCAAAGGCAGGTAGCCAGCAGCGAGAAGCACAACCTTCCCATTTAGCAGTACCATAAGAACAGTTCTCAGTTAGCTGTCAGGGCTAGGCTACAGCTGAGGATATTCACTGGGTGCTCATATTTTGAGACAAGTTTTCACTTTCTTGTACTCCTGTGTTGTTCTACAGAGTTTCTGATATGATACTAGACATTTGGTGGCATTCAGACAGAATGTTTGTTGCGCAAACAATTCTGAATTCCAGGAAGTGACAGGCAGAAAAAAACAGGTGTGTGTTTTAGGGGTTGCCCAGAAGGAGGAGAAATAAATTCTCATCATGAGCTGCTGTGACCTTGCTAGAGAAAATGCTTTCAGAAGCCTTCCCTCCACTCCAGTGAAATGTTCACTTGTCCATGCCTGTATTGGCTTTCCCAGTGCAGGCAGCCCTTTGGAGTTTTCATCTCAGCTGTATTCTTGATATTGTAAAAATTAAAATGTTTAATAATACATCTACAGTTGAGCAGATACAATTTTTTAGAAGTTCTCTCCATTCACTTTGTGTAGGAAACAGGAGGAGGAAGTGGAAGGAAGGGAGGCCCTACATGCCACATCCATAACTGCTGGACATCATTCTTTATTAACTGAGCTCTGGGTGCAGAAACTCATCACTTTTTACATTTTTCACTGGCTGCTGTGAAGAAGAGCATTAAAAAGGAGAAAGTGCAGGCTCAATGGTCTGAATCCTGCTTAGGAATTCTCCAGAGAGGAACAGAGGCGACCAGCATGAATAACTCCTAGCAACTTTCCCGTTAATTAAAATCTGACAAGCAGCTGGCAGCTGAAAGCGGGAGCTGTAGGTGGGGGAATCCTGTGGTTCACCACCACATTCCTCACATTCATAAAAGCTACGGAATATTTCACTGTAGGCCCGCCAGAAATGTCGGTGGAAATGTGAATTAAAAGAAAGAGCTGTCTGAAGGTGACAGAGATATTGGATGTAGCCCAGGTAATACAAAGACGAAAATATATGAAAGTTTATGACATGTATGAAGGAACTTCTGTAAAAACCTTTCATTCTGATGAAAGGAAATACGATTCAAGAGATGCTATGGTCTGCAAGATGAACCCGTCCAGGCAAGAAATTCATTCTGGGGAAGAGGTAGAATAAATTCCCTCTGTGCCATCCCTCTGAGCCCAGACACTGGGGTAATGGTTTTGGCCACAGTCGGTGAGACATTCAGCATCTCTGCGGGAGCTTTTCTGGGCTGCAGCTTGCTGGGGTGTACCTTTCCCTGCCCTCTCAGGCAAAGGCTGTGCCAATTCCATGGCAGCCCTCACACTCTGAAATCACCAGCCCTGTGGGAGTGGCTTTCAGGTTTCTGATAATAGATAATGACTCAGAAAAGGAGCCACTTATTTCCTGAGGGAGGGTATCTTTTATTTTCCACAGTACTGTCTGATTTTTTCATAGCCTTGGCATTGGACTGCATTCAGAGGGCTAAACCAAATGAAATTATTTCCTCTTGCAGCATGGTCCCTTTGCTGGTGCCCCTTGGTCTTCTCTACAAATTATCCCCCACCCCACCCCCCACCCACCATGGTCAGGCATAGATTTGTAAAAGAATGCAATTATTGCGTCACAACCATTATATTTTGGGCCATATAGGATATAACAGCATCTTTTCTCTGTTGAGATGTTAGTTTGAAGGGCTTTACAAAAAATGTGAGGTATCAACAATGCCATGACTGCGAGGTCCACAGCAGAGACCATTTTGTGTGCAACAATTAAATGACATTTCCTTGCACTGAGAACAGTGGAAAGTTGGCCAGTCATTATCATGTGGAAAATAATTTTAAATCCCCCTGGACAGTCACCACAGACAGCTGGAAGAGTTTACCCTGAAACAAAAAAAAATCATATAGAAAAATAATGTCTCTGGTACCGTTACTCTGAATGTGAACCAAAGCCTTGAAAGTAAAAGAAAAAAAAACCAAATAAAGAAAATTAATGGCTTCTAGGTCTCCTGCAATCTGTTACCTGAATTTCTTCCCCATTTCAACTTTCTAAGGGTTCATTTCTGTTTGATGGCTGGCATTTAGGCAGAATGTTTGTTGCCCAAACACTTCCAAATTCCAGGAGGTGATAGAGGGAAAAAAGCATGTTTTTGTAGGAGTCCTCATAGAGACCCTTTGCTGATCCCTCTATCTCATGAATATTGCTCCCTAGGTTAACTTTCTCATTTGTGTATTTGGACACTGCTGGAGATCTAACTAAAAGTGACTCTAATAATCTTTTTATCCATGGAGGTTAAATATAGGGAACTTTTTAATATTTCCTTTTTTTAATATGCGGTGCTTAGTTTAAAAAAGTAGCAGGCTTCAATTTATCTCTACAGAGATGTCTCACTGCAGCTCTGTTTTCCAGCTGAATATTTTATCTTTTCTTGCCTGGTGTGGTACAAGAGCAGCAGAGAGTGCTAATTGCCTGTGCCGTGTTCCAAGACCATCTGCTGAAATTTGGGTTTTACCATGGTGGTTCCTTTCTCCAACAGCTTATAATTCAGTGCGCCCACTTTACTTTTAGGCCCTGGGTTTCTTTGCCTATTTTTTGGAAATCATTGCCTTCTCAAACACCCTCACCCCACCCTCTCGCCAGGATTTCTCGTTGGGAATAGATAATTAGTGTGTCCAAAATTAGTAAATGGACAGTTTTTACACAGATTTTCCAGGTTTGTGGTTTTGTCCATTCCTTTTAATTTTGCCTTCCCATTTATTCTTTTAACTTTTCTTAGAACATGAAGTGTGGGAGCAAGAATTGAAAGTGAGACCTGAGGCACGGAAGTGCAGGATCCCTTTGTAAGAAACACCCTGAACATACAGTAATGAGAAGTGTGTTTGGGGTTCCCCAACAAGCCCAAGCAGGACCTCCAGGTCTGTTGTTTAATCCCTGAGTGTCACCTCTACTTGCTCACATGCATAACTTGTAAGGGCTGCAGACCTGTGGCCTGAGAATGTTCTTCAGCTCTAACAATCAAGCCCTGAACTAGTTAAATCAATAATCTAAATCAATTAATGTCTGCTGTTTCATTCCAGATACTACAGTTCCCCACTGCCTTTGCTTCCAGAGAGCTGAGGAAAAGAATTTCCTCCCAATCTGAATGAACACGCTTTCAGTTTAAAGCCATTACCCTTTGTCCTAGCACATGTCCTTGTGAGCAGTCCCTTCCATGCAGGCCTTCTTTAGGGACTTAAGTAATGATGTAGGATTGTGATGTTTCCTGCAATATGATCTTGTACTACGTTACAACTTCCTCTTGAGAGTTTTTTAACTTTTGTTTTTCTTTCTTTCTTCATGCAGAAATCATGAAGCATCACTAATTTTCTGTATTAATATTGCCAAAAGTCACATGTTCCTTCTCAGCTCTTTCCCAGTAAATCATTGAACTATGTCCACCTGGGAAATCTTCATTCCCCATAGACCTTGAACCAAACACACCTACTCCTGGGTTGGTGTAGTCTTTGCACATGCCCCTCAAGTCTTGCCTGTTGTGTTGATTTAGAGGAACTTATCCTTTCCATAAAAATTAGCTGCCTACATTTGTTGTTACCTGAATAAGCATGAAACACACTCAAAGTAAAAGGAAGCTTTATGCTTATGAAGCAAATATTTTTAAATAAAATAAACATGCACAATTAATAAAATACAGATATAAAATACATCCAATATCAATCTCATGTTCAGTTGCTCCCATGTTAATTTTCTTTCAGAGAATCTCTCAAAGACTCCCTCCTAGAATCAGGACCTGTACTTTGGTTTTTCTTTCTTTTTCATAGCTGGGCAGCTGGTAGTTTCTCAGACTAAAGGAAATTCCAAAGCATTTGTCAAATAATCTTTTCTTTGTGAATTTACGGGACCTTGTTTTGTATCATCAGAAAGGATGCAAAGGCACACTCAGACAATCTGAATGCACAACTCCAACACCTCCTGCAAACTCTGGCACTGTGTGACAATCTTTCTCTTGGTATAATAACTTTCTGCCCTTTTGGGTTTTTTTGGTGGTTTTTTTTTTGTTGGGTTTTTTTTTTTTTGTAAGAATCAGTTCATTGAAATTTTCTGGAGTTTTCAGGTTCCCATTTTTGAGAACAGTAAAAGAATAATAAAAGTGATTGCCTTTACATAAAGGTTTTTATTTCCATTAACAAATATTCTCAGTCGATTAAAAATCTGGGAAAAAAACCCCCAAGCTTTTTTAGCACAATTACACACTGTATTTGTTCCATATATGTGCAGTCATGCAGTACAGATATTTATATATACTAACACTACAGCACCAACATGATTGCAGCAAGCAGTTTGAAAGATCACACTCACTCTTTTCTAAAGAAAATTGTGGGAAAATTCTTTTGATGTTTCTTCATACACCTGTGTTACTGGAACCCGTATTTTCCTTTTAGCATTTGTTACTGCTCTATGTGTGACATAAAGAGATAAAAGTGATCAAGTAGAATTTATTACACAATGAAACATTTTTCTGACAGACCTTTCTTCTGCTGAACTGAGGAGCAGACAAAAACAGAATAGCCAGAATTATTATTCATCCCCATTTTGCTGGATGTATTCATTAAAAGTGTGTACAATGTGAAAAAAAAAGTAATAATAAAAAAAGAAATAATGATACTGTGTTGGACAGGCTTAGCATGATGGTTTGTATTACTTTCTTCAGTCTACAAAACAATATTTAGGGTTTTTTTTTTTTTTGGCCAGGGAATCCAATGAAATATCCCAATGGAGAGCAGTGGACTCCTTGGTTGTGAAGAAACTACAGTCAGCGTTTCCAATGAGGTGCTAGAGCCAGAAAACCAGATGCCTCCACAGTACGCCACCTCCCTTTCTTGCCACTTCTCTTTCTGTATCAAATATTCAGGTTTTCTTTCTGCCCAGAAAGCAGAAAGTTGCAATTCTCGTGGTTTTATTTGTAATATGACCCTCATCTTTTGGGGTGTATAAACACTGTCATATTGCTGCATCCCCCTTCTATCCACTCAAAACACTGATGGTAGAATTGGATTCATGACCCTGCAGTCTGATTGCACTCTTCTCTTTGCATTCTTGTATTAATTATTTCCCCATTACTGTATCAAAAATAAACTTCTTATCTTTGTTTGTAAAATCCCACAGTGTTTATCTCCATCCTATTCAGTCTTCTACACACAGAAGTTTTGTTTCCATCTTCCTTCATGCCCATAATGCTTGACTTGACCTCCTTTCCTTAGTCTACTCCAAGCACACACATGGTCCTATCACTCCATCTAGATCCTGCAACCACCACCTCATTGTCTTTGAAGAAAGGGTGCCAGGTTTCTAGACATCATTTGACATACCTGCCATTTTGCTCCACATTTTTTTCTTTGATTTTTCTGCTCTGCTCAGTTCCTACCTAAATTTCAGAACCTAAAACTTTTCTGAATCACATCCTAACAGATATATATCACATGAGTCCTTTAGGCAGCATCACTTGGTTTTTAAATTCTTTGTGCAGTGCTTATCACAACAGCTCCCCGACTGGGACTTGTATGGTGCTCATAAAGATCTCTCTCTTTAGGAATCGGGGTTGGAATGAGGTGATTTTTAAGGTCCTTTCCATCTCAAGCTGTTCTATGATTTTATGATTCTGTGGATATAGGTGTGGAAAGGGCACAGAGTTCCCCAGTGTTCCACTTGTTTGGGTAGTCAAGCTTGAATCTTGGCCCCGTGTTTTGTGCAGGGGAGATTGTTCTCCTCATCATCGCAAAAAGATGCACAGGAGTAGGGAGGAACAAAAGGGATGCACACCTGGCACACCATGGCATTTCTTGCAGTAGAAATACTGCCAGTCAGGATACCTCCAGCGGCGCTCACTGCTAGGAAGCTGAGTATTAACTCTGGAACCTTCCAAATCAAGACCAGAAAAAGGCTGTGCATCTTTCACAATGAAATGCAGCGCATGCAAACGTAAAATGAAGAGAAGGAACAATTTATATAATGAGTGAAGAGGGGATGAGGAAAGAACAACTTCAAAACCAGTTCTATTTTAAAAGAAACAAACAAACCATCATTTACTTACTTCTTTTTTTTTCCTAAAATGCCCCCCGCCTTCCTCCCTTAATCCATTATTAAAAATAATACAAGTGTTGAAAGGACAGCTGAAGCCTTTTGACTTTTTTCTGCAACATCCTTTTTCAACTCTGTCTTTTTCCCATGGAGATAATAAAAAGCCCTGAAGTAAACAAAGCTAAGCAGACCTCCTAAAACTTTCAGTGACTCCTAACAAACTCATCAATTGGAGTATCTGTAATTATTTGATCACCTTCTGGTTTTATATTTCATCCATGCATATTTTTGTCTTTCCCTTGATCTCCTGGGAATTGTCTGATAGGTGACTCTCCCTGGATTTTATGTTTACTCTGTGACATGAATATTTAAAATGTTACAGCTGTGTAAGGAGGTGCAATATCTGCTGATCTAATTCTGCATCCCCAAAAATCTCCTGCCTCCTAAGCAATCCTTATTCCTTCTGTATTTATAAGAAATCAAGAGATTAATTTCCTTGCCAGAATTTCTCTGAATTTTGCATGATAAAACCATTGTGGATGTAGAGGAATAAGGCATTTCTGGAATGCTGGCCTATTTTTAACTCCGTATATTTCAGTGGTCAAAGTTACGCAAGCGTTTTCTAAAATAGTGCCACATGTCCTCGTAGTGGAACACAAATACCTTATGGTTTTATCATCAAATGCGGAAACAGCCCTAAACATCACAGGGAGACAGCTCACTGGGTGGTCTGAAACTCCTATCTTTCCTTCTTGGAACAGAAAGGAAACTCAAGTACTAGTCCTTCTAAAAGAGACTAATGTGTGGCTAGATCAGATAATTATGGGACAGTTTACACCAATAAGGTCATTAAACCTTGCTGATTTTTAGGTTCACATGCTTAATAATCAGCAATGATGATTTGAAGAAGTGGGTGGCCAATTAATCTCTTATTCATCTTTTCACAGTCAATTCGATGCTATGCTAAAAATATTGTAAAGCATTAGGACCTTTAAACTCATCCTATAAGGTACAAAGGCAGCTTCTACCTCTGCAATTGATAGATTTTTCTTCATTTAGAACTACATTAAATAATACACTACAAAAACTATGCCTGCAAAAGAACAGCAGAAGCTCTTTTTTCCTTGGAATGTGTGAAATCTGCTGCTTGGTAATTGCTATTTTTAATGCAATAAAAAATGCATGTAGCACAGTGCAGTGTTCACCAACACTTTATATACCCCTGCACATAAAGATTACAAATCCATTAATTCTTCGGCTTGGATTTTTCAAATGCAATTTTTCTACTGTGAAATAGATCCAGTCTAAAACACAGATGAATTTCTTGAAAATGTCAAACTGTTCTTTTAGAATCATGCTTTGAGAGAGTTGCTAAGACCCTGTTCCCTCAGACTTCTCCATTTAAATCTTTGGACCTAATGCAACTGTTTGGCAGGAGGTGATGAAAGTGCAAGTCCACCAACAAGGAGTATAACGTAACTAAATACTTCCCTAAAATCTGGTGGACTGGGTCTGCTTTCAGATCATAGTAACACCCACACACTTGATATTTAGGACACTTGCTGTGGATTTAGAGCTAGCAAACCAAATTTAATGTGCTCTGGAGTGTACCCCAAAGTCAGATGGACAATTGCCATATTATGGAAATATTTAATGTTCTTCACTGTAGTTCATAGGTTTCTCTCTCTTAATCAAATCACTGAAGTATTCAAATATGAAAAAAGGCTGCAAATTCACCATATTTGTGAAAGCTGGGGAAAAAAATTTTTGGTTGAGCTCTGGTCTCTGTGGTCATTTCTCCTTTTTTTTTGCTTTGAGTAGATGATATTCAAAGTTTGAAAAACTATAGCTTTAAATAAATCATACTTACTTTTGTACAGCAATGCTGTTGAAGTTTTTGTACAACCAAAAAGCTGAAAAAACATAATCAGCTTTGCTTCTCCCTCCCTTGCTGGTGGTCTGACTAACACAACACCCTTGGTGATGGACTGCAATGCTGCAGGGGAACATAGCAAAATTATTTTTAAAGAGTTCTAACGTACCTTTGCCTTTTTAAAATCTCAAAAACACTCCTATTAATGGAGCCTTTTGTAGACTTTTTATCCTTTCCTACCAAAGCTTGCATTTTTGGTCTAAGTTGCTTGACAGTGACCCTTTTCAAATGCTCAAATAAAACATGTAACTTTATTTGCAGTTCCTGAGGCAACCACTGTAAATGGCAGCAACACAGAGAATTGCTGTAAGTTTACTGTTATGTCACTATGGTGTCCATATATAAAAGCAAACTACTGTTTTCTCTGGAGCTGCAATAAATACATTTTAAGGCAGCCAGTTGCTAAGGGCGCTGATTGCGTTCAAGAAAGAACTCGAAAACATGTTTTCCTGGTGACAGGGAAGGGGCCCCAGCAGCACTGAGTGTCCCAGCCTGGCATCCCAGAGCTCACCCTGCCACCACTGCTCCTGCACCAGTCTGAAAAACGAGGGCTAGCTCCATTCCTTGGGACAGCACCTCCAACCAAGAGGCAAAAGGCAGGCTTTGTGGTGGGAGAGCAGAAAATCCATGGATGGTCCCCTAGTGCTCTGTCACAGCTCAGAGGGGATTGCCAACCCTGATGGCTTCCACACCCCCTGTTCAGGGTGTAGCTGAGCAATGGGATGCCAGAACTTTTGGGGCTATCATAGCAAAACTCCCAGCCTGTCATGTGTGTCCTTGAATGTGTGCGCTCTCAGGCTAGTTGTCAGGATCAGGAAGAAAATCTGAGAGCACTACTTGAAAATTTGGTGCTGCAAGGACTCCTACCTTGCTAGATCTTCTGTAAAAAACTAACAAAATACTGGCTTGGCTTTCAACACTTAGGCCACTTTTTGGATGTGTAAATGGAGTAGCAAGAAGCTCTACTCAGGAAAGCAAAGAATCCCTACATGGCACCAGGTGTGTCAGCGTCTGACTCCACAATAATTCCCACTCTCCTTCGTAGCATTTGATCTTCAGAGATGAGCTAAAGTGCAGAGCCAGAACTGTGCCTTCTCTGGCAATTCTTTTGAATCCTGCACATCAGCATTAGTTTGAAGAACCTGCAGGTTCTTTTTGTTTTTGTTATATTTCTTTCACAGCAATCTTCCTGTGGAGCAGCTTGTATGAGAGACCTCCTCGTTCACCAAGAAAGTGAGAAATGCCTCTGAATGATAAAGAAGAGCACAATGCACAGCACCCTGCTTGTACAAAACCCTTTAACAACCTCAGCAACCTTTCCAACAACATTGCACCAGCTGTTTCTGGTCTATTTGGAAAACACAAGGCAGTATTTACGCTTTCACATCACCCTAATTTTCTTTCAAAACCCAGCAGAAGGAAGAACATACAGACACCTCACTGCTGTCACCATGGTTATGCTTCTGAGTCACCTGTCAGAAAGGACATAACTCTGCCGTGTTTGCTCAGCCGGCTCCCCAGCCTCAGAGGAGAGCTTGCTGAGCATTCTGTGCGCTCTGCCAGCTGTGGGAAGGTCATGTGAAATTAGCACAGTTGTTTCCATCCACACTGATCCAAAGCGAGGACCAAGTCTTTTGGTTTTAGCCAGGCTAAAACTTTTTCACCAAGAGCTGAAGTATTCAGGGCACAAAAAGGTGAATATTTATCACCCATGAAGGCAGAGCATTTTATTTCGTGAAGTCTTTTAGTGTTTCTTAAAATGTCCAGATCCAGGAGGTGTGGCAAAATAAGAACCCATGTTATATAGGCAGCGTGTTAAAATATAACATGTTAAATAACCACTCATAGCAAAAATACAGATACATTTATGTTTTAATTACAATTCTTGTCATTGCATTTTTTTTCTTCTGCTGAGAATTGAGACGTAAAGGAAATTTAGTCTGTCCTTTGTGAGCCCTCTGATAAGATATGTCTCATGGCCAAAAGAGCTTGCTGAGAGACAAAATATTTCAGCTGAGCCACCCCAAACTTGATGGCATTACCAGTGAGCAACCCAAGAGGAAGGGGCAGCATAAAAAAGGAGTAAATTCAAAATGCAGAAAAGGGTATAAAGAAGGAGATTATTCCATCTGGAAGAATTCACAGCAGAATATGCAAGTGGGAAACATAAGATATAGGCAGGTGTGAGATGATGAACACAACGTCCTGCAGATAAAGAGAGTGTCTGAATGTTGTGATGTAATGTTAAGCCAATGAAAGGAGCTCATGAGAGAAGGGCAATTCTATTAAAAGAGCAAGATAAAATACAAAGTTGAAATATTTAAAGTGCAGTACTGTTAATTCAGAAATTTATCAGTTCACATTTTCCAAGATATAACCAGATTCTGCATTGGGGAAAGAAGTAAATGCTAAAATGAGAGAGAAAATTGTGTCTTATTTAGGGCAGATTTACAGAAGGCCCATTATGGGTATTTATCAGAGATGAGTGTAGTTACAAGAGGCAAAGAGTCCACCAGAAACCAGACAATAATAATTTCAATATGGTCTTTTTCGGTGTATAAATGTAACATCTCCAGGCACCTTCTTGAATTTCTGTGAACTGGAAAGGGATTTCCAGTTATTGTTAAAAACTCTTCCCCTGACACATATTTTTCAATGACTTTATGGGCTTAAAATCTTGAGCTGTAAATTTTTCTCACCCAATGTAGTCATAATCTTCCAACAAAGTAAAGAATTAACATTTAGTTATAACAAGTTAATAACTGCCAAATTTATATAAGTGAACTTTTTCTAACAATTGCAGTAGTCATGAAATGTTGAGCAGACACCCAAACGTGAAACCTCTTAAATTTAAGACCAAATTTCTTTTAGACAAACCAAAATTAGGCACTCCCCAAATGTGTGAATAAATATATGCTGAGTCACGTGAACTGGAAAGTAATTTTCATATTTGGTGTGCACTGTAAATTTGTTTATACTCAAACCACCAATTTTAACATTTGAGTTCTTCTAACATTTTTCATGTACTTCTAAGAACCTCAGAATATTTTGCACATAAAAATCAAATTTCAAAATGTTTCAAGGAGGCATTAGCTCACTGAGGCATCAGCCGCCCATGCTCTTTTCAGGAGCTATTTTTCCATTAAGACAGTGTTGAGCTTTTGACCTACCCAAGTGTTGGTGAGATCTCAGTAAAACATCAGCTAGTTTCCATTGTATCTGGCCAGTCCTCAGAGTTTGTCAAGTTTTATTCATATGTTTTATAACCCTCACCCCTTGCAGGAACTGAGGAGACTGACCAGAGAGACCAATATTTGCATTAAAATTGTAAGTGAAATTTTTAACCTGTTCTCGCAAGCTGCTAAGTATTCATTTTAAGTGGAAAAACCACCATCAAAAATTATAAGCAATAATCAGTTCCTCTGAGAGTTGCTTGTTTAACTTCAGTTTACTTTTAACAGGTGTTCCCATAAGCAGGAGAGACTTTATTCCCTTTTTTGATTTATTATTCCCAGATTTAATACTCTGGATTTCTTCAGACTAAATTGTGTCATGCACTGATTGACCTGCTGCACAGAAAGGCTTTGCTTTCTCTAGATCTGCTGCAATTGTTCCTCACTATTTGATCCCAGCTTTTAATTGACAGGTTGCTAGCAAACATTTATTTTTTCATTATTACACTGTTGAAACAATTGATTGGACTGCTATCCTCGAAGAGCTCTGAGTAGAAATTTGAGTAACATCAATATTCACCAAATTCAATGCAGAAGACAAAGAAGAAAAGACCACTATGCTCAAATCTCTTCTGGCAGAAAATTCCAAGTTTCCAAAGGAAAATTTCCATAGCTAGGGTAAACATTGTGGCTGCATTTAAACACCAGCAAGAAAACTGCACCTGCGAAAGGGGCGAATGAGGCTGCAAACCAGGTGATGTTGCTTCATCTGGCGTTCAGCTGCTGACAACACCAGCTGCACTTTTGTTCCTGGAGGGGCCTCACAATAAAGCCAGTCCCAAACAACATTTTACTCACACTGATATCCCCAAACATGGTGAAATGGCTTGGTGTCCCCATCCTAAGGCAGCAATGAGGAATGAAGGGAATGAGGCCTTTCTCTAAAGAGGGCCTCGAATACAGCAGCAGATAAAATGTTCTCTTGCAAAGGTCTTGGCCTCCATAAAATACAGTGATGAATGACTGACAGCTCCAGCACCACCTATTTGTGGCAGATAAAGTTAGAAGGCAACTTATTAGTGATCCTGGTACACTCTGCTTAAGCTGCTGGCTTTCTCAAGTGTGGGTGTTCCTGATTCTCTTGTTTATACACATAATATTTAGGAAAGCTGTGTCTTCCCAAGGGTCCCATTTCAGTAACAGGGGTCAATGGTGATTGAAGTCAATGGGATTTCAAAATATGCCTAAAGATAAACACATGCTTTGGTACATTGCTCAATCAGAGCTAGAATGAATGGTGCTGTTCAGCACTTCTAATCAATAAGCTCTCATGTTTTTGAGACATACAATATCTGATTATGCTCTTTATCTGCTCTCTGCCTTAGGAGTCTGTAGAACTCCTTCTATGTCTCCTTCTGTTTTTAGGAGTAGGTTTTTAGTTGAAAGCCTGATCTGCTGATCTGAGAAAATATTCTGAGATAGTTAATGGCCAAAATTGAATACCCACTCTATTTTATTTACAGCTCACATTTGGCCTTTCAAAGCCCTCATTTCCAGAACGTCTCGCATTTTCTGCTCCATGAATTCTTAATGAGTTCCAGTTGAAAGTGCTACAGATCCACATTTGGATCATAAAACCCCCTAAAAAGTACTGTGTGGCTTCCCCAGAGCCCCCACTCCACCCCTCCGCCCTGGCCTCCCCCTCCTTTGCTAAATGCTGCCAATCTCACCAGCAGTCGGGCCGACCCACTATGTTTAAAAATCCTTTTAATCCTCTTTATAGTAACAGAAACATTTGCGATTGATCTGTGGAGCTCTGCACAGCACAGAACACCTGCGGCTCCGAGCGAGCGCTCTGCGTGAGCCCCGTGCGCTCTGGCACAGACCAGCAGCGCTGCACAGCTCCATGGGCACAGCCAGCCTGGCCTCCACCTTCACACCCCACCTTCACCCCCAACTCTGCTGTCTGGAAAGGCCTGCAAGCCCAAAAACTCGATGTGTTTGTGCCAGTAAAACTTGTTCACCACACTGCCTGGAAACCGAGGTCATGAATGCCCCTCCTGCGCCACTTGGTGCAGCACAGAGCTATCCCGATTCCTGCTCTTCGCCTGGAGAGGGGAGAGTTTGGCTAACCTGAAATACAGGGTTAGATCCAGGCTTCCATCTGCACTTGTAAAAATATCCTCTCTAACAACCTGAAGCACCTGTGACTTTAGACATTACTCTAAAAATAAAAGTGTGCAAGCATGCAGATGGAATGGATTTGGTGAGAAGTAAAGGTTCCAGAAACTTTTGAAGTCTTTTAAAAAATGTCACTTCAAGAGAAGTCATCTATTTCTTTGTGCTTCTCTGTTATCTTTGAGATGTTTGCCTTCAGCATTTTATCTCTACTTGCATCTTTTCCTTTAGAATGACTCTGGTCTACCAAAATGTGAATTTATTAAAGCATTAGCTCAGAAACAGCTCTGAGAGGGAGATAAGGAGGGAGAGGCAAGACATGAAGAAAAGTAACCTGTGCTGAAAGACGTAAATCCACAATTACATAAGGAAATCCAATCTGGTATCCTACAGCCAATAAAGGTAATTTAGTGCAGAAGACAGGCAAGTAAGCCTCATCAGCATTTGTGAAGACTAACAGCTCACACAGGAGGGAGGCTGGAGAACAGGAGCTGCACATCACGCACTCTGGATTTCGGAATTTGTGCTGCCTGCTTTTACGAGCACAACTAACAGGGTCCTCTGACACATGCTTCTCCAAATCAGGGGTTTTGGTTTTTTTAATTTATTTTACTTCCTGGGAATACCATGGAGTCCACTGAATCATGAGCACACATAAAATGTTTTGAGATTGTCTGGGCCACAGAAGTGCCAAACACATCCATGGCAAAGGCTAGAAGCACTCTGTTGGATCCTGAGACAGTAGAAACTGGTGGGGCTCCAGTCACATAAAGGAAGGGTAAAAAAAGGCTTGCTTTGTTTTATGCACTGCTGACAAGCATGACACTGGTTATCCTGGGGAGAGAAAATGTACATCACATAGGAAGGCAATAAAGAATTTCGGCTGGTTGTCAGTGTTCCCTCCACATTCCCTCCTCAGCTTGTGGGAGTCCAATGTTCCCAAACTGATAACAGCTCAACCCAAAAATTAATTTTTATTACAAACTGAGTCTGCTTAAAAGATGATCTTTTTAGTGAGAAACAGCTATTAAATGCCAACTGTATTTGACCTCTTGAATTCCCAGTTCACCAACACGTGATTAATAATAAATAACAATTTAATTCATAAAGAACTCTTAAACTGCCACTAAAATGTTTTAATGAATCTTCACTGGCTTGAAATTACTTTTGAACCGAAAATATTAAGCAGCTTGAAATAAAATGGAAAGGTAATAAAAGTATCAGGCTACATTTTGCTTGTATTTACCCTGGTAAAAATATAGATTTGCATTTCTAATCCACTTTTTTGTAAACCTACAATCCTATTTTTCCCCTGAATTTTTTTCCTGGAAGCAAAAATATGTTGCAGTTTTGCCAGTTTAGCTAAGCAGATTCTCACCAAACCCAACTTAAGGATGACAAAAAATAGGGTTAGGTCTGCATTTTTCCAGGCACTCTAGAAAGGGTTTTATGTCTCATGTGACTTGCAGCAGTAAATGGCTTCCAGGAAATAGGGTGGTCTGTTCAGTGCTGGCCTCTAAGCTCTGCTGCCAAAGGGTGTGACAAGCTCTGGAGCCACCATTGCTTCCACTGGAAAGAGATTTTTAGGATTATGCCTTCGGGATTTTCAGAGACTATCCAGCAAAGTGTGCATCCAAACTTTCCCCTTTCCAAACTGCAAGGTGGCCCTGAGCTCATGTTTAAGGAGATAAATTGTTGATATCATTCAATTTTTCTCCAGATTCGTCAGCCGCCAGAAGTGCTCCAGATCACACAGGTTTTGGTTCAGAGATCTTTCCCTTTTGCTTTTGAGTGGAGGTCTATGGTCATGTCCTTTACACACTCTGGGTTGAAATGCCTCTTTGTATAAACAGACACACAGGGTAAGACTCAGAAACTGATCCAGAAACTCATGAAATTTCCAAAACAGAGTGCGAAGGTTTTGTTTGGAAACTGCTTCAGATAAAGGCTCCTTTTTTGAGGCACTTCACCTCTACCTTTCTTTCTGACAAAAGTCATGGCTGATGAAACCCTATTTTCTGACTTAAAATTAAAAAAAAAAAAAAAAAAAAAAAAAAAAAAGAAAAAGAAGAACATTTTCAGCCAGCTATAAGTGAAAACATAAGCAGCGATCTGAGCCAGGCAGAGAGGAGCACTGCCTCCAGCTGAGCCAGGAGGAGGCGATTTGGTGATTTTAGCTACACCATTTAGATGAGGCCCATGACACACAGTCCTCCTGCTTGTGTGAGCTACAGCCACTGCTGCAAATGCATCTCCACGCTGAGTAAGGACTGACATGCTGTTCAGACCTCAAAATCTCCTGCTCCTGAGCTATCTTGAGGAATGTGTACACATGCTTATATAAATAAAGGGGTGCTTTTGAAAGTATACCTTTGTGCCAAGCTTTTACCAATTTTTTTCTGCAGTTGCTATGGAGTCTCTGGTGAATTGTACACCATGGTGTTCGGGTCACTGGAGCTGCTGCCCCACATGGGGCTGTCATCTCAAAGAGCTATTGTATTCACTTGACATCTGTGAATGGCAGAGAGAAATGAGATGAAGATAGATTTATTTCACTCTGATTTTATTTCTCATATTTTCTTGCTGAAGTAGTGCCTAAACGGCACAGCTCTGAGTGGAAGGAAACGCGATATCAAAGAACAGAAATGCAGAAATTGAAAAGCAAACCAGTGGTTTTTTATGCTGAATTCTGGTTTGGTTTAGAAAACAACTTGTAATACAGCAATGCAAGTCATTAGCAGTACATCTCTCCTAATAACCCTAATTATGAAGCAAAATCTAAACCCCACCCAAATCTGGAGAAAATTTGGATCAGAGTCCAAATTTCAGAACATAGATCCTTCCAATGGTGCAGTAATATTCAATTGAAACACATTCTGCAGGATGAATAATAACGTTGCAAACACCTGGCTGATACTCAAGATCATGAATTAAGAACTTGGGTAAACTCTAGCTTGCCAATATTAAAACCAGAAAATATTATTTACTTCTGTGTATCCCACATCATGCCATTGCTTCCCACGAAATTAAGAACACCAGGAAAGAGGATTGAAATGGATGGTACTGCATCCTTCCTCCTGAAGGCTCTGAAAAGCTCATAATTCAACCAAATTTGTCTCTAACTGAATTTACTAGCCTTCCTTCCATATTTAAAGAGTTTATATTTGTTTCTTTGATATAGCTCCTCTGAGGATCTGCCAACTTCCTAAGTTCTTTGACCTTAAATGTCTTTTTCTCCATCTGTAATTCTGAATGTGTTTATTTTACAAGCGAAACCAAATTCTTAATTGATCTAAGGAAAGCCAATCTTTTAGATTAAACAAGTGCTCAGCTGTGCATATAGGAATAGTGGTAGATATGAATCAAAACATGAGCATCAACCATCAAATTCAGGCCAGATATCAGAATAGCTGATGTTATAGTGAATCCACTCTATGTTCCTAACTAAGACCATGAGAATCAATAAAACCACACAGTACAAACACAGAAACTTAAATCACGCTCCTAGGAAAGTTTGCCAAGGTCCATGAATCTTTTGAACCAACCTGGGCCTATTTTGAAATGAACACAAAACATGATTTTGTATTGAAACCAGGTGGGACTCAGAGATTTTTGTTATTTGGGGTTCATTTGGACTTGAAACTTGAAGCTGAATACCAAGGGTGGAACACAGAAGTCATCCAGCTGAAGAAAATTTTTATGATAGGACCACTGAAAAATCACAGATTTTTTTTTTTTTTCTTTTTCCAGTGAAGCAATCAAGGCATATAAGCAATTGGACTGTGAATTACATGGCGTGATTACACACATTTTCACAGAATATTCTGAGGGAAGGCACAGTAGGGAAACACAAGTAGCTGACAAATGTCTTATCCATGAAGAGACTCCATCTGTATCACTGAAGGACAAATGCCTTCCTGTTGTCTGCTGGATATAATCGAGGCAATCAGGAGTCTGAAAGTCCAAAATTCTGTATTGTCATCATCAGAGAGAATTGTAAGCTGTAATTTGTGACAGAGAAACAGAAGGAATAAAGTTTTTCTGAGATGCTAAGCATTCAAACTCTCCAAAAGGTAGGAGTCACCAGTGTCCATGAATCTGTAACAACATAATTGTACCAAATTATAGAAAGTACATAAATAAGGAGATAGTTTTGTGCAGTTGGAGGCCTCTAAGCTTTAGCCCAGAAGTCTTGACTCTGCTAGAAACAAGCTTTGTTTTGTTTTCTTTCTCAGTCTACAAAATAGCTTTCATGATGTGAAGCAGATATTGTAAGGCATTTTAAGATCTTTACCAAAAAGCACAGCATAAAAGATAGCATGCAACGTAGTAAAACCCTAAAATATGCAACTCACAGTTGCTGAGGTAAATGCTCACTTTGATGCTCTCTTTTGATAGTCATGTGAGAACACTGGTTCTTTTTTTTTCCACAAACCAAATAGCATTTTCTGAAGTAGCTTCATTTCTGAAGGTAAACCAGTGGATGAACAAGGAGGCAACTGAAAACCATTTGGAATGTAAAACTATTTCCACCAGAGACTATGTTTTTTCACCAGTTCCTACATTAAACAAGGAGAACTTTAAATATATCTTTGAAAGGTAAATGTTGCACCTTTTACAGCACAAGGGGAGGCAAAGCCAGAATAAAGCCCACTAAATTTTCTGTACCATGAAACCCCTAAAGCAAAGGCTCTGGGGAACAGTTCAGTTCATTGCCATGAAAGCAAACACATGAGAGAAAACTCCTTGGATCCTTTTCCTACCACACACAGCTAAAGACACATGAACGTGGGAAAGAGTTTGATTGACTTTTTAAAACTCTCAATGACACCATTCTAGTGTTTGTAAAAGGTACTGGATTAAGACATCTCTGGAGATGGCAGTGACCCTGCCAGGCCAATTTTCTCATGTTGTCTCCTGGGTAGTTTGCAGATCTGCCTAGCTAGCAGAAGTAAACAAAATCCATTATATTCATTTCATAAAAACATTGAAAGAGAAACCAGGTGACCCATGTTCACCTTCACATCTCAGTCTCTGCAGAGCTTGAAACAGGCTCAGATAAAAGAGTGTCCTTGCCTCCCAGTATATTTATTTTTTCTTAGATATCAGTTTCTAGATCCAAAGTTCTCAAAAAGTTGGTGTGTTCAGATCAGCGGCTCTGGTCCACTTCTTGACACAGTGGTCTTCCTTGCTTAAAAGGATGAAAACAAAGAGCTCGCCAATAAAAAATGATCAAAGCTGGTGGAAAACATTTGTTTCTAATATAATTTGTGAAGGGATTTCATCAGTCTCCCTTCATAACTAATAGAGATAAGAAGTTAGATAGACTTTGTGTATTTAAATATAACTAACCAAATAGAAGTAATTAATAGAGATAACAAGGCTAATTCTTACTGCATGGAATCTGGCTCCACGCTGAGCAGATACAATAAAATCAGAGGAATGACTTTGCATTTGCAGTTATGCATCTCCTAACATGTGATGTGATCAAAGTGCTTTTCAATCCAAAAAGTGACTGTTAGGGCAGCAGAGTTGTGTTTCCCCTAAGGATGGTGACCTGCAGGCAGTTTGAGGTTCCTTTATCCCTCCGTGACTTTCTGCCTAAGCTGGCACTGCTTGACAAGGAGGTAAGAGTGAGAGGATCCCACATAACAGTGATGTTGTGACTCAACCCTCCCAGTTATCCAAGTTCATTACCCTCAGCCCCATGTGTATAAACATCTGAAGTGAGTTCTCGTAGGATTTGATATCTGATTAGCATTACCAGATGTGTAAGGAACCGAGGAAATAACAGCACCAATTTTCACTTCCATTACTCTGCTGATCTGCCTCCTGAGCCACTTTTTTACTCTTTCCAGTAGTTTCCTTCCCATTCTTTTCAGTTTTTTTTTTCCCTCGTTCCTTGCACCAAACAGGGAATGACTGCGTGGCTGAGCTCTGCCCAAGGGGCAGGATGGAGCAAGCAGCCAGCGGTGTAGGACATTAAAGGAAAATTAAATGGTATTCCTATTGACTGATTACTATTTAGTGAGCTCTTCTCAGAATCCAGAAGACAAATTAAAAGCGTCAGTTTAGGAACCTCGTTATTTTAAGTCAGTGTCAAGAAGGCTTGATTAATTTTTGCATTTGGTGTTATCAATGCTGTCAGTGGAACAGTAACAGCTCCCGGCTGCTGCTGACATCCAGCTTCCCAAAATGGAAGCTGACTTTGGGGCTGGGAGATGTTGTCTCTTTGGTCGTTGCTTTTGTTGGGGTTTTTTTAATAATGACTTCCCATTCTCACAAACAAGACCAACACAACAGGCACGAGCTTTCACTCACAAGCACTGTGCAGTCATGAGAATAGGTCAGGACAGTGGCTGTTTTGCTGGACAACAAAAGTACTGAGAAACTGGACAAAGAGCACAGAAGGATTGAAAAGAGCCTCTGATTCAAAGCAAATATTTTTATTTGAATTTTCAAATGAATGTACTTTTACTGCATTCCTTCCCTTCTGGGCTCACTTTCCATAAACATGCTAGTGAATGAACTTTATAAACAGCAATACTTGCTAGAAGCTAATTTTAGAGAATGGGTTTTCAACTGCTCTCCAAAAGCAAATTCCAAACCAAACTTTAATAAGAATTTTACACTTAGTGATACAATTTGGGCACACTTGGCCCACCTAAATCTGCTACTGTTGACCCAGCTACAGCAAGTGCCTTCCCCAGCCTCCACCCCATCCCCACTCCCTGTCTCTGTGTCTGCTAAAGGAAACTCTCCTATGCTCCAGGTCCTGCCAGCTCAGCTCTGCCTCACTTTTCTCCCTAGCTCAGCTCTATGATAAGATTATGGTGTAAAGAATAACATGAAACTTATTATAGTTTGGCTTTTTTTCATGAAAGGCATAGGATGAAGCCAGAGATGAAAGAAACTCCTAATTAATTATTTAACCTAGAAGAGATGACAGAACAGTAATTTCTGGCAAAGGTAAAGGGAAAAGCAGCCAGGAATGACCTGGAAGTGGTAATGCATAGCACAGGTCAGCTACTTCCTCAGTGATACTTCGATTGCATGCTTTGAAGCATGACCTTCTTGGTGAGTTTTACAAGCCATTTCATTGGGGAGCAGAGCTAAAACCATCTAAAAATTCTATGTAAATCAGTGCAAAAAAGAGTTCTTCCCTAATGGGCTGTTTTTCAAATGCTTTTAAAAGGTTCGTCTTGTAAAGAAACACATGAAAAATGTGATGGTAAGAGTAAATATGTGAGCGTAAAAGCATCAATGCCAGTGGATAAATTTCTACAGATTAGTTGTTTAGCTCTAAAGAGAGGTTGCTTCTATCACCTCTCCTGGGCTGCCACATCTACTGCTCTCTATTTCCAGGGGTGTGGAATCTCCACACACCTGAACATCCCCAGAGAGTCAAGAACCAACACATCTTCTGTCCCAAATCAGGCCCATCTCTAATAAGCTTAGAAAATAATCCACCCTAAGGTACAGAGACATTGAGCAATATAAAAAGTACGAAAGTAACCCAAGAAGATTGCAATGAAACCACAATTGTGAGAAAATCAGTTAAAGGAAGTAAAATCCCAGCTCTGCTCCTAGCTCACTGTGTGGTCTTGGGCAAGCCACAAAGGGCCATATTTTGAACATCTTACTCACACTAGTAACCAGCTCCTTACAAAGCATTTTTGCTTAACATCACAGTCCACGAAACTTGCACTCGAGCTATGGAAACAGCATGAACATGGATCTACTTACATGAGGCTAAGTTTTGCAGTCTGCTCCTGAGGGTTTTTTTGCCTCCATCTATCCATAAAAAACAGAGAAAAGCTCCTACCATTGTGAGAATGGTGTTGCTGGGATTGAGTCTAATTAATAAACATTTGTACAGCTCTTGGAAAATGTAAAGTGCAAAGTAGGTGCTATGCAGCTGGAGCACATGTAGTTAAAACCTAATCCCCCAGCTTTGAATTTGCAGACTTTTTAAAGTAGCTGCAACATGTGTGTGAAAGCAGAATAAAGGACTGTCAGGACCTCCTCTCTAGTGGGACTGAAGACTCTACAGAAGAACACAGCACATGCTATTTTTACTTGTGTTTCTGTTTCCCTGCCATGTTATCAAGAGAGTGGCCTGTCACAAGCCACAGACATTGCTCCACAAGTCTTTTAGTGTGCTGGGAAATCCCAGGGACAGCTTCACACCACATCACTGTTATTACATAGTGTGGGTCCAGCAGCAGTACATTTCACATATTCCAAATCTTTTCCATATATTTGGCACTGCCATACCTTAGTTCCCTAGATTTTGCTCCACCTTTCTTGTTTTCCTAATACGGTTAATGCTACCCAGCTGTTTGCAGTCAGCTTTAAAAACTATAACTAAATTAGCATTCCTGCTGAAGGCTTATTCCCTGAGTATATATCCCCTACACTACTGATGTTCTCCATACATTTCTTGACATTCAAGTATGGCTTCACTTTCATTTGCACAGTGTTATGTTTCAAAAAATAACAGTAATTTGAAAAAAGAAGAGATGGGCCTGGAGAAAAATTCTGGATCCAAACAGTCCCTGGATGCTGGAGAAATTTACATTCAGGCTGGATTAGAAATGTGCAAGTAAACCTCATCATTTGTCAGATTCCCTGTCTTTCTGTCAAGCTGCGAGTTCTTACGGCATGTATTCCCTAGTAAAGGCAAAGCAAGACCTTCCCCAATAGTAAATTAGGGGGATTAGTCAATGACAATTACGTAATGAAGCAATTACATATATAAACTCCAAGGTTGAAATTCTGTCCTGCACAGGTTGAACACAGCAATGCATTGAGGCATTTTTAAAGGAATCCTGGTTATCACCCTTACTGTGAAAACAATATTCCTGGTTATTCCTGGTGCTCTGTGCAAGCTGCAGAGCTCCTGCACCAGGACCATGTCCTGGGATTTTCAGCGTGCAGACTCACAGCCATCCCATGTGCTGTGCTGTGGCTTTTTGCCCAGAACAAGACCCTCTGGAGCCTGTAGGATCTTTCACCCAAGTTTATGATTAGGCCCCTCTAAGGTGGGATGTTAGCTTGGGTTGCTGGTTCAGACCTCTCAGGATTGGATTCTAAAGCATTGACAGGTTTTGGTAACACTGTGGCATCAGAACATATGATTTTCTTGGTAAGTGGTAATTTAAACAATCTCACAGTACTTATTGTGGTCGTACCTGGATATCTAAATCTGCAAAAATAAATCCTCTTTTTCTTATTCAACCTCTGTGCAGTCCTTCTCTCCCTGTAAATATCTGTCTTGTTTAAGTGGGGCTCATAGATGATTATTCAACAGGATTGCTCACCCCTCCTGTGCCTGACTTATGTGAATTTCTTCCCCTTCCTTGTTCACTATTATTTTTAGAAGACAAATTTCCTCTCCTACCCTGTGTTCAGAACCTGAGCGGGCGGTGAGCCTGTTTCCCACCTCCCGCTGCGAGATAAGTTGGCCCTTGCACTCCTGGGAAGGTCTGAACCCCTCTTCAAGAAACAACAGCTTAATGAAGGGGCAGGCAGAGGGGAATTAAATCTGCACGGGCACAAACCAAACCAGACCCCAGCGAGCTCCTGCTGACAGGCTGCTCACTGGCCCCCGGAGCAGCGGGATATCTGAGCACAGGCTAACAAATGATTTCCCTGATGGAGAGAGGAGTCCGTGTGTGCCCAGAGTTCACTACGTGCTGGAAGCATTTGTTCAGTCAGGTTTCAAAGGCCTCCTCTGTCATCTGCGGCACTGAGGGTCGGATTATTAATTTAATGGAGTGGTTGTGCTATGCAAGGAAGTGGAAAAAATCCGCTTCCACCTTGGCCAGAGCAGTGAAGCCTGCAGCAGCCTTACATGTTTTTTCATCACTGTCAGCCCCTGAGAGAAGCAGAACTGTGTTCCCGATGATCCTTCCTCCCCTTTTTGCCAGTAGGAAAACACTGATTGCAGCAGGCCTCTTGTTTATCCATTGTTGGTCCCAGCACAGCTTTGCTCTCACAAGGTGTCAGTGGATCCAAGACAAGCATCAGGAGTGCACAGCACTAAGTGTGCACATTTGGGTCTCATATTTAATTCCAGGTTTTGTTTTAAGGTCTTTGGGCAGAGGAAGGGGTGGATAATTGTTTAGTTTGGGGGGGGGGGGGTGTCAGGCAGGCACTTAATACGAACTTCATAGGAGCAGATACTTGGAAAGCAATGGTACTGAAAGAGACCTAATGGACATTAAATTAGATATGAAATTTCCATCTGGTTAAATGGCAAAAAGCCTCATGCAAGTATGGGATGCATTTACAGACAATTCATGTTACCAGCCAAAAAAAAGGAAACTTTCTTACTTTAAATGGCAGAGTACCAGCAATGGTATAATACCTAGAATGCTTCAGTCAGCGCTTGACACTGCTGCGTTCAAAGACTTCAGAGAAAATTAACAGAAATGAAGAAAGGCTGGAAGAATTAGTCTATAAAAAGTGTTAGTGCCTGTGTGTGTGTGTTGGAGAAGGACACAGTCAATCCACACATCAGCCCCAGAGCACAGCCCTGAGTGTCCAACTTAACCCAGGCTGCTCCAGAACAGATGCATCTCCAATCCCAAAGTTAAATGAATCTCAAAGTGGGGAGTCCCCCTCTGCAAAGCTGAGCAGGAGCAGACCTAGGTGAAAAATGATGGCTTTTCAGCAGAAAACATTGAGAAAACAGAGCTTTTTTTTTTTATTTTTTTTTTTAAGTGTTTCCAAGAAATAGTGTTCCAGTCTCTTTGTAGAGAAGAGGCATCCAGAGATTTGCTCTGAAGATAGAGTGGTGAATTCATTGACCACAAACATCTGATGTGTGCAGCTTTAATTACAGCTTTCCAAAATAAAAAGAAGTGCCTGAAAATTCCAGGAAAATACCCTATTCTTTTCTCTTTTATCACTTTTAAATATAATCATACCTCACTTTCATTCTGTTTGCCCCTACCACAGTATCATGTCCCTGCACTTTTTTCCCTGTTCTTTTTATAGCCAATGTGATGGGAGCACAGACTGACCCACAGCAGGGGGTCCAAAATTTCCAATTCCACTTTGTCATGAATGCTGTCCTCACCTGACCTAAAGGTCAAATTGTTGCAGATAATTGGGTATATTCCAGTATTAGCATACGATGGGTGGTAATTAGTCCTGTGTTTGAAGGATGTGTTCTACGTCCTGGCCTCATTTCTTGTGGCTGTCCCTTTGGCAAAGCACAGTGGCACAGGGTTATTTCCATTACTGTATATCCCAGCTTAGGAGAGCTCTAACAGAAGCACGGGATAAATGCATTTTTGCTATTTTTTATACTTGATGAAGATTGCTAAATCACAGGCAAACACAGTGCCAAAGGTGCTTTGGAGGGAAGGATATCTGACTTCAAACTATTTTTATATTTTGCATTTTAAGCCAACAGTGAGGGCTATGACTTTTATTCTGATGAAATTTACACTTGACCCACTAATTATGAAAGTTATCACAGGATATGCTGCTCACTAATAGGAAATAATAAATAATCATATCAATGCAAAACTGTTTCCTGTACTGCTAATTAAACCAGAGAAGCTCTTTCCAGCTAAAGGAAATGATCTATTCAAAGAGCATTAACATTTCTGGCCTAATTGATAAAATTATTAACTGAGTGAGGCCAGGAAATGAAGTCCCTGTCCCTTGGAGGGACAGGGAAATGTGCTGTAGAGATTATTCTGAGGTGAAGTTCTCACACTATGGGTGACTAAATCTAATGAGCAGGATTTCCTCAGTGACCTGGCAGAGACTGGGAGGAACCTGCAGAAATGCTGAATGGGTTTTGACATTAAAATATGGATAGAGAGGAAAAATACATTAAAAGAGGTTCATGAATGGAAGTCATCATGGAGTCAGCATGCAACATCTTTCAAGTCCCTGAGAAAAATCAAAGCATTCTGAGGAGATAATTTAAAAGAATACTCTCTGGATCAAAATGAGCTCTAGATGAAAGCAGTTGTTGGTGTAGCAAAGAACAGAAATTGGCGTAACTTTTCCTGCTCCAACAAAACTTCCAGAGGCTTGGAGTAGCTGAGCTGTCAAATTCCCCAGGGTTGTAGAGTGTGGAAGGAAATGGCCAAGAAGATCTGCCAAGGAATGAATCCATCACTATTGCCCATTCCCCATACTCCCTGTTCTCACATCACAAGTCATTGGAGAATGGCTTGCTGTACATTTTATTTCAGCCAGTTCCCATGTGAGTGGATAAAATGATCTGGTTTTCCAGTCATGCTTCCAGGTTTTTGAGGAGTTGTACTGAAATCAGGATATTGTCCTGCAGAGTTTGGGAAGGAGGCTGGAAGGAAGAGAATAAAGTGTAAGCTCACGCCAACCAAAAACATGGGCCCCCAACTCATTATTTCCTATGTTCCTTCCTTCACTGTTCATCCAGTCTGTCATCCCACTGTGTCATCCTGTGACATGTCATTCACATTCCATTCTTTCCAGATCTAAACTATTTTTCACCCTTCTTCTATTTCCTTCTACCCTGTCTTTCTTCCAGAAAATAGCCACCCTACATGGGCTGAGCAAATGCACTCACACTGAGTGTCCTCAGAAAAGCTTCCAGAGCTGGCTTCCAAAATCTGATCACCCTCCCATCCCAGAACTGATGTTGAAAGACTTGCATAAATACACACCCTGTGTCTGTTCCCCTGTTCTGTTCTTCGTCCTGGTATGAATTACAGAAAGTTCTACTAACATCAGCTATGTTAGTCTGGTAGAAAAATGACATGGGTGAGTGGGGAATCAGATCCAGGCATTTTCTCCTTTGTAAGTCAAATGATGTAACTTGTTTGCCTTCTTAAAATGAAATGGTCTTTCAAAGGCTTGTTTGTTTGTTTTTTTCCCACTGGGTACCACATGGGTCTTCCATTAATAATAACAGCATCTTCAAGGGCAGACTAATTAAAGCACACAGTCTCCTTAGGGTTTTTTTGTTATTGCTCTCAACATTCAGTGTTGAGAGAAATGTGGATAGCAGGAAAATAACTCAAAATATTGCTTCTAAAAGATTGATTCAAGTTGCTGCTCAGAAGATACTGCACCGTATGGAAAATGTAACCGAGTAGCTGCCAAATTTGTTTAGTTTAAACAAGGGTAGGTAAGATCTGATAATGCATGGGATCATTTTGGCACACAGTACAGCTCTCCCAGACCCAGTGCGTTATGCCTATCATCAAGTTAGTTCATCTAACAGCACGAAGTGGAACACCCTGACCCTTCTTATCCCTGTTAATCACTCTTAAGTAAATAATACCTCTTTGGAGAATAGTGATTCATATGCTGCAGCCTAAGATACGGTCAAGCTGTGAACTGGTCTTTCTGCAGTGATAGGTAAAGTCAGGGAGCAAAGATAAGGAAGAATTTTGTCAGACTATTATCACTACTTCACTTTTTAAATTGCCTATAAAAGTTTCTTTAAAGCAGCAGGACAGCATAGGAGAATACAATCCTTTCTGTTTTCTTTCAATACAGCCCCTATACAGCTGTTCTGTTTCTCTCCCATCGTCACCTATTTAATTTTAAGATAAGGGATACTTAGGAATCATTTCCTCTGTGAAGCAGCTAGGAAAGGTTATATATCTCTAAAAAGCCCTGTGCTATTTCCTTTTAAAAGTCAGACCAGTTCTTGGTTTCCCAAGGCATTCTGATAGCCCTGAACACACAGGGCAAAAACTGAACAAGATATTGGGGAGTCTCACAGTTCAGACATTTACTTTTCCACTTTTCTTTCTGCTTTCCTTTCCCAGGACCCAACCCTGCTCAATACTGATATGCTCCTGCATAACTACAGCTTGCCATAGATAGGACCAGGCTAAGCTGCTCCTGTCAGGGTTTTGGAGAGCTGGGCAGCCACCTGTCAGCCCCTTTCCTGTGATTTTAAAGCTCTTCATTGGATGCCTAACATCCTCCTTAAGCTGGCAGCCAAAGAGATAACTCTAATGCACCCCAGAGGACAAAATTATGCAGAATGGACAAGCTGCTTTGGATTGAGCTGTTGTGCACTGTGTGGTCAGGTAGAAATCCTCACTCAGGTCCTCAGATGGGCACAGCAGTGCTCACACACAGCACTTCAAGGGCTGGTGGCCCATATGGCTCTATGAGTAGAACTCTGTTCCTTTATAGTAAGGCCTGTTCCTTTTCTGGAGACAAAGCCAAGATTTCACTCCACAAAAGGTTTATGACAGTGTTCCAAACTTTCCAGAAACTAGAGTCAGTTGGTTCCCACAAAGGTGGATGATGTGTGTAAGACTTTGCAATGGACAGGTCAGGAAGCACCAGGATGTGTTAGACAGGTACATTAAAAGTCTAATTTATTGAGCCATTTGAGGGAAACACACCAAGCTCCAAGGAATAGTGACCGTATACTTTTGTTCTTCTATTCACAAAATACTGTAAGACTGTGCTGGAGCAGACCTGGCTGTGGATTTGATTTTGGTTTGATTTGCTCTCTTATATACATTGTGCTGAGGCTGGGGGAAAGACTGACATGTTGTCTGACTTCCCTTCACAAGGCGCGGGTTCAATATATTGAGATGCTTAACATTTGCATAATTTTATTCCATCACTCCTCTAAGTATTTTGACCATGATGCCCACAGTTAGTTTTTGTCAAAGATTATGTCTGACAGGAGAGGTCAAACGTCCACCTGGCTGTACATCAGCAGTACCCCTCTGATGTCCCTTAGGTCACTGGAGCTGCGCCAGTTCACAGCAGCTATCTGGGCTCTGGGTTTGTGCTGGACCACATAAAGTCTTTTGATGTATTTGCAATTGACTTGAATGTGTTCATCTCCAACATCTCAGTTAGAGCGCTGTTAATCTCTAGAAGCAGACCTAGAATGCTTTATTTCCTGAGGAATGGACACAGGCTAAGAGTGTGCCTTTAATAAGGTCTGGGAAACATATGTAAACTGCTTTGGCAGAGAATCAGTTCTTTGTAAGTAACTAATGCTGAGTGAAATTCTCCATAAGACACTTTCTTCTCCTACGGAAGTTTTCTGCTGGTGCCCATATTCCCTTTTTTATCTCTTTACTTGCCATGATGGAAATAGAGCAGTCCTAGAAGTTTCTCTATTTTATTTATTTTTTTAAATTCTGAGCTGATTAAAAAAGTTTGCTATCCTTCTTATTTTACGTAATTTAAGCATTTGTAGGGTCTAAATGGAGCTTGAAATAGTTATTATTCTATTTACCCTAGAACAGGAGGGGAGGGGAAGAAGAACAAAAATGTTGCTTTTATCTAGTGGGTGAACACTTTTCTTACACACTGATTATTCTTTATAGTCCTTAGGAACAAATATTTAGCATTACTTTATGTTCTGATGCAGACCAAAAATGAAAGGTCTGGAAGGACGCCACAACACAGGTTTGTCTAGACATTCTTTGAAGATCTACAAGAAAATGAAAAAGTTTTACTTATAGCCCAAAAAATACCACCTGACAATGAATTTGTTGACAGCATATCATGAAACTGAACCTACTCCATGTTAAGTACCATAAATCAGGCATGTGAAGGGTTATAATCCTATAAATTCATATGTACAGACAAGCACACAAAACACTGAGCTTGCTGAGCTTACAGAATACTTTGTGTTTCTTTAATTCACTTTCATGTAAACAAAACAGAAAGTGCACACCCAGTGCTTTACTGCTTGACACCATCACCATGCTCAAATAAGTTGTTTTAGTATCTTTGGAACAACCTTTCTTTGTGTGTTGCTGCCTCCTCACACACGTTCTTCTTCTATCTTTTGGACTTGAATTAAAAAACTTCAAATTTTTAT
Organism: Acanthiza pusilla; assembly: GCA_036630365.1. Classification (NCBI taxonomy): domain Eukaryota; kingdom Metazoa; phylum Chordata; class Aves; order Passeriformes; family Acanthizidae; genus Acanthiza; species Acanthiza pusilla. The sequence continues at coordinate 15,199,444 of JAXCHO010000017.1, forward strand.
AGAGACATGCAACATTTCACTTCCAAAAAGATGTCGTAAATAATTTACTGTCAGAGTACGAGCTTAAAAGATAACAAAGAAACATGTTTTTGAAGTTTTAAGTCTTATTGTGACCCTGGAAACTTACTGGGTGGTGAACTCATTAAAAAGATGCCAAAACATAAGCTCAAGGTCTTAAATTTATTTAGTGCTATAGAAGTTTTCCATTCCAGGAAGAAAAGCATCACTAACTGGATGCACATAGCAAACACCAAACCAAACTGTGCTGGGCTAATGGTAATCCCTATAATACTGAGTAGTTAACATCAAAATTCTGATTAAATTAAAATAATTTTTTTTTTTTTAGATATTCCACATTTTTTTCCAGACTTTGTTTATGGCAATCGGGTTGTGCAATATGTAATTCAGATCAGAATTTCCACTGTACACAACCAGAAACATGTGATGCAAATTAAAGGTGGGCAAACCCAGTCAGATACAGGCAGGATGAGCAAACCCAAACCTTGAACAAGGATTTACGCTAAGGTGCTCAAAATGTGCTTTAAGTTTTGGAATGTTTGTTCTTTCATTTTCAATCAGTTTAATGTTTCTCCATTCTGGATAGACCAGCAAATACAAGAGAATAAACACTGCAGCACGAGCTTTCTCAGGCTATTTCTGCTTGTCTCTCTTCATGGCCAGTATCATTGATTCTGCCAGCAATGCCAGTCTCGGTCCAGCATTCATTTCTTCTCCCATTTAGCACTTTCTTTTCCATTATCCCTGATTCCATACATCAGTCCCCAGATTCTGCTAATTTACATCATCTTGAGAGTCATGCATTTATAAATTATTCATATTCTCTTGTTTCCTTGCAAAATTCTGAGCACTTGTGTACGACCACAGACCCAAATCCCAAACAGCTCATGATTGTTGATTCAAATGAGAAAACAAGGACTGTCCTGAGCTCTGAAAGGTTTACGAGGACCAATACAGTGCTCGCTAGGTAAAAGAACAACACAAGGAAAAGGAAACCAAAGAAGAGTGGAAAGAATGTAAGTTATAAATAAACCAAGCCCTCTCACCCCTTCCCTTCTCCCCAGAAACTGTGGTGTGAGTGGAGGGATAGCAGATATTTCCTGGACTATATCTCACTGTACATTTTGCATGCAAACTCTTTCTTCCCTTTGCCCTAATACTAGGAATTTTAGTAAAATTCAACATTAGTTGACACATGAATTGAACATTAAATTCTTAAGTAATTATTTTCACAGCTCTTGGTTGAACCAGCTGACTCCATAACAGGAACTGTTGTAGAAATTAAAACTTTTTGAAACCCTTTAAATGCCTAAAATCAAAACCTTTCCTCTTCTTTGAGGGAGCTGCTCCAGAACCTGAATAGGAAACATTGGTCCAGAAATATTTAATCCTTTTTGCCAGGGGAGAACCACGTTGCAAGAAGCTACTTCTTGGTAGCAAACCCAGACAAACACTGAGGGGAATGCTGGGGAATGCTATGGGAATATTTGGCATTCATGGAAAGAAAATGCACAGAGAATTCCAAGGCTCAGGCTACTGGTATCCCTTGCAGCTTGAGTGGGTGACAGGTAATTCCACAAATACAATCTCCTTTCTCCTTAAATGAGCAGAACTGCACAGGCAGTAGTTTTTCCCCCTTCCAGAAGGAACTCTTTTCATCCTATTCCAGCTCAGTCGATCCGTGGGCCCCAAAAAGACGGTGCAGAAATGATACCACATGTGGACAGATGAAACAGGTTAACCTGTTTCAGAGCAGAGCCCTTATGGTTAGTCAAGTTCGATGAGGGGGAACCTGGGGAAGAACTATACTTGCAGTCAGGATGGAGCTTGAATATGTTACCCGAGAAATATAAATTTCTTGGTAGAAAATCAAAAGCACCCTGCCTCAGGCAGCCAGCACACTCCCAACTGCAGAGCAGTCATGGGTTCAGGTGCTGGCGATCAAAGGAATCACTCAGACTCAGAGCTCCGTCAAAAATCTGGCCAAAAAAAGAGCCCAATTTACCACTCCTGCAATGCAGCAAGACACTTTTCACCCTTACCTCGATATTTTTGTGAAAATAAAGACAATTTGCATTTGATGCCTAAGAGGGAAGCTTTTTTATGAACAGAAGGACTAAGATTAAGCCTGGGAACAATATAACAGCATAATTGAATAGGCAGGAACTGGCTTGTCATTGGAGAGGAAATTCTGCTACTTTGAAAAGAACAAGACTCCAAAACTCCCAAGAAATACAAATTTAAAAAATGTTTGAAGTCAGTTGCGACATCTTATCTAGATAAAAGAAGTAAGTATTTTGGTTAAGAGCTGATCACTTTTAACTCGGTTAAAAGGATCAACTTCTAAAATCAGGATATGTCTTGGACATTACTGAAAGACTTTGTTTTATTTCTTTTTTCAAAACAGATATTTGTTAAAATTAACGTAGTAACCTATCTAGCTTTAAATGAAAACTACATTTCTCTTTGAAAATTTTTTGTTAAAAATTCTTATTAATGTTGATTTCCAAGAGCTGTACCTCTTCTAGCTTGTGCAAAAAGCGAATTTTTTTCAGGCCTGCCATGGTTATTTCCTGTATTGTTGGACTACAATAAAGTATTTTGCATTATTTTATGTACTGGTTAGTATATTAATGTTATTTTAATTTAGAAGGACCAATAATTCACTCTTGGTCTTCCCTCAAAATTGAAAAGTGCATTATTTAATCATTATCAATTATAGGATCTAGTCAATCATTTTGCTCATCTTCTCAGTACAGAGAGAATTTCTAAGTCTATTATTAGGAATTAGCACAATACATTTACAATTTATCTCATCATAAATATAAGTGCATCTGTGTATTCATTACAACAGAATATGATCCAGAATCCTGAATTTTAATTCTAAGGATAAGAAATATTAATACATTTCTAAATTACTTAGTCTGCTTTTTAATCAGGTATTTTTACCACTTTATCCTTGTACAGAACCTCTTAACCTGCATTTAATTAATGCCTATCTATCAGAAAGACACAAAAAATCCATCAGTTCTCTATAGGTTATTTGAAAATTCATCACCTTCACTGTTAAATCTGTGCATTCAGGGATAATGCTCATAGTCATGCTTATTCAGAAAACTAATTTTTCTATTTTTTACATATGGCATGTTTTCTTGTTGCCAGAAAATGCCAGATGAAGTAAACTCAGTTTCAAGTTTGATCCCTCAGTCTAAAAGGTTCAGTGATTTTGGGGTGGCACTGCTCTGTGCAGGACTGATGTTTTTAAACTTTGTTTTCAGGTGGCTAGTGTCAACTGGGTTTTATATGTTCTGATAAAATTATGGTTTGGTGTGTAAAGTGTGAAAGAAAAATTCAGGCAATGCATGCAAAGAAAATGTGATAAACACTGCATCTTTGAAAAGAGGGCCAGACTGAACAATATTTCATTACTATGTTTTGAGAACAGTTGGTTTAAATTTCCAAATAACTTTCATTTCAAAGGGACAATATCAAAACACATGCAAAAAATAAAATTCTAAATAAGGCACAGTAAATTATTTCACTGCTTAGGTATTGGATTTCAAAGGGAGAAGAGAGTATGCACAAGGATATTAGAATGGACTATATTGTATCTTTGGGAATTGCTGTCAAATATTGATGAAAACAGAGAGACTGTCGGAGATCAGATAAAAGAAAGAAATGATTACATTTGGAAGAACAATGTGAAATGTGTGGCCAACAGAGACTTCGAATGTAAGCTAATAGCAATCCACCAAAGAACAAAGCTGGAGGAAGTCCCACATATTCCATCACATTTACAGTCAGTTAGAATACATAAAAAATTTATGGTGCATTTTTCCTTGTTTTGAAACTCACAAAATTGGCCATTCAGTAGATCTGACTGTGACACATTACAGGGCATTGACAAGCATCAACAAGACAGATGAAGAAATGAGGAACCCTTGTTTTAGCCATTTTGTCATAACTTGTGCTTGTCATAACATAAACACAACCTTTGGCTTTTCTAGAATTTAACTGAGTTATGAAATTGGAGAGATTCACTGCTTTTACATAGTACACATACACACAAGAAAATTCTTGTCTTTCAGGTGCTACTCTCAAGAGTCTCGTGGTACCAGGATACACCACACAGGATGACTTCTTTTGAAATTTTTGGTCATAAGATGAAACTAAAAGTTGTGGTACGAAGGTTCCTTAACATAGTGCTTTTTCTGGAGTGACCCTTCATTTCCAGAAGAAAAGTGTTTTAAACAGTCTCTCTAAACTCTAATTTTTCACTCAGATAACTACTATGATCAGCAAAGGTTTTAAGAACTTGCACATCAACATTTACTGTTACTATCAACACTTACATATCTGAAGACTGTTGAAGTTACCACGAAGAGCTACAAAATCATTAGTCTTTAAATATGGAAGTAAGAAAGTCCAGAGCCCTCCATGCAGGCAGGCACAAGCAGTACCAGCTCCCTTACAAGCAAGGTAATGTTTTCTGTAACAATATAGTACTGCAGAGTTTATGCAGTTTTAATGCATTTTATGCAAAGATTTTCTGATTAAAAAGGGCAATGTGCTCTGTGTCCTGTGTTCCAATGGTTGTTACATGGCTTATAAATCTAGAGGAACTCTGTGGACCTCAGTGTAGTTATTGCATCCATACATGTTGTAACTAAGATCACAATGTGGGTTTGTATTCACATTGCAGAGAGATTACAACCCATCCCTCAGTTTAAGCAGCTCCTGGATCTAAATTGACCTTTTGAACTCCTGTAGGCTGGCTCTGCAAATCTCTTAGGCTGAAGATGAGCTGGGGTTCTTGATTCTGCCGCTTTGGGCTTGAATCTGGAGTTTCATCCCTCATCTTATCTTTATTGCAGTAAAGGTATAAAATGAGGATGAAGGTATCTCATTATTGAAATCTTCACCACCTTGTTACCTTCCCCTTTCGTGACCATGGGGATGTTTCACTCACATGTGCTTGCAAAGCCCCGCTCAGGCTGGGAAAATCCCCAAGGAAACACAACACAAAATAAAACCGTGGCACCTAAGGGGAAAATCTTTAACTAGTAGGGATTGTTGCATTTGGTTTTGAAAAGGCGAGATAACATCACCCAAAAGATTCAGCATTGATGATGTTTTCATTATGATTTTCAACACACTTCTTTATAAACACACACACGCACAGGCCTAAGTAGAGTGGAGCATTTCCCTAGCCATGTTCCTGACTCTTGATGGAAGTGAAATACTGACTGCTGGTGCATCACATAACACCTCGGATCCACACACAGCCCGATGTTTGACCAACAGCATTTTTACTGGCATATTTGCTCACATTTTCCAAAATCACTCACCAACAACTAATGATCTTCTTATTTTCATATCCTTGCCCATTTTTAAGAAAAATGAAATCATCTTGCTACTACTTTTTATTTTTTGGTAGCTAGGATCATAGCATCATTAGGGTTGAAACAGGGCCCTAAGACCGTTGAGCCCAACTATTAGCCCAGCACCATCACAGTCACCACCAAACCATATCCCCAAGTGCCACATCCTTACCTTTTCTGAACAATTCCAGGGATGGTGATTCCATCTGGGCTGGGCTGTTTCCATGCCTGACCACCCTTTCAGTGAAGGAATTTTTCCTGGTATCTAATCTAAACCTCTCCTGGCTCAGTTTGAGGCTATTTCCTCTCATCCTGTTACTTGTTACCTGGGAGAAGAGACCGACCCCCACAGCTTTTCCATACATGCATTTAACAGCTCATCTTCCCAAGTCTTCTGGTTAAGAGTGACCTCTATCCACCAAATTATGTTGTTCCAAGGGAAGCAATCACAGACCAGAAGCTTTCAAACGTGGCCTTTAGGCTTGACAATCTATTCTGAAGAGTGCTAGAAAAGAGAGATTGCCTTGGAAAAAGGATTAGACAGTTTTGGTTTGATATAATCCCTAGGAAAAAGTTGCAAAGTTGCATAGGTCAATAAAGAAGTGACTTGTTTCTTTCTTAACAGAGTAAAACTGCATTAATTTTCAGGTATATTAAAGTTTATCTGGTTTTATAACATGCAGTCCTAATCTGTCAGAAAGCCCTTAACCTATGACAAAACATCAAATAATTATTGCTTTTACTGTGCCTTTTTACTGTCTCAAGCCAGCCCTGTGCATTTTAAAGCCAGCATTTCTCTGTCCTGTGTATGAGGATCTTATAAAAAACTTTTCATCTCCTCAAAAACATCATATAGTTATCACTCTCTAACTGGGACATGGTTAGAGATAGCTGCACCAGAGTTAATATAATTGGGCAAATTGTTGATTACTAAAATACTGCAACCACACAAGTATTGTCTTGGGGGATTGCTCTGATGAATGAAACAATAGATTGAGTATTTGGACAAAAGGAGAGGAGACATAAACGTAGCCCACAGGAACTGCAGATAAGAGGAGCTGTACTGGAAGTGCAAATGATGGCTGCAGTGTGCATTTTCCTTTTATTAAGAGCAACATTTGTTCTGGAGGATTGTTAGCTACTTCTGAGGGCGTAACAGGAATCTGGAGTTTAGAGAAAACATTATTTCTGATAGCTCTACATGTTGCCCCCTAAGCCTAACAGGAGGATTTTGAGTTAAATAAACCTGTGCTAAGGGACAGTGACATGATTCAAATGGAAAATGGCAACATCCAGACTTGTAACCATCTGCATAGGCTGCAGAAAGGAGCTTATACATTTCAGAGGATGATTGGAGAAAACAGTAGACTTTGTGAAATTACTGTACAGGGAACTTCAGCTGGACTTGGAGTTGCTCTGTAAATCACTGCTTTAATAGAGCTTATTCTGTTTACCAAGTTAGGTTTCCTCTCAGGTTTCAGCCTCACATGAAGTATCTCAAATTCAACATTTAAATGCAATTAAAGCTATGTCAGAAATACACCACACCAATGCCAACAGGTTTTACTAGAAGGCATTTGGTTACCTGTTTTAAGACTCTGATATTTTCTTGGTTTGCTCTGCGTTTATAAAGTTATTTTGCAATCTTTTAAAATTTGTTTTTCTATTTTATTGATGTGACAGTAGGCAGAAAAAAAAATCTGTTATCAAAGCTTATAAAAGACCTAGATTTCACTGGAGAGGCTGGTGATGTGATCATTTACCGATCTCACTTGGGCTGCACACATGTAACTAGAAGCAGAATTTGACAATCTGCCCCTCACAGTGAGAATGTGCAGACATACCAAATGTCATAAATGCTCCCAGCTGGAACTGAGACCCATACTTTTCTCACAGGGACAGCACATAGATTGGGAAGTTTGTCCTTAGTTCAGAGCTGGGTGGCCTTATTCCTTCTGTTTTCAGTTTCAGACCGAAATTAATGTGTACATCTGGGTTGTAAGTGCTGAGAAATTTTGGCTTATAGTGGAAAAGATTACAACAAGCCCAGTGTTAGTGGTATAGAAGGAGCTGACAGCCTCGTGTAGTCCCACTGAGTGATTGCTTGGCCTTTCCTAAGATAAAAGACTTTCAGCAGGCAGCCTTGGCAGCACAGAAGATGAGTAGATGACTGCAAGCCTGAGACATACTGGAAATGGGCAAAGTCAATGGCCATCTGGGACATTAAATTGTGCTGCGTTGGTGTAATGTTGCAAATTTGATTTTGCTTACAGTTACACTGCTTTATTCAACTCTTCAGAATTCAAGCAGATGAAGGATGAAGAGATTCAAATAAATGTTTCTGGTATAGATGACCTCTGCACGAGGGAATTCTGTTTCCATGTCCTCTTATCAATGGTAATGTCAGTTCACGGTCTTAATGTGTTTCAGAGAAAATGCAAAATGCCCTTTCCCCAACAGTACACTCAAGTTCCTAATCAGGGGAAAATGAAAACATCCCACATTGCCAGAGCTGTACCTTTCTGCCTAGTCAGTGAATTCCCTCTGCCCATTCAGTACCACAGGTGACCTTCCAGACTCCCCTTGAAGGAATCAGCTTCAGTTTCAGCTAAGGGGTGGAGGGGCTGGAAGGTGACATGGAGGAAGGGCAGGAAAAGAGGTTACGTGGATTGGTAATTCACTTTTGGTGAGTACTGGTTTGGCATTAAGCTCATGTTTCTGCAAACTTAGAGGATCTGTGAGATGTCTCCACTCCAAGCACTGTGGGTGGTTCAGGAACATGAACTGGCTTGTTCTGTCAAAACAAGGAATTCTGAGTCTCTTTTGAAAGGCAGAGACTGTTGAAAAAAAGTCAGTGGCTCTTCTGCTACAGAGGGGGCACAGGGTCTGCTCCTGACACCCAGCAGGAAATACCACCTTAGGTATTGTTTTGTACTTTCTCAGCCAACTTTAACTAGGAAGGCTTTCATCTACCTTCACTTCATAGTGAATCTGAAAATTTGAACATTTCAGGGTCTAGAAAGTCATCTTGTCCCTAAAGATAAGGTCTGGGAATAAGCCAGTCCAGGACTCCAATGAAGCAGCTGCTGCAGTCTGTGCCACTCCATGGCCCAGGTACTTTCTGGCACCTCTTGGTTTGAGCTCAGACTCTGCCTGAAGAGGATGGAACTGTTTGCACAGCAAAGGCAGAGGGTGCACAGTCTTTCCCCCTACACCGAGGACATTGGGCAAGAATCATAGACAGTCTCCCACAACTCTTCTGTATGATTCCACATTATCCCCTATTGAGTTGGATTGAACAGTTTGGCCTCTGTCTCTGAATTGCAGAGATTACCAATGAAAACACAAGTTGTTGTGGAGGTCTGTTGATAAGATTTTGTTTACACACTAGGAGCAGTTCTCGGAATCTTTAAATTAAATTAAATAACACATTAACTTTTGCGCCAATATCTAAGCTCTAGTGCTAGTCAGTCATCAACTCTGACAGCAGTAAATCCAGCATAAATAGAAAATACCATTAACTTTGAGTAATTTACATAATAATTACATTACCCAGATGAATATTTCTTCCAAAAGGAGGTCACAGATGCATTTCTGACTCTTTATTGTTAGCAGTAAATTGGGAAGCTCAGTCTGCACGCAATAATATTGGAAGAGATTTGCAAAGCATTATTAAAAAGACACTGGTGTCAAAAGACTGTTCCATAAAAACACATGTACTAAAACCTTCAGCATTAATTGAATCATGCTTGTGTTTTGGCAATGCTGGAAACCTGGCTCAGTCATCGCTCTGGTGATTCATTAGTGCTAATTAATGCTTTTTCCAGGCTAGTAACAAACTAAAGAGAGACTGTTTGTCTCTACTGATCATTCCACAGTTACAGTAATGGCTTGATTTATGTATCAGAACTAAATGCCGCGTTTCATTCATTTTTAAATTAGTTTCAAAGGGACTGAAGGGTGCTTATGTGAACGTTTAAGACAAGCAAACAAACAAAAGTGTTTCCTCTGAGTACTACTAAGAAACAATGCCAGGTTTCCCGGGGCTTCCCATCCAACCTGCTCTGCCTCTTCTTCCCTAAGACATGAACAACACCAGCGTTCTCCCAGCAGGACATTCAGCACCCTCCCAGTGGAACCTTCCCTCTCCCCTCCCTGTCCGCAGGGGCTGGGCGGGCTGGCAGCCACTCGTGCCACAGCGGGCACAGAGCTCCTGGCCACAGGCTGGGCTGGCCAGCTGGCTGTGGCTGCCCACGGGGACCTGCCTGTCCCCTCAGCAGAGCCACCAGCCTTGCTTGCTCATCCCGGTCCCACTGCCAGTTTTCCCAGAAACGCCTCGCAACCTCTTGCAGGCAGTTCAACTCAAGGGCAGTATTGTATCTTCAGACCTACACCAAGGACCTGAATTTCAATATTATTCTGCTCTCAGATCTACAGGGAAGGTTTTGACTCCAATATTTTGCTCTCCCTACAGGCGCAAAACCGTGTGTGCCAGCAGTAGCATAAAAAGTGTAAATGCTGCAAAAATATGTTGCCATTTCCTCTCACTCTGCTGTCCAGTTTAGAAATTTGGCTGGAGACATTCACTGCAGTTTGGAATTCTCTTTTAATATCATTTTTCTGTAACTGTTTTCTTTTACATTTTTTAAACATTTTTAGTTCTCAGGAAATGTTTTAGAAGGGGAGTCTGGAAACAGAAGCACTTTACTTCCCCGCAGATCAGGAGAAGGGTGAGCAGTGCCCTTTGCTGCCAATGAGCTTCAGCCTTTGGATGAAGGGACCTTCTCGAGGGCTGAGGAAATTCTTGGACCTTCCTGTGCATTCAGTTCTTGGCCATTTTCTGCCTGAGCACTGACGATTCAAGGGTTGTGGGTCTCTTTCCAATAAGCACAAGGCTGACATCACCAATGCTTCAAACCGGTTCAGACCACTTCGGATGGGTTCAAACCGGTTCAAAATGGTTCAAACTGATCAGTTCAAACCTGTTCAAACTGGTTTTGACTGGTTCATACCAGTTTAAACCAGTTCTGACCGCTTCTGAGAGGTCCAGACCAGTTCAAACTGGTTCTGACCTGTTTGAACCATTTTGAACTGAGGTGGGCTGGAAACCTGAGGAGCTGTTAGGCCCAGCAAGGAATTCTGCTGGACGCTGGTCATAGGTTGTGCACCCAGTGGTCGATGTCAGATCCAAGTCTGACCTACTATCAACAAAAGCAAAGGGAAAGGCCTGCACCTGCGGAGGAATAATCCCAGAGGTGCCTTCTAACCTCAGCTTGGTTTTGTGATTCCGTGTTATTTGATTCTGGTTGGAATATAAAACACCTGCTCACTGCATCATTACGGGGCAAAAAATTTCCAGGGATTACTACCATAGGAGACCTTGTGTTTTTATAATTTTAGAGCAATAACATACAGATTTTTTTTCTTTTACAACTTGCCACGTTTTAAAATAAGACAATAAACTAATTTATTTTTCATTGCAAGTGCACTGTAATCTTAGCATTTTACCAGCTGTCATTATGTGTTCACTTTAGAGAAATTATTCAAACTAAATTTAGAATGATCCTATTAGTCCACCTATCTGAGCTGGTTCTTGAACTGATGATGAATTAGAGGGCCCTCCATATGAGGAAGTGTCACATTTTGGAAACAACATAAATCTATACACCAAAGACTGAGATCATGAAGCAGTCCCTGACACATTCTCAAAAATGTTGCTGTTAAACCTGCTGAGCATGAAAAATGCTGTTTCCAATAATCATGTATTTGTTTCTATAGAAGTCCTTTGATTTCAGCTGGCTGTAATTTTTCTGATTCTCCAATCACCCTTCGATTTTATAAGCTCTAATTACACATAAATCAATGCCTTTGCAGTGTTGCAAAAATAGTTTGAGAGCAGAGCTTGGTGCAGAACTCTCCTAAATTGTGCTTTCCCCTGCAGCGTTAAGCAGCTGCCACACCTCACTATAAAAGCTTTCTGTTGGGTGTATGGGATATTGGTACATGGGACTATAACCAAGTTCTGAAGACAAATATGCATGCATTTATGTGGTCACTGAAGTTATTCCAGTAATATTTCTATTACCGAAACTCAGATCAAAACCAGTAACTTCTGTACAGTAACTTTTACATGTTTGCTCACGGCTTTCAAGGAACTTTGAAAAATGTCCAGTGGCAATACAGTCTCTAGAAACTACATTTGTGTGGTATTGCTCTTTGGGGCTTCAATTAAATGCAGCAGAAAGGGAGGACACAACTCAGGCCACTTGCTTTGTGAGTGTGTAAATTTGTCACAAGCACCACAAAACCCTTCAGAGTGGATGTACAAGAACTGCAACTTGAATATGAGGACATTGCAGGGTTAAGAAAAGGGAACATATTCACTGTACAAACATTAGGAAACTGATAGCTCAGCATGTACATTTTCATGCCAACTTCAAGGTTGGTCTAAAAGCTCAAAGTTTGTAACTGTTTCTATTTTCAAAATAGCATGCAGAACTAGAAAACTGAGCTTCAGATAGATTATTGTTCATAGTCATAAATCTAAAGATGATTTGCACAACAACAAAAAAATTATTGGCATATATTTAGACCATGCATGACCTTGCTGAATCAACTTGGCATTCTCAAGAACAACAAAATAAAACCAGATGACAGATTTTTGTTTTCAGACTCTACAGATGCATCTCACAGCATGTGAAGACGAATAATTGCAGTGGGTACGAGGGAATTCGTCACATTCCCCATGGACTTGAGGTGACATTTTCCTCGGGTTTTAAACATAACTGAAATCTTTCAGGTAAGTTCTGAATGGAGCCTTCAGCACAGATAATGAGTTCCATTAAAAATCCATGGCAGAACAGACTGTCTAATTAGTAAATAAAATGTCCTCAGACAAGAAAATCTCCTGAGGAGGTACATGCAATAAAGCTAATTTTCTGAGCTTTTCTGGAATTGCTACAGCACAAACCCCTCAGAGAAACTTTTGCAATAAAGGTTTTTATGTGGTCTTCCCACCATGTACATCGGGGAGACCTGTTGGAAAACCTAGTCCCAGCCCTGTGTGCCTCTCATTCTTCTGCACTTTTTTTTGGATACAAATAGGCAACAAAGCCATGACAGAGGCATCTGAGGTTGGATATGGGAAAATTAAATGCTGTTAGTTAGGAAGCAAAATTAGAGTTGCTATTGTTTTCCTGCACTTTCCACTGGTATTGTGTACAGTCATGGAATGTAAAGTGGCTGTTCCCAACCCCAGAGCCTGCTCTGGCCGTTTCTCTATCCACCAGAGAGCTCTTGAGTTACACGATAGAGTCACTGTGGACTTTTGGGGAGGTTGACTGGAGAGTGTCCCAGTGGCTTTGCCAGATGTTGGATCATGGTCTGCTGCAGGAACCAGAGCCACTCAAACTACAGGCTCTGCAGCCTGGCAGGGCATCTGCAACACACTCGCTCCTTCCTTCATCCACAAATGTCCAAACCACTAGTGAAAATTGTGAAAAACAGCATGTAGAAACAACATAGTCATCTCCCTGGATTTGGTTCCTCTTAACTGGATTAGAAATTGTCTTGCATCTGTGAGTGACTTGAGAGACTGTAATAATATAGATGCAATACTGGAGGAAGCTGAAAAAGAGAAAGAGAAGCATTACCTTCTGAAAGAGTGATCAGCTGTTATTTCTGCCACTTTATTTCACAGTCTTAAATGTGATCACAACTCTTTGTTCCATAATAGATACTAAAAATGCAAGCATCTTTTCAAACAAGTACCTGCGCCTCTCTAATTGCATTCTCGATCTACCCTACCTGTAAAGTAAATTGCACATTTTCATTTTTGCTTTTCATCCAGAGTGACATTTTTCTTAATCAAAGCTCACACTTGACTAATGCTCCCCTGCCATCACTATCAGAAAACTGACGTTTAGCCCAACCATGAATGAGATTTTGGCTTAGTTCTGTCCTTAGCATGTATTTCCTTAATATCCCATGTTAATATGGTGTGTATGACTAGAGAAACTAAGAAGCAGAATTTTAGTATTTCACTTCAACGCATTGTATTCTGGGAGTTGACATTTTGGCACAACACAAGGCAGGCTGTAGCTCAGCAAAAGTATAATTTGCTTTGCGAGAATCTTGTGTAGAAGCTGTTAATTGAAAATCCTTGCTCTGCCTTGGCTGGACTGCGTGAAGTGTGAAGGTAAGTTCCTGACCTTGGCTGAGAGAGAGGGAGAGAGGATGCTTCTTCACAAGGTTTTGTAAGACTGAGATTTGAGGCTTGAATGAAAAGGACCCTTCAGTTACTTGATAGGCAAAGGGTCAGATTCAGTAAATTAAGAATCCTATGTATCCCAGGTGAGACACTGGAACAGCTTGCCATGGGAGGTTGCAGATGCCCCAACCCTGGCAGTGTTTAAAGCCAGGTTGGATAAAGCCTTGAGCAACCTGGTCTAAGAGGAGGTGTCCCTGTCCATGGAAGGGGAAGTTGGGACTAGGTGATTTTTAGGGTCCATTCCAGCCCCTTAACATTCTATGATTCCACAATTCTATGTATTAAAACAATAACTCTCTTTTTGCTGAAACAAAACTTTCTGATCTTCCAAAGTACTTGTTTTTATTTTCTTTTATTTCTTCTTTTTTTTTTTTCCCCTCTCTTTAGCACAGGAGTAGGAGCACAGATCAAAGCTGAGGAAGATGATTTTGTTTTACTTCCAACGTGATTGGACTGGGTGTGTGGGAACACTTGGAACTCCCAGGACTCTATTTCGCAGAGGGTTGATTCTTACCAGTAACTCTGCTGGGTTTTCTCCAGGAATTTGTGCTGCTTTTAGACAGCCTCATTGCTCTTCCTTCAAAATAATGATTTCTGATTCACACTGGAGGCTGTGAGAGAGGAACTGGCCTCTCATTTCCAGTGTGGTTGTAGCAGGGCATATTTGAATTACGGGTGTGAGATAACCTAGGTCAGCTGCACATGTGAGCTCTTGGGTGGTTTTCCCAATTAAAACCATGCTTCCAGCTCCCAGCATTTTTTCCTCCACAAATTGATAGCTGAAAAATGCACACAACTCCGGCTGACAGAAGTCACTGAGGAATGAGGATTATTTGAAACATCATAAAAGGGGGAAAACATGAACTCTACATTTAAAGCTCTGCTTTTTGCTTGATTTCTAGTGTATTGATATAATGATTTCCCAGATAAAATGCAAAGCAACTGGCCCCATCTTCTAAAATATGGCCAGTTATGTGTGGCCTATGTGATTGGATTCCTCGCATGCAAGCAGTACTGACAGCGCTATGTCACTATGCATTTATTTACCCACATTGTGAGGTATGCCTCTCACTTTAAATTCAGATTTACTCTCACCCTTATAAACCAGATGGTATCTTATTAATAAGAGGAGCTGTGGGGTCACAGAATTTTTGGCAATACACACTTAGGCTGTGAGCCCAGCCTACTTTGGAGATCAAAGGACGAGCAGAGCCTGAACATCTTCAGAGCCTGGTGAACAAACCTCCTATTCTTTGCAAAAATGAACCTCAAATGAGGTCAGATTCACACTGCAGCAACTGACAGGTCCATTTGCATTACAGAGGTAAAAGAAAACCAGCAAGGAGAAAGATGTGTCTCTGCATCTTTCTGACACAACTGCTGGTTTTGATTATATTTTGGGGTTTACTCTCAACTTTCTACTGAAAGCTTGGTGTATACTATGGCATGGATTAAAGCTCTGTCAGCTTCCTGGTGACATGGGAATCCTATACACACAAAATCAGGACTTTCAGTTTGTCCCCTTAAAGCGGCATTAAAAAAGCTGAAATTGCCCCAACACACCTTCTCTTGGGAAATCTTTCACTAAAAAAGAATTTCCAAGGAGTACAGTGATTCCACATCCAGATCCTCCCACCTCTGCCACAGATTCCATATTCAAGGTACAGTTGTGGGGGAGGGCAGTGAGCAGCAGGGGTGGGATAGCGAAATGAGCAGTGCTCCATTATCCTCCAACTGGTACAGGCACAGGGACTGTTCATCATCTCACCCAGCCTGGCCACCTAAATTTTAGGCAAACAGTCTAAATAAGTCATTCCCCCTCTGGTCTACATGGTCCAGTTAATTCCATACAAAGTTGTGTAAGAGTTCCAACCTCTCCCCATCGACTCCAGACAGATTTTAAGTGAGCATTGCTGAAGTTAGGCGAGGCAGACCCTGCTCTGCTAGGGACCGTGATTCACTGGTGTGATTCAGAGCAGCCCTTCGGAGATTTCAGGGAGAAGAGTTGTCACAGATTTACTCAGGTGCATTTCTCCCACCACACTGAATCAGTGCAGTGACACTGGATGAGTCTGACCCCTCTCATCCTGCAGTGTCCAGCTTTCAGAGTGCCTGCCCACACGCCCACCAACAAACTGAGAGATCATTCCCACACACCACCAGTGATTTCACTTGCTGAAGATCCTATCCAGCCTCTGTTGCCTAATCTCCAAGAAGGCATGATAAATAAAATCAAAAAAATCCCATCTGTGATGAATTATGACTGCAACATCAACTGAAGCTCTGCCTAAATACCAGTCTTTGTACGGTATTAAAAACTCAGCACAAAGGGTTACAAATGAAATTTCTGTAATGCTTTAAATCCTTCCATTCAGTCTCTAAAACTCTGTAGCTTTCCCCCATATTCCTTGAATAATATTTTAAAATATATTTTATTGGTAGCACAGGATAAATCCTTCTAAAATATCATCAATCAGTTACATAATCATTCACTCCATTTTCCCCCTTTTATTAGCATAAAATGTATTAATTCAAATGATATTTATTTTCTCTTTTTCCCTCCTTCTTGTTTTCTTCTTCCTGCATCTTTTTTTCTGAGTCAAATTAACACACCATTTTTGTTAAGGCCATATGAAAAAAAATCAACCAGCTTCTCTCCCTGCCTCTTTCTTTCCCTGGTCAGTCCCAATGAATTTTAATCTCTGTCTTTGGGAAATGAAGGATGTTGCTAAGCAGTTCAGAACTGATTCTTTGAGGGATTTCAAGTAGCAAAAAAACTTTAGAATCAAAACACCCACCCATGGGCTTTAGAATTCAGGCAGGACATTCAACAAAGCACTACTTTATCTGTTGTTTTGGGGTATTTTTGCATCTACATTTCAATCAGTTCTTTTTATGTTATCTGTGTGCTCTGAAAAATGTAGGCAGACCTCTGTATTACGGTGTAAAAGGAAAGTCTGCAAGTTTTCCAAAAGTACTGTGTTCAAAACACAGCAGAATTTAATTTGATCTCTACCAGTAACTTTAATGATGTAGGAATCTTCTGTTTTCTTACACTGCAAATCAGTAATAATTAATGGTCGGCTCTAGCTTTGATTTTTTGGTAGCCCTGACTGATGAGCCTAGTTCCTAGATAAGACAAATGTCCAGCTCTGGCTTTGTGGTGGCAGCTTTGTCTATGTAAGTGGGCTGGTAAATCAGACTCCCAGAACACCTTCTGCCACAAATATTTCTTGGGTTAGTTACAGAGATCTCTCAAAAGTATAGCACAGCATTTGGATAACTAGATTTAAAAAAATAAATATAAAAAGTATACTCTGTTTGAGGACTATCAGCACAGAACCCTGGAAAACCTGAGAGTTTTTTTGCTTAATTTTTCTGTGGCAAAATTCCTAGAGGGTGGCCTGTAACAGGACTGTACCATTGCCCACAAAGGTTCACTTTCCATCTCCTTGTTGCTTGTTCCCACTCTCATATCCCAGGGGAAAGTCTTCACCTGCATGTTTCTGAGTTAGAATGATTTCCGTGAATAGAGATTTTAGTGGGGGACAAGCCAGAAAAGCTCGACTTAGTAATTTTACTATTATTACTATTATTTTACCATTCCTTTGACAAATGAGGATTGATTTGCTTGTGTATGATACATTATCAAACACAGACTTAAAAATTGGTGCAAAGTCATGTAACTATAGCTCAAGTCCCTTTCTAAAAGCTACTTGGTACATTGTTTAAAATTAGTGTAAGTGGTCACTGGAAAAGATTGACACAGCTTCCATAGAAAATGAAAGTACCTGTTTATAGTCACGTATTCATGCAAACAGTGTATCATAAATAAATACCAGCATTCTGTACTTAACATCACAATGGAAGTGAAATAAGGCAAACCCCAATGTATAAAATCTTTATTGGATCTCAGGAGGAAGAAAACAGCAACTTTTTCATTGAAATGTCCATTGCTCTGTGCTGTCAACACTAGTCCTCCAATGCAGAACAGTCTTCCTAATTGTGCACAGGAGAGGAATATAGTATTATAGAAAACATTTGGTAACTTGATGCAACCTGGTTTCCTCTACACAAGTTTTAACTGTTTACTGATAGTTGTCATGCTGTTCTTGAAATGCTGTTTACTTTTCATTTCTCATTAGTGTGGTTAAAATGAACCCCATTTTCTGCACTTCAGCATGGAGTTTTTGTCATCCACGTGTGAGAAGTGACTGAAGGGACTTCTGCCTTCCATCTCCTGCTTATCTCTGTTCTCTTCCCACCCAGTCACTAGCAAATGATGCAAGGAGCAGGGGACAAAGACCCAGTCACCTCCTCACTCCATTCTGCTCTCTGATGGGACATGATTTGTTTCACTGCATGAGTATTGGGGCACAGCTTGAGGTCCACTGAAATAAACACTTTTTCCTTCTGATTTAAACCCCAGTAAAAGAACATTTGCTGCCCCCAGCACGGAGGTTTCCCTAAGGCACAGCAGAGAAGCCAAGCAAGGAGGGAGGATGACCTTCTGTGGTCCACTCCCTCTTGCACAACCCTGTATGATGACTGGTGTAATGAAGTTCTCAGGAAACCTTTAAAAAACAGAGAGAGAGAGGACTGTACAAGTATTGTAAGCTTTAAAAATGTTTTCTGGGCAGGAAACAGAAGGAATGAGTAAGAGTGAAGAGTTCAATATAGGGAGAGGCAGCGAATCATATGTTCAAAAAGTCAGTGTGCCATACATCCAAATGATCTTGTGGAGTGTCAGGGTTTTATTTCAAAACTGGTTTTACTGATAACACAGCGACTGAGGGTGGGAAGGAAAAAAGCAACAAGAACCAAGACACAGACTGGGAGGACAGAAAGGGAGTGGAGACACAGAGTAGGGGGGGATGGACCTCTCATTTGGTAAGTGAAAAAAGCACTTTAATGCAGCAAGTAAAAGTGAAAAGAAAAATAAGAAAGTATTTCCTTTGCTCTCCTCAAAAAATGATGGGTCTGATTCTCAGCTCAAATAATGATCACAGCTCCAGAATAAAACCACAAGGGCTGAACAGATGCTGTTTAAAACAATTTAATTCTAAATAGAAATTAAATTCCCACAGTGAAAACACAACGTGTTGAATAAATGACATTCTGACTTGGATTTCTCCTCCCAGTTGAAAGGAAGAAGATTACAAGTCAATACAGTACTCTAAGACATCTATTTTCTATGTAAATTTCATGAACATAGGCTGTAGAGAAGCACAGAATCACAGAACTGAGTTAGAAGGGACTCTCAGGGATCATCACAGTCCAACTTCTGGCCCTGCACAGGGCCCAACAATCACACCTTGTCCCTGAAAGCATTGTCCAAAGGCTTCTTGAACGCTGTCAAGCTGGTGCTGTGACCATTCCCTGGGGAGCTGCTCCAGTGCCCAACCACCCTCTGGGTGAAGAACCTTTTCCTCATATTCAACCTAAAGCTCTCCTGGCAAAACTTCATGCCATTCCCTCGGGTCCTGTCCCTGGTCACCACAGAGAAGAGATCAGTGTAAAAAGTGTTTCCAGAGATAACAGGAAGAGTTTTGAAAATGTCGTACCAGAATGTTATGACTTTATTAGAATAAAAGCTATTAAAATCATATTTTCAAATCTAATATTTCTATTTCATGATATAGCAAAACCTGTAAAAAAACCTGGGCTCTGCTCAGTAAAAAGCATAATTATACACTTGTTCACCTAATAGGGCAGATTTTACATCCAGAATTTTAAAAAAGGAGTTTTGAATTATTAAAAAATGTACGTTTTCATATTGCCATCTTACTACACAATTTTATTGCTTGGTAAAAACAGCCAAACACCTCATACCTCACTGGAGGCCCTTTGATACAGTTCTCTTCTGGCTGATCAGCAGTGATGCATTAAAACTCATGAAATATTGAAAAATCTCAATTAATTTCTGAAAACGGACTTTTCCCATTTCCTTTAGGAGCACAGTTTCATCTGAGGAGCTTTCAGCTTCTCTTGCCTCTGCTGTTGGATGCTCTCAGTGCTTTAGGAAGTACCATCGTCCTGGTAGAGTAATGGAGATGGAACTCTGTTGTGCTTAGTATTCTTTTTTACTCCTGGAACACAAGGTTCCCACCTCAGGCTTTTACATCACAGAGAGAGAAATAATCACGTACATTTCTTTATCAATATTTCACCCTAGACCCTGAAGGAGAGAGAATGAAAATGACTCTCCTTTCTCACTTGGTCTGTTTGTGATCTTTCCTTTAGTCCTCAAAAACCTTCCAGAGGTGTGTGTTCTGTATTCTGTGTGAGGGAGGTGTTTCCAGATAGTTCATAGTTTGGATTTATCACCTTCCTTTATTTTCCCACAGTCATAGTACCCCACATATTAAGGAAAAAGTTTTCCTCATGCCATAAAGGAATATTTTTTCATGTTTTTCTTGCCATGGACACTTTCCTAAATGAGTTAATTTTCCCCTACAGAACCTTTTGAGTCATCTAAATCAGAGGAGATTAGCCTTTTCCTTGCGAAGGGCTAAGCAGCCTTTTCGCATACCTTTCACTGGCCACACATTAACACACAGATTGGTGTTATTTTATAAACTGTGAGGGGGAAAAATAAACCTTCAAGTCCTATAAAATAAAGTCACAGGGTAATTCTGCCAATAGGTTCTCAGATCTTCTACACATGACCTCCCACATGACATGGTGGACTCCCATATTTGTGCACCTCCTTGAAAAACAACTCCTGAATGCTTTACTAAAGGAAATATCACATATACAACATTACAGCTCTGGAAGAATTCACAAGGAATGTCTTTGAAAGTAAGTTAAAAGTGTAGCTCATCTCCAACAAAATGTTCATTTCAGTTAAAGATACTTACTGAAGCAAGAAGATTATATGCATTTTCTTTGCCAGCTTGTCTGTGCTGATGTATTCCCTAACAAGAGTCTGGACAGCAGCACCCATGGACTTCTGTCCCCACCATGGTGTATGTGTGTAGGAATAACAGGCAGTGTATCCCACAGTCCAGGCACCCTGAACACCCACCACCCACTGCTGAAGCACACCGTAGGTAAAATTCACACTGGCATTTCAAAGGAATCTCCAGAGGGATTACTCACATCTGGATTTTCTCCCAGTCCACACCAGGAAGAGCTTACAGGACTGGGTGCAGCTCCTCAAAGCTGTGTTCTGGACAGCAGACCTTTCCTATCCCCCCCCCATCTCCTCTGTGAATTGATGCTCTTTTCACTCACACATTTAAAGCTTTCTTTACATCAGAGAAATTCTCCCATTCCACATGAAACGTCTTTGTTCTCTCTGCAGTGTTTGTTGAGAAGGATGGATTGGATCCACAGAAAGATCATGGTAGGCATGTGAAAACATACCTAAAACTTAACTTAAGCCCACATTCATTTATAGTAGAGCTCAAGGCTTTTCTGTTGTGGATTTCAGGACTTCACACTTGCTTGCATGTGTCAGTTAATGAAAGTATCCCATGAATTTGTGAAAGGCCACACTTAACAGGTTGTGTCTCTAGCTGGGGGTACTAAATGTTTTGGGTTTCCCAGAATATATCTTTCTCCTTCTGCCTGGAAATGTTCTCTGGGTAGTAAAAGATAATTTTTCCCATTTGTCTGGATAAGTGAGCCCAAAGAAAAGGTAGCTCTCTGGCTGCCAGATGTACAGCAGCCCCAGGCGAGTGTATGTGCAGATCACCAGGTGGATGTATTGCTTCATGGAGGGAGTCAGATGGACCCCAAACACACCAATTCTTTTGTGCACAGGATCTGTGCCACTCCTCTCCTGGGAAACTCAGAGAGATATGAGCCCTCTTTTGCCTTTATTAGCTAGAAGTACACAGGTTTATGTTACATTGTAATATAGAAGTGGCATCATGTTCTTTTTTGCCTGAAAGTACCTGTGCCTGATACTCTGCATTGTCAGCTTCTCTCTTCCACTTAAAACTCTTAAGCTCATCACTCCTTCTCGTTTTCGAGTGTTTTAGAGTGGTCTAGGGGTAACTATTAGTCTCCAGAGATCACAACTGTGGGAAAAGCCCAGCCCACATATTGGGGTGCAAAGCAGGGTCGGGTAGTTCCGCTGGGATGGCTCCGACAGAATCACCTAATCAACTCCATCCATTTTTGTCTGTCTGGACAGCCTGAAGTTGCTGGGAACTGGGCCAGGGGCTGAACCACCGAAGGCTGAGGGATGGAACAGCAGCACGACCTCTTTGCTGAATGAAAAACACTTCAGATGTTGATTCAGTCTGTGTATCTATGGAGATGGAGCAGGTCAGTGGAATTCGTGATTCCAGCTACCTGTAAGGGTTGTCCTGAGTGTTTTACATATTGCCATAAACCCATTGAGCTTGTACCCCTAGCTTTGACCACGAACTCATCAGGAAGTAACTGGCTAAGCAGTGGCACATAAAAAGGAGAGAAGTGCAAAATGAACACTGGAGCTGTCAGAAAGGAGGTCTAAGGTGTGATGTCAGAAGAAGGTTTATGTCTTACTGTGACCACAATTCCAGACAGCAGGGTAAAGAAAAGTGCCCACTGTCAAGCAACTGCTGTAATGCACTGGTGGAACCTCCCGTCCTGCCCTACACAGCTCAGCTGTGACCCCAGTGCTCTGTGCTTT
The DNA here is from genome assembly GCA_036630365.1 of Acanthiza pusilla. Taxonomy (NCBI): domain Eukaryota; kingdom Metazoa; phylum Chordata; class Aves; order Passeriformes; family Acanthizidae; genus Acanthiza; species Acanthiza pusilla. The sequence goes on from JAXCHO010000017.1 coordinate 15,221,738, forward strand.
TTCCAGGGGCAAACAGAAGGTGCTTCTTTTCTTAAAAGCAATGGAGGCACAGAATCTACCTGACTTTGTTATCAGATGATTTCCTTGAAGCTGTGAATCAGCCTCTCAAATTTTCTGTGTGCACCAGGAGCTAAATGAGCTAACCTTCTGTCAAGCAGGGAATTCTGGGACATTTTTTCCACCTTTGCAAACATTAGTCTGTTTAAGTGAATCAAGTACTTAACATGGCATGATGAGGAGGAACCCTGGGGAAAAACTAGTGAGCTCATAGTCCAAAACTGATGCAGTCACAGTACTCAAAGAAAAAAGAAAGAAAAAAGCACTCAAATTTTCCACTATGATAAAACCAGAAGCAAGTGCTAGGATAAGTAGGTTTTGACATCCATTGTTCAGTGTCAGTAGAGTGTTATTTTTTTCTGTATAGCAGAACAGTGGTTAATTCATAGCTCTTGGGATTTTTTTTCAAGCATAAATCACTATAGTTTTTTTCCTCCCACTATATCAATAAGTGGTTTGTAAAAATCTGCAGGGAAAAATAAACCATACAAGCTGGCAAGTAGTTTTAGTGGCATTTAAAACAACTGTGGTAGTTATAAACAGTAAACAAAACATAGTAACCAATTTAAACACTAGAGATTGTTGTATCATAGGAGCATAAATCATTAACTTAATAATTTCAGCAGCAGTGACTCAAGTACAAAATTAAGCCAACAGTACCCCCTGTGGCAATAATGAAGTACTGTATTTCTTACAGAAAACTGACATAATCTGTGGTCACAGTTTAGAAATCCTCTGAATTTGATCCTTGGAAGAGAGACCTCCAAGTAGCTTTTGCACAAAATACTTTTAAAAGAAGTTATATTCCAGACATACTTTCATAAACACAATCCAGAGCCTATGAGCAATGGAGATGAGGTTAGAGGTATTTTGAGAAGAGACACACACATATAAATGTGATGGAGACCACTGCTGGGATTCAGTTCTGTGTTTTAGACAACATTCCAGGCTATTTTTCTGAAGAACCAGTGTTATGAAGCAGGAGATTATAACCTAGAAGGGCCTGAAGATGCAGTGTTCACTCTGGCTAAACTCCTATTACGGTAGCGCTGACGGGTTCAGTTCCAAATATCCCAGCTGGCCCTTTACGAAACACTGAAGCATATCTGAAAGGAAACTACACTCTCCTCCCTTCAGCCAAATCCATGCTACATCTCTTCTGACTGCTTGGAAATTAAGCTCAGAGTGACTAGGCTTCTCTCTCAGCATTAGTCATGGGTCAAAAGTTAGGTGGTTGAATCTTAGCTTTAAATCTCCTCAATTTTCCAAGAAAATTGCAGAACTTCTAGGATACATGGATGTTGCTCAGCCAAAACTGCTTTTAATTTTCATCTTCAGATTCTGATACCTTTTCAAAGAGATGAGAAAGTTCAAAAGTTGCTGTCAGAGTTGGTAATGAATGCAGTTCACTTTCAACTTCTTTCTTTTTTAATTTCACTGCTATTAGTCTTTCCAGCACAGCACTTTGGTGATAGGAACAAATCATATATTTCTGATGTTAGACGATGCTGTGGGGAGGGGGAAAAAAATCATGTGATAATACCTCACTTCAGAACTGCCTTTTCTTTAAGGATCTCAGAATTCCTGAGAGAATTTATGTAGAGTTCCAAAACTCTACATGGGAATTTTTACATAAGAAAATAAGCAGAAAATTAGTCTTTGGTCAAAGCTCAGGCAGCAAAGAGTAGGAAATATCACTGTTGAAAAAAACAAAAGAAAAGGATAAAATGCTACCATTCAAAATGGAAAAGACAAGACAATCAAATGCTATTACAAGTAGCAATCAGACAGAAGCTCTAATCTCCTTGTCCAAGTTATTAACACATGTCCCAATGTAAGTATTGTCGTCTTCTCCTTGTTTCAGTGTTATTTATACAGCAGGAGCCTTGTACAGTATGAAATAAGGCAATAACCATTGTCCAGTGAAGTTACAACCTAACTATAAAGCAAGATATGAAAAGTTGAATCAATGGTGAAGGGACATTTCTCACTTACACACATACAATAAAAGTTCTTGAGTAAACATGGGTTTTCCTCATAGAAATCACTCGGTCAAACCTCTCTTCCTCAGATGTCCTCTGTGAAATTGCAGGGTGGTGCTCTGTAATTTCAGCCTAGTCCCTTATTTAACACTAGATTTTTCTCCTGTTATGTATGTGCCCTGACATATATTAATGCTCACAAGAAATACGAAATCTTTACCCAAACCCTAGGGAAGACACAGCCTGGAAAGAAAGGGACCAATTGCAAACATTCCTGAATGAGAATCCAGACTACTGACTCAGGCCAACACATCACATATAATGTACATATTAGCAAATAAAGGGGACAAAAGGAATTTGCAGAAACAACAGGAAACAGGGCTGTGTACTCCAGGACATCCCTCCAATGTCTAAGATTTAATCTTAGGGGGGAAAAATACTAATACATAACCATTATCTGCAACAGTTTTAACAGTATTACCTTATCCTCTTGTCTGAAAGTTGTGGAACAATAGGAGGTCTTTTTTCTTGGTGTCCCAGAGAAGAGAAGATGAAGCAAAGTGCCTCTACTGCGGGTAAGTAATCTGAGTAACCAGTGGGGACTGAGTCAAGCCTCAGCTATCCAAAAGCCTTCCTCCCAGGACAGCCTTCTGAGAATTAAAGCCCGGAACAGGGAAAAGAGACAAGATTCAGGATGGGCACTGTGAAGCTTGAAAGAGAAATTTCTGTCAGGAAAAGCAGGCAATGGAAAAGCGGATCTCCCAAAACCATGGCAAAGCCATCACACCTGCAGGTGGTACAACTGCAGTGAGTCCACACAACAGAGGAGCCCACGGGTTAACCGTGATGGGCAAGTACCAATGGCAAACATGACCCAGGACTCTGCCAAGAAGCCAAGATGATTGCTAAGGACCAAGGACTCACAAGGGGAAGAGTATTTTGGTAATACTTTGGTATTTTGGGTGGCTTTAAGATGGTGTCATTTACATACTCACAGGTAACAGAACTAAATCCTTCATCCTCAATGAGCCAGAGTCTCAGATCACCTTCCAGGGCGATCACTCAGATTTATATTCATTTAATTCTACCTACAGAGTAATCAGTTGCTGCATACATTACCAGTTATCACTAAATCTAAACTCTATGTGAACTGTGGAAGTGAGGTGTGCCAGACTTTGAAAAAGAGGAATCCAGCTCATACACAAATACCATTCCATTGTGTTTACCAATAGCACGTACAGAAAATATCAATTACCTTGCTTGGGCTGAGACTTTTCCCTTTCAGATGGGCCTTAATGTTTGCTTTATTTCTGAAGCTGCATTATCCAACAAAATCCTGACAATGGCCAACTACCAATGCTGTGCATCCAAAGTGAGGATTAAAACCACATTTAGCCAAAAGCAGAAGGTTTAAGGATATTTCCCAGCTGAAATATTTTTCAGGTATAAAACACTGCTATAGATTTCTGTACACAGAAGGATTGTGCATCACTCACCAGGAAAAATCCCATCACCAAGAAGATTCCTTGGAGAAGACTGAAAACTAAACAGCCTGGCCAATTACTCATCTCTAGCTACTAGTAAAAAGCTGTTTAAGAGGAAGAGGTGGTTTGTGGACCTTTACACTTGCACAGAATCTCCTGGGCTGAGGTGAGTTTGAGATTATTGGAATCACTGGTTATCTGTGATCATAGATACTGACCAAGACTCCAACTGTGACTCCTTGGGGAGACTGGGAGAAAGAAATGCTGCAGAAGTGGGTGCTTCACTTCAGAGTACACCTTAGCCTCCTGGAATTAGTGGGACTTCTTTCATCAGTGAAGACTATCCATTTTTCACAGGAGAAGCCAGCTCAGCTCTCAAAGCCACTGGGCTAGCCCATTATTTACTTACATTCATGCATTAAATAAAAATGCTAAGAACTTTCTTGAGTTCACAGGTTTGTAAAGCATTATAAGTGAAAGACTTCCCTTCAAAATGTAGGCTAACTTGGACCACAGGAAAAAAAATGAGGCCTTGTTTTGATGTACAAAGGCAGCAAACATTTTCAGACCCTGGGTCTGGTTTAACACATATCCTTGTAAGAAAATAATTAGGTTGTTAAATGTGAGTCAAATGTCACTTACATTATGAATAGTGCATGTCTGTGTGATGAAGAAATGCTGACTACATATGAGTTCAGCCTCTTAAGTAAATTTTCAGGCAAACCTTCTAGAGGTTACTTAATATGTGTCAACAACTTAAACTGTAAACAAAATTAAAGAGGGAAATTTGGTCCCTGAAATACACCCTTTTAGGACCCAGAGATTATTAAATCAGCAAGTTAGGTCTATCTTTAATCTTTCTTGAATGAAACTAGTCTATTTGTGTCCAAGTATATGTGATAATGTGGAATAATGCAAAAAACAAAGTTGGGTTTCAGGCAATGTTGTAAAGGTATGATAAAGGACACACTGCTGTTCTCCAGCTCCCCTCAAGAAACAATAAATCTTCTAAAAAGATTTATATTGGAAATATTGTGTGAGATATTTAACAAAATGGAAAGCTAAATGAGGTAAAATTACAAGGTTAGTATGAGACAGGATGAAAAATATCTTTATTTATCCAGTTCCTTATAAATTCTCATATACCATGTTAATTTACCTTTAGAAAATCACAAATGTCCTTGATATGGCACAGTACTTAGTCACTATGTCAGTGTAGAGTCTGGAAAACAAGACACTGTTCTGTAAGCATTCTTCTGAAAGCACACTCACATATCTCTTCCAAATTTTTGTCCAGGATGACATCTCATTGCAAAGCAGTTATCATGATCTTCCTGCTCCCCTTCACTTTTCAAAAGAGAATGTAAAGAAAACTTCTGCTAATGGCAAGTTTGCTTTATGATAATTCTACTGGAGAGCTACTAGTAAGGGCTTTTGCAAACACTCAGTCTTGGCTTCAAAAAACATTGTTCTGATCACGTGGAAACATGGCTCACCATCTCTTGCATAACTTCCCTGTTCGACAGAATTGGAATTATTCCACACACCTATGCCCTGCAACTGCCATGAAAAGTCATATGCAAATTTTACTCAAGTACTTACAAAGTTAAAAATTGGTCTTTAGCTTCTGTTGTACTCTTCAGCCTTCTTTAATGTGAAAGCATCATGATCTACTATTTTTCGAATGTTTTAATATGACTAATGTCTACTCCATCACTGAAATGGTTATTTTAGGTAACTTAGCAGAACTGACCTGGATCATACTATGCAGAGCTCATGCAAACTTCCTCTTTGAGGTCACTTCCCAGTTCATATCGGGTCCAGACAGATCCTGATTGATACTTGAAAGCATAATGACAACAGAGTGTCTGACACAAGATGTCCAAAGGAGTGATAATAGCAATACTGCTCACAAATGTAACCATGGCTACAAGGTAGTTCTATCACTTCAGGATACCTGTTTCCATGGATCATACCCAACTTGCTCAAACACGGACACAGGGTTTATCAGTCATGCTAAAATTTGCATCCCTGCTACATTCCCCTGCATCCAGTGGGAATGTCTAGAGTGGCTTGAGAACATCATCTGAACATACCATTCTAGGAAACATGGAATGGTTTTGTAAGTATCATAACACAAAATAAACACAGTTTTGGTAATTATGCACCTCAATCTGGCTTTCTTGAGGGCTCATTTGGAGTACTCTTTTTATCCCTTACTCCATTCAAGAAAGACATCAACAAACTGGAGTGAATGCTAGGGAGTGACACCATAGCCTGGAACACAGAAGAAAAAGAAGAAACCAAAAGGGTCAGGAGAAAAGAGAGTCAAAAAGTGGAATTTAACTCCTGCCTGCTACTTCTAGTGAAAGGCTCATCATGGAAGAGACAGAACCAGACTCTTCTCAAGCCACACAGCCGAAGGAAAAAAGGCAACAGTCAGAGGTCATAGGAAAAGAATTGTCCCTGACTATTAGGAAAATAAAAATCGCAGAGAAGGCAGTGCAGCACTGGATGAGTCCACAGGTATAAAATTAGATACTTTCACTGTAGTGAGAGGAGCCCAGTCACGGTTCACCAGCCTATTCTGGTCTGCAGGGCCTGATTTTCTCAGAGGGAGTAAATATCAGTTGTTTCCACTGAAGTCTGTAACATACGTCAACCTTTACTACTTTGAGGAAATTAAAGGTAGGTCACTCAAGATTCAAGGACCAGATTTTTTAAACTCCTTTATGGAGGACACTGGACATTGAAGACAATTGCAGACACATCCATGTGTTTAGGTATTCTAAAACTGTCGCTGAAAACACCATGGAAAATCAGGCCCTCATTGTTTGATGTGTCTCTTTTGTTAGTTAGGTCAGATTTCTTTTCCTATCCCACAGTGCTATATGCAGTGCTGTGTTTATTTTCCAGGTCAAGTAGTTTCATGCACTGGAAACTTAACTTTGAAGAAATAATATGAGGGAAAAAAAGAAAAAAGATAATCTTAAAACTACTAAGTTTAAAGGGAAGAGAAAAAATGTTCAGTTCACATGATTAACTGTCATAAGCACAGTACATACCATCAGAGGTGCCAAAGCCTGACTTGAAAGGTTTTAAATGTTTCAAGCTGTGCAAGCATGCGTTTCTTCAAACAGGCAGAACTGATTATGATGATCACAGGCAAAACCTTAGTTAAACAGAGGATGTGCAATTTTTGTAAATCGTTATACAGCGATTACTAACTATTGAAATAAATGGCTTGTGTGTTTATTAGCACTAGGGCCTTTTTTCTTCCCTCTGTATCCCTGTGAAGAATAGGCAATGTTGCAGGTGATGAAGACAATTTTTTTCATCAATAGAGGACAAGGCAACAAGTCTGGAGAAAATCAAACTTGACCAAGTGGTGTTTTTCAGATTTCAAAAAGTTTAGTAAACTTTGGGATAGTTCTCAAATAATTCATTTCTCACAGTTAAGGTTAAATTTTCTTTTTACCCCTTTATTACCTAAAATATATATACATTCTGGTCATATCAAGAAGCTGAATGAGCATCTGTTCCTTAATGTGTCAGGAGCTGTACACACTCCTGTACACTCAACATTTTAGATGAATCAATGGAAAGATGCACAAAAATGTTGAAAGTACGGAGAAGGTCATGCAATCCTTATTATATTTTACTATTTTGCTATTTGTGTTCCTAACTCTAAATAAAACCTTACTCAGCTGAGATATATATATACATATATATATATATTTTCAAAACTTACTTAAACTGGCACAGACTATTATTTGGACACCCCTAAATCTTATTTAACTTGCACAAGAGACTGAATTGACAAAAAAGTATGAAAAAAGGTAAGAGTTTAAACAGAGCTTTGTAAGGGGTCAATTTTGTCAATTCGAAACTTAAGTTAAACTGGCATCACTTAAAGACTGTAGAGGCACGTGTTATTACAGCCACATTGTACCTTCAGAACAGTTAAATGCTCCAGAACACCAAAACATCACCTCTAAAACACCATCTTCCCCAGTCAGCAGCAGATCAGAAAGATGGAATCATCTGGAGACAGAAAAAGAAAGCATCTGAAGATGAAGATCTCTTTACCTAGAAGATGATGAGAGTTTACATCTTCAGTTTAGGTGAAGGCTTGTTCTCCTCCTTGCTGGAAGTCCCATTATATGGCCAAACAAACCAGTAGTTCCCAGGAAGAGGAGGTCTGCCTGGGCAGATCAGGTGGTAAACCGTGTCTTAAAACATGTACTTGGTGTGCTGTGCATGGCAGAGACAGAAAATTTGGGAACAAAATTCTGAACTTGAACCTATGAAAACAACAAAGGATCCACAGAAAGACAAGGGTTTTCTTTCCCAGAGAATCTTGTTTTATTGTCTTATGATTTGCTGTCCTAGAAGGAGATAACTCAAAGAGGATTGATTTTTAATAAATGATAAGTATCTGCCTTTTTTTTTTTTCAAATGCTGCAGCCAGATTACAACACAGCATTCAGGTAGTGATGCATAGAACTGTGCCTCGTGAGGCTCGTCCATAGTTAAGTCCACTGAAATAAGGAGATATTCAAACATTATACACAGTAAGACATGTTCAATGTTTTCCTGGGGGCATTCCTGACCAGATAGTGTTAGAGCACCTTGAATAAACTGGAATTATTTGCTCCTTTTTTTTTTTTTTTGGGAAAATGAGCAAATTTTATTTGCTCAGGGCAAACAAAACAACCTGACTCAAATGCCTGGCTCTTAGTTGTTTCTCCTTTCTTCTTTTTCTTGATTTATTACATGAATTAGGATCTGTAACCAGCAGTAGAAGATTTTTTTTGTTTTTTTTTTTCTTCCTGAAGGCTGAGAATTTCATCATGAACTGATTCACCAGTTTGCCAGTATCTGACCTACTTTCCAGGTACAGCATCTGACCTCCTCTCTAAATACAGACATACGCTCCCATCTATCTATACTCAGCTCTTTACCTGTACTCTTTACACATGTATCTATTTCTGCATGTGTTATTCAGAAGAATCATATACAGCCTGTAGTATATTGAAGTTATCATTCTACAGTATCCTTAGATTTGTAATGGAAAAAGCCTGATCCAAAGGGAAATCTAAGAGGTTGATTAATACCAGAAAAGGAATAAATAAGATTGGAAACAGAGTGGATGCTTGAAAATCCTACTTGCTTCTACCTAGGGTCACTAATTTAATTTTCTCCTACCGTCCATGTGGTTTTTGTTTTTTAATTTCCAGGAATTCCTGACTGTTTATTCTATAGTGAGGCCATGGTATGTTGTGGGAAACATCTCAGTAGTTCGTGTTCTTTGTTAAAAGTTGCAGAGGAGCTGCGTTGGTGTAATTGAACAAACACTAACTATCTCACTTTTAAAAGGGAGCATAATCTGCACATCAATTAAAGCCAAATGTCTGCTTAATGGTTAAGACACTGATATGTGTCATCCTCCCAGTATTCATCAAAGAAGTGTTCCATAAGTGCCTTGAAATCTAATTGCCAGTGTGAAGAAAAAAATCTTCACATAAATTTGCAAAGGCAGATGGCTTGTTTATATACAATTTTAATAAGAACAGTGTTTTTCTAATAAAATGGTGTGTGATTTATCCAACATGTACAGCACAACAAAGGCAAACAAAGAGTGGGCTCTATGCGCACGCATCACTGGGTTCTTGTTACGCCAGGAGCTGCGCTGCCTGCCCGAAGCTCCCTCCCATCCCACCACCACCACGGGATGAGGCTGGGGAGCTGAGCCTTCAGCCTCACACCTGGTAAGGTGATGGCCACCCTGCTCAGTTTTGCCCTCACCATATCCCTCCCGCTTCTAACAAAATCAAAATGATGAAATCATGCAAGAAGTAACAGGCATTGCCAGCTGGTAGATGTCTGTCCCTGATCTAGGTCCAACCACACTTGTCCTTCCTTGCCTCCTCCCATTGCTAATATTCCTCCCAGTGCTTCACAGATGTTTTCTTATCATGCTACTGAGTGGTTATTTTTCAAGTGGCTTCTCAGAGCAGATGTTCTACAGGCACGTGCTGTTTAGCCTTCTGTTGACGTTATTTCTCTTATAAAAGAAGTGTCACTGCCACATTGCCTTAAAAAAAAAAATAAACTCCAGAACTTCAAATCAAGAAACAAATCATTGGGGTTTTTAAACACCTGCTGATAATCTGATAATATTGCAGGAGAACCCTGGATGCTGCAGTTATTACTGTACATTTCACAAAGTAGCTCTTCCAAAATGTGTCTTGCTCAGAAACCTCTAGTCCTTATCCAGCTGCAAGACAACTCATTTAACACACAGCAATAAAGGTTACATGAGAAACAAAATGTGACACATGCAGGTTTAAGCATACACTATTTCAAAACTATATTATGATTACTTGTTTTAATGAAAAAAGGGCCCCAAATAAACTATGCATCATTTGGTTTTATGCCAGCAGATGAATTCATCCCCACCCAGTGAATCCTGTCTCTGTCCCTTATATCAAGTTCATATACTGGGGCATGTTCTGCTATTTACTTGGTCATAGCATCTTTCTACTCCCCTTTTAATAATGTGTTTCCTTCCTGTTTTCATTATTGCAGATATATTTACTTGCTGCAGTTTTGCTCAGGTTTTAAGGGGTGTTTGGAAGTGCTGCACTTGCAGCCAGCTGGTTCTCAGGTCAACACTTCAAAATTAGCAAGAAAGAACTCATTGCAGAGAAGCATTGTTGGAGGCTAATTTTCAAAGAGAAATGTGCAGCACAGCAGTCATGTGGAAATAAAGCTATGTTGGAGACACTAGCTGGGTGGAGAAAATAAACAAATATTATATGAGTTTGGGAACTACAACCAGTGGCCAGATTTCCCCCAACGAGTATGAAACTGGAATTGCTCCATGAATTAAAACTTGGTTTCATGGGATCTGTGCCAGTTCAAACCAGCTGAAGAGCTAGCCCACAGCCCACAGCTTTTGGCTTTGACCAAACTGCACATCCCACCCACTACACGCCCTTGATGTGGAAACATGGCCTCGAAGAATGAGCACAAGAGCAGAAAATCTTCACTCGAGCCACCTCATGCCTCTGCTCCAGTTGGCCTTTCTATATAACCCGTTCACTAAACAATACTTCAAGTGCTTGATTCATCCTCTTTTATGCCAGTGAAATTGTTGGATCCAAACCAGCATAAAACTGGAGCCATGCAGAGCTCAATTAAGCTCAAGGATTTTGAAAGGGTTGATTAGCTAAAGCTTTTACAGTTCCTGTTAATATAAAGCACCAAATGTGTTTATCTTGCAGACTTCCTTGACTTCCAGATATGTGGGACATGGAGCTGTGGGATAGAGGCAGTGTGACAGTGACAGGTAACTCAGGGAACGGGTTTGAGACATTCTATCCACCAGGCAGCCTTCTGTAATTCTGACTTCTGCTCTTAAAATGTAGCTTCAGATCTGCACTCATCTGTTTAGGAAAAACAAATCCAATGTTTTCTGTTTACAGTCTCTCCCTCCTTAGCTCAACATCACTCCTTTCTCACTGTCCTACATACCACCAAAACATCTGGGGTGGTGGCCTGTGCCAGAACTCACACCAAGTTGTCCAATTAGTCAGATATCCCCAGGGATTGGACAAATGCCTTATATCAGATGTCTCTCCATCCCACTAATAGTTCTTGCTACACTAAAAAAATAGTGCAGTGGTTTATAAAAAAAGATAATCCACCCCAAAACACAACAGTGGGATATAAGCAGTTTGGAAGTCGAGGTGAGGAAAGGAAAAAAATTAAATATAGTTTCCAGTGTGCATTCAAGTGCATATTTACTCACACACATACACACATGACAACATTTTTTCAAAACATGTATGATGGCCGAGATATTTCAAGGGTGAGCACAAAATACTACCAGAAAGCATAAGGGAAATAAAGTAGCTGACTCCGAAAAGAGTGGAAAGTACTTTTGATTGGAGTTCTACTAACTGTGGGAAAGCTACTAGGGGGAAAGTGGGAAACATTTAAGCAACTGTTGGAAAGAGTGCAGTTGAAATTCTTCCCACTTCAATCTAAACAGGGAAAAGTGCAACATAGGCCATTGTGGTTAGGTAAGGAATGAAATGCAAAGAGTTTTACAAGCAGAAAGCTGAAAGCTTTTAAAAAAGATAAACAAATCTGGTGCAGAGGATTTGGAGGCACTGTATGTAAAAATAAGCAGAAGTAAGTTAAAGGATCAAATTAAAGGAGCAAATGGAATTACTGAATGCTAAACTACATAAATATTTCAACTGACAACAATGGGGTCTTTAGACATACTCACATTAAAGAAAAAGGAAAATATAATAGTGGTCTCCTAAAAATGCACAAAAAATGAGAAACAGGGACAAAGGAAATGGTCTAATAATAATATAGAGGAGGAAGGGAAAAAACAAGAATTATATTACTGTTCCTGATTCAGAGCCAGTCCTACAGGAATTGAAATGCAACTCTTTACTCTTTTATGGGAAGACAGTCATCTGCACCAGGTAGGGGACAAAACAGAGAAGGAGGGACAAAGCATGCCAATTTCTCCACCTTTTCTCCCAGTGGTGACTATGGGGCTGGCTCAGGCTCCTATGCTTAAAAGAGAAGGCATGAAACTCCTACAGATTTCACCTGGCCACAGTGATCCTAAAGGTGCCTTTCTAGTATTTGTGAATCACTGGACTCAGCTCTTTTCTGATTACCTACTAAGTTCAGCCCAGCTTGATGCCAGATAGCAGGGAACTCACATTACAACATAATTTAACAACTCCAGAGAAATCTCAAGGCAGCTCAGGAACACTTAGGTAACTCCCTACTTATTTTGTTTACACCTTGTGTCCATGAAAGGAAAATAATGAACCTAAGCATTAAGAAAATACTAAATATCAGTATAACATAATAGGCTCTGAAGAGCTATAAATGACAGACAGTGACGTAGAATTTTTGGGCCTGGAAGATTTCCTTGTTTTACATGACTCTCTCCTGTCATATGGACATTCAAAGCAAAGCACTTCTGCAGAGGATTTATGGATGGAGTGTGCTCTGCAGGTGATTGCCCCCGCTTTGCATCAATATATGCTTGTGCTGTTTGATGGGGACAGACCCTGCACTGAAGTGGATAAAGCAGTATTTTTCCTTCAAGCTTTCTCTCCCCATCTGGCTCCACACCTGTTGTGTGTTAAGTATATTTTCAGTGAAGACTAAAAACATTTAGGATGACCTAATGGATGTATACAAAATAATGAAGGAAGTGATAATGGTGCACGTAGTAAAACATCCTCCCATCCAAGAAGCCCAACAGCCATGAAATGTGGTGGAAGCAGTCTAAATATAAACACAAATAAAATCCAGTAAGGACCTAATTCACAAAGATAAACAAACACCTGGAATAAATGGTGGCACTGGACAATAAAAACAAATTGCAAATGTTCTATGTATTTTCATATTGCAAATAAAAACATAAACCACTGAAAAGCAGGAATGAGATAAATATAAGAAAATGAAAACACTTGGACCCATCCATGAGCAGACTGCATATGCATTAAAAGCAACTGTGAAAAAGCAATTGTTCATTATTATTAGTTATAATTTCTTTATTCATTCTTCTGATACAAAAAGTATAAGAAGCCAAAGCCAGATACTTACAGTGGAATTAAGTACATATACACTTACAAGATCTGCAGGAACAAGTCCTGATTTCTTACTGTGAGCTACCACTGCTGAAGATGTTGGCACTGACTTATTATGCCTGACCACTCAGGATGATAACCTTTCAGAAATAAGACCACTGTTGTCAAGAATATTTCCTGGTTTGAAAAACCTGCCTGACCCCTCAAAACTGATTTGTTCTATTTAAAGTTAGCTCTGAACCAAAAATCCAAAACCTTAAAGGAATTGTTCTGTCCCTAGTTTTGCAACTTAGCTCCTTCTCTCAGCCTGGCTCTCTATTGCTTTATTGGAGCCACTTTGATTTACACTTGTTGTGTGTATGGTTCTCTAAAGACAAGCTAAAAAAGTACATGTACCCTGTGCCCAATACACATACATTTTGACAGAGCCTTTGAAAGGAGTGTTAAATCTTTAATATCACTAAAACCATGGAAGTATATTCTTTTTTCCTTCAACAGCTCTATGCTCTCTCAGTTCTCCTAATGCCTGCCCTGAGGCACAGTGCTCACATGTTGAGAAACTGCCCAAACGCACTGTATGACAGCCCTCTGTTTACACACAGGACAATCCCCAGCCCAAGTTTTTATTCCCAGCCTTCAGAAGATGTTTCCACGTTGTCCTCAACAGACTGTGTCTCGGGGCAAGAAGCAACAGGGTTTCATTAGTGCTTTGCTTGGAAGATGCTGATTACCACCCACTGTGGAAGTGGGGGTTTGGGCTGTGTTTTGGCCCGAGCGTGCTGCAGCTCTGGCTCCACGTCCAGCAGCCAAACCAGTAGAAGATGGTGATGGCTGTCACTCCCCATTGCCCTCTGCCAGCTTGGAAATCATCCACTGGGAACCTCCAACTCGTTACTGCCGCTGGACAGTGCTGGGCCGCGTTTGCCCACAGTGATTAATTCAGGGAATTTGGCATGCAAAAAAGAAATCTCTCAAAATTGCATTATTCCAGAGAAAACACCTGGTTACCCTTAGGAAATAAATATAACACCACCAGTATTGAGAAAAAATAATCACAAGGAATTTTAAAAGGGGGAAATAATTTGCAGTCAGAGATTTTATGGATCAGAACCAGCTTGGTAAAACAGATCCCTTTGTAGTGTTATCAAATGTTCTCATACATGGTGACATGCAAACTGCAGGTTTCCTGTTCTGCTAAAATACTAGGGTGGGACTTCATTAACCAAAGGCTTTGCTTTAATATTAAAAGCATTGATAGGTGTTTTCTATGTCACTATGAAACAAAACCATAGCAAACTGTTATACTTGTATGCCCCATAAAGTAGATCAAAATCTACAATTTTGACTCACAGTCCATGACGTTTCTTTCCTCCTTCTTCCCCCATCTTTTTAACAAGAGAAGGCAGCAGAGAATTTGAGCATTGCTCAGTTTTCTTGCTTTTCCCTTCATAAAACATAGTAAAATTGAAAGCTTTAGTAAATCTACACACCCATCTTCATGTACCAAAAGCTGAAAGGTGCTGGCAAAACTTGGAAATCAGGGTGTCTGAAACAGTAACTCTCCTACACCATTATCACAAAGGCTCTAATACTAAAGACTTCAGCTGATTCAAATGTGTAATAGTGTAATAATGGCCCAGATTTTTGGAGCCTTTCGAAACCAGTTCAGAATTACAAAGCATCATACAATACAAGAATCAGCAAAAACCCTTTGCCAAAGAGTCCCATTTAGTATCTCAAATACATCCCATATGGAAATGCAGTGACCAGGACAGAGAGAACTGCAAAATCTATCCAACAGGACTCTGTTGTTTCAATTAAATAGAATAGCACACAATGATTGCATGTACTCTGAGATCCCTACTATGTATCCCTCAGTTACCCATCTGAGGACAATACAATCTAATTTCAGCATTCCCAGCTAATTGAATCAGGGCGAAAGACACAAGTGTTTCCAGTACTTTTCTGTGGAAATGTCTCACAGCCCATTCTATTGAAAAAAAAATTACATTTAAATCTTTAATTTCTGTATTGAGTCAGTAGAGTTAAGTTCACACATGATCTCGTGGAACCAAAGTAAGCAAAAGGAATGATGTGAGAAAGGTATTTTTTTCCACTGTTCATTGCTATGAAATCCCATCTTCTCAAGCTCACTGCCTATAATATCAATTTTAATGAGATATAACAGGACATTTCATTCTCATTCTGTAGCTTTTACATGATTTGTAAAATGTCTTCAGTACTTAAAATTCCTTATTTACTTTTCTGCAGTATCTTTTCAATTCCCCGGTTCAACAAGAAGAGCATCTTCTTCATACCATGTCTCTAGACCACTTCTCTACTCATAAACTAATTACCACCAACTACCTATGATAAAATTAGAGTTCAAAACCTACAATGTTTCTTTAAGTGAAAAATTTGCACTTACAGTCACTCTATTATGTGTACATAATATGTGTAGAAAATACACCAGAATCTGAGTTGCACCAGTCTTGCCTACACAATTGTACCGACGTATACAGATAAAAAATGCTTGCACCATCTTAGGGCCTCAGGACTTTTTCATTCTTTGTGTCTGAATAGCAAAACTCGTAATAGGAAAGCCACACAATGATTAGTGACCAAAACTAAATTAAAATCCTTACACATTCAAACCAATGTTTGAGCAATTGTAAATTAGTATTTGCTTGTGCAAGATGTTACTGCAATATTTTGTATGAGACTCTTCAACACAAAATACTGGTTTTATTCATTATGAAACAAGATGATTACAAAAATCTCCTACTTGATCCTGTACTGAACTTTTCCTTAGCTTAAAATCTTGTAGTACCCACTTCTGCTTCCACAGTATATCTAATAAATAGATACACTCATGAAAAAACTTCACCCCAAGTTCATCTTGGTCCTCTTCTTAAAAAAAAAGGCTTATTTTTTCTTCCTGACCTTTTTCCTAGAAAAGACAGAGAGATTGTGTGCAGAGTTTATTACGAGATCGATCAAGATAATTGAGGTATAATTTTCTCAGCTATTTCTGTCATCATTTTTAAAGGCAGAGATGATTATGTTTCTCTTTCACCCATCTGGGAAAGCACACTGTGTTCTCATGTAATTTGAACATTTCAGCAAGGATGTGAGACCATCTTTTTGGATGTAGCTAATAGCTCTGCCATTAGGCCATCCTCTCTTGAGACTTAATTTTTCCTATTAATAATTGTCAACACTATCTCTTTTTCAGAAAAAAAACAACCACACCTAAGTCTTCTCTTCCTGTCTGGCACAACACCAGCCAATATAAAGTTCAAAACGTGGCTACAGTACTGAGGCTCATTAAAGATTCACTTTCTCCTTATGAGAATCTTCATAGACAACCCCTTTTCTACAGCACTTTTTTTTCTTTTTAAGAATGATTGTTGAACATTTATGTGATAAGAAGAACAATTTTTTTTAAGGTCACCTCAAAATTAAACTCTAAGTCTCATATTTTTGCTGGAGTGACCATGCACAAATCCTCTTCTCATTTATGCCAATCTTCCAGTGCCATAATTTAAGTGAATTACTTTTAATTGCATCTAACCTTTCAGAGAACAAGATCCTGTCTGTCTGCTATGTTAGTTTTCACTCAATCATTTTTTTTCTCCCTGTGTGCCATTCCATTTCTGGTAACTGCAAGATCAGTTACCACAAGAAACATTCCTGTTCTGAAACACATTTTTTTGTATCCAATATTAGATAATTTTTCAGATCAGCCATGATAACACTGTTTCACCATGATCTATAACATTTCAATCTACTTTAACCACCCATTTCCTACCATGTATTTCCACACGAATTTTCCATCAGACACCTCCAGTCACTAATGTTTGAAAAGGTAAGACTTCAAGTCAAAGTTTTTGCTTCTGATTACCATTAAGGTAAAACCAAGACATAAAATAGGTTACTGCATGCACAGGTGTGTATTATTGTGTATGTAGTTTGTATTAGTGGTTTGAACCCTGACTTTGTTATTTTTCTAGAACTAGCAGTGATAAAATGTTCTTACTGGATTTAAACCCAGTGATTTTCAACTATATTCACGACACAAAAATATCTAAGCTTCGGTGTGCACACCATATCTAAGCATCTGTGTCCACATTAAACCTTCTTCTTTATATACATATACATATATAGAGAATCTTTGATGCACCTTGTACACCAAATCCAGTCATTGGATAAACAGAGCTGCTTGCTCTGCATATGACTTAGAGTAAAAATATTAATCAATTGATACTGTTCCATCTTACTCTTTCAAGAGGGTTGGTTTTTTTTTCCTCTACCACCAAAAACGAGGCATGTGAGCTGAATTGTTTTGTTAAAATTGTTAGGAAACTGAAGAATCAAATCAAATCAAATTAAATAGTAAGCTTTGAAAATTTGTATCTTAATGGTGGATTTAGTCAAGCAGGACTTTCTTCAGGACTGTCAGAATCTCTCTGAATATGAATCACAAATTATTCACTATCTATCTGGAAAGTTCAAAGAACTTTAACATTTTACCCAAGAGCTTGCCTGCTCTGGCTGGCAGCAAAGTGAATATGATGTGTGGTCTGTTTAAGGCACCTGTCCAAACCCAATCACATTACATTTTCATAGTATCCACATTTGAAAACGCTATAGCTGTTGCATCAACAAAAATGCATGGGAATATCTCCAAAGCAGATGGCAACTAGCACATCACAAAAACATGCAGATTCCTGAGCCAATTTGTATAGCAAAACAGCATCGACCACAGAGCAAAGGGGATAACAATTAGCATATTCAAACACTCAGAACTTCCCAACATCCATGATTTAGGCAAAGGACAATGAAAAATAATTGTTCTCACGTAATACTGGCTTTCACTTGGACAGGACCTATTTCCAGCAGGATTTATTCAACTGAGTAATTCCCTTTGAATCTGAAAGAATACACAATTAATTTGAAAATATTGGCTAAATTTTGTATAATGGAAAACACAGAAATCCAAACAAGGAACTTCTTAATGAGAACATTTCATTTTTTCTGAGTCAGTTCTTATAAAACAATGTGGTTCTAATGTCATGAATATATCAAATTTTATTGTAATTCACAGGTATCTAATACAGTCCACATTTCAAGACAACAGTGAGCAATCTGCACTCATATAACACGTAACACTTTGTGCCAGATATGTTCACATACTGAATGCCTAGGTCTCTTTGCAATTGTTTCTGAAAATACTGATTATGTTATGCAAACATAACCTACAATGTTTCCCATTGTCTGAAAATCTAATTATTTCATTTTCTACATAATTCTCTCTGTGTTAATTGACTCAGAATGGAGTCATCCAGTTATCCAGAGGTGGCTGATTTTGCAGATTTCACATGTGTGAGAATTCATTGGATAAGTAATGGAAAATCTGGCCTACAGCTAGATGTGCTTAGAGCAGATCCAACACCAGGTGGATAACCTTTCTACAGTGACCTGTTCATATTTTTTATACTCCAATTCCATAGTTCCTCTACTGCAGGAAACAAAACAAATCCTTGTTATTGCTAGCTTGATGGTGCTGATTTGAAAAATGTAGGTATAATTCAGATATGACAGAACTGGGTCTTAACTATTTTGTGCCCACTCAGCGACCACAGTCTGAGAGTTTACAGATCCAAACTGGGACCCAATTAGACTTCTGAGTGATGTAATTTTCAGTGGCCTGCTAATAACGCTATGCCCACGACCTGGAATCCAACAATACAAAACCAAAGCAGAAACTTAGGATGTGCTTAATCTCACCTGAAATGTCCAGATTTCAGACGGATATAGCTGAGCTCATGGCCATAGCTGAAACCAGCATCCTTTACAGACCATAGAGAAGAGCAACTGCCTCTAAGGTCTACAGAAAAAGGACAATGTTACAGACTCAGAAAAAGATACATGGGTCCTCAAAGTCCAACTAAACAAAACAGTAAGGACCTGCCATGGATTTTATCTTCAGCACATAGAAAAAACTGTACATCCAGAACTTGTTTATCAGTAGTTACAGAATTATTCTTTTGGGACATATTTCATTTTACAAAAATAAATAAAACATAATAAAGGTATAAAAGATAGTCATTCTGCACACTGCTTTTATATTCAAGCATAAAATCACGTGTCAGAAAAATGCATTGATGCATACTGCACATCTTTCTGCCACCTCTGGCCTATGATGAAGAAAGACACACCATGGCGTTTTAGTCTAAGGAACCATAAACATCACTTAAAAAACTTGGAGTACAATATTGCACTTTTCATCCTACCTTAGTATTATATATATTTGTGTATAAAATAGTTGCACACTGTTTTGGGAGAACTTGGTGCAGTGACACTACAGTAATTTAAAACATAGTGCTTTCAGCTTAAATAAATTCAGTTTCCATTAATGCCCTGTCTGAAAGTGGAACTCTATCTTTAGGACACTCTCTGATTTCCAGCCTTACAAAGGTCTTTGTGGTTGAGCTTGTCAAATAGTCACAACGCTGTAGTGGAAACGTGAACAAAATATCAATTTTCCCAAATGAAATGCTATAAATTTAGGCCCATATAAACCTGTCAGAATTATCCCTCTATAAGTTTCACCCCAGGGTGTGGTGCTGCACAGCTGAGGAGCTGAGCTAATAAGTGTTGAAAAAAAGGAAAACGCTGCTTTATGGCATCATGTAAATTGGCACCAAAAATTGCTTGCACCTACGCCCCAATCTTGACAAATAACAGCGAAAATGTGGAAGCCATACAAAGTCCCACTGGTATGAAAGCAGGAAGAAAGCAACAAACAGCTCTATCAGGGAGTTCTGTATTACATCTTTCCAGTGTTCATAAAAATTTCTACATTTCACCTGCTCAGGCTCAGAAGAGGTGTTAACCAAATTAACCATAATTAACTAAAAACCAGTGTGAACATAGATACTTTCTACTTTCACATTAAAAAATAGCACCTTCTGCCATTTCCATGTTCCAGTGGCATTACAAGACTGTGAGTCCAAAAGACACTTTGGTTGCGTTCAACCTACCTTTGGGTCAGCCAGAGTTACCTTAGACTGACAGTAATGTAACCAAAACCAGATTTTAGCTTTAAGAAAGTAAATGTAGATTTTGTTAAGACTGTATTAAGTCTTGCCAATATATTTATACGAGCAAACCTCTCTTTCAGAATTCCAATTTATACTGGCAAAGGTACTCCGCATTGGCACAAGATGCTTTATCTGGATAGATTGCATTTCTATGGAAAAAAAAAAAAGAGAGTCTGCTAGCACAGCTATGTTATTTGAGAGTGCGGCATGTTTAATATGCTCGATTCACATACACATGAAAGCAGAATGGGGCAGCACAGCTCTGGGCACACTCATTTATAAACTCCAGTGCAGTCACCTCACTAGAGTGCTCCTATTAATTTCAAGAATTTCTATTTCATAAATCAGAACTTAAAAAATTGAATCAAAATTATAAGAATTGTAAAATAGCAATCTTGGGAGGTTTGTCACACATGCCTGGATTTTAAGGCTCATGTTTTCACAGCTTTTTTCTCCATTTGTAGTGCCTCTGTCCTTTTAAAGCAAAAAGAACCTGAGATCAAATTCAGTAACATATATGCAAGAAACTGATCCTCAAGAGAAATACCAAAACACAACAAAATTATGAGGTGCAACAAACTTGCCAGATAAATAGATTAAATTGATGAAGGCTCTTTCATTCCCAATGGAGCCAAACCCTTCCACAGCACTTGAATCTTCTGCAGATCTCCCATGCTCAGGTGGGTTCACTGCCCAGGAAGAGAATGTTTGGAACATTGTCTGATACATTAAGCAGCCCTGCTAGCAACTGTCAAAGCCATGTAACACCAGTCACACCAACATATTAAATAAAAGGCAGACACCACTAGTCCTCGCATATATAGAAAGCAGCTTCACTATTTGCTGAGAACACTGTTAATATGATTTTGGTAAGCCCTGAGCATGTCTGTGAAATTCTTAGGGGAGTCCTGGTCAAGGAACATCCCTCCAAGCTCCAGCAGACTGTGAGCTGAACAAGATGGGCCAAGGAGCTTGCCTGGAAGGTGCCTGCAAATGCAGCAGCTGAGTGGACATCCAAATGACTCAGAAACAGCAAACCTGCTGCAAAGAACAAGCAGAGGAAACACACAGGCACCAGAAATGTAGCCAAGCCTGGATTAGTTTTGGCAGCTTGTTGGCTAGGTGTAGGCTCAGATTCCTGAAGGGAACTGCCTCCTGTTGTCCCTGGGACAGAGCCCTCGTTTGTTTTTAAACAAATTGGATGGCATGCAGTAAGTATCTGGCTCCTGATAGCAAAATTATATCACAAGACCCTAAATACTGATCTTCTTGCGCCAAAAAGAACATGATCTGCTTATTTATTACTTGTTTACCTTGTTCTGGTAACTAGAAACATTGGGTCAAGATCCCATGTTGCCAGACAATATTCAAACTTGCTTTTCTCTTGTGGACTCATTTCCCTTACCCAACTCCACACTAAATCATACTATGATCCACAATATTATTGATGTAGCCTAGCCAGGGGATGTTTTTTCTACTAAGGAATAGGAGAATGCAGCACCAAAACATACTTCTGACTGGACAGAAAACAACTTTTCAAAATCTACATATTTTAAAAGTTGATCATTTGCTAAAGACTCAACTGTTCAACTAAAAACTATGAATGGAAATACGTTTTTTTGTTTGGCTTGGTGAGAGTATGACTAGTTTTGCATGATAAATGGACCACTAGGTTGTGTGCCTAAATAGTAATTTCTGTGGCACTTCCTACCTCTCCTGTGGCAGTTGTGCAGAGAGCTCTTGACAAGAACTTTTCAGAATAAACTATGCCGAGATGTACACTGGAAAAGTAAATGTAAAAAAAAAAACCATACCACACAAATTCTTTGTCAAAGCACTGTCATAGAGTTCCAATACATGAAACCACCTGAAATTAAAGGACAGTTTCTTATTTTTATCAGGCCACACTAACTGGCATGAAGGCCAAAAAAGTAGGGGACAGACTCTTGAGCTCTGGAAGAAAGGTAGGAGACATAAGAAATGTATAAAAGAGTCAAATTCAGCATTTAATTTTAATGCTCAGTAATGAAGAAAACAATTATAGGATAGCTTCTCTCAGTTATGCCATCTTCTGATATGATGATGATGATAATGTCACTGTCACTAAATGATACTGGGAAAAAAATGAAGGGGAGATGTGCAAAGTTTCAAATACTTGATACTTTTATTTCCACACCAAAATCTCTGCTTCTGTCAAAATCGCCTAGATATATAATATTACATAGTAATACAGTCCTAATGATCATATAATAATATAATCAGTTAGAGAACAAATATAATTCTTTGTAATCACCAATGAAGCATCTCTGGATTAACTCATCTACTAAAAAAACCAACAGGAACTGTACAATACCTGACAACCATTTTTCAATATCAGGTGCAGCTCTGCATATACAGCAGTACCAGTGTTTCTGGATGTTATATATGTACACATGCTGAACATAAAAATTACTCTGCTACATACTCAATCCATTTTAAAGTGCAAAGGCATTTTAAATGAGAAAAAGTATCAAAATGGTTCCAAGTAAATTAAAGTCTTCTGTTTTTTTCTGAGTGGAGTCAGTGTGAGAGAACAGAACCCAATCAGCAAGCACTTAAAGCAAGGGCCTATTCTACGGAACAAAACAAAGCTCACATTTAACATTTACTTTCTTTGGAAAATTTAAATATGGCCACATATTTACATTTCAATATTTATTTCACATTTAAGTCCTAATGTAATCCATTTATTTCATTAGGCCCAGGGGAAAAAAAAAAAAAAAGAAGAAATTGCAACAGAATATGTTTTTAAGGGTGTGGGATCACATTTTATTAGCGCTGTGAAATGTAATAAATTCCTTTTGGAGATGTTACATGTCAGCAGTGAGAGACTTGTAAAACATCATAAGCATTAGAACTTAAGCATATGTTAGTTTAACAAAATTTGCAAGGTATTTCCACATTGCATATAATTTTCTACAGTTATTAACAGAGTATTAATTCATTCAGAAGAGTCCGTTCAGTTAGTAAGGTTGCTTTTAGGAGGAGCCATGATTTTCTTGGGTTACAGCTCTCTGCTTCAGAGGTTTTACAGATTTGGCCCAGGAAAACAGTTATAACCATTTCTAGTTCTTACTCCAGGCATGCTTCCTCCTTCCCTTCCTTAAGGTAAAAGGCAAAACTAGCAGGGAAGGGGAGTCCTATCCCTCTAATATCAAAAAACTCCCAGAACCAATGGAATCATCTGCTGGCCAAGTCTGAGAATTTCATTCTGACCCATTACAGTATGAAGGGTTTTTTGCTGTGGGGTTGGGGTGTTTTTAAAAGTTTAATTAAATTTCATTAATTATTAAATGTCATTTAATATCATTAATATTCAATATAATTAATACACTTCATAAACAGCCCAAGAAAACACACTCTTCAGGTATAAATAAAAGTTGCTACAGTAAATTTGTTGTCATTCAAATTGTAACACAGTGCTTTTCCATTTATGTTATTCAGAGCTCCTATTCTCTCACAAGTTTCTATGTAGCTGTCTATTTAGTCTTTTTTTTTTTTTTTTTTAATATCAGTCTTTCCCCTGAAGACAGTCCTGAAGTCCTCTCTATTCAGGGGAAGATAAAGTTAGCCCTTTGTTTGCTTCCTGAGAGGAAAAAAAGAATAAATCTCATGCCTTGACTGTTTCTCTTTAAAAAAACCACCTAAAAAAAACAACACAAAATCCTCCAAACCCTGAGCACTGTTTTTGCATGGTGTGATATTTTATTCTTTGTTTTGTTCCTGGCATGAAGCTTTATTTGTTGGCACAAAGAAATCTTGTACCTCCAAGCATGTAACTCAGAGGCAGGGAATGACAATTCATAAGCTTTAAAAAAATCTGGTCATGGTTTGTTGCCATAACTGTGCAGAAGAGCTTGTCAAAAGCCACACATGACTGATGTACCTTTGTTTAATAACTCTTCATATTTAATAACCCTCAAAAAAATGATAATGCTCATGAAAGATGGTAAGAAAAATTAAAATATTGCAAATATTAATAATTAAATGAGTGGGACTATGTCCTTTAAAACAAATTTTTTCTTCTAAACAAATAAAATAAATAAGCCTTAATGCCTCAAATACCACAATTATTTTTGCATACTGAAAGGAAAAGGAAGGTGTGTCTCTGCTACTAAACACAATCAATACTGACTTGTTCATTTTGGCACTACTTTGCTGAGATTTTGTATTCTCCAATGGGGCAACTGACACTATAGAAAATTTTAGATACACCTTTCATCCCTTCCCACAGTGCAATTTATTCGTTTCCACTACTATCAGATGTTTTTCCTTCTCTTTACTTCTTGGACTCACTGAAGAACGCTTTCAGATATATTAAAAATACAGCTGCATACATTCTAAAGGGCCATAATAACATGCTGTTTGTTAGCCTACATTTAACCAGTACCCCAAGACTTTATGGCCTAAATAAATAAGAATAGAGTAGTCAGGACAGTAATTTGAACAGAAATACAAGCACAGCATGCTCCTCATACTACACACACACTGATGTTTCATCTCCTTAACCCACAGGCCATTCTGAAGGCAATAACGTGCTACCTCAAGAGGCTAAGGTTTCATTACATTTTTAAGAACTAACAGGTGCGCCCCTGTCGCTTGCCAAAAGGCTTTGTGATGAACTGCAAAACTAATCCTTTCACTCGCCGCTCACCCCGGGTCGCGCTGCACCTGGCCATGAAATGGAGTTTATGGCTGGCCATCCTTGTCCCACTGTCGCAGACCCCAAAGCACTAAGGCAGGTGGCTAACCTGCACAGCACTAGGAAAAAAAGCCAAATAAATTATGACCTTGAATGCGTATAGGTTACCTAAAAGTGCAAAAGTAAGCTCCTACTCATCCCCTTATGGCAGTGCAGTAGAAACCAGCAAGAGCATCAGAACAGTAGCGCTTAAAGGCGGATTAATGTCAGACAAGCTCTCTAATGCCTACGGGACATTTTTGATGCAGGCCCTTCACTTTGTGAAGCGGCTGGAAGGAGCCACCGGTGCCCTGGGTGTCCTGCAGCCAGGCCTGCCCAGGAAGGGCTGTCCCGGCGGGCCGCACCGGCACCTCCCGCACTCTGTGCCCGCACCGGAGGGCCGGGCCGCTCCCTGCCACAGCGCTGCTGAACGCGGCCTCTGCAGCGAGCCCGTACCGCCTGTAAACAAGCTCTGCTAACGCAGCACACCGCTAACAGCGACAACTTTCCTAGCTCGGTGCCAGGAGAGCTGCGGTCGCCTCCGGAGAGGCGCGGGGGGCGGAGACAGGGCGCCGGCGGGCCCGGAACCGGCAGGGCCGGCCCGGAGGAGGAGGAGAGCGCTGGGCATGGCGGCGGCCGCAGCGCTGCAGCGGAGTGTGGTGTCCCCCGCGGGCAGGCACACTGCCTCCCTCATCTTCCTGCACGGCTCAGGTGCCTGCTTTCCCTCCCTTCTGTCCCCGCTGCCCCGCGGCGGGGGAAGGGCGCGGGCGGACCTCCGCCCGTGGGGCCGGGGCGCTCCGGGCGCGGGCAGGGTCGGGACGGCGGAACGGGGTGGCCGCGGCAGCCGCCAGGCCTGGGGAAGGGCTGGGAGGTGACCCTGGCCCCGGGGCTCTGCCCTCCTCTGTCCCGGAAAGAGGCGGCGGTGGGCGGCAGAGCCCGGTGCGGGTGCCCGAGAGGGTCCCGGAGGGGCGGCGCCGGCTCGCACCAGCCCGGCTTGCCCGAGACCACACGCGTTCCAGGAGATCACAGAACGTGCTGGAGCTTCGGGATCATCACAGTCCAACCCCTGGCCCTGCACAGGACACCCCAAGAGTCACACCATGTGCCTGAGAGCGTTGTCCAAACGCTTCTTGAGCTCTGTCAGGCTGGCGCTGTGACCTCTTCCTTGGGGAGCCTGTGCCAGTGCCCAGCCACCCTCTGGATGAAGAACCTGTTCCTGATACCCGACCTCACACTCAGGCTGATTGCCCCACTCAAAGGGTAGCCACACGCAAAGGATGATTTTCGCGGTTAAAGTGGCTCTTGCTGTTTTGGGATCGGCATGAGAGTGGTGTTGTCACCTTTTAAAAGCCAGGGTTGATTTACTGACTTCTGATAGTTCAGAATGGCCCTGTCCGTGTCCAGACTGGCTTCATGGCCACCCTCTGCAGAGGGAAGCTACCTACATCAGTTACCTACATTACCCAAGGGCAGGAGGGGAACACGTGTTTTGTCGGTTTCGCCCTTCAAAGTTATCTCTAACGAGCTAAATAACAGCAACAAAGTCCACATGACTTCAAAAAAGAAAAGAAAAAAGAACCAGTAATCAAAGGTCTCTATTCGATCACGGCCTTGGATATCAATACTATTGAGCTGCCCATGTGCATATGGCAACATGCTCAACACTTTCCCTGTCTTTTGCTTCCTTTTGCTTTTAGCTGATGCTTTTGTTTAGTTTAGCAAAAATGTGTGTACTTACTAAATCAGTTTCATTTTTATAATCAAGTTTAATTTTGCTTTTTAAAAATTCTGTGAGTTAGAGTTTATGTGTTCAGGTCTCTTGTTAATGCTAATGCTTTAATGCTTGAGGAAATAATTTTCTGTAATGTTGGAGGAGTAAGGGAAGATTATGGTTAGAGGTTGATTCCACATGTGGTTAAAGTACTCTACAATTTTTCATTTTTTTATATGATTTTGCTCATGATGTTTGTAATGGGGTGGCTTTATTTGGTTTCTAGCAGTTCCACAGAATAGAATTTAAAACAGAAGTAGCCACAGTGCTGTAACTGTGGGCTGGCCTGTAAACCTGAGTTGTAAACCTTTGTACGGCATCTGTGATGGAAAGTGGCAGTCTAATGGCATGAATCCATTTCGTTCATAATGCTTGCTCTACACAGACTATAACAAGTGCAGGATGTAAATGCAAAATGGTCTAGAAAAATGTTAGAAAACTCCTGGTGCTGTACATCACATTTAGGTAGAGGTTCCATTTGGTAGCTTGGCAGGGAAGGCAAATGGACATAGCAAGTATGTAATAGCTTTTTAGGCTGAGGATTACAACTTTGCATGTTGTAATAAGCACAGAATCATAGGCTGGAAAAGACCTTTTAGAACATTGAGTCCAGCCTTTAGTGCTGCCAAGTCCACCATTAAACCATGTCCTTAAGTGCCACATCTACACATCTTTTAAATACCTCCAGGGATGGTGACTCAGTGACTTTCTTGGGCAGCCCGTTCCAGTGCTTGTAATCCCTTTTGGTGAATAAATTTTTCCTAATATCCAGTCTACATGTTACATGTTGTTAAATTTAAACTTTGCACAGAAAGAAAATTTGGACATTCAAGCTATATTTGAAAGGAAAGAAGTTCATATTTTGCTTGAGTAGGGGGAAAAAGATAAAATTGCTGCCATCAGTCTTTTTCAACTTGTAAAGTGACTCAAAGCAGAATCACCCATAATTTGCTTCTTACTGTAGTACTCAGAAGAACCTACAATGCTAAAATTTCAGAAGAGCCTGAAAGATTAACCTTCCAGTGGGTTTGTTGACTTTTATTTGATGTCACAGTCTCCTCTCTCTCCCTCTCCTCCAAGTTCAGTTCTTAGGAAATAAAAATACATTATCTGAGCATACAAGTGCTCACATGGTTGCATAGCATTTGGACCATGACAGTTCTTGACACACAGAAGGTCATAGTTAATTTTTTTCTTACTGAGTGTTCTGTGTCCTTTTCATGTGCAAATTGTATTCAATAACGTATTTCTGCAGATCTTTGCAAAGTTTAAGAGGTGGGCATAAATAATAGAATAATGATTTATCCTACATCCTTAAGGAGTTTGTAAAGACCTAAGTTCCAATTCTGTAGTCATTCAGATGGACAGTTGACTTACCTGAGGATTCATTCTGTGCAAGTATTTGCAAGGCCTAGACCTTAGCTTTCTAACTGAAAAAAAAGGAGTGTATAGGAAAAATAATTATACTTCAAGCCTCCCTAAGAGATGTTGTTTACAAGTGAGGTGACAGTGACCTTGAGGAAACCCTTGCACTCAAGAGGCTGTGAAGAATCAGAGGTATGTTTGGACTTCAGACCATACTTGCATAAGCAAAGTGCCTGTGGGAGTCTGTTCTGAAGCATCCAGTTAAGGATGTAACCTTGATTTTACTGTTTAACTTAGCACAAAATAAGATTTGTGTCAGTTTTGCAAGCCTGTTGCTTATTTGTCACATGGAGTGTTTAGGTCAAATAGAGAACAGTTAGTTCTAGTTATGCTAGTTGTGCTTAACCAGAAAAAAAAATTGCTGGGTTTGAATCCTTCTTGCCTCCTGTTTTAATTTTGAAGATACAATAATTGTGTGTGTAAATAAAAACAACTGAATTTTGTTAGAGTGCTAAAGCAAGGGCAGATTTTCTCCATTGGGGAATTATAATAATTTTAACAATGAATTGGTATATTCATGTGACATTGTTCAAATGAGCCCATGTAATGTGGCCCAAGTAAGCCTGGCTTAGGACAATGATATTTTTTTCTTTTGTTTTGGCCATTTTATTGAAAAGAATGGGGTGAGTTCTGAAGTCAAACCAAACAACTTGAGCTAAAATTATAGAGAATATTAGCAATTTGAGTTGATAGTATGTGGGAACCTCAACTTCAAGCAAGACTGAAGTCCTATAGCATGAGTGGCAGTAGTAAAATTCCAGTTTGCTGAGCCCCCACTGAATTTTTTAGGTCGAACATCCTTCTGAGTGTAAACTATATTCCTTGATGGACCAGTTTCCTCAGGCTTGAAGTATTGTATAACACTGTATATCTGTGTATAACACAGATAACTTATTATCTGCTTGCTCTTCAGAGGGGTGGCAGTGAAATTATGGTTGAAGATACCAGTGGTGCAAAGACAACCTGGAGAAACTGTCTGGTGCATATATTTCTTTGATAGGAGCATATGTTCTCTCCATAAGAGTTCATCCTGTTTATCTGTTCATGGCATTTCAGTCTGCAGGGATTTTGGCCATAGGCTGAGTTGGTAAGACTAGGAAAAAAACAGATTGGGAATGGATCTCAACTAGTTTTCAAACAGAACTGTGTGATTAAGCCTTCTTTAAGAGTCTGCTAGATATTTTAACTGAACCTATTTCTTTACAAATTGTCTTTTTTCCCTTAAAGCCTATATGCAATGTTACCATAATTAAACATGGAGATCTTTTTTACTAGGTTCTGAAGTGGGTTAACAGAAAATTCTCTAGTAAAATAATTCTCGTTTCTAAGGGGAGCAACAGTTATTTTATTTTGCTTTTTAAGATGTTTATCAAGATTTTTGTTTATCACTTACCGGCAAATAAGGTGAACTGTATGTAAGAGATAAGGCCTTGTGTCTGCTTGGGACATACTTCAATCATTGAATGTAGTGAAGTACTTATTAAACTTACATTGTGGGATCTCCTAAGTAGTTTTTTCTAGAAAATTTTGAGGCCATCTTCATTGGAAAGGGGACTGAAGTTGTTCTAGAAAGTTCTTTCTTAGCAGTTTGGTGTATTCAATTTGTAACTTGAAATTAATCTGTATTATATTTGACATTGTATGATTTGCTTGCTAAGTGCACAGAATAACTATTGTTATACTCTTCTTTGTGATACAGGTGATACTGGTCATGGAGCAAGAGCATGGATAAAACAAATTTTGAATCAAGACATGGCTTTCCAACATATAAAAGTAATTTACCCAACGGCTCCTGCCAGGTACCATTTAATACATTGTAGCTGTAGGGTTAAGTTACTTTGTTCCAGTGCTATAAAATACAGTTCTGAATATTGGTACAGACTGCCATAACAATTCTTTCTTGTTTTCTCGTGTCCATGCCTTCTGACAAAACTGACACTCAGCAGTGCATTTTGTCCAGGAAACATGATTTTAAGTGGTTAAGACTCTAAATGATTCACAGCAGTCACAGCCTCTAGTTGAAATTTGGGTATTGTCTTCATAGTAGCTTTCTATCTCCTTCGTATAAATAGGAGATGATAGTGCAGTATGTGTTGTAGTGGCATTACAGAGTCATGATCTGGATCACAATCCTACCTATAATAACTCCCATATATTAACCATTAAAATACTGTGTTGTATTTAATTCTGAGTGTGGTCGGTCTTTTTGGCAAGTAGGTTGTCAAAGATCCTCAGGTGCTGGAGAAAGGACTGGGAATTTAAAAGTGCACATTACTTCTTTGAATCCTGGCCCAACTATTTCAAAGAGAATTGAGTTCAACATTTGCTGTAAGCTCAAGTCTTGTTATTAAATGACACTGTGTGTTCAGCAGTAGATGGCAATACAGATAAATTTTTTTTCCTGCAGGAATTTGCAAGTTTATGAGGTCAAACCTAGAGGATAAAACTTGGACACCTACCCCCATACTTAGCTGTCCAAAGATAATATTAAATATATAATATATAATTAATGACACGTATTATGTATGTAACATATATTAAATATATAATACTAAATTTCAGAGGTGTTTGATTTGTCTTAATATAATTTTTAAGGTGTCTGTGGCTCTAAGTTAGGAAAATGTTTCCTTGAAAGGTAATGGCATTGAGTTTCTTTCTGAATTTGTGCATAAGTGTGTATGAATGCTGAATGGAAAAGGAAATTGTGACACAGACTTTTGAGGTACAGAGGTTTCAAAGTCAGAAAAAGAATTCTTGGAGGGTATAAACAAGTATAGTAGCAGATTTTTTCTGGCACTCGCTAATACGTGAAAAAAGAAACCTTTTCCTTGACCATGTATTTTTTATGGTCTACTTAGGCAGGAAAAGCAACTGAGAGATTGCATGTGAATGTATTCACTGTGTTACAGAAAAATCAAGCCCGTGAGTGGAAGCCTTTGAAGCTGTGTGTTCTGGGTTAGCAGGGAGTAGTGAATAACATTTTCTGAAAATAATGTGCTCATTACTTCACTGATGACAGGCTAAAGTGATGCTAGAGTTATCAGTGGCACATTGCACATGCTGATGGGTTCCACTGCTTCCCTATCAACACAGCAGGTACTGGAGAAATACAGGAGGCTTTGTTCCCCTTTGAAATGATTTTTCTCCCTATCTTACATGCAGCCAGGGCACCTCAGACCACATCTGCTGGGCCAGTGCTTCACTTTTCCATCCCACTGCACTTCTGAGGTCCAGTCCTTTTGTCATGTGTTCTGGTTTCTTTGGGTAACTACAGATATAAACTATGTATGAATGATTAACCAGTAAGACCTCCTGACTCAAATGAAGGAATTTGTTTTTGTCTTAAGACTTCAAATTCCAATACTTTGGTAAACAGATGGGAAGAAAGATACTGTTGAAATTAAAAGATGTGAATAAACAGTTTATTTCACTCTCTTTTTTTTAAGTTGAGGTTACTCTTGTTCTTTTCTAGAGCAGGTAGAGTCATGCATGAGTTGATTCAGAAGTGGCTTTTAGCAAAACAGAAAAGTTGTATATTCAAAGAATATAAAATACCCACACTGTTTGTCTTTGACTGGCAAAGTACTCTTGTGTACAGCCCTCTGTTGCTGATAAACAGCTTTAGCTGACACAGTAAAATAAAACAGATGCTCCTAAGTAAAGCAGTCTTTGCCACTGTTTGCAGCAATGCTGAAGTTTGTGATGATACATGTCAGTGGTTGAAACCAAAATAACAGAAGCATTTACAGACCTATTTCATGTTTTTTTAGTATTCAAGAGCAAACCACACTATACTTTTTTGAAATGGTTTTGTACCGTTTGTTAACATTTGATTTCCTTTCTTTCACAGAAAAGAAAAGCAAGGCCTAGAACTTCCAAACCTGAATGGCAGACATTAAAGACGTTATGAACTTGAATATATGTGGTGGTTTTATGTATGTGTATATATATACATAAATGTTTTGATAAGAATTCAAAATTTTTCTGGCATTCAGCATCCTTGTTAATAAGACCTATGACTAGGTGGTTATGAGCATGCAGATCTGCTGCAAAGATTCTGAAACCAGGTTCTTTGCTCATGTAGAGGCAGAGCAATGTGCTGACTGAATGTGCTCTGAGAGAGCCTCTGTGGGTCTCTAACCTGCCACTGCACTGTCAGTGCAAAACTTGCCTGCAGGTTCTTGTGCTGATGATGAAATCAAAGAAAAGCTCGAATTTGGCAAAGCCCTCCTAGGATTGGCTAATGTGCTTTTTGGCAAAATACTCTTGATGTAGATGTACTTCATACTCTGAACTGTCTTTTCCAGAATAACTTTGCACATGGACATTGAACATTCTCTGTCAAAGCAGTTAGGCCAGTAAAAGCAGGTTTGATGATATAACTGCAAAGCTGGGGGCTTTATCAGGATAAACTGCAGGTCAGGAATACCTCTTCATGGTTTTGATAGATATATTTCTGCTGATAGATCCATAGAGATAGTCTTGTACATTCTTCACCTTTATTCAGCAGAGTTTTGAAAAGCAATGGAATTCACACTTTTCAACAAAACATGGAAATTTTTCTTTTTTTTGTGGAAGATGGATTTGGGTTGTGTTTATGTTTTGTTTAGATTTTATCCCTGGTGCTGAAACATGCATATTTTTAATATGTGTAGCATCAGAGGTTCAGACATGTTTTTATTTAAGAGTCAGTGTGTTTGAAAATTCTTTTTGAGAACCAGTCTAGCATATAATCGGGAAGAATTCTGAAATATGTTCTTTGGCTTCACTAGCATTGATTTCGGCAAACACCAGAGAGGATTATAGGTAAAAGCAATGGAATGTTACTGAACTACATTTTATAAAAGTGTTTTTTACTGTTCTTTATAGGTGTCTGTAAAAATTCAGACTTCTTTTTTTTAAGATATTTACTTTCCTTTAATAATTTTTATAATATTCAGGGTTTGCACAGAGGGTGATCACCTGGACAGGCAGGTTTTGCAGCATTTTGTCTCGCTCATCCCCCATCTCATTAGAAAGTGCAGTGAATCTCATACTTGTTTGTTTCCTGAGCAAAAATAACAGAATGTAGATAGTGACATTTACAATTAAAAAGGCAAAACTTGGAAAAAATACTAAGTAAAGTGCCTATGGCAGAAAACATGCTTACATAAAAATGGAAAAAATATGTGGATTTGAAGTCTCGGTGTGATGTAGTGAGAGTAGTGACACCTCAATTTGGAATATGTTTGGAAATTAAATGCATGTACCTGGGGCATGCTAATTTTGCTTTACAAATTAAAAGTTTTACACATTGCTTGGAGTTTTTGGTTTTTTCTCTGTAGTCTACTGGGATACATAAAAATGAGTAGAGAACTTGTTTTAACTGTATCTAGCTTTCTTTCAAGATTAATGCTTCTGCACATAGATTAAACCTGTTAAACACAAGAGAATTCTGTTTTCTCTCCATTGTAATGCTAATATATATCTTTAAAAAAAACAAGCTCAAATTGGAGCTCTAGGAGCTGACGCAATCCCTAAAGCCACGTCTACACTAATAGTTTTAAAGGAAAGGGTTTCCTTTTTCCCTTTTTATTTGGGTCAGGATGGCTACAACTTTAAATACTGTTTCAGCTGCTACAACTGTGACTTAAACATTAGGTTTCTATTGAGTTTCTAAATCAGAACTGAATACCACCCAATTTAGCCTTTCTTTTTTTAATAGAAAGTGATAGTTTAAATTGGCATTGCTGGAGCTAACGTGGTAAATTTAAAACCATTTAGGCTCTGCTTGTTTTAATACATATACCTTGCCTTCTATAATTCCCTGAAAAAATCTAGGCCAAAGATTCTTTTCGTTGTCTTGCATTCCATTCTGACAGTCCTTCTCTTTTGCAAGTCAGAAAATGAGCTATAAATACTACTTTGGCTATTTTATGGATCTTTTTGACATTCACTCAAGAAGCCCTTCTGTGGGACATAAGTCTCTGTGCAGAACTTGTTGTCTAGTTGGGTTTTTCCCCCCAATTTATTCTGATTTCCATTATCTTTATGTGACTGGTAAGGACTGCTCAGCGTTAAAAGGCCTAGCACTCCATCTTTTCACCTAAATTCACTTCTTTTCTCACTCATGGGTGGAAATGAGCTTCATCTCACCATAGTCCCCATTTGGCTCTATCACAAAACCACCAGACAGTTTGGCACCACTCAGCTCCACTGGCAGCCTCTGCCTGTGAGAGGCCTCGGATTGGAAAAGCAGCAGGGGTACTGCAGGTCGGACTTGAGATGGATTGGAGGGGAGCGTGCACAGTGCCTATCATACTGTTTTTGGCTCAAACAAATGTTATTAATCCTTGACTTTTGTAAGCCCTAACCTCATTCATAAATTTAACACAAAGGAAGCTTTTTAAGAGGTGGGAGCTTGAGGGAGAAATGGAAAAGGTTTGGGTTGGTATCATGGGGTGGTTCTTTCATCTCCTTTAAGTACAAATTTAACATGTTCTGCATAATAATGCTTAAAACATGCTTGGATAAACTTTGTATTTTCCTTTTATTTCTGCTTTGGAATTAGGTGAGGAAAACTTTACAGATATGCGTGTATCTAATGCTTACATCAGATGCTAAATAGCACGTGGAATGCAGTAAACACTTGTCAGAGATAACTGTAGTCACACTTGGGGAAAACTAACTAGAACATGAGGGAAATAATCTTGGATTTCTAATCCCTTTTACTACATTGTGCTCTTAGGCATCCTTCCTCTTGTTTTTCTTCTCTCAACCCTTTTCCAGTACAGAAGAATTGGAGACAGTGGTGATATAAAAATCAGCAAGCAGTTGTGGGTTTCAAAGTTATGTGCCATTCTGTGCTCTTGCTTTACAGTCTTTTCAAGGGTTTCTGTGCTTAGCTAGTGTCATTCATCCATCATCAGTTTTGCTTGCCACCAGCTTGTGAAAGATGCCACTTTGAATCCCAGAGTGCCTTTCAGACCCCATAATGGAGAACTGATGCAGATTGGACCCTGGTTTGCCTCTTGCCACTTTCTTTCAGTGAATTTATAAAGCAGCCACTATTAATTGGTTGCCGAGGAACTGGCCATGTGTATTAAAGCTCTTTTATGGTCTTTTCAACCATAACATTATTGCTGTTCTCTGATTAGTACCAATCCCCACAATTTGCACCACCCGCTCCAAAAAAAAAAAAAAAAAACCCAAACAACAAAACCAGCCCAGCAAACCAACAGAAACAAAGAAACAGAAACAAACTCAATTTCTCCCACTGAGTTTTATGTCAGATTCTATTGCAGCTCTCTTTGTCTTGAATGAATAAGATTTGTCTCAAGTTACAAAAGCTGTCAGCATAGTATTTCTTCAGGTAACCATTCTGTACCAGCTCAATCAGCTCTCATTTCAGACAATGTGCATCCAGAACAACTCTATCAAAAGCATTTCCATGCGGTTGAGTGAACAGGCACAGCCTTTTCTGGAGAACAGCCAAAATGGCTCCTCATGGAGATGACTCTTGCCTTCCTTTTTGTATTTTTTTTTTCTTTATAAAGTATGGTTCTAAGTTAAAGATATTTGATGTTTGGACACATCATATGCTCTGTTACCATACCACAAAGCTTCATTGTTAAGATATGTTGACCCTCAGTTTTAACATAAGATATACCTTGGACTAGAGTTTTGATTTATACTTCTTGACTAGTTGGATTCTCTGCTTTTCTAGCCATTTCTTTTGAAATTTGTTTTCTACCTCAAGCAGACAATGGGAATTAAAAAGCAGAGTTTTGAACTAAATTTTCTATTGAAAAGTAGTACTGAAATTCAGCAGTGACATTATGCTATGAAAGAATTTGGAATTAGGGAGTAATTTTGCTTTCATTCAAAAACCCTGCCATCAGCTTTAGGAGAGTCAAGACTTGTTTCTAGAATCACTCAATATTTTGGGTTGGAAGGGACCTTTCAAGGTCATCTAGTTTAATCCCCCTGCAATGAGCAGGGACATCTTCGAGTAGATCATGTTGCTTGGAATCCCCTCCAGCCTGACCTTAAAAGTTTCCAGGGATGGGGCATCTACCGCCTCTGTGCAACCTGTGCTGGTGTTTCAGAACCCTTACTGTAAAAAATGTCTTCCCTATATCTTGTCTGAATCTACCCATTTGAAGTTGAAAGTCATCCTCCCTTGTCCTATTGCAACAGGTCGCACTAAAAATTTTGTTCCCATCTTTCTTGTAGTCCCCTTTAAGTACTGGAAGGCTGCGGTAAGGTCTCCATGGAGCATTGTCTCCTCCAGGCTGAACAAAACCAACTCTCTCAGCCTTTCTTTGTGGGAGAAGTGTTCTGATCCTTTTTGTGGCCCTCCTCTGGACCTGTTCCAACAGATCTGTGTCTTTCCTGTTCTGAGGATTCCAGAACTGGATATAGTACTCCACGTGGAGTCTCACCAGAGCAAAGTAGAACTACTGTGATCGTGTGTTCTCTAGGTTTTCTTGAAGAGGTGCACAGTCTTCAAAAAAACATTAGATTTTGAGACTCTGTGCCTCCTAACTCAGAGGACATGGGTTTGGGAAGAAAGAAAAATTGAGGATTTCAGTAATTTTGGATGTTTCTTTGTCTTTATTTCAATCTTGAAGCCCAGCTTCACTATAAATTTCCAGTTCTGTCTGACATTTCGGGAAGTTCCGTCTGGAAGCCTGTAAGCCAGCACTAGTGGTCTGGATTTATGTGACTGCTAATGCAGGGTGATCATAGCACTGAGCGTGAAGGCAGTGATACAATTGTGCATCAGGAGAAAGGGTTGGGAAGAATATTTACCATTTATCAATGTCATGTCTTCTACTCTTATTTAAAGCAGCTAGAACTGCTGGCTTGTCTTCTAACTTAAAATGCTGAATAGGGACAGTGATTTATTGGATAGTGAACAAAACCACCTGTAGTTTTATGTGAGTCACTATGCTAACAACATCATTTTGGAGATGGAATTGCTGTGGTTTGATATCTGAACCTTGTGTGGCATCATTTGGTTGCTTTCCAGTTCTGTTAAGATAATTTCAGACTAGCTAGCACAATTCTAAACATGGTTAAGACAGTCTAGAGGATATAATTCATGATTCAGAAAGGTGGCAATTGATGGTGTTGCTGCTACCTACTTTCATCATGTTTTCTTCATTACTACAGAACTCAGGTTAGCAGAAGCTAATCTATCTTGAGTTTGTAAAATGGGGAATGATGTGTTTTGCTTTGAAACTTCACAGTGAAATCAACAGTGAAAATTACTTATATTTGAGTACACATTTTAAAAAGATTGAATGGATGATAAGTACTTGCAAAGACATTACAGGATGTATTTTCCTTTAAAGACATTGAAGTATTGAGTAGGATCTTAAGACTGCACTCTCATGTAAGAGTGGTATTGATCTACAATGACACCTTTACAATATTTAGAGTGATTTGGGGATGTTGAGAAGCATTTCACAGATACTAATCCTCCTAAAGCCTGCAGTTTCTTAAATGATGTTTGATATTAGCCACGTCTCCTTTGCTGTCTGTTCTCCTAACTTCTAAGTGTTGAGAGAGAAATTTGTGCAGATTGAACTTTTTTTCAATAATCTCTTAAAAATGGATACAACTTTGGAAGCTGGATCTACCCAGAGAAAGGGTTCTTGATTCTTGTTTTCTTATATGGGTTTGAATCTCTTATGTGCTCCAGAACAAGCAAAACATAGGCATGCATACCCTTTAAAACTCAATAAGAAAAGATGCCCACACAACTCGGGGGACTGTATATTTTCATTCCCAGTTCCAACAGCACACAGTATTAGAGACATGGAGCTTTATTTCTAGCATCATTTTTAAAAGAGAGTAAAGAAAATGAGGCACAAATGGACTAATGGTATGAGTTTTGATTAAACTTAAGAAAGCAAAAAGGAATCTGAAGTTAAAGCTGGCTTATTTGGTCTGACATTGTCCTTAACTGACCATATTGATCTTGTTGGATGGAGTTTCCACTCCACTCTGTATTTTTTTTTTTTGCTTTTACATATTTCATTCTAGCTTCTCATGTCACTGTAACATAGGGATTTTTTTTTGTGGTTTAATTGTATGAAAAAATTTGGTGCTGTATTCTTGGAGCTGTACGAATGGTTCCATGCCAAACATATTTGTTTACCGTGGTAATGTCTGAGTTGTAGTGTGCCAGCTAATAAAGGGATTATTTAAGGAAAAAGGTGAATGACTGAAACAGATGTGCCAGTTGGGTGAACCATTAAAAGAATCTTACTTCTCAGCTTTATGTAAAGGTTATTTTTAATGCATTTCTGAGAAATCAAGAGTGCTTGCAAGGGTGTTTTTGAGGCAGCTGAATGCCACTTGTCTGTTTGCTTGGGGGTCTTTTCCTGTCAGCTTAAAACACATTACTCTTTCATCTGTCTTATGAAGAATGTGCAAAGACAGCAGGTAGAATTTGAGTTTCCATGAGCACCTGAGTTTCAACATCTGATCAAGTATTATAATCTCAAAATGCATTTTGACCTGTTTATAAATGACATGATTTTGTCAGTTGTGGGGAAACGTGTTTTACATAATATAAAAATAAATTGCTGTAATGTGGTATATGTACGTATCTTAGTTCCATATAAATCCTGCGTCAACCTGCTGTAATAATACTAAAACCTTTCACATCTTTTCTTACACAAATATTAGGTACTCTGATTTTATGAGAAAATGAAGCACTCTGGCTGCTAAGCATTTTAACCAGGATTGATGTAAAAGTAGTTGAGAGAAGCTAAAATCATGGATTAAATGCTGTTTGCCCAGGCATTTAGTCTATTGTACATCACATTGTCCAAGTGACTTCCAGAAACTCCACC
The DNA here is from genome assembly GCA_036630365.1 of Acanthiza pusilla. NCBI lineage: Eukaryota > Metazoa > Chordata > Aves > Passeriformes > Acanthizidae > Acanthiza > Acanthiza pusilla. The sequence continues at coordinate 15,260,765 of JAXCHO010000017.1, forward strand.
GATTCTCCTCTTGATAGGTTTGACTGGAATGTCTCCTCTTAGAAATTGACTTTTATCAATTAGATATTTGTAATCTTATTTCATAGGTGTTGATCAGTTCATTTGGGAACAATTGTGGAGACAGGATTCTAAAGAGAAGACAACAGAAAGGGCAAAACTTTTTCATAATAGTTTTTAAATGTAGCTTTAGGTTGCTGGGTATACAAGGTGTTTCCGCTGAATTTCCTGTAATTTAGGAGTTAACTTTTTAATAGACAGGTAAAGACTACCTTGAAAAAAAAAATAGCTCAAATTTTAAAATTCTGGTGCTTAAGTATACAGTTTGTTTTGAATTAAAGAAATGAGGGGTTACTTAAGGCACTTGACCACATATTGTATGGCACTTTCAATAATACTATGTTTTGGGTACCCTGAAGCTCTGCTGAAAACAATGAACTTGTGGTGTGTCTGTACCTATCTGTTGCTGTTTGTTGCCTCTTTCAGTATATTTTTCTTACCATCTTTTAAGTCATGGCCTTTTTTTTCATGCTCATGACAACAGGCGGAAGAAAACCTATGTTCTCCCATTTTTTACTTTTATGACTGAGTAGTTGAAATAGTATTATCTTGAACACTCGTTCTAGTGGCAGGGCTGATTTAGAAGTAGCTGTTTGCATATGTTAAGCCTGTCTGGTGTCAATAAAGGCAGAATTTGTTCCTTCATTAAGAATAACTGAATTAGTGGCTTTCTCATTTCAGGTTAGTTGTGGTTTTGTTTAATCCTAATACTGAAAAATTTCCAGGGACCGCACAGAAGTCAACTTTAGTGTTTTCAGAGTGTTCCCATCCAGAAATGTATCAAAAGCTGTCTGTTTATGGACGATGATTGTAATCTGATCTAAGCTTAAGTAAATCTGAAGAATTTGCCCTGGTTGAACATAGCAAATAAGGGTTTCAAGGGGTTTTGTTTGAGATGATCGATCTCATAGCTGTATGCTTTTAATATATTGTAGAGTCATTGAGAGGCTATTAGATCACCTTCTCGGGATTTCCAGGCTCTGTTAATCATCTTTATTTAAAAACAAAGAAAAGTCTTCTTTGAATTGAAGGTTTTTTGATTATCTAAGTTTTGGGCAACCTGTTGAAGCACTTAAAATAATATTCTGACAACAAAGGATTATGGTGGGGAGTATCATGTCTCATTTGTGCACCAGTCCAGTAAGCACGTGGCATTTCTTTCAGTTATTTTTATGCGATACCTGCCCCATTCAGATGAGGATGGCTGTATTTTTTTGACAAAAAGAAAACTTGGCAGGCTTTTTTAATACCTCGAGGTTTATAATATCCACCCCCTGTCAATTCTGTCAAGAATTAGACAATTGAATTTAAAGTTAGCTCCTGCAAAGCTGTCTTGTTTAGAAGTTACTTCAGTTCGTCGTATTCCAGCATGGATTTCAACCTTAACTTTGTTTAGGATTAAAAACCTCTTGACAGGCTTAAGATTTAAAATGTTTAGCTGACCTAACCAACTTCAACATGGAACTGACTGAAAATTGCATTTTACATAGCTTCCAAATGTTGGCTTCATTATTGAAAGGACCATGATTTGAATGCAAGGAAATGCAATGTGACTGAATGTAAATGGACTTAGACCTCAAAGAGGTTTAATCTCTTCTTTGCTGGAGAGATACTGAATTTCTTTTATTTATTACATATGCTCAAGGCTTTTGATATTATGCTTGGTTCATCATTTGTTTTCTTTCCTTCCACCACTCCAGGCCATATACACCTATGAAAGGAGCCATTTCCAATGTGTGGTTTGACAGGTATAAGATCTGTAATGACTGTCCTGAACACATTGAAAGCATTGATTCCATGTGCCGGGGCCTTACAGAACTGATCAACGATGAGGTTAAGAAAGGCATTGCAAAGAATCGGATACTCATAGGTAAGAGACTTATTTATACTGTGTTTATTCTAATGGGTTTTCGATGGCTAAGAGATCATCTCCTTTGAATTTATCCTGAAGGCTCATGAGCATGGCTTGAAACTACTGAATAGCCTTTTCAGTAGCCAATCCTCAGCAATATTGAATCCTTATTTAAACCCCTATCGGGTGAGGAATGTGGCTATCTGTAAGCAATATGCTCAAAATGTAAAAAACTGTTTTTATTGTTAACAGTCATTTGTAATCATTATTTAAAATAGAGTGGGCAGTGATCTACTTTGAGAAGTACATAATTTTGCTATTTCTTTTAAGCCCTTTATGAGGATAGAAAAGTATGGTTTCCAAAAATGATGTTCATTTTGGGTAAATTAATTCATGCAGGAAAAATGTACATGTTACATGGCATGAAAGGTTAACACTTGATAACAAAGAAATATTAGCTGTCATACTTCCTATGTGTCTATTTCTTTCCATGAAATTCCAGTAACTTTCACAGTACTTTAGTGAAATAAATAGTGGGATATTGAGGCACAGGAGCTGAGGGTGATGAAATAGCCTATGGCAGAGAGAGAATGAGAATTCACAAGTCCTTGGCTCCCTGTCCCATTTTTAGACCACAAACTATTTCAGGTTGGGGAAAAAACTCTTAATGTGGGATCTTATAAATTTGTGTCCAACTGAGTAATACCATCAAAATCTTGCGTGGTCAAGGCACTACCATTCAGCCTGGTGTGTTTTCTTGGTCCAGCCCCATGTTGCTCTGTGAAGGCCTGTGCTTGCTTTCCCTTTCTGGCTCATTGCCCTGGCTGCAGAGTGCATTGTTTTGGATGGCTGTCAACACACTCTCTTTGATCTGTCTTTCCTGTGTTATACCTGCTGGCTTGGGCGCAGCTGGAGAAGTGCAGATGCTTTGCTGTAGAGTGAGGTGGGAGATGCTCTTTGTACAGATCCAGTGTGCTACAAGGCTTTTTTCCTTTCTCTGTAGCCTTCAAAACTAGAAACAGCCAGACTGTGAAGTATGAAGGTTGTTTTCCGAGTCAAAAGCAGAGTAAGGAAGTTGGCATGCACTGAGTGTTTCATCCCGTAGATTCTTTGGAAGTCCCCGTCTCTGTGTGTTTGCATTCCTAACATACAAATCAGAAATAACTGTGCTTGTTTTGTCACTCTTAAGAGCTCTGTTTCCCCACCTGACAGAGACTACAAGCACACATCCTCATGGTTCAGTCCAATATTTATGCAAGAAGCAAAATAAGGCAGCCCTGAATTACTTTGTCCAAAGTACAAAAGGGGACTCATGTGGATGCATAAGAAATTTCGTAGTGGAAAATTGTGTCACTTGTGGCTGTACAAGATTAAGTGTTCTTCCACAAGAGCTTTGTGCCTTTTCTGCACTGGTTTTGATGATTAACCAGTGAAGCAGTGAAGAATGAAGCTTAGAGATACTGTAAGGTCTCTGTGCATAAAGGTGACATTTATTGTCTTAGGTGGGACTTTGTGCAAATAATTGCCCATCTTCTGGCATTGTTTCTTACAGGAAGTTAGGAATTCTGTAAAGGCACTCTGCAGCTTTTTACTATTCAGCCTGGAGAAGAGAAGGCTTTGGGGAGATCTCACAGCACTTTCCAATATCTAAAGAAGCCTACAAGAAGGCTGGGGAGGGACTTTTAACAAGGCCATGTAATGATAGGCCAAGGTGGTATGGCTTTAGACTGAGTGTAGGTTTAGATTAAACATTAGAGAGAAATTCTTTACTTCGAGGGTGGTGAGACACTGGAGCAGATTGCCCAGAGGAGTTGGGGATGTCCATCCCTGGAAGTGTTCAAGGCCAGGTTGGATGGGGCCCTGAGGAACCTGGTCTAGTGGAAGGACTTCCTGCCCCTGGCTGGGGGCTGGAACCAAATAATCTTAAGAGTTTCTTTCAACCCAAACCATTCCATGACTTTTTTTATCTAAAGAGAATATGAGGCCATGTCAGTATTTCTGCACCAAACTGTAATGTCCACTGGAAAAGGGGGAATGTGTGGCCTGAAATTTTTCTGAGTTGAGGAGATTGGTGTATAGGAGATGATGGCAGGTACAGTTACTTGCTTAGCATGTCAGATAACTAAGTCCTGTCAGATCTTTTTAGATTTCTTTTTCAAAAAGTTGGGAATATCCATTTGGTACAAGAAGATAGGGCTTAAGGTAACAGATGGGGTGCAGACAGTGGTTTTGTAACTGCTGGTACCATGGAATTGGAGGAGGCAGCCTTTGTGAGGTAAAAAGAAAAATAAGACATTGACAGTAGGGGAAACCATGGTGAAATTTTGCTATGAATTCATAGTGCATTCAGTGCTGTGGAGTCATGTTGGAGATCCACAGTGGAAATATTGGTACATATCTTATTATGGAAAACAGAGACAAAATCGTTGAGAGAAGCAACTGGAGAACGTGGGAGTCTGTGAAGAGTGGTAGGGACCTTTTCAGGAAAGTCACAGAAACCCAAGAGCAGAGCAGTTGTATGAAGGTCATTAAAGGGAATGAAATGCTCCTTAAAGGGTTAAGGAGAACTGGGTTGGGTGACCATTTTGTAGTAAGTGGGAGTTTTAATGACTGGAAGGAAAACAAAATGAGGAGTGCTATGAGGAGCGTAACAAGATTGAAGGTTATGGTTTTATATGGAATAGAGGACTAGAAATTACAGGCTGAGGGTGAGTGTCAGATATTGTTGGATGAGGGCAAGTGAGGTGTTGGGCAAGCAGGAAGGTGGGCAGCTGCTGACAGTTCAGAGGTGTGGAATAAGAAGGCAAGATCTGAGGGAGCACTGTGCAAAGGTGAGCGAGTGGGAAGAGATGGGAAGCAGCAGTGGACTCTCAGACATGGAAAATGAGAAGCCCAACATCTGCTCTTCTGGGAGATTATTTCCCTTGTTGAGCCATTCAGACTTTCCACAAGGCTCAGGATAGTGGGACAGACAGTAAGAGCATTTTCTCTGAAAGAAATTACAGTGTGCATTGTTTGCTTCGATAGCTCTGAAATCCACGAGTGGCTGCGTGTAGAGCAGAACTCTAAAGCTGGGCATGCAGTCCAGGTTGTATGGTGCCACTCCTCTCTTCTTTATCAAGAAAAATACTGGTGCAGCCTTGCTTTTAACAGCTGCTCTATGAATCTACTTCTGAAGAATTAAATTACTTAGTTTACTGGATGTACATGAAGTCTTACTTTTAAAACATCCATACCAATTTTGTGACATGGCTCATATACTCATTCCTATTTCCTGACAATTTCATGAGTTGCTTTCCCTTTAACACAGGTCTTTGGAAGGAAGTAGACTTCTGATTAATCTTTATTTCCCCTACCTTGCAGGAGGAAGGAAGGGAGACTAACAGCAATAACATAATTTTTCAAAAAATAATTATGTCACCCCCAGAATTTGATAATGATACTTAGTTCTTAGCCAGACATTCTTATTGAATTACTCTTACTGGTCTTCCTGGCTAAAGCACTCCTTGCAAATAATCCTGTAAGGAGGTTTCTATTGACTTTGGTGATAAAAGAGTGTTACAAATTTAGTGAAATTGGAGCTTTGATAGTGTCCTTTCTTAAAAACTGGATGTATTTCTTCTTTATAAATGCCTGAATTCATTGCTAAATTGGCCAAACAAGCCAGTTTAAAATGTGGGGCAATAATTTCTTTTTCTTAGTATTTAAAACTAAGTTGGTTTTCCAGGGGGTGGTGTTTTGCTTTTTGTTTCCTTGTGTTGGTTGTTCTGTTGTTTTGGGGTTTTTAACTGCTTCCATAGTGATAGTGCACTGTAAAATAACACCACTTAGGTGAAAATTGTCAAAGATTTCAACAGTCTTATTCAAGAATACATTAGAAGCTCTTGAAAGAAATGGCACTCTCGTTTTTTGAGCATTTTGGTAGGGCTTACTTCAGTCAACTACACTTGAGTGAAAGGCAGTCTTTTTGTTCTTGTTTTGTTCTTAATTTAGCACTACTTTCCTACTTTTACAGGTCACTTTTTGTGCAGCACAGAAGTGCTGATCCAAGCATGTTGGTCTCTGCCACCTGTAGTCACTCGTGTAAGCAGCCAGTGAAAATAAACTTTCCATAACAGTCCTGTAGATTTGACTAAATGCCAAAAAACACATGCATGATTCCTGACCCCTTGTACTGTAACAATAACATGAGACACACAACCACTTTTTGTTTATTGCTAGACTTCTTACATAGCTACTGAACCATGGTGGAAGTAACATGAAAGCTCTGTGCTTCTTGTAAATATTAGCGTTTCCATCTCTCTCAGTGTGTGTGAGAATGGGGGGGGGGGGGAATATCTTGGCTTTGACATCCTAGAGAGAGGATTCTGTAAATATGTGAAGATAAAAACATCCAACAATAAATTTTTAAAGTGTTGAGCAAACTATTTCACCTACAGTCCTGGTATTTTCTATTTTTCGCTTCTAAGCGTTTTGCTGTCACTCATCCTATCTTGTGTCTTCTGTCTTCATTAGGAGAACATTGCCTTCCATTTGGAGGTACTGCCTTATTCTCACGGAGTAAATTCATGGGTTTATTTTGCTGTTTGTCACTGCAATTCAAATGAGATTTCTCTTTCTGTATCTCCCATTACGTGGCTTTGTGGTTTATCTAAATTGTGCCTGAGATGCTGGGCTCAAAGCAGTACTGTTAGTCCATCTTCTCCATAATACCTGCAACATTGCATTAATTTTCAGTGCATCAGTGTAAATTGGCATTGCGTTTACACTTTGGGGAAAATGTGTGCTCCTCTTGGTTTTTGGGGTTTTTTTGTATCTGAACTGACCATGTGTTTTTCTTTTGAATCTGTGCTGCCCTAGCTTACACATCAGGAAGTAAAAAGAGACATTAACAAATGATTCTTTCTATTTCGGGCTTAAGTGTCTCAGTAGGAGGTACTATGTTAATTTTAACCAAGAGTAGTATCCTTTACTTGTTACTTTGTTTCCCAGCGTTTGATGATGGCAATAATAATGTATCTAAGGACTCTGAAAGGTGGCGCATTCTCACTGTGGTAAATGGCAGGCTTACCAAATGATAGTGAGGGTTAGGAGTAAATGAGACTCACAACAGTAAGCACAAAAATAATTTAATCATGATATTGTCATCACATTATCATGTAAGATAATGACTTTGGTAAGAAAATAATTTTAAAGTGAATCAAGTTCTGATCTTTTCAGCCTTAGTAAGAACTCTGTTGAAAACATGTCCTTACTCATCTTTAATAAATGCCTGAACTCAGTGCAAAATTAAATGGATGGATGGGCTTTTAGAATGCTTGAGAGTTGTGTAGACATGCCACAGGGTACAAATTAACCTGCACTTTCTTCACAGTTGTGCCAACAGAATCATAGAAGAATGAGATTTAAAAACATTTGCTAATCCACTGTCGTGTGTCAGTGCAGGTTCAGCTCTATTTAGGCAAATCCTTGCCATTGCTTTTCTGACCTCTAAAGGATCTCTGCTAACAGAAAGTTCACAGCTCTGCAAAACTACCTGTTTCTGTGCGTCACTATTCTTTGATTTAGAGAGCCGTTTTATCCTTTCAGTGATTCAGTTTAGAATCTCAGATACTGTGAGCATAAACAATAGATTGTTCTCTTCCTTCTTCCCACATTGTGCAGCTACGCTGACTGTAAAAATGACAGGTGAGTGTTGCAGCAGGGCTCTGCTGTCATCCTCTCTAGAAACAACCAAGAAAACACACTGGGTAGATGAAGCAAGCCACAGACAGACAGAGTAACATCTTAATAAAAATTGATTTGAGACTTCTCATGGATTTTGTTTTCCTTCCAGTGCTAAGAATTACGACTCCTTAGGCACACATGTTGGGTTTCCCTCTATTACCCATAACAGTTGAAAATAAAACTGTAACTGGTTCTGGTTTTACTGCAAGTCAATATGTTAGAAACAATTGTACACTTGTTTTTACTAGAAAGTGGTGAAACTCCTACCCTTAAATATGCATTTCGAAATGTGTTTTGACTGGTGAGAAAGTTGGGGAGCGAATTGATTCATGTTCCTGACAAGAGCAAGTGGCTGAGCCCCTCGAGGGAAGTTGTCTTTGTTCTTATAAAGAGTCTCAAGTTTGTTGCTCTTGTAAAGACTGAGTAACAAACAGAATAATAAGGTTGTCAAAGGTGGAAACCATTCATTGCAGTTCTGCTGGTGTGCAAGGTTAGTGTTTGGTGAAGTTCTATGAAGAGATTAAAAGGAGAAAATCACTGCTGTGAGGAAATTCACTTGAAACAAAGTACATGTTTGAGTACTTAACACAGGAGCATTGTTCAGGGAGTTTTGTGGAGAAGGGTATTTGCTGTTCCACTGCCATTTGTACTCTTTGCTGATATTCATTTGTGAACACTGTTAAATGTATATAATACTTCCATTCACTGATGAGAAGGGATGGTCAAAACAGAAAGCCAGCTTCTTTGCAGATGATGTGTAGAACAAGGTTTTGCTGTTACCATTAATAAAAGGTAAATCACAAAGTCCCTAGGGAGAGGGGAAAGTAAACTGAAATGTAGCTTTAGGGAGAAATTCCTGATAACAAGCTGATTAAAGTAACTCTAAATTGAAATACTAAAAAAGGAGAAATTGAGAATGAAAAATGCTGTGAGAATGGAATGAAAAGGAGGCAAGAGTATGTAATTCATTGTGATAACAGAACAGGCCAAGACAATTTCTAACTGTCCTGGTGTAGCCTTATACAATAGAAGAATGTTTGTTTTGTGCTGTGCTGGCACAGGCACTGTATGCTGCAGGATTCATTTTTTGCCACTTTGTTACCAAAGCTGTACTGACAAAATTGAAAAAATCAGAGAAGATGAAGAACTACTAGAGAGTAACTAATGAAGAAATATTGCTTGAAATAAACACCCCAAACTACACCCCTACACCCAAGTCCAAATCCTAATCTCATGAAAGTCTGGGATTTAACTTCTCCTCTTCCTTTTTTCTTCAAAACTTGTGCACTAGATATGATTCATAACTACTTTTTCACCTCCAAGGCTGTGATTTCCAGTGTGGCAAACATCTTTGAGCACATTTTAAAATTTTCCTGGAGAGAACATGTGATGCTTGTTGCTTCCTAATTCCATAATCATTATAACAAATCAACTAAGGCAGTCAGATCTGTATGGTTCAAGAAGCAATTGGCAATGGTAAATCTGTGTGTGTTAGAGAACTGTTTTTTCTGTAAAGAAGATTGCAAACCTAAAGAACTTCCTGAATTCATGAGTAGCTAATTGCAGCCATTAAAATGAAACATGGGGGAGAAGGTAGTTTTTAGCATTCTCTTATGTATACAGGACAGGAGAGACAAAATAAAAAAACCTTTCTGCTGGATAATAAAGTTAGTTATTTCCTGAGATGCAAATGCAGACATTGTTAGATGAAATACAAAGAAATTAATAAAGCTGAAATTTGACATTAGGTAAATATTTGGTTTCCTGAACCCCATATAATGTTCAAGTGTCATCATGGACCAGATTATCATTTTAGACAAGTACAAATATGAAGCAAATTAATACAAATCAAGATCTTTAGCAAAAGTGAGCTGGAGGTGTTTAAAAGACTCTTAAGGGCATTTACAAGCTCTGAAAGGAGTGTTTCATCACTGAAAAATGGCAACTTTGATGAACGTTTCTGTTTTATTCAATCAAGAATAAATTACATATGAGGAATTCAGTCTCTGTTCACTCTGTGTTACATCATCACATGGCTGAGATTACCTTAACGTGTTACAGATTAAATTCTAGCAAAGAATGCTTTGGTTTTAGTAAAATATCGCATGGGAGTTTCCTTCTGATTCAATCCTTTAATTTTGGAGTGTGACAATTGTGTGATTTCAGCAGATCTTTCTCAACTAGCAAAGCAAGTTGCAAGCAGCTTTCTTCTTATTGCAAAGGGGTGTTTCCTAAAAATCAGCACATCACTGAAGCAGATTTGAGGTCATAAATATATCCTTGAGTGAATTTTCTCTGCAACTGAAAAGTGTTTTACATAATTGAGTCTGTTTTGTACTCCCCTTATGGCCTAAGCATAAACCTCCTTTGTAAGGCAGAAAAGTTAACACAAAGAGTTAGGTGCTTTCCTGAACTGGCGTCCTGAACATTGTAGAGCTAACACTGTTTAACTGTTTTGAAGCATTAATCACAGCTCTCATTAAAATAACTATAAGGAGAAAACTGAAAGTGAGCGTACTTTTTTATTTAAAACCTACTGGCACACTCTGAATTTCTGTGCAGTCTTTGTATGTCTTGGAAGTAGATTGGTCTCAAGTAGAGAAGTAGATTGGTGAGGAGTTTGCAGTGTTCTGCCCATCTAAGGATGAAATGTTGTTGTGTCATTTTGATTTTGTCTAACACTCCTGACACAATCTGCTTGGCAATGCAGTACAGTTTCTGTATTCTTCATGCTGAGATCATTTGTATACATGTACTTTTGTGTTTTGCTTACGTTCTGTCATTTCATACATTTGTGTAATACCTGTACCTGCTTTTTATTTTTCTTTTATCCAAAATTTGAATTCTTGTAGAGGTTCTTGACTGAAAATGTCTTTTATGTGTTATGAAAAACATACACTTACACTAAAATGCTTCTTGTAATTGAAAAAAATAGTCTGCAGCTATAAATGCTTACTCAAACTGTTTTTTAAGCATTTACCATACAGCATTTACTCTAAGGTTGTTGCAGTACCAGGTGATAAACTTCAGGTATTCCCACGCAGGTCAAAATCAAAGAGTTAGTCCTTTGTATTGCATTTCCTTGTAGTAGTATGAGCCACATAAAAGAACCATGACCTAATATTCTTCCAAACAGAAGGTGACTGCATTGTCAAAGACTGCTGGTGAGTAATTGCAGACAGCGTGCCAGATTGTGACTAACTGGGTACAAAATTTTAAGATTAAATCATTTACAAACTAGTAATGACTTTTCAATGCAACTTTTCTTCCTGTAATCTAAAACACTTAAAATGGACTTCATTTTGTATGTTGACAAAGTATTGTCTGTATTTATTTGTAAACAAATGACAGCATTCTTCAGAATGATCAAAAGGAAATGAAATAAATTATCAGATTCCACATAAGAAAATAAAGGAAACTTCACTCTAGTCATTAGCTGGATACAGTCAGTATAATGGCCTGTGTACTCTGTCGTGGTGAAATAATATGGTAGTCTGGATTTCTTTCCTAATGAATAAGCATTTGTCATATAAAAATCATCCCTGAGGAATTATCTTCTGTAAGGAATTAGTGCAGTTGAAGAGACATATGGATCGCAGAAAGCCATTAATTCAGAGATCCTGTTAGAGCTCAAGGGGAGTACATTGCATTTAATCCCTATTTGTTATATATCCCAAGGTGTAACATCAAAAATCTCAATGCTTGTTTAATGTGAATGCTCACTGGTAATGTATAATAGTGATAGAGATCTTTCATGTGTGAGTGCTGCTAGCCTAGGGGAGAAATAACTTGAGTACAAAAAGCAGTGAGAATTACCTTTTCATAGAGTTTTCCTTCATTAATGTCAGAATATATATGGCCACAGTATTCAGCTACCTGGTAGGGACCATGCACAAATGGCTTCTGAATAATGGCATTTTGGCTGTTTCTTTTTCTCTCTCTCAGTAATGAATCTTCAGCACTACTTTAGCTATCCAAGGTCTTAAGTGCATCATGCTTTGATTTAAACCTCAAGCTATGCTTCTCGAGGTTCAGGTTGGACATCAGAAGGAGTTTCTTCACAGAATGGTTGTTAAACATTGGAATGGGCTGTCCAGGGAGGTGGTGGAGTCACTGTCCCTGGAGGTGTTCAAGAAACAACTGAATGTGGAACTTGGTGCCATGGTCTGATTGACACAGTGGTGTTGGGTCATAGGTTGATGATCTTAGAGGTCTTTTCCAACCTGAATGATTCTGTGATTTTAAGATCATTGTAACCTTTATGATACTCAAGATGGAGTTTTTTATTGTATTATGTATAAAAGAAACAAGTCTGAAGATAATAAATTGAACACTGGGTTACAAAGACTTATAGAAAAATCCAATCTTTGTTTCTTTTGTTGCATCCTAGGAGGCTTTTCGATGGGAGGTGGAATGGCAATGCATTTGGCATATAGATTTCATCAGGATCTGGCAGGAGTCTTTGCCTTGTCTAGTTTTCTCAATAAAGACTCTGCTGTTTACCAGGTGAGTGTGTAGTAGATGTTGTAGAAAACCTGCTTAGCTACATGGAAAATGTGGTGATGAAAATCCAATATGGATGTTTATTCATCTGAGGCAATTGATTCATATTCTAAACTTATGCCATTTCCTGGAAATAGATAATCAGAATATTAGGGAAGTGTGGATTTAAAGCTGTCCTTAAGTGATCTTTTGTTGCACTTTTTTGCACAGACAGTACAATTATTAAAGTGTAGAATGAGATTAACAAATGAATTGCCTTACTAGTTGTCCTTCGTTGTTAAAGAGTCTGTGTAAGCATAACTATTCTTTGAAAATTTGTGATGCATTATAATACTCATGAACTCCATTTGCTGACATGATTTTTTTCTGTTTCTCTTATTTGGAGAGGGGTATAGCCCTTAAAGTAAACTCCATTATTTGTCAAGAGTTACCATATTGGAATTTGAAGGGCAGTTTTTTCCAGTATTTCCTTTACTTCCATAGGCATAGTACAATATGACCTGTAAAATGTGGATAAGTGAATGCAATGCTATATAAGTTGTCACCATGTAATTGTAAATATTCTTTTAAGATTTTTGGTAGTATGTCTGACAGTGTCTCCTTTCCATCTAGGCTTTGAAAAGAAATGAAAGTGCTCTTCCAGAATTATTTCAGTGCCATGGAACTGCTGATGAACTAGTTCTCTACTCATGGGGTGAAGAGACCAACAAGATGTTAAAGTCTCTGGGAGTATCAGCATCACTTCATACTTTTCCAAACCTCCATCATGAGCTGAGCAAAACTGAAATAGAAAAACTAAAATCCTGGATTGTAAAGAAATTGCCTGTTGAAGCATCAAAGGCAAATGAATAAAAGAAGATTCAGTCTCATACTTTCTGATTTTTCTAGTTTTAAAATCATGTGTGGCATGTGTAGGGGTGTCCCATATCCCTTCTATGAGCACAGCTTCAGGTAGATGCTCTTACATTCCATAAAGTTCACCCAAATGGTGAAAAAATGGTGCTGACCACTAAACCTCACTTTATTATGTAGGTTTCTTTCTTCTTGTCCAGTTTTTAAGCACACATCCACGTCAGTGGATATGACTGATAATATTAAATCTATTCCAAAATAATCAAAGCAGCATTCAGGAAGCATTGCTCTGAATCTCATAGACTTTTTTTCTGATTTTTCTTTTTCTTTTTTTGTGGGGGTGGTGGGCAGGGAGGTGTTTTAAGATGGAAAAATACACAGTGGTATGGTTATTTCTAATGGCATTACAGCAGCAAAAAGGCCAATTATTAAAATAATGCAGGTTTACTTGTAGAAATGCATGCATATGTTCAAGTTAATTCAGTGAGAGGAAGTGTATTGGCTTCAGTTGGATTCTCAGCATGGGGGAATGACCCTGCCTCAAAGCAGAGTTTGTGTTATATTTTTAAAAGTCCTAAGTAGCTGTGTCTAGCTATACCACAGGCCCTTGTTATTGCCCTTTCTCATTGTTTTGTTACTCAGAAATCTAGCTTGGTGTGAGTTTATTGAGTCCTCTGTGGTTTATAGTGTAGATTTTTAAAAAAAGAAGTGCCATCGTGATTTTTAGGATCCATCCTGTTTTTGAAGAAATCATTCTTTGGGCCGTGTTCCTGTAGAAACTTATTTTTGCCAAGAGTTTTCTTTTGGCCTGCAAGATCACATTTTAAATTAGAAGATGAGGATACTTGACTCCTCCGTGAATATTTAAAAGTTGTAAATAATGATTGTGATATAAAGAAAACTTGTATCCCATTATTTTAATGGTGGATGATTCATCTCTCTGTCAGTTTGATAAATTAACTCAGAGTATAAATATCTATTCTTATGTAATTGTAATGCTTTTTTTATTTCTCCCCCCTCTGCCCCATTTTCCACTCCCCAATTTCAGTAATTTTTTTAGTATGACAAGGTATTCAGCCTTTTGCCAAAGCCAATAGCTCCAAGTCTCTTGCTTAATCCTCTCCTTTTCCCGTTTTTGAGGAGTGGATCTGGGACACTGTTGTTTGCTCTGTCACAGCAGATTGCTGCCAGTACTGACTGTGACTCCAGAAGTATCAGCCAGCTCCCAGGGACTAAGTTTTATTCTAATCCTCATGCCCCGAGACCTCAGCCAGCTTTTACCTATCTTGACGAGTAAGCAAAGGGAAAAAAATGTCACTGTTCAAGTACAAGGCATGTAATTGGCAGTAGCAAGTAACAACTTCCTGCTGCTAAAAATATTTTGCTTTATTTCATTTTCCTAGCATTAGCAAGTCAGCAGTCTGTTCTGAAAAACAGCATTTTAAATGGCACATGAAAACTCAGCTATTTGAAACAGTGAGTGAACAGCAGTTTTTCCTGGTGCCCTAGGCTTCCTAATTACTGCAAATTAAATTGAAACAGGTGTGTTCAGAGGCAGCTGAGTTAACATTGCCTTGGCCCAGCTCTAATTGCAATCCTTGACAAGTGAAGTAGCAGCATTTTAGTGATAATACATGACTTTGAGTTTCGCCCCATTTTCTGCTCTTCCCGAGCTCCTATCAGGAGTCTCTTTGAACCACTGATGCTAGGTGGCAATTCCTTTTGGTGACAAGTGCATTCAGATGCGAAAGTGGAAGGCTTGTAGCAAGGTGGCTTTCAACAAGGTCAGAGAATAGCATAAAACAGTTGAAGGAATATCATGGAGGGAATAGAAAATATCACCAAGCCAAACCCAGTTATTTTGATTGGTTTTGCAGTGTCAATAATTGCAAATACAGTGGATACAGAGTTTGTCTTAGTTCCCCTGATATAGAGAAGCAATTACAAATGTCATGACATCCTTCAAAAATATAAGTCCCCAGTTTGCATCTATTGTCTTCCATCATCTTGGCTTGTGAGTGAAATGCCAACTAATCAGGAGATGCATTGTGACATAAGATGAAATCCATTAGCTATGTGCTGTAATGGAGTCCCAAATCTCAGAGGTTTTGAGGTCACTTTCGGGATGTTGCAGAACTCAATAGTTTTCCTTCAGTCTGCAGGGAGTGAGGACAGCGTGACTTGCCTGTCCCTTTTGCTGAGGATGGTGTGGCTCTGTGTCCCAGATGGTGCCAAGCTCATACTGGACAAACAGATTGAAGTTTAGCCCAGAAAAATTTGGGTTGCTGGTTGGTATTGAGAAGCAGCCAGAGGCAATATTAGTCCTTGAAGACAGTGGGCCTGCTGTTAGATCTCTAGTCAAATGAAAACCTTAATAGTCAAAATTAGCCCAGCTGCTTGACAGCATGTTTCAGAAGTACTTCAGACAGCTTTTTGACTGACTGGCCTCTTTTTATGACCTGGCCCTTTTTTACCACACCAGAAATTCATTTTTAATTTGATACTGAAAATAGGGTAGGGATTTATTTGCCAAAAGAACATCTCTGCAGTGCTCATGGCGCTGCAGCTCCAGGACCTGCCTGTTGATTTCTGAGTAAAGTGCTTCTTGGAGCCTTTAAGAATCAAAAATACTTCCCTTTTGACTAAATGGCTGCATGTTGTTGGGACAGCAGGTGCCAAGTCATACAGAGCCCTGAGCCGGTATATCTTATCAGCTGAATTTAGATTCAGATGAAGAGAATGAAAAAGAACGCAAACTTTCTCATTCATGCCTAATGTTTCACTCCTGATCATACAAAAATGTTAAGGAGAAATATGCCATTCAGTCATAGGAGGAACAAACTTGAGGTGCTTTCCTTTTTTTTTTTCCCCCTTTGTGCATGAGCTTTGTCCTGTTTCTGTTCATGTTTAAGGATACTGTCCTGAACAGCATTTTGAGGAAGAGTTTGCAAAATTTAAGTGCCCAGCCTGGATCTGTACCACTTGAGCTTCTGAGAATACGAGAACATAAACTAGAAAGAGGGCAGCTCTGTCCTAGTCCAGAAGGGGCAGGAGAAATTAATTGGCAATGCTGGTTTTTGTTCTTACTGTAATTCTTTCGAGGTATTTTTTTCTTTCCTTTCAAAGTTAGATAGGAGTTTGGCTTTAAAGTACAAACTTTAAATACCATAAAAAAATATAACTGGAATAAGTGACTGAGTAAATCCATTCAGATTGATATTATTTTCTTGGAGCTTGGTACTGTTTTGGTGAAACACAATTCACAAAAGAAAAGCAAAAGAAGACTAGTTGAATAAATTCTTTAACTCCTGGGCTGTCTGTTCTATACTGCTTCAGAAACAAAGCACTAGTGTTTAGACTGTTTTTTTCTTTCTACTTTTCTGACACTACACATTTGTATTTCAGATGTTTGAAATTTGTGACTAGATCACTGCTGTGAACGTGAGTGCCTTCTGAGTAATTAATGTGCTTGTACAGATATATAAAGCCAGAGAACGAATATGAATAAGGCAGAAGTTGGCTGAGCAATGTGGGAAGCCAGAAGTCATTGGTAACATAATTTTGACATTAAAGCAAGTTCTCTGCTTAAATTAATCTCTTCTCATGTTAGATCTTTCACTGCTTTTTTAGTAAATCATCTTTAAAGCCATTTAACAAGTCTCTACACATGAAGCGAGCCAAGTGGGTGAAAGTAACTTGTATTTATAAAGATGAGATCCAGATGGCAAAACACAGAAACGGGAACCTAGTGGACAATGTTAGAACAAAATTTGTTCCGATGCAGATGGGGGAAAGTGGATCTGAGTTTCCTTTGCACTTGACACATGTTCTAGGACAGCTGAGAAGATTGTTTGGGAGATCTTAGGAACCTGTTCTGTAAGTTTTCCACCTTGACTCAACCTTCATTTGTGATGGAGCTGATTAAGGGTGCTCTACTGAAAGGAAATAATAATTACCAATTCAGTGTCCTACTTCTGTTTCTTCAAATCCTCTACCACTGCAGGAACCTGATATCTCTACTCAGAAGAAAGAGAAACTAGCAATTCTATTTTCAATTTCAAGTTGTCCAAGTGTTTGTCTGTACACTGCTCTGGGACTTAGCAGAGTCCCAGACTGGGACTGTGCCTTGGGTGAGTTCTGTGTTTACTGACCAGTTAGATTAAAAAAACATAATTTAGGAGAGCCAGTGGTGTGTATCCAGCAAGGCCTCCTACTCCCTAGGGCGCAGCATTGAGCCTCACTCTCTTAGCTAACCTGCTGTCATCAAGATAAGTTCTGATTTTGAAATTCCGCTCTTCTGTTAAGCATGTGAGGGCTGTAGGCACTGCTTTGGTGAGGAGGCACCTAAAATCTTCTGTGGTTTCAGTGTGTGAATCTGTAGGATCCTCTACAAATGCAAGGAATAGTTGGTTTCTTTTTATTAAATGTTTAAAAACAGTTGTGTAGTGAGTGTTAAACATTACTCTTGGATTGTAAATTGGTAGTGACAATTTGTGTCCTTTGTCATGATTCCTGAGAGCAAACCCAATAAGACTTTGTAACCTGTGCCTTAATACACAGTGAAAACTGTCAAAATGGACCAGAGAGTGTTCTTATAACTTTTCCACCATTTCATAGGGCCAGTTCTTTGTGCTTGGTGAATATTTTGCTCTGGCTTCTTGAAAGTAGTTACTGTTGTAAATTAAATGCAGTAATCTAGTAGTCTGCAACTTGGAATAAAAGCATAGAAGAATTAATTGTTTGCTTGTGCTCTCTCGGTGTAGTTAGAGGTGTTTGTCACCACAAAGAATGTACAGTGGTAGACACCAAGTGCATCAGATCACAGTTTGAATCAAAGCCATCGATGTTATGTCATATATACAGTAGAAAATTGATAAAAATATGGTTTCTGCTGCTTCTTGGCCTTTAAAATATGTAGAAATTAATGAGATTGCAAGCATTACCTGCTGTCATAGTTGATCTTTGTGGAAAAAATGCTTTCTGGGGCACATTTCAGTCAAATATTCAGGCACGTGAACAGCCTCTGCTGCCTTAGAGTCTATGGTTCTCACTGATGGATCGGTGTAGAAAGTCTGGTTTCAAATATGGAGTTTCTTTTGTCTGAGTTTAGAGGGTTTGGGGTGAAGTTCTTAATGCAGCCAAGGTCTTGTGAGGGGCAGCCAAAAGAATTATGAATCTTAGTCACACTAGTATGCCAAAATTGCAAAGGCAGTGATTTAATACTTCCAGAGAAATAATGGTTGAGTGCTCAACCACGGTCCCCTTCCATAGCTTCCATTGCTAATCTCTAGCCCACTTAAGGTATACTTATATGTCAGAGGAGAGTCTCTCTTTCGTGTTTACCTTTTTATGAAGTGGAAGTTGGAATAATTTGCAGGTTAATGTGACGCCTGATTCAGGCAACAAACTTCATCTATACTTAAAAAAGAGCTTCCTTTTGTTCTCTTTGCACTGCAGAAATAGTAATGGCTGACTGATGACCTTCTGGGCAAGAATTATGGTGTTTTCATCACTAGGGTTTTTCCAAATACACAATAATTTAAATCAGGTTTACCCTTAAACCCATTTTGACCTAAGCCTAGATTCTGCACCTTTCAGAGAAATTGTTTTTCAGTGTTCCTACTGAACAGATTACACTCTAAATTGGCTAAAAAAATGTCCAGTGAGGAACTCAGGGTTCAGAAATGAAATTAATTCTTTCTTTGGTTTGCAACAGAGTATTTTTCAGTTCGGACTCAAAGGTGCATGTCTGTCTGCTACCTTTTGTTCCCCACTGGTTTGGGACGGGAGAGGAAGCTTGTTTAGAAGTAGGTTCCCTCTCCTTTTGGGCATTCAGCCTGCGGAGAAATATTTCATCTAGTGATAAGTCACATCAGATTTACACTTGGAACCACACAGATCATTGTGCAATGGTCACCTGCAGCATGTACAGTGGTGATATGGAGTACCATGTGCTAATTTATATTAATTTCCTAAGAAATTGACTGGATTGCAAATGCAGGATGGTGCTGCAAGTATTTATAATAATATATTGATTTTTTTTTCGGAAGCAATGTGGCCCCTGCTTCTGTTTGTCTTTGTAATTTAGCATGACTCATGACCAGAAGTCCGAACTGTGTTGGTAAAAAGAATGGATATTAATATTAAAAGTGCCAGGGCAGATTTTGTATATTGAAAGCTGACAAAAAAAGACAATTTGCAGGGGTTTCAGTAAGTGCATCATTAAATCATCCTTGGCTGCTTCTCAGTTGTTTTTTTTTCAAATGATGCTTCTCTAAGCAAAAATATAAACATGTGAAACACTGAAGGTGACTTTCTTGGAAGAGCTGGATTTTTTCCTCACTAAGGAAATACATTTTTTCTGAAGATGTCCAATTGATTAATGCCAGACTGCATGGAATTACTGAGTGAAGTCCTCAAGATGTTTTAGTGTTTTTATAGCACAACTCGGTCATCAGTGTTTTTGTGTATATGAAAATATTTGGCAGCTTTGTTGACCAGATAGGAGATGGGATGTCGATTTCACATTTTATATAAAGGCCCTTGGTTTCATATCTGCAATTAGGGGTTTAACATTCAGTTGAAACAGTGGTTAACTGACTGCCTTCATAATTTCTCTAATGTCATGAGAAGGAAGAGCCTTGTGTCATGCTCCATTCCACCAGCACTGAGTATTTGGTTTTCCTGGAGGCATTTTTGGACAAAGCAAGCTTTCAAACCTGGAATTGCCTGTAGTCCTGCTGGCCTCAGCAGCTCTCTCCATGGCCCCTGAAGGGACTTAGGTTGGCTCTCCTGGTGGTAAAAGCAAGTTCCATCTTCTCAGTGGAACCCCCTTACTACGTTTGGCATGAGCAGCCCTGAGAAACGTACATATTATAGAAATTCCCTTCTTGAAGTACTACCAGTGCTTTGGTTAAGCCACTGTAAAACTACTGGTATGCATTTGTTCATAGCTTGGAAAATGCTGTTTTCATTACAGTAAACCAATATAAACATCAGCAATATTGCTATCAAACAAATTAGTTCTCATATGAAATGTATGGTAAGTAAATTTGTTGTGTAGCCGAATACAGTATTATTTAATGGAACTTGGTTTGGTGCCAAGCAAACATATGGATCTTTAAATGCATTCCCCTTGGGGCTATGTTGAAATCGTCCACCAATAACATGGGCTGAATTCCCTTCCAGATTTGCAGGCTGGTTGCCCTTATTGTATGAGGTTTGAAATGCAACTAATGGTGCAACAGTTTCTGTTTTGTTAGTTTGGGGTTTTTTAAAAATTTGCTTCACTAAAGCTTTTCTTCTCTCACTTCCCCCACCCCCCCCCCCCCAACCTTCCTTTCACCCTGGAAAAGAGTTTAATGTTATCTTCCAAAGTCACAGAAGTTCTTGGTTCCTTTGGGGATTTTTGTCTCCATTTCTCTTTAGCTCTTTCCTTTTACCGCAGAAAATTGATAAAAGGGGAGATAAATGGAAGACAGGGTAATACAAGTAAATATTCTTGTCTTTGCCTTTTTACAATGTTAAAATTATTACTATAGGAATATACATATTTCTGAGAAACCATTTTTTCAGACAATACTGCCAATTTTTTTCTTAGTTGTGACGGTCTGTGTTCTTTGAGAGGAAACACTATTGACAAAGCTACTTCAGCCATCATGTTTTTAACCACAGAACTTTATTGGGCTGCCACAACAGGTTGCATTACATTTGCAGCAGAATAGCATCGATCCTTGTCTGTGATCTTGCTTGCTTGTGGATTTGCTTTGCTTGCTGGATGTAGTAGTATTTGAAATCTGTGTCATTCCCTTCTTGTAGTGAAACACAGGTGTCAGATCTTAATACAGTGTTACTCCACGGCAGCCACTATTAAAGTAGGTCTTCAAAATTACTGTAATTACCTTTGGTCATTTAAATTGAACTCACTGCAGTTTCTTTAAAACCTTCCCTTTGTACTTGATCAAATGCTGAAGTGGTGCTAAAAAGGTTGGGCCTCATTTTACTTTGTCAAATTCCCTCCAGGGCTACAACCACAAGTGAGTGTGTTATAACAATTTACTTGTACATCTGCCTGTGCTGATGTCTCTTGTAGTCAAAACTGTGTTTTGGCTTACTGAGAAAACTAAATGGCACAAATTGTGTTCCCAGGTTTGTGCCCAACATCATCTCCAGAGCTTTGAATGCATTTAGTTTCTGGCTGGCTGGCCAGACCTGGTCAGGTTGCCTGATGGTGGCACACAGAACTTTCAGGCATTCAAAAACAGCTTAACATCCAGCTCCAGGCACTGGATGGAGACCACCTTGGAGGGACTTGGCTTTAGGAGAGCAGCAGGAAAATAAAATGTTCTTTCAATAAATAATTAGGAGGACCTGCTAATGCTATACAGAGTAGAGCAGAGCTGTCTGTGCCAGTTCCGTCTGTAAATTGGTGGAGCTCATTTAGGACCAGTTGAACAGTGCCAGAACTCATCAGACAAGGTCCTTACATGAGTGGAGTTACTGGGGGCTTGACCCCATGCCATCTGAGGATCTACTTCTCCTAGAGAGAAGGAGAGGATGTCAAAGAGGCAGTTCAGTAGTATGATTTTTTTATTATTATTTTCTTAGAAGCCTCAAGAAAATGTAGGTGAAGTGGTGGCATAATGCTGACAGCTGGAGAGGGTACACTTGTGTTGGAATTGATACAGCCACCACTGGCAAGCTGAAAGACGTTCTTACTCCCTCAAAAACAAAGTTAGGAGCTAATTATAGACCCACTGATGTAATGGGAACATTCTGACCCACCATTATAGTCCTAATCATAGTTGTAAGTCTGGTAAATTAAGAAGTCTGTTTTTCTTGCTTTCTGCATACAAATTCCATTTCATAATAACATTTTGCGTTATTTCAGGGAAGTTGCAGGGCTCTGAAGGTGATTAAAGATACTCAGTCATCAGCAGCAGGACTTGTAACCCACCCAAACGCTGCTTATAATAGTATTGCTTCACTTTGTTACTTCTCTTGAAAATTCCTTAGCTGAAGGTGAGATGTGGTCTAGGGAACCTCAAGTGTTAGACTGGAAAACTAGAGCTTTGTGCAGCTCCTACAGCCTGCTGTCTGTTTTGTTAAAACCTCGGTGAGAAGGGGACAATGAGGAGCGGAGGCAGCCTGGGGGCAGTGAGCCCTGTGGAGCAGTGCCTGTACTGCAGCCCTGTGCTCTGTTGGGCACTGTCCAGAGCAGGAATCCGTGCAGCTCTGGCACTTCTCTATGTAAATCCAAGCTCAGTCATCACATGTTTGCTGGCACATGGGCTTTGTGCACGGTTTTTACCAGGTAAGAGCACCAAGTTGGTCTGCCACCCTGTGCTTAAACCCATGTTTTTGCAGGAGACCTTTGGCTCGTGTCTCGGACCAGTTGACTCCTGAAATGTTTCAAGTAAAACCCAAACTTTCAGTGTAGTCTGCATGGTCAAAGATCACTTAAGCTGAATTATTCAGCTGCTCGCCCTAGATTCCCTTTGGTCTTATCTGGGAAGAGTCATCTAGTCCCTTCCCAAAGTGTTTTCAGCTTGGAGCCCAGCTCTCTCCATGCCTGCTATGTGCAGCAGTGTTTTGGACTCAGAGTTGAACTGGATCTGGTGTTTCAGCCTGAGACCTGAGGTGTGCTGAGAGATGAACCTGTCAGAGCAGTATGCATGGATGAGAAACAGGACTCCAGAGGATTTGACCTTCTAGGAAGAAAAATGACATTCACTACTGTTTTGTTTTGTGGGTTGGGTTCATTTTATATTTAATTTTTTTTTTAGGATCAAAACCAATTAATAAAACGGGGAGCCAAGATAGTGATTGAAGTTGGCAGTCAATTCTTGGGAATCAGATACCAGAGATACCAGGCATGATGCAATCCAATGAGGCATCCTTGGAGGGGATGAAGGAGGACAGCAGAGATGGTGAATAACCTTCAGAGGAAAGACCTTGGGGGCTGTAACCACATTTCAGAGAAGATGTAATACTTACAGGGGCCAAAGGAACAGTAGAAAATGTCAGAAGCCTTTGACAGGGCCAGAAAGTTATGATCTGTTCCCCAGCCACCACTTGGAGATAAGCTTCTCTTTAGGAAAGAATCAGAAGTATTTAAAACTTATGTGATGTGCATTAAATAAAGTGCATAGTCAGCTGATCCCTCAGCCAAATTTTAAACATAGTCAGAAGCTTTTCAAAGCTTTGTAATCTTTTAAATTATAAATCAGTGTTTTTACACTGTATTGAAATTACCATAAACTCCCAGCCTTTGTGAGAAGCCACCAGAGAAAGGACTGGAAGCCAGCAAATATTTCTTGCTAATAATCTCAGAAGAAGTTCTTAATTCTTTCCCAAAAGACTGAAAAAATTGATTCCTGAATTCACTTCAAACTGATGTAGCTAACTGCTGCTTTGGATAGATAGAGTATCATTCTTTGGATAAAGGTTAGAATATTGCTAGTTAAAAGACACTAGAAAGTATGTTAGTTTAGCAAAGTGAAACAGAAGACACACTGTAAAAAAGAGAAACTGCTCAGTCTAGTTTCTCTGTCCCAAATAAAATGTGGAAAATAAGCCAAATGTATAATGGACTAAATGCAGAGCTAAAAACTTGTGTTGTTCTATTGAAAATGTTGTGATTTTTGATGTATTTTATAAAGCTGTAGCTCATTTAAAGTCATGATTTTGTGATAATTTTTACTTATTGACATTTCAGATTTATAGTCTGAATTGCCTGAATATTGAAAATATGCTTTAAAAACTCTAAAAATCCAAAACAAAGAAAAAAAACCCACAAATTGTCTTTAGTAAAAAAGATAATGAGGGAATTTTTTAAGCTGGTCATAAAACCTCAGGGTATATATCTGAGTACTATATGTGAGTAACCTGTATTTGAGTGCTACATTTCACCACCAACTTCAAAGCGATTATCCAGCCGCAAGAGGAATATTTGCTAAGTAATATGACCAGGTCAATACGAGGGTGATTCCACTGCATGACTTCACTGCCATGTGAATTTACAGACATGTAATTTAAAACTTCAGTCTTGCAGATAAACCTTTTTTCTCACTCTTTTTGAAGTGAACCTGGAAAGCATCTGATCTCCATCCTCCTTAGGTTTTTTTTTCTTTTTTCATATTAAGGAAATTTTTGCCACTTATTCCTTGATATTCAGTTCCTAGATAAAATCTAAGTTCTTCAGCCTTGCCTTATGTCATGTTTTGTAGGTCTATATAATTTTTATTGCTCAATGTTGAACTTGGTTAGAGTCCTCTGGATGAGACCTTGCAATAGCAAAGTTGAACAGAATAACTACTGCCCATCTCTTAGGAATGTTGTTCACATTTTTAATGCAAACCAAAAGGAACTTTGCCCTCTTGCAGTATAATGATAGTGAATTTTATGTGGTTTCTCTTATGTTATAACTACAAATCCCCCAAGTTCATCTATATTTTGTGATAGTACAAAAAACAACAAAAAATTACCTTTTCTAAACTGAGTTGGCTTAAAAATAACCAAATTCAATTTAACTCTCTCCTTCAAAAAAAAAAAAAAAAAGGTGGGGGGGGCAGGGAGGAGAATTATTTTTTTGGGTGGAGAGCTTTTATTTCTAGCTTCATACCAAAGCAAATTTTTATGGCTGAGTTATAAACCCCTGAAAATTGCAGTTCATAATGGAAACATTGGCAGACACTGAACGGCGCTGCTGTAAAGTAGTATGAAGCTTTAAGTTTTTCCACTTTTAGACCTGGAATAAAACTAAATTACAACACTTTCCGTACAGGCATTTGATTTTCCCCCCAGTAATTTCTGCTGGATCTGTCCAGTGTTTCCTGACTTCCTATGTTGCCATTGGACTTTTTCCTATTGACTCTGCAATTGGTTTCACTCAACTGGTAGATTTACCAATGGAAATGCTCAAAAAAAGCATTGTTTTCTGAGGCAGAGGGTGTTGGGGAATGTAATGCTGGCTTGAGGAAAGTTACACTGAAGATTTATGGAAGAAATTGACAGTGAATGGGGTTGAAATGAGTGTTACGGGACTCACAAAACATGTGAAATGATAAGGGTTCTTACAATATTGTTCTGCAGAATACAAATGTTCTTTCAGACTCCATCCAAAGCCATTGACCAAGTGGATGAAAAAGCGCTTCAAGATGGGAATATCAGGATTGTTTTTCTTTCCCAAGGCAGGAGAAGCAGAGCAGCAATGTGATTTTTCATAGCATTGCCATATGCTAGAGTATTCCAACAGGAGCAATTTTATCTGAAAGTGGATATGAAAGCAAAAGGCAGAATGGAAGTCAGCAAGTGGACAGGGCTTTTTTCTGGAATTATTCCTGGAGTCATTTCTCATACTGGCGCAGGCTGCAGGAAGCTGAAGATCAACATGTGGGTTATTTATAGCCATTTGCAAATGATCTGTTTAGCTATTTCACTCCTTAGGGCAAGACTTGCAACACCACTCGTTTGGCCCCACGGTATTCCTGTTACAAATAATGGAGCCAGGGCATAAGCAAATAACATAGCCTTGCTTTTCTGGTTTGGGTCCCTCCTTGAAGACCAAATTTTTTGTTTATTATTATTGCTTTTACTGCATCCCAATGGATTTGTGGTGCTTTCTGGCAGGAACAACTCAGGGACGTGATATATTCCTAGCTGGTTTGTATTTAGCTCTTCTATACAGGCAGGTTTTCCCTTCAGCCCTGTAACAACTCCCCAGGCTTTTGCGGCAACTGGGATTTCTGGACTTCTCCTTCGGCTGCAGGTAAACATCCTTGGACTGTAATGGGAATGGTTCTAAGACAAGATACAAGAGACAGGTGCCTGAAAATTAGCCTTAAGGTCATAGATGAAGACCCTTCTAGAAAGATGTGGATCAGGAGATGAACACTCCTTCTCAGATGTGACTGAAGGTTATCCCCACCTATTACCATAAGTTACGGTACCTGTAGCTCTTTACTGGATGGAAGTGTATGAGAGCTCCATAATCTGCTGCAGAAGAAGTCCTTTAGCCTTCACTGAGGAGCTGAGCTATTCCAGCTGACTTTGTAGGTGTGCCTGAAAAACTGCGTAGCGTTGAGCCCCCAGCAAGGAAAGTGATAAACTGCAGCAAGTCCAGAGGAGAGCTATTACAATGGTTAGAAAGCTAGGGCATGAGAGGTTCTAGGAGTTAGTGATGGAATGGGGTTTGCTTGGTTATGGGTGTTTGAGGGAATCCACTTGCCATGTTCCATTATCCAAAGGAGTTTTCAGAGAGGGTATCAGACTCCCTGAAGGACACCATGGCAAACAGACAAGAGGCGATGGTCACGATTTGTAGCAAAGGAAATTATGTTTGGATGAAAGGAATGTATTCTTCATCACAAGACTGGTGAAGCACCATGAAAAATCAATCCCTCCTTGGGGGTTTTCGAACCCTCAGCCAGACCAGACCCCACTTTGAAGCTGGTGCTGCTCTGAGGAAGTTGGAGCAGGTGACCTCCTTAGGTTCATTCCAACCTAGTCTTTCCCTTTGAGTCTAAATTCATTTTACCAAAGGTAACATCAATATGGAAGAAAAAGAAGTAGCAGAATCGAGGATTTGAGAAACAGGCATGTATCTATATGACCAAATGAGAAAAACAGGTTTCCAGCTATTTACTTTTAGTGGTTTGGTTTTCCTTTGGAAAATAAAATCAGGAATAGTTTAGAGTATGAAAGTGAGAAATACAGTTGAATCAGAAGAGCTTAATATTTTTAACTCCTGTTTTTCAGAAGTAAACCATTATTTAAGAAGAATATATTTCCACTGTAAAGCAGAGAGTGATTGAAATGTTTCTTAATAAGCATTGAAAGGAACAAAGGCTGCATTCTGCAAGCTTTTGTGTGTATGTGTGTGTATTAAATACATATAAACTGATCTATACATTTTCAGTCAAGGTACATAATTTTGCATTTCTAAAATTATGAGCATGGAGCTGTCAAATAGGGTGTTTTGAAAAATGGCACTATCAAAAAATTATGTAGCATTATGGAAACCTAAGGTGGTTTACACTTAAAATTTACTTTTCTGTTTTCTTCAAGTGAAGGACAGTTGTAGAGGGCAAGAAATGTGAAGAACTTGACTTTTGCTAATACCTCCTCACTACAGCAATCGATCTTGGCACTTTACATTAGTTTTACTCTAAAGCTTGCCAAAGAGATCACCTGTCCTGTAAAACAGTCAGACTTGACCAGATGAATGAACAACCAGGGACACAGTAATTGTTGCTCCATGGTGCTCATTGTGGCACCTTATCTCACCCAGGAAGCCAGGAGGCATATTTGGGATCAGAAACCAGGTTTTCTCTGGGCTGGTCCAACTCAATCTCCTCTGGCCTGCTCAGTGTATTTGCTGTTAACACAAGAACCAAAATCGACTGAAAGCAGATAACCTTGTAGTGTAGGACCCTGATTGTTTTTAAACACTGATAAGGGCTCTTTGCAAGATCAGCTTTTGATTTGTAGCTGTTTACATTTGGAAGAGACTGAGAGAGGCTAATGTCCCTTCTGGCATTTGTAGCTATTTTGTTTTCTGAAGATCTGTGGGTTTTATGTGGCGTAAGATCAAGCAATAACAGAGCTGTGACAGGCAGGATTGCTGTTGAGGTATGGAATAATTCTTTCAGCCCCAAACATGTTCCTTACTTTGCAAGTCAGTGTCTGCTTTCTCCAATGACTCCTTTTGCATGAAGGATCATCACTTTAGATGGAATATTCTGTTAAAAAATACACAGCAGGGTTGCATCTGTGAGTGGATGAAAGAAGGCTTCAAGCCGGGATTTTTTTCTGCTCAGGTAAGGCTTCTTCCTGCACCATAGATGTCCTCATAAAACAAGCAAACATAGTCTCTGTTACTGAGCCTAAAGGTGCAGATAAATCTGACAAATTTTGCTTGTCTGCTGTTTTTCTCTTCTTGGTTTATAAAAGGTCACAGTGTGAACCACTTCAGTGCCTTCCACTGTTTTCTTTTACATTTTACAGTGCTTGCATGATCTCAGTGAGGGAGCATATTTATTGTGCATGCCATTCAGTTTAGATTCAACTGCAGCACATGATTACAGCGACTCAGAGGAAGAAAACTGGAAAATAAGTCCCTGATGTAAAACTGGTAAGTGAGCCAAAACAGTAGTGCCAGTTATTTCAATGCCTCACATAGTGATTTACGAATTCACTGCAAACACATTTAATGATTTATTGGGACAACTGTGCATATTAACCAGCTCTGTCAAAACCTTGGATGCAAACATCTTTTGATGATATTTTTTCCTTTTAATATTTTACAGAGAGGCACTAAAAGGTGACAGTAGTGAAAGCTTATGTTTGCATCATACTTTTCAGTGCCACCCATGAGTCTATCCCTTCAGTCTCCACTGTATTATTTTATTTGGGAAAATATATGCAATGTCTCACGCAAGAATGAATACCTACAGGACTGATCTGAACCCTATAAAACATTTGGTAAGCTGATTCATTACCCATTTTTTCACACACACGTGTTGCACATGCATGCACCTACTGCCTACTGGCTCTTTTAGGCTGCTGAAGACTGTGAGAAGTAATTTGTAGTTTGCATCACTGATTCTCTTTCAGCCTTTGCCTACTCTTGCCTAATTTGCACAGATTAAATCCATAGGATTTACAAAACAGGCCATAGCTGAATGGAAGAGGACGGAGGGTTTCAAGTAAGGACAAAACAATTTTTAGGAAATGTCTGCCAATTTCTTCACTTTATGGCAGCTCACACACAGCTAAGTTCATTTTATTTCATGTAGGCATTTATTTAGCTTTATAACAGTTTCTATCACAGGCCTCTTGTCCAAGAAAGCTACTTTCAAATAGTGCTTGTCTTGACGGCAAATACTTAAGCCCTGTCAGCCTTTCAAACTGTGTATGAGGCACCAAATGCCTTTCCACAGAATATTACAGCTGCTGTCTTCCCACTAAAACTGCATCTAGGAGTGACTAAATGTCACCTAAAAAAGTTTTAAATATAAACGGAATTAACAAAAGCTCCAGGTTATTTCTTTATGTTGAGTTTAGGGCCTGAAAGAGGGAATAGCTCAGATTTTTTTTTTTTTTAATGCAGTAAAGTCCCATCCCACGACCTTATCTATGAGCTGGCAAGGTGAACCTGCAGAAAGTGCCAGCACAAAGCAGACAGTGAGAGCTGTCTAAGGGCTGTAGGAGGAAATTGGAAGACTTGTTTTTCACACAGTGCAAAAGCTTGGTCTTTTTCCTCCCTTCTGGCTGGTTATCTGCAAATAAGCCAGATACCATTATAAACATTTGGGGAGATATTTTTATTTATTTTCTAAATATTCAGTGGGGTTTGGTTGGTAACGACAGTAGAAAAGTTCCCTTTATTCTCACTACTGCATGTGTCTAGGGCTCAAATGTCTCAATCCTGTTGCATATCTATTTTTAAAAGCCATATTTTTTATAGCTTACATACAGAGTCTCCAATGCACATTTATGTGCTACAATGAGGTAATTTTTCTGGATAATTGGGAAAGTCAAGTAATTGCTAGCAAAAGTAAACATTTCTTTTAAACGTCCATGAAGCAAGTCTTAGAGCTCTTAGATACCTTTACTTTTGAAATTAAACAGTGCTTTACATCAATGCGAAATCCATCTTGAGCTGTGCTATGATGTCATCTGGCAGTACCAGGGCACATGTAGGCTACTTCAATACCCTTCATTCATGATGGGGATCCTCACTGTGATTTCAGTTTTCCCTTAGACAACGAAAGCTGATCTATAAAATGTGGTATTCATGTGATTTGTGTGTATTTGTAGCAAGCCTGTTGTCAGCCTAAGACACCAGGGGGACAGGTTGGCAGAGTTTTCTCTCAATTTTTTATTGTTCTCCAAATGGTCTTTATGGTCTCCAAAGCATGGCCTTGTGGCTTTGAAGTAATTTACCTGGTGGCCGCAAGATACTTTGGAATAATCCTCTTTGTTGCATTTATTCCAGACCAAACAGAACAAACTTGGTCTGTGTCTAGGTTTCCTTATTTTATGTGGTTTGGGGTCATAATTTCCCATTTCAGCTCTGGTGACGATTGCAGCTTCTCTGCTGATATACCCAGCTCACTCTGGGACACTTTAGTACCTTTTTCCATGCTTTCTTAGGTAATCAGTTTTGGGACTAGATGTAACCATAAGAGCAAGATTTGTTCTTCCATGTCAGAAATGTTAACTCTGGGATTACAGCTTCTAATGTAGCATCACAGTCTAATCACTTTTTTGTTTCTACCTACTCTCTGCAGTTTTTACTACCTTATGTCATTCACTAAACTCTTAAAATCAAGCTCCAACAGACAAGATTTGTCTTTTTGTTATCTCACAATCTGGTGACCCAAACTCTGGCTGGGATGTCAGTTAATTATTTCAGTTGTAGTTATTCCCAGTAATTAGTGGCATGTACTCCAGTCACTGAGAAAGGAATGAATTCAGGTAGCATACAGCCAAATGCCAGTTTGATACAAGAAGGACAAAGTTTATGATCTAAAGAAAGGAACAGATTTCAAATTTTATTGCAATAAAGGTGGGTGCACTACATAGGAGAAAGGGAAATAATATGCTTATCAAGGCTGAGATATTGTATATAGTGGCGCCCTGTTAGAGGATAAAAGCCAAGAACAGATAAAACTGGGGGCTTTGACACAGTGGAAAAATAAGAAATCCAGGATGATTTACTGCAAAGGGCAGTGAAGAAAAGCCATGGCAGTTGAACTTGAGTAACCATTCTTGACAATAGGAAGCAAAAAGCTAGAGAAGAAATGGAAAACAAGTTCTGGAAATAGATCCGCAGCAGTAGTCACTGATAAACTCAGCCCTCTGATTCGTGTAAGGTATCCTGTAATGCTTCAGAAGATGCTTACATGTCCATCAGCTCCTTAATCTCTTTGACTAATTCTGAGTAGTTCTTAGGTTAATATTCAGTAGGTTTTACTTCATCCTTGATGTGATAGACAGTTGTTGTACGATTGATGCAGCTTCAATTACTTTCTCCAAAGGAGGAAAAATTCTGGAAACCTGACAGAATTTTCAGTCTGTGTGGATCTCTCTAATGGTGCTAGAAATCAGCCACCTTCTTTCTGTTTTTCTGAAATATCAGAAATATCTTCTCTTGACTAAATAAACTTGTGTTGCCCTTGGAACCAGCTGGTCTCACACATTGCTTTCCAACTCTTGAAAAAGTTTTATCTTTGAAATCTACATGTTCCCTCCAAATCATTAATTAGATTTGCCACTGTACCTTACCATACTTGTGTCACTACTTGGTATGACGCAGGAAAAAGCTTCTAGCTCATTGCTTCAGCAAATGACTGTATAATAAGCTCACAGCTGTTAAACTATGGTTGGCTTCCTCTGACAGTGGCAACAACAGCATTAATCTGAATTAGAAAGGGGCACTACAGGAAATAAAATAATGATTGCTAAGTGCTGGTTTTGAAACAGATTTACACACAAGTAGTACAAGTTACCAAATGGCGTATTAAGGACAAGTTGAGCAAAAAACACATTACAATTTTTTGGAGAGTTGTAGAAAAGCAGGGATTGTAAATGCCCAATTTTTCCATATTATTTTCCTTTCTCCTATGTAGTGCACTCATCTTTATTGCAACCACGGGAATTCTTGTGTGCTCTCTCTAACTGAATTATTTGCTTACTTCTGGAATCTCACTTTTTTATTTTCTTTGGGTCAGCATGAAACAATTAGTTTTTTCTTTGTCATTGGTCTCACAAATGCAAGCCAAAGGCATGGTTTAAGTATAGTACTTCTCTAGCAAAGAAATAAATTAGAATGAAGTCTAATTAATTACAATAGCCGTGTTACCAAACAGATCTACAAGGGTGAAATCTTTTACCAGCAGTTAGCACTAGCAGGGTAACTCACAGACTTGGGTAACTTTTCTTTAGGGCGTTTCTTTAATGTCCCTTCAAAACCAAAGCATTCTATGATTCATTTCTTGACCAAAACCAATTTTGACCGATTGAATTCCGTGGAACAGTATTTTAAAACAAAAACTCATCCAACACTCATCCACTCAGAATAAACCTTCGAAACATTAAGGTCTGTGGAACAGGATCTTTTTTGGTTTGGGTTAACTAGTCACACTCCCTTCTGTCACTGAGTTATGGTGCAATATATGCCTTTAAAAGAAAGCCTTGGCAACAACAGCAACATCACCATAGACTATATGATAATGGCCATGGTCATCATATTGAATTTGCATATTACTGTTTTCCCCTCATTCTAGGGGTGATGAGGACCTGCATTTTAAAACTGCTGAGGGACAGCTTTAATTTGTCACGTGTCCTTTTACCACATTTCATCGAGGCAAATTTAGACATGGGCTTAGCTATGTTTGATTTTGACTTTCATTGTTCTTCCATTTTTGATCTGTGATAGTCTGCTCTGTGTTATGGTTCATGACTGGAAATCCATGCTTTGTGTTTTCCTTGAAGACCACAAAGGAATATTTAGCAGGTATTTCAATACCTTGGTTGAAGATGTGAAGTTTTGAAATTTATGAAAAGTTTTCTGTGTTGAAATGCCTATCCCCACCCAAAAAAAAAAAAAAAAAAAAAAAAAAAGAAGAGGTATAAACAGGGTAGAAGTCCATGGCTCCTGAGGCTTTGTTGCAGTAAATTAGGAAAGGAACGAACAAAGGGCAAGAGGCTTTAAAAATAAAAAAAATTTTAAAAAAAAATTTAAAAAAAAAAAAAAAATTCTGTCTATTTTTAAGGCTCCTCTGAGATGGAGATGGATAAATATGAAGATAAACCAAACCCAAGAAAGATGATTAAAACATATTTTGCGTAGCCACAACTGAAGTTACAGGTCTTGCTGGTGAGTATTTTCTATTTCTACGTGTGTAAAGGGTGTTCATAATCCATTTACATATTCAGACACCTAATCAAACCTGACTTACATACTGACCAAGCAGTTTTCATAAAACCTGTGATCATGAACACCAGAGAGCCAAACAGAAAACTATGGGGGGGTTGATTTTTTTCTTGTAACAGGTTAGGGGTGTTTTTATCACACAGCTATTAGATGAGTGTTAACAAAGGATTACAGCACTTGTGGGTGCATATTTAACTTAGGGACATTATGCAATTTTTTTCCCCCAAAAAAAAGACAGAAAAAATTGTCTTCCAAATGAGGCTCTGCCTAATTTCTATTCAAACCCATCCACATATTTTTAGAGGCCCAAAATGAACTAAATCTTGAGAGAAGGTTTGCTAGCTCTCTCAGCACAGAATGGAGATTGCTCGTTAACAATTACAGGCTTTGAAGAACAGCCACATCCTGGCTCAGAGGAGTCACTTCACTGATCAAAACACGAGTGGCTTTCCCATGTTCCCTGGGTCACCCCCCGGCTGTGCAGGCTGCCTGCAGACACAGCTGCCTTGGGGGTTTTGTAACCACATTTGCAAACTTCTCCAGCTGCAGAGGTCTTTATATGGCAGCAAAGTCAGAGCCTGAAGTCAGCTGATGAATTCCATGACCTTGAGGCTGGGTTGCATTGTCCTTCCTTCTTCACAGGTGAGCAGCTGTGTTTTTTACACACACTTTTGATCCCAAAGAGGACAGGAGGGATTTAGAAAACATTCAAGTACTTCCCATTGAGAAATTTTCAAATGCAAGATTTCCTTTGAGAAATTCCCATTTCTTTCACTTTTTGAAATACAATTTATTTTTACATTCCAGTTTAAGTTGTTGGCCAATTTTCATGACTAACTCATCAGCAAGGTTCAGTCAAAAATGTATCTCAGCTTTTAGAGGAAAATAATGTCCTAAAAACTTAGCTAAAGAATGAAGCAAGACACCTTGCTTCCTATATGGACAATATGTTTTCTGTTGAACTTGGATTATTTTAATGAATCTTATTTTTTATTTAATAACTTGTTTAAATTATTTTAATGCTTACTTGGAACATGTTTGCCTTTTAACTCTTTTTTTGTCCTGAAGTTCACCTGCTGACCTGAAAGGAGAGCTGATGGAGAATGGATTTTTGACTATTACTGTGCAACTACCTGCAGATGAATCCCTGAACTTGTTCCAAAAAATGCTGCTGTTGGTGCGTTGCAGAATTAGGAAGCAAAACTTGCCTTCCAACTCCTGGCCTCAGGTAAATGACAGGTAAAACTGAAAATAAGTATTAAATTGCCTATAATGGGAGTAGTTAATCAGTTAAATACAGGTCTGGTTAAGTGTATGTCCATTTCATCCTATGCAAAGTATTTTTGATAAGGTAGGGATTCACATTTCTAAAAGTCCCTAGAATGTAAGGGGCTGGTTGATATTGATGCCCTTGTTGAGAAACTTTTCTGGGAAGCTTTCAACCTTATTTTCTTCACAGGATTTCAAAAAGAGAAGGAACACCACCACTGTGAATGTTTCTGGTGAGTTGGCATCAAAATCTCACTGCAAAGCTCTGGTAATCTGTGCTCTGGAAAGATGAACTGAATTACAGCATGCATGTTCTGGGAGGGGAGGGTAAACCCTGGTTTGTCCAGCACAGAAAAATGAGAATGATGACTGATCTGCATGAGCCAGTCATGGGGATTAAGGGGAAAGGAAAGAATTACTTAAAGGATATTTTTGGCCCATGAGCAAATGAGCTTGAACAATTCATGAGTAAATGAAGCTTTCGGAAGAGGCTTAAGCACAGGGTCTGTAACTGTCTCTTAGTCAGGAGAAAAGGGTGAAACACTGACCTACTTTCAGTGGGAGCATGGTTAGTTGCGAAAGGAGCTCATATAATGTAGTTATTGAGCGGCCCAAGAGCCCAGGAGGTCCCTCCCAGTTTGTAGTCTGTGCTACAGAAAACAGAATAACAACAGCAATGTCATAACAGGGATGATGATGACTACATCAATGTTCTCATTGCTTTTCATATGTATCATTATTCTTTGATTAAACAAAAAACCAAACTAACAAAATCACCACACTTCAAATATTTTACAGTCAAAATCTTTGAATAAGGGTGCAATAAACAAAACTATTTGTTGAAAGAAGGAAGAAAAAGGACAGTCCAGCTGTCTTTCTTTTCTTTAAGTTTTTCTGCTCCTTGTGCATATTTGTTATCTTGCCAAGAGCCTGTCTTGTTGGTCAAGTGTTCTCAATCTTAAGTAAGGTGAAATTTAAAAAACTTTTTTTAAAAAAGTCAACTGTATTTGCATGATCTATCTTTTTTGCAGTGGGAAATGAAAACTTTCTACTCTATGATTGCTAAAATTGTATTTACACTGTAGATGATGATCATTTCCATCTAGTATTGCAGGCGCATTCTGTCTAATGATCCTAATCCGCTTTCTCATTGGATAAATAGCAGGATCACAAACTCCGTTATCTGCAAAATGCTAATTTACACCCTTCAAAGCAATTTTAGCTGAAACCAAGCATTATTTGGGCACAGGCAAGGATTAATATGCACAGAGTTTTGCCTGTAGCAGTAAGGTCATTCAGGGGAGATGAGAAGTACAGTAGATTAGCGTCCCCATTATGTGCCTGCCTCCTTCCTGAGAAAACCTCTGCTCAGGGCAATAAAGCAGCTTCAGTCCCATGGCTGTTCCACTGAAGGCTGTGTCAGGGCACATATATCAGCTTTCCACAGCAGCAACAACACATTAGCTCATTAGTAGCTTCACACAAAACAGATCTTCAGTCCCTCCGTGAATAGGACATAGCTGCCTTTGTGCAGATTCTGTTTTCACAAAGCACTACCAAGTGATGCTTAAGCTCTGAGGAGGAGCGAGACAGTGACAAAAAAGAGACAATAAAACATGTCGTAGATCCAGTTAGGTTATTGCCATGAACCTTTTTCCCTGATTAAATCTCTAAAATGTCCATAATGTCTTAAGACAGGCACCGGTGTGTTTAGCTCAATGATGTGAAGTAAAAAAAAAAAATTCAAAACACCACATCTCACTTTTCTAATTCTCTTAGGTCCTGGAGGCTGAAATCACATCAGATTTCTGTGAGGCTGAGGTTTCTAAGTGTCACTGTCCTTTTCTCATAAAAACAGAATTTTTACACAGTAAATATAAAATAAAATAAAGATGAAAATATTTTTCTGCCCAAAATTTCTCCCCACTGTCCACAGAACCTAGGAAATTTTGGCGGAGGAAGAGAACAGGGTATTTTGCATATTACAAAATATTTTGAGATCTTTTATGTGGAAAACCATTTGATCCAGATTTTATGCATTAAATTTTATGTTTAATCACTAACAGAGACAGAAATAGTACGATCCTAATGAAACTTTCTTTCAGAGAAGTTATTCCTATATGGCTAGACACTTCTGAAAAACCTGTTCCAACATGTCTGCATCCTTAGAAAAGCACCTAAAAACCATTGAAATTTAATTCAAATATGTTCAAAATCCAGTTCCCACAGACACAAAATATTTCCATGAAAATGTAGCATTGATTTTCTGTAGGACCAGAAAATTGCCACCTTCCTCAGAGAACTTGTTTTGTTCCAGGGGGAGCATATTTGCTGCAAGCATGCATTTAATGCCACAAACAAAAGCTGGAGCTGTTACAAAGTCTGATAAAAAAAGGATAGCACCCTCACTTCCATGCTAATCCCACAGCCTTGGCAGGAGTTTAATTCTAAAATGCTGCTGGTAAATAAAAATCCATTTAGGTGATACAGACTGTAGAACACCTGCCTCATGGAGTGCTCTCAAAAGGTGAAGGGTGAAACTCTTCCGGGTAATGCAGAGCTGTGAATTCTCTTACAATGGAAAAAGTTTAAAAAATAACATTCATTTACTTTGGTTCATTCTGTCTTCTCCGCTGCACTTTTTGAGGATAATGACAGAAAGGAATAGTTTACAGTGAACAGGTCCAATATTTACAAAGGATGGAATAATGAAACACAAAAAACTGCATTCTTCCTACAGAAACTGCAATTTCATGTTCTTTCTGAAGACATTACAGAAACACAGAGTGACATCTGAAGTTATTCAGCCCTCAAATATGTGAATGAATTCCTACCCTCATGGGACTGCTTTAAGCATTAGAATTTATTGTAAAGACTCTGAACCTAATTTTTTTTTTTATTTATTGCGTGCCACGGGGTATTTTGAAAGTAAGTGGTGAGTGCAATGGAAAACAACGTGAAGTGACCACAGCCAGTCATCCAAACCCCAGAAACTTTGCCCACTGCCTTCTGTCCCTGTTGCCAGTTTCTGTGAGCATGAATGTCCCACTTTAGTCATTTCCTGAGCGTTTGTCTCGTCTGCAAGGCCAGCTGAGTGTCTCGGTTTCGCCACTCACTGCAGACCTTTCCATTTATTTAAAGAAGATATCTTGACTGCTTTTAATAAGACTTTCTCAGTTTGAACTCCTCACAGTGCCCTCGACTGCGAGAGGGGACTATTCATATAACTTTGATACCAATCACAAAGTGCTCATGATAAAACATGATTAACACCTTCTACCTCACATGTGGTAGCTTTCACCTGACCTTCGCTCAGAATTGCTTTGCTTCAATTCTTTATACCATCATTAATCTACTGAGTTTGAAAGCATTTGCATGAGGTAGATGATAATATCTACAATTTGCAGACAAGGAAAATATGATACAGATGCTGCATCTCCTCCTGGGAAATACCAGTAATTCAGCTACCACTGCTGCTATTACCGAGGGAAGCTTTACAGAATTTCCTAAGAGAATAAAAATACTAAGTGACTTGTCTGTGAGTCACGGGAGGAATTAGATATTTAAACCAGGAGCCTTGTTACAGCTCCATGGACTAACCTTAGGCAGAGCTACCACCACAATTTAATTGCTCAAATCAAGTGATGATTCTTTTCCAAAATAAATATCATATGGCTTATTTTTAAGTGCTGCAGTAATTGTTTTACTTCTTCCGACACAGAAATGTTAAAAAAGTACACAATCACTTCTTATCTGAAACAAGATTTCATTCAAGAAACCATGTTTGCTATTCATTTTTTTTCCTTTTCTTTTGTGATCCAGATATTGACCTTCCTACGGCACAGTGGTTAAGATGAATCTTTGAAATATAGAGTTACAGTGATCTGGGAAATAGCAAACTCTTGGGTTCTGCTGTTTTGGTTTGGTTATATTTGTTTGCTTTTAACAGCACACTACAGATTCTGCCTTTCAGAAATAACTGTTGAATTTTAAGTACATTTTTAGATTTATATAGAAAATATTAATTCATTAAGATATTGTAGATCTCAGAACTAGTGATGAGTAATTCTCAGAGGGGCTTTTTCTATGTGAATGTACAAGATTATTTAATCTTAAGAAATGCTCTCATTTTTAATCTTTTACCCCCTAACCTGAAGTGCCTTTGCAGTCACTATGTCTGTCATCCCTTTGAAACTCCTTTTAAGTCAGGTGCCTTCTGGAATGGGTCTCTTAAGCCTGTATGTATAATTGAGTTAAAAAGAAACTATCTTTTTTTTTTTTTTTGTACCTTCCCTTGCCTAAAATACCTTGAAAATAATTTTAAATTATGTAATGTCATCTTTGGTCCTGAACCTAGACAGAAACAAATGGTGAAAATAACTCGAGGTTGCAGAAATTGTTAAAACAGGATCTGCCTCCCCCTATGTATCACCAGTATTCAGAATGGAACTGGAATATAATCATCACCTTATTATCATTGTAATGCCATAATTTCCTAGATCTGTCTCAGGTGTTTTTACAGAAGTTTTTGCCAGTTGATTCAGAGTCATGTTGGACAGGATGAGACAATGTACCCATGACTATTAAGATGTAATTACAAAGGAAAAGCCTGATTCACCTTCTGGTGCAGCCAGTAAAAGTTCAGGAACAGGCAGAAATGAGGAATGAAATTAACAGACTGGTGGGAGCTTACAAAGGACAAAAAGAAAAAACCCAAAACTGAGCTGTAGTGACTTCTCTTCATCCTACCTGCTCTCTTTCAAAAAGATCTTAACATAAGAGAAAAAAAAAAATTTCTTTCTCTCTCATTCCCCATCAAGAAAATGTTACCACTTTCAGGAAAGTACAAATTAATCCCTAAAAGCTTCTGCCTGAATGCAGAAGTTGGAATATATTGTGAGATCTATAATTTGCTCATCACAGCCCAGTTCCCTTCCATAAATCAGGATCTGCAACTGGATTATATCACCCATAAAATCATTTGCCAGAGGTTCCAGGGTGAACATCTCTCCCCTCATCCTGAGGACTGACCTTGCCGAGAGCACTTTGGTAGTAAATAAATACAGAACATAGGTTGTTCAGCTGACTGTCCAGCTTTCTGCTGAGAGGCAGGTACAAATGTCAAAGCTGCTCTGGAAAGTGGGAGGCCAGCACAAGAAGACAGAGGTAATACAAGGTTCAGTGTATTTTTGCAGTTGTCAGGGAAGAGAATGAAGAAAGAAAAATGTAGAAATAAAAAAACAAGAAACAAAACCTAAACAACAAAAAATTCACATGCTGTCTTTCTCTGAGATCACAGAAACTGAGTTAAAATGGGCTTTTGAATGTTCACCAAATGCTGTCTGTACTGCTGGTTAGCCACACCAAGTTTCTGAAATTCTCTACATGATCATTCAAAGCTTGTGGCAGTGATAACCTGTTTCAAACACGTCCTAAAACTTCCAAATTTTTATTTGCCTGTCTGAGGAGCTGCTTCACCTCTGCCTGCTCCCACTGGAGTGCAGGCCAGACCTACACAGCATCATGAGAAATGAGAGCTTGGGTTGAAGCCCAGGTCTCAAGCCCATAGTCCCAGGGTCTACGAAGGTTCTACAAAGATCCTTGGTCATGGCTGGTGTCTCCATTCAATCCCTTAGAACAGCAACTGGTACAAAACCCAACCAGTTACCATATCCTGGGAAATTCCCAGTTACCATATCCTGGGAAATGCAAAGGGTCTCTCTTCAGTCCTGCCGTGACAGGTTTTTCCTCCGTTATCAGAGTGATTCAAAGACTGATTGCAGTTTAAACCAAGGGATTAAAAAAGTAAATAATCACGACCAACAGCAATGTGCAAAACCTTGGTGACAAAGGAACCCCTGAAGAATAAAAGGTCAAGGACAAGGTGACAAGTCATTCAGGAAAGAGCAGACTGCCACGGCACCAGTGACACATCCCTTCTTCCCAGCTGTGACTGCAAAAACAACCCATTCTCTTCAGCACTTCAGGGTGTCTCTACCAGGGCAGTCGTGAGCCATCCTCTACAGGAACAGTGTCTGGATGGTCTCAGCAGATGCCCTGAAATCCCTCTGAGGTGATGACCCCGTCTGAACTCTAATATGGGTGGGCAGGTAAACAATTCTTAAACAATTTTTCTTCTTAAAAAATTCTCCACAGAATGGGTCAGGTTTGAAGGGACCACAGTGGGTCACTGTCCAAACTCCCTGCTCAAGCAGGGTCATCCCAGAGCACATGGCACAGGATTGTGTCCAGACAGTTCTTGAATATCTCCAGTGAGGACTTACCTATTAAATTTAATGCTTATGCATCTTTATTATTTGCTTCATCTCCACAGCTGTATTATTTTGTTAAAATAATCCTCATCATGGCAATTATTCTAATAAAGAGAATAGAAGGTTACTGTTGCAAAGTCCTAGATAGCGATGGTAGGTGTAGTTAGCTGGGAATGAAGAAATCACTATGTGAGAAAGTATTTATTTTTTAAAGATAGTTATGGGTTATTTGATTTGATTAGCAGGAGTTAAATAATCTGTTTATTTGACAGCATATTTTAAAAGACCTTTGAGAGCAGATCTCTGAATGAGTTGGATGGAGGCCACCCCTTGTCTCCGAGGCAGATGGATGGATGGGAGGAAATACATTTAAGACAAGTTTCCTGTGCCTCCATTCAGGAGGGAGGAAGGAGGCCCCCAGCGGACCCAGCTTTCAACCCCATGAGCAGACTTTTGCCTAAGCAGGACAAAGCTGAGCGTGAGTCAGGAGGGTAATTTGAGATTAAGGTCTCTGAAACAAATGTATGTATAACTCTTCTTTTTCACTGACCTCTTT
Source organism: Acanthiza pusilla (assembly GCA_036630365.1). NCBI lineage: Eukaryota > Metazoa > Chordata > Aves > Passeriformes > Acanthizidae > Acanthiza > Acanthiza pusilla. Next base: position 15,301,795 of record JAXCHO010000017.1, read on the forward strand.
TTTTCCATAGTTTCAAATTCACGGGGTTTTTTTAAATTTTATTGAAAGTAGTTGATATTTGAAAGGAAAAGCAGTTTTGCTTATAAAATAAATTTTTTTTTTTCTTTTTGGTTGCAAAATGCAGGAAACAAAGACATAAACTTCAGGGGGAAAAAAGTCAGCAAGACTAATTTCATAAAGCCATGACAAATTAGTGAAACACTGTCATATTGAATCTCTGCTTTTTTTCTGAGAGCTCTCCCATAATTTGGCATCCAAATCAATATTAAAGTTCTGCCTATTTCCCAACAGCAGCAGAATGCCCTAACTTTTAAACACCTAAAAATACAACTGAAAAACCTTTCACTCAGTTAATAGGTGTGTTGATTCTTTCCCATCCTCTGTCCCTTCAGAGAGAGGACCATAACTCCGCGACAATCACTATGTTCTTGTCTGGAGCTGAGTGCTGGTTCCTGACTAACCTCATTTACCAAGGCTGGGTTTGGCTGGTCACTGCAGATGAGTCCATCTATTTTCTGTATTGGAATCCTCCACTGGGAATATCTGACCTCATCCAACAGTTTATTCTCTGTCCTTGTAAACCAAAGACTTCATTCTGTCAGAGGGGTTTTCTCCTGCTGCTTCCAGTTGTCAACCACCTTCCTTAACAGCAGAGGCAACCCATATCCTACCAGTCACTGACTTAGAATTCCAAAGGCACATATCCATTTCAATGAAAGCCAGGTCACTGGGAAAAAAAAAAAAGGGTTTTTGGTTTTTTTCCCTTCTGGGATTTCCTTTGCCACAGAAATCACTCAGTCTGGTAAGGAGTCTCTCTGGGAAGTCTCCCATGGTACAACCTGGTACTCCTCGTGTGTGACTTTCACAAGCAGGTGCCTTTTCTTGCCATATTAAGGGCAGCCAATTTGGGCTTTTTATTAATCAATTCTATGCCACCTACCTGGAACTGTATTTTATTTAATACAGCTTATTTAATATTTTGTTAATTGGAAAAGGATTCCAAGTGTCTAGAAATGCAAGTCTACACAGTTATCTGCTAGCCAATAGCTGCTGCTGAACTCTAGGCTAGGAGAAGTTAAACTGCCTGGCAGTCACTCAGGTTTGTCTCACTCACTAAGCCATGGTCTTTATTTGCATTGTTCTTAACTAGTTTTGTGTCCACCCCCCAGTTCCCCACTTGTCCAAGTAGCTTCAACTGTGAGCCTGTGAGGGATGTGTTTACATATTTCTTTTAAATGCTCCTCTTCAAAATGTAATCACTGATTCAGTGCATTGTCACAGTGTTTTCTGGAAATGCTCAATAATGAGCTGGGAAACCAAAACAAGCCTCAAAACAGTCGAGGAGAATTCACAGGGATTCCTTCATGCAAAGCTGGGCACCCTAAAAGAAAAATGCTTTCGAGTTCAAACCATTGTTTATTTTGGAGCCTGTTTCTGCTTTCAATGGTGACCTAGGAATGAGCTCACCATTGGAAGCAAATCTGTCTTCTGTTTCCACTCCTAAAGGATTACCTACTCTCTGAAGCTCATGGGGTTATTGATGGCCTTACACCAAAATTATGATTTGGAATTCTGCGAAAAAAATAAATACACATACATACACGTGTGTGCAACAGTGACAGATTTAAGGAAAAAAAAAACCTTGCTGAAACATTACAATAAAAAAAAAGATTGAATTTGTAATAAATAGAAGGCTTCCTATATTCGCAAATGTTCTGCTTTGTGCTTGAACAGGAAAATATCTCATCTAGCATGACTGTGCAGGAGAACAGCAAACCCATGTTGTTCTGTGAAGTGCATATGGGCTGTACAGCACTTGGCAGCATCTCAGACTAAGATGCAGTAGAAAAACAGCCACACTCTGCCTTTGTGCAGGGTTGTTAGAAATGCTTTTCTGCAAGCAGAGCTGCTGCTGCCGTCAGCTGCTTAGTGCCTCTGCTGCAAGGCTGCTACAAACCAAGCACAGGCTCTGCCCACCGCTCTGTGCGGCCCTGCAGGAGATGGTGAGCACCAAACCCCACAGCTCAGTGATGCCACTTTTGATGACAGTTTGGGACTTTGAAGGTAGCAGTGTCTGCCAGCAGGGCCAGCATGTGAAAAAGTCACACGTGAAGGCACTTGACAGACCCCTAAAATGTCATTGCCAAAGTTGCCCTCGTTTTGATTTCATGCCACCTCCTGCTCTTCTACCTCACAAGTGCACACTCCTTTGAATCTCTTTCCCACACGGGGTCAGACAGGTCCAGGATCTGCTCTGTAAATGCATCAGGAGCTTTGCCTTTTCAGCCTCTCCCCAGGGCTGGTGGTGTGGGGAGGGGTTCAAGAGCCGATGAGTAACAACCGTCCCATCCCCACACGAAGTTGGAAACTTTCTTTAAGTTAAGAAGAGATGGTTTTACTCTTCCTCTAGCAGCAGTTAACCTATCAAACTGAATGTTGCCAGAAAGGCAGATACAATAGGAACAGACACGGTGTGACACCACAGGAAGAGCAAAAAGAAAGAATAGGCTCTAGCATCTCTATTTGGTGAAGTGTCTTAGAATCTGCTTTGAAGTCACTTGGTCTGAAATTCCTGGGGAATTACCTGACAGCTGATTTCTTAAATTTGCTTTGGTGTCTCCTCACACATACCTCCCCTTCTCCCTTTCCTGCCCTTTTGTCTGTCCTTCACACATTTCAGAAGGAAGGATTATAAAAAAGCCACCCTAAACCCCAAATCCACAGATGCAGGAGAGACATCTCTTAAGTCATTCCTTCTCTTTTTTCACTGATGTATTCTCTCAAGAGTGATAATCATCTTTTTTGAAATGCAGGTCTAAGACGGAAGGAATTTTTATCTGGAAGAGTAATATAAATTAGCTTTGACTGCCAGTTTCCACTGATTATTACTTTCCAGGCGGAATTCCTACAAATTCTTGAGGCATGACCTCTGATGAAAAAATAAACCCCTTTAAAACTTGTTTGAGAAATTCCAGATAACTTTCACAAGAGATTTAATTTTAGAGCATTAACACAGTCTTGGTTGGAAAGATAAAACTACAATGCAGTTATTTGGTAGGAGTCATTACTGAACAGTGAAGTCATTTGAGCTTATTTTACTGTGCTTATCTTTTTGCTCTCTTTTTTCCCCTCTCAAACTAATTTTATTATGCATTACTCAGTGCACTCTGGATTCACCCTCATAAAAGGATAAAGTATCTCAGCAGATATCCAGGCTTAAGCAGTCAGTTTGAGAGTAAACTCACAAGCCTTGGTTATCTACACCAAAGAGGCAGTGCACAGGGTATCGTCTATGTATTGTCAGTCAGTGTTCATTAGCGTGTAAATCTTGGGTTTGTGAGGCTCAAGCAAAGGTAAAAGCTGCTACAGATAGGAAAGAGCTGTTTTAAATTCCACTGCCAAGCACTTACTAATGGCAAATGCATCTTTGAATCAGATTTCACCTCTCCTAAGCAAATAAATTAAAGAAAATTTGCACCGTCTAATAGAGAAAGCCACTCTCCCGCAACTCTGTTTGATTTGCAGATGCATGAAAAAGTGAAAAACACATGTCAGAAGATATTGTCTTATGCTGCAATCATTTTCATATTTGTTTTAGGGCTAGGGCCCCTCGTTCTTTTTTTGCAAAATGTGCACACACTGCAGTGAGGTGCCCAGACATTTGGAACTAGATGATCCCTGAGGTCCATAGGTCCATTCCAGCCCAAACCATTCTGTGCTTCTGTGTCTCTGGAGTCATTCTGGTCCAAGAGCTGTGCCAGTGTCAGTGTGGTCCTGCAAAAGCACCTGCTCTGCACAGGGTGGGTCCCCTTTTATAACTTGAGGTGAGCCATGGAGGACTGGGGCTGAGACATGAGGACATGGAGGACAAAGTGTCCCCAGGGCCAGCTGCTGCCAGGCCAACACACCTGCGTCGGGGCTGGGGGGTGACAATCACAGTGCTGCAAAGGCAATGAGATCCGAACAGGTCCTGGCTTTGAGGGAAATTAGTTCTGTGTCCTCATCTGTGACTTCATTGGAGGACTCCATTCCTGTCATCTGCACTGCAGCTGGCTGAGACCTTCCCCAGCACAGCAGAGGCACTGAGTACTGCTTCCCACTCCCCTGAGCAGGAATTAGCAGCCAGCTCCAGTCCCATGGAGAAATCCGGCTCTACACTCACCTGTAGCTGAGGCAATGTTTTTTTTTTTCTTCTCAGCTTGTGTCTCCTAAAGTTCTTCTGTTCCCAGATGGATGTCCCCAGGGCCTGCTCAGAGGTCACCCTGGCTCCTGCACACAGGCTGGCCCTGTGGGAGTGGGCACTGAGTGAGGAGGGGAAGCTTCACAGCTCATTAGAGGCTTCTTTTATGTGTGAGGACCAACTCACAGTGGAGCCTAACCTTCCCTTCCTGACAGCTGCTTACAGCACTCTCCTTCAGGAATTCACTGCCCTGGATGAAAGGAGCATGGCTAGGAAAATAAAAAGCTTTTTGGGCAACTTGTTTTGATTTGGAACAAGTCCCTGTTCTCCCGCAGAAACATCAAATTTAGTCCTCCTTCATCTCGTGTGTTTTGCTGTTTTCCAGTCCCTTCATTTCCATTAGCTCACACTGCTCATCTCACTGACAAAAGAGAAGAACAGAGCAGGGGAGGAAAGAGGAAGACAGCCCAGAATTTAATAGCCAAAAAAATCCTTTCTCTATTTCTATTCAGATTATTTTAGTCATCAATCTTACAGCTTTACTTCTCTGCTTCTGGCTATGCCAGGCCAGAAGCATTTTACACCTTGATCTTCTCTTGGTGTTTCCTGTCAGCAAGTGTTGCATTATTTCTTTCCCAAACCCCATCCATATAAAGCTTCTTTCTTCTTTTCAGCACATCTCCAGCAAAAGCGTTTCAGACAGCTGAACTGGTAGCAAGGTGGTTCTGGCTGAACAAGAAAGAAGTAGATTTACACTCAGTGATTACGTGGAGCAATGTCTGCATCCAGCAATATCTTGACACACACATAGGAGGGTGTCAGGTGATTATATACATACAACTTTTTCCCCTTCAGGGAGGGCCCAGCTGCCTTAGCCAAATTAGCTGTTTTCTCCAGAACTTAGCTTTATGGAACAGCTTATTTATCACATGGAGAGTGCAAGTGCATGATTGATAGTGCAGCTAAACAGGACTCATTCATCTACCTGAATGAAACCCACCCAAAGAGCATACATTTTAGAGGGGAAAGGTATATGGGAGCCAAAACTTTCTCAGTTGTTTCATGAGTGTCTTCAGATAGCACCCATTGGAACAGGTCCATACCTTGCTTGACCAAACTCATTAACCAGAGCTGGACTAGAGCTCACTTCTCTGAGAAATGTAGGCTTTTGTTTTTAGTAAAACATGTGGGCCAAATTAGTATGTAAATAAATGAATGACTTTCAAGAATCCCAGATAACACTTGCTGAGCAATGGGTCAGGCCAGATTTAATCTCAAAATCTTTCTGCTGCGTGTAAATGGTTATGTCATAGCATTTGTCTTTAATTACTAAACTGTTTCCAAAGGCTTGACTCATGACATGTTCCTCGGTTAACCACAAAAACTTGTACTACAAGATTTGCCATATAGATTCTTTTTTTTTTCCTACAGCATTGTTAAGCCCTGGCTCCTGAAAAAGGAATGTAACAATCTCCCAGAGATAGACACTTGATCTTTACAGTAGTGAGAGTTCTTTTTTTTAATGAATTTTCCATATAAAGAAAACAAGGCACTTTTTACTCATAGGGAATACTGCAACATCCTTAATAGTGAGAGGAAAAAAACCCACAGAAGTGAAAGCATTTAAAATACCACTATTTACATATCTCTGTATAAATCCATACAGGAAGGATCACTTTATAAACTTATGTACAATGATTTCTGTAACAAATTGTACCATTTTCTATATGCCATGATGACCAACCCCTGCCAAAGCAGATGTTTTGAGAAAGGCTCTCTCTCCTTGTTCCTAGTCGTGTAAAATTTCTCAGTATCCATGAGCCCTTTCTTATGTAAGGATGAGGTCAGGAGAATGAAGTGTACCAGCTATTCTGTTAATTAAAAGACCAATCTGGGAACATAGAGTGTTTGATGAAGGAAAAAATGTAGGATATTGTTGTTATAGTTAAAGTGTTGATCTGATCACCCAGATCCAAGAAGGACACTGTAAGATTGAGCTGTAGCTTTGTAGCTCCCAGTGAAAGTCAGAGGGGGAAGATATAAGTAAGCAGAACCAGTTTATACAGCAAAAATGCAAATTCAAAATAACTTATAACTTCATCTCTGTAAATTGAGTCTGAAATAGGGAAAAAGTGTGTACCAAGTATTATAAGCTTATGTTTTTTAGAGCAGAGAAACAGGCTTCTTCTATCTTTCAAGTAGAAATACAGCAGTTTGGAGCCCGTCAGGGAAGTACATTCTCCCAGTACATTTATATAGTGCCACCATATACATTTATATACATTTATATAAGGTGCCACCATAAATATACGTTTATGTAAGGTGCCACCAGAGGAATTGTTCAACTCCTGGACTTTAGATTTTGGAAAAGCTGCTGGTAGAACTCTACCACCTGCTTAACACCCTCAGGAGCATCTCCATCTCTTCAGCTCCTTTGATTACTGGCCTTACCCTCCCCCCTGATGGAAAGGAATTCCCACCAACACACATAGCCTATGGCAACCAGCTCTCTTGCCAGAACACACAAGAGGAGGTTTGCACTGAGATTCTTCAGTTCAAAACACTGAGTAGAACACTGGGAGATGTTCAAAATATTGAGACAAATACAGGTTGAACTGACACCAAAACAAGTAGTACCTTGGAGGTTGAGGGAGGTGATTTTCCCACCTTGCTCTGCAGCAGCCTCACCTTGAATATTGTGTGCAGTTTTGGGCACCACAATATAGGAAAGATTTTTAAACTTTTAGAGAGTGTCCAAAGGTAATTCTGTTCCCTTATTAATTTTCCTGTTTCCAGAGTACCTTGGGCTTCTTTCTGTTTTCCCCAGAGGACAATTCACCTTCTATAGCTACTAGACCTTGCAGGGTGTTATTCTTACCAGGCCAGACATTTCTGATTAAACTGGTTTTCTTTCTTTAAATTGCCCACCCCACCTCCGCTACCCCCAGTCAGTCATCCCTCTCTGTGGCTGTCCTCCTCACTGTATCTGGCAATTGCCTTCTGCTTGCAGCCTTATGGTGTCCCTCTAACGTGAGTCTCTACACCACTTACCAAAGCTCTGCATTTTGAGACGCTGCTTTTGTTTATTTTTCTCGTATGCTTATGCTCCCACCACCTGCTCCTACATTTTGCATTTGTTAACTGTTGTTGATGAGGGTGGCTTTGCTTGCCAGCAGTGAGTGGTAGCTCATATTCTGCTTTAATTTCTCGTGTGTCTTTTCTTTTCAACCAACTTCTAATGATCCGAAAATATTAATGGGGAGTTTGGTTTTTGAAAGATAAAGGCACAGCCTTTTGATATAGTATCTCTTGTTATAAAATAGGGGTTGTGTAGAATATAAGGTAGTAATATACTTTTAAAGTTAAGATCCTTGAGATGAGGGTCAAATGTGAGTTGTAATGTCCTGGAACCAGACTTTAAATTTTTACAATTGTGTGTAAATCATTCTAAGGATACAGGCTAACAAACAAGCCCTACAAGAGCACAGGATCCACATAATTCTAACTCCTTACCTGCCCTCCCACCCAGCAGACCCTGGCAAGAGAAGCACTGCCCTGTTTGAAAGGATGCTGTTCCAGCTGAATTTTGAAAGATGAAGGAAACTTACTCCTAGGAGCGTGTCTTATACTGTAAGACCATTTTTTGCCTTCCTAGAAGCTCAAAAGGGCTCACGTCCTCCAGCTAGAAAACAGTTCCCTCTTGAAAGTTAAGTTTTCCCCCAGAGCATTCTCTAACTTCAGTTGCAATGTCTTGCTTTGCAGCTGCATGTTTTAATGATCCCTTTAAAATTATCCATGTGATAAAGCAAAGCAGAATAATGAATAGCTTCTATAAATGGGGAGATTAACTTGTTTGTTTGTTTGTTTAAAATTGCTACAGAAGCATATGAAAGATCCTTCCCTACCTTGAACAGACTAAATGATGGAAAGGAAAGTCCTGTGAGGAGAGTTTAAATATTTTGCTCATTTTAATGTTAAAACTTACATCCCATCAACTGTTTTAATGAAATCACCAAGCACTCAATTTCATTTTTATAACACTTTCTGGAGTCATGCACCGATGTAACCTATGGAGAAAGGATGACACTTCAGAAACAATATTTATGTATTCATTGCTGTAAAACAGTTTCTACCTGTGGGCAGTGACGCAGCTAAGTCATGCAATATTAGGGAAGAGATGCTGTCTGCACTGAAGATGTCTCTCCAGGAAAGCAGGGTTCCTTGGGCTGCCCTTCTCCAGCAGCAGAATGCTGCTCTAGTTCTGTTTTTGAGGAGGTGTTTGTAAGAAAGGTTTGGCTGGCATCAAATCTTGCCTTGGTTTTAATTAAATGCTCTGACTAAGCTGTTTTTCCTCATTCTTCATTCACAGTTAGGTGACTGCAGAAGAGAAGGGAAATATTTTTACCCTAATCTGAGATATATATTAAATACATTTAGGTTGCTGAGCATCTTCTGTAACTTGTGGACTGCATTTTTTTTATCCATTGTGTATGTGAGCTGAACAAACCTGGCTTGGGTTCAAGTGAAATTTGGCATGGGTCAGTGGCCTACTGTCCTCTAGGACTTTCACAAGAATGTGATTCCACATTTTATGTGGCTATGTACTGGTGAATGGAATGTCTAAATAAATAAAAAATCAAGTCACTTGGCCCAGAATCAACAAATACAGTGTCCCAAAAGGGATTCCCCACAATTTATAGCCATATCTTTCTAAAGATTCATACTCAACTGATTCGAAGATGTTCAGAGTTGAAAAGTGGTAAGATGGCAGGAAAAATCCTCTCCCAGCAAATTTATAAAGCAGCACATATCATTCCCACTGCATGAAACCTTTAGAGGGGCTTTGGGGCTTTAACCCAGGGCAGCTCCACTTGGACAGGGAGACATATATGTGCTTATAACAAGAACCTGAATTACAGCTGCAGTTTTCAGAAATTCCCTTTCCTCTCTCTTGCTTTTCTCTAGTAAGAGGATGTATTTTTAATTTAAAAAAAAAAAAAACCAAAAAAAAACCCCAAAAAAATAAAAAAACACCAAACAACAAAAGAAAAAAAAAAAAAAAAAGAAAAAAATGGGAAAAAATCCTCTGTCCAGCACTTGGTTTTAGTAATGAGTTAGTCACAGATTTTTTTTTTTTAAAAAGTGCTATTTAATCATTGGGTCTGTTTAAAAAAACCCAAACAATGGGGTGGTGGAAACCAGAAATAAAGTTTAGGGAAGAATCATGTACCACAATACATTTTTGCTATAAAGTAACAAATTGAAATATTGCTCCATCGTTGTCCTTCATATCATAACTGATCAATTTGTGTGTCTTGGACAAGGATTCATAGATTTCTTCATCTGCCTACCTACTTTTTAAGCAAAAGGTCAAGCTGTTTCTAACTGAGGTATATGAACCTTATCCCACTGGACTTTGGAAAGGTCATCTGCTTTTCTTTGAGTCTTAAAAAAAAAAGAAAAATACTAAAAGGTACTTTCCTTTCAGTGATTTAAGTTCATGAGCATTTATCATCATGTCGAGTTAGTTTGTCTTCTTTTAAAAGAAGTGTTCCAGAAAAAAAACAAGGATGACTTATGGATTAGGACACAATGAACTTTTCCTGCTGCCAGAGTTAGCCACAAGGCAGTTCAAATGCCATCCCCTCTGTAGCGACTCTGCCCAGCTGTCAGTCAGTCTATGGATATAATTGTAACCCACCAGAAAAATACATTTTCTGGAAAAAATGAGAATTTTGATAGGAACAAACAAATTCAGATATTTAAATTTTGCAGACTGGAGCTGAAACACTCCAGTTTCTATCCTTAGTTTGAACCTCAGCTTCTATGAAACACTGTTTGTCACTCCCAATGAAAAAAACCAAGATGGAAACAGGATGTTGAGTGCTGAGCATTCTCATGAAAACTGAGAATTCCCATTGCAAAGCAAATATTTCTACTGATTTGAAACAAAAGTTGGTTAAATCTTCATCAAATGTAACCCAGCTGGAACTTTTAAGGTGGCAGTAGCTGCTTTGTGGCTGGAAGGGCAATTAAAAGGACTTGGTTTATACAATTTTAACGTAAAGCAGCAATTTCAGTGCAACATCACAGCCTCCAAGGTAAACCTGCCTGAACTACAGTGTGAGAGGAAGGAGAACATTCACATTTTGGTCACTGGAGACCTTTTTCCTCTTATTGCAAAGCTTTCACAGGAAAATGCATGCTGTGTTTGGGACAAATCTTACCCTAACCATGATCCTACCTGTGTGTTTAAGAAACATCTACACCATGGGTGCTACCTTTTCATGAGGTACCTTACCCTATCATTGTCACTGCTCTTTCCATTTCTTCTTTAAAACCCCTTTATTCATTCTTGGTTTTTACATTCTCATACAATCTTCTGTGCTGCCCTTCAATCTTTCTTTCTTATTCTTGTGAAGCAATCCCCCACAGTTTAAACTGAACTTGTTACCCCTTTCTGGTTGAAAGGATTTATTAAGAATTACTCTAGATTATGTCAACCAACTTTAACAAAAATGGCTTTTGATTTCATATCAGTTCAGATGCTGACTAGTGCTTGTGGTTTTCTGGCCTTTATTGGATTTGACATAAATATCCACGCTGTGATCCTTGCCAGCATTTGTTTTCCCTTTTGTACAAAATGAAGAATACAATAATATTGCCAGTAGATTTTGTGATCAGCAAAGTATTTGCACAGCCCAGTTTATTTTTCTAAACAAAAAAGGTGGGGTTTGAACGATTCAGGGAATCCATTCCACCCTTGTAGCCCTCCTGCAGGCTCAAATACAGTGAATTAAATGGCATCCATCTTACTTGGAGGGCCCATTGCAGAGGAGGGCAGATTGCAAATGTACACAGCTTTTCCTTAGAAATTTATTTCAACACAGGACTTGGGGGTTCCCACTAGTGCTCAATAAAAAACCACCAGGCCTATGAGTCCCCTCCTAGTACACAGTCATGAAATATGTCCTTTGGCAGAGACAACACTTTCTTTTCCCACAGAAAAGGGGGGAAAGGTTTTTTTATTGCACTGCTGGGGCAGGCGCTGCTCTCCAGGGAAGCGCTCTGGAGCAAGGGGGGTGTGATGCAATGTTAATAAATGACCACCCCGTTAATAAATGACAAGCAGCGAATGCTGTGATGGAATGAAACATCACAATTAGGCCAGAGTGCAAGTGAAGGGTCGTGCTGTGCCTCTGGGCCCTGCCAGAGCAGGAAAAGCAGCTGTGGTGGCTGAGCAGGGATGGTGAGAGCTTTGCATCTGGAGCAGAAACCCAACCACTGCAGAGATGGGCAGCTGCTGCACATGGCACCATCCCTGGGGCTCTCTGTGCCTTCTCCAAAGACCCACTTGGGTCCCCTCCTGCTGGTGGCAGGTGTGAGCACACATGGGGGGAGGATGCTGGCTGCCTCTGAAACTCCCCTGCTCCTCGTGGGCTGTGTGGATGGCAGGAGCTGAACTAGCTGTTCTCTGGTTTGTGTTCCCAGGACTCTGAGTGGGCCAAGGCAGCAGCGGAGGGAAAGGAAACTGTGCCTTCCTGTCTCTTTCCTCTCTAGAAAAGCCCTTGCATGAAAACCAGACCATCCTCCTTGCTGTTTGTCTGTGCTGCGTTTGGCTTTGACAGCACCTGTGGCTTGCAGGGCAGCCAAAAAGAGAAACTCCTCCGGTAAGGCAAGGCACAGGCTTCAGGTTCACCTCCCAAAATATCATGCAGCTGGCCAGGTTTGGGGCAAATTATTAACCTTCCTGAGGAGGAAGGAAATATTGAGAAACAAATTGGTCACTAGCCCTAAAATGGCCCAGTTTTGCTGCTCTTTTTCTAGGACATGTGGCAAAACCACAGTCTTGGCTCTCCTAGTCTTACCTAGAGTCAAGGCCAAAGGCAGCCTTTTCGTGTGAGAATACTTGGTCAGGCTTTTGCAGTGGAAAATTTTGCAAGCCAGTGCAGTGAGAAGATGGAGACCTGTTGTGCAGAGCAGTTATCACAGCCATCCTCAGCTGATTGTTAAATAGCCGCAGCTTCTAGTTGCATTTGAAAGCATTTATTCTGAATAATTGCAGCAAGTAACCTACTGCACTTCTTGCCAGAGTCGTCCACTTGGAACTAAAAAAGCTTTCCTGTCTCAGCCTTTGAACCCAAGATCCCAGCACGTGGGAACCCAGCAGAACTACCCTGACTCATGCCCACACTGTTGAGGCTGAAAGGGACCCTTTTCCACCCTCCTATGAAAACAGGATGAGTCTATCTGGAACAAGTCACACACTTTTTCCTTTAATTTATAGAAAACAGAAACTGTGATTTTTTTTTCTCTGAAGATCATAATTCTTTCTAATGATTAAGCTCTGTGAAGCAGAGACAACCATGATCCTGTCTTGTATGCCTCTTTAGACTTCAGCATCAGGATTACCCAATTCTAGCACAACACAACTAGTGATCAGATATGAAGAACTGTCCTCCTGATATACAGTCAAAAAAAATGCAATGAAAAAAAGCCCTGGCTTCTCTTAATTTTGACCTCTGAAGTCTGGGGGGAAAATACTTTTTTACAGATGGTCTTAAAAAGGTCCTTTTCCCAACCTCTGTAAAAAACACAGTACAGTGGTGAACTGCTCATTGTGTTTAATAGACTTTTTACACCATCTCAGTCTTTTTGTTTGGACTGGGTTATTTCTACAGGCCAAGTCTCTGGACTCTTCAGCTCACCTTCTGCTGTTGCTTCTTTGGAAAACCAGCCCATCCTGCCTCTAGCACAACTGGCCATCCTCCCTGGTGAGCCAAAGTTCCCTGGGGTATCTAGTGCCACTTCCCTGCTTTCAGAAGGATCACTGGAGCCCCTTTTTGGGCTCAGCCTCTCCATCTGCTGTCTCGCAAACTCGAGTCAGACGTGGAACAAGGTGGGCCTTTGTCAGCTACTGCAGAGCCAAGCATGGAAAGTAAGCACTTACACATGTTTTCCTTCAGGCTTTCCTGACAAATTTCAAACAGAGGCACTTGAAAGTCTCTCCATTTGTATGAGTCAAGAGAGCTCCATGAGCAATGCCATCAGCAGGAAGGGACTGGGCACTGCCCGCAGGCAGCTTGGGCACAAGTGTGTCACAGAGGGGTCACTCCTGAGAACAGCAACCACTGAAGTCACATGCTGAGAATTTTGTTTATAAAGTGAATTCCACAGGTACAAGTCATCAGAAGAAGAAAAAGCCCCATGGACAATATTATATAATCCAGATAAATATACTAATAGGGGATTTTCCAATGGAAGAAACCTTACATCATGCCTGAGGAAGTAAAAATAAACCTGGCACTTGCATTTGTTCTAAACACAAGAAGAGCCTTGATGAACTACTAGTTACATTTTTTGGGCTAATTATTAGTCATGCTGAGCATTGTGATGTTGCTTGTAAATTTATTCCATAACTGCATCCTAACCTCAATATTAAAGTACCATAGTCTTTCAAAATCACTTTCTTTGTAAGGCTCACTATTTCCAGAGAGCAGTACACTTTCCTAATTATTGCTGATGTTTTAGCCATTATTGAACCTCTCATGACCTTCTACAGAGAAGAAAATTGCACTGGGATTTGAAAATGAACAAGTTACTTGTGAAGTAAAATAAATCAAAAAGTAAGGTTTATATAGCAGCCTCCCCATATGCCAGATACATTTAAAAAGCTTTCTTATCATTGGAAAAACAATTACTTTCACTGTATTTTACATCTGAAGATCTCTAGTGAGAGAAGATGTGGTTTGTTGTCAATGGCTGTTCTATTTAAACTCTGCACAAAAAGGAAAAATTATGCACCATGTTTATGGCAGATTAAAAAAAAGAAAAGGAAATGTGGGAACGGATATGAAGTGCAGCTGAAAAGACATACCATGGCCTTAAGAACAAAGCAAACACATAAGATGCAAAACTAGGTCTGTTGTCTGTAAACAAAACCTTTATTTTTGGAGGGAAAAAAGAAATCTGTGTCAAAAGTTTATGTTACCTTTGATAAAAATGAAATATTCAAGCAGACCAGGGGATTCCAGTGATTCACAGCATGTCACTTTTTATCCATGAGATGCATGATGAGGTGTTCATGACTTTCCATTGCTGAACAGTAGAATTATCCAGGGAGGAAAGTGTGTTTGGTTTTGGCAAAGCCTCACTGGCTACTTTTTTACAGAACCTTACAGTTAGGTTCATCTGAACAGGCTCAAGTTAGTGGCAGAGAGGTGTTTTTTGGATTAAAATCAAAGTCTTCTCAACTTATGCTCCAGAGAGAGCCAAAACCAAGTTGGGCTCACTTTGGGTGCCAGTTACAGCTTGTGTGTGCTGATCTTACACCCAAGATAAGTTCCTACAGCTTTAGAGCAACGTCTGTGAGTCCCAAAGGGGGAGATAAGAATGAGGGAAGTGCAGATGTTCCTTCTCCTTTGCACATCTTTTGCTGGGGGTGGACAGTGGATCATATAGAAATTGGCAGGTACTCATTGCAGCTGTCTGAGTTTGGCCATTCCCTCTCCCTCCACCCCCAGCTCCTTCTCCTTCCAAGTAGCAAATGGAGCATCTCAGGGAAACAGCTGACCTGCAAAGCCCACGTCAGGTACATGGGCTTTCTGCTGGGGCTGGTCATTCCTCTGCCTCCGTCGCCTCTGCCAAACGAAATAATTCCTGTCACGTGTGAATTCCTCTTCCAGTGCTGATTCTTGGCGTTGCTAGCCTCTTAACCACTTCTTTCAGCTGCGAGAGAATCAGCCCAGCTTCTGAAATTCTCTGACTTGCTCCAGGTTTCTTTTAAAAAGAAAGGGGCTGCTCTTGCAACTGCTGTTTCCAGGCAAGCAGAGGTAGCCAAGCCTCTTCCCTGAGTTTACCCTAGGTACTGGGCTAGCTTAGAAATTGAAATAGGGAATTCAGTCCCGTCGTGCTCTTGTCTATTCCCAGCTGGCTGCAAGAACTGAATGCAGCTGTAGGGCTCCTCACAGACATTCCATCTCAGCAGCCCCAACCAGAAACCTGGGTTCAGGTTTTTTCACACCAGTGGTCAGGCTTCCTCAGAGGAAGACACCTCCCGCAGGTCAAGCATGAGCCAACCTCACCGCTTTAGGAAGACAGGCCTTCTGTGGAAGGAGATGGATGTGGAGACAGCTGGCATAAAGTCATTAATGCCCCTCAGCAGTTCCCTGGGACACATCAGTGTTGGTGCCCCTTTCTCAGCTGCACTTTGCAAGGGACTTCACTTCCAGGGGAGCTGCTCCACTGGAAGTAAAAAGCTGGAGCTCTCTACACAACTCAGATTAGGCTGCTGGACAGAGAGGTCTCATCCCAGCTGGGCTCCCTCTCAGTGTAAATTCTGGGCATCATTTTTCTTTCCTTTTCTAGCAAAGGTGGCTCTGTTGGCACAGGTGGAGGCAGTGTGGATGCTCTGATGTAAAGGGTGAACGGTGTGGTCTGCAGCACCTGTTGGTTGACATTAAGCATAAGAAGACATGAAGTTTTCCATTTTTCTTAAACCGAGCCTGTACTCATTAAGCTACCTCTTAGGAAAAAAAAAAAAAGACATTAACATGGAAGGTCTTCAAATATCAAATGGAAACACTGACATGGTAAACATTGTGCCACTCACTGCAGTTTTTTCCAGAGCAGAACTGGCTCTTAATATCCCCATGCTTTGGCAGATTTTCAAAGCAAGCAGAAGAGAGAGTTAAGGGCCTCCCCTGAGACTCCTCTGACACCAAGTTGTGGACAGGTCCATTCCAAGCTGAAGGGGATCCCACCATGGGTCATAATGTACGAGTCAAATTTAAAAAGCAGCCACTTAGTAGGAAGCAGCTCAATGGGGACATTTGGTTTTGGAAGACTGAGCTGCAAAATTTAAAAAATAGCCTTGCACTTTGGAGCTTTGAACTGACAACCAGTGTATAATACCCTACGAGCAGAATATGAAAGGAAAAATTCTTCTTTGGGTGGAATGTGTGGGAAGTTTATGCCTCTGACTTTGCCTCTGAATCTTGAATATTCATTCCCCCTGACCTTTCTACATCATGCATGTTCCAGAATCTGGAATCTGCTTCCACATCAATCTAACTTTGAACAAAAAAGTAGTTTTGATAATTTTTTTAAGTAAGGATATTAACTTACAGTTTGGATTTTCTTCATAAAAGTATTCACAAGTTCTTTTTTTCATGCTGACCTTTGGCTCTGGGCAACGATGCAAATAACCTTCCTGCCAACTTACTGATGTAAAAGGGGAAAAAGTGGGGGGAGAGTGTAATACTACTGTCCTAGGAATTGGATCCAGCTGGCTTTCACAAATACAGTCAGCCACAGGGGTAGAGGGGAAGAAAAAAAAAACCTCCAAACTTAAACATAAAAGACATGATTTCAGAAGGTGTTGTGCACCTACAGCTTTTCTGCATTTGAACTGAGTGCTCTGCATATTTGGAAATCAGTCCCAAGAGTGGAATTGTTCTGTGTCAATGATATTACAGGAGAGCTATTCCTGATTCACTGGGTCACTCCCTCACATTTTTCATGTAATCTTAAGGTTCTTTTAGGTTGGAATATATGGGTTGATTCCTTGAACCTTTCTTTCATACGTATCTCTTCCCTATTAGCTGTGTCAGAGGAGGTTTAGGTTGGATACCAGGAAATGGTTCTTCACCCAGGGGGTGGCTGGGCACTGGAACAGGCTCGCCAGAGAAGTGGTCACAGCACCAGCCTGACAGCATTCAAGAAGAGCTTGGACAATTCTTTCAGCCCATGGTGTGACTCTTGCGGTGTCCTGTGCAGAGCCAGGAGTGGGACTCCGTGGTCCTTGTGGGTTCCTTCCAACACAGAACATTCTATGATTCTATAAAACCCTCTTTTCTCTCTTCCCTGTTGTTCTCACCTTATTTGTTTCAGCCACTGGTGTGATACTTGTGGGGAAAGTATAATCTCAAAGTCCTGGGATCCTGGATTTCACAATACATAAATAAAACAGCTCTGTGGCTTCAGCTCGATTTTTTGGGTTTTTTTTTTTGATGCATGGTGTAATGGCTCTTGTGGCAAAGACCTACATACAACCCATGGTATCAATCCAGAGATGAACAGATTGAGAGTGGCCTTGGGGAGAATGACTTGGGGGTGCTGGTGGGTGAGAGGATGGACATCAGTCAGCAATGTCAGCCCAGAAAACCAATTTTATCCTGGGTTGCTTTAAAGGAATCATGGCCAGCAGGTCGAAGGAGGGGACTCTGCCCCTCTGCTCTGCTCTGGTGAGACCCCACCTACAGTGCTGTGTCCAGCTCTGGGGTTCCCAGCAGAGAAAGGACATGGACCTATTGGAGCAAGTCCAGAGGAAGCCACACGGGTGATTAGAGGGATGGAGCACCTCTCCAAGAAAAGGCTGAGAGATGTGGGATTGTTCAGCCTAGAAAACGGAAGGCTTTGGAGTTGATTTAATTGCAGCCTTCTAGTACCTGAAGGGAGCCTACAAGAAAGGTGGGGAGAGACCATATACAAGGGCATGTAGCAACAGGACAAGAGGAAACGGCTTCAGACTGAAAGGGACTAGATTAAACATTAGGAAAAAGTTCTTTACTGTGAGCGAGATAAGGCACTGGGACAGGTTGCCCAGAGAAGTTGTGGATGCCCCATCCCAGCTAGGATGGATGTGGCTCTGAGCAACCTGGTCTAGTGGAAGGTGTCCCTGCCCACGGCAGGGGGGCTGGAATGAGATGTTCTTTAAAGTCCCTTCCAACCCAAACCATTCTGTGATTCTGTGATTAGCTCAGCTGAGGGCACCAAGTTCATTTTGTATGTCTTACACTCCAGGAGAGCCATAGCTGGGAAATAGTTATTAAGTCTCTTTTTTTGAGCTGCTAATCTAGGTGCGAAAACTTTCCTTATCTGACATCATTTACCAGAAGTTCTCCCTGAAGTCTCCAGCAGCATCATTTCTGCCTCGGCATCAGGTGGCAGGCACTGAGAGCCTAATCTGGGCAGAGAAAATCAAACTGCAGATGAGGCACGTTTCTGCTGACTGAGACCATAGCAGCAGGCAGCCCGGGAGTTTCCAGCCCTGCTCGAATGCCCTGCAGCTCTGTCAGAGGTGGGTTGGTTTGTGAGAAGGAGCCAGGGGCATGCCCAAAGCTGGATGCTCGCAGAGGGACTGGGTTTGCAGAAGGGAGCAGCGCACATGGATGCTGTGTGCTTCTCAGCACAGCTGCAAGGCTGCCACCCTAAGGCCAGAGGGATGCACTAGAGCATCACTTTCCTTCCTCTAAAGGCTCACACAGTTATTAACCACGATCTTAGGGGGGCCGTGGGTCTGCACAGCTTCTGCATTCATTCCCACAGCAGCCAGCCTTGCTTCCACGTTTCAGAAAAGAGACGGTGGCAGTAGCATTTTAAGGAGATCCAGGGGGTGTAGAAGGAGAACAACCTCAATCTGGAAATACACTCCAAGGCTTTGCTGACTACCCAGAATTTGAGTTCAGCAATATGGCCTACCCCAAGCTTTAAAAAGTACTTGGATAAGTATTGGCAAGGTGATGAGATTAAATTAAAGTCATCAAATGGAAAGATAATAAGTGATTTCTATTTTTTTTTTCATTTTATTTGCCTTCTGATATTGCCTCAGTGCAGCTCATTTCACAGCTTTACTTCACAGCTGTGTTTTCTCATCAGTCTTTTAGGACCTTTAAGAAAGAAACATGAAAATACTGAGCAATAGGAAAAAAAATCTGGAGTCACAGGCTCAGAGGACGTGAGTCACGCTGACCCTGATGACTTTAAAAAAGACAAGAGCCAGAACACTCAGCTCTCCCTTCTTCCACATGCTCAGGTCTTGGCTGAAAACAAAGGATTTGTGAAAAGCCACTGAGAGCTGTGGGTGAGGAGTGGATCCCAAGCCTCAAGTTCAGTCCATGGGAACCGTCTGCCATTGTGTGCTGCCTGGTGCAGCTGAGGGATGGATGCAGTGCCTGGTGGGATGTGCAGCTTGGGAAAGCAGGCACCTCCCCTCTGGAAAGAACCAGGGGCAGACAAGCCATGGTAGATATTGGGAACCACGAATGTGTCAGCTCTTGCTTAGAGCTGGGCAAACATGGAGTCTGTTTGGCTGGAATGCTGGAGATGCTTTTCGTCAAGTTTCTGTTGAAGGAGAAATTTTTTTTTTCACAAGCTCTGATTTTAGGTCTCATTTGACATTTGCTGAAGGCAAAGGATGTTGTCCCATGGACTTTGGCCCTAAAGTTTATTTGCTTCATAGTACACTGTCCACTGGCTTTTATCAGTGTGCTCCAAGTAGTCACGAAAGGGCCTGTGCCAGATCCCATCTTAGTCCCTTTGGTGCCATTTTGTTCTGCACAAGTCTCACCAAAACTGAAATCTGCATTTTTAATGTTATATAAAGCTTTTCTTGTTGAAACTTCTTTTCAGGGTCCTGCTTCCTAAAACAGACCAGGAAGAATGAAGGTAAAATTATTATTTCAGGAGTGAGATGAGAGGAGAGATCCTCTCTTTCAAGTTTGATTTCCTGGTGTTTCATAAAAGCGTACCCTCACATCTTCAAGTTTTATTTAGCATATATTATTTTCACTTAGGGGGTCTTGTCAAACCATTATTTTGAATGACTGAAGTCTTTATTTTGCTTCTTAGACCAGAGATAGAATTTTCTTTCTTATTTTGCTTCCTCTCATGCAAGCCCTTTAACCGAAACGCCGAATCTAACTGCAATTTAATGTAACACTTATCTGCACTGCTGTTCACACTGTACGAGGTAATTTCCAAAGGTCAGAGCAGCTGGATTCCATTACAGAAATGCAGAGAACTCAAAATAGCCTTTGTAAATATATTTTTTGAGGAATTCAGGCAGCTGCCTTCGACACCCCTGGGCCCTTATTGTTTCAGAATGCTTTAGTATCAGCCTAAGGTCAGAAATTACTAAATTGCTCCTCCTCCTCCCCCAGATAAGAAATTTCCTTTGGATGAACATTAAGAAATTGTCAAAAGCAGAGACATTTCTGCTTTTGCATTCTTAATCATAAGTTTTATTGCAATAAGTACTAAATCAAGAAAACTTTCTTCCATGTGTGTTCAAGAACCATTTCCACTTCTTTTTTTTCTACACATATGACATTTGTTTTACAATGCTGCAGTTTACAAATCAAATAGTTTCTCACAGAGATAGTATGTTTTTATTCCATTTGTCCTTTTTCAAATAGTCCAAACGTCTGTGGTTTTGTCATTAAAAGTCCAATTGGCAGATATATACGGAAACTTTATGTTTTCCAGCTGGGCAACTACCAGTTACACACACTCATTATTATTCATATTATCATTATAGTAACCGTGGAGGATAATTCATGTGGCTTACTCAGTCAATATTCAGTAATCTACAGCAGATACTGTCCTGAAACTGTTGGAACTGAATTCTCCTTCAGCTGTGAGGACATTTCCAAATGCATCTGAGCCTCCTGACTTGACCTTTCTTTTAGAACAAAGCTAGTGACACCTCTGACCTCAAATTCTGGAAGTTGCTAGTGATTTTAGATACTTTCCTTCAGGAGGAATATCCTCAGTTTGGAATATTTTCTTGCTGAGAAGGAATGCCTGGTGTTTGTTCCTCCCATAGTAGTTCTACCTACCTGTAATTTTACTGACTGCATTGAAATAGTTTTTGACCACCCTGTTGACAGAGGAGGGGTAGGATCTCAACCCCAGTGTGAATGTTTTAAATCATGCTGTCTTTTCAGTGGGGTTTTCAATTGCTGTGAAAAATTCTAAATCCCCAAAGCTTTATTTTCCCCCTTCTCTCTGTAGCTGTAAATGGCCACACAAAGAGTTCTCACTCTTGGACTGAAGTGTTGTGTGCCATGCCATAAATCACTGAATGAACGAGTCTGTCAGAGAAGATGAGCAGACTCTAAACCATAACCATCCTAGTGGGTGGTACCATTATCCTGGGCTAATTTATTGTAAAGCTTCAGCTGACAGGAGCAGATTTCTGTGGTCTGACATAGAATAGTTTATGAAGGATGCCAGAACTCTTCTATTTAGTTACTTCTGTAGTATTCATATCATGACCCTATGCTATATGAAAAACATGATCGTGCAATTTGTGAGGCATAAAAACCTTAAGACTCTAAGACTTTGGCTATCTTTTACTTTTTTTTTACCATTGTGGAAAGGCAATTGATGAATGGACACCTAGAAAGGGTTTTATTATGGGGATAGTAAAAGCAGCACCAAGTGCCATGAGAAAACACGAAAGCAAACTCTTCTCTCCCAATGGAAATGAGGCCTCTGTGTGCATAGGCCCCATTTCCATAGGCTTTTGTGGAGTTAAATACTTGGCTGGAATGAGCTCCTATGTAGGAGAAAATTGGGTGGATGCAGATGGATTTTTCCCTTGATTTGCAGTCTGTGAGGCAAGCAGATACATCCAGCTGTTCTCCTGTTCCCCAGGAACTGTGGTTGTCCAAGCTGAGAAATTCGCCTTTCTAGATAACTCGGCAAAAATAAACCCTGCAGAAGCAGCGAGGAGGGAACAGAGCCCATCATCCATCAGCTCCCAGGGCCAGCAGCAGGGTGCTCCAAGGAGCTTTCCTGGTTGATATTTGCATCCCATCTGCAGCCCACCTTGGCTTTTAAGGACAACATTTTGGAGAATTCATGGAGTTAACAACGAGGCTCGCACCTCTTTAAACATTTTGCTTCCAGTTCAATGTGTTACCCTCCGTTAGGTCGATCTACTGTGGATGGTGTTCTCAACTAAGAAAAATGTAAAAGGCATGATATTGATGGAGTTCCTGGCAAATCCTTTGATTACATTCCCTGACACTCAACAGATGTCTGCAACCCACATGGCAAACATCCATAGAGGCAGTAGCTCACTACAGCTCTCGATATGAAGAAGTGATATATAGTATTTAATAGAAATAATCTATTATGTATTCAACACTCCCACTTTTTTGGGATAATTTTTTCAGCCAATAAATTGAACAGCTTAATTTACATTTTATTATAAATCTTATCCAAATGCTTGAAACTTCGTTATCAGGGACCTTTGGACTTTGAAGAACCATAAAATGAACAAGGCATGACTTGTTTTTAAAGATAAAATTGAAAATTAAACCATTGTTCATTGCAGTTATGCATTCCAGGCCATGAATGTAACAGTGAAAGTAGAAAGGAAAAATAATCAGAAGCATTTAAGTGTTTTCTGAAATCTGAATTCAAAACTGCATTTGCAAGCATTTTTATTTCTTTTTAATGAGCATTGCCTAAAGTCCAGTTTCTGTACAGTATCCATGAAAAACTCCAGCTGCATCCACGATTATCACATCTCCCCTGGATGTGTGTTCTCGTTGCTGCTGTACCCACAGCTATCATAAAGTTGCTGCCGGCAACTGCTGGTTTCTTACTGGTGCCCCGGTAAAGTTCAAACCACAACTGTCACAAAACCAAGTGCTAAAATTTGTCTCCCTCTCCCAGTGGAAAGCAACATCTTCAGTATGATGCCTATACTAAGATAATTCTAATGAAAATACATTTTTAAACCTAATTTCTACATCTTAATTTCTACATCTACGTAATAAAAGTCTTTTTATGCATCTATATATGTTTCTATTGACACTCAATATTGAACAACAGCCTCAGGTATGGAGATTTCAACATCTGTTATCAGAAATAAACCTCAGTATTATGTATTAATGGCTTTGAGCTCTACACTAATAAATATCTCTTCATCATTATGTATGAAATCTGCTGCAATCCATGAGCAATGTTGTGGTGAGAGAAATAAGATCAAGGATGGAAACTGAGCTAATATTTATGAATGAGTATTTAAAGATATTTTTGTTCTTCTTATTCTGAGAGTGTAAAATATAGCGTGCCTAGATAGAAATATACTCTTAGGAGAGAGGTAGAGCCAACCTGCTTGACTATGAATTATGATCATTCTTTCTTCCACATTATACCCATCCAGTATCATGGCACTTTATTACTATCATTATTATTACTATTATTCAGCAGATATAGTAGTATTTTCCTTTCTGTGTGACAGTGGGTATCCTTAGCCATGTAATACCTCTTGAATTTTCATTAGGATTCACACAAGAACTGCCCAAACATTGTGGAAAGAGTTCACAAGTGCTCCATTTACTCTGGATAACACCCAAATCTTTGGGGTGCTTAAATTTTCATGTATTTAGAGAAAAAATGTAAATTGTCTAAGCATACCTTTTGGTTTATTCCAACAGAAATATATTTATACAAAATAATCAGCGTATTTACATTCATTGGATCTAACATTTCATGGTCACACACTATCAAAAGTCCCCAATCTGTTTGTTCATCACACTTAGTAACACCTTGTTTAACAGTGAGGGGAAGAAGAGTCTTATGAGGTCCCATTTATGATGGTTATAGTTGCACATGAAGAACTGAGAGTCACTAATAGAAAAACAACTGTTTATTCCCTCTCACATCTCACAGATAATATTGCTAGTGCATTTTCTCTGCTGCTGAGACCTGCAGAGACAGCCCCTCCTGATGTGCAAAGGAATACATCCAGCTTCTCACAAGAGTTGCCTGTTTTGAGGGTAACATCTTACTGCTGATCATATTTATTAAAACCAGGTACTTTGGAAATAAATTCATCACTCTGCCTGTCATGGTCTCATTGAAGAAAAATCTCTGCTTTACACATATCTTGCTTCTTGATTTTTTTTTTTTTCTTGGGGTTTCAAAATGTTGTGACAGGATTAGACCAGATGTGTGAGGAGTTTGGTCATTACCAGCTGTTGCTCTTGATGAGCATTTGAAAATCACGTAGGCATTCTAATCAAGTGTCTTTGCTGGAAGTCCACAAGGAATTCTTTGTTACTCACACTATTTTCTTCAAAATATAACAGTTCCTCATGGGACAATATTTAGGCTTTTTTTGTTGTGTAATGTTTGTAGTATTTGTTTTCATTCCCAGTCTTAGAAAAACTCCGGCGTGACCTTTTATCCTGGAGTTACTTGTTATACAATATTCTGCATCAGTTCAAAGTACAGTGGAATAAATTAGTTTCAAGAGGCCAAATAGTTCGCACGTGTTATTTGGATACATATCACATGTTTACACCCTATTCATTATTAACAGAGGACAGTAATTATGTGCTTGACAGCACTGGCAAAGCTTCATAAAAGCATGTAAGTTGTATGTGAGAGAGACCACCATGTTTTTTTCATGTTCCTCATGAAACAGTGGTAATGAAAACTTCCCAGAACAGATTGCTCCATCTCCTAACAGCGGAGCTCTGCACCAGGGGTATGGGAGTAGATAAGTGCCCTGGTCCTGCAAGGCTGAAGTCAATGACCAGTTTGATTTCAGAGGGGGTGGCATGGCAGATGACAGATTCCATGTTTTCCCAAGTTCTTTTGGTTTAGTAAGGACTGAAGGAGATGGAGCCCTAGGAAGAAATGCCCAGAACTCTGTGCAGGATTCACCCCTGAGTCTGACTCCTCAGAGACCAGTCTGCAGCAGAGCTGGAGCATGAGTCTGAGGTGGCTGGTCTTGCTCTACACACAGTAATGTAGCCACTATTTGAACAGGGATGCAGCCAGGCTAGCTAGGCTCTTTTGCAAGTGAATTCCTTGCAAGAAAGTAAATGTATCATGTCATTCACTCTCAAGCACTCAATTTCTACCTGCATTGCACCAGGAGCTGCGTTTCTGGTTGTATTATTTGTGTGAATGGCTGCAATGTTTTCATTCAAACACAACCTGGTAGGTGATATGAATTCTAGTGCAGCTAATTGATAAAGCCAGTAAAGATCATTAAGAGTGCACCTTATACATCTGCGATATGCCCAGCACCATTTTGTTTTTTTTCTTTCCTGAACCCTCTTTATATTTTCCCTATGTTTTAGTATGGAACAAGGCTGCAAGTAGATTCCTGTTTTCTGATCATGAAAAGCTCCAGATTTCCTCTGGCACCTACTGCTCCCTAATACCTTAGTAGATGCCTCAGACTGCTCACTCTCCTCTTTGATTTCTGTAATTTGGAAGTTCTTCCAAGGCTGGAAGTATTTCTAGCGATAATATGTAAACATGTGACTATCCTGATAAAGATTGAGAAACAAGGATGCAGATCCCAGCCTGAATGACGCTGCTGATGTTTCACACTATCCCTGCATGTTACGCTGCATTTTTAAATGGGATCATAGTGGGTATGAAAACACTCTAGGCTGAGGTTTAGGCAGTGAAGTTCAGAATCAAAATCAAAGGTCCTGGCAAACGCCCAGCAGCTTCAGCCACTGAGTCTTTGCTCAGGTCCAGTGTGACAGCTGTGGTCTGTTCAGTGAGTGTATCCAGGGCTGTGCTAGCAAGGGGTCCTGGGGATCCCTGACCGTGGACTTTGTACATGCTGGGAACAGGGCTGACACTTCCTTCAGGTTCCAATATAAGAAACAGTGCTGTGGGACTTCCTACTGGGGATGAGCCCTCCAAGAGATGCTCTCTTTGAGGCGGTCCAGCTGGGCCAGCATCTGCTATCCCTCTCCTTGCTGTGATCTTCTCTAGAGGGAAACAGTGAAGCCTGATGATGAATGAGGTGGATTGGGAATCAGGTCTCCTGAGGACTCTTCCAACAGCAGGATGCATATGGCATGTGAGCTGTTAACAGGTGCTCTCTGAACTGGAGATACAGATGGCTCCATCTGTGTTTATGAGGTCTCTGAGCTCCGCTTGTCTCTGTCACATGTATTTAATTTCCTGTACAGCACTCACTTTAAGCCATAAAGGTTGTATCTGTGTTGTTTTGGAAAAACACACTTGACAGCACCTGGAAGACCACATTCCCTCACCAACTGCACTCCCATGTCCTGGGAGCTCCCCACTCAGGTGCTGCAACCACGGCTTTTTCAAAATGCTGGGAACAAATCAGCTCTTCAGCCCCCCTAAGTGCTGGGCTGCCTCTGCTGGCATGGGAGTGCCACAGGGAAGGACTCCCATGCAACTCCCAGCAGGCAAGCTTGCTCCCATGAGCTGCTGCTTCTCCAAAAGCAGAGCTTGAACATGGAAGTTAAGGCAGGCAAAATGCAGAAATCTGTCGAGTAACCAGTCACGTGTGACTTTTGGTTGATGCTGGTCAATCTCGGTGTATTTTCCCACTGTGATTTTTGACTGACTCACTTTCAACTCCAGCTCAAGCAGAGGGGTGGAGGAGAGAGAAAGGGGATATTGTACAAGAGCTGTTGCTTTTGCACGCCATCCTGCACCCTGTACCCACTCACTTCGCTTGCCACCGTCTTTGCGTTTCTGGACCAAAACAAAAAGTGAGATGAAAGCAACTCCACAGAAGGAGGAAAACCCTGGTTTGGACCACTCACAAGCAAGTGTATTTCTGAAAACCATTTCAAAATCACATGGGGCTTCTTGAGTTCATGAGGCTGCTCCTCAGAAGAGCTGAATTCATGACAGACACTCTGCTACAGTGACTGCCAGCAGCATGTAGGGACAAACCTGCAGACATTCTGCCACCCCTATCACTCAGTCTCTGGATGCCGCTGTAGTCAATAGTCATTTAATATTCTCAACTTCACATTCAGAATTGGCACATTTATCAAATAAGCTGAGTTCAGTGACATGATTCAGTAGGCAAGACCATGGTGTCTTCCATCCAAGTGTTTTCTGAATCACTTCAACCTTCATCTCTGTTGTTTGTGGAAAGACTGGAAAGTAGGTTAATTGCTTTGAAATGGAAATGAAAAAAAAACCAACTGGATTTGTTTTGTAAATTTGAGCTTAACCTTTTTCTGTTTTTTCCAACACTGTCAGGAAAATCTGGAATGCCAATCTTCTAAATAATTGTATCACTGCCGTAAAAATCATTCAAACAGTCTTCTATTTATTTGGTTGGCTTAGCTGTGCTTCAATTCAGGTGTTGAAATCTGAAGCCTAGAAAAAACAACACCAGATAACAAACCACAGGCCTTTAAAATGATAATTGGCTTAAAACTACAATTTTTCTATGTACTTTGCTGTATGATGTACCAACTCAACCCTCCTGAGATATCCAAATCTAAAGTCTTTTCCAGACTTTGACATGAAGTTACTGGGCCTGATATGTGTTACCTGTAGGTTGAAAACATTATATCTAAAGAGAATCAGAAAAAACACAATCAAGACAACACTACAGGAGATGGAAAAGCAAAATGTGTCTTCCCATGCTGTTCAACATTAAAAACAAAACAAAACAAAAAAAACCCCAGCCCACAAAAAAAGCCAAACCAAACCAAACCAAAAGAAAACAAAAAAACAAAACAAAACAAAACAAAACAAAACAAAAACAAAACAAAACAAAAAAAACGCTGTTCAATAATGCCACTGGGGACACCTTTTTTTTTTTTTTTTTTGGGTCCTAGCTGGTATGCCTGGTATGCTTTGGTGACGCCACAGTGGTAATATGGCAGATACAAAATACGAGAACTCTTAAAAAATTACCAGGTTTATGCTCCATAGGAAGCTCACCCCTTTCTAACTGAATGAATGCTACTATGGCAACAAATTAACTAATAAAAGTAAATTTTTTATTCTAGAATTTCGAAGAAATAAGACTATATGGTGTCATATGGGTTCAGATATGTTTAGGGCTGAAGTAGTGATTAGGTCATCCTGTCTGGCTTGCAAATCACACATCCTGTAATTTCTCTTCTTACCAAGCCAGGAGTTTGCATCTGACTGCAAGACACCTCTCAGAGAGCATTCAGTGCATCAAGAGAAGGAAAAAGCAGCCTGTCCCTACTTCTTTGTTTTATTATTTAATCAGCTTTGTTGTTAAAAAAAAAAATTGTCCGGTTTCTACTTTGAATTTACTTAGCTTTAAGTTTTCAGCATAAGTTCTTGTTAAACTTTTCTCTAGTAGGTGACCTCTTCTAGGTCAACAGAACTATTAATTCTTTCTTTCCTTCCCTCCCTCTGTGAGAGTTACTTACATGCTGTAATCAAATATTTTCTCACCAGTAGGCCCCTTTATTTTTTGTTGCAAAAGAATATTTCTGTGGTTCTTTTTGCCACCAAACTTAGTCTCATTGCATGTCAAAGGATTTTAATATTCTTTTCACTAAAACAGCCAGTTACTTAAATACACTCAGCTACAGGCCATCAAAGAGGTGTCTATTTAAAGAATATTAATTACATACCAGTTACAATACAATATGCTCAGAATAAATCTGCTGGGGGATCTAAAACTTCATCTTTGGGTTTTTGAAGGTGATTGCTTTGCCACTTGAGCTAATGGCATATTTTGCTGGGTCAGCCTGGAAGAGGAGCTTTATATCTTTACCTCCATCTCCTTAAACAGTGTTGCCTTTCACTCCCGTAAAAGTGGAATTCTCAGCGGGACCTTCTTCGAAACACTAACAATCTCCAAAACCTTCTTGGGAACATGATATGACCATAACTTGACAGCAAGCTCGAAGCTGCCCAATAAATGTTTGCAAGCCTGCCATAAACTCTGCTTCTAAAAGTGCACTTCATGCTGGGCCAGAGAAGTGCAGAGGAAATGACAGGAGAGAGAAAGGGCTGTGCTCAGCCCTGGAGAGTGACCCCAGCAGCACTGACTGCACATACCTCCAGCACCCTGGAGCAGAGGCAGCTCAGTTTCATCTCCTTTTTTCTCCTTCCCAGCCCTGAAGTGCTCACAGGGCTGAGGGCACTCTTCGGGTAAAATGTGGAGGTGCTCCAATTTTTCTCTTGTTCTTGATGAACTAAGCAAACAGAGTTTGTTTCAAAGGTATGATTAAATGTTGTGGGTCCTAAGAGCTCATAGGAACCCTTCCAGGTTTCTTCCAAGGGTTCTTTTGGATATATGGGATATCAGTAATGAAATCATCCTAAACACACTGCTGGTCTGTGTGCTGTGAGCTGGTGCTGCTCAAACTCAGCTGATGTCAGCAGCTCAGTAGGGGAGTTTTCCTCTGCAGAACCCTGGTAAGGTTCTTCGTGGGCATTAAGGTTTAGCTACATATTTCTCTTTGTAGAATCAGCCTTTCTGGGACAACTAAGGCTCTTATAACCATGAGTCAAGATTTGCTCTTTAGTTATTGTTGATTTACTGTTTAGTTATTGGTGATATACTGGCTCCAGAGGGAAAAACACCTACGCAAAAGAAAACTCTGAAATATGATAAAAAAAGCCACAACAAACAACCAAACCAACCACCACCCCCCAAACCTAAAGCCTGTAGAAAAGTAGAAGTCCAGAGTCCTCTTATCCCTTGCTCTGTTACCAGACCATTGTGGCCACCACAGCTTAAGTTTCTTTCCATACAAAAATCCCATCCTCAGCCTGGCTGAACTTGGGCTTCCTCTTGTATAGCGATATATAAAGTAGAATTTTAGGCACAGCTATAAATAAGGCTGATTCATTTACTGTACTTAAAATTGTGAACATTTCAAAGAAGCAGCCATTTAAGGGATCCTCTTGGGGTCCATTAAAGTATGGAAATATTATAATGACTATTTTGTCAATGGGGAAGTAAGGCACTGTGAGTTTAAGTGATGACACAAGATGTTCATAGGGAAGTGAATACCTTAGCGCAGATTTTGTTAATCCTAGTCTAGCACCTCAAGCAAGAGAGCAACACTCTTGATTTGCTGCTGGGAGCTGGGATCCAAACTAGTCTTTTTCATAAACATGTCCACATCCTTAAAAAAGAAGACATAGCAATAAAAAGTAGCTACACAATATTTATCCTTTATGCTGAGGCCAGCACATTTGAATTGATTTTAATTTGTTAAAAAATTAAAAATACAGTCTACCTTCTATTCAGAAAAATGAAGCTTTGAAACTGAGACAGAAACTTGATCTTTTGAGAACAGCTATAATGCTTAGAAAAACATACCATACATGACTCAGTACAGTTTATCTCTGTATTCAAAGGTATGCACCAGTCAAAGTCAAATGACTCTGCTTCACATTCATGCATGATAGGTTTCTGCTTCAGTAACCATGCTAAATAAGTTTAAGAAATGAGACTGCTGAGCCTGGTTTTCGGTTTGCAAAAATACCCAAGAAGTCAGTGAGTGTGCTTTTCAAGAAATTTAAAATAGAGACCACTCAGAAATGGCACGAGTATTTATCAATTAGAATTACTAGAAAAGAATTTTTATGTTAAATAAGTAATAAATGTAAAGATTTCCAGAATTATGAAGGCCAAAGATCAATATATATTCTCTTTAGATCTAGCAACATTCATGGAAATGTGCTTTCCAAGCAAAAGTATTTTGTTCTGAGTCTTTGGCAAATTTCTTTTTCTAATCATTGCTGTGCCTACTAACAGCTGCAATCCTTTAATGTGTAGCATGAGAAGTAAATTCACAAAGTGGATTTAGGCACATAAGTTTCCAGCACGTCACTCAAAGTGTAGATCTGCCTCTTTCAATGGATGTACTTTTCTCTGAAAGTTTCCCAAATGTTTAAAGTGCTCCAAGTACCTGTAGTTTCATGTGTGCCATGCCTAGAATGTGAAAGTGGCAGCCACAATGGTTTTCTGCCTTTTTCCAGTGGCTTGTTCACAAAGTGCAGAGTCATTTAATGTGATCTTAAGATTGCCCCTGCATCTCAAAATACTGATTTTGGTGGGGGACGGGGCATGTTTTAATGTGGTGGCAAGGGATGAGGCAAGAGGGGCTCAGAGTATGCAACAGCTGGTTTAAAATACTCTGGTGTTACAGAAACTTAGAGAAAACCTCTCATTTACTGTGACCACATAGCTGACAAGCAGGAGGCTTGCACCCTCGTTTACCTTGTTGTAGGTTTCGTGTGCATTCATATCCTGAGCCTCAGGGAGGGAAGTGGGCCCAGAACGCCTGTAATCCCTTTGCATCTTCCTCATAATGTCCTTGGTCGAAAGCCTCTTCTGTGCAGGAAGCCAGCACTGCTCAATGCGCAACTTAAATCCCACTTAAATTGCTATGGCTTAGAGTCCCACTAAAATAGCTCCTGGGGCTCCCCCGCTCTATATGGGGATGAATTCCACACTTATGGAATTCCTCAGCATTTTCTCCCTTTAGTGCTCTTCTGCTTGCTGGCAGGGTAAATTAGTCTCTTCTGAGGACAATAGCCAGCCCTGGTACCCAAGCTTGTTTCCCATTTTAACATTAAAAGCAATTGCTATTAGAATTGGTATGATTGAATGCAATAAAACCTGCCATGCTCTAGAGAAGACAAATCAGTGCTGTGAATCACTTCACTTACCGTAAGATGAATTACATGTGACCATGACTACTAGGAAGAAGAACTTACCAGAAATTGAAGTATTGCCTGTTACACTTTGGAAATAATTATTGCTGGGGGTGATTTGAGCTTGGCTGGACTCACTGGAGAAGCTAAAGCATATTATTGTCAGAGTTCACAGAGTTTCAGTCTTGGCTCATTGCTACCCTTGCTCTGCATCATGGAACATATAGGAAAAATGTATAACAAAAGCCTGAATTCGCAGGAATATTTGTGTGAATGAGTCAACTGAATATCACCTGTTCATTATTTCTCTGATACACAGATGGTTAATGGTCATCTTCTGTTGTCCTCTCCTCATGAGATGATCTCTGCGATCAGTAGACCACTCAAACTAAGAAACAGCAGTGAACAAATTGATTTTTTTTCCATGTGCAAATGATCTGGGGTTGTATTAATTTACTTCTAAGATTTGAGATTTCCTTAACAATACTTCTTCTTTCCATTTGCATGGTAGTTCACAAAGGTAGTTTGGTTTTCTAACAAAGAGACACTCTTCTGAGCATCTGCATGCACTGATATTTTTATATATATTAGAACATTGTCATTAGAACCATCTTTAGAAAATCCTCTTTTTTTCTATAAAAACTTAGTCACATACTGATGTCCCATGGCTCAACTGACCAGTCTCAGACTACAGTTAATAGAAGACAAACAGCTGGAAATAGTTGCCTAAGCAGGTTCAAAAGTGTCGGGCATAACTTTGGAGATGGTGCCAGGGAGCTTTACATGATGCAGGAAACACAGGAAGGAAGTGAAACTTTGCAGTGGAGGAGAACACACGAAAATCCCCAGCACTGCCGGTCCTGCCTGAGCTCCAGCAGCTTGTCCCTGCTCAGCTCTCCATCACTGGGGCAGCTCCAGCCCCAAAACACCGGCGAGCACAGCACAAATGTGATAAAAGAGAGGAAACCCAGCTCTCCCTGGGAAGTGATCAGAGCACACCAGGCCTTTCACGCACTTGACCTTCCCCGGTGCTGTTTTTTATGTTGGTTGGCTTTTTTTTTTCCTCCCTTGGCCATTGAATATGTATTAACTGTTATACAACCCTTACCAAGTTTGTTATGTAAAATTCTAGAGATAAAACCTCAATCCAGGGCCCCCCTCTAAAGATTTCTGAACTTCCTGAGGGCTCTGGGAGCACATCCAAGGATTTTTATTGTTCCCAGAAGATATATAGAGATTATTTGTCATTTGGAGAATGTGTGTGTGAGAGTGTACTGGGGGGCTCTGCTGAGCACACTATTGTGTTGCTTTCCTGGGGAGAAGGTGGGATTCAAGGGTGACCTAAAACAGATGTTGATAAAAGAGAGAAAGTAGAAAATCAAAGAAAGAAAAAAGAAAGGGAGAAAACCCCTGAGATCAGCTAAGGATTACCAACTGCATTATCCTTTTTATGAGGGTGCCTTCAATATTACTCATCTGCAATAAGCTCCCATAGACCTTAGAGGTTTTCTTTTATTTTCGTGTATTAACAATACAGCAGCAAGGAGCTGACACTTGTTTTCCATATCAAGCAAAGTTTTATAAGTAATTTTGTGCTGGCTATCACCTCAGCTTGCATTTTACACTGAATGGTAATTCCATTTTTATGGACACTGTCAGATACTTTATTTTTATGGAGTTCCTCCTCAAAAAAAAAAAAAAAAAAAAAAAGAAACACAGATATTTAAGGGTCTCTTGGTGACCAGTCTCATCTTGGACATTGAACCTATAGATTCACAGGTGCAGATAACTGCTGGAGCACTTAATGGCTCTGAAGAGTGAAACCTTGGCCACGCTGAAATCAGTGGGAGTTTCTGTAGTGTGACCAGCATTTCACCCTGTGCATTTTATATTTACCTCATCCTCAGCTGGACCCTCATACACTCTGTGTTGACCCAAAAGGTCCACAGGCTTTCATAATCACCCCTGTCTGGTATGCCCAGAAGAGCTGGTAACTAAATAACATTTTCCTCTCTGGTGAATCTGCCTTTTTTTTTTCATCTGGCAAACTCATTTTTGTCTTATTGGTTGGCCTGGATTGTGAGCAACTGATGTGGATCCAAGGGGTATAATTCTCAAATATCAGCATATTGTCACAACATCCCAAAGAACTCGGGCTTTCTAATCACCTCTTAGGGTAATGGAATGACTATTTTGGGGACAGCATGCTGAAATAATGCTGGAGTCAGTATAATAAAAGACATTCCAAGGCTTTAATAACCACATTGGTGGCACAGTGGTAATTTCTATTTGCTGTGATATATTTAGAATCTGGAAGAGTATTACGAAACAGATTCCTATTTCAAGATATTTGGACACAGCAGCCTGTTAACATCCTTTTAAATCTTAAGTGTACAGTGCCACTGTTTCCTGAACTTACTGTGATTCGTTGCTACATTTTTAAACAAAAGGCATTCAGTTTTACTGAAAGTGGAATCAGATCCTGGTTGCTGGACTGAAGTCAGCCATCCCAGGGTGACTTTTGAGATGTTAGATAAGCAGCTCTTTGGAAGGCAAGAGGAAACAAAGAGAAAATACTGGAGGTCAAAAAGTTATAAACACTCATTTGAGGATATTTACATTAGCAATGTTCCTTTTGTGTATCTGCAGGAGGGCTGCTGTGTCACATCAGGACAAATATGACAAAACCTTTATCAGTTCAAGTCAGAGCAGCATTTGGGGAGTTTTGAGGGATCTGTTTCATCGGGGGAGTGCTCTGAACAGCCACAGGCAAATGGGCACATGCAGAGTGATACTGCTCTTAGGACGTGAAGTCATCCATATTTTCTGGTTCAAGTTGCATGTGGACCTATTATCAAAAGTGATGTAGGACTGCAGCAGGGCTCACTGTAGCAGCCTTCCCTCCAAGTGTTGAGTAAAGGAGATGGTCTATGCTCCACTCATCATGCAAAATTTGTGTTCCAGAGACAGCATTTCAATTCTCACTTTGAATTCTCAAAGGAATAACACTGAAACTCCACTCTTGGAAATGGCAGAAGGCAATCATGGCAATTATGACACTCATCTGAAGTTCCACCTCTGTCTCCTACCGATTTCTGATACAGATAATAACAATTTTTCACTGTTTGCCTGAGGGTTTTTATTTAATTTCACTTCATTAATATTTTAAATATTTCTCATGTGATGTTATATGAAATGTTGCAGAGACTCCTACTATTCTTTTTTTTTCTGTATTTTGCTGAAGTTTCTCATCAGGGAACTGTCTTTTTTTCTTTCTTCATCAGCTTTTTACTCATTACCCCGTTTCTCATCCCTTTTGGTGCACAAGTTGAAGTTACACATGCTACAATCCTATCACAAGGAAACTTTTTTTTGCAGTATGCTGGGGTAGCAAAACCACTTGCTTCTGGAGCTGATGTTTCACATGCCATTTCTTGCAGTGCTCAGGGGAGGAGATTAGTCATCTCTCCTGATCCGAGTGCATTAAGCTTTTGGAGTTGTTTTTCCTCTGCCTCAGCATGATTCTTCTCTATCCCCTTGTTTCTGTCAGCCATCTGGCAGTGCTCTACCCACCTCTTCTCTGCTAGTTTCCATTTCCTGAAGTCACAGGCTCCAGAAAGTGTTGGGTTCCAGTGTGCTGAGCCTCCTCCGTGCTGATATTTGGGAATTCTGAAGCCCAGTTGACTTCATGTTCCGGGTATATTAAGGTTCTGAAATTTCTCTTCCTGAAATAAAGAAATCTTGGTTATGGGTCTGTTTGTTTCACTTTCTGTGTAATTTAAACTGACTCAATTTGTGATCAGTTCGATCCAGAGTTATTTTCTATGACCAGCACTTTCATAATGTCATAACTGCTTGCAAAAACAGAGTGGCTTTTGTGACTGCCTTTTGCCTTATGCTGTGTTTGCATTAATGCCCTTGGCTCGAGCATCAGGGATGGAACCTGTGAGTCTCTCCTTTGCTGTGGTCCTTTGTAATGTATAGCTGGGCTCATGCAATGCTCTCTGCACGGCAGAATAGGGGAGGTTTAGCTGCACAGCGGGCATCTGTCTGCCGCCTGGCAGGCACAGCCGCAGAAAGAATACTACTTCAGTTCTTCCCTGAAAGAGATAGCTTTCAAGTGGCAGCTAGATGCTTGTCTTGGCTACCTGATACCTAGGCTTTCACCCAACAGCTGACATCAGCTAGAGCATGGAAACTGCAGATTCAAATATCAATGCGTTCTTCCGAAAAGCTTCTTAGATCTGTCACTCACTTTTTCTCGCTGGCCTGACAGAGCCTATTTGTTGACTCTGCAAGTCATGAAGAAAGGCCCACTTATTTTCTCTAACCATTATATACTGAATGCTTAATGTTGTTCAGTCATATTCGTTCAATTAAAAAAAAAATCACATTGGAGTGGTTCTTCATCATGCCCAGTAGAGCACATTATCACAGTAGGAGTCAAGAACTGGTGCAGCAACATAAATGTCTTGAAAATAGCCTTTTTTGACTGAGCAGGAAAGTTTGCCAAATTTGAAAAATTCGTAGCAAGTTTTTCTGTCCTCTGAAAAAATCATCATATCCAAAATTTCTGTTTTGCTATCATTTGACAAATAACAAGTTCCTTTCTTTTATTGGGCCTCTGTGATTGCATCTCTGGCTAAAAGTTTAAGCAACAAGAAGAAAGGTTTCTGGATGCTGTTTTTGCTTAGATGAGTTTCCTGCATGCTGGGTTGTTAGACTGCTCCACAGCACAGAAGAGCCATCTCTGACATGCTTTTGGCCCAAGGTAAGGAGCCATCTCCCCAAATGAGATTCCGAAAGGAAGGGTCATTTTTCTCCCTCCTATTTCTCCATCAGGACTGAAATACATTCTGGAAGTTGGAATATGCCATCTTTGTCCAGATTTGGTGGCCAGTATTCCTTTCAGCAACCAATCAACAAGGGTGTACAGTTAAGATGCTGGGACCAGTGTTGGGAAGGAACTCGAGTGAGATACTGCAAGACAAGGCTTAGCTATTCATTAAATCCTGCAAATATTATTGAAAATATGTAGTTTGTAATAATTAAAGTGCTTGATATTATTGCATAGGAGCAATTCCATCACTTGAACCATTCATACTATGAACCTGAAGATGGACCTGAAGAAAAAGTAGACCTAGACATGTTTTGCATATAAAATATATATATCTTTTTAATGAGTTTTCAACATATAAGTGATCTACTTCATTTTCACAGTGTTGTAAACTGCTTTATGACTTTGGGTTGTTATAAAATGATTTGTGAACGCAGGGTAACAATGGGGATCTCTGATTGGCTGGCAGTGATGTCATGCATCTGTCAATATTTCTCATTAAAAGCACAGGTATGACCTTTTTACCTTGGAGTTTCCATACCATAATAGCTATAAGGCACTCATGGTTAATAGATTTCTGAGGGATTATTGCACTCTTTGAGTAGCTGAAGTCACTTGGCTTTTGGCTGGTGCCTCGCGCTGCACCTGAGGTGTGTGATAATCCCTCAGAAATGCACCGCTTGTGGAATCTCAGGGCTTAATTATAAACATTAACTGAAGTCAGCTACACATTAACTAGCTTACCCAGATGTTTCTGTACCTGATGGATGGATGTTATGACTGATGAAAAGAAATCATGCAAAAAGGTTCGCTTCTGGTGGCTCCATTTGCCACGGAAAAAGGGAAGGAGAGCAAAGCAGTTGCACTGCTCACTAACAAGAGAATTGAGGCCTCTTGGCTGCAAGAGGATGCACAAGAAATTTAATTCTTGTTTCTCCTTCTGCAGGGGGGAAAGCACCTCAGTTTGAAATCCTGAGGGTCACCACTGCTCCCTCTTGCACTTTGCACTCCACCTGGAGCTCCCCTCTGTGAGGACCGTGGCCACGGAGCTGCCTTCTGTGGAGTCCTAGGTCAAGGATGGTTTTGGAGGCAACTTCTTGTCCAATGGTTTTCTGTGATCCAGGAGAGACAACTGTGCCCCCATCAAGGAAAATACATCTCTTCAGAACTTAAAGCTCTTTTTTCAGACCTGTTTTTTCTTCACCCAGTGTTGTAAAGTACTAAAACTCCTCTAAGAGGTCTGTGATGTATTTTTGATAGGCTGGCATATGTGAACTCACACTTTCTTCATTGGTTCCTTTAATTCAAACAATAGTGAAGTAGAATGTGAATAACCCTCCTTTTAGATGTTTTTGGGGTTTTTTTTTACAGTATTTTCCTTTACAATATTTACCCAGACTATAAGATTCGAGATAATTTTAATTTCTGTAAAAGATCAAATACCTAGAAAATCTATTCATAATTGAGAAAGTAATCAGGAAAAAAAAATTATGGCAGCCCTTCAGATCCAGTCCAAATACTCAGCTGAAATTATTTGTAAACCCATTCTAAACCCCACACCAAATAATTGATAGCTGCCCTAATGTAATGATATCTGCAGCAGTGCAATACGATTCATGCCCAAAAAACAGGCAAGCATTAACCTAACATCTGCATCTCTTACCAATAACTTTCAGAAATTAGGAGTAAAGGTTTTGCAGATTGCCAAGAGTCCCTTGACATTAAGGAAAGCCTCAATAGCCCTGCTAGGGCAGTTTTCCAGATGTTTTGCCTGGGAAGCACGACACATCTGTGAGAGGAACTGAGGTGTAGTTATTTGGTTTCAATCAGTATTTGTTTTCATGCCTAATTGAATGTTAGTTATAGGGCTGCTATCAGTGCTTCCATAATATTAATAAAGTCATAGTTAAATGGGCTGCATTTGAACATTTCTAAATAGTAAGTCTTTGTGCTTCCAAGTATAAGGCAGATTAATTTTCTGATCTTGAAAACAAATATTCCCCTATAAGCATTTCAATGTATAATTGCCCTTAGACTTTTGCAAAAACACATAAAAGTTTTGGAAGAAGACTTTGAGTTCAATGAGCCAGTAGTTGAATTTCATGGAGTTATGTTTCTACGGGTAAACCTTAAAGGTGAGTGATAAGTGTCAGCTTTGGTGTGATTTGCTGCCTGTGTCAGTCATTCCAGCAAACGCAGCTTGTAAGGACAATGTAAATCTGTATATTTCAGTGGAGTTGTCTGTCCTGCTGATGCACTTTTACTTCTCAGCGAAAGGATCTGTTCTGTGTGATATCCAGGGAAATCATGGTGTGTAGAGAAGAAGCTGCCGAGCTGATTTCTTTTCCCACATGGAGAAAGGACCGTGGATGAAGGTAGTCATGCTAGTTCCCTTCATCTCTGGCAGTAGCTGCAGTGCGGAGAATCAATGACAGCAATGTTAATGAACAAAAGAAAAAGTATCTTCCTGTTTCTTGTTCTGCAAGCAAACATGGGATTTCCAACATCACCAGCTGGACAGAGATTACATGGACTATGCAATTATCCTAACTGCTAGACAACCCTTTTTTATTGCATATTCTTAGGTCCTTTTAGACCACACGTGGGTATGGACCCCATGAACAGGCAAACGAGTCTCCCCTTTCTGGTGTTCGACTTTGAAGTTTGGGCACTGACACGTACTTGGAGAAATTTCTGTGCAGCAAGTTGTGCTCCCTGAGGCTGTTCATCTCCCATCAAAATATATTCAGTGGGATGACCACACTTCCTTTTCTTCTGGACTTCTACTTTTCAGGGGTTTTTTCTGTCTACTGTTCCACTGTGGTCTTTCACTGGGGACTTGGCAAAAGATGAACAGTTAAAGGAAGAATCAGGAAGAATCTTTCTGATCCCAGCCTCTGCAGGTTCCATGTAAGACAAGAGAGGTACATTCCTAGAAATGTGCTGGCTCTCTGCTTTGTTACTGAAGCACTGGCTCTCCTTTTTCAAGCACCACTGCCTCATGTGGGCTGCATTAGCAAGCTTCCCACAACGTATCCTTTTAGCAGGAAATCACACTGAAGCACTCAAGTTCTTTCTTGTAACAATCCTAACTGTTATGGAATGTAATTATCATAACTCTAAATAAAAATACATTCCCTGTTTTGTTACCCACTCTGTCCCCTCTTTCCTCCTGCACATGGAATGTACTGCCACCATTCTGCACACCCAGCAGAATCAGACACTTTAGCTATCTCAGGGTCTGGGTGAACAACACTTGGCTGCAGCCAAATCCTGCAGGAACCATGTATTTCTGGTGAGAAAAAATGGATGTTTTAAAATATTTACTAAGCGTCAGTTCCATCTAAGAGTGCTCAGACTCCTCCATGTTGTTCTAAACCTCCTGGTCTTCTGGCAAACCAGGGTATCAGCAGCAGTGAAAATACCTCTTTCTTGTGTAGGCAGTAGGGCACCTCCCTTTTCCCTCCCAGCCAAGCACACCCACTAAAGCAAACTACCCTTCCACTTTGGGGTTTTTTTAAGTCTGTCAAGAACATAAGAAATGATGTGTCAGGCCAGCCCACGGGTCCAGCCAGCTCACTGTACTGTCTCCAAGAGTGATGGATAATGGGATGTTCAAGAAAAAGTCGGAGAATAGGCAGGCATACCAGGATATACATAAATCATAGTGTCTCAGGGTACTCTCTCAGCCATTTGTGGCTCAGAGACTTGCTGAGCTGTTTCTAACTTTACTGTAACTTTTTCATGAGGAGGAGACAATAACCATGGTATTTACAAGGAACATGAAGTGTGGATTTTTACAGTGGCATAATGATGATTAATGTTTTCTATTCTTTTCTTAATTATTCCTGGCCTTCTATTTGTTTTTTGTTTTGTTCTATTTTCTTTTTAACATTGTATGTTGAGGTAGAGTTTTGTAGATTTGTTTTAAGGAATTATTTGTTCCAAGGAATGCTTTTCCTATGTGTTTTGCTTTACATTTCTCTAACCTGAATTTCATTTGCTGCTGTATCTGCTGGACAATTTTATTAAAGCACTTTCGAAACTGTATCTTCCATACATTTCTATAAACATTATTTACTTAATCCTTGAAATGCTTATGTCAGTTAAATATGTAATAAGAAATCTGTGAAGAACTAGACTCTGTTTTACCAAAATTCTCCTTGAAGTCATGTTTTACATGGACAAGGTAGCAGTAAGATTTTTGGCAGGCATCATCGGAATACTTTTAGAATTCAAATGGTTATCTTACTTTTATAATTGGGAATCAGAGACAGAGCATTAGGCAGAATTTGAGCAATTGAATATTATCCTAGGAATTCATTCCATTACTTTGATGTTTGGAAAAGGTCTTTTATGAGCCCGTTAACAAAGTGTGATGTTCTTACAGCAAGACATTGAAGAAATCACTGTAAGGCTACTAGTGAACACTTCAGCACACACCACATTATAGTCTCCAGCACCTTCTCATCATTTGGAAAAAACAAGTAAATAAATACATAAATAAATAAAGAAACCAACCAACATATCCACGAAATTCTAGGAACAGAATTTTTTTCAAATTAAGTCCTCTATTTTATAATTCCAGTTTTGGCCTTCATTCATTTCCCAGCCAGCTGCAGCATTTCATCTTCTGAAGAATACAACTGTCATCTGTGAGCTGAGTGCCATTGTGCTAATGACTCCATAAACAACCCCACCAAGTCCTGTATGATAAATTTACCCCTGATTAGTTAAACAGAATTTGTATCATGCCAGCAGAAGGAGTTTTTGTTGACACAGCATCTCTGGAGACACTGCTATATTTTCTTTTACTCTGCGAATGCTCAGCAACTGGAGTAGTGAGAATGACAGAAAATCAGTCAGTATTATTCAGACCTGATGAACTTCTTACCTTCACATTTTGTTCTTTACATATATATATACATACATATATATATATAGTTTTTAAAGGAAAACTTTTATTATACTGCCAGATTCTCTCTTGTAAAAGTGAAATTGAGTTGAGTCTTTGAGGGCAGAATGTGAAAATATTGTTAGCTCCAATCACAATATGCTTTTTTTAGTCTATGATCCATTAGAGCTACTTCTGTGTTTCAAAAAGGAAAGAAAAAAATTGCACTCATTTTATATATTGAGGTTATTTTATTTTTAGTCCTTGGGTTTTACAGTAAATGCATTGGTGGGTCACTTCTGTGCATTATTTTTATGCCTTTGTAGTCGCACTATTTCCATGAGCGTGTTGGTTTTATAGTGGAGTTTCCACTTCGGGCTGTTAGTAAATCTTTCCACAGAAGCCAGGCCTTTATAAATGACTATTGTTAAAGAAATGTTACTGGCTATGATGGGCATGACAATAAATGTAGGAGAGACCTGGCTTGTGGTTATTACTCCCATATCAACTTTCCCGTCGTGACCGGAGGAGAGGGCTAATTGCGTCTTCCCTTCCCCGCAGCCTCCGTGCTTTCCATTGGGCCGCGGTTTTCAGGGAGACCCAGATGACGCACGGAGGGCTGTAATCAGCACGGCCTGCTCAGACAGAAAATATGGACCCTTGGATAGACTGTCAGAATAGGATGACGTGTTCCAGATAAACAGCAATTTACTGTAACGGGAAGGCGGATCCAGTGTGCGGCGTCCTGGGTTCCGAAATAGGAATGGTTTTTCCATTACATGTTTGGAACATTTCTGGTGTTAGCTAACTGCTGCAAGGAAAGCCCATGGACGTGAGCATCTGATCTACTGGATTTTACAGTCCTGTGTCATAGAGGAGTCTAATTACTTCACTTTGAATATTATAGAACTCAACACGCTTTTAATCAATCCCATGGGCTCTGCTATTTCCATTACTTAGTCTCAATCCCTGTTTGAAAACTGGTACCGAGAATTTGTTTCACATACTCAGTGAATCCCTAAGTGCACTGCTCCTGAAAGCAGAAACTCACACTAAATCTGGAT
The DNA here is from genome assembly GCA_036630365.1 of Acanthiza pusilla. NCBI lineage: Eukaryota > Metazoa > Chordata > Aves > Passeriformes > Acanthizidae > Acanthiza > Acanthiza pusilla. Next base: position 15,343,977 of record JAXCHO010000017.1, read on the forward strand.
AGTTTATATTCATTCTAAATGAAAACAGCAGAACAGTGGGATGACTGTGAGAAATTATGACATAAAGCTGATTCAAGACCCATTCAGACTCTCTCACTTCAGCTGAGGGTTAAAGGGCTTTTATTTATGTTAAAGTGTGTTATTTATGAAGGAGCAGACAGGGTCCATACATAACTCTCCACAAGGAGGAGTCAAGACTGTTTGAACATCTTCCAGTCCAACTCCCTTTCTGATCAATAGCCCTCTATTATCATATTAAGCCATACTGTTCAAACATGCACATGCATATCTTAAATAATAGTAATCGTTGTGTACTAAGCAAAAGGAAAGCTTTGGTAACTGACACTTAAGTAATTGGAGATTAAAACTTAGGTAGAAGCAGAAGTGGTGGAACAGCGGCTATGACTTGAGAGGAGGAAAGAAAAGGGAGTGATGCAAGTAGATTTTATATCAGTTTGAAACACCCTAGCTTTTTCCGAACTGTATAAAATGAAATCAGTTGAGTTTTTTGTTTCCCTGTGATGACGATCCCTAGCTGCACCCAGGGATTTAGCCCTTCTGGGAAATTGAAATATTACTACAATGTGGGTCAGCAGGTTAGGGGTAGATTCAGGAAAGGTCAGCTGAGACAAGTAACCTTGTGGTATGCTCTTCCTTAATACAAAATATGATTTGAGCCTTGGAATAACTGTCTTCGAGAGATGTGCTGATTACGTAATGTTTTGAGGTGGCTTTTTCCTTAATCCAGCAGGAACAAGAAATTTTTATTTCACATTTTTATTTTGTGCCAATTCTTGAAGCAGTTATTCCTCAGCATTGGGGGTAGTTTATTAATTTTTGACTGGGTACTGTCACATGTAGAAAGTTCTAAGACCATCAGCCAGGTTATAGAACCACTTCCAAATTTCAAGATATATTAGGAGAAAAATATTTAGGCATTTGAAACCTATCGATTAGCACTTAGGAAATTCCCAAACCTGTTCAGAGTGACAACTAGAAAGAGGGTCATGGTGTCAACCCTAGATTTGCCCCAGGACAACTGAAAAAACACATGGTGACGGAGCTGAAAAGGAAGATGCTGGCAGTATACAAGCAGCTGCTGCTACTTTCCAAATTCTCCTGTTTCAATGGGGGATTAGCTGACTTCTAAAATGCCAGGTTTGGTGGTCTCCATTTTGTAGGACCAGATTGAAGAAAGAAAAAAACAGAAAGACCAGAAACTTTCCTTTGGGTGACGCTATTCTGATGCTCTGGTGGTCAGGTTGGATGGGGCTCTGAGCAAACTGACCTGGTTGGAGATGTCCCTTCTCAGTGCAGAGACATCTTCAAATGAAAGTATGGGTGTCTAATTTGGAGCAAAGTTAGAAACTGTTGACCTCTTTGCAATAGATAAAAATTTTTGGAGTAAATTACTTGGAGGAAAGTAAACATGGCTCCTGCTCGCAGAAATCCTATATGTTTTGCTCTTATTCAGATGGTTTTTATGCATGAAATCCAAATGATGGCCATCTTTATTTTTGCTGATGTATTTCCTTTGGAATACTTTTATATATGACTTGCAGAAGAGGCAAAGTACATTGAAATGCTCTCTTCCATTCTAGAGCTTGCTATCTCATTTCCTACTTTCTGAGTAAAAGCTTGTGTTAAAAGCCCTAACTGACTGACAGCAATTAAATTGGCAGAAGTTCTTATCTGAAACGTTGCTGTTGATAATCACAAAATAGATGGATTAATCCCTGGAAATATATTATTTTGGATATCTGGGATTATTTCCTTCTGCAGGCTGAATCCAGTACTGACATCTGTCACTCCTGGCTCTGAAGTGCTGTCCTTTATTCATTTCATGAAGATGAATATTCTTCAGTCCAGTCCATTTAGCCAGATAATATTTGTGAATCCATAGCCACCAGTGAATCTTTTTGCTAAAATTAAGGATAATGAAGAGTAATAAGAGTAATTTGTAGAATTTCTGATTCAGAAATTTTCTCATTAAAAAAGTCTTTGTTCATCCCTGGTTTTAATTTAAATTCTAGCTCATAGCTCATTAAAAGGAACAGAAAGGATTTCACTGAGCTTTGTGCTTGTTATTTATTGATCTTTAAGTGGGAAACAGAGATCTTCAGGAAGCAAATAGTGGAGCCAGGGAAAATATTTCTGTTTATTTGTATTCGTCAGCTGATCATTTTCACTTTCTCATTGCAATGCAGCTGATATTCTTCGTACAAATATCAAGAAGTTTGCTTTTGAAAAAGCAAACATTAGAATATAAACATCATGTAAGTTCTCATATAAAATTACATTTTATAGGAAATTTTACTGGCCTTATATCCATTAGCCAAAAATCTCAGGTGCTTAAGTCTGTGGAAAAATAAGCTACTGTCTGTTGAAGTTTCAATAAAACAGTCAAAAAAGTTGATGGTAAAGAAAAACTTACATGCAAAACTAATATTATTTTAAAGACTCAAAGGATTTTTTTTTCTTTTTTGGTTTATATTAGGCACATTAGAATTCTTCAAGAATTTAGTTCTTTCAAGATCCTAGTTATTTTATATAGTAATTCTCACTTTGAAGTTAAACAACAACTTGGGTTCAGAAATTTGCCCTCTTCATACTTTTTTTAAGATAAGATTTTTTGTTTGCTTTCTTATTCTTTTTCTTCATATTTTCTCTGTAAATATGTGTGGCATAAAAGGTGGTACACCATTCCCCCTTAAGAAAATCTATTTTTTTTTAATATATATAACAGATAAAACCAAGACAAAATCCAGAACTTTCAGGGATTAAATAGGGAAAATATTGCAGATCACTGCTTTGGCGTTTCTAGAGTACATAACTGCTAAATGTCGATATCTGATCACTGAGAACATCTAAAACATCTTTAAATCTTCTTGTTTTATTTAATTACAGTTCAACTTACTTAAACTTAAGAATAGTAAGCAAAATGGATATTGATACCAGCAATTTGGGTATCATTCATGGGATGTGGAGTCAGTTTTTAGGACTCTATAAATAACCTTTTGCTTGCAAAACGCAGTCTATCAAAATAACAGTAAAATGGCAAGTACAGAAGTCTTCTGTGTTATCATTCATATCTCTTACACTGAAATTAGTAGGAAAAAATAAGAATTTTGGCAAACTCCTCTCTCTTGTAACAGGAAAGCCTTGGTTTCTGCCAGTGCCCTTGGCAGAAAACAGAAATCAAACAATAACACAGGTTCTCTTCCCAAAAAGCACATTCCAGCTGTGGCAGCTCTGAGGGAGAGGGAGGGACAAAACACAATAAAAAATCCATTTTTATGCTTTTCCTTTTCCATGACTTCAGCTTGTCAGCACTCAGGGTGCAATAGCCCCTTTTGCCATTTGACAGTCAGGATCTCCATCCTTGCCACGTATTGAGGGCACATATTGGCCTTTACCTGTTGCAATACGAGTTGTCTCAAGCCATTGGACCATTACAGATACAGGCTTTTCCTGTGTTCCCCAAAAATGCCACCCTTGAGGCTGAGCATCTTTCCTCTTTCCTGACAGCACACATCTTTTGCACAAGGGTTTGGAACACTTTTCACGAGGCTGAGATGTTGTGAGGTTTTGGTTTCTTCAAGTAAAAATGTTTACCTTTAACTTGCTTTCCCCAGTGGGTCTTGCTGAACCATTTTTTTACTAAATCATATTTATAACCTGTACCTAAATCATGGTGTTAACGTTTGTGCTGCTGAAAGAGCGTAAAAGCTAACACATGCCTTTATCTTTTGTTATTGCAAATAATGCAAGGGTTTTTTTAAGCTAATAGAGCAATACTTATTTATACCAGCTAACATTTTTTTGTCCTAGTTCCTGTATCACTACGACTTGCCCATCTTTATGTAACTTAGAATCAAATATTTTCATAGGGAATTATAAAATACAAAATCATTTAAATTACACATGTAAAATAAAGGAAATATAATTTAATGAGTTCCATCTTTGGGACTTATAAATGTGTTGCTTCATGTAAGGCTTGATCAAAAGCCCACTCAAATTAATGGAAAGAGTCCCAGAGATTTCTATAGATTTCAGATAGGTCCCTTGTTAAGATTTAATTCCACACAGTTTAACTCAAATAAATCACATGTGGAACTGGTTGGGAGTGGGTTTTATTTCTTATGAAAAATTTCAGGGAAAAACATATAAAAGAAGTATTATTCCATTTGCAGTGAAAGCACCTACTAGTTACAAACTTAATGTTTTGCCTGTGTCTTTGGCAACAAGGAAAATAATTGTTATTTCTAGATATCTAGAATATAATGTTAGATTATATAGCCGTCTCAAAAAGTCCTGAAATGTTCGTGATAAATTTGTTAACATACTGAGATGAAAATAGTCAAATATACCATTTCTTCTTGAAGTTAGTATCTCAATTTAGTGCTCCTAGATGTTAATTTAGAATACCTTTTTTCATGCTTTTCCTTCTTGTTTGCATGGTTTCCATACTGACTAGTTCTGTTTTAATCTTCCAAGTTTTCCAGGTTAGTAGGCATGGTCTCTTCTACTTTCAGATGGCTCACAATGATGAGAATTTCTTCCAGATCTCACCTGAGTACCTCATGTTTTGTTACAAAGTCAGAATAAACCCACAAATCTCTACCTTTGAAATGTCTTGTCTTTCTTCAGCTGTCAAAGATTTACAATTTCATTCACAAGACCAAACACTACATGTAAGTACAGTGAATTTTTTTGGGTAGGCAATTCAGACAAGTTATGAGTTTCTTCAGGGCTTCTTGTTTCCAGAATTCGATAGTTAAAAGTGTTATCAGCCACAAGACAGAGTTCAAGGGCAATTCACCATTATAAAGAATTCATGCAAAAAGTTTCTTCTTCACATGGGTTGCCTCATTTGCAAACACGTATGTCTGTCTTGGTTTTGCCAACTGTTTCAACTCTGCCAGGTCTGGATATTAAGTTGAGTCCTTTCCTTGTTACCTTTCAAAACATTTAAATCACGGACCAAAGCTGTCCTTCAGCTACGCCATCACTGACACATGTTCAGTGGCTGTGATGTAGATCTAACCTACAAATACAATGGTGTAGTAGAGGTAAAGGGATCTGGAACGTAAAAAGCAGTAATATTGTTGGTACACAACATAATTTAGTTTAGCTCCGTGCTCCATCTCTGAAAATCAGGAACATGTAGAAAATAGTTCTCTCTTGGTTCCTAGTCTCAGGTACTAATAAGATTCTTGCTAATTATAATGGAAGAAAGAGAACCATTTTCTGGTAACTAATGGGCAAGTGTTGAGAGCCATTACTAAGGAGAAATATCCCAGCTCCTGATCTTTTACTGATAGCTCAGACCAGAAAAGTGACAGACATAAAATTACATTCTGTCCTTTAGTGTAGCCACCAGTAGCGTTTGCCAGTGTTTTCTTAGAGGAAATGCCTGTACAGTAACTAAATTTGATACTCAATGTTTTGGTACTTTCCCTCTTACTTGTATCCCCACTACTGCAAATAAACGGGAGTCTGGTGGCTGCAGAAATAGACTCCATGACCCTAATGACACAATTTCAAATGCTCAGAGACATTTATGACCAAATTTATACCTAGATTCTACTCTACTTTTCTATTATTACAAAACCAGCTTCCCTGAAGTCACTGGGGAGGGAAGGCTGGGAGAGCACAATGTGAGCAGCCTGGAGGGTTGAGAGGCTCATCCAATTCGTTCAGCCATTTGCAGACTGACCAATTTGTACCAAAACGAGGGCGTTCAAAGTTTTTGCTTGCGTTTGCAAAGGGTTGTGTATGTTTCCACTGACTCATGAAGAAGTCTGACTTTGGAAAGCTATTTTAAGTTAAGAACAACTATTCCAAAATAGCGAGAATATTCAAAATCAAACTCGTCTACCTTCTGCAATAGCCATATTTTCCACCTCTAGAGAAGACTTGCTTCAGTTTCAAAGACAGAGAAATAATGACATCCAGTGGCATTTTACCTGCTCAGTGCCCATGTTTGTTACATTCTTCAGCTCGCCTGGCCAGACACCAAAGAAGAAAATACTCAAGTACTCAGAGAACAGACCATACATCACCACTCAGGATGGTTCAAACTATAGATGTGTTCCAATTGTAGATGGTTGAATTTGCATGTAAAGCTTTCCATTTGCATACTGTGTCCGCTAGGCTTGCTAACAGAAGGCTAGAGTTTCCAGTTTCCTATTAAGAAGCTCAGAGTAATTTTTGGGGGTTAGGTAGAAATGTTCATTAGAGTATTTAATGAGAAGATCAACAAGAAACTGCCCTTATCTTCCAAACAGTATAAGTAAATATTTCATATGTTTATAGAGCACAGTTGTGTGTTTGTTTTTAAAAATGGGATCAGAAATAGTTCAAGTCTTCTATCCTAAGATGCACAGCTTTACGGTGGAAATGGGTACATATATTATAAGTATTGTGATATATTTTACATACATATATATACACTATAGGTATTGTGACTAACTAGTCAAATCCTCATACTTATTTAGAAACGTTTTGGTTCTTGACAGAATAGACTTAATCATAAAAAGGTTATTATGTATAGACTAATGAGGTTAGTCTTTCAGATCAGCCCTCAAAATCTGTATCTCTTTAGCTTAGATTCTGGTTACTTTCTCTAACTCCTTATTTCAAAACCAAAGTTTGCCTCACTCGTTCTTTGTCTAGTGTTTTCTCACCCAACACTGTCAGTGTTTCCATTCTGCTGTTCATACTCTTGGGGATATTGCTGTTGTAGCAACACATGGGAACCTGAGTCAGGGACTGACTTCCATTGTGCCAGGTACCGTCCGCACACAGAACAAAAGCTGGTTCCCACTCCAGGTCTTTAAGCTTGGTAAGTGCTTTGGACTAAAAAGCTTTGAGTGGATATAAAATATTACAGCTCATTTACAAAATTTGTTTTAAAAGATAATCAGGTTCTAAAGGGAGCTGATTCAACAAATGTGCGTAGTAATAGCTCAGATTTCACTGTGGTCCCCGGTGATTTCATAACGATATGTGCAACACTTAATCCTCACTTATACTAAAGCCAGTTTGCATTGCTTTTACAATGAAAAGCTTAAAGTAAATGCAAAAATGGGCCCAGGGGATGCATTCTTTTCCTGCTGCTATGACCAATGATAGGGTTGAAAAGAAATGGATGCTTGGAGCAACTAATTCTCCTTAGGCATGGGAAAGGGCCCAAAGAGACCAAAGAATCCATCTCCAGCTGATGATACCTGAAAGTGTTTCCACCCCCTCTCTTCTCCTCACCATCTTTTCCTGTCTGCTGTTATGCTCTCTAACTGTCCTTCTGTGCCTGCTTTAGAGTTTCCTCATGGAAAGACATATTCATCTGTCTAAACTGAACTATATAGAATTATCCAATTTATGAACATCTGGAGACTCCAGGAGATTTTCTGGAATTCTTTTCTAACAAAGCTTTAATAGTTGTGCATGAAGTCATAGCCATCCAGGGACTTTCAGACAGGATTGTGCTCAGCTCAGTTGTTGATACCTAGAAGATAATAATTTAATACCATTATTAACCCAGTGGTTCATCTACTTTGCTCTCTGGTTTCCTGCAGGAGCTTGTGGTTACATGGAGAAGATGCCACGGTGCTTCTCTAGTATATTCTGCTAACTTCCATCAGACTGGGGTTTATGAATTTCTGAGCCTGAGATTGTATGCTGGTGTTCTTCATTGTCTTCAACGACTCTTTCTCTCAATATTCTGTCTAATGCTTTTTGAACTTATGTAAAATGTTGGTAACTACAGCATTCTATTGCAAAGAGTTTCACCACTTAACAGCCACATGCAGCGTGAACAAATAATTGTAGCTTTTTACTCATTTCAGAACCTGCCATCTGAGCAGTTTCTTGGGTTCCTTTAGCTCCTGTTTTATGAGAGGTGATGAACCACTGGCCCCTCCTCACCACCACTCTGAAAATCTCCCCCACGGCCCCACTCCCCATCAAACCCCTGCTGCTGCAGCTCAGCTCTCCGGCTGACAGCGAAGTCACTGAGACAAACCATCTCACGGACACAGGACAATTTGTGTTAGGACTGCATGACTTTGCCAGAAACAAGATGCATGACCAAGACAACTTTTCGTTAATGAAGTTATTACTTATAATGTGTTTTAGGTTTAAAGAGAATTTTGTGTACCAAAGCTGTCAATCACATTAGCTTAAGGAAGTAACTGGCATTAAAACAAAACAAAACAAAACAAAACGAAAGAGCTCTACATAACCATTAGTTTATCAATGTTTTAAGGAGCATTTACAGCATCAGCAAGGATTTGGAAGTTTGCTGCTTAGGCTGAACCTCTGCTGCTGTTTCAAATCAGTGAAACAGCTATGGTTAATGCCATGGCTATCACAAGTAGGATCACAAGGCACAGAAGGAACCTGGCTACTTAGCCACCCAAAATATTATCTGTTTGGGACTTCCCACCCCTAAGCGTAGAATAGCTTGAACATTAGGTATTTTTAATTTGTTATAACTTGTGAGCAACTGGCTGCACTGGCAACTGCAAAGAGCCTGGGACTGTATCACAGCCTAATAAAAACCCCAATAAAAGTTTTAAACTAGTTCACACATCTGCAGTCTGATGGGGGGCATTACCTAATGTGCGCTGAGCTTTTTGTTGGGTTCCCCACTGTCCCCTTGGTTGTCACAGGGGAAAATGCATTACTATGATGTCCCCCTGGCAATTTATGGCCTTCTCTGAGCCATCACCACCATCTTCAGATAAACCTCATGAGAATTTATTAGAGGAATATAGGTAATTCTCTGAAGGGCCTATAATTCTCACTTTTCAAGATCCTTTGAAAGTATTATAACCTACCTCCAGTCCACAGCTACCTTCAAAGGAAGATAAAAATACATGTCTGGTATTTTTATACCAAGGATAAAAGTAATCAAGGTAGTCCTTTGGGTCCATCCAGTGTTTTAAAATGTTTGTCCCTCCAAGTGCTATGATTTCACCACACAATCTACAAAAATAAAGTCCATAATTAATTTTCAAGATTTGAAAATGGGGACTTTTAAACCTGTCAACATCCAGGACGGTGGGGAGCCCTTAGTAGCCCTGAATATCATTATACAATGAAGTGGATTGAGCTAACGGTGTTGGCAATCCTTTTTTCTCATATGTAAAGGTGTTCTGTGTCCAGTGGGATTTACAGAGGGACTGCACAACATTTTATTAAAAGATAGGGTGTGTCCTCAGATTCTGCCTAACAGAGGCAGATTTTCAATGGTCAAAGACTCTAAAAGAGAATACAAAGGTACAATTTTTTTGTTTTAAATGTAGAGAGACAGCTGCTTTACTCAACCCTCAGGCTCACACATCAGGATCTTGCATATGCTTCCCAGGCACCATGTTTCCAGCATGGCAAAAGAGCCTGAAAAGCTGCACTATAAAACCATGCGAATGCCCTTCATTTACAGAGCTTCCAATACTTCAAGACACATTTTAAAGATGTACAAGCTGCCTTCCTTTCTATTTTCTTTCCACTCAAAGGAAGTCATTACAGTAAAATGCTGAGGGGCCGGGGGGAAGCAACGTCTGGCAAGGGCTGGTCAAAATTTCCTTTGAACTCTGATGAAGAACATTTCCACTCTGTTTATTACTAAATCCACTGGCCATAGATGATCCAAGGCTCATAAACTCAGGTATGGTGGAACTCTCTAGGGAACTATCAGAGAGAGAGAGGGAGAGAAAGAGAGAGAGGCTCTGCACATGGTTCACATGTATATGTGTGTGTGTGTGTGTGTGTTATTTCTCTTTCATCCTCACTGTGAGAAAAACAGTGATCAAATGAGAATAATTGTTCTGTGCTCTCAGAAAAGTAATGGTTCATGGCAGATATTCTCCAAATGAAAAGAAAATTCTCATTATATTTTAATTCAACATCACCTCTCTTTTACCTTTGTTTTCTGAGTTTTTCTTTGGAAGTACCTCCTTTATACTTTAGAGCCATTTTGTGGATTACAATAGACTTTTCAGCAAACGTATTTCAGACAAAAAATCTGTCTTCCATCACAAAGTAAGCTCAACCTGCCAAATTCAGAAGGGAGAAACCCTAATGCTTTTCTTTTTTCTTTTCTTTCTCTCTTCAGCTGCTTTAATTCATTACCTCACATACAAATTCTCTTTGTTATCTTCTCTTGACATTCCTGTGCCATATAAGTTTCAATCCTGTGTGAAAATTATTATCTTCAGTTCATCTTTATGTTAATGGGAGCTGAAAGATCCAATTGAGCAGGACCAAAAGAGAAGTGGCTGAAGCTGCTGTTGGATGGTAATCCAAAACTCTGATCCTGAAAACCCCTGCTCAGTTGCCACTTCTCCATAGAGATCTTTAAGCTTCATTAGCACATTACTTTTTATGAAATTCCTCCAACATCAGTGCAAAGAGGTAAACATTAAGCTACCAGTAATGCCACTCCCTGTGGTAAGAGAGAAACCACAGCTCCCAAGGGGGTTTTGATGATATTTTATCCACAGGCTGCTAAATGCAGAACAAACTATGAAGCAGGAATTGGCACCTGAATCTCTCTTTCCCACTGAGCATCACAGAGAGGCAGATACAGGATTATCTCCCATCCCACAGGAGCAGAAACCCAATGGCCACAAGGTGCTGCTAAATCCTGACTGCAGTAACTTCAGAAAAAAGTGGGAGCTGAGTCCAGATGTCCTGTATTCCTGGGAATACTCTAGATCCTGGATGCTATTTTAAGAGCAAAGCAAGACCCTGCTTTGCCTTGGAAAGGGCAAACAGCAGCATGCCTTTCAGACAAGGACACAGTGAATCCCCCCTTGACAGAAAAGATTCAGAGAAAAGCTGAGTTAAATCAAAGTCCTGTCCTCAGTGTCTTATTTGTACAAATAAGGAAGGAAATTTCCTGGTCAACATGAAGGTTGTTTTGCAGTGCTTCTCTGGAGAAGAATGGAATGGTCACTGAAGGGCAAGGCACAGTCACAACCTCCTGAAAGCTACTCAGTGACAAGAATTTGAAACTGATGCTCCAGAAAATGTTATCGAGATCTACTTGGTACAAAAGCTTAAGGAAAATGGTTAATTTAAAGGGACTTAATTATACACCCTTGTTTAAAATCTACCTAAGGACTGCTGAACCAAAATCCAAACTCTCTGGTCATATGAAGTCCATACTTGGTGTGACTGAAAAATAAAAATGCCAGTCAGTTGCTTTGTTTGGAAGCTGCAACCACTGCACAGTAAACATTAGCAAAAGTTTCACAAGATTTTTGTGAGCTTTGATTTCAGTTTATAAAAGAAAATTTCTGAAAAAATAAAAGATAAACTCTTATCTGCCTTGTCAAGCCTTCATAATCCCCTGTTTGAGCTTACACAGTCTTTCAAAAATAGAAGAACCATTCAGAAAAGTGATTTATTCAAACCTCTCTTTCCAAGGGTGAAGAAATAATAAATGGAGACAAACCAAACAAGTTTAGCACTTGCAGTTGCTCTCATCAACAGAACAGGTTACAATGAAATAGGGAGAGTTTATTCACACTAGTGTTTTGCTTAGGTATGTATTTCCCTAATTTATGTATTGTGTGCATGTCAGATCCTTTTCTTCATTGTTTGTGGAATAAAATAGCATATAACATGGCTGAACACAGGATTTTATTATTACTGTAATTATGTCATCTATTACCATCATCTTAGCATCCAGTTAGGATTGGGACGTGCTTGGCATGGTTCAAACATAAACTAATGAACAAGTCTCTCATTTAACCAACATGTGCTGTCCACATATTGGTGAGATACAAGAGACAGGACTGGAGCTCAGCTGAGATGACAGAGAGGGAAAGAGTGACGGCTGAAGGAATAGCCAAATATAATAAATACCTATTAAAATCAATAACAGCTTTTCCATCAGCTTAAGTAACTTTTGGACCAAATCCTAAGTGTACCATTTGGAGGATTTATAGGTTTCTTTTAATAGACATGAACAAAAGTCTTTTTTATTAAATTATGCCTTTGCTGCTGTGGCTTATGGAAACGGCATGCATATCTCCTAGCAGTGTGACGGCCCTCAGCTCTGACAACACTTGTGCATTTGTTCAGCTTCACATGCTGAATAGGCTTAGTGTATGAAATTAAGCATGTGTACGGGGCTGAGGCTTTTCTTAATTGTACGATAATTTTATCTGGAGATGTACCAAATCCAGACCTGCTTTGCTCTGACATTTGTTTTTGTTTTCAGCCCTGAGTCTCTCTTTCTGGTCCCTTGAACTTGCATTTTTGTGCGGAGAGCACCGTGGGGAGCTGTACCCGGGCAGAACAGAGTGATGGAGTCGCACAGAGAGGCAGCACAGAGCAGGGCCCTCTTGCTCTCAAACCTCAAAACCTTATGGATGATGAGGGACCACCAAAAAAAAGAAAGCTGAGCCTGCTGAGTGCTTTGGAAAAATGGTTATGCTCCAGAGAAGGTTTTCACAACCTTGAATCTCAGGTAAGCAGACACATCCCTCAAGAAGCTTAAACTTGAGATAAAGATCACATTTCAAACCCAGCACATTTGGATCCTCCTGTTGGACAGGTTTAGATCACTGTGCACTCATCACGTGGATTTTCCAACTTCCCTTTTCAGGCATCAAACAGGCTCAGCGGGCTGAATGGACAACCTGTGTGCAGGGTCATGTACACGACACGAAGGTGATAAAGCACTTCAAAATGCTGTTTCGTGGTGCAGTGAAGTTCATCTGTCACTGCTGCCTCAAAGGGATGGTGTTCCCCCAGCCCCACCTCCTGCTCCAGCCCATGGTCTCCTGCTGCCTTGGTGGGGGGACAACTGAATTGATTCAACCCACTAAAAACGGGCAAAGTGACTGAAAAACAAAACAAGAGCAGAAACAGCAACAACAAAATACAAAAAGACAGCAAACAAACAAACAGCAACAAAACAAACAAACAAAAATAAGTGAACTGTGAGCTAAACTGATTCAGGGAAGAGGCCAGGCAGCTCACAAAACCTTGGCCCAGGCTGGCACAGGGGCAGGAGGATGAGTGAGAAGGGACAGGGTATTCCAGAGGGTTATCTTAACCTGTAACTGGAGAGATAGCTTCACTGAGGCTCTGCTGCTGTGAGGGAGGAGTCAGACATTTCTTTCCAGAGTGAGCTTCTGACAGTGGTGGTTTCGACCATGAAGGTTGTTAGGAAACAATGGATTTACTGCTCATCAGGAGCCCCTGCTGCTGGGTGCAAACTCACTGATAGCAATATAATAACATTTTTCTAGGGTGAAAAGCAGGCAAGTATCTAACTTAATCATAAATCACATGGTCTTGGGCAGTTCTGCAAAGGACTTAGTCCCACACTTAATTGCTTGCTTATACCACTAACAACACTGAGAAGGTCCTTTCACTGCTGGGAATATGAAGATGAATAGATGTGTGCTCAGAAATTAAGAATAGATTCTATGCTTTTAAGAATTCCAGCTTTAAAGTGGTGCTGGTGATATGTGAAGACCTTTGGAAAATATTAGTTGTACCTTCTGTAGACAAACAAAATTCCTTACTGTGAAGATTTTGTCTTTCAGATTATTTTCTTAAAAGCATTTGCTTTAAAGGGCAATCTATTTATTCTATAAAAAATAGTTGTAGAGAAATACCCTTTTTTCCTCAGACTCAGAGAGTTTTGTGGTTAAAAACAGAAACAAGAGATTTAGGTGAAAACATTCCTGAAACTGCTGATAGAAAGACCCAATTCTTGCCTCTAAAGCTGAAATCACCAGATCCTGCTGCTATTTTGCTTCAGTTTGTTACCACAGTTCCAGAATAGCTACAAGCTTCACGAAGTAATGCTTCTTCCACACTAATCTAAAAGATAAACCCAGCAGAATGTTCAGAAATTCTCCCATGCATTGCTGTCCTTTGCTTTAACATGGCTTCTGCCTTTAAATTATTCACAACTTCAAGCTTAAGGGCTGCTTATGAAAAGCAAGGATTGTTCCAAATAAATTTAAATTAATAGAAGGAAGTAAAATAACAGATTAGAGAAGTGTAATGTGCCTTGTGGGAGAAAAACAAACAAATAAAAAAAAAAAACAAACAAGGGATCTGGTATGGAGTGTCCTTGTTAACCTCTTCCAGGAAACTGAAGTCACTACAATTTAGAAGACTAGAAAATAATTCACTAGTGAAATTCTTTCAGGGTTCACAAGCATGTAGTTATGTCCTTATTTTTTCAAATTCCAGGATTGTAGAGTTCTAAAGTCCAGACAGGAATAAGTGTAGGTGTGCCAAAATACTGTGAGGAAGATTCATTTCAAATGTTTCTGGACTTAACAGAAGCTGGACGTGGAAAGAAACTCACAAGAAATCCATATTGCTTGAGATTTATTGACAATCTTGTAGATCCCAGATGTTTTGATGATTTATGTGAGCTGCAAATATTTGAAGGCTTATCAAGAATCAATTCCAAGATTTTAAAAATTTGTCTATCACTTGTCTTAATGGACCACTGAACATGAAGTGATGAAGTAAGTCTGTTTTCCCTTAAAACAAAGAACAGCTGATGAGGACAATGTGAGAGCTAGGCAGGGGTGGGATGCTTCTTCAGATCTTTTCTTCAACAGACCCATGCAACCCATGCAGAATAGAAACACAGATCTGGGCATAGATGGGATACCTACATCCCCAGCTTTCACTGATTTTACTCTTGAGGTGGAAACCTGCTTTGAAGCTGAGATCTGCAACCTTCCTGCTCTCATATCCTTTGTTCCACAGTCAGCAGCCATGGCATTGATTCTGCAGCCACAGTAGCTGTTCTCTGGGTGATATTCTCAAAGTGGTAGCACAGCAAGGGAAAAAATCAAATGTGCTTTAAAAGTTATTATCAAAGTCACTTTACCTCTTTAAAATGTAGAAATCCTTATTCTTCTGGCATTACGATGGAACAATTTAAAGAAGAAAACGCATTCAATATTTTGCATGGAGTGACTTCCACCAGACTTTGAGGGAAGTTAATAAATCAACAGAAACCACTTAACTGCAGCATTTTCATGGGTCCAGTGGAATTCTAAGCAAATAACAGGTTTATAAGAATGAAAAGTCACTTATGTTATACACACAATCTAATGTTCAAAGGAGTGTAAAAGATGCTTAAGTGTTAATATTTTATGCAGCCTTCGCTGTCAGTAGTAATTGCAAGCCATTAAAAAGAATGTTAAGCCATAGCTGTTAGCACTGGCACAGCCCCAAGTAAACACTGAACCCTCACAGAAGGGGGTTAATTGGTACAAGAAGAGGTAATTTATTAAGGAACACTGAAACCCTCTATACACCCAAAGATCAGACCAAACTGCAAAAGTCTTGTGTGAATATTACGTCTGATAATCAGATTTTTTTTTTCCTACACTGCCCTTTAGAGTCCCAACCTATGCAGAAAACTGAAAAACCAACATGTTTTTTCCTATGTGGCTCCAATAAACCTTTACCTGGTGCCCATCAGTCTGCCCTTCCCCACCCCAACCTCCCATGGAAAGTCTGCCACTTGCTGGGAAGAAAAGCCAACATGAAAATCAGATCAAGAGTGTGGGACTCGTGTTTCTTTCTCTCACTGAGGTTGGCACACTGTGCTAGAGCCTTGCTAGTCTTGCATGGGTCCATTCAACTTTTTCTGGATTGATAAATTTGTCTTTTTATGAATCTTCTTAAAAGACCACCTTCTACAAGGTTTCTGAACCCCTTGAGACACAGTAAGGCAAATGAAAGTGGGTAGCAGTCAGCTCTTCTCACACTGCTGTCTCATGAACTTTTTTTCTAAATGGTGCCTCAAAAAAACACAGTTTAGTTGTTTAGACGTCAGGAGTGGAGTTCTCCCTTCAGATCTCTACATGCTCCTGTAAATCTGGGATGGACCCTCCTTCCAACAAGCCTTGGGAGCATTATGGACATTACCAGTGCTCCTTTAAGAAAAGCCACCTGGAAATCCTGCAGACTCAAGAGCCAAACCCAGTCTCCCAGCTGAAAGAAAGGGTATCAACTTCTAATGTTTCTCTCTCCCTGGCACAACTTTTTCCTTGGTCTGCCGTGCAGATGTCTCCTGCATATCTGCTGTTTCAGTTTTACGAGAAAGGTGCACAGAGCACATGGCAGACGTGAGCTTTGGAAAGGCCAAATTTTATTATTTTGTTTTAAGAAATTTTGTACGTAAAAATCAGATTCAAAGCCCATTGAGGTCACTGGGAATTCTCCTGCTGTGCTCAGCAGGATTTGGATCAGGACCATGAACTGGAATATCTTGAAATCAGTGTTTAAAAGCCTAGACAAAATGAAAACAGATTTGTGTAACCCTACCCCCCTCCCATTCCATGTTTTGCCTCCCATGGAAAGGTAGCACAAGTGCAGGAAATGAGGAATCTGATGGCTGCAAGGTTTTATAGCTCTGATCCCCAAATTTTCCTCTTGATCTCTAAATGAAGCAAGTATGGTTACATCTGTTCAAGTTATTTTATTAACCTAAAAATAAAAGGGAAGACTCTTCTCTGACACGCTAAAGCAATTTGCAATTTTATCTGTTTTGACAGTTCATTTTGCATTACTAAATGCCTTTATTTGGGATGGGGCCCTTATTTCTCATACTGAAAATTATTTGCCTCTAAAACTCCACTGATAGCAATTTTATATTTTTAACTTATATTTTCAAAGATTTGTCTTAAAGCAGTATCTACTTTCACTCAATGTAGATCTCACCCCTGTAGCTTTTCACTGTTTTCATGTAATTTTGAGATCAAATGACACTAGTAAAAAGTTGGTGTCACTGAAAGAAAATTAAAATCATGCTGTATTGATTATGAGGACTTCAATTTTTTTTCTTTTGGATTTTTATATAGTAAGCCCAGGTCAAGTCTTAGTTTTGAGAAAAAAGCTTTGTGAGTTTTTACATAGCACTTTTTTCACTTCTAATTGCTGGTTCATAGGACTAAGCAAGGATTTTGTGTGTAGATCTGAAGCAGCTTAAAATTATGTTCAGATTAAAATACAATTTTGAATAACAGACCTCAGAGTTTTAGATTTCTTTTTGTAATTCATCTATTCTCTTAAATTATTTTCCAAGCTTTCTTGTTTATTCATCATTTTTGCTGTTCAGCTATACGCCCTCGAGGCTTTCAAAGCAATGTTCAAGTATTTGTCACACTGTCACACATTTTAAAAATATTATTCCAATTCTTTTTTTTCCCATACAATGTCATCCACGACTATATTAGCTAATTCTAGTCTTTATTTTTTCACTACTAACATGAGCAGAACTGCTTAATTGGGAACTGGAAGTAAAAGCAAGTAGTTTATTTGAAAAAAGCTATCAGGTAGTATCTGGAGGATTCCTACACACACTGATTTCTGAGTCAGGAAGTTGCTAAGAATAGTTGTAATAACATATGTTTAAAAGGTTATTCTTCCAAATAAAAACCTATTATATATTAATTCAAGGGCATTAATGGAAATTCTAGAACTTGCAATGTCTCTCTGGTTTTTTTTTCCAAAATACTAAAAAATAGAATCTTGAGTTCCTTGTTTTGGGGAGTTTTGTCTGTTTGTGGGTTTTTTTATTGGGTGGGAGGGGAGATCAGGGCATGCAACAATGTTTCTGTAGTACAAGGCAGCACTAAAAAGGATTATTCTGTTCTGTCTGGTCCCTGCTAGGTGGGTTTTCTACTTGGACATCTCTCATAGTATTCTATTGTGTGCAATTCCCACTGGATGCACTGTGTAGTTTGCTAGCATTGGCAACTGAAGAAGTGCATTGTGGAAGATGTAATTCATTCAAAGAAAAGCTCAGCTACAAAATCTTTGCTTTTTTTTTCCCTGTGCCTATGCAATCTAAAAAGCAGGTATAAATTAACAAATAAGACACACAGAATGTTTCATTTCAGCACAACAAATTGTTAACATTCCCATATAAGTGCGAGCAAGTCTGAAAAGAGTCTTTCCCTAAATATTAT
The DNA here is from genome assembly GCA_036630365.1 of Acanthiza pusilla. Taxonomy (NCBI): domain Eukaryota; kingdom Metazoa; phylum Chordata; class Aves; order Passeriformes; family Acanthizidae; genus Acanthiza; species Acanthiza pusilla. Next base: position 15,361,955 of record JAXCHO010000017.1, read on the forward strand.
AACATTTCTTCAAAACAGCAATTTATTAGGACAGAGTCCCATTTTATAGAAAACCATTTTGGACCTCTAAAATTCCCAGGTGTAAAGAAGTTCTTGCTGAACTTTCCCATGCCTTGTAACATCTTTGGGACACAAATACACTGAGGTGGGACAGATCAGGTATATGCAGCAAAGGTTAGCATGTGTTCTTTGTGCAGGACTGCAGGACAGCAGATACCTTGCAGAGGAGTACAATGACAAAAATATAATGTACTGGACATACAAGGCCTCAGGAACAGGAAACAAGGAGCAACTTCACTCAAGGGTTTTACCATGAGCTTGAATTTCTGTTGAAGGAGCTGTTCAGAGCTGTGTTTTGATTTACGTCTATCTCTGATATTGATTGCAAAATACGATGAAGCTCCCACGACAGGTCATTTTTTCCTCGTACACCTGTTGCTAATAAACATACTTAGAGCTGGTGACATCCTCAGGACTGGAAACTGAACCTCACATGCACCACCAGCAGACAAAAATATTCTTTTTATTAAGACAAATATATTGAGGATAAAACTTGTTCAGTATACTACTATCATTCCTAATGATATTAAGAGTTATTGCTTTAACAGCCAACAAAAATATGTTTTCATCAGAACTATTCTTCACTACATTACTTAGTTTTGATTCTATTTCAGCCCTTTTGTAGGTTGAAGTGAAGCAATATTTTAGCTGGGAACAGAGTATCATGATATACGATGTTATCAAGAGCAGTATATGCCTTTCAAGCAGATATAATGCTCCATTTGCATTCACCATATGAGTTCACTTTTGAAAATAAATCTTCAGATAACCCACAAACAGGGAGGCAAAGCCAGGGAGAAGCCAGAGGCAGCAGAGTTAGTGGATATAAAGAGGGCTCTGGGGAAAGTCCTTCTAATGTTGCTTACACATGCATATATCATGCACTTCTGCTGAAACACAAGGATTTATCTTTTTTATATGCACATATGGCACAAACCATAGGAATGAAAGTATGGTATTATTTCATACAGAAGAAATAAATAAAAAGATGATTCTTAAATTTCAGATTCAGATGTTCAAAAGGTAAGAGGCCCTCCTAATGACCTAACGTGCTCTGCTTTTATTCTATTCTGCTCCTCTCCATCCTGGAACTCCCTGTATACATCTGGCCCTTTAGTTACGTGATCACATGCTATCCTGCACAAGATCTTTGTTTCAGTCCATGAACATGTGAGGGAGCAATGATGGCAAAATGCTGGTGAACAACACTCTACATCGCCTGCTTTAGATAAATCCAAGATTTTTAAAAAACTAATCAGAAGCAAAATCTGTTCAAAACTGATCCAAAAAAAGGATCTGCATTGACTTAAAAATTTTGCTTCAATGTGTTCATCCAGCCATGCAACACGAATGCATGATGAGAGACAGAAAAGGCATAAAGATTTATTGGCACTCATTTGGGTTGATGTACATAATTCTCTCATGTTTTCACCACTTATAATAGAGTCATCCCAAAATGATGCCACTAAAACCTGTGTTTCAGATCATATCATCATGTGCTTAGACCGTATGATGCACTCAGTAATTTGAAGAAAATGTAGCTTAAGAACTCCATTATACAAGATATGTTCAGATTTCACACATTTCAGACCTTTTCTTCATATATGGTCTATGCTTAAGAGACCAGGTGTTTTAGCTACTGGCTCCAGCTGACTGGGACTTAGCAAAAGACATTAAAACTTCAGATAGTGATCTCAAATCACTTTCCTATACATAAAAATGCCATGATTTTAAGGCTTTTTCTCCCCTGACTCTTCTGAACTAGGAGCAGGTCAGGTGGGAAGCCTGGGAAAGATTGCTTTCCAAATCTTGCATTTTTAGCCTGACAAGCAGTAAGATAAATATCTGAAGTACATCATTTATCTAAAAAGAAATATTGTCCATTTTGGCCATAATACTGTGATGAGAACTTCCAGATTCAAAAAAGATGGGAAGCGATGATATATATATAGGATGCTTCAGATTCCTTAATGACATGTTAAAATAGTGTAGTAGTACAGGATGTTGGGTATAATTTCAGCAAATACTAATTAGTAGTCATCTTTTAATGGAGAAAACTGAATGTGATTTTCTTCCATAACTAATTCTCATAGATGAACTGGGAGACTTTCACTGTTATGGCTCTGGACATGAATTCAAGATCTTTTGCCCTTATCACCATTTCAGGCTTTTTTTTGTTACCTTGTAGAAGGAAGTGTCTTAGAAGTAAATCTTGTTCCAGCTTAGATCAGTGAGAATTTTTTAACAGGAGCAGAATTTTCCCTTTAATCATTTTATGTCATCTCTAAAATGAGCACTTGAGGAAAATGCACTTGTGATGTCTCTTTTTTAAGTAACAAAGGTTTTGGTGCGTTCATACTTGGTAGTTTGAGGTGGAAGAAAATAATTTTCAGCCACTAATAAAACATGGTTGCCCCACCTCCTTAGGATCCTACTTGTTGAACTAGTTTGCATGGACAGAAATATCTCAAATGAACTTTCTGAAATATTAAGGAAATGAAGAATTGAAAGTGCAACTTTTACAAGTCATCACGATTTTCACCCAATAGAAAACTTCGAATGGCATTTCCAGTTTTGCAGTAACGTATTTTTCCTCTACTTTTTTTGCCTGAATCTACTTAAATGTAGATATACATTTCTACCTCCTGACCTCCATATCCATTGCACTCTTTGATAGTCATGGCAATAGTAAAGAAACATGCTCTAACAGAAAGGAAAGACAACACTCTCTTAAAATGCTTTAATCTGGGTGATGCTGTCAGGAGTGGAAGGCCATGCTCTGTAACTGCTTGCATTAGAATATAGCTGATGTTCTAAGGAAAAAAAAAAGTGCACTGGGTTTGCATAAAACCACTTTTTCTTTAACATGTTAAAGTCTGACCTTCTTGTTTGGACAGTCTTTGACACCCACCATAGTGTCTTCTGGGAAGAGCTCAAGTCTATTTGGTTTTAAATAGCAGTTAAATTACAGAGTCCATGCTAGACAGTCAAACCTATTTGCTTGAGTATCTTTAGGGTGTGTTTCAGCCCAGTGGCAAGATTGGTCTGGAAAGATTTTGCAAGAGCAGAGGTCTTGAAGGTGCAGTATTATCTGTCAGACCTAATGCAGCCTTTTGCTGAAAACATATGAACTCTGCCAGGTTCATATACCTTTGGTGAGAAGACATGTCTATCCCTCCCCTCTTGGACATGGAATCTCAGATGGAAAACACACTCTGCTCACTGCAGAAACATTTTCTTAAGGCTATTTTTCCTGCTTCTATAAGAAAATATTGGACAGTCAGGATCAGGATGGGATTGATACCATGGAAAATTTCCTGTTTCAAGTACTGAGGTGCTGTGCTCTTTATTTTTGGTGACATTTTCTCAACTGAACCAGGAAAAATAAAATATTTGATTTTTCCTTTTTCACCAGATGTGCAAGACCAAGAATTTCTGGATATGAAGGTATCATATGAGCTCCAGATCAGTGAAGCATGCCTGTGTATGAACTAAGAATTCCCAGCAGGCTTCAGGAAGAGTTATTTTTCTTTCAGGGATACCATTTGTTTCCCATTATAACCACCTTCTGTTAACATTTTTCTGAGATGAGACCTTGTATCTAATTGTATTCATCCACAGCTCAGCCCATGACTGACTTTCCTGGCACCACATGTCTCTGTTTGTCCTGACTCCAAGATACTCCAGGAATTGTGTGACTATCTATGGTCATTTCCTTCCCGCTTATTCAAAAAAAAGAGACATATCTGGGAAGAGATAATTGAATTCCCACCTACCTGTAAACCAGCAATAACTTTACCATGGTCCCACAAAATTATTATGGACACTTGTAGAGCGGAATGTCTTCAGAGTTAAGGGGGACATCTCTCAGTTGCTTGCACAACCCTCCTTCTTAAAATGAATTGTTTCATGTCTTTAAATTTGCGCTTTCTGAGGGAAGGCTGCAGACAGGAAAGGATTGCGTAGTTCAGTCCTTTCAGCTTTATTAATTTCTGCTTCTTATTTTCCCGTATTGAGTATTGGTGTAGTTTGCAATTGTCTCTTTAGAAGAACCTCTTGAAGCAATTGCCATCTCTCCTGCAGCCTCTGTATCCCTTTGTTTGTTGTTCTTTTCTTGCTCACTTACCATTCTCAGAATATAAAACTCAAATATTTAATAAACACTTCCATTCAAATCACATTTTTCTTCTAAGCTCCCAGTCCGTTCTTCCCTGCTGGTCAGTATTGTGTGTAAAACAGCTACTGCTATAGTAGCTCCCTTCTGCTTTTGAGAGAAAATATCTTCAGTACTTTTGTCATAAATGTTCCAGCTCCCACCTCACCCAGTAGCTTCAGTAGGGTTCTGCTTTTTCTCTTCTTCTTCTTCTTACATATGTTCACACTTAGAGGCACATAGAAAATTATTTTCTTAGGTTTTCCCAAAACCACAGTTGGTTTTGTCCAATCGAGTCCTCACAGCCGCAGGCAGCAATATAAAAGATGCAACTCTTCCACCAGTGCACTGTACAGACTGTGGGCATCACGGTACACCACGGGTAAGGTGTGTATAGATGTATATGTGTAAATGTATATATGCTAAAACAAATACCTCTAGGAGAAGACAGAAAGGCTCAACCGTGTTTCATAGAAAGTGAGCAACAGACTAAAAAGACACCATGAATTACCCCTGCAATGGCAGCTTCTGGATAATCATAGCAAATATACACATCCTTAAACTAAAACACACACAGACACACACAAAATCTTTTTTTCTCTGTCCTTCCAAAACTAGCTAATCCCTTCTGTAGATACTGTTTTCCTGTGATTTGTCTCTAAGCTTTGATTATGTGATTAAACCCTTTCTCCTTTTTGTTTCTTCAGTCCCCTGCTCATCCCTATTTCTTTTAAGTTGATGTCCAGATATGTTCTTTCTCTTGTAAGAACACACAACACTTATCTAATCTGTGACATTCTGAGAATAAACTGATTTGAAGACAAGTATTCACTGTTCCAGCAGGAGCAATACTAGTTCCTGACAAATTCTGTCTAGAAACAGGATGACCATTTGAAATTAATGGCAGTTTCCTTGCTGTGTTATCTTCCTGCATGGAGGCTGAGTTTAGGAATGCATGTTTGAAAAGCTTGAAAGTTCCCATTCTGAACAAGATGCCAAAACTTTATCTGATCAAAACAGTTTATAGGCCATTTTCCTGGGAACAGAAAGGGATGGATGCAAATTGGAGGTCTAAATCCAGACAGTTCCATCTGCAAGGCTTGCAGAGGGTGCTGAGGACAGAGCCAAGACTAATCACACAATCCCTGCTAATTTTGAAAGAAAGTTTTTCTCCTGCTGCACTTCAAGAACTGCTCCACTTTACCCTGCAATATATAAACTTCTTTGCTGCTTGCCACAAGCTAGGAAACATTGCCATCTCTTCTTTTTTTAAAGCTCTCCCTTGTGTCGGTATGAGAGCAGGGAAATTGCTTTCCTGAGAGGCAAATCTGAAGGCTTCCAAGACCATCCAAGACCATCCAAGACCATCCAGCTTTCTGAACAAATCAGCTCCATTTTCTCACTTGTGTCAGGGCCATCAAACTCTGCAGAGTTGGGGCAGAACCATACCTGAGGTGCGGACCTTTGATCTCTGTGCTAGTGTGCCAGAGGAGAACTCCTTGTGCTTGTCTCCTTCTGCAGTGAAAAGCACTTCCAGAAGTTTGGAGTTCCCCTCCTATCTAAGGCTGAAGGATCCTGTGTCCATAAAATACAAATAGCCTGACATTCATTTTAACTTATCTATGCACCTTGATAGCTTGAAAAGGAAATATTTTTCTTCCCAAGGAGTTTCCAGGATAATTCATCAATGTTTGCTTGGTGTTCAGATTTTGCTGTAATATGCACTACCTAAATATGTAGACAGCTTAGTTTCATTACACTGGTATCACTACCCATATGTTATTAAAAATAGATTGAAGGAGAGGCCATATTCTTTGAAATATGCTGTAGCTTCATCTGTCAGTTACTGAAGAAAGTTAAATTTACCTTCTATTGATCATATCCTACTGACTTGTGAAAATATTGAAAAAAAGGATGAAGAGTGTTAGAAGCATTTACCAAATTTGACCCTGGTTTGCAGAATCAATGGAAACTCACCATGCTTTAAAAGGTAAGCAAAAAAAAAAAGTAGAAAAAGAAAAGGAAAGAAATAAAGATGCTAAAAATAAATTGGTAAAAGAGAAAAGTTCCTGTAATTTTAGGTTTAAAATATGAGCCTGAGTAATCAAGGAAAGTATTTTTACTGCCCTGTCAATATTTTTCCTGGAAGCTCTGGTAAATAGACTTTCTTTAGATCTGTAGTGTGCGTGCCTAATGGTCTTAGGTGTCTCTTACCGCAGAAAACTTTATCCTTAAGAAATACAGTAAACAGGAACTCTGTGGTTACGTAGTTCCTGAAAGAAAAAAAAAAAAGAAACACGTTCACTGCCATGACACACAGACAATTTATACTGATTTAAGAAGAAGCTGTTCTCTTCTATTTTGAATCTTTCATGTCAGCCTTTGTTTCCATTGCATTAAAAATTTCTGTTTTTAAAACCTATCAGTGAACTGGATCGTGTTTTCTCAGTCCTTTGAATTAACATCCCCATAACCCCAGGAGCCCCACAGAAGTGCTGGAAAGCAGAAGGGAGAACCTTTTTTCTGCCTTTCTAAAGCTCTATTTATTTACTTTGCTGGAGAAAAAGATCAGCCATCTTCTATTCTGAATCAGCAGCTTGTAGGATCTGTGACCCATCCAAGACTGAACTAAGCCATAAAAATTGTCTCAAGATCACATAGACACATAATTCTCCCAGGTTCTGTGTCACCTCAGTCACTTCTTTCTTTCACCACACTCTTTGCTGAAAAATCTGCCACTTGCACAGATGAAATAACATCGTTATCTTGTCAGCTCTGCACATCTCCCGCTCAGCCGCAGCTCAGCCTGGTTCCCTGAGTAATGCTGACCCTACATGCACAATAAGTTCCTTTTTCCAGTCTCCCAGATGGATGCACAGTCCAGTCTCTTCACTCTTATTGAAAGGAACTGTAATGTAATGGTAGGTAGAACCACAAAAAATGCAGAGATGCAGATGCATTACAGTAATACTACCTGAAAACCAAACAAGACCAAGACAATCATCAAAAGAGCAAAATTTCATTTAGATTCTAAAAAGTTTATTTTCTTTAATGACAAATTCCCATTGTATTAAACTCACTGATTAAAAATTTTTAAAATCGCTCAATTTTTTTGATGATCACTCTTTTTACTATCCCTGCTATCAGTGCTAGGTCACTTCTAGAGGGTAGGAAGCACATAAATGCAGTGTAGGCAAGGCCCCAGCCAAGGCTGCAGTCCAGTGAAGAACATAAATTTGGACAAATATGAGATCTTCTTTTATGCAGTTGAGGTGACTGCTGTGTTCATGGGATGGATAGAATGGACTGGAGGGATCTGTGGGATGTTAAAGCACAGTGTAAGGCATCAGCGTGTCTGGCTGCTCACCTCACCCCTGTGCCAGGCTTGTTCTCCAGGGACAGAGGTGACAACCACGTGTTCACATAAGCCTCAGCTCATGCTCATGTTGCCTCCGCTCATCAGTAGCACCAACACTGGCTCAGGCATATTTTAAAAAAGTGACTTTTATCTGCCTGGGAAGCTGAAAAAAACATTAAATGTTTTGTGTGGAAAGCACTGCAAAGCCTGGACTTGTGGTGCTGCAGCCTTGTGCCGTCCACACTACTGGCAAGGTAAAGCAAGAAATGGTTGAGAAGATGCAGATAAATTTAACCAGTCCTTTGTCATCACAGTGAAAGCAGAGTTTCTTGCAGGTTTCCTGTGTTTTAGTCTGTTGTTTTATGCCAATGGTCTATGTACTCTTATCTTGCCTGAGAGCCCTCTATTTTTTTAGTTAGTTTTCCACTTTGGCTCAAGCACTCAATTGTTGTCACTGTAATTTTTCTCTCTATCTCTTGTTTAGTTGATTTAGGTGCTGTGCACAGCAGCTGTAGATGTGCAACATCTATTGCACTATTGGACTGATATCTCTTGTTTTGTAGCTTCTTCTTAGTTGACTTCATTTTTCTTGAGAAACACAGATCTCATTTTTCTCCATCTATTTCCTTGGACACTGCAAAAAACAATCTTTCCAGTCTATGTTTCCAGTGGAAAATATTATCTGTGAAAAATACTTTTTTGCACCACACGTAATGTCACAGGAATTTTTTCACTGAAAATAATTGCCAGCTTCCCAAAATTTGAGTTGAAAGAAGGGGAGGAGTCAGGTTTAATGAATTTTAGTTCATTAAAAAATTGAGGTTAAAAACCTTTTCAAAATGCCTTATCACTTTCAAAATAAATTTTTTTACTGTACTTTGAAACAATCTAATTCAAACACAAAACCAAACACTGGGGAAATGGAGAGAAAAAAAATTAAAAATGAGAAAGAAACAAACCACACAAGAATTGATGAACGTTGTTCAGAACTTTCAAAATTTCAAATATCTAACCAGATCCTGTATAAGTGGCAGATGCACAATCTAAAACTTCTCTTCTGAAACCAAAACAAAAGTACTTTCTAGCACTTCCAATCCAGAGTTATAGTTCGATTTCTGAGATAAACCTCATAACTGCTTTCAGTGGTTTAAGGTAAATGAGAAAAAAACCCTAATCTCATCTCATTACTTAGATAGTCCAATGGAACAAGGGCAAAACTTTTGTGGAATTTATTCCTCAGAGAGTGTTTTACAACGTGCATTTTATTTTCTGTGCTTCCTAGGAGTCCTGTAGACAATGACTTCAGCTCCCCTTCAAAGAAAAAAGAAGGCCCCACAAAACTACAACTTTAAGGTGTAATGTATCAGTAATTAGTGGGCCTCCTAATTTCAGTCTAATTCTCTCTAAATAATTAATATCTCCATTTTGGTTCAAATGTAATTAAGTCTCATTCTGGACTGTCAAGAGCCCAGTCATTTTTATTGCAAATAAAGACATTTTAGAGTAATTAAGAATGAAAGATTAAGATGATTTCTTACAAGTTATTTCTGACACAGTTAAAGTTATCACAGAATCACAGGATGGTTAATGTTGGGAGGGACCACTGGGGTTCATCTAGTCCAACACCCCTGCTCAAGCAGAGTCCCCTAAAACACGTTAATTGGGTTTGTGTCCAGACAGTTTATGCATTACCCCCCCACAGTATCCTTCATGGGAATACCTAATAGACACTCAGCTTCACACAGAAGTGAAGCACAGTGTTTTAAGGAGAGAATAAAACCTTTGAGGTCGGGAATGACTCTTGTTTAATTGGAGTTGGGATCAGTGACAAGATCAGCATCAGCAGCAGAAGAGCACAGTTTTGGGGACACTTCTTTCGGAGTGACAGGAGGTCAGCTCAGATCTCTCCAGAAGCTGCAGCTTGCCCTGAAAATTTCCAGGGGATCTTCTAAACACAAGTAAGACCTCAGGAGCAATATTACAGCATCTCTTTCCAAGTTTCCTTTAGAAAGTTCATAGGTGACGATGCTTATGGAAGTAGAGCTGAGGTGGAGGGCTGAGTGGGTGGAGATGCTCAGAATATGACACGAATGCCCAGATGGGGTTCATCTTGCCCCATAATCCATTCAGGATAGGAGCCCTATAGCCACCCTGGTGCCTGTGGTGACCCTGCTCTGCCTTTCTCTGGTTTGCAGCATGGATGGGTCCAGGCGAGCCTTCCGTGGGTTCACGTACACCAATCCCACAGGTGCCAAAATGCTCACAACTGCTCTGCCTCCCCGAATGTCACTCCTATCTCTTTATGGATGTGTCCCTGGGAACTGGCACGGCCCCCTCAGCGATAGCCGTGCCTCGCCAGCACGTAGCAGCAGCGCTCTGATCCACCCACCAGCACGAGATCGGCTCCTATGAACGCGGTTGTGTAATAAACAAAACGCTCACTGTATCCGAGAGGCTTTTCTCCGCTCAACTTTCAGCTCTGCACTGTTTATTTTTATTCAACAACAAAAACAGATGTTTTGTGGTGTTTTTGCTTCTCCAGATGTACCATTTAAAGCGCTGTCAGCTGTTCAAAGTCACTGCTGATTTTTGGAGAGCAGAAAGAGCTGTGGGAAGTTAGCTATCTGGCAGTGGAAACTGAATTTTCTAGGTGCACAGTCTGCTTTTTTTCCAGTGGACACGCCATGATTAAGGATTCACTTAGGAGTTCTTCGAAGGGTCCCAGTGTGGTTCAGGCCCTCGGTGCAAACTGCACACATCTCAGCAAATTGGACCCTGGCGTGAGCAGAACGTGTATTCACACACGGATCACAGCTGCCAAGACACACAAATTCTCTGTGTGATCGCTTGGATTTCTGGTCTCTCTCTCATTGGGGAGGAAATGTCATGATCACATGGAGACTTAGCAGGAGAGGCCACTGTAAAAAACAAATAAAATGGAACCATATTTTCTGACTGGAAACAGAAACACAGTTTACTGACAGATTTTTACTGCAATAGTGTTATTTCAAAGTATAAGTAATGTTACATTTTTCATACAAAAAATAAGTAAAGGTGTTTTGGTTTGGGGCTTTTTTCTGGTTTGGTTTTGTCCAATAAAAGCAAAGGCCAAAAGGATCTGACTAAATTCTGCATTTGGATTTGGAGAGCAGTTTCCTCAAGTGAGCATATTTAGTTATGATTCCATATTTAGCTCCATGTTCAAATCCCACTAATGTGTTGGACTGTACCTGCTCAGTAAGGTGGAGGATATTTATCATAATTTGTACCTGGTGTGAATCCATCACATCACAAAAATATATATTTGGCTTTTAAACTTACAACATGGGAGAGACTTCTATAAGCCAGAAGATGATAGTCCTGATAACCTGAAAAAACAGAGTGTAGTTACTGCCATACTCTTGCCTGAGGATCTGAAATCAAAAGTGTGTTTTTTAATTCAATTTACATGTATGTGTATTTAGACTCATCCACTGAAACTTAGCAGTTTCACATGTCTTGTAAAGCAGTGCTCTAGAGGGGAACCTGATGAAGGTTTAATCCTGAAATTCACACCAATTATTTAATTCATATCTACTCTGAACTGCAGATTGAAAACTTTCCTAATGCTAAAGCAAATAAGACAATTTCTGCTCTGCAGTGTGGATTTCTATTACATTTTCTGTATCATCATGGTCTGTAAAACCCATGTAAATCAATATAACCTCACAGTTTCAGATTAACATTTTCTTGGCTTCTATATTAACTGTATCAATCACATCACTAATTTCATTACTGAAATTAATTGATTATTTTTGGCCATACTGCTTTGAGGAAAGAGAGGTACAACTTGCAGGCTCAGCCCCTGACAGGCTTCCTAGAAGGCTTCCTAGGTCAGGAGTTAGCAATACACAGCAGAATTAGCTCCATACCTGACTTCAAAGCAGTTCATGGGGCAGATGGACTGGACTTCCATTTATTCTACAGAAATATGGAAATGTTTTCATCTTCTTCTGAACAAGAATAAAACAATCCAGCTGAAATCCCAAAGAAATGCAAAATGGAAAATTCAGCATCATGAATATTGAGACTGACTTAGGGCTTTTTTTAACTCTTTATTTTTTAACACTAAAAGGGAGCCAAGGATGACTTCAGCTAGTGATGAACTTGATTGAAAAGAAGCAAATGTAAAACTAAATAACAAAATACCTTCTTTATGAGTGTTTCCTCCAAAAAAACACATCACCACAAATCATCATGGAGGCCAGAAGTTCCTGGGATTATGAAATGATGTTTGCCTGAGTAACTAAACCACTCAAAGTTACAAGCAGAGGTTAAGAACCTGATGGAAGAGAAACTTGCTTCCAGAGACAAGCGAGTTTCAGAGCGATGGAAGAGATATCCCTCCTGAGTAGATCAACTTAGATGTGCCTTCCATGCTTAGCTGCAGGCTCCTAATTGACAGCTGCCCTCTGTCAGCCTAACTAACTGTAAACTCTTGGTTTGGTTCAAGTTTTACAGTTGTGATAGGAGAATTAAGTGTTTATAAAGAAACACTCAGGACAGTTGGACTGTTCTTGATCTATATCTCTTGTCACAGTGAACAAAGAGCATTCTTACTGAAGAATGTGTGTGCCACCAGAAAAGACAGAGTCTGCTATGCTCATCATTTCTCAGAAATCTTTGTCTAGGCTATTTTCAAAAATCTTCAGCAGCAACCAACTTCAACAAGCAGCCTGTTACACATCTGCTCTGCCCTCACACTGAGGAGCCTTTTCATAGCATTTAAATGAACATCTCTGCTACACTGTAAGTGCCTTATTTCTCACTTTCAGTATGTAAAAGTTCCAGTTCATATTCTCTTTACAGCAGGCTATTCTGTATTTGAATATTGTCGTTGTGTTGTTCCTGCCTTCAGCCTACCCTTACAAAATAAGTATTCAGTTCAGTATCTTTCCTATGCTACTCAAAGCAGAGTACTTCAACTGGTGCTCCTTGTGAGTCAGTGTGTATGGCTTATTTGTACTGTGCTTATCCCTTCATGAATCCTCTGCAAACACTCTGAAATTCTTCAAGTTCAAACCCAAAACATGCTGCTTTCATCTCATGAAAATCCAGCATGACAAGCAACTAACTTGTAAATAAAATTTGGTGCAAACCTGAATCAAATGAAAGAATTCCTTTACCAGGTCATTCTCGTGAATCAGGGACACACCAAGGAAATAATTCAGTTTTGCAGAAACACCATAAATGCTTTTAAGGAAAACCACTCCACCAGCTGCTTCCTTTGCCCTCTTACCCCTCATCTCTGTTCCAAACATGCTCTCAAGCTGACCATGTTGTTACTACAGAGATTGCAGTATGTTTATTTTTGTCATCTTAAGTGGTATGTTATCTAAAGATTTTAATTTACTGGAGAAACTGAGTTCTTTTAAAACTCTTTTTCAATAAATGATCATCTTATCAACATTGACCCATTATAATGACATTTACTACATTTCATTACAATAAAACTTTCAAAGAGTGGAGAAAGCAAGGGTTGATGGTTGCTAAGCTAAGTAAAGGCTATAACATTCCTGTATTTCATCAGAATACAGCAAACACAAAACAGTATTTCTGTTGTTCCTTTCCTGGTGCGAGAGATATTGGAAAAGTGAATTTCAAAATGTGATTTGCTTCACATGCATTGAAAATATTTAAATCACGAGAAACTCAACATACTTCAAACTTACTTATCCAGTGTAATTTCTTCTCTTAAGATAATTTTTGCAGTGGTAGTAGTATTTACATTACGCCCATTTCACACCCAGGGAGAGGTGCCATCTTGATAAGAGGATAATCATAGAATCAAAAAATCATAGGATCTTAAAGATCATCTAGTTCCAGCGCCCTGCCATGGGCAGGGACACCTTCCACTAGACCATGTTTCTCAGAGCTCCATCCATTCTGGCCTTGAACACCGCCAGGGCTGGGGCATCATCCACAACTTCTCTGGGCTACCTATTCCAGTGCCTTATCACCCTCCCAGTCAAGAATTTCTTCCTAATATCTAACCTAAATCTCTCCTCTTTTAGTTTAAAACTGTCCCCCTTGTCCTATCATTATCTGCCTGGGCAAAAGTTGCCCTCCCTCCTTTTTATGAGCCCCCTTTAAGTACAGAAAGACTGCAATGAACAGGAATGGAGTGAGGCTTCTTCTTACAAAGCAGATGTTGGCAAATATAATAGCAGTAGTGGTGGTAGTAGTAGTAATAATAATAATAGTAATAGTAATAATAATAAGTAAAAAATAACAATAAGCACCAAAGGAATTAGGCTGGGGATCCAATATTACATTCTGTGGAGGTAGCAAATTAAGAACATCAAGTGGCACATGCTGTACTGTGGTGTGTTGCGCTGGTCTGAGCACTGTCAGATCTACAGAGCTGAGTGACAGCGAGAGCAGGAGGAAACACATCAGGCCTTTGGCCGTTCTTGTCTGCTGAGCTGGCTTTGAATCCTTTTTGCTGCTTCTTCCCACTCAACAGCTCCAAATAAAAGAAAAGAATTCCAAACAGCAAATGTACAACAATGATTAATGAATTAATTGCTATTTCCCTAATGCCCTAGAAAGCAGACAGAAAATATCTAATATTAAGACATTCTTTAATATCTTAACTGGAGTTTTTCCCACCCCAAGTTTGCCTTAATATCTGAGAAATGGTCATTCATTCAAGTGACAGGCAAATGGTGAGAGACTCAGAGTTTAAGTTTGCTTCAGCTAAATACCTAAAGATTTAGATAATTGCTCAAAGCTTGTCCAAATAATTTGAATCTATTCAGTCAGCACCCCTGGCTGGAGATCTCACAAGAATATGGAGGTTGTCTTGTAAGATGTCCAGTACTTCCTGTTTCTGGCTAATATTTTGGCCTTTGTTCCAGTCTCGGTATTTTGGCTTTTATCTGTTCCTGTCTAGGTATTTTGGCTTCCCTTGGTTTCTGTCCTAGCTGGAAACCAAAAGTGCATATGCATGTGAAAATGAGAAATAGTGAATAATATAGCTAAACTGAATATTTCATATTATAAAAGTTTGACTAATGCTCAGATTTAAAAATGAGGAATAATTTAGTTACCTCTTGGGTTGTTGTTTTTTTTTTCAAAACTCATATGTTTCTCCCTGCCATAAAGGCTCTCAGTGTATTATTTATTGCTTAATTTGTGGCAGCTATGGTACATGACTTAGCACTGTACATTTTTTGATGATTAAACCTTCCAAAAGATGACATTGAAATCAACTAAATTTTTCTAAGAAAGTAATTGATCCATGTCTTCAAGGGGAAAAAAGGAGCAGGGAAAAAATGGGTCAAGAAAGTTCCTACATGAATTTTTTAGGATAATTAGTGGGCTAGAGTTTCCTTGCAACAAGTGGGTAATTTCCAGCTGGCCATGGGCAGCAGTGATTTCAGATCCAGCATGTCTGATGAGTTTCTAATGAAATCCAAACAATGTCTGCCCTGGCTCTTTGAAAATAGAGAATTCTGTGCTTTAAACTCTGGAAGGCTCTAAGGCATGAACTCTTCTATGTCAGCTCGAAGATTTGCAAAGGTTTGCAAGAAAAGAACTTCTCAATGGGTCCAACATAATGGCCCTCAGAAGTGCTTGTTCTTCTCACCACACTTGGACACATATTCTCCAAAAACACCCAATTCAGCCCAAAATGAAGCCTGGCTCATAGGCACTCACATCAAAGATCCAAAAGCTGGTGAACCCTGGTGATTCTGGGTAGGTCCTTGGGAACATCAAAGCACAGGCCACCTCAGATCTTGGGAGCTCCCTTCAGTGAGGGGTGACTAAATAAATAAGCAAAGAGATGAGAGGTTTAGAAAGAAATCATATTACAGTGAAAATGCTGCAAGAGCCTGTGGAGTCAGTTTTTTTCTAATATTTATAATAGCATTTCCATAAATTTAAAGACCAGCTGCAAAGCTTTGGGAATGGACAAGTAAACCAATAAAATAGGCCTAAGTACTAATGTGAGGCCACCCAGGTTCATTCCCTCAGTAGTTACCAAAGTAAATGTGGGATGCAGGAGTAGGTGTGCCTTCCCAGAACTGTGTCCTGTCTTGAACAAGGATTTCAGGCATCCTTCAATGCCAGCTGTATGGCTTGGAAGCTCTGGGCAGAGCATGGAGAGAGATGGAAGGACCAGCTGTGCTTCTGAAGGTGGCAGAAGCTGCTGTCTCACAGGAGCAGGAAAGCAAGCCCAGTGCAGGCAGACAAGTCCAGCCTGTGATGGTGCCTTTTTTCCATGATGGCAGCAGATCCCAACTCCTTCCAAATGGCCATAAGCCGTGGGAGCCCCTCCTTTCGTGGAGGTGCCTGGAAGAGCAGCAGCTCCCAGCTCCCCAGAGCTCCCCCACTGCACCCTGAGCACTGTTCTGTGGCAATGCTGCTCCTCTGCTGCTGTTCCTCCTCGCTCTTCAAGGGCCAGCAACATCAGACTCTTGGGAAATTTGCTACAGTCCGGAGGTAAAAATGCCCCTCGCCCAGTGCATGGTTGTTTTCCTAGAGAAAAATGACCAGAAATTCAAAAATTTGCAATTTTTTAAACTATTTTTTTTTCTTTATTTAGCAAGGATGAAAACCAGTGTGACAGTCAAAATGCAAGAACTTTGCTCTGGCTGTACAGTAAATAACCACATACCTGTGAGTTGTCTAATAATATGCTCAATAATATTAATGTAGTGAAGGCAGTCAAACACTACAAAATGGGAATTTGGCTTCCAGTGAACAGCTCTGTTCTGACTGCCAGCAAGTCAGGATACCACTGCAAAGCCTGGTGGTGTAAAACTCAGTGCAGGGGGAATGCATACAGATATTTAGTTATTATGACCCCTTTATTGGAGGACTGAAGTCTTGGCAATGGAAAATAATTTTCTGGAAGGAATGAAATCTCTGTTGGGAATTAATCTGCCCTGTGCAATTATGTGAGCATTCACATGCTACTGGTGTCAGTGAAGGAGAGAAATGAACTGCTCACTGAAAGTTGTCTGGATTCTTCTTTGTAATGTTTCATCATCTCTTAAGGTGACAGGTATTTGATGCCTTTTTCCATCCTTCTCCTTTAAAGGTTTTTGAGTATATAGAAAAAAAAGAGGAAGAAAAAAGATAATCATTCAAGTGAAAATCTGAGTAAGCAAATGCGTTTGGCTCTCACATGCGTGGAAAGTTTATTCTGGAGCCAGAGGTGGTTACTGTGACCATAATTTTACACAGACAGTTACAAGCAGTTATCTTGGTGGGTTCATACCATTTTAATGTGAAGTACTTCAGTGTTTTACTTTTTAGCATTTTTCAATAAATAAAGCAGAATGAACTCCAATGGTACATGCTGCCAACTACTTTCCCAAGCACTGCTCTTTACAGAGGATAATTTATAATGATCAAAGATAAACTAAAGTATTAGGCTTGAAGAAATATGACTTCAGGTTTAAAAGTTCATTTTATGAGGTAGATAATATTTAATTTTTTTTTCAGGCCTCATAAATTTGATTGCTTTTTCCCTAGTTCTTTAATTGTTAGAAAGGCAGAAAGTTCAGAAACACAGGGGTTTTTATTCCCAGGAGTTTCTGGTCATTGCTCCATTTAGCTGCAAGAGCACAGACCAGTCTTTATAGACGCTGAGGATGTACGACTGACCACTACATTTGTGTTCGGAAAGACCTATTTACCAGTGCTCGGCCAAGAGAGAATCCAAGCACACAGTAACTTATCCTCCCTTCTAAGGAAAAGCAGGGTTTCTGATCCATTTGATACCGGTTGCTAAAAACCAGCACAACATGAAAGCTGGAACAATTACTGTTTTCACAAAGGCAAGGCCTGTGTTAAACTGGTGCCAGGCACAAGGCAAAGGCAGCTCTCAAGCGGCAGCAGGAGCGCAAAGGGCAAAAACCAGAGCTTGTGTTCTCACATGCAACCCCCAACAACTTCCCAGGAAGGATTTTTGGAATGAGATGTGCCCATGCACACACCCTTGTGTTTGGTCTCCTTTCACGCACCAGAGTTATGATGCCAGTGTACAGAAAGGCAAAATACACCTCTCTGCCTGCAACCGGTGGAGATTTCACTTGTGCACCCTCTTGTGTGAGACGCATTCCCTTAAGACATATAGATTCAAAATATGGAATGCCAAATCGCTCTATCTTAGCATGTTTAAATTAATTATTCATAAAATACAGTTGTATTAAAAGACATTTTCCTAACCTCTTCTTGAGCGAACTCATGCGTTTTTAATGTCCTCTTAAATGATGCATTACTACGAGGAGGGCATGAGGAGTTCAACTATTTTTTTTGTTAAGAAGATGTAGCAAAAAAATGAAGAGCTCAGATATTTCACTTTTTTTGTCCTGTTCGCATCATATTTAATACTGAAATGCAATATAAAACATATAAGTCTTCTGTTTCAATAGAACTGAATTTCAGGGCTCTGACGCACAGTAGGCGGACAGTGGCTGTAAAATGGAGAACATCCATGGCCTTCTGGGGACTCCAGAATGAAAGCTGCAAAAATAAAGTGCTAAATCTTACACTTTTCTGTGTACATCATGATCATTTTGTGGTTATATAATGTTACCTCATAGTTAGGAACTCAAAACTGAGATGGAACTAATAGAAGTAGGGAAAAACAAACCACCCTTTCACTCTTTACACATCAATAAAAAAGTGAAGTTTTGAAAAATATCAATGGAAGGTAAATTCAGTCCCATTGCAATCTCTTCAGACTGTGAGTTGGAAAGTTCTGTTCACAGGAGGTATATTACTCATAATTTTTAGCAGACCAGATCTGCTGATTTTTGTGAGATTCTATGCTGTGCGTGAGATGACAGAATGAGTCAATCACACCTCCCTGCAGGAGTGTGGGTGCAGGGAGAGTCATGAAGGTGGGATTACTTCTCTCCAAGACCTTGACTTCTAAACACTCCAAGGGGATGCATTTTTTCTGCTGCTGTTTCAATGCAACACTTCTAATCTTTCACTTTTATTGCACAGCATCTTTGGAATTTGCCTGTTAATTGACAGCTCCAAGTTCAGATTTACAGCACATTAACAGGGAGCTCATTAGTGACCAAGTAGCTGTGAAACAGTGTCTACACCATGCAAGATCAGAAAACAGCACAGCATCCTCTGAGGCTGTCTGCTTCTAAAATTTTTTCCTAAAATTGAAGCCAAGACTTACACCTTTGGGGCATGAGGGATCTGTTATTGTACTGTGAGAAGTAATATGATCCAGAAGAAGACTTTCTCTCTCCCCACACTGAGAGGGTAATAATTTAAAACTTCTCATATTTGTAACAGGCTACAAAATGGAAAAAAAAAAAAAGTTGACATTTTTCTGATTACCATGATATAGTTCTACATTATCCAAACCTGATTCCATATAATATTCACAGCTTTGCATCAATGATGACATTGTCAATGGAGCTTCCCACTGACATTATTCCCATCTTCTTTTTAGGCAGTTGTGGAGAATGTTGAATTGTTCAAATAGCGTTCAAAGTAAAGGTAATATCTTCACTCTCCTAAGAGTTTAATGGGGGCTGCGTGTGCGTGTGCCCTCAGGTGTTTGCATGCACACAAGAGCCAGGGAGGACAGGAGGGCAAAGGTGAAAGAAAGGGAGTGAGTTTATGAGGTTAGTGAGATCAACAATTAGTGACAAGCACTCTTGTGGCACCTGTGACAACCAAGATTGATCAGGTATTTTAGAGTGCAGAAATGCAAGGCATTTGGCAACCTCTGATCTCTTAATTCAATTGATTCTTTTCCAAGAGTTTTTCAAACTGATGACCTTTCCAAACCTAATTAGATGGTAGGAATCATAAAGAGGACACTGGAGAATTTTAATAAAGGGAATCGAAATGTTTCTTCATCTTCACAACCTGGGATTTATGAGGGAATTGCACTGGCTTTGTAACAATGTAAAATAAATAGACATTAGATGATGACAGGGAAAATAGAATTGCTGCCAAAGCTAAAAAGAGCTTGGCAAAAGAAGAAAGAACTACTACATAGTCAGTCATTCTTTACTGTACAAACCTTTTCATAAGGCACAGAAAAGAGATATACAGAAATAATGGACCCTTGCTAAAAGATTAAAAGGACTTTCTATAGCTTACATTTTTCACCAGCGAGGGCTAAGATGCATCTCAGTTGCTACAAAATCTTATTGTTCTCTTTTGCCATTCAGAAAACTGATTACAGCTCGCAAGGAGCATTTGCTGCCTGAACTTTTAACATCAGAAATAAATAACTGAAACAAGAGGTCAGGAAGAGAACGAAGTTGTTGTGAGCATAAATACATTAAAGACGTATCAGTCAAATTTCATTCTCATATATTTTCTTTTTAACAGTGCCTTGCTGATCTAGGCAGAGTGATTTTTCATGTTGTGAACTTCTAGAAAATTATGTTTCCATTCATACACAAAAACTTTCAGTATTTCAATATTGAAAGAAATTGGAGTTGGAAGAAGCCCTCTTCTTCATGGTCTAAGGTATTTCCAACACAATTTTATCTTTTCTTCATCCAGATGTAATCTAGGAACTATCCTGTATAATTATTAACAAAGAAATATAATCACTGGAAATAACTTCATCCAACCTTATACTTCCTTCTTCTGTCTTAAATCATAGGACAAGATGTTCAAGTGTTAGTAAGCACCACAAGAAGCACAGCTTATAACAGCTTGTCCTTCTCGCTTTTACAGGGGCCTGAGAGGTATGTTGAAAGCAAGTTGTATATTTGTCACTCGGAATCTGTCCCACACACCAGTCAATTCCAAGCAAAATTTAAAATGTGGTAGAAGCATCAAAGATAACTAAATACTCAGAATTATAGTGAAAGCTGTCAATCTAGCAGCAGAGGGACCAAGTCTGTACTGTCTCTCACTGTTGGAAAGATGATTAGACAACAGTCAGGTGTTGGATTTTCTGCCCAGGCAAAGCCACGGGGTGGTCACTGCCTACAGACTTCAGGACTAGCTACAGTGTACTTGTCCTGTGGCCAGAGAGGTATCACAGATATTCAGAGAAGTGCTTGAGTTACTGGAATGGGAGATTATTTAAAGAAAAAATACTGCAAAAAATTTTCCATTTTATTTGTCTTTCCCTGCTGTCTCTCGTGGAAATATTTTGAGACAGTAATACTTCAGTCATTGCCAACACTCATTGTTGCATTTTAACTACATATGGAAAAGACATAAAGGAAGGTTTAAGGCAAAGAAAAGTGGAGTTGTCTTTTCTGAGGTGGGAAATGGCAAGTCCAACGAAAGAATGTGGCACTACAAGGTGTGGGAACGCAAATCATTACATAAACTGTGGGGGTAAATCTGGTCTACTGAAGTCATAGATTTTGCCATGAACTACAGTAGATTTAGGATTTTATCTGATACAAAGATGGCAAAGCTGAAAATAAATCTCAGTGAATGAGAAGAGCATAGTTTTGAATATTAACCAAACTACCTTAAGTTCTTGGAAACAACCTATTTAACCATTTTAGGATTCCTACTCTGATTGTCTTTTCTTAAGAATTACTCGCTTCATTCCATTATTTGTGTTTTAAAAGAAAAAAGATCCTCCTGAAAATGATAAAAGGTTTTCTCACAGAAGAATAGAGGAATATATATGGCCTGGTTTTGGAAAAAAGGACAAATGCCCAGAGCAGAGCCCAGCAGCTGTTAATATAGAGGAACTATTAAAGGGGATCTCCTGGTATTACATTGCAAGTTGTCATTTTCAGTAGTAGTGGAGGCATCTATTGATGTAATGGTCTCAGGAGACAGCGGGGCTTAAGTAGTTTTTTGAGACGTGAGGGTATTGACCTGACCTGCTCACAGCAGTTGAATTGTTGGGAATGTTGATTCATGATTTTACAAAGACCTCACTATTCTTATTCTCCAGAGTGATTATACACCTGACAAATGGTAAAAGCAATGTTACTGGACCTCAGAGAGTTATTTTACTTTTAATGCATGCCATTATTAAGCCTGATAGCCTCTCTTATTGCTGTTTTGATAGCTGCCTGCTGTTTAAATGAAAGCACCACGTTTCCTGACAGCTCATGCACAGGTGGCCTTAGTCTCATTCTAAAGGAGTTGAGGAGAAATCCGTCTTGGTCAGGATGGGGGTAGGAGAGAGGTGTCAGCACATGTCATCCCAAGTTTGAACAGAGTGTTTCACCTTGTCACAGAAAGAATGAAGGCAGAGAGCCCAGGAGAGGACACTGCCAGGCACTCCCATCTCACCACCGTACTTGGTACAGGACCATCTCTGCTGAGCTGTCAAGACAACACAGCCCCTCTGTGATATCCTACAGGTGCAGGGATTTGATGTCGAAAGCACTGACACCATTATTTATTATGTCTTTATGCAAGCCTCAGCCAGAAAGATGGATTAAACTATTGCCGTAGATGAGTTGCTCCTCCCAACTATGTCAGGAAAGCGCATTTCATGTGTCCATGCCACTGCAAAAATTAACAGTGGCTGGAAGTGACCAGTGCTAGGGGACAGGCCCTGTTCACACATATGCTTCATTGCAAACATAATGAAGGTTTGGCAATGAAAAGGAAGAATTGTCCCTTGATTTGTAAATAAATATGTAGGCAGTTTTAAATATTTGGTTTTAACTTCAAGGTTTCTCTGGGCTACACTGAAGAACCACAAAGCAAGCTTTGACCTTTTGAGGACTTTTTTGGGTTAGGCAGTCTTTCTAAGAGAAAGAAGAATCAGTAGGAACTGCTTCCTGCTGAAGATACCTCAAGAGTCCCATCCCCACTATAATTCTGAAGAACAAGATCTCCATTAACAGGTATTTATCCCTTATCCAGTTCTCAACAGCTGGAAAAGTGCAGCGCACACACAGCAATCTGAGCTCCAGGGTGGGTAAACACCCATCTCTTGCAGTTCACTCTTCTGGGAAACATTTACTGATTGCCACTGGAATCACACTTCAGTGATAGGATTCCCTTCTGACTCTTTCAGAAGCTTGGGCACCTAGCTCTTCTACTTTGAGCTGCTGCGCTGCTCCAGCTGATTGTTTTAGCACTGTGCCATTTAAGCTCAGGATATTCCAGCGGGCAGATTTTCCCCTGTGAGCCTCAGACAAAGGCTGTGTGTGGATTAGAGAACATTGAAATCCTCTTCAGGACACTTGTAGACTTAGGTCCCTGACAGCCTGGATCTGAGGTACAGATCCCATGAGGAGAGCCAGGGTGCCATCCCCCTTAAATGCAATTGCTCTCTAGCGCTTCTTGCCTTGTTAATCCCTGCATACTCAAACTGTGGGAATGAAATGATCTGAACAGGTCCATTGGGAGCAAAGAAAGTTTCTTTTTCAGGTGTTTATTTAGCATCTCCCCAGCACTGCCCCACCACAAACACAGCTCTGACCTTTCCCTATTTTACAAAACAGAATCTTACTAAGCCTCTTATTTACAGCAGCCTCCACACACCAGTGAAGTTCAAGGGTGTGGCTTTGGCCTCAACTCTAATTATGGCTTAGGGTTGTATTAGTGGATTATTTGCTACAGCTTTCTGCACTTCTGGCTTGAATGAGAGCAAAAGTGGCAAAAGCCACTGGAAATAAAGTTCATCCTCAGGGAATTTTTGGCCCAGAGAGAAACTGTGAGTACTAGAAAGCCTGTGAGTAAACCTGGAGAGGTTTGTTAACAGCCTTTTGTAACAAGTCTGTGATAATTTTTTACCTTATTTAGAAGGGCTACAAATCTTGAGAAACTTTCCTGAATTCATACACTTTACTTTGGCTGAAGGTTTTGTAAAAAGGAGAAATGTTTTTTCTGTAATGTGTGGGCTATAATACATGGCTGGTAGGACCAGCTGTATAACCTGTTTGGCCATTCATACCCAACTCCTCTCATAAGGAGGCAGTGATACACTGATGGGTTGCCTCTATGTAAAAAATTAATTTAAAAAAAAAAACAACTCTTAAAACCCTCCTGAAATCCTGTTAGCAAAAGGTGAGAGTTCACTCTCAAGAGTTCACTCTCAAAAAGAAAAAGTAAGGTAGCATTTATAAAAAAGATTTTTCACAATTATTTAAGTCTGTTCTCAGTGAAGAAGGACATAAAATTGCTAATGCCTTCAAAGTGTGGCAAATTACAATACCACTTAATGTCTTTGATGATCCTACCCCACACATATTCCTCCTGGATAACAGCTGTTCCTTCCTTTCCTTCATAAGGTCCACTTTAAAAACCTTGGAAAAAAATACAGATGAAAGAGGCTTTTTATTCTTCCCATTCTGAGTAGTTGTATGTTCCCCTCACTGTGGTAACTAAGTGGTCATGGTCATTGATCAAGGTCTCACATCCATTCTGGAGATGAAGATCAGAGACAAAATGAGGTTCAGGGTCTGATTTTTCAGAATTGTTTTACAGTGGAAATCACCTCTGGTTTTAAAAAATCAGTGTATTTTTTCAAGCTCTGAGATATTGCAGAAGGCCATGCAGAGCAAAGAGAAGAGCTCAAACAGCAGCCCCTCAGTCTCAGCCCTAAGTCTCAAGCATCTGACCACACAAGTCATAGGCTCATATGGATCTGGAGAAGTTTTGGGATTGCATCTGAGGCTTCCATGACTGCCAGTGCTGTGGTCTGCGTTTACCTTAGCACTTGCACCCCTCGGCTGAAGCCAGGACCCCACTGCAGGAGATGGAAGGAAGAATAACATTTCCTGCTCTGCATTTCCTTCTTTGTGTTTTAAGCAGTCAGGACTAACAACTAGCAAGAAGATCGTTCATTCATGGACATTTGACAGGTCAGTGTTGAGGATGAATCAAAATCCAATCTCTAGCCCAGAGATTTACCAGTGGCCAAGCCAGGAAAGTCACCTCACTGTTCCTAACTACTCTAAGAAGAAACCTTTCCCTTTTGCCTCAGGTTTCTCAATAAAAGTAAATGCACAGAAACTGATCAAGGATAACTATAGGTCTTTACATGAACCCATCTATAATGGAAGTTAGCCATGCTGTAAAAGCCTTGTCCTTCATTTTTATTCCAAAAAGATAGTAAAATAGGGTTTGCCACCATCTTTTAAGGCTGAATACTTTAGAAGCTGAAGAAAAACCTTTTTGCCATATGTTTCCAAACATGGGAATCCCCCTTTTTGGGGGGGGGGGGGGGTTCTATTTAGCTCAAAGTGTTCCTTTTGCCAAGACACCTGCTTCTCTTGTAAGGTACACAGGCACTTTGAGAAGGACTCCCTCTAACTCTTGCTCAAACTGTTTATGTTGCCTCCATAGAGATCAGAAGATTTTCAGGCTGCATGAGGATCTCTTCTTGTGAGTTTCCCTTTTGGTATTTGGCCTTCTGCAGGAGCTGGAAGTCTTGTTGCCTCTTGTTTATTTTGAAACAAGGCTTAGGGACTGATTCTGGTCTATCTGACACGGAGGTAAATCAGGAAAGCCACAAGGAAGGGAGGCAGTGCTTTCACTGAGAAGCACCAGAAATGGGCTCAAAATTTGATTCACCCCAGCCATGATATATTAAGAAGTCACAGATCGTGAGGTCCGAAAAAAGACCCTGAGTGGAAATGGATTTTTTGAAGAGTTTCAGCTTTGCAGAGGAAGCTTAGTGAGAAGTACACAGAACCAGCTACACGTGAGCACGTGTTGCAACAGCCTGGGACAGCAATTCTGCCAGGCGCAAAGGGACTGCTATCCTGGGGGTGGCTGCTCCGTGGAGACAACTTCCAGCTCACACACAACCTTTTTGGCTCCACCCATAGCAGCAAACCAAGCAGTGCCAGCACACAGACTTGGGTACTGTTGCACAGCCATCTCTGCTGATTCACTGCTGGCCAGCTGCACTGCACAGGAAGCCATGTAGTAAATACACTCCCCTCTGTATCTATATTGTTAGGGTGTCCCGGGCTAGCTAGCATTCCTGGGCACTGTTCAAGGGAGAGCATAAGGCAGGGACTGTTCCCAGAACTCAGGATAGATGAGTCCATTATGTTGAGGAGAGGTAAAGAGAGTTTAGCCATATGGATGCAAGCCAGTCCCTTTGCTCTCGTTCACACTGCCTGTGTTATGTGGTAGATGTTTTTAATATCCATGAGAAAATTTCACAGGTATAACAGCCTAGATACTGTGAGGTAGTGATCCGTAACAATTCTGTCATTAGGTCATTAGCAGTTCTTAATAAACATTGCCTTTTATATTTTAAATAGGGTCACTTTTGTTTGACAGAAAATGCTCCCCTTGGCTGCATGTAAACCTCATTGCTAATAGCTAAGCTTCCTTTTTTTTTTTATTTTTTTATTGAAAGTGTGCAGCTGTTTCAATTGTTGTTAGGCCTGCATTTGGGGATTAGCACTTTTATTTCTGATTAAAATATCTACACGGTAATGTCATTGAAGCAATAGTTCCAAAGTAAAAGCATTGGTTGTGGTTTTCATTATCAGGATAATCTTGCTCTCTCCCTCACACCCAAGCAGTGAAATCCTTCCCTCTCTAGCAATATAAAACCGCATCAATGTGCACAGCAGATTTTAAACAATTTACTGCTCACTACCCATTAAACCATTTTACAAACAGCAATGAAACAGGAAATAACAAAGCATGCCCTTTGAATTAATACTCAGGATAAAATACTCAGAGTTTCTTTGCAGTCCATAAACTGCTCCAGCTGTGTGGTCACAGCTTATGGCATTTAAAGAACCGTGCTCCTCAGCAAAATCAAAACGTTCTCCATGGTTAGGGACCTGTTGCAGCTCTGTGGGCCCTCCTGTACAGCGGAGGTGGCAGAGGTGTCCCACGTTGCTGGAGGATGCCAAAACCCAAGGTAGGTCCCTGGCTGAAGGGAAGCCCTCCCAGCACAGGAGAAATGTGGAACATTTATTTTCCCTCTGTTGTAAACATAAATAAATCAGAGGAGAAGCTGATGATGCTGATGCTACAAAGATGAACCTTGCGGTGGGATGAGGCATCCCTGGGCTGGGAATGGTGGAGGAGTACTGCCACCTCTTGGCTAGATCCTACAATGTCCATGTTCAGGGGAAGACTGTGCTGTCATCCAGACCACAGGCATCACCAAGGTTTGACTCGTAACATAGTAGGGTGAAAAAAAATTAAAAACGTCTGCTTTGTTCCACAGTTAAATAGCACTTGCACATGGGAGCATTTATTAGTGCTCACTGATTTGATTTCCTATCTAGTGTGTCTGAGGCACTGTCCTAACAAAGGTGCCAGAAAAACACTTTAAGAGTCATTATCTCACAGCAAGACCATGCAGCAACCTCGGCTGATGTAAAGCAATCCCTCCAGCCTTTCAGTGCTGGGCTTAACCCAAGGCAATGACATTCGTGGGGAGATTTATGGTATTTTGTTATATGATGATGGAGCCCTTCCAAAGGAGTAAATTACATATCAGTATTGCACTGACGCTAGGCAGGTAATGATAGTCTCAGAGGAGACCCAACAACATCTTGCAAACAGCTGTGGTCATTTGGGTGAGTGCCAATTAACCTGTGGTGGGCCAGGACATGAGGAGGACTCTAGCCTCGCTTCTGGAAGTTAAGACAATTTTGAAAGCAGTTTCCAGACACTGGCAGAGAAGTTCTTCATGTTTTTCATGGAAGAAAGAAACTCCACAGTGCTCTGTGCTGCTCTGCAAGCCATCAGCTGTCCAGTTCTTATTGGTTTCACTAAGAGCAGGGAAGACAGTAGGGCAAGAGCACAGCAATGAGG
Organism: Acanthiza pusilla; assembly: GCA_036630365.1. Lineage (NCBI taxonomy): Eukaryota > Metazoa > Chordata > Aves > Passeriformes > Acanthizidae > Acanthiza > Acanthiza pusilla. Next base: position 15,389,242 of record JAXCHO010000017.1, read on the forward strand.
GCTCATTCTTTTCTGCTGTCAACTCAGAGAACATCCTTGAGCCTGGTTTTGTGCATATGCTTCAGCCTCCCCAGCAATGAAAATCTGGTCACCTGCCTAAGGATCCTTGGTATGTCCAGCCTAAAGAGTAGTAGCTATTTTCAAGTGCCTCTGTGTCCAGAGAGCTCCATGCCTTGGGTCCCCAACATGCTCAGGTTTTTCTGTGTAAAATCTGCCATTTGGTTTGTGCCTGGCAGGAGAACACCATTGTTGACTACTTAATCTGGAGGATTTATGTTTATCAGTCACCAAAACACCTTTCTGAAGTGAGCTGGAAAACGGAATTAAGAGTTGTTTGGGTTTGTTTGTTTTTGGTTTTTTTTTTTTAACAAGAGGACTTGTATTGATGGTTAAATGCTACAGAGCAGAGGTTTAAACACTTCGATTTTATTATTTTTAGTTTTTCTGATAATTGGAAAACCTTCAGGAGGAGTTTTGGTGTTGCAGAACTCCAGGAGTTGCTTTGCTTTTTCTCTCCCTATGGGTAACAGTATTACAAAAAGCTGATCCCTGTGACTGTAAACAGGAAAAAAAATGAGTGTGTTGGGAAATGCAATAATAGTTTGTCAGAAAAAGCAAGCAAACTGTATCCGGAAAGCCCATATGTATCTGCCTTCCAAAATTGCCATGAAAATGAAACTTTTCAAGATGACAAGTACTTACCAGAGTGGAAATTAAAGTGCTGAATATCCACAGATTTGCACTCTATAATGAAGTAGGAAAGTCTTTGCAATCTCTTGTTTCTCAGAAATCATCCTTCTTATTTCTGAAATGTTTTATGGTAGCAGAATCTAATAGTAGATTTCCCTGTTTGTTTTGTATGTTTGCATAAATAAAATTAGGCTTTATAAAATATTTCTACATTCCAGTCCAACTTACAGAATAATTATCGCATTAAAAACTAAACTTTTGCAAGAACAACTCTCGCATGTTGTAGAATCACTTGGCTTTGTGGTGCTGTGAAACTTCCTCAGTTTGCATGGATGCAGAACATATTTAACCAATTTTCCCAATATAAATACTTTGCAAAAAAGAACGAGGCCAGTCTTTTGTGTTTATGTGTCAGACATAGATCCACACTGCATCCTGCCAAGTTTTGTAGCATTTAAATATATGTACATATCTATCTATATAGATAGATATGTCTTAATAGAACTATTTACCTGATGAAACATTCTTCCACTTCCTATTTTCCCCCCTCAGGGCAGCTGTTTATAGCATGTACTGTGGTGAGGGAGGGCACATGGTTCAGACTTAGGAACAGGGTGTAATCAAGGCAGCTATAAAAAAGAAATTCACTTTGTAAAGGCTTCTCAGGTTTAATTGAGCTCTTAACAGGCACAGTAAAATGCAATGGTGATGTGATTGACAAAATTTGACCATATATTTCTATATGAAATCCTAGAAAAAAAGTGTATTTTGTTTCAGGGCAGATTAATTTTGGCTCCTGTTTCACTCCTCATCTGAAAATACTGAGAGAACTGGGAAAAGAGTTCTGAAAAACTGCAGTTCTTGTAGTTTTTTTCTTTCAGTTCTGGGAACAAATCTTTGGTCTTCTCTGCTCAGAGCCTTCCCTTCTTTTTGTACTAATAGAGGCTTCATCAGTACTCAGGGTGATGAAAGTAACATGTGATGGCCTCGCCTCCCAACTTTAGAAGGATTCTATAATAATTTCATTTCTATAATATACTGTATTAGTTAGAAGAAAACTTGATTCTCTCAAACAAAACGTTTTAAAAGCTTTTAACTGCTTGATCAAGGGGTCACACCTCCAAAGCAGATACTCACTCCCAACTGCCAGTATACACTGTCACTCTTTAGCCTAACCACCTGAGTAGCTTTTGCTCCTTTCACTAGGCAAAGGGAGCTCCTCTATACAAATACACTTACAGACACGCTCCTCTCTCTGTCTGACTCCGGCTATTAAAACCAGAATAATTAAAACCGAAGAATAATATTAACTTATAGATGTGTTTTTCTGCCACTTGGAGCTTTTAAATCGCACTGAGCCTGAGCAGGAAATCCACAGTCAGGAGTCTCTATGGCCAGAGCATCCACCTGGCCCTGGTGCACTGCCAGGGAGGAAACCTGGCATGGAGCAGGGTGTGCATGGATCTCACAGCAGCTCCTTCCTCACTCACTGGGACCCCTGGTTGCAAATCTGCAGTCTGTGCATGAACAAGGAGAAAAGTAGCCTAAAGAGATCATCGTATTTTTCTTTGCAGAGTTGCTGTCTGCACTGTTAAAGTTCAGGTATCACTTGCTGTGTGCCTCCTTCTTAAGCATTTATTCACATTAAGTAGCGCAGTTGAAGTCAGTGCTGTACAAATAGCATTCATATAATGCATGGTAAAAGCCTAGAAAGCCCTGGAGATCAGTATTCTTATTATTGCCTCTGAGTTATAGGTGAGGGAATTAGCGCAGCAAGGGAATTAGCACAGCCATTGAGAGCCCAGTCATCAGTTTAACTCTCCATTGTCCAGTGACTTTAGGTAATTGCCTTTCTAACTCCCTGGTAAAATAATTTTCATCCTCTGACCCCAACTTCAATGCATGCTGGTTCTTCCCTGGCAGAGCAGGTTGGCCACATTCTGCTCCCTCCTTTCAGTGCAGCAACCCAAATTTTCCCCACTTCTCTGCTGACTTAGTCTCTTTCTCTGCCCTCATACCTAAGCCACTCAAAGCAGTGAACTTATTCCACGGAGTCCTAAAAAGGTACATCATGTCTTAGGTTACTCTGTCCAAGCTTAGCCCACGCCCAAGCTAAAATAATAAATGCCAAGTAAGTCTTGTGGGAAAATGTTGATCGGAAAATGTTTGGAGGATGAGAGCGGATAGAGAAGCAATATTGGTTTTGCTATAACTAGTAATGCACCTATGGAGAGCAGAACTTTACTGCTGGATTTGATCCTACCATTTCCTGAACTGTTGCAAGGACACCTGAGGTTCAGGCAAGTGCCTCTTCTTGGCCAGTGCCATAAATCTGTGAAACCTAAGACAGGTTGGACCTCCTGAACCATCAGCTCCAGTGCCTTGCTGGCACAGGGAACCATGCCATGCATTAACCTATAAATAAAATTCTGGGAAGATGTTGTTCAGCAGAACTCCTTGTAGAAGGCATACATACTGCAAAAGGGAAATAAGGCAGCTGGTGAAAACAGCACTCAGAAGGAACTGCAGGCTCTGACACACTAGACCTCAGGCATTCCGTGGGCCACAGCCACTGAAATAAAATAATACTATTTCATTTCAATTAACAAATTTAAAAAATGGGACATTGTCACCATTGCTAGTCCTTTGATGTCTTTTCTTATTTCAGTAAGGATGTTTCTTGTCTTCCAAAATTCTGAGGAAAAGATAACCAAAAGAATGAAGTCCTGCAAAATGGAAGTATGAAAAAATTCCCTTAGCATCTCACAGAATTTCTCCTCTGATAAAATCCCACTTTCCCTCTTTTTGAAGGATTAATATAAGAGGAAAAAGAATTACAAAGAGTGTCCTACAGCTGTAAGTATCAGACTCGTACAGCTTTATAGGAGGGTGTCACATTTCTATTGTGTTTATTTATTTTCCTGATGATAAGGACAAAGCTTTATATGACTCAGTTTGGATCATTGAGATATACAGTAGTTAACATTTGATGCTATTAAAAGCAGTGTTTCAATCACCTGGAAAAGTCCATTTCATTTCTGAAGATAGTCAGCTCTGCTGGTGACATGTATTTTCTTCAGTTGTTCTGTTATTTATGCCTCATCTTGTGTTTTCAGCTTCTTAATTAAAGTGGAAATTGAGTGCACTTTTTTTAAAAGGGAACAAAGTGGAAATGATTGATGAAAAGTAGCTGCAAGAATTGCCACTCTCTGAAACCACTTGATTTGGCTGTCACAGCGGACTTTCCAGAGGCTAAATTAGAAGGGCAAAACAAAAGAGCATTGTATGTTGAGACTGCAGATGGTAGTCTGAACCCTGGGGTCTAGGCAGATTGATTTCAGTATGAATTTATACTGCTTTAAGGATATACTGTTGCTCTATTGATAACAGTGTAATTAAAGAATCACTGTAGATTGATTTAAAAATATAGTAAAAATGAAACCTTGCAGGAGAGACAAAAACTTCAGAGAAAAAGTCTTTCTTTCAAGGGACAGTTTGAGGGCTCTTTTCCTTTTTTTTGCAGATCCCAGTTGTCTTGTTGCTTTCAGGAGCTTTGATACTTGGCCAATACTTGAGCACAGAGCAATGAAAACAAGAACTCTAAAATCCTGAGTCGTATCTTTTTGCAAATGCCTTTGAAATGTCTGAGGGCAACATTTCTTCTTTAAGGCTCATCTATTTTAGATGTTTGTGCAGAACTGAATATAATTTGTCTGAGTAATATTGTCTGATGGTTTAGGACCTAGGGTCAGGGTGATATATCAGTGTGCATTGCATGATGTTCCTCTCACTCTATCCCATCTGAGTATTACTGGAGCAAAGGGGGAGGGATCAGAAATGCTGGACATTGGCTTTCTCTCTTAAGTCTGATGCAGCAGAAAGTAAATGTGGTTTTTTGCATTTATATGTATTTCCGTGTGTTTGAATGGCAGCAAGCTGACTGCTGCCCCTAATGTAATAATGTTCTGAGATGAAGGGCAGCCAAAATTCAATCTTGTCTCAACAGGAGATTTAAAGTCTACTTCAAATACAAGATTCAGGGGGATCAGATTTATATATATTGTCCTATGATTATCTTTTTCTGTAGAACTGGAGCCTGAGTGCATGACACTCACCCTGAACACAAACACCAGCTCTGCTCTTAGTCAAAGGTGCACGTTGTATTAACATTGATCTTATCTGGTGGTGACAATGTACAAAGACAACATGAACTCTCACTCTTTCCCTGGGATGAGTTGGCAGGAAATTTGAAGAGGGCTACTATGGTTCAGATTTGACCGTAAAGGACACAGGAAATATTTATTTAGAGTTAGAATTAGCACCTGCTCCTTCAGTGGTGTGGTAAGAACTCTGAAAGGTGCCATTCAGGAAATGAGTGGGTGGAGGTCTGGGAGGTGACTGGAAGGTCTGAGAGCTGGCAAGAAGCTCTTTGCTAAGGCCCTGTTTTTATTTGTGGGGGCACGAGCAAGTACAGGGTAAGTGCCCAAGGACCTTGTGTCTATACAGGCCTTCACAGGATTTAAGCAAAATATTATTGGCTTGGAGGGCAAGTTTCCAGTCCTTGTAAAGATCTCCTGCACAGCCATTTCCAGGTGATCCACATTCGCACTCAGAGGAAGTGACTGCCAAGGTAATTTATGATTCTCCTAGATCTAGGACTAATTGTGCAGTGATTCTCTTGTGGTGTTGAGGGGACTGTTCCATCAGTCCATATTTGTCAGCTCTCAAAACAGTGCCTCTGTCTCTCCAACAGGAGCCTTGGCTACATTGACAAGAGGGAGCCCTGCAAAGTCTTACATCAGAGAAATTCTTACCTAAGGTAAGGTTCTTTTGCAATAGTCCAGTAAAGGAAGGAAAAATTTAAAAATATGGTGCTCAGTACCTATAGTGAGTGCAGTTTTACAAGATTTGCTCATACTGATTCCCTTCACTGGGATCCATCTTTCCTAATTTTAGGGCACTACACTGTAGGTGTCTAGATCAGAACTAGTCAGGTAATCACACCTTAGAGTTCTCTGAGACCCAGTTAGTTTATCAGTAGAAGTCTGGGGCATGTTTCACCTAATCCCAGACTCTTTTGTCTCTGTTGAAGAGAACTCTATTGACTGTGAAAGGAGTCTCAATGACAAGCTCAGATATATATGTTTCTTTTGTATGTCCCTAAAACTAGAGAAGCTGAATCCCAGCCTCTGACCACATATTCAATTTTTGAAAATGGATAGACCCAGAAGACATATCAAATCATTAGAAGACAAGAGAAAGGAATCAGGATCTGTGTTCAGGGATGGATTACAAATATTAGCTTCCCAGCTCATATTTAGGACATTTTACCACCACATTTACTGCCAGATTTGGCCTAGGTTTGTAGATGTAGTTTCACCAGGCCCATATTTCCTTTTCATACTGACAATTGTGCATGGACAAAACATGTTCAGTACTTTGGCTTTGCAGGACTAACTCCTCAAACACATCTGAAAAAGGGTGATCCCATTTAGGAAAAGGCAATTTATTCTTCCCATAACTGAATGAGAAGAAAAGATCCAATTATGTTTCTCAAAAGCTGCGTTCAGCCTGTGCCCTGGGCAGGCCATCTGCGTTCTGGCCACCCTTTGAAGAAGGACACGAGGTACTCACTTTTACCATTATGGGTTTGTTTTAAGGGAGCTTGGGTTCTGTAAACAAGACAGAGCAGTGTTTTCTTCTGGCAACCCACACATTTCGCAAGAGCTCCCACAGGCTCTACCAGGAGACAAACAAGTAGCAAGGAGAGAAAGGAAGCCCTCTTCAAATGGAGAGAGCCCTTTCCTAACTGCAGGCAGGGGGGAGTGCTGCTGCCCTGAGCATGTGGCAGGGACATGCTAGAGGGTGAGATGGGCTTGCTGAGGGAGTAGTCCACGTGGAATTTTTTTCCAAGTAGCTCTGCTGAACTACTCTACAATAAAGCATTTGTTTTGGGGATATTCACTATCTCAGTCATTCCTGTGAACTCTTATTCCAAGAGCATAAACACAAACTGTGAGTTATGGAATTAGACCCACCATGGCCCAGTAAGCAGCTTCAACAGTGCTTCTCCATAAGGCACACTTTTATTCCATGTACTACTTTTAATTGCTGTTGCCTCTCAATATCCATCTCGAAATTCAGAGACCAGAACCATGTCCTCCCTGCTGCAGATGTTGGAGGACAAAGCTGCCAGAACATGCTAGAGAATCCTGCTGGCAGGAGTGACTGGAGAAGGTTGAGTTGCACACTGCCATGCAGGTGGATAAAAACTCTCATTTGAACATTTCTGTGTGGTTCTGTTAGGGCTGTGTTCTTTAAACAGCAGGCGAGCTACTCCTGAAACCAAAACCTCAGGGCTTAAGCTGTGGAGTTCTAGCTCTTACCATTGCAGCACTTACCAGCAGGCAGTGGAAGAGGTTACTGCTTCTGCGTGCTGGAGGTTGCTGCCCCCTCAGCTGACAAAATGCACGTATGAGTACACCCTACCCTGTAAAAGCTAAAATGTGCTGGATGGGCAGAGACTGATCATCTAAATCTGAGCTCCTCTCCTATCACAACAGTACCCAAGTTAAAGGTTATTCTTCCACGGTCAGAATAGCATTAGTTTAAAAATGGTTTGCTGGATGGCAGGGAAACAACAGTGGATGCAAACACCAAGAGATGTGGAATTTATTGGCTACAGTAGTCAATTTTTGCATTCAGAAATTGGAATAAGAGATCTAATTCTGTGATACAGAATTAGCCACCATGAAGACAAGAAAAGCCTATGCATCCACCAAGAGTCACTCAAGTCTTAAAATATATTACTTAATTTAGACTTCAGAGCTGAAAATTCAGGACTTAAGAGTTGGGTGCACTCTTCTTACAATAAAAAAAGGGTGATGGTATGTAGCGGTTTCTTTTTCTTAGTGTTTATTTTCTTTTATTGTACCACATAGATCCATTCTTAAATAGAGTTGGTCAAGAGATGCAAGAAATCCTTCTCTTCCAAAATCTTTGGCAAACCACCACACCCAGCTCCACTGCAACCCAGCTCCCAAATGGAATGCCAGTTATGTCTTGGGGGATGATATTTTCTCCTGCTACTTGCAAGAGGTTCCCACAAACAGTAGCGCACCTCAGCTATGACACAGGATTTCATCAGACAGTGAGTGATCAGTGTCCTCAGTCAAAAAAGCACTTCCTTAAAAAACTATGTATATCAGGACCATCTGGAGACCCCCACCATAATGGTGCAATAAAATATACTTTAAATTTATATTGTGACATTGTGCTTATTAAAGTTCAGCTCTTTCAACAGACGTATAAACCAATAACTTTACTTGTGTTAAATATTCCCCAAAGAAAAGTAAATTGACCTCCTCAGGGATTTTTCAAGGATTAGAAAAATGTCCTTTCAGTATCTGTTTTCCATTATTGTAATTACAGAGGGTGATGATAATCCTTTCAGCGTTATTGTTTCGACATGTGCATGATTTATAGTCGGACATGTAAGTTCATTTGATGCCGTTGTTGAGAGCAGAGCATTGTATCAGAGATAAAAGGAATGAAACAGACATGTAATCTGATAACTAACTTAACTTGTGAGTGGAATAAAAATGTGGTCTTATTTAACATGATTATAAATATCTGCTTAAATTTCAAGTCATCAGTGGAGTGTAAATGCTCCAAGATGAATATTGTAAATAAACAATTCCACAAGAGGGTATTCAGATCAGCTGAGAATATTTCATTGAAGGGACAAAGAGTTTCTGCTGTGTACCCTGGCACTGGGTCCTGCTGAAACTCCTTAGGCAGGCAAAATCCTCAAGGAGATCAACAGGAAGTTCACATAAATAAATAGCAGTAAAGAGTCTTTTAAAAGCATCTCAACTGAATTAAAAATCCTTTATGTCTTTGTGGGGTGGTAGGGGAAGGGGGAATCTGATAAAGTGTGCCTACACATACAATCAGAAACATCAGTCTCATCAGTTTTAATTTTAAAATTAAAATAAATTTTAAAATTTATTTTTTAAAATGTGTTGAATCCTGGTACAGATACCCTTGTTTAGCAAAATTACCCTTTCTTACAAAGAAGTAGGTTTATATCTAGTTTCCTTCAATTTATTTTAAAAAATAAATCTTTAAACTGAAATTAAGCAGCTCAGATTCTACCAAACATTAAAAATATGACCTGGACTAAATACAGTTTAGGAAACACAGAATGACAAAGCTGATGATAGAAACTCAAAGACCTGCATCTCAATATTATGCTGAACTATTTTGTCTGAGATTTAATTTATTTTAGTTTCTCTGTGTAAGTGGATGATATACTTAAATGACAGTCATTATTATTGCTCCGTGGTTGAGTCTAAACCTTCTTGATAAATGTAGTCAAGTCACTAATTGGTGTTATGTTGGCTTACATCATCTGGAAGGTATAAGCATATATTTCCACCTTTATTTGGAATTTGACTGAAAAATTACTGATGGAGTTATTTCCATTACAAATCTTCATTTATTTAAACCAGAATTTTTACAGAAAGTATTAACCGGATAATGAAAAAAAATGGAAAATTTCTTCCTGAATGAAAATCCTATGAAAAATGTGTCATACACAATGTTTCATTTTGATAAAAGCATAATAACCTGTTTCACTTAGCTTTTTTGTGTACATCACATGAAATATCTCAATATTTTAAAACATCTGATTTGAAAATTATCTCAAAGCAAAAAAAGTAAATATCCGGAAAATGTTATCTGATAATTTCTAAACCATCAGAACATTTCTTCTCTTTTCAAAGCTTGGGAACAAAACAAATTTCAGCAAAACACAACCCAGTTTGTCAAAGTGGTTCCAGTGAAGGGTCTTACAGTCTGGCAGCAACTCTTTGTCCAGGTACCATTACAAACTTCTCTCCTGTATTTGAAATTCGATGTGAAAAATCTTTGATAATAGGAACTAGGGAAGACTGGAGTTGAACTTGCACTATTTCATCATCTTTTCCTCCCTGATGAAACACTGATACATTCTATTAGAAATGCACTTATCCATGTGTCAGGATATCAAAAAGGTATTTAAATCATCAGCTGCAATATGTATTTAATTAAACCAAGAGGGCGATTTAATAGTTATGGCTAATCTATAAAAAAATAGATTTCTTCTTTTTTAATAGTGAACTGGGTTCTTGAAATTAGCCTGAAAGTAGCTGTGTATTCGACCCACAGCAGCAACAACAAACAGTACACAGCAGCTCTGACATGCTATCAGAGTAATGGATCATTTTAAAGAGCCTGGAAATGATTAAACAGGGGTGCTGCTGCATGCAGTCTTTAATTGATTGATTTGAGTTTGCGGTCAGAGAAGGACTGTCAGCTACAGCTTATCTATAATTATCAGTAATCAGAACCAGGCTTTCCTCTCTTCCTAATGCTGTAATGCTCTTTCAGTGCTCTTGACACATGTGCAGCTCAGGCATGCATCTGCAGTTGCCTCAGTGTTAGACTGAGCAGCACCATGGTCTGATACACACTCAACAGAAAAAGAAGTACCTTTGTGCCTCTGATATAATCACTGCAAGTGTGGAGGAGAGAAATTGGCAGGGGTTTAAAATTCTCAGAGGTTTAGAATATTCTTTTCCTGTTGTTCTGATGACAAGAGGACAGCACAGAAAAATCATGTTCCTCCCCTCCCTCCTCCTTGTTTGTGTACTGGATGAAGAGTAATCGGATTTTTCCTGGGGCAAATGTTATTCTCTAGCATTTAAGAGAAACAAGAAAAATCATCTCTTTGTCTTGGGCATCCCTTCTGGAGTGGTTAGAAGGACATTTTCTTTTGAGGGAAGTCCCTGAGGATTGCTCTGAAACCTTCATCAATTGCACAGTCTGAAAATGCTCACTCTGCTGAAGCTACTGTGAGCTGATATCTGTGTCCCTGGTGCTCCAGAAACTGAAGTGGCTCTCTTGACATCTTTTCTTCCCATCTTGGGAGGACTGAAGCCCATCAGGCTGAAGGGATGAACCCATTTCTTTCAATTCCCACTGGATTCTTTTTGGGTGTAAAGAGGAAAGAAAAATTGAGACAAACTCCCTTTGGGAAAAAAAATCCTGCTGAAATCACATTCGATTTATAGAATTCAAATTATTATTGATCACCTTATTCCAGAGAAGAATCAGGGTTATAAATACTAAGTAATGGAAGATGCTACCTGCATCCAGAGGTAGGAGAATAACTCAGAAGCTGGTTAGGGTGAAAATGCCATCCCTTTGCATCCTGCCCTGTTGGGAATGGTTTTAGACAGTCTGCAACTCAGCTTGTTGGGTATTGTGAACTCTACTACAAGTGCAGCTCAAGGAGTAGCTGGCCATGCTCCCATTTGACCTCCTCTCACTGCTGACAACAATGGGATTAATTTCCACAACGTGTGAGAAGCACATGAGGGTTGATGTGTAGCATTGACTTTTGTGTTTGGAAAACACAAATCCAGTTTTTCTGGTGTATTTCTTGGTGGCAAAAAGAAGGGCAACTCAAAGAAGGGAAGGGTTTCTGTTTTCCCAGTAGAAAGAGAGGATAAAAAATAAAAGTCAGGGAAGATGGTAATTCTGAAAATGGGAAAAACAGGTTATGTTCTTCCAATGTATCTGGTACATCCTGCCTACTGATGGCCACCAGATCAAGTAATTCAGTGAAAGATGAAAGATGAAGAAACAGAAGTATTCTCTAGAAAATGTATTTTCAAAAGCAGCCTACCCTTCTAATGTCTATCTCCATGTAAACACCAGTTAGCTTTTCTCAGATGTCTGGAAAGGGTAGATCTCATTAAATGAGGAATAAAATAATCTGTTTCATCAGAACAGTCATGAGATCGTGTGGATGTATTCTGTATGTATAGACCAAAATACTTGTTAAGGAAGAGCTGAGTAGCATTTTATTTTCAATTTTTGCATAAAGAACTTTCATCAGTCACTTTGGTGAAGATACCTAGAGAATCTGCTCTATTTTTCCATAAGCCTCTCTACAGTTTTCAAGCAAGCATCCCATGGATGTGCTTTATAAAGGGGAAACATCATCTCCTGTTAGCTCACACTGGCAGAGCCATGTATGCCTGCATGCTGCTCCTCTCCAGAGCACAGAGATTCTGCCTGCTCTTCCTATTCTTGGATTTACATGCAGAAACTGTGGAGCCCTTGCACGACGCTTGTCTGTCAGCACAAGAGATATCTCACAGAAAGTTTGCAAAGTAGTTGTGGGGAAAGATAATATGGACCCTGCTGGACAAGGGACTGAACAACCAGAGCCAAAATGCTGTCGCCAAACAGCTCTCACCAATCACAGATTCACAGTCCAGAGCAGCATCCTGCAGCTCTGGGTCAGCTCTGGGATTTCTACCAGATTTCTGCTGCTCCTACACCAAGTCAAAATCGAGCAGGAGCAGGTCCACATGCTTCCTCTTTTCTCAGAGTGGGCAAGAATAAGAGGTAAAGCCCTAAAACGAGCAATGTGTGTCCCACATTTGTCTTGGTACCCACAAAATGAATGGTCGATATCACCATGGCTTTTGGTTTTCTTTTTTAAGGAAAACCCTTATAGCAGAAAATACTGGGGGAAAAAAAAAGGAAATAATTGGGAAAGGCATATTTGTGCTTTGATACCTGCAGAGGGAAGATTCCTGCTGTTCCATCATTTCCCTTGATTTTCAGGGAGGTGTTGCATTGCACTGGACGAAAATGCTACCTATAAGAAAATATTAATAAGCTGAAGAGTAGTTGCCAATGGAAAAAATCTTTTGGCCCACTTTGAATTTCTATCTGAAAAGTACTTCAGGGAACCAGAGCTGACAGGATGATAAATTTCTACTGCAGTTTTGAGACGAAAAGTGCAAGTTGGCACACAGTGATCCCCTTACTTAATCAGCTCAAGATGGACTTGGAAGGGGCTCATCTTGGTCTTCCATGTCTTGCACAGAGAGAATGTGTAGAACCAAGCTTAAATTTCACCTCTGGTTTGCTCAAGTGACCATGTGTGCCACTGAAAAACTGACTACAATGCTGGCACGTTCAGTCATCTGAAATGCAAACTATATCCTAGTGGGATGATTTGCACATTGCTATGAAAGAAGTGAGAGCCAGGGCACAGGTTTGTTCCACCCAGTTGCAAAACGGGAAGAAAATGAACCCCTGGAGTGGCAGAGGAGTAGGATCAGTGATAACTGGAGCTGCTGCAGGATTTCAGGATGCAGCACCTGTTGCTGAGTGGTGTGGGAGGTGAAATTGGGATACAGCTTGTGCTGTGTCAGACCCAGCTGGGACACACACTGTGTCCCCAGAAGCAGGATTTGCCACGGGAGCTGCATGTACCTGTGCTGGTGGGTTTGGCTAAGAGGCAGCACCTGAACTAATGTGTACCAAAGGCAACAGAAATCCTCCTGTTGATCTCAACACTGCTGGAGCATCTTCTGGGAGTTTACATTGGATAAGCAAATATGCATCTCCTCTGCTTGCTGAAGAAATGCCAGAAAAAAAAGAAAGGTTTATGGATTCATAATTTACAACAAAAAACTGTTAATTGTGCTCATCTAATCCTCCACCCTGTACATTGTAAATCACAGGGTTTCTTTAAAATCTCTGCTTTGTATTTCAGCCTCACTCCTCAAAGAACTGTTCACTCTAACTGAGCTCACTGTAAAGGTCTTTTTCTGGTCCATTTGGCATATCTCATCTTCAAATTGATTGCTTCTCTGGAGCCTAAAATCTCCTCAGGAACATTTCATATCTTCATTTTTCCATAATGTTATTGACTAACTTTGCCCAGAATTCCCAAGACCTCAGAGACTTTTATATTACATTTTGGTTTATTTTTGTGTCTTATTGCAGGCTGTTTTCTTATATTTCTGTGTATGAAGATGCAAGCTCCCACACAAAGAAACCCACAGACCACAGTAACCTCTTGGATGGGGGGAAAAAATTCTCCAGCTGTTATGTCCATTTTTGGAAAGTGCATATGAACTACTCGTAATCTGAGTTCATCCAAAACTATTTTTGAAGTCTAGCTGTCAGCATTTTTGTCTCAGCAATATTTGTGTTCTTCTCTGAAAGTCACTAAACTAGGACATTGTGGCATTAAGCTTTCAAAACGAGGAGTCAAAAACATTTGTGTTGAGTTGAATGCACTTTTAAAATGGGAATGAAGTTAGGGAGAGCTTATCTAAGAAAATAAGTCATGGATTCATTATATCCTTGATTTTCTCATATCTCATTTTAAAATAAGTTAGATGACAGGTTTGGTTTTTAGCCTTTTCTATATGTGAGTCTGAACATTTAATTCTTCTCTTAGTCATGTCCATAAAATATAGGATGACAGGACATTGGCTTTGACGGCTGATAGTTTCTACTTTTATTTCTGAGCAGAGCTGATCAGACTTAGTCAAGACAACCAGAAGAAGAATCTGTATGTTTGCCACCAAATTAGAACTCAAAAAAAAGTCTCTGCCCTTTGCTAATCCTCTCCAGTTCTGTGTCCTGACAGGCTCTTGGGTGAATTTCTTTTATCCCCCGTGGGTACCATTGGCCCAAGACCTCTGTTATTGATACAGAAATGTCAGTTCTCTTTGGTGGTCTGGAAGGTAAAAGTCCATAAGTAGGCTGGTCATAACTTCTGTTTTCAAACCTCCTTCTTTCCTGAGAGAGCCCTATACATTCCCAAGTAAGCTGTTCATACCAATAATTTTACTATTCCTTTTTCAGGGGTCAGAGACATTAAAAATAGAGGTTTTAAACTTTTCAGTCAGAAAGTAGAGGAAGATATAATGTGTTTCAAGAATTACTGAAAATTGTTCAAAATATAATAAATCTTTCACAGTATTCCTTTTGAATCATCTACATATTTTAATCAATCAGTTCTAATTGTTAACAATTATTAGCAGTCTATTAGGAATCTTTCTTCATGTAAGCCTGTATCATGTTTACAATTATTTTTTATTTTCTCACTAAAACTCTAAATAGTGATAATCATATTCTTCAGCAGAAAGTCACTAAATATCAGTTTTCAGATCTACTGCAGTACAAAAAAGTTCATAAATACTGTGGAAAACTAATTTTTCTTGATTAATAGTATTGACTCATATGAATGGTATTAACTATATATTCTCTCATATTGAGAGATCTAAGAATTTTACTATTTGCACTTGATGATAATATGGGTATATAAATTGTAATGATCAGTAAAACCTCCAAAAACTTTAGAGGTTTCTAAAAGGGGCCTCTTCCTCCCAACTGAGCATGTTCTAACATTGGTTTCCTGGTATGATCTGATCTTACAAAGACCAAAAAAAGGAAAATATTCAAGATTTAATATCTCTTCTTAAAATAAATCTCTGCTTCTAAATATCAAAGATTATTTTCCCATGAAATGAGACTCATGTGCTGCAAGCATTATTTCACAA
The DNA here is from genome assembly GCA_036630365.1 of Acanthiza pusilla. Lineage (NCBI taxonomy): Eukaryota > Metazoa > Chordata > Aves > Passeriformes > Acanthizidae > Acanthiza > Acanthiza pusilla. Next base: position 15,404,355 of record JAXCHO010000017.1, read on the forward strand.
AGACCCTGGAAAAGGTGGAAGTAGAGGTTACATGTGCATTCCTCTGCATATTCTATAACCACATCAGTCATTTGCTAAACAGTGACCCTGGGACAAAATAATATAATATCACCCTTTTATAGGAGAAACATCAGAGACAAAAAAAAAGAATGACAAAAATTTAGAGCTTATAGGCAACATCTTACTAATCATAGCAAACAACATGCAAATCTATTAAAATCTCGGAAACAGACTCTGGTAGTAATTATAATAAAAATGAGGAAACATGATATTCTACTAGCATTCTGGTATTGTAAGATGTGCCCAGCTAGCAAAAGTAGCTATGTAGAATCACCTGGAAGAGGTTACACAAGTTGTCATTCTGCCTAGAAATGGCTTTTACTCACTCTTTTGGAAAGCCAAACCAACAAGTTTTGACAAACAATTTAATAAACCTACTGAATATAGGAGGCTGCTTACTACCTCTTAAAAAAATTTCACTTGAAGTGATATAAAAAGATCAAGTCCGGAAATGAAAATAGAAAATAAGTGGAGTATGAGAGTAATATTTTGGGACAGTAGTCTCTGTATATGCATACAGGGCTACATTAAAATCCTCTACTCATCTTCCTTCTATTTAATTTAAATGTATCTATAACACAGGGTCAGGCAAACACCGGCTGGTTTTCCATACAAATAAAGGATAGGCTAAAATAATTAAGCATTTGGAAAAAGTTTGCTAGAAAAAGGAAAAAGGCTGCTAGAGCCAGATGGAACTTTTCTTTTTCTTTCTTTAAAATTCAGTGCTTTATAAAAGTTACAAAGAAAGATTGATTTATTAGCAGCAAGAAGCAGTATATCCCACGCTCTTGCAGGAAAGACAATGCACTGGTTAGTTCAGAAAATGAACAGGAATTGCTTTCAAAAAGCTTATTCTTTAATACATGTTATTCCTTCTGCAGGGACCTAGTGGAATTTATTGTCCTCCAACACACTGAGGCTTTCTTTTCAGAAATGGGGATGAGAGAAACTGGTTAACTTGCTTATTCTAGCTGGCCCATTCAAGGACATTTTATAGCTGCAAATGTTTGGCTATGGCACTGTAACCCATAATTATAAATATTGACCTTTGGTAATATATTAGATAGCCCAACACATGAAGGTTCAGTGGTAATAGTAACTATACCCACAGTTACATCCTGCAGCTCATCTACACAGCAAAGTGTTCTTTTCAGTGGGGGCACCCAGGAACTTCACATTACAAATAAGGAACTGAGAGCGGGAGAAGCTGAAGAACTTCCAAAGAAAGATAGTTGGACAACTTTGATTGCTCGCCTTTATTTTTGCACCATTTTATACAGTATCCACCAAAACAGGCTTGTCTGTAGAGCTTGGATATTCTCATTCCTCTGAACTGCACAGGCAGTTAAAAGACAGAAGATAGAGAATTTTACAAGATTTTTTTTCTTTTTTTGGGGGGAGGGCAGTTTGGACTCAAACCCGTGAAATTAGGAAGAGTTCTCAAGACATTTCCTCTTTTCACATTTCAACAAACATATTTTTAATTCTATTCTTCAGGGATTTTATTCCCAAATTACAGTATTTCACAGCCTAGTACAGTTGTCATTAAATAGTGCTTTAGTCCTCCTACAGTACTCTAGATGACAAGATCTGTGGAACATTATCCAGACTAAGACAGCAACATAAAATGCCTGCATTATCACAAAACATCCTTTTATTTTCCATTTATCAGCAGTTAAACCCAGGGAGATGCTTACAGAAGTCCAATTCAATTGCTTGCAGAAGACATTCAGGTCTCTAATGACTAGCATCTGATTCCTTTTACAACCATCAAAATGCACTTAAAACATCCAAATAGAAATTCATTTTACCTAAGATTTGAGGTAAGATAGGCACATAATCCATTTAAGTTCCACAAGAATAGATATATAAGCTGCGGAAATAAAAAGCCACCACTGAAAGGTCCCAACTTTTTCTTTGAAGACGGGAAATATGTACCAAACTTTTTTCAAGCCCGTCTCCTTCTAAGCTGGTGGTGAACTCCAGCTCACTTCATTTGAGGACCCAATTAATCAGAAATGTCATGTGTTCTACTGCTGAAATATTTTTTCCTGATTCAAGAAAATTATGAAATGTTAAAGAGTGGTAAGCAAGCTCAGCTCTTGAAAGTTAATAATATACAGTTCTTATTATACCACTGTTTTCTGCTCAGCCTAACAGTGAGCATAAGAGAATTAAATTACTTCTGTATAATACCACTAGTTGGTTTTTGGGGTTTTTTTTAACAGATCCTTAAGGGCAACCCCACTACATAAATATGTCTCCTTTACTTGGAGTAATGGAACCCAGGCCAGGGTAAGTCCAGTGCTACCCAGCACCTGGGTTTCTGGGCTATTCATAGAGATGATCTTTGAAGCAGCATTAATATGACCCATTTTAGAGTGACTGAGACTTTGGCCCAACTTCCTCACCCCTCCCAGAGCTACTGTTGTTGAAGTTTCGAGTAATGGAATCCAGTAGCATGAAATAGTACATTTATTTTTCTTTGACACACACACACACACACACACACTCACACACACGGTCATCATAATTTCCTATGACATGTAAGAGAAGAAAACTCTCATACATAATATTCTAAAGGTTGAATATTTGGCTACCGACTTTTTCCAAAATAACTATTAAAGTTGTAATCGAAAGTGTTCCAGGCCACAGGGCTGGGTGGTTAAATTACACACTGAGGGGTAGATGGGCTGTGAACACTCAATGTGAGCTTTATTCACTCCAAACATTCTTTCATTAGGAAAACCCAAGACAGGCAACTCAAATTTATAATAAGAAAGTGTCTTTTTTTTTCTATTGAACTGACCATTTTGGAAACTCAAAGGGTTCCAAGCATACTATTAATTTTTTACAATGTCAGCATGCTTTTTATAAACTGTTTGGGTTTTATTTTTTTTCCTAAATTTTAACAGTCATCCATTTTGGAAATATTTTATACCCCAGAGGAAAGATTTTGCTTTCCCTGAAGTGGGGAACAGTATCATATTTAAGCCATATGATCTATTTTTAAAAACGCCATAAATATGGAACAAGCTCTTTCCAAATTGTTCACATTATAAACAGCACCTAGCAAGGGCTGTGTTTGGTTTTGTTCTTAAAGGGGATTTCTTTCCTGGATTTCCTATGCAAGTGACAGGGTGAAGTCTCAGCACAGCTCCAGCTTCATGTGGGTTGGGAGAGCCCTGGCACAGAAAGCCACATGGGTGGACATATCTCCATTTCCCTGTGACCTCCTCCTGTGCAAGCGATCCAGAGCCCACTGATGCCTTTTAGTAGATGTTGCAGCAAGGGCAGTAAGCTCTGATTAAGCCACCTGAATAGACATTCAGTCAGGGTAGATGTTCCAGCATGCAGGGGGTCAGGAGGAATTGGGGCTGTCCCTTGGGACTGGCTGTGATCCCATTTTTGCAGTATCACAGTTGGCTGCCACCCTGAGTCACAAATATGGTCAAAACATGTCTATGAGTTGTTTCCTCCCTTTCTTCCCCTAACCATCTCAACCTGAAAAAAGCGTGGAGGATATTGATCTCAATCTGTAACTTTGAAAGGTCACAACTTTATAACCTACTCTGTTACAGCTGAAATTAAAACATGAGAACTGTTGTCTTTCAAAACTCACTGCATCTTCCTAAAAGTACTTTCCAATCTCATCCATATAATTCTATATTTTCAACCTTGAATTTTTCAAAGACAATGTTTTAATGCTGTGTTACAAATAAATTACAGCTACTCCCTGTTTTCCAGGTTTTCTTTGTTGCTTTTTAAGCTGGGCTGATGGTAACCAGAGTTCTTAGATGCAGATATGCCTATCCTTTTCTTACTGCCCCCAGCACTTCCAAAACAGATTAAACCACATTCCTGGAGTGAGTAATTGCACACAAAGAGTGCGAGCTGCAGGAAAGGACCTTCTCATCCACCATGGGGTCTGTTGGAGAGCAGTGCAGCTCTGCCAGGCTGCCTCCAAGAGCTGCTGGGTTTCAGATCTCCCACTCACATGTTCCCTCTACCCTTGCCATGATTTAACAGGTTCTGTGTCATCTTTGACACAGAACTTCTTTCCAGCACTTTTTTTAATTTATTTTATTTAGAGGTGGTATATATAGGGCACAGTCTGGCAAAGCGATAGAGCTGAAGAATTCAGTAGCTCTCCAGAGAAATCACTTACAGGCCTGGGACTTCTCTCTAGTAACCCAAAGGAATTAATCTCCTTTCACATAAACAAGCCTTGTGCAGAGCCTAGGTAATAACATAATTACAACCACACTTCACATACACATTACCATCTGCCCTTCTCTGTTCTGACAGCAGTTCTTCCTCAGGGTTATGTGAAAAGGAAAAAAATGATTAACAGAGAACAAAAACATATCAGTAAAGAATAATGTGTGTTTCCTTATTAGAGAGCCTCTGTCCTCTCCTCCCTCTTTATTCCAGCACATACAGAACTATAAAACACAGAAATGTTCACAGGATATGAAGTATTAAAGCGCTGATGTCAGCAAGCCAACAAAAATGCAAAGGACAATATACAGAAGTGTTACTGGGACTACGACTTTAAAGTATTCATTTTATGGCACATTTTAAAGTTAACCCAAAAAACGGCAAGCACATAAATTGTTAGATTAACTAAATCACATTAGTTCCATACATTCTGCTCCATCAGAAACAATTTCTTAGCACCATCAGATGGAAATACAGCTGAGTTCAGGCATATTTACAATAAGCACCCACAGCCTTCATGTTTTGGTATTCTTCTTCATCACCTTGCTAACAACTTACGTATTTCATAATGTTCACCAGGCCCAGACAGGCCTGAAGACAAGAAACTGGTTTTAAGTATATGTATATATGTGTGTGTGTGTGTGTGTGTGTGTGTGTGTGTGTGTGTGTGTGTGTGTGTGTGTGTGTGTATATATACACACAAAAGATGCAAAGCATTATTCGCTCAGTAACATCCATACTCTGAAATTTCTTCCAGGTTATTTTACTAGCTAAATTTCTCTCTTGTTCTTAGGGAAATAGCAAAATCTCTGTTTGCCTTTGACATCAACCACTTGTTTACTATCCATCTAAACTTTGCATAATGTCATTGCTAGTGCTTTGTCATTACAGGCATGACACCAGGCATTCTCACTAAGGAGTTTGTGTATATGTGCATGGGAATGTCTGTGTATAAACACGTGTGAGACAGAGACAGAAAATGTGCATGCAGCCTTTTCAGAGCAAACAACCTGGGAATCCTGGCATTTTTAATCCCTGAAGTGTGTGCAGTGCACAAGGAGTGACCTGTGGGTGAGTTGATGTAGAAACAACGCATTCCTCACTCTTTCCTAGAAAAATCCTGCCAAAAACCTTAGTAAATGGTGCAGAACACTTTTTTTTCAATTGGCCCCCAAGGAGTCACAAGTAAGAAACAGAGAGACAAAAAAAGGTAGAAAGAAAGCATCTATGCACTGCATATTCAAAAGTGCATTTATGAAAAATAAAGAAGGAGGGAGGGTGGAGGAAGAGAGGTTTACGGTTTGGTCATTTTATCCCTTGAGTGCCATTAAATGCTCCAGGCTGTGTATATCTGGGACCATGCCAGGTGTTTCATGTCCTTTCCACGGTGTTGCTGAACATTCCTGCTAATGGCCAGATCCTCTCAGACCTAAACCTGCGGACTCTTCCAGGTAAGAAATAACATTCAAGAAGGTGCTAGTGATGTGGGCTGAGCAGAAGTGCTGCAACACACGATCTGTGCAGAGCAGGCTCTCCCCTCTGCTCACTGCCGAGGAACTAAAATTCTGGATGGGGAAGATTGGAAGATCAGGTCCTGCTGTACAACACACACATCATCCTCAGCCTTTTTCTTTCTTACAGGGGTTCATATGGACAGTGAGGAACACTACCAATGTTTCTATGGAGTGATTCGTGTCTTAGGCTTGGCATAGTCTTTGAAGGTCTAAGGGAAAAAACACACTCTACAAGGCAACAAGCTGGGCATTGAGCTGCTGGCTGACCACCTGACTGCAGCCAGAGTACCTCTGAAATATCATTTTGTGTTTGAGCTCCTCGGGTCTCTGTTGTTCCCTTACCATAACCTGTTGGGCTCTGTTTAATGTGGGGAAAGCACATCACAGTCATTCTGCAGGGCAAAGGCAAATGCAGTTCTCTCCTAAGGAAAAACTGAACAGGACAATTCCTGAACCCACAGCAAACACTGCTATATACTTATCAAAACATGTTGTGATGGTCTTGTTGCTTCCCCTAAGAGCTGGACACAGTTCACTCAATAACTTTTTTTCCCTATAAAGTACTTAATGTTTCCTGATGACCCAACTTTTTTCTTTGTTGTTTGAACTTTGACTGTAGTGGCCTAAGTTTTAAATTTACCCCTAATGTTACTACTGTAAAAAGTGGGGCATGACACTGACATCTTCTGGACATCAAGACATGTAAAACTCCCACTTTTCACTTGTCAGTATGTTGGGCATGTTTTCCCAAGAAATAGGGAAAAGACTCACTCTGCATTTCTGTCTCTAACCAAGATTTGGCCACAGAGAGAAAGAAGTGGAGTCTTTGTTTTTAATTGCAGCTACATACCATGCTTTCAAATTGTTTTCCTTACTTGGCCATAAGTTTCAATGTTTAGGTCATTTTCTTACTTCTGCTTTTCTCTGTAGGAGACAAATATGGTCCTCCTAGCTCTTAAGAAACTAAAGACACTCTCTGTTGCTGTGTTTATCTTGAATACCTAGGACTTCACAGAAGTTGCTCTTTTCCTCTATAATGATACTGTACTTCAAAGGTAATCTCTTGGAAAAGAGACTGAGTGAATGACAAGCAAACCCAAGCAAGAAGAAAAGACCATGATGCATATGCTGCCCAAACTTTCCCTCACCTTCTCCAGTGCCCTCAACAGCAAATCCCCCACTAAACCCCAGTGCTCAACATGAAGCATATGTGAAAGCAATAACTTGCTCTGGAGAATCAATGTCTTTGTGCCACCCTTTAAATCAGATGAATCAATCAAACAAATAATGTAAATATAAATTAAACCAGTTGGACGATGCCTAGAAAAGCCCAGTGCTCCTGGAAGTGCTGAAATAACGCTTCCTACCAGCCAGCAAAAGATAAAAAAAACAAAACCAAAAACCCATCAAATCTAATTGGGGCAGTGTGACAACCTTATTTACAGAACATAGCTGGATTTTTTAAATACTCTCCAAACTAATTTTTGTTTTTAATATACTGCTGCTCCTTTAATTTGGCACACATTTAGCTGGAGGGATCGCCATACCAACACTCAAGAGCCAAGAAAAGAACATTTAAGTAGCTAATTAGAGCAGTGTCGCACAGTCCCACAGCAGCATAGGTAGGTCTGTATTGCTGCTGCAGCAAACACAGGCCTCTGCCCCACCTCCACCCATCCTATTCACAGTGACACTTACGATCATAATTAACCTGCAGTGTTTGGCGATATACATTAGCCCTTCAGCTGGCATACCTGCTGCTTCCCAGTTTCCTCTAAGGGCCTTGAGCTAAGTTATGCGGTGTCCTTGGGAGTAATTACTTGTCTCCAGTCACTTTCAGAGATGCTGGCAAGTGGAGGCAAACTAAACATGGCCTTTAAAACATGGTAACACTCCAAGATGCGACGCAGAGGTTGTATGTTTTATCATGCAAAGGGTGCAGCAGGAGGGTTTGCAGTTGGAGGAAAAATAAAAGGAAGAATTAAAAAAAGAAGAAAAAAAGTAGTTCTATTAATATTCAGTAGTATTTGAAAGTACAAATTTTAGTAACACACCTTAGAATAAATCAGAGACTCAGAATGGTTTGAGTTGGAAAGGACCTTAAAGATCATCTGTTTCGAACCCCCTGCCATGGGCAGGGACACCTTCTGCCAGACCAGTTTGCTCAAACCTCTCCTTGAACTTGCAGGGATGGGGTATCCACGACTTTTCTGGGCAACCTGTTCCAGTGCCTCACCCTCCTCACAGTGAAGAATTCTTTCCTAATACCTGCTGTCAGAACTGTTGCCATCATTTCCCAAGACATTTAGAAAAGCAAGGGTGGTCTTGTTGCTAAATCACAGGACTGGGAATCAAGTCCATGTTTCCAGAAAATCCCAAAACTTCCCTCTGATCCTTAGCAAGAGCTTTAACTTTCCAGCTTTCGCACACACAAAATACCTAACCCGTTTTAGCCCTGCTTGTCCTCAATCTCTTCCAGAAGGGATTTCTGAATGTCCCTGAGCCATGCTGGTAGTGTTCTTTGAGGGCTAGCACTAAAATCTTCTAGAGGGAAGTGCAAATAATTAGTAAAACTGGAGAGGTTTTGTCAGCTGAACATGGATATTTTTGTGAACCTTTCTGTAGCTGTGAGTTGCCAGATGGTCCCATTTTGCAAAATTTCAGTGGGAATTTCATATATATTAAGCCCAAATCATCAGGTCAAATGCAATTCTCATTTACTAAATGCTGAGCATTGCTGGTATAAATCCATACAAAGTGCAACAAGGTGAATACGTTAAAGTTCAAGAAATATAGCAAAAAGAAAAGGGTTTTTTTGTGCTAGGAAGTGTGTATTAGCTAAACTTTACATTTGAAATGCTGGTCTCCTGTGAACTCAGTAGATATTTTCCGTATGTCCATGTGTTGGAAGTTTCATAAAATGCTGAGCACGTATATTTAAAATAGCTCTCACAATGTATTAAAAAGCTCTAAAATATTATGACATGGCCAACTTCCATGTTTTTTAAAATCCATGACATGACACAATATATTTTATGTGTGGAAATATACATCATAAATATTGGCCAATGTCATAATATTTTTCATGTTTTATATGTTGTCAAATCTGCTTTAAACACAGTATGTGTGCTATACATTTACTGAAACATAACTCAGAGAGATGCAGGAAATCAACTATATTCTTTTTCCATGTGGGTTTATTACATATTTTATGATTTTGTTGCTTCTTATTATAGAAAACCTTTTTTTCTTTCTTTTTCCCTTCTTTCTCTTGCCTTCTTGCTTGCTTACTTGCTTGTTTGCTTCTTTGCTTACTTTCTTTTTCTTCTTTCCCTGCATTTTCTTACTTTCTTTTGTTTTCTTGCTTTCTTTCTTGCTTTTACCTCTACGTCTCTTGAACCAGGCAATTTTTGCTTGATAAACAAGAAGAAATTTCACAGTTTCCTGTTGTTCACTTTTCTCTTAGCTATGCCCCTGAACTAAGTGCCTCCAAGTCATGTAGAGGTATGATTATGTTAACCTTGTCTAATCACTTGTAATCAGCATATAATGCTATAAGTTTTTAAAGAAAGATACCACAAAAGAGCTACTTTTTTACAGTTGTAGACTGAAATCCTGGCCCCAGAGGTAGATAGGAAAATCCTCAGAGTTCAAAAGGCAAAAGGTCTTACCTCTACACTTCTTCCTTATCAGACACAACCAGGAGTTTCTGCTGCAAACACCTTCATGAAAAAACTGCCTAGCTATGACTAGAAGGAGCAACAAGTAGGTCACAGAGATGACTTTTTGAAATTGTTTTAGTAGAAAAAGAATATATATGTAATTAATGATGTTCTTAGGGTGAAAGGGAGTGGTACAGTAGTTGACAAAAAAAAAAAGCCTGACCACAAAAAGAATAATAAAATAACTCAAAATATTTTAAAATGTTGTTTCACTGTTTTTATTTTATTTTTTCAGGTTTTTCCCTTTCCTTCTTTTATTCTTCCTGCATTTTCCCCTTAGAAATGGAAGGGAAGCTTAATTAAAACAAGTTGTTCTGCAAGCAGCAGAGCTAATGAAACCTTGTTTCCTGTGGGTTTTCGTCCTATATCCCCTGCTGTGATAACCTTAGCTCCATTCTCATATCCTCTATGGCTGCCCTCGCAGGTCCCCAAAACAACCACTCAAATTCCCACACTCCCTGCAGTTCCCCACCATGTTCCTAAAATTCACACTCTACACATGTGCTGTCGTGTCCCCAGTTCCTTCCTAAAGCACTGGCTTTGTCAGAAGTTGTAACAACTTCATTATCCTTGTGACTGGCACCAAGCCAGATTGCTCACACCTCTTTAAAACTGGTATTTAATCTTCACCCCAGTATCTTCCATTAATCTTACTGTCACCCTATAATGTTAGACATGCAAAGGAAACATGAGAAACTACTAATGTGAATGAAAATATAGGAAATGCATTCCAGAGTAGCAGTCCATGAGGGTTCACATCTATGCTCGGACCTGTTAAATATTTAACTCTGAAAAAATGTTGCAACTGCATTGGCACAGACAGCCCAGCTTGTGATCCAGGCCACGGGCCTGCTGTGTAAATTACTACTGGATTCCCTGACAAGGGGAGGAAACCTGGAAACCAAAGCCTGGGAATTCAGTAGGTGGGCATCAGGCAATAAATCAATAAATAAATATTTCAAACAAAAAAGTGCTTGTGCCTGCAGAAGTAATAACCCAGAGCTGAACAGTCCCCGTGCTCTGTGCCTGAAGGGTACAGTGAGATTTCTGTGTGCACCAAGATATGGACCAGACAAGTCTCTGTGTCCTGGTCAGGCATATTTAGGAGATGCTGCTAGGATGCCTGGGTCAAATGGGACACACTGCCTCCTCCCTTGGTTTTGCTTCTGGGTACATGCAGCCATGCAGCATCAACCCAACTCAATCAGGATGGCTTTTCCTCAGGAACTGAAATGATTTTATGTATTCCACCTTCACAGGCTGGATAGTTTGTGAGCCTGAGTGCAGATGTTCAGTTCTTTCCAAAAACCAGGCCCTTTTCAGGTTCTTCTCCTCAGTCCTCCAAAAAACACAGAGATGGGTAGGCATCAGTCACTTGTGAAATACTCTGGATTTCAGAAAGGTGCCTGAGCAGGATCAGCCTTAACATCTGAAGTGTATTCTCACTACTTTCCATTAATCTACTTTACTCCCCTTTCTGTTTTTAAGATACCTTCTCATGAGCCAAAAGTTACTTCAGTCAAGCTAGGAAAAAAAATGTGCATAGAAAACATGTGAAAGAGCACATTTGTTAATGCATTTCCCCTCTTCTATCAGGAACACAGAGTGTGGGCCAGTAATTCTGAAATGGGATGGGAGAAAGAAAAGGCAGGAACAGTTATAAGAAATACTAACTAAATATAATAACTTCATGTACAGAGGAGATGTTATAAAGAGGAGAAAAGGCAGTTTTGCTGAAAACACCAAGCTGAGACAGTGTGTGAAGCAAAATGAGCACCATCAACCAATGGCATGAGTGAATTTTGGAAATATTTGTGGGATCTCCTACAGTGTTTATCACACGACATTATGCCATCTAAGCCAAGAAGAAGGAAGAAAATTGCTTGATTTTTTTTAGGAGGAACACTGTCATCAGCCTTGCTAGAAAGATATTTCTTTTCTTCAGGGCAAGGAAAAAATTTTATGTTTCTAAGAGATGATCCTTGGTTCATTTTTTATTTCACAGGTTAGCTGAAGAAACTTGGATCTGAAACATAATTAATTTTTCCATGAGTGGCATTTTAGCTAAAAATGGTCCCTCTACACCCATGGAGAGTGTTTCGTTGTTCTCTAGTAATGAAATCCACTGACAGATAGCAGTGAACAATGTATAGCACAACAGCTTTTTTAAAGGATGAGTTCTCCCTGTACAGCAGCTTGGTATAAATTACAGAGAGACAACATGAAGACAGAAAACAGCAATTTCTGCAGCAAGGGGTGGAAGCAGGAAAACGGTTTTCCATCTGAGCCTCAGAGGGGCACCTTGCTCCCAACAGGATAAAGACATGATTCCTGACCGCCCAGAGAGAAAAGCAGAGGAGAAACACAGAACCTGGAAAATTGCACTTGAAAAGAGAGCAATTGCAAACGACCTGGGTGCACAGTTCAGAGGTCTGGCTCCTCCACACTCTTCCCCGGTACTTTGAGAGAGCAGGAACAATTGCAGCTGCAGTGAGAGCAAGAGTGCAGGGAAAGGGGCAAGAGAGGGACTGCCAAAAATAATCCTCCCTAAGCTGCAGAAGGAGTGATTGAGAAAACAGAGTCAGGGCTCTAACATACAGCCTTGTGTATGAGTCCCAAACAGTGCAGTGAGAGTTGACTTCAAACTGCGGAGCTTTTTGTGGAGAGTAGACACCCCAACACCTCTTAGTTCTGGTATAACTACACTTCCACTTGCCACATCTTATATCCTGCTGTAATTGCATCCCAGCGAGCCATGCCCTTGTTGCATATATACTTCCCAGCTTTCCCATATGCTTCTTAAGTGGTGAGCTCATCTAAATCACCCCTCTCATTTACCTCCTACAGAAACTATTCATGGCCAGGCTATTTCTATTCTGACCAGATTGTTGATGCTCCATAGTATTTTGTGGAGCCAACCCTACCGAGATAATTGTCAGATTTGGAAATGGCTATGAAAAGCTCTTCCCAAAAATATTTATTTGGTTAAACGAATCCAAGAGATTCTCAATTCCTGTGAGCAGCAGGTGATTGTTTTTGCCAAGGTGCATCCTGGATTCTTATGACAGCTTTTTATTTAGCTGTAGGCACCAGGAATATTAGCCTTTCTGAGGTAGTGCTTGTGTCAGTCCGTATCAGGCTGACAAAAGCTGACAAGCAGACACTAAGGTGAACTCAAGATATCTTAGGAGTCATTTACAAGTTCATTCATGTCCAGAAGTATTCAGCACACACAGAGGGGAAACAAATCATCGAAGTTGCCCATGGCCAAATTTCCAAGAACTCAGTTTCCACTGCAAAAGTCAGATATTCTAAACATTTTCTAGGTCTCTAAATTATGGACTGTACTTTCAGGCTACATCAACCCAAGTGGCTGAAGCAATTTTACTGCGTGGCCGCTTATTTAAATATCCAAAGAGATGCAAGCTCCTTCTGAAAAATCAAATCTAAAACATGCTGGTTCAGAACACTTGAGAATTGGTTATGAAAAGGTGAAAGAGGCTCACCTCTTTCAAACACAGCATGTTCAGAGGTGACCACTAACATAATTCAAAGTCTCTCTGATTCAAAGTAGTATGTCTGTCTGTATTTAGGATTTTCCCTAAAGTTCATTTTCGGCGGAGGACATCAGCATTTCGCCTGGATGTGTGAAAGGTGCAGGTAGAATTAATTGACATTGTCAAAATTTAAAAGGCAGGTAGAATGTCAGTGAAGGAGGGTTAGAATAGAAGGTCTTGTTCACATATGGGCTTCTTGCCCCCACATGGTGCCTGTCATCATATGTGCTGGAACAGAGCTCCAGCTTTCTGTTCCTTCTGTTCCTTTCCTTGCAGAACAAAAGCAAAAAGAGACAATCAGATATGTCACTATACAGTGTTGTGGGTGGGGAAGATAGTAACAGATAGTATCTGATAATATTTAACAGGATTTTTTAAGTGGAGTGATAGGTAGTCTGAAGGCTGTCTGTTCTAAAAGAGTGGAATGTATTGTTTGGAGCGGCCCAATGGGGACACAACTATGGGCTATGGAACAAAAGTACAGGAAGGGAAATTCAAGATAACTGTCAGGAAAAACTTCCTAATGGTGTGATACACAGCCTAATACTGTGGAATAATCTTCTAAGAGAAGAGGTGGAAGCCCAATTGAATGAGTAATTTTAAAATTAGACTGTAGGAAACAATTCAGCATTGGCAAGGGGAATGGACAAGATGACCTCACCAGCCTTTTCCATCTCAGATTTCTATGGTTCTGAGGACAGAGAACAATAAAAAGCCACTGCACAGATTCAATCCCAGAGAGAGTTGCAATGGGATAAATGGGATTGGCTATTAAAAGACGTAGATTGCAAAAGCGACTGTAAATGAGGAAAAGTGGATGTGGGGAGAGATGAAGTCATCAGTGTGTTTAGAATGTAGACTTGGAGGCAAAGATAGGCAAAGTTCTGGGCAAGGAACATAAAATCAGAACAGAACAACTTCAAAGAGATAGAAGGCAGCAGAACATGGGGTAGGGAGTCTAGACAATTTTACATGGAATGAGTTTGCTCTTGGCAGCTGCCAGGTGTGCACAAGTCTCACTCATTAAGTGCCGTCAAGTATCAGGGCAAAGCCATTTTTAATACTAAAAGATTGTGTGGGAATTTAAGGGTGATGCCCAGGTACTTGGAAAGAGGGTGATATGGATACTTTTGCTTCACAGCCTTGCACATCTGCTGTGCTCGCCAGCATTTGCAACAGCAAAGGAAGTCCCCACTCATTTGGCTGGACGGCTCAGGCTGTGTGGATTTGTCTTCTGAGCCAATGTCATCGCGGGCTATTTTCTCAGCCAGTTCTGACAATTAAGCACACACGGATTTCCTTTTGTTCATGCCAAGCTCAAATCTGGTTCTTTAGTATTTATTAGAGAATAAAGCACTGCAAGAAAGCATAACATTCAGAATTCACCTTGATGCAACACAGACAACTAGCTGTAGATTTATTGTCTTCTGGGGAGCTGAAAATAGACATCAGCTTCACAACCAGTACAAATGTTCGCATTGTCTTTGTGAAACTAAAAACTTAATGTATTTTGGCCATTTTGAGAAAGGTTGGGAGTGACCCAGTTTTTTGCAAGTGGATTTATCGTCTATAATTATTCAAACCCATTTTGACACAGCTTCCAAACTGTATTTGTGATGTGTACTGTGTCACATATCCTGAGGTATTACTGACTGGATGACTTTTCAAATTGTGGTATAGCAAATGGCATGTCACAGACTCCATTGTCCAAAGTTCATGAAAATTCCAAAATGCTCCAAAATTCCAAATAAATGTTTTCATGAATTTATAGTAAGCTTTGGAGTATTTGCAGAAAACAAATATTGTGTGTCACTAAATCACTGACAGACACCAAGAAGCTGATCAATTGTGAATAATTTATACATTGACCATATTCAACCAGTTCCAAAACACAAAAAACAGAAGTGTAAAATGGCCTAAAATTATTATACAATCCAGTTAAGAACTAGAATTGCATCTGAAAATGATGAATTTCTATAATAATAGAAAGTGATGCCATCATAGTTGCTAAAGCATCTGTTTCAACTGTAAGAAGTAAAAGTCACTCTACCCCATAGAGGGGAGCCCCACCATGTTTTAGGCAACATGCTAATAGTATTTGGGAAAGTATATAAGAAATAGGAAGTCAATTCTCAGGAAAAGTAAGGAAAGAAATTTAATTCAGGGAGAGGCGCATTTACTGTATTTATTCTGTGTTCCTCTTTAGAAGTATCATGATATTTTGCAGTTGCAGGTATTCTCTTCCAAAGGAAAACAAGAGAGAACATCTTATTTAAAGCATATATTATGAAATACTGCTGTACAAATAAAAATACGATAAATTCTGTGTGGTATCACAGAGTATGTATTTTAGCAATAAAGCTTTTCATGTCATAAACTTCAGTATAATATCTGAGGCAGAAACCAGCAAATTCTCTTGCTGTTAAATAGCTGTTAAGATGTGATTTATTCTTCCCTAAGCTCTTGATCCTCATAAACTATCAGGTTGCTGTTTATTATTGTTAGTTTTGCTGATTGTGAATATGAACATATTTTACTTGATATCATAACTGTAGATAAAAGCTGCACAGCCTTTTATAATAAAGTCAGAGTCTTTTTCAGACACTTTTCATCACAACCACCTAACATTATTTTAGAAGATTTCCTTCAAACAAGTAAAGTAATTTTGAGAGTACCTGGATGAGGGAAGGTTGCTGCCATCAGCAAAACTTAGAATAGCTTCTTTAAAATGCATTCTGAAAGGGTATGTAATAAAGCCAGGTATCAGTAGGCAGACATTTAAAAGGGGGTGCTCTAAGGGGATCTGAAAAATATATGCTATTGTAGGACATTGAATGATTGAGAAAAAAGAGAAAGGCGCAGGACAGAAAAGCATAGCAAAGAGTATTATCTGCAAGAAATGAATGCATGTCAAATAGTAATGAGAATTCGAAGTGGTTTTGCTTGGTTTTATATATAATTTCATAAAAATGTGTAGGATTGTCTTATATGGTATTTTTTAAAAATAAATCAATATTGTCTTAAGGAGCCATCTTGAAATAATTTTTGGATGAATATAGAAATGAATTAATTTCACTGTAGGGGTACACTAGCAAAATGAATCTTAATTCTTTCCCAAAAGTTCTTTGAGCTCTGATTTTCTGAAGTGCTGACTCTCTCTCATACCAATTGCCTGCAGTGTGATGAGCCACTGGAATAAAAATGCTTGCTGCAATAACTAAGTTGTACTTGAGCTAAGATTTTTCTAGGATGACACAAGGTAAGCTCATGATGTCACGCTTTTATTCAGCCCTTGAGCTGCCTGTTACAGTTCAGCACAGTTGTTGCCAAAAAGTATAATTTAATGGTCTAAACCTGATGTCTGAACAGACATCCTGGAACCATAAGGTTTGACTATTGGCAGAGCAGAGCAAGTTCTTCACCCTTCTGTGGTAGCTCTGCTTTACTAGTAGGCAGTTTATTGAACAGGGGGCTTTAAACTCTGCCCTTAAAACCCAGAACTCATGTGAAAATTTAAACTTCCTTGTTGCTTTCCATGAGCCCACAAGACTGTTCCAGTATCATGGGCCGAAGTTTTGCTTTCATCCCCTTCTGGGTTTTATGCTGCTCGTGTTCTGTCATCTGTTGTAGGGATGGATGTGTGTCAGCAATGCTGTGCTGTGAGAAGTAAAGCACTGTGGGAGCCTTAGCGATGAAAACTGCTACACTGAAGTTAATCATAATTATCATTAACACATATGTGAGCCACTTCCTATGTGTTCTGTCCAGACCACAGTTAGAGCTGCTAAAAACTAACCAATTGACTTACAATTTATAATCCTGTTCTCAGCTCACTCTGCAGTGCTTGGGGACTGGTTAGTACCTCATGCATTTAATGCTCAAGACCTGCGGTGATATTGCCTATTATCATGATTTAACACTGACAAATACCCTGCTATTCCTGGCAATGCCAGCGATTAGTTGAAAGTGAGGAAGGATTAAAAACATAGCTGGGGCACTCACTACTAGTTTTTGTGTTATTATACAATGAGTTCTGATAAACACTCCTACATATTTTATATACTTTAAAAAAAACTCTTTCTGGCTAAAAGTGTATTTGGGCCAATGAGGATATCTTCCATGTACCCATACATGAAAAATCTGTATAGATGAGCAAACAGAAATATATGTAGAAGAATGTCTGTGCACATACTTGTGTGTATGTATGCAAACATAATGCCCATAATGCATTTATAGCAAGTGTCACCATGAATACACTCCAAGTGCTTCACTGGCTGTATGCTCATGGGTCAGTACAAGCAGTGCTGAAACACTCTCTCAGGTGGAAAGCAGCAGACATTCTGCACCAGCAACTCTACACAGCTGTGTTTGCAGAAGGGGAAGCGAAGTCTTCCAAATTAAACTGTTGTAAAATTTAGATAGGCAAAATTCAACTACCAGAGTTGGACTTGGCTGGCATTCTGAGATCTTAATCCTTGCTCTTGCAAAAGGTCCCATGCGACCTCTACAACCACAAATGGTGTGTATCTGGTTTTACATCTCATTCAGGAGATAGTAACATCTGCATCCTGGCAGAGGCATTCCTCGTGCACAGCACAGCACTGCTCTGCCACAAGAACTTTAGTAATGCTCTTTCCTGTTCCAGCTGTTTCTTCTGACTCCAAGATAGGTTGTTTCCTTTCTTCTCTGCAGCCTACCCACAAGTCCCCTCACTTGTCACCCCTGATATCTTCAGAAAGTCCAACCAGGCACAAGGCTACAAGTGGGATATTATAGGAGGGTTTTGCAAGGAATGGGACAGGAGAGAAGATCTGACATCAGCTTTTATGTGGTGGCAATAGTCCTCATCACAGAGAGCTGAGCCAAAAAATAGGCTTTACAGAAGCATGCAGTGGAAATGAAGGTGAATTAATCAGTATTCTGCTCTACGTCTGGAAGTAATGAACATCTATGAAAGGAAGGCAAGACAACATTTTTATTTTCTCAGACTGGTAAATTCTTTAACACTTCAAACCAGTTTAGCTTTGAGGGAATATACGTGAAATTGTGCACAACAATTACCTGCAAAGTTACTGCTTCTGAAATTGATACATGCAAGATATGTTGTTTCCAAACTAAATGATAGAAGATACCATGGGAGAGTTCCCACATGGCGCAAAGTGTTTGAACCAATCTAGGAACGCTGCCAGAGCCTGAGAGTGCTCAGAAGAGGTGAACCTGCAGCCCCATTTATTAGGACCCCCAAAAGACCTCCAATGAACCCCTGCCAGCACAGCTGGACTGTGATGAGCAAAGTCCCCCTGGAAGTTAGGCAATCCAGACACTTCCATTGACTCTAAAATACAGATACAAACTTGAGTCCTAATCACTCCAGAAAAAAGGACATGAGTCAGAATCGCACATGCCTGAAATGCAGATATTGGACTTGCACAGTCACAAAACATTCTAAGCCCTGATGCTGCTGAGTGTGACACACACACTGATCACCAGCACAGGGAGTTTCTCAGCTTCCTGATGGCCTTAGGAATAAAATAAAAAGCACTATCTGAGTTTAGTCTCTCTTTGTTACATTCCTAGAAAACTCTTGGCCAATTTCAATTTCCTCTACCTAAGGAAACCCCAAAAAGAATTAAACTTTTTGGTTAATAGAACAAACCTGGCTCCTGGTATTGGAGATCTGCATTGGTTTCTCAATGCTGCCAATAATATTCAGGGTAATATATAACGTAATATTCAGTGTAATATAACATCTTGCATGTATCAATGTTTTTTGGGCAACTCAGTAGTCCATTCATTCTGAAGTCAAGGAGTAAAACTTCTGTCTTTACCCTGTAGTACTGTCCCTGCTTTTTACACAAATCCACCACCTGGATTGTGATCTCCAGGGACAGAAAAAGCATTTTCTGAGCCTGTAAAGTGCAGAACACAACAGAGACTGTTGTGACTGTTCAACACTACTGTGACAGAAACAATAACATAACTGAAATTACTAAGATTATGTATTTTCTACTCAAACTAATGTCTTCACTAGCAATGCCTCCAGGAACATTTATCTACTGCCAGCAATTCCTCTTACCTGCCAGAATCTGTTCTACTGAATTTGGAAAGGGTTTCTTTAGAACTGAATTGACTGCGAAAATGTCATTTTGCTATTCACCTATTTGCTACAACATCAAATCTCTTGCTCTTTGGGACCAGATGAGTGAGAGCAAACAAAAAGTACAGACAAAATTCTAAATGTTGCAGACGAACAAAAATGCTTTCCTTGCTTTTTGCCATCATACAACCAGAAAGGCTATCAGGACACAGCCCTCCCTGCCTGATTACAAGGCATCACATTTCAACTGACTTTGTTCAGGAAGGTTGTCTAGGTGTGCAAAGTGGCCACTCAAGAACAGGACACACAATGCCACATTAGCAAGCCAAGACAACCACAACATTCTGCCACAACTACTTGTAATTGTCCCTTCCTTAAGAACAGAAAAATGTTTATGTATTGAATGGTAAAATCCCCCCCCCCCTTTTTTTAGAAGTCTTAATTCTTGGTTTATTATTAACTCTTTTCCTGAATTCACTCATCAGTCTGGCCATTGTATCACACTCTTATTCCTGTGCAAAGCTGAGCTGATAGTTTTCTGAAGCTGCCATTCTCCACAATGGTTAGGAGGAGGGAGGAGGAAAGGATGAGGAGCCAAGAGCTGAGGAGAAGGATGTAGTGGAATGAAAGATGATCAGGGAAGGGAACGGGAGAGTCTGTTTTGTTAATGCTGTTCTGGCCACCTCTCATGTCTTCCTCCTGAATTTTTTAAGTTCTTCAGCTGCATGTATTTAGCTTTCTGGCTGCTTTTGTTTTTTGGCTACCCAGCCTCTCTCTTTGCATCTACTCACTTTCTTTTTTTTTTTTTTCAAGAAACTTGCTTAAGCTTTTCCGGCCACGTCTCTCTCACATTGTGTGGCCGCTTGTCTCAGCTTCCTTGTCAGGCTCCCAACCAGGGCTGCTTGACTTAGACCTCCCCCTACTGCTAGATGCTGTCAGGAAGCTGCAGAAATCTGCAGTGTGGTATGGGCACAGAGCACCAAACACCTTCATCCAGGCCATGGTGTGCTCCATCTCTGCTAACAAGGCAAGGTGATGAGGACTAATCTGCCTGGCTCCCTTCTCACCTCACAGATCACATGCCAAAATATGCCTGGAGAAAATCGTTCCCTTCTAGCTCTGCCTCTCCTGGGGTATTAATATACAGTAATGGATAAAGCAGCCAAGGGCAGGCAAGACAGCTCCTAAAACACTTCCCGTGCCAGCATAGAGGTCTCCAGCAGGCAACACGAAGTTTAAGGCAGCAATCTCCAGATGCTCTGCTCTTGAATTCTCGGCATTTAAGACAGTTCATGTGCACTCATATGCATTTGTCTAGCCACTTGCAAGCCTATCTATAAATATTTTGCTGCAGTAGACAGTAAGCTGTATTCCTGTGATACAAAATATCTATATGAAGCTTCTGTAGACACTTTGTACACTCATCTGTTCATATAGTCTTGAAGTAGGAAAACACAAGCATGATAAAATCGGGTTTATGAAGCTGTTTCCTCATAACTCAAAAGCAATTCACCAATGTAACTAAAAAGCAGCTCAATCTTAAACATACAATTTGGCACAAGAGTGGGACTGTTTATATCACTTGTAACCCTTGTTCTGAGAGGTAAATACTGTTCCTTCTCTAATGAGAACAGCACCAAAATCATTTACCCACTAGTGAAAAGGAACAAGGGAACAGCGCTGTCAATGCTGCAAAGTTACAAACACACCTTCAGGCACATTACAGCAAATCCATCCCAGGAACCAGGAAAGGGAGAAACTCCCCACTCCAGTATGTAAAAAGCCGTGAAATTGGTCAGCTCATTGAATTTTTCATTCATCAGTATATATTGACAGAAGCATTAGTTGCATACTGTTTATGAATTGCACTGAGGAAATAAAGTACTGAAGGGTTGGATTGTCCCGTTTGCTCCATCTGTGTTCTCCAGTTCCTTTAGCCAGAGAGTGCTCCCAGACCCACAGCAGCCCTTGCAGCAGAGTGTGGTCTGCAGAATGCTTCTGCACTCATTGATGCAAATTCCAGGTGACTAGGGAAAGCAGGGAGCTCTTGAGAAACTTCAAATTCCCTCTAAATTACGTTTTTTTTCATGTACAGACCCATGACGGTTACTAAATGAAAATGCAAACAAAACCCCAAACCTGTTCCCTTCTCTGGCAAGCTCTCAACTCCTGTATTCTTCTGGCATCGCTGCTGCTTTTGTACATAGTCCCAAGCATTGCCAGGCTTTTGACCTTTTGACATGGACAAAGGGGGCTGTACTTGGCTATATTTTCTGATCCCTATCAGAAATCAGCATCTCCAAGTGTTCTAACTTACTCATGCTCTGCTTTAAAGCTAAGTTGTACCAATCAAAAGTGTGAGGAAAAAATAGCCAACAAAAAATACCAAACAACCATAAATGTAAAGTTTTACGTGTCCAAGTAAAATTCTTCTTTTTTGGTCTCATTTTTGTGAGTGTAATTTAGACTTTTATAAGTCTGAGTGAACTAAATTAAAAAGGGGTTACTTAGGAGCTATTTTAGCTATTTCAAATCCTTTCAGCCATGAGAGATTGCCCAGGCAGCTCGGTATGTGGAGTACCTCTGTGGCAATGAGTGAATGGTGGTGAAACAAAGAACTGAACTTGGTAGAAGAGAGGATTGTGGTCCTACACACAGGACAGAGCATCTGCCCCAGTGGGGGTAGTGAAACTTTTGGAAAAGTTGAAAAATCTAAGATTTTTATTTCAGCTGAGAAGAAATCAGTAAAGAAAAAAACAGGTGGAAATTTACAAAGTCTGACTGTGGCCCAAGATAAAAAGATTTGCAAAAGAAATTTTGGGAGAAAAAAAATAAAAAGAGAAGTCACCAACCCCACTTGTAGTTCATTGGTATAGACATGAACAGTCATTTCCTATTCCTATGTACATATGGAGCAGGAACACACACTGATACTAGGTTTGATTCCACTGGATTTTTTTAAACTACATTAAGGAAAATAAATTTCTAATGCACATATGTACTAAATCAAACAAGGCCACAGAAATCTTAGTAAATTATATGGATATTAGCATTGTTTATCTGTATTGAGTTTAAAGAGTCTTCCAATTGGCTTTGTACAATAAAATCCAACAAATAATATCTAAGCTTCTACCCTTTCCTTATTAAAAGTCTCCCACTGAATATCTGTCTTTGATGCAGCTGATCCAATGACAGGACATTAAAGAGTCCCAACCCAAACTATGCCATGATCTTAAGATTATTCTGCCAGCAAAGTATCATTAAGGGATCTTTTTAACACCCTGAAATGCATCTATGCCCTTGTCATTGCAAGACCAGTCCAGTTTCCATTGAAGTCCATGAGAAAATTCTTTTTGATTTCCATGGAGATTGGCTTGTTTCATACTAACTTTACACTTCTCTGACAAGGATACAAATCACAAATACACCTACTTAGAATGATACAATTAAGAAAAGAGGAAGGTCTACAGATTTTAGTATTTGAGTTAAAAGGCCATACTTCACAAATCCTTGTTATGTAAAACTAATGGTCAAATCTTAAAATATTAATTAGTATCTCAACACCTTTTTATTAAATTGTAAACAGTTAAACATGTAATTTATTTTATGCCATAACAGTGTCACAGAGAAACTGCCTACCTCTCTGTTTTGAAGCTGAAACTCATAATGAGAGAATTTTATATGAAATAAACTTTGCCAAGTGAATGCTAAATTCCACTAGTTTTTCAGATGTTCCTCACTGCTCTTCTTACAGGATTTTCTAATTATCCTATTAACATGTATTACTTATTTCTTTGTACTTTGCAGCTTGTATTTCCTTTAAAATTAAGACAGCATGTTGAATTGAAGCCATTCTTTTGCTTTCCACATCAACAAATTACTGTCGTTATGAGTAAAGCATTGTGATTCACCATCATGAGAAAATGTAAGATGAAGAATAGGACAGGGACAGTAGTGGTTTGCAGCTGTACATTCTCTTTCCTTCAGCAGAAGCAGTCTCTTTTCACAGCAGTTCTTTATAGGTACAGATAGAGAGCATCAAAAGCTGAGCAGAAAAGGTGGGACTGAGTTTGAGACTGAGTTTCACAGTGCAAAGAGGAAAATCAGATCCATGTGTCCTTGATCTCTTCCTCTAAATAATGCCTTAAAAATCAAAGCCATTTAAAGTTTATTCTCTCCACCAGTTTAAAAGGGGGAGACCCTTAGGAGGCACCCTGTTCAAGCAGCAGCTGTGTGAACAGATTGCACTTGAGCAGAACCAAAGTCAGTGTTTCCTTCCATAACTGTTTCTTGTCATATTGCAAGATTAGCTTTAAAAGATGATGAAATGGTCCTGATAATGGCTATCACTGAATGCTCTTTGATGACTGAACTATAAGTTCAGTGGTCTTGTTTCCTGTTCAGTGAATAACTACATAAATTAAATAAGCAAGATACCAGCAATGGTATTTATGTACTGCTTTGCTGACAGTCTCACTAGGGATGCAAATGATGTTTAAACAGACATACACACTGCACCCTTCAACTCCTCCAGTGTTTTTCTTTTCAGGTTTGGACTGCCACACCTCCGTAGGGCAGCATGGGAGAACTGGAGCACGTCTGTGGAAAGGCAGAGGATTTCAGTCTGTAGGACTGTGATTCAGACACGTTTTACAGCCACTGAATTCAACATGCGCATTTAATTTTTTTTTAATCTTGAATAGGCCCATTCTAGAACAGCCCTAGCCAGAAAAAAGCAACTGCAGAGTCTGTGCAGCTGACAGAGCCAAGGACCCCAGTGCATATTAAATTGTTACTGAAGAAGCCATTAGGAGAGGGACTTCAGATACATGTCTGAGCTTAGGCCACCTGACTGCATAATTTCTCTTGTAGCTGAATCTCTTTCACTATCTTTCTACTGCTTGTGGATTCATTTGTCCAAAGAAGCTCTCATCACAGTAACTATTTCCACAATGGAGCTGCAGAAGGAGGTGTGTCTGCTTGGAGATTTATATATATCTATGGATCTGGACCTAAATTCCAAGATATATTACAATATAGCATGAAATTCTAGTCATTCAGGCAAAGAACCTTCCATTTTTTAACCCTGCAAATATTAGCATGTTCATAGCCCTTCCAAAGGCAAATGATTCCAGGAATAAGGAGAAAGAAAGCATTCTTTTGAGCAGAAAGAAACTGAAATCTCTCAGGAGCCTCTGAGTCTGTTTATGTGTGTGACATTGTGGAACATGCTGTGAATTATAATTGACAGCACAGACTGTAAAATTATGGTTCCTTTCTAACTGCTGTCTCTGCACTTGAGCCCTGCGGTATCATTTCCCAGGAACATGCATTTCTCATCCTTTAATCTGGAACCACTTTCATGCCCTACACAGGCTCCGTTACACACCCGTAGAGACTATCTCTTCCATGAGGATGCTGTCCAGATGTCTGGGACTTACTGTCTGGGGTCCTCATGGGACAGCTGATATCCAACACTTGAGCCCAGAAATTTATTATTTACATAGAAGTACGACACCAATAAAAGTTACTTCAACTTACTCGAG
The DNA here is from genome assembly GCA_036630365.1 of Acanthiza pusilla. Taxonomy (NCBI): domain Eukaryota; kingdom Metazoa; phylum Chordata; class Aves; order Passeriformes; family Acanthizidae; genus Acanthiza; species Acanthiza pusilla. The sequence continues at coordinate 15,429,072 of JAXCHO010000017.1, forward strand.
TATTTCTGAAGTGCTGTTAATAATATAATGTAGTGATAACCAACCTCATAATCCGCTTGCAAAACTACACGTTACTAACTGACCACAAAAGAGTTTTTCCCATTGTACTATTGTGGAAACTTCATGCCTGCAGGCAAATAACTTTGGTTAAGGGGGGAAGGTCTTGAGAACTTTCATGGGTTTGTGACAAGAACAGCTTGTCTGAGTCTAATTTTACCCAACAGTTGCATAAATGAATTTTTAGAACATGATACATATTCTTAATGTCTAATCCAGGACTATGCGGTTTCATGCAGGGCTAATCCCATGGAGTAATATATGACTTAAAGCCTTGGATCAGAAAACTACTGAATATCAGTTATACCAAAATTGTGGTGCCTGACAATAGCTAAAATAAATAGAAGAGAACGGCACGCAAGCAAAAAAATAGAAAAGACAGATAAACAGGACGAAAATGTTTTTGTCCGAAACACTGAAATTCCCTAAGATGTCATTTAAATACTTGGAGCAAGGACTATGTTAGTCAAAGAGGCAGATGTCAATTAAAAACTTCGTGTTGGGCAAGCCCAAGAGAAAGAGAAGCTACACTTGAACGTTTAAATCAGAATATTAAGAGAATCATAGCAGAGATACAAAAATGTTGGGGAACACAAAAAAAAAGAGTTTCTGCAGGCAGCTGTCTCTCAGAAACATGGCCCTGCACTTCATTAAGCTGGTGAAAATTTCAATGGAAAGAGCTCCCAGGTCAGGAAGTCTTCTGAAGACACCTGCCCCCAGGAAGCAAAAAGCTGTGCCTCTCTGGATTCTCCCACCTCTCTTTGCTTTGCCTGACACAAGGACTTGCCACATTGGTGCTTTCCCCAGGTAAGATTTTGTTCACATAGGCAAGAACAAGGAGTCCAGTGGCTGAGATAGCAGGAGATATTCTATTTCTGGGTTACTTTGGGATATGCCTCTGTTCCTTCTCCGGCAGAGCATGGGACATCCTTTCCTGTCATCCCTGGAGGATCTCGCTCATGTCAGCATTTCCAGGCGTGTATGTCCTTGCCCTGTTACTCTAGTTCATGCAAATATTTTGTTAGTGACCCCTGTAATGGATTAAGAGAAGAGTCTTGCACAACTCCAGCCTGCTTTCATCACTTTGCTTGTATCATGAGCTACCAAATAGACCCTAAATAAATTTATCTACATTGCACATGTACTCACTTCAAGAGTGACAGATAATTGCCTCCTTTGTACACTCCACAGAGCCAAGGCATCACTCCCATGCTGCTCCTTGATGGCAGAGGGGATGCACAGACAGCATCTTGGAGGACAGACCTCTGAGCCAGCACTGACCTGAGCACCATCAGCCCTTGCATGGTCCCTGCCCCAGGGCTCACAGCCACAGAATTTCTGTGAGCAGACCCTTTCTGTCTGCCCTGTCCCTCCTGTGCTGCACTGGGGGCAGCAGGGTCAGTGGGATACAGCACGAAGAGAGGCACACTCCTGCTCAGAGCACCTGCTGTGCCAAGGAGCTGAGAAAATGCTGCTATAGTGGAGGAGAGTCAGCAGCCACCAGATGTGAGGGACGATCTCCAGATGTTAGGGGAATGTCAGCCTCCCACAACTGGGAAAGCTGCTTACCACCATAATGGCGGAGTTGCTCTGTAATCCCTTCTTTTCTCTCTTATTTACTCCTGCCAAAGCAATCAGCAAGTTCAAAACTGCCACTGAACTCAGACAAGAAGGGGATGATTACAGAGCACAGCAAAATTCTGTGTGTAAACCAGAGCGCTTCCCATTATGTAATGCAATGGCTTCCATGGTGTGCTACCCACAGCTCATGGGAGCCTGCTCAGCCAGGCTGCCTTGGCCCTTTATCACATCCTGACCTCATATTTCGCCTCTGGAAGTCTTTAGTCGTGTCCCCAAGTGTGAGTGCCAGCTAAGGAGGCAGTCATTATGCTCCCTTGGTTTTCTGCTGCATTGACGGTCCAAGTCTCCTAAATGACACTTGTAAGACAGCAAAGGAGCATGTTCTTAGTTTTAGCTGATGAATTAGGCAGCCAAATCTATCACTGCTTTTCCCTTGGATCTTGTGAAATATTATCTGAAGAGATAATCCGCCATGATAAATAAAACAAAACAAATGAGCTCCTCAACAGATGGTTTCACTATTAAGGTCTGAAATCAGAGCTGAGAAAAACTTTATCTGCTATGACACAACATCTCACCAAATGCTGACAGATTTTTCCTGTTGTTCATATTTATATGATGAAAGCAATCAACATGATATTTTTCTTAAAAGGCAACCAAGAATCTCAGCCCAGCCTCAGACAAAGCTTTTATTTCCAGATGTTCTTCTCTTCATAACTTGAAACAGAAGAACTCTTGTAACAAGGTCAAGCTAAAGATGCATCAGTCTAATGTCCCAACTCTGAAAGGGAACAGTTGAGGGTGTTTTAGAAAGTGTATAAAACATGGCAAGTACACCAGGGTCCTTTGCCTAGTCTATCCTGTTGGATTCTGGTGTGTTTTCTACTTTAAATGACTGGGTTTTTGTATAGCATTAGCACTGCACACTAGGCAAAATTCAGTATAATTAAAAGAATATACATCTTGGATGTGTGGATTAAATAAAAATTACTTACTATAAACATTAAAACACATGCAAACCTAAATTCTATGTGTATGAACATTTTACCAAAAAATCTGATTTTTTAAAATTAAAACTGGAACATGAATGCAAGATCATTCTCCAACAAAAAGCAGATGACTTGAAATCTTAAAAGCTTTCACTTTCACTGTAAATATCACTTTCACTGCAAAGTGTGTACATCTCTACAAAAATATTTACCCTTTGTCTTTTCACTTTTGTGTCTGTTTTCCTACTTAATTTACCTTAGAAGAGTTATCTTCTTGCCACTTCTCTAAAAACAAAAGGCAAAATCCCTGTTAGCCATGAAGAGAAAACAGCCACTCTGAAAACATGCATGATCAGGATATACAGACACATTGATCCAAACACTGTGCTCTGGCTGGTCTATATTTGTATGGAGGTAGCTGCACATTTGAAAGAATCATATTAAGTAACTTGGCATTCGACAGATCCATGGCAGCGCAATCAAGATCAGACGCCTTTGCCTGGCTGACTCCAACACAGACACAAATCTTAAGAACAGATCTCTGTCTTTATCCAAAGGGGTCTCTATTTCCAGTACAGGATCCCACACAGTAGTCCCCATAAACAAGAAAGCACTGAGAGGCTGTGAAAAAAAAGCTGGCTAGGTCTCTTAAAAACACCTTGTGAAGCTGGCTAGGTCTCTTAAAAACACATTGTGAAGCTGGACATTTTAGGTTAAAAACACAAAATAATTTTTTGAATGATAAATTGGTCTCTGCTTATGAATTTTATACTGCTGGAAACAAAAGAAACCACTATGTGCACCTTATGGTAAGGTTTAAATAAATATTAGTTAAAAAAGCAAAAGTGCGGTCTCCTTTATTGCCAATTACAGGTTTACAAAGTTAAACAGGGAAAAGTAATACTATAGCCAAAACAGACTTCCAGAGAGCCCTCCAGAGCCTCACTTGCTGTTCACTGGACTAACATTAGTTATATTTTTATACCACAAGAATGGGCAGGGAGTATTATTAGGGTTTTGGCAGCTTTATGATCAGCTTCATATTCAAGATATTTTCTTCCAGAAATCACCAAGTTTATGTGCAATCCTTATGGAATATACCAACGAATTAGAAGAAGCAGTAGTAGTATTTGTGGGGAAAACAAAAAAGCCAGGCTCAGGGTCAGTCTAGAAGTAGATGTAGCTGTAAAATTTGGTTCAACACATTCAAAGCAAGTTGCTGGCTTTCTGCTCCCTCTGTTCCAGGAAGAGAGCATTCTTTGGCAGGCACTTCATTCAGAGGTTTCAATTTATGGGAAAGAGGCTTGCCTCAAAGAGGTTATTTTTCTTATTTGACCAAGGTTTGGTGTTTTCCATCATTAGAACTCTTTACCTCAAAAAAAACCAAAGAAAAAAAAAGAAGCAAACTTTCAACAGGTTTGGTTTCATCCAGATAACCAGGAGTTCCTAGGATTTTGTACTAAGGCACTCCTAGACCAAAGTGAAACCCACAAAGAAGCTCTTAAATATGTCAGAAAACAGAAATACCAACCCTTAACCAGGTGTATGTGATCTTTGTGGACACTTGTACTGATCCTACTGCCACAGCAGCATGCCCAGGTGTGCCCAGGTAAGTCAGGGAAGTAAACTGGCTGCATTTTGCACACAGAAGCAAAGGCAGCCCTGAATTGTCCACAGCTGCATCATGCTTGCAGCAGAATTTGCAGTTGAAGGCACGTTTCCTGAATAGTAACCCAGCACTGCTAACCACAAAAGAAAAGAAGGCTGCATCTCAGTTTCACCACTCTTACATTGTCTAAAGATCTGGCCCAATCTCACACTCACTGTGAGATTTCCATAAAATATAGGGGTTCTTGGCCTATCTGGTTTCCTATCTCAGGTTTCAGATTTTTTTCAAGAGAGATTTTCACTAAAAGAGGTATTGTGCATTTTCCAGAGTTAGTGTGCATGTAACAATGGAACATAATTTGCCATAAGGATTTACATGAGGTAATGCCATCTGCATCACATCTCTTTTGCTATGGGGAAAACGCTAAAATGTAATTTGAGGTCAAGATTGTAGGGATTAAGATTACTGCTTCTTTTAAAGTACACTATAAAGACAGAAACTTTAAGTGGGTTTATAAAATGAAAGGATCCTTATGTCAGGCCATATTTTCAGCACATTGCCTGTTATGGCCTAGAAGAATATTTAAAACTGAAGTAAATTCCCACTGTATTGCACCTTGTTGTTTGTACCACATGGCCTTTTCCCATTTGACTGTGTTGATTTAGGAACCTCTATGCCCAAGCTTAGAAACATTTCAGAGAGCAGCAGCATATCTTGAATCCCAGGGCAGGATGAATCTCCCTTGACTTAAGATGTCTACATGGTGCATATTTTAGTTTAGCCATGTACCCCTCTAAGTTTTGCGTTAGTTTGTCTTGTCCTTTGAACTAAATTTGATACAGCACATAGGAGAAGTCTAGGCTGGATTTCTCTTTCTCAGAAAGGAGACAAGACAAGCCTCAAACAATTCAGCTGGGCACCTGGCAGCTTAAAGGTTAAGCCATCTCAACCACACAAGTTTCTCAGCAGCACCTAAATCCAGACCTCTTCTCTGTGCCGGATCTCTGTATTTGTGGCAGTACCACCACTCTCCTGCAGCTTTATTTGCTTTGGGCCAATGGTACCATCTCTTTTATTCTCTGGCTTTGACACTGCTGAGCCATCTTGGGTTTCCAGAGGGGACCCAGCTGATTGGAAGCTGGGATTGTCCCAATTTTCAAGAAGGGCAAAAGGAGGACCATGGAAATTGCAGGCTTATTAGTCTCACTTCATCTCTTGGTAAAGTTACGGAGAAGATTATTCTGGGAGGTATTGAGAAACCCCTCAAGGACAACGCAGCCACTGGTCACAGCCAGAATGGTTTTATTTATGAGAGGAAAGTCCTACTGATCAAACCTGATTTCCTTTCATGAAAAGGTAACCCAGCTAGCTGATTAAGGGAAGCCGGTTGATAATTTTTTTTCAGATTTCAGTAAAGCTTTCGAAACTGTCTCTCACAGGATCCTTCTGGACAAAATGTCCAGCACCCAGCTGGATAAACGCATCATGCCGTGCGTGAGCAACTGGCTCATGTGTCAGGTGCAAAGAATTATAGTGAATGGGGTCATATCAGACTGGTAAACTGTCACTAGTGGTGACTAGTTCCATAGGGTTCCATCTTTGGCCAGATTCTCTTCAACATCTCCATAAATTACTTGGACACATGACTGGAAGGGATACTAAACAAGTTTGCAGGTGATACAAAACTGGGAAGAGCTGTTGACTCCCTCGAAGATGAGGAGACCTTGCATAGACATCTCAACAAATTAGAGGGCTGGGTAATCACCAACCACATGAAGTTCATCAAGGGAAGGTGCCAGATTCTGCAGCTGGGAATCAGGAATCTGGACTGCACAGGGGTCAGTACTTCATCTAGACACTGTAGCAATAGGAGTGCTTCTAAGTTAGTGGGGATGCACATAAGCATGCATAAAGAGACATTTTTAATGCCTGTGTTTGTACATTTATCCATTTTTTTGTGGGGGCTTTAAAAACATTTTTCAGACTGATAGGACAAAAAGAGAACTTACAGCATGTCATAAAATTGCATTCTGTTGAACTGCTCTGACACCATCAGAGAAGCTCCCCAGGTGGTGAACTAAGTGGCAAGTTTCTAGACTTTCACATCACTAGTCCAAAAACTCCCCATTTGGCAATGGAGCAGAGACATCTGCTGAAATTGAGAAATTCTTATTAGCTGAGTTCAGATAGAGAAGCCTGCAGCTAATCAATGACACCACTACCACCATCATCACCCAGAGCTGCAAGTGCAGCCCAGATGAATTCAGAGGCAGGGTTTCAAAGACCTCACGATAACAGAGCTAAGCACTGAGAACAAAAAAGATTAGAGACTTTAGGGATCACAGGTCAAAGATTAAGTAGAGGTCAATCTAGTCATAAATAAAGAAATGGATAAATTCTCCCTGCAGTGAGGCTGAGTAATGAAAAACAGAAAAACTCCATATTACCCAAATTAAAAATACATGAAGCTCATTACCTCATTTTACCCTTAACTACACCAGTGAACTGGACCAAAACAAAATTCTTGCTTCTGGAATGTTGTCTCTGGATCATGTAGCCACATTTGTTGAACAGGACAACAATTCAAAGCTGTATCAGAAACCTCCAACAACTTGAACAGGTGAAAACTTCTAGCACATCTGGTCCTTTATGCTACGTAAAGCACAGGTACAGCACAACGATGGAGCTGTTCTTATATGGACAAACATATCAGCACCAAGCAGTGAGACCCACCAGAGATTTCAAATCTGCTGTCATTATCATTTTTTGCCAGAAGTTGTATGTGAATACTTTATTTAAATATTTGAGACAGAATCAAGCACAGAATAACTCAGAACTGTTTTTCAATTATATTTAAGGACCTAATTATTTTTTAAAATCTTCTCTGACCAACTCTACAGAGAGCTCTTTCCATGAAACTAAGTCATTGCCTTGTTAAAGGAAAGCAACACAATACAGAATCCTTCTGGTGCCTGACAGTTAAAAGGATTAAAATTGATTTTGAAAAAACTCAGCAATGAATATGCAGAAAAGTAACAATGGTATTTAAACTGCCTTGCACTTTCACAACTGCTTGTGTGAGTAATAAGGGCAAGGGTACTCCATAACACCATAAAACATTGGGTTTGGTTTTTTTTGCATTTCAGGCTGTCATGACAAGCTAGAGTAAACTGGCAGTGAGATCAGAATCAGGCCCAAATTTTTTATACAGTCTCTGAATTGATCCACTTGTGTTTTAGTCATTACTTACTTACATTGCCTTGTAAAACTCATCACTACCACTAAGTACAGCTCATAACTCCTAAGGATACAAATATTTATTGTCTCTAGTCCCAATACATTACACATTCCAACAAGAATTAGAGTGCTTTCTTTGTGCCCTTGAAATGAGACTGAAAATGTTCTTTTTCATACATTTCTTTTAGGGCAGGGAGGAGGAAGACACCAAACACATAGGATCCACTCAGCTGACAGAATCCACAGCTGAAGTGCTTTGTCTTACTTCTCTGGTACCTTAGAGCTCCCATGGAACAGTTGGCAATTCCCTGTTTTCCAATGAGTGTCCGAGAATCCTGGAAACCCCTTGAGGCTCCTCAATAGTTGCTGGGAGCTCAGACCTCTCAGGGCACATTTTTGCTGCAGAGTGGGGCATGGTGCTGGTATTAGACCTTTATGGGGTGGTGGGGTTAGACCTTTATCAGCAGGAGTCCTGCCCTGTCTCAGTGTGGCTCTCTGGCTTCCAGAGCTTCATTTATTTCTGACCAAGGCTGGCCCATGCCAAGGGGAGCTTTCTCACCAGCCAGCACAGCGCTCCACAGGTCACTCCTGAGTCCACACTGCTCTTTGCTCCTCGCCCAAGCCCTGCCTGGCATTGGGAGCACCTTGTTTAAAAGTAAAGAAAGGCTGCCTAAATCGGCTTTGCTAGCTTGTAATGACACATGCATGATTACGTGCCTGGCAAATTTTCGCTGGATCCACACAGAGGGAGTGAAATGTGTAAGTGCTTTTTCCTACTGTGCGTATGATGAGGTATTACAACACGAGGATGCTCAGTTGAAAGCAAGGCTCTGGTTCAAAGGAAATGCAGGTGGTTTTGATTGTTTCCATGGACCAGAGTGCCTGCCTAATAAGAACAAGCAAGTACATGCAGAATTCAGAGGATCAACAAACTGTTCTCATTAGAGGCTTTCCACCACAATGTGCCTGCAGACACATGCACACAGAATTAAATAAATGTCACAACATAAAAATGTGGGCTATCAGCTCTTGTAATTCAGTTCACTCAGGGATAATTGACCAGGCAGTGCACTCTTTAGTGATGTAATATAAGAAAACTACCCCTAATTGGCAATGGTAAGTAAGTAATATGATAAGAAAGTATAATTTATATTGTAGATGTAATTCAGAGTGTATGTGTTTTGTTTACCAGGCCACCATGGAGGCTGATTACTTTGGTCAGCCATTTTTCCATAGATTTTAATATAACTGGTAAAGTAGTAAAAAATTCTTATTTTTCCACAGCTGCCACCTGCTTGGAGTACAATAGACACTTTTTAACTGGCACCTATTCTTGTTGGAAATAAATGCACTGACTACAAGGTGGTCCTAATTATAGGAAACTGGAAGAAATATATCGTTTGGAAGCTGTATTCTGTTTAACATCTTTGCCAAAGACCTGGAATGAGTGATGGAGAGCACCTTCATCAAGCCTGTGGATGATATGAAACTGGGGGGAGCAGTTGGTAGACTTGAGGGCAAGGCTGCCATTTTAAAGGACAGAAAAGGGCTGGAGAAATGGACCAACAGGAACTTTATTGAATTCAAGGAGGACATATGCAGAGTCCCACACCACAGAAGGAGAAGCCTCTTGAAATGTTACAGGCTGGGGACTGTCTGGGAAGCAGATGTGCTGAAAGGAGGCTATCCAACACAACTCTTCCAAAGTTTCCTCCTAATTCATAGCTCATAGACCTCTAGTATTCTCTTTGCCTTTCTTTCAACTTTATCTGGTTAGGCTGTCCTGCAGTGTGGCATTGGGCTACCAGTACTGGGTAGTGAGAAACGATTATTTCACTTGTCTGGTAGTCTATCCATCTGTTCATACTTTCCAGTATGACACTTGATTTGTCTAATGCAGTGTTTCTCTCTGACCATGGCTAAACAGCAGCACACTGCAGACAAAGATGGAAGAAACACACAAGAGTCAAGTCTGGAATTATCTTTTTGCTGTATTTGGACCAGGTCTAATATTTTATAGCCAGGATGAGGTTAGATAGCATAGGATAGGCCCAACTGCACCTTGTCTCCTTCCCTTTTCTTTCCCAACTCATTCCTCTCCCCCCTCTTACTCCTAGCTGTGGAGTCTCACTTGTAGCCTTTGCCATCTTACTTTAACTGCCCAAGAAGCCAGTACAACTCAGAAATCCAGCAGATGGTGGATATTTGCTTTATTTATAATGTTAGATTTCTTCTGTCATAAGAAGTACATTTGGCTTCCTATGGAGCCTGAATTAGAGTAAAAGATGAGCAGGAGCGTGAAGGGGAGAGACAAAAAATAAATAGGACAGTTTTGCCTTAATCTCTATGGCATGGAGCTCGTGTCTCCTTTCAACGTTTTTGGACTGGAGTGCTTCCAGTGAATGCTCATTAAACCTCGCAATGCCCCTGTAGAGCAAGTCTTGTCATCTTTAATGGGTGAATAAAGAAAAGTCCAGAAGCAGATAGCCTTCCTCAAGGAGATGAGGCAAGGCAGGAGGAAAGTCAGAAGCAGGACTACGATAAAGGGCTCTTGCCTAAGCTCCTTATTTTCCCCTTTAACCCCATGGTCCAATCCTCATGCCAGTGCTGCTTTGTAAGCTTACAACAGCTGAGATTTTGCATGTTTAGAACATCACTATTACGAATAATGTCCCTACATAAAGACATGTCAATAAAACAGATTTTGTCAAAGCTGGGCAGAAGAGATCAAGGAATTCATAAAATAGGTAAGTATTTAAAACCTAGAAGAGGCAAATGTTTATGGCCTCCTTTACAAAATTCCCAAGTGGTAGGCCATACACAGCAGTTTTCAAAGCAGAGCAGGCTAAGCAAAATGGGATCAGAAACTAAAGTGCTTCAGGTAGTGATCTGTTCTATGTTAACACTGAGTTAGCAGTTACCTAGAATGAGTCATCAGTCCCCCTGGATGACTTCTGCCTTTTATCTAATGCTTGTTTGATGTAAAGTACTTGCTTGACAAAAATCCGTGGTTCCACTCTCCTTCCTGACCACCTTAAGTAACAGAACCATGCTGTCACACTGGTCTGGTAAAAGCCTGCCATATTTACACAGCTTCAGGACAAGATGAAGGAATTGTGTCCATCTTGGCCTGTTCAGTATGATGCCTTCATAAGCAGTATGATAGGGGGAGACTGAAAGAATTAACACTGAACTATTTGCATGAATGTTATCCCTATTGCATCATGGAAAAAAATGAAAGAAGGAAGCAAATGTGAAAGCATGGGTGGGCAGTTTTCCTGTTTTTGCATTAAAAGCAGTAGCTTCCATTAGCATTTTGTGATCAACATAATCTTCCCAAAGAGCTGACGTGTCTGTTTTGAGGACCCTGTTCAGGTGCAGGCATAAGCAGGGTGCAAAGCTGCACCATCCTCTTGAGTCTGGAAAAGTGGTGAACTCAAGCAGAGAAACACCTCAGACTGCCAGTGAAAGTGGAAATCCAAAAGCTCAGAGCCATATCTAAGTGTCAGGAGGATTTAGTCACCCAGATGCTGTCAAGTCTCATATTTCAAAACTAGATTGAGCAGGGACTGCATTCTGTGTGGTCCTTTCAGTATACTTTTCCTCCAAAGAACAAATAGTGCATAGTCCTTGGTCCCAAATTTTGCAGCCTGGGACTCTGACCAGAGCTTACCCCAACTCCTTTACAGCTCACATGGCCAAGATTTCCTTCCTGGAAAGAAGAGGAGCTGCTGTGCAACGCTGTTTCATTGCAATACAAAGCCAATGTGTTACCTGGCTACATACCCAGCCTTGAAGCATCAAAGCCCTCTCAAGTCCATCAGTTCTCCAGATTAAGCCTTGGTCTTAATTTTAACATCCTTTTCTCCTTTGTGATCTCATTTTGTGAGGGAAACCTTCATCTTCTTGCAAGTAATCATTTTATATCGGGAATATGTGCATTTCAGCAATGATTATTCTTGATGAAAAGGATATGAGGAAATCAGCAAGTGTGTTTGCTGTAGAGAATACTGTATGTGCAAAGTTAGATACCTACCTAAAGGCTGATCCTGCAAGAACTCCACATACAAAAATTCTATTTCATTCAGACCATTGCACATGTTCACTGTCAATGTACCCAGAGCTCCCTCTTGGCAAGGCAGATGCATTTTTAATTGTCATGGTAGGTGAGCCTAACAGGTATGGAAGTCGACAATGTAAAATTGTATGTAGGTAAAATAGTATGCAGTCACAGTTCCACTGAGAACCATCCAACTGTACTGGGTTTATAGAGGTTTATAAGAAATGTCAGCACAATACACCTGGTTTTGTACAAAGGGTTAGTTTTGACCAAACACAAAGAGAGAGCAAGGATTTGGGTGCGTACCTTACTGCATTTGTAAGGATCCAGATGGGTATTATTACGTGAGTTTGATTTGTTTGTTCCTTGGTTTCAAATATAAAGGAGGGCCCATGCAAACCTCTTTTTTCTATCCAGACACTGTAGAGATGACTGAAGCATAGATTCTGATTATAGACCTCAGCTCAGCCTGGGCAGGTACAAGAGTGTGAGGGAAGGTCTGGGGGCTTCTTCCAGCTGTTTCATATTTTGCTGAGGCCTCATTCCTACAGCAGGGATTTTGAGGAGAGGGATTTCACACTGAATTGCTACCACCCTGTGTGAAACCCCCCCACCCAGACCCACTGGCTGTAGCTGAGGTTCAGCTGCCAGAGCCTTGGCCTAAGCCCCCTGCTATGCAGTCAAACCCATCACTCCTGAGGTACTAATCTCACATTTATAAGAAGTAAATCTGCACTTAAAAAAAGAAAAAAAGTACTTTTTTTCCAGTCTTAAAATTCTGCTTGTAGTAACCAAGCTAAATATGACATAAATATCCTAGACAAATGTGTGTCTCTGGAAATACTGAAACCCTGGCCCCATGACACGGCTGCTGGGATTCCTGCCATTTGCTAAAAAGTTAAGCTGTGAAACACTTTGTCCAATTACTAAAAACAATGAAGATATAAAGGAATTATAACCTAAAAACAGAGGTGTTGAAAGAAAGAACACAGACCCACGTAATAAACAATATTGATTTAATTAAGGCAGCAGAGTAAAACATTCACAAGCTTGGATGCCCCTGGTGTGTGTGCATAGCGGGGGCAGGTGGGTGTTCATGTGTGAGCACATGTGCTCCTCTTGGAAGTGGTTTCTGACCAAATCCTAACAGAGCTGTCACAGACAGGAACGACATAAAGATCAGCTCCTCTGCTCTAAAGCAGATGCAGAAAGCAGTACTGGCATGGACACTGACAAGCAGTCATGGTCTAGACCCCATGCCTGGTTAAACCAGTGGTGGTTTTGCATGGGAAGATGGACACTGAGATGGGCTTTTATGCTCTGAACTTCTGAACTGTGCCGGAGACCTGAACCACCAAACTGCACTTCGGTTGTTTGTGAAGAGAGTAATTTATTGAGCTCTGTCCTGGAAGAAACCACAAGACATTTTGAAGAGCTAAATTCAATACCTAAAAATATTCCTCCAGAACTGGATGAAATGAGAAAGACTTCAAGATTAAGACAGACATGTGTTTCCAAGGGCAGTATTTTGCCCAGCTTTCAGAAAGTAGTATTTTAGTGCTTTTGGTGACTGGAACAAAGACTCATTCAGTCCCCATTGCATAATGTCAAAATGACCAGAACAACCAGAACAATTTCTGGTTGTCATTGTCAGGTGATAAGAGCAATAACATGTTTGGGAGTTCTCATTTCTCTAATGGGAACCTGCAGGCCACTTGTGAATGATTTGTGCTGGAAAGGTGAATAAATAAACACAGTACCACAGCTGAACCTGAAGTGTTCTGCAAAGATGGAGCAATAGCAAAGACAGAGGAAGGAAGGGAACTTTATGTGTTTGTCTTGGAAATTATGGGACTACGGACAAAATCCTGTGATTCTTTTCCTTTGCCCCTTGGTTTCTGAGCCTCTCAGGGTTACCTGCACCATATACTGAAGTTTTTCTTTCACACACATGGAATCTAGAAACTATCTTTAAAACAAGCCGCACGAAATGCAAGATTATCATATACTCTAATGCTGCAATGGGGGATGTAGACAAATCACCAAGTATCTTGGGATTCGGAATGAGTTGGGCAGCTAAGAGTCCCTGTGAAAAGCAGCCACCTAATATCAGAGTAGAAGGAAACTATAATGAGAACCATCTTATATAAGTATTGCCAGAAAAACCAAACAACTATTCTCAATAGCAGATATTTTAGGGACCTTTCCACTATACTCTAGATTTTTTGGCTGGTCACTTTCTGGATGATTCAATTCCTATTCCTTTGGAAGTATGCTGAAAACCACAGAAATAGCCATTAATCTTTGGGAATGCTGAAGTCTTAAGCATATCAAAGCTCCCAAATGCATTTCAAGAAGTCTGAGCATTTCCCCATAGGAGTTCAGTGACTTGTTTCTAGGAAAGGGTAGTTACAGACACCACTCAAAACAGACTCGAAAAGCAGACATAAAGTTACAATGCAGCTCCACAGTGAGCTGAATTATTGGGGAGAGCGGTTTTGTCACTCCTGAATCTGTAGCTGAGGTCCAGCTAATTGCTAATGATTAGCTCTGAGGAAGAACATACACACACAGAAAGTAGCCGCACCAGTTCGTGTTCAAGGCCCTGAACAGAGCTGTGATAGTTTACACTGTTTCAGTAACCACCCCACTCCAGTGTAGGGAAACTATAGAGAGGAGACTGAAAAACAGGATCAAAAGCCTGGCTTTTCCACCAGCAAAAGGTTTGCATGACACATTTTCACGTGCCAGAAACACATGTGCAAGTCTGATACTATGAAATAAATGCCAATCATTTCATCCTGTCCAACAGAAGCACTTTCTCAATAAGACTGGAGGAATTAGGAGTTTACTGCACCTTTTTCTCCTGCACAAGAAATAGAACCCAAACAAACTTGGTTTATTGGGGGGTTTGTGTGTTTTTTGGTACTCTCCAGATCTGATCATTCATTAATTCTTTTTCCAAGAGACTATATTTTCAGATAAACCAATACTCAGGAATTGCAAGGAGACAGACTTTTGGAAACAGGCTTTCTTATTTAATTAGTTAAATAAAATTGCTCGATAGCTGCACATTTAAATATCTAGTTACTTTATTTGGATGACACTTTGCTAAGCTTTGAAATTTTTTTTCATAACAGGGACACTTTCATCCCTTACACTTTGTAAAAACTGCACAGAGTTTCTTACTCAAGGGAAAGTTGATTACATTGCTTACTGCTTTAGGGAAATGCCTGCTACTGTTTTTGTCATTTTCTGTTTATCTGGGACAGTATCACAAACAGAAGAAGATACTAAAGTCCTTCAGATTTAGTGAGACAAAGGGGAAGTATAAAACAAGAGGTAAGAGGAGCTACATGGGTGAATATTCTGCACAGGACATAATCATATCTGCCTGTGCTGCATCTGCAGTGATGGTGTTCAATAACATGAAGCTTGCAAGCGTTACCAAAATATAAATATGATGATAATGATCCACTAATGTATTAATTGCTAGTAGAGTTGCTGGTTTTCACAGAACCATTTGGATCAAAAGGGGCTGCAGAAGGTTGTTTGGTCCAACCAGATCCTCATCATTACCTTTTCATGCCATGTCATTATAGCTTTTACTTTACACATCTCCATGTACTAATCTCTCTTTCTGTGACTGTCATTTTCTTTTCTTTCAAAAGCCTCACAAATATGGCCTGTCACTTTTTTCATCCATGTCTTTACTGCATTGAGAGTCACATCCCATTTCACTGATTTTCTGCCTTTTCCGGTGTACAGCTACTCTTTCATCTATGTTCTCATCTCCGAGGCACCACTGAAGGTTCTATTTCCTTCGCACACCTTCATTGTTCTGTTGCTTTTCTCCAGTTCCCTCAGACATCACTCTGCATAACTCGCTTAGCTGTGGGGGAATATATTCCTGTACTTCTTAATCACACTACACTTCCAAAGACTCTTCTTTATTGAGGAGAGATTGTACTATGCATCTGATTTTACACTAGCAGAGGAAATCTGACGGGCAGGCACGCATGCCCGACTTTTAACACAACAAAATTCCACAGGTTCAACACAAACATGTGCCCAAAGCAAGCATTGTTAAAAAGTAAGGAGAATTTTAAGGAGAGGAGGGAAACGAAGGCAGAGGGAAATGAAGACAGCCAGGGAAAACACAGCTTCTTAATTTTGCTGCAGATTATTCTCCAACACTCCCTTCTCCCAAACCACCTTGATCAAACAATCACAAGGCAGCTTGCACTGTGCTGGGTCAGTTGTAGCAAACATCCAGCTGTGCCTGGCATGCAGGTGTTTGGGTTATGTGCTGCCAGCTACAGGTGGACTGATTGATGTTGCGGTTGGCTTTTCTTGGGAAAGGAGCCATACAGGAAGGAAGGTGAGGGAAAATGACTGGGCTAGGAATGTTCTGCACTGCAAAGCTCATGGTCCACTGGCATTGCAAACCTCCCTAACAGACCCAGTGCTGTATTCAGAGCCCCTTTCACATTTCCCTCTGCAGCCGTGAGTGCTAGACAATCTGACACTTTTCCTCAGCTTGGGAGTTACCTCTGAAGTGCAGTTTCCTTTGGGTGGGATTAGGTGAGCAAATGAACTTTTGCTTGCTACCACAAGTCCTTTTGAAATACGACCTCACTTCTGCAGCCCTTCTCAAGCACTTACCAGTTCAGGAAGAGCAGGTCAGGTCACCACGGCAGGGGCTCCACACAGCACACGGCTCCGGAAACAGCTATTGTCCCAAATTACATCTGCTGCCAGGATTTTTCCTGTCGTTTTAGTTTAAATAACAGAAGATAATGCCTCCTGAGTTCCCTCCTGCCTTATCCTATCTCACCAATGCATTAGAAAGTGACTGTATCTGAGGCTTCCCAGCTGTCAGTGTAGGTGATAGGGCTAAATCTCATTACTGACTTTAGCAGTCTCAACCTGAAATGTTTGTGTGGTTGAAGAAAGTTAATGAAACCTTTCTGCTGCAGCTGTTACTCCGAGTTAAGAAAACATCTCTGCACTGCTCCATTAGCATCTCCTCTGAATGTTACTGCAACAACAAGCCCACAGCCCAAAGATTCCCATTCTTTTTCTTTAGAAATTAAGGTGTCACAGCTGATGTATTAGCAACTAACAATTAGCAAAAGGGCTTAATTCAGAATTCTCTGAGATGTGATCTGTGCATTTACATGAAAAAGGGCAATATATCTATGACATTTGGCATGGGAAATGTACAAATATCTCTCTAAAAGTGGTTTTGTTTTCAAAAATCACTGTGACAACTTTCAACTGTTGTTCATAGGATGATAAAATCAAGTAATAGAATTATATTCACTGACATCACCATTATTAGTGTCTGATTCAACATGTTTGGATTTCCTGGAACATAACAAATGCTGCAGAAGTTTTCTATTCCTTGCAGGTATGGATTGGCACTCTCCAAACAAATACCATTATTTTCCACTTTGTGTTAGGGCAACTACCACATATCTTCATCTTCTCTTTTCCATTTCCATTTTCACTCACTGCCCCTTCACCTTTATTTCCATGCAGGGAGGAAGGATGCTAGTAGCCCAGCTTCACACCTTGTCTCCTTGCAGCTGTCCAGCAGAAGGGGCAACCCTATGTAGACAAGTGTGTTTAGCTATTTAATGAACAAAAGCCAAAGTAGTAAAGCCACGGTATGGGCACAGCTC
Source organism: Acanthiza pusilla (assembly GCA_036630365.1). Lineage (NCBI taxonomy): Eukaryota > Metazoa > Chordata > Aves > Passeriformes > Acanthizidae > Acanthiza > Acanthiza pusilla. The sequence continues at coordinate 15,446,292 of JAXCHO010000017.1, forward strand.
TCAAGATCCAATCTGCTGTTTACATGCTGCACTTTTACGTCAATTAATGCTTTTCTGCAGTCAGGTGTTTTTCATTAGCAAGAAAAAAGAGATTCCAGGTGAAGATTTTATAAATGTGTTGACAAATGCCAACATTCTTTTACTCAAGTTATGATTAAAATGATTGTAACCTCCTAGGGAAAATGTTAGGAATGCTCTTGATGTGGTTAGGAGGGAGAAAATTCGGCTGAAGGTGCCAGAATGAACTCTTTGATTCTGCAGAAAAATTGGACAACAAGCCAGAAGGTAGTTTGTTCATACACACACAGTGGGTATGTGGCTTAGAACATTGTACTCATACACAGGTTAATAACTGAACCATGGATGTGCATTTCTGATCCAGGTTACATTTTAAACTAAATACTTCAGTTCAACCATCCCCCACAGCCTGAAGTCCAAATCCTAGCCTTCCCGTATAGATACTGATCCCTATTACCTGCAGGTTGTTCTCCTCATCATCAACAGCATATCAGCCAGCACAACAGACAATGGCTCTGTGCTTCACCTTCCCCTTGGGGTACCACATGTACATGTGTGCCTGCTTCAGGGTTGCCCTACACAAAGCTACAAGGAATGGTCCCTCTCGTTTGATCAGATTGTCACATGATTTCTGACAGCCCTGAGGTCTTGTTTGTATTTACAGGTCTATCCAAAATCTGTCTCTTGTGTTGCACTATCTGCAATCCTTGTGTACACTACTTAGAGTTAGCGTGTAGTTTAGCTCAGTTAATAACCGAGGCTGTTCCCCGAACTGGCTCCCAGGAGGAGTTCTGACTGTGTGTGAATTATCTTCTGCCCTAACACAGACATGGTAACCACAAAATCTCAGAATTGCTGAGTTGGAAGGGACCCTGAGAGATCACAGAGTCCAGCTCCTGGCCCTGCACAGAACCATCCCCAAGAGTCACACCATGTGCCTGAGAGCATTGTCCAAACACTTGAACTCTGTCGGGTTCTGTGACCACTACCCTGTGAAGCCTGTTCCAATGCCCAACCACCCTCTGGGTGAAGAATCTTTTTCTCATTTCAACCTAGACCTCCCCTGATACAGGGGCCATTCCCTTGAGTCCTGTCACTGGTCTTACAATGGTAACATGAATCCCAACTTGATTTTTTCATGTAGTGAAGGACTGCCGCTGCTGTCTAAGAAAGTGCAATACCTCATCTGGCAGTTGCTTGACAATTTCAATAAGCTAAAGAAACAGCAGACAAGAATTTGTATGTGGGTTGCCACCAAAACAGAGAAGGATTCCCTCCCTAATCCAAAAGAGAGCTCCCTCATTTTGTGTTCTTGATTTCTGTGCTTCTACAGAATGTTTTTACTGTGACCCCTAGAGGCTAGGGAGTCAGTATTTGGCTGATTAACCCTTCTTACCCTGGGATTGTGTCATCAGTAATGCTTAAGTTTTCAGTGCAAGGAGTTTCACAAAGAGCAAGAGCTGCTGATACATGCAGGATTCAGAGATGCAGGGTCCTGCACCGTGAAAATCAAGTAGCAAACACTGCATCTGCTGTGCCATTGCCCAGTGCTGGCATCTGTCATACTGCATGTCCTAAAAACCCTTGTGTGAGATGCCAGTGCTGCAGCAAAGCACATTTTCATTAGCAATTGAGAGATGGAATCTATTCTAGAAGTACTACAACCAAGGAATACTATTAGCCCAGCAACCTGCTTATGTGCATCTTCCCAATCTTTCTATTAATAAATTAAGCTATGATACAGCAGATTACTTTCTGTAGGTGAACACTTAACCTGATAAAAGAGCACATTCTAAAGATAGAGTGAAATTAATATTTAAAAAGAAACCCCAAAAATTAAGTGCAGGTTGTTTTTAAACAATAGGGAGAAATTAGTAAATTATTTGTCAGTAGAAGTGAAAAAGAATAAAATCATTATGGAAAGAATTTTTACTTTCAAAACGAGACAGATGCTCTGTTGTGGTTTTAAAGGAGAAGGGAGGAAATGTTGGTTTGGCCCATTTTGATCTCTAAAGGCTTGTAAATCAGTGATAATAAGCTTTCCTAGTCTAGCCTGGGAGAGGCTGTCCTGGAGTGATTCACATTTCAAAGAGCTCAGGATAAACAGAGCACAACTCTCCAGTTTGTTCCCGTGGAGTAAAGCAGGACAGTACAAATTGGGGAAGACTGCTATTTAGGGTGGACCAAATCTTCCACCGACCTCAAAGCCAGAACAATTAGTACTGTGGAGCTCAGCTGCTTTCATATTCCAGCCAAAATCACTCCCTTGTTAAACTCTGGTAACTAAATAAAGGATAAATAAACTTAACAAAGGCAAAGGATGACTGTTCCCTGGGTTTTGTTACTGAGTTGTGTCACAGGATCTGTTTCCTCCAGGACCCTCCAGAATTTTGTCCTTTTGACAAAGTCTGTTTATTTGGTTGGACTCTGCAGAAGGATATTGGTTCTGAGAAACAGAAGAAGTAAATATAATTCATATTGAAAAGGTAAACACCCTTTGTGTCCAGTGAAAGGCCATGAAAAGAATTGTCTCCAAGTCAATCTCACAGTACTAGCAAGAGAGAAGGCAGTGAGACTCTGGCACTCACAATGATGCCAATGGACAAGGGACTGTGGGCCAGCAATATCAACTGCTTTGGCTACTCCAAGCAACACTGCACCTTGCAGAGCAGACCAGAAAAACCTAAGTCTTATGTATGGAGAGTTTTCCAGGATAAACTAATGACATTTATACCCATAAATTAGTATATACTATCCACGTTTTTCTCACAAAATCTCATTTCCAATACAACAGGAGGCCCAAGTCTGTCTCCAGTTGAGAAAAAATAAAATAATCAACCAAAATTTCACTTGTATCAGTGCAACTGACAATTAACAAAAATGCCCCAGAGATTTTCTATTGGTTTTGCTGAGATCAGAGAGCAAAATCTCAAAGATTTTGCAAAACTAAGTAGACACTGCAGAGTTTGAAAAGCAGCCTGGGCATAAAGCAGTTTTGGGCAAAGCAAAGTAAATTACGTAGGTTCTCCACCATGAAAACACAGGGATTTTAGCATCCCTGAAGCAGAAAAATTATTCCAGGAGCAGTAAAGGTTTGTGTACACCACAGCCTAGAAAGACTGCAGAGCTAGTGCTGAATTGTAGGCTATAGATAGTATTTCTTCACCATCCCCAAGTGGTTCAGGACTTTGCCATATAGATCTCAACACCACATTGCATGGCACAGGCTCAACATGCCCTGCACTGCACATCTACTCACACCAGACCTTTGCCTTAAATACCTGACCAGCTTACTCCAATCATCTCAGTAGGATCTGGAAAACTGACAGAATCAAAAAACAGTTCACAAAATAAAGATGTCATGGTTGTAACTGGATGAAGGCATCGAGGAAGAGATGGGTCATTTGCAATCAAAGGCTGTGACTTTGCATTCTGTTTGCTCTGCCTGCAGCAAAAGGAGTACCCTGGAAAGAATGAAACTCTCTGCCTACCTCATATTTATGTTAAGGTGTGCCTGGAGACTGCAGTCAGCATTGAAGCTCTGTTGTGCTAGACGTTCCACAAACACAGTGAGAGATAATCCCCCATCTGAAAATAATTTGAAATGTAACCGAAAATACAAAACAGAGAGAGGAGAAACAAAGACCCAGAGATGGAAGGACTTGGCAGCAGTAAGACGAGTCAGTGAGAGAGCTGGAGAAAGAACCTTGCCTCCTGCCTTTCAAGTGAGTGCCCTCACCTCTAACTCATGCTTGAGCTCGGAGCCAAGCAATTTATATGCTACAAACCTATTGCTTATAACCCTGGATGTGTTGCTGCTCCCTGAAAGGCTCTGCAAAATCACACTCCTTTCATAAAGGTATAAGAGAAAGATCAAAAGACAAAAATAGATTGTGTGGAAGGCTGTTGATTCACATTTTGGAACAAAATTCATATTCAGAGCATGAAAAGTTTTAAGGTAGCAAACAAAGCTGAATTATAACCATTTTGTTATCCATGAGATTATATCCGCATAAAAAAGACCTGCCTCTTGGCTTTAAATAAAGTCTATAGAATAAAAGAAAGCAAAAAATGGTCCACCTTCCTCGTCTCTATTTTTTTCCTCTCTAGAAGAACAAGGAATTTATTACTGAATTACAAGGCAATAAATTCTGACACAGCTGCTTCATGGGCATATACTGAAAACATCTTGTGGAATTTGCTTGTAAGGGAGGTCACGAAGTCAAAGAAAAGTTGGTCTTTTAGGAAGGGCTGAATAACTCCATGAGTCATTACCAGTAACTCTTGATGTTAGGCAAGGAAATGTATAAAAATCTAAAGTTTAGGGCACAAGACGATCCTTAACATATCTCATTTTTAGCAGAATGAAAGACTGTGAGTAAAGCATTATGAAAAAGAGTTACTGTCTGACATTCATGCATTTCTTCTAGTCTGGTTTGCTATTGCATGTTCCTGGTGTCCTTTTTGTCCATGGATTTGCCCTTTTTGGATGAGGTTTCATACTGATGCTGACATCCCAACACAGAGGATGTAATCAGATGCTGACACACTCTATCTTTGCATTAAAAAAAAAAAAAATCCAAGATTTCTGTGCTCTACAATTGCCTCAAATCTGTAATTCCAAGGGACATCAACATTTAATATTTTGTGACTCTGAAGACTTGGAAACATTTTATTTTACACCACATTATTGCTGACTATAACAGCAGCACATGCCTTAAAATTATGTCAAAATTAAATGTCAGGAGTGAGGTTTACCATTCTTACAATATTCTCTCAAAATATCAAGAGAAAGTTAAAACAGACATTCCCATCAACTATTACACTAACAGTGAGAAAGTTTTATGCTGCCACCAAACCCACTGTAAACATTTTATACTATCATTTTAGTCATTTAAAATACAATTGGTTTCAAGTAAGCTCTGAAGATGATGAAAAATACTGTATTTCTAGACAGCTCACCTAGGTGCTCTGCAGTGATGACGGGGGTATGTATGTCCTTCTCCCTACTGACAATCCAAGGAAAACTATTCCCTGAAACTTAAATGGTCCTGAACTTCATGTTCTTTGTCTGTCTAAAATGATTTAAAGTAAATTATGCAGATACCCATGGGTGTGTCTGCTGTTGCTTATTTTACTCACACAAGCAATATGACTAATTCTATTTTAAAGCAAATCAAGTCCTGTTAGGTCATTCAGTCTGCATCCTGTATAAAACAAGGCAGGGAATTTTGCTCCGTTCTGTAGTGAGTTTGATGAATGTTACTTCAAGAAATCTTGCATTTAAACTTCTCAGTCTGACTGCCTCAGGAACAGTCACTCCAACAACCATTTTGCCAATACAGATTTTTATCTAGACATTCACACTTCTTTCCAAACCACTTAAAAAATTTTGGAAGTGACACTGCTCCTACACTCTCTGAAGAACTGTAGTAGAAAGAGACACATTCAATAACGATGACCCAGAATATATAAAGATATGGAGAGATCCTGTCTCTGTTTCACACAGAACACCAGAGTTTAGCAATCACCACTATTTTAAAAGCTGGAACTTTATTTCTAAGACATGAATTCTTAGAGGGCTCAACACGTGGTGTAACAAAGTTGTGCAGTTCTACTTTGTTTTACTCAAGGGAGTTCACATTGTGTAAGAGAAATATCACTCATTTCATTGAGTCACTTCCCTGTGGATTGAAGTAGACTATTGAAGTAGACTTCAATACCTTGAGGTGACTTTCTCGGAGTCTGGGTCACAATAGGGGTAATCAAAATTACAGCATCTTTCCTATCACAACCTCTTTCCCTCAGGAAGCCTCAAGTTTTCGGAAACTACGCCAGAGTGAACTCCAGCTGGGATGTGCTGTAGCGTGGAGCACACCACAAAGCTTACTCCAGTTTCAGGGATGTGAACCCAGTGAGTAATTTCAGACAAGCTACAGCAGCCTAAACAGGAACAAAGGGCTGGTGTGTATAAATAATAACTGCATCCTCTCAGACTGAAGACACTGAGAGATGTTAAAGAAAACATACACTTTCTGAGGTTTTTCACCTTAAATAGAAAGGCTAAAACATCACAGGCTGGAAAAACAGAGTCATCCTGCCACAGGACAGAGGCAAAACAGCATCTTTTAGCTGACCAGAATTCAGAGATCACGCCTGTCCTTGCAGCAATTTGGACATGAAGCCACAGCCAAACCCTTGCTCACAGCTGGCATTTGGGTTAGCCATCACTGGGTGATGCTGAATTCTGACTACTAATCTTTGTTTCCCCTGGACTTAGGTCTGCCAGCCTCCTCAGCTCTCTGCACAGCCCCAGGTCTCACCCTCCCTGGGTAGAGAAGACTACACTACTGTTGTTACCTGGGGCAGTAGAGAAAAGGAGGAATTTCAGCAGTCTCCCTTCGGTAAAGCAGAAATCACACTATGTGAACATTTCCATTTCAAAGGGTTGGGTGTTTGGGTTTTTTCCCCATCACTCAGTTTCCTCATCTTTTTAAGATTCGATTTCCTCCACCTTTTGCTTAAGACAACAGTTTATGCTAAGTTTGACCACAAACAGTTAAGCCATTTCTGAGAATGCTGACAGAAAAGCATGAGTATAAATCCACTTTTTTTCCCTTTTTTAATAATATTTTTAGTTTTGAACAGCTCAGCATCTCAGCAGGAAGTGGAAAAGAGTTAAAATTTGACCCTAGGTCAAAAAAGTTATTTGATGATCCAGGGAAAATACTCTTTTCTATCACCAAGCCTGTAAGACACAGAGTTTGAGCAGAATGCAGTTGATCATCCAGACAGTAGGCCATTCTGCTTTTTGTTGTTTTAGTAAGTCCTAATGCCATGAAACTGTTCTTAACTAGCTCTGCTCCGAATTTTCACATGGCAAAATTAGTTATTTAGGAAGTACTAAGTACTACAGTGTACCTGTTTATTGCTGTCTAGATAGTCAGGACCAGTCAGGAGAACAAAAACTTCCAAATGGTGTGAATGGAAGTTATGATAAACTTTTGTATTTAGTTTAAGGTTGAAGTTGCTTTAGGCCAAGATTTAATCAAATTAGAACAAAGTGTGGTTATTTTTTCTGCAAAAGAAGGTAACCATATCAATTTTGCCAACAGATCCTCCTCCAGCTTTTCTGTTTAATCTGATCCAATCTTAATCTTAGCTCACATCCTTTGGTATTATGTAGAGAACCAGAACTACACTTATTCAAGGCACCAAATGTTCAATGGGAAGAAGGCTGGGGCTTTTTTGCTGCCTTGCTTTGTGAGAAGCACCTATCACTTCACAGCTTTATTGGTCCCCTGGGGGAGGTGGGAGACTCAGACCACAAGCTTTGCCATCTTAGGATCCACTGGCAAAACATGGATATAAATTGCAACTTGCACCCAGTGGGAAGGAACTTGCAAACCCAAGACAAAGCAATGTGTACAAAAGCGCTGGCAGAAGTGTGGGGGTTGAGAAAGTTAGCAGTTTTCCTGGCTGGAGGAGCCAGGCCAGCAGATAATTCTTTGGAGTGATTTCTTCCTCTTAGAAAGTACTCAAGTGACCTTACGCTGCTGAGCTGGCAGCAAGCACAGCTCGAGTTCAGCGGATGCACATGTCTGCACTGCGTGATTCCACCACAGGGACCCGAGACCTTGGGAAGCAATTTTAATTGAATAAAGCCATCCAGGGCATGGACAGCCCTTGTGTTGAGTTGTTGGAACAGCATGAACTAAAAGAAGCGCTATGGCCTAAAAGCCATAAAACTGGGCTGACTGCATCCTCCAATCATTTTTTGGCGCCGAATTACACGAAGTTGTCTTTTCTTGTTGTGTTGCATAGATAAATGACACAGATTATCCCATCATTTTTCAAAAGATCATACATAAAAATTATCTTCAGAATGTCCCTAGATGTACTGCTGGAAAGAGCAGCATAAAATCCCTTACAGAAAGGATTTTCCTTTTTTATCCTTTTTCAAAAGAAACACATATGTCTATCTCTTCAGTGTGAAATGAATATTTGTTGATCAAGTGTATAGATACACATACACATATAATCAATGTATCTACGTATATTTTCATTAACCCTTATTTTTCATTAACTCTTATTTTTCTAAGAGTTCTGAAAATTATGAAAGAAACTACTGCAAGGAAATCTTCCTCACATTTTTATCTTGAGTTTCACTCTCCTCAGTGTAGCAGCTGCAGGTCCTTGTAGTATTTAGACTGAGTACATGAAGCATTTGAAATACCATTGATAACAGCTCACATTGACAGTACTGACTGCAGAACAGCCAGTAAAAATGACTTAGTCCTTTGCCCAAAGGCTTTCAGTTTCCTCTCTTTTCATTTTAGATGGCCCTATAACTTTCATTTTCATTAAACACATTTTTTTATACTGCAAAGAGCTAGGAGCAAGAATGTCCAAGCCCAGCATAATTCTACATGGTTAACAAAAAAAAAAAAAAAAAAAAAAAAAAAAAAAAAAAAAAAAAACCCACAATTAAATTGTACATCTTCCACTGTCTACATCAATGCTACATGAAAGGATTAGAAGAAAAAATTTCCATGGACTTGGTAAGACAAAGATTTCTGTGCCTTCTTCTGACTGGTCATAGAGTGTTATTTCATGAGGGAAATGTCATAACATATTGTAAAATTCCAATTAGCAGATAATGTGCAAATAGAATTATTTTGCAGACAGCTGGCATTAAAAATAATTATAAATCCTAAATGTTCTCACCATAATTTTGTTTCACATTACGTTAAAAGGTTTTTTTCCCCAGTGAAATGAAGGCTAACAAAAGGAAATAGGACAAGTTAAACCTGTAGTGTAAACCAGCTTCTACTTCCTCTGTCACTAAATAAAATCATGTGAGGAAAATGAAAATGTTACCTAAGCTTATTTAAAAAGCATTGTGGGTCATACATTATTCATGTTTAACTTCAGTGTCAAAATGCATGCTGAAAACTTTGCCTCTACACTAATCCTTTTGGCTCAAAACAGATTCTGTGATGCCATTCCAGCAACACTCAAGCAAAAAACCCTGCACCGTTTGGATGAGTAAAAGCAGCAACAGATGGAGCTATCACATGTGAGATTCTCCTATGGCCTGAGATTCTTAAAACACAGAACAGCTTGATGAAACATGTTGCATTATAAAGAGCAAGTGAAAACTTGTAACAAGACGTGGAATGCTGATTGTAACACCCTGAATGTGTTGCAACTCTTACACAGCAAGATACTGGAGGCAGTGATTCCATGATCCTCAAATCCAGTAGCAGATAGAGTTAAGGAGAGGCTGGACGCTCCTGAGCATTGATAAAAGGCTGCTGTCCCTGTCCCACAGTACACATGGAGGCCTCTTTTATCTACATCAGACACCCTGCTGGAAAGTTGCAAGGCTGAGAGTGTCCCTGAGCATCACCCCAGAAATAATGGCTAAGCTTCTCCACCTGAACCTTCAAGAAATACCTCAGTGTTTTAGGAAGGTGGGAGGTTAAATAATTTAAACATTCTTTCTCTGCACAAATTGCTTTTCTCTGTGAAACTGCTCTTCATCTCTACCCCAACTGTCTTCAATGGACAAGTCAGGGAAGTTGTCACTGGGTAATTTCCTACTTCATCCTAAGACTTTAAAGCTTAATTTATATTTATTACCATGCTGTATATAAAAAATCATGGTAACGAAAGTTAACCTGTAACGTTTCAGCAAAGTCAGCAAATATTGTTTCAAGAACCTCAAGTATAAGTACTTTATAAAAACACTTCCATAAGTAAAAAATTACCCGTACTTGAAAGGCTGCTCAGTCAGGCTTTTATACCAAGATTGTCACTGAGGAGCCTTAGAAGCTGTGGGTTTTAGAAGCATATTTTCATTTCTTTCTCATATTTTTCTTTCCTCTAAAGAGCTTTTTCTGCTCAATGAAACATAAATAGATGATTATTATCAGAAAGAGACAGAAAGATATTCTGGAGAGCACCTGATGCACTTCTAAACCACAATTACTTTAATGAAATTTTTTCCCTAGCTCCAGTTTTTCATCTTATTTATCACACAAATATAACAAGAAATAAAAAAATAGATGCAAATGCGTACAAGTATTTTTGGCTTTGTTATTTTATAATCTTGTATGAGGTATTTGACCTAAGAACAGCTGTAAGTGACATTGAGTGAAAACAGAATATCAACCCTTCTTATGAGAAATAAACTGGTCACTGTTTGTAAGTGTGAAAATTATATAATCTTATTCCCTCATGTTCCATTTTATTGCACTGCTTCTTTCACAGGCAATTCATGTTGCCAAATGCTTTTGGAAGGTTTACAATACAACTGCACAAGTTTTCAAAGCAAGTAGGGTAGGTCCATTTCTAATTGCACACTTTTTCTCGAGGAGTCATGAAGGTTGGCTGATGATTAGCACTGTTAGAAAAGAGCAGTTGGTTGTTTAAATGTTGATGTTGCAATAGGAAATCTGAAGAGAATAAGTGCATTTAGTTCACAATTCTAGGTAGGAAAAAACTCCAAAATGGAGACTAAGCCTTTAAATTACAGCTCCATTCTTCTGTAAAAGCATCAATTCATCAGTTTGTTCTGGTTGAGCCTAATTTATCTCCTTTCCTGGCCTAACACTAGTTACCTGAAACAGTTTTTCAGATACTGGGATTTTGAACGGGTCATGTAAGATTTCAGAAACTCATCCTCAGTTTGGGATCCTTACCAGGAGCAAACCCCAGGGCTGACTCTTAAGGAGCACATTTAAATGCAGTGGTGATTTGGGGGGAGTTACTCCTTTGCTTTTATACACATTTCTTCAGGAAAATGCAAGCTTTTTTCACACACATTAATTAGACAGGCTGAGGGAAAGGTATCTTTAAATAGAAACTGCAACTGTTTGCTACCTGGCCTTGCCAGGAAGATTTACCCATTCTCCTTTCCACTTACAGACAAATGATGGTTGCTTTGGCCTAATATCTGAAACTTCTATGGTGATATGTTAGACATAGAGAACACTTTCTGTCAGCCTCTTACCTTTGGAGTAATCTTGTCGTCATGAAGTGAAGACACACAATGCCAGGTGTCTTCTATGGGACATTTGAGGATCTTCTCTTGTGCCCATTACCATGAAATAGAAGCATCTTTGGGGGTTGCAACTGTTACAGACTCCGTGAAATGGCATCAATGTTTCCCCTTTTGATAGAGATGGAAATTGAGATGTTAAGAGACTACGTCTTCGATTTTAAATGTTAAGGGTTTAAATACTTACCAGCATTTCAAGTGGTTTTGTTTCTGTTACTTAGTCTCTCATACACTGCAATAACATAAACAGTATTTTTAAAAATTTATAAATCTGGTGGCTATTATGAGAGTTCAGGGTGTGGACACCATGAGCTTCAGACTGGAGTGCAAAGGGAGTTACACGAGGGAGAAATCGATGCAATCAGAATAGATTCTCTCAACTCCTTCCAAATGCATTGATGATAGATTATGTTCTCTTTTTATTCATGTACATGGTGATCTCAGCTTTATTCAACCCTGTCTTTTGAGTGCCAGCATTTTAACTTAACAGAATTTAAATAACCCAAAGGAATAGGTAGCTCACTAGTCTGATAAATTGTCTCATTTTTGATAAACATCTACCCAGACCAGTCTTTGAAAGGAATTCAGTACACCATTATGAGGTCTTAGAGAGTCAGGAGAGTGAATGACTTGTTCTATCACTTCTCCATGCTTCAGATTTTCAGCTTTTCTTTTAAATACATCTGGTGAGTGTCTCATTTGCAACCTTTGCCTGCTGGTGAGTGCCAAAAACCTCTACCAAGGGAGCTGTACTCTCTGAAAGGGCCTGTGTGAAAAACAAATGCCACTGCTGTTGCCACTGCAGAAGACTCTTTCTATAAAAGATGTGTAGCAAGTGTTCACAAAGGGTTTGTTTGACAGCAACAGCAGGCCTGTTTACCAGCTCATGATGCATTCATGCCATATATGTTTGCAGATGTTCTACAGCCTGACGTATTTATGAATATCTTGATTTAAGGGGCATCTGTTGCAGACAGTAGAACAGGGCAGCTGTTGCATCAGCCCTGGAAACTTAAACAAGCTGTGCCTGCAGTGTTCTCCCCAGTCATCTCTCTTGGTATATGTCTCTACTTTCTAATTTTAAACTTTGAGCTGTCTGCTAAAGAATGACTCAGAGAAAGGATGGGTGACTTAGTATGGAGGAAATTAGAAGTCCAGTCATAGTTAACCCAGACTTCTGACCCTGAGCCTGAGTCACACTTAATTGTATGTGCTGTAACCCCCCCACACACACACAAAAACATGCACATAATCAAACAATTACTTTTTTAAAAGTGTCTGGACTTCCATGAAGGTCTGACTCTGGCTTGGTCTGGAACTGAAAAAGGAGACAAAAGAAGAAAAGGCTCTTCATGCAGTTTTTTCCAGTCCTGTTTAAAGAAATAAACTGCACAAAAATCTTGGCCTTGCCATACCAGCAACATTGTGCTTGGCTTCGTTGGGCTACTCAGGAGTCCAAAGCCTATTAAGTGTGTTTGGGATTCTCAGCTGATATGACAGGCACCAGGCTTCTCACTTCAAAAAGCACTGTCACAATTTGTCTCAGTCACTGGCATTCTAAAAAAAAAGAGACCAAAAGCTACAAGGGTTTAAGGGGCGAGGTGGCTTTCTGCTTTATAACTTTTTTTTTTTTCCTAAATAAAAAATGTTATGAGCAAAGCTCTTACCCCATATTAAATTTCAAAGTGCTTTTAAAATGAGATAAAAAGCTGCTTTCCCCCATTTGAGGAAGGGGAAACTGGAGGAAGCTGTGGAAAGGAGATGCTTGCAAAAGGTCACAAATAGAACAATGTTAAAATAAGAGCTTCTACCTCTCATAGGCTACCCACCAGTGCTGTCCACTATGAAACACTGGCCTCCCATCTTACAGGGAATATCCTAATCAAATTATACCTTTAAGATGAATCTTGCTGATTTAGAAAAAAAAGAGACATCTAAACTCTTTGCGTTACTGTTTCTTTACTTAAAATTCCCATCATTTGCCAATTTGGGCCTACCTGTTGTCTCTGACTGACAGAATCTCCAACCCTCTGATCATCTTAAATGTAAAACCTGGATGATGTATTTCTTTAATTTACTTCTCTCTGCTTAAATCTGAACATAAAGATAATTTTCTGCTGGTGATACAAACAAGGAAACATACAGGAGATTAAAGAGTACAGAGTTATAGTTTCTGGAACAACTCCAGTAGGCAGAATTTTCTTGGGTTTAATCTTTTTTGCCACAATTTCACTTTCCAACATCTGAGGAAAACTGTCTTTGTACAAATTTCCCTAAACACCATGACAATGAAAAAGAGAAAGTTGTCTGCAATATCCCAGAAAGGTGAAAATTAGTTGGAAATTGTGTCTTTCACAGTGTGAAGGGATCTTCCCAACTGAAAAGTCAGCTAATGGAAGGTTGCATCAGGAAAACTGAGAGAGTTACTTAACTCTTTTCTCAGAAATGTTCCTCCTCTCCTCTTCCCACCCTGAACATGTATATACAGTCACCATCTCCTCTTCACATAATCTTTTTCAATAGATTAGAGAGGAAGTTGGGGTCCTTCAGAGACTCTCAGGACCCATCCTTGATGAGAGGCAGGCTCCCTATCCAGACTTTTTTCAACAGCGCTGCACTTTGTAACTCAGAGTAAGTGACATTACAGACAGGTCTGAGGAAGGAAGGTCAGACTCCAGGATGGGAGAGGCAAGGGGAGATGCCCCTGCTTCTCAAAGAGATAACATATCCATTGCTTCTCAGACTTTCTTTTTTTAATATCTGCCTGCAGCAGTAACAACAGTGAGGAAAGATGTATTACTGCTGTTAAGAAGTAAATGTCATTAATCAGTTACCATACAGCTGGGCCTCCTGAATTCAGTGGCTGCTCTCAGCCCACGTTCAACAATTCCTGGGTCAGCCTGAGGCAACAGTCCTCCTGCATGGTCCCAACATTATTTCTTTTGCCCTTATTTCAGTTGCAGCCGTTGCAGAAAGCAGTTCACAGACTGGACCACATAGCAGCACTACTTTCAATTCTTCTCCCTGAAGACCCTTAACACTGTAATGAAGCAGCATTTTTCTAAAAAAATGATCTTTTGAATCTTAAAACAGGGCCAAACAGGTTTGCCTTTAGGAAGGAACAAACTCTTAGCAAAGTCCCAAGAAGAGATATGTCTCTGCCACTCCTGGCATCTGAATTCATCCAGAATCAAAATCAATTTCTCTATTTTCATATCAAACCTAGAAAAAAAAAAATAACAGTCTATTGTCTGCTACACTTTTGTTGGGGTTAAATGTAAAAGGACCAGAAAGACAGAGAAATCATGAGGTTACCCTCTCCATATACTTTAAATTTAAAAACCTGTCTACCTCATTGCAGCAGTGGGTCTCCTTCTCTTCAAAAACTGTTTCCATCAGCAGAGTGCTGAATTTTCTTTTATGCTGCTGTAAATCAGGGTAGAATTGTTATGATAAATTTGAAACCTGGCTTAAGATAGATCTATTCCATAGACACAGTCATTTATTCAATTACATGAGCTCTACTTCTTTGGATGATTTTCTGGGAATAAGAGAGTATGGATTTGGAGGAAGTTCTATTTCTAAAAAGCTCAAATCCCTAAGGATCAGATATTCATAAGGCTGGAACCACTATATGTTTAACAAAAGGAACATCTTCTGCCCACAGTGAAATGTGTTGATGGCTCAGTCTCACCAAATGAGGTATTTGAACAGTGGTTTAAAGTGAACCACTTCCACAGCACTCAGAAAACATTAGTCCAGTTTTCTACATCTATAAAAAAGGGGCTTGTAGTACATTAGACTATTTTCTGGAAGTGAAAGTCTGGTGAATACTTTTGTGGCTGTTTGCTCAGAAAAGGTTTTGCCTATGAGAGTTAAAGCGGTCATCCCAAAAATGCTGAATTCTTTCCTCCCATTTATTAGCATTCCAGTCAGCAAAACTGCAGACTAGTCATACTCGACTAGTCAGACTACCTGAACACAGAGCAAATAGTTCATGACAGACTTCCAAATCTGAAATGAAGTGACTCACAATAACTGAACAAACTGAATAGCTGGCTATTCATAAATGACTTACAAAGAGAACAAAGGTTAACCTTTGGAAAGTCATTTAGTACTCATAGTTGGCCATGATCTCGTTTTTTGCCTTTTAAAATAACAAGAGTGATCAAAAAAGGAAAACAAGCCTTGAAAGACAAGCAACCTAATCTCAGAGAGATGAATCTTTAGATCATGCATGAGACACCATTGCTGGCTCGGCACTGCAATCACTTTGTGCAGTTCTGTGAGAGGTGGGAGCTGTGAGCCAAAAGAAAGAAACAAGGCCAGAACCAGCACCAACTTGCCACTAGCAGTAAAAAATGTAAAGAGGCTGCTTTAACTAGGCATTTCCAAATCCACAGGGGTCTCTCCCTGCCAATTACTCCAGCTTTCTTACTCTTATTCTACCTGGCTTTATAGAGGTCTTTATGACATATTCAGCTGAGCATCTGAGCAGTTTTTATTAGTGCAGCAAAGTGTCTAATGCCTCTCACTTGTAATCTTTCACTTCATCTATCCTTTCTTCCAGAGAGACAGTACATGTGAATTGAGTATTTGAGACACTCTTGAGCATGATTCATGGCTCCAGCTGAGTAATACATAACTGTCTTTCTCCTCATGTCTTGCATGCCTTTTCTGATGTTTTACCACCAATGTGGCCTTTCCTATTTCATCTGAACCTGGCCTGGGATTCTGAAGAATTATTGGTGAGTAATGGCATAACAGTTCTCATCCTTTTATAGGGAGTAATTTTTTCAGATTGAAACTATATAATTAAGGCAAGACATTTGTGATACATAAAGTACTGTACCTAAACTGCACGTGAGTGTGTATCCCTGCCCAAGGTTGCTGTGTACCTACCTGGTGTTGTGAGGGAAGGCACTATTAGAGATCTAGACCATTGTAGGGGTGCGATTTCACCGTGAATTTTGTAAGGGTTGCCTGTCTAATTACTACAGCTACATCCATTATCAGTGAAGCCAATGATTCTGTCTGTCAGTTATTAGTACTCCCAGAGCTAGCAAAAATAAACACATCCAAAATACTGTCATCTTTTGATTTCCTTTCACATGTCTTAATAGCTTATATTTTCAGGGTTAGTTCTCAATCAAAATATTTAATAGATTTTAATTATGCATTTCCTTCTTCTTCTGCCGCAAAATATAGCACTAAAAAGAGCTTAAAGGGGATGATATATATAGAGAGATGTAAAGAGAGACATAAAGGTATTTAACAAGGCTTAGCTTTGCTCTTCCTTACTTTCATAACATCATGGAATCATGGAAATTCAGCTCCCATCCCATTCAGTTTGATTAATCTCTGGGGATGGCATTGCATTTATCTATGCAATACTTCACAGGTTTTGGTGTAGAGGAGATGGAATGTATCCATGCATTCACTTGACCTGATGAGATGAGGCTGGACACCACCAGGTTTAGGCGGTTAGCAATAGCTGTAGATCCTTCCATGGATCCTTACCTGAGTTGTGCTGTGTCAGTGCATCAGATTCAGCACATTCCTTGCCTGGGTTGATGAAGTATGAGGGTGATCATGAATAAATATAAAATCTTATAATGTAAACCATCTTCAC
This sequence comes from Acanthiza pusilla, assembly GCA_036630365.1. Classification (NCBI taxonomy): domain Eukaryota; kingdom Metazoa; phylum Chordata; class Aves; order Passeriformes; family Acanthizidae; genus Acanthiza; species Acanthiza pusilla. The sequence continues at coordinate 15,463,007 of JAXCHO010000017.1, forward strand.
TACCAATGTTAGATCAAACCCCATTGAAATTCAAAACCAAAGTGAATTGATTCAGTTTTATGATCCCAGACAGTTCATTGACTGCAACATCTAACCTCTAAAAGGTCTCTTAGATGTGGTCTGCTAGCAAAGCCATTTCTGAAGTGACGAGATTGAATCCTGACAGATTAAGAAATCTCAGTATTTTACCATGAGCAACACCTGGATTTGTGAAAGACACTTCACATAAAATAAAACAATAAATCTTTCTTAACTCTGCTCTTCAGACCACTGAGAACTAAGGCATGATGAGCAGCATGAGTACTGTTTAGATAAAAGGGGAAACTTTATATGTTGCTGCCTATAGAGGACACAACAAAAATAAGATTCCATTCACACCAATTACCTGATCAAACCTTGTATTAACTAGCACCCAGAAGGCAAGGTACAGGTTTACTCAATGCCCCAAGAGATTTTAGCTTAGGTTCTTCAAGTGGAGGAGGGGAATTAAAAACTTCCCTTAATTGTTCTGCATGTCTCTAATGAACATTACAGCCTTGTGGAGTTTTGGCAACACATACTGCTCTGGTATTATTTTAAACTTTCCTTCCTAAATCAAAAAGCCTACTGTTTCAAAGCAATTTTGTTCTCTGTCCTAAGTATTAGCTCAAGCCCTAACAAAGTGGACCATGGAGGACTGTGACAGAGACGGCGTGTGGGCAGCACTTTGCTAATTTGACCTCTCTTCACAGAAATGAGAGGAAACTGTGATCTGAAGCTGACATTTCCTCAGAACATCGCCCAGCTTTCCTAACACTGGGACCACAATTCACTGATAACAGCGCTTTGAAGTAGCTGGAGCAGAGCCAGGAAACATTGGAAGTATTCTTCAGAGAATATCTGTTTCAGATTACCCCAATTTATAGTAAGCCACACATGCTAACTTTAGCATTTCTTCTGCCTTTAAAGCTTTTCGTCTTCTGGATGATTGATCTTGAACCTTTTCCTTTGGCTCAGTACTCTAACATTTCTCGTCCAAACACTGCATTCCTACTTGGCATCCAATTTCTTCCCCACCGTGTGTCACTAGGTTCACTTATCTTTCTCATCCTTTGACCTACATTAACTTTTGCAAATATATGATTTTGCTGGAGTTGAAGCAGAACCTGTGGCAAGCGTTGCACTGAATGTGGCTAAGCAGATGCTTGCTGTGGTTTCTTTATTTTGTTCATTCCCACCTGCAATACTCTCTTCCAGGGCTACGCTTCCCCTCCTCTCCATCAGAGGCAGCAGAATGATAACTCATAGGCAGGAGTTCAGTTTTCCTAGTTCTGTTTGAATTCAGTTGGAGTTGTATACACCCAGCCTTCACAGCAGGTAATGCAAATCAGTAGGGGCTGCTGTGCAGAGCAAACCACTTGTTGCTGTGAACCTGACATCCATAGTTTCCTCATGCTAAGTCTAGCCTGACCCCACGTACTGCGTGTTCATTTACAGCCACATGATTTTATGTGCACATCTTCCAGTCTGGTTTCATGCAAAAAGAAACCAGATCACAAGCATCACAACCTTGTGCCACTGCAAATCAAAATTCAGTAAGAGGTGATGGCTGGTAGCTTTGTTCTGATCCAGACTGTGAGATCAGTACAGAAGCACCATTTGATTCTTCAGAATTATTGGCTGAAAAGGGTGCCAGAACAATCACCCTGCACAGTGAAATGCACAACAGTTGCAGCAAGGGGTGGCTCTGACCATAACCCTCACTCACCTGGACACTAGAATGTCTCTGGCTCTGGCTGAGCACCTCTGAAACAAAGCATGAAACACTGCCTACTCTTCAGCCACAGCTTGGGGGTCCTAGCAGGCCTCACAGACCAGCCCAGCCGTGGTTTCTAGGGCATGAATATTGGTAGCCAAACAGAGCCCATTTGATAAGTCTGTCAAACACTCAATGTCAGCATCGTTTAACACCTAACTGATGGTATGAAAGAGCTGCTATGAAGTTCTGAGACAATCTTTTGCCTCTTTCCCAGCTGGAACTTAAGATCAACCAATGTGAGGCGGAACAAGAAAAGTGGATAGCAAGCTATTCTACCATCAGGCACTTGTCTTGGAAAGACAGTCAGCATTTACACAAATTCTTCATTTTAACACATCATATAAAAACAATGACAGGAGCAATCCATATCAAAAACTCCCTTCTTTCTCAAGTACGACAAAAAAAGTCTGCTTTCCAATAGGAAGAAAATAATTCCTTTTATCACTATTGCAAACAGTGCTTTGAAATCTAAACAAAATCAAAATTATGAGTTGGGCTTCCAGAGTTTTACATTTTGGATTGTTGGGTTTAGACCTGTCCTCTATCAACTTTGATAATTCACTCCATCAGGAGTAGCTTAAAAAGGTTAACTGGAATCATAAGAAGACCAGCCCATTCAGTGGCTAGGGAGGAGCTACTCACATGCCATGTAGTTGTTTGTTGGTCTTCCTCACAAGCCATGAAGAAAACACTGACAAATAAAATCACTCATCCATTTGTGCATCCCTCTAACACCAAGGCTTGTGCGCACTGCAGTCAGGAACGGCAGTAGGCTGCACATTGCCTGATGCTGTCTGGAAATTTGGCAGCTGTCTGGAAATCTAAGGGAATCCTTCAAAAGGGGAAAATCTACATATGGTTTGGGGGCAAAGAATAACAAAACAAAGCAAAACCAAACCAAAAGCACCCAACAGAAATGTCCAGAGAGCTCAAATGAAATCTGAGCTTTGCCATTAAGCAAAAGACAGACTCACATACTTCCCTGAACTAAGATTAACTCCCCATATTTCCTACCTTTCAGCCATCTCATTCTTATATAAAATACTGTCCCTACTGTTTTGGGGAACTTTCTTTGTAAAAAGTTACTTCTGCACATGAAAATGGATATTCACCCAAGTGTATAATGGCAGTGAACATTGGGAAAGCACAACTTCCCTGCTATTATCATATTTTCATTTCATTTTCTTCTTCTTTAGACTTTGACTTCGCAAGAGGCTGCCTCCTGAAATTTCTGAGTTTCCATTATTGTCACAAGAACAGCCAAAAAAATAATAATTTTGGAAAAGACAAAAATTAAGTGAATCTATTTTCCATACTGAAGCAACATTTTGAGACCAAATCTACCTACATTTATTTTTAGTGAAAGAATGTCTGCCTTGATGCATTTTATTTGAATGGAATAAATATCTAATTACAAAAATGTGATGGAGGAGAATGGACCTCACCAAAAAAATGGTAAGTCTTTCATTTCCACTAGACCTGACACAATGTTTTTTCCTTCCATTTTTTGGTTCAAGTGTAATTGTTCAGACAGTCATTTGGCAGAAGGCTTTAACATTTTAGAGAAAAAATACACTTGGCTATCAAAAGCATTTGTGGAGGCAAGCACTCCTGTTGGGACAGACACCCACGGAGACAACAGGTACCTTACAATCATGAAATGCACTCTCTAGGGTGACCTAAAAAGTTTAGAAAAAGGTACAGACTGTCCTTCCTGATTTCAACTCCCATTAACTACATTTTCCAATTTTATCAATTGCAGAACCTGCAAAGGTATAATTAATGACAATCAGAGTCTGCTATTAGACTGCAGTCAAAATGACAATTTGGCACTGAGACACACTTTCAGGACTTCCTGTTCAAATTGCCCAAATGAAGGTGCTAGAGGAGAAATGGAAGGCTCCAGGAAATTGGCACGTGTCTGCTTGATCCTGGTGGTCTCATTTCACTGTGTGTGTGGAACTGGGTATTTTTCAGTGCATTACAGTCAGGGAAATTTTACTCAAACTTACAACCCAGAATTAAACTAGTTTCTAAATTGCAAAAACGCATTACTAACGATGACAAGCTTCCTGAGCTGCACTTAACCCACTCTTTTCAGAAGCTACCATCTAGCATGGGAGTATGTCATAAAGTCCCCAAGTACCATGATGTCAAGACAGCAGTGGTTTCATCGAGGTCACACAAGGGTTGCACGTGGAAGGTGAAAACAGAGTTGAGTTCTCCTGTGTCCCACTAAAGAGCTTTGACAGCAGACCATCGTCTTTCACTGATGTCAACCTCTGTAATAAATGATGTCTCCTTGGTGGGGAACTGCCCAATCTGACATCATTAGCAGATCTGGAATTGCTAAAAGCTTTAGGCTTCAGCATGTTTTGCTTTTAATTGAGCATGAAGCTGACTTGGCAATAATACCAAAAAGAGCCTTACACCCAAATAAAATCTGTTTGGATTGGCTGGTCTTCATGAAGTGATTCAGAACAACAAAGCTGCACCTTCTTTCTTCATGTCGGCACAGTTGTCAGGACTAAATATTGCAGGCTGCACGTCTTCAGATGAGATTGATTGCACAACCTTTGTCAAAGTGCAAAGCATTTGAAATGCATCTTGTGTGGGAAGAAAACAAATGGATCAGCCCTCCTCCCCTTTGAATCTATTTGGATCACTATAAACACAGATAAACTGCTGAGTAGGACACATAAGTAGGGTCATTCTTGCAGGGAAGTGTGCTTATGTCATGTTCACCCTGGGTAAAACTAATATATCCTCATATGGCTTTGGAAAGATTTCTTCTTGGTTCCCAAATGAACAGTTGACAGGCCATGAGAGCAATCTTTAAAAATGAAAGCACATTTTTACATTTAGGAAAATAGCATATCAGTCCCAGAATTTAGAATCATCTTTAACATAACCATATTTCCAGTGATCCTTTTTCTTGATAGAGCATGTCACTCTCAATAACACATGGTTTTGAAGATCAGAATTCTGCAAATATTGAAAGCTGTTTCCCCCATTGCCACCTGACTCCTGGTTCCCCAGCTTATGAAGGCATTCCCCATGCTCCATAAGCCACATGCTTCATTTTCCAGATTGTATATTACCCATAATTTATTTAATCCCTCAGCATTGGGAACTGTATAATATTACAATAAAATAAATGGGAAGTGCCTGTTTCTTGTTTTCCACGAAACCTCCATAGATGCATTTTACACAACTGACAAAGATGTTTCTATTTTAGATCATCAGGTTTATTCAGGAAGAGCCCAGTCATGCCACACAGTAGTTTTACTGCTCATTTCAGCAAGAGCAAAGTTCCACTCTGCGACATTTTGTCTAATGGAGCATTTTAACAGAGGTTTCAAGCCCATCTGTGAGGTGTCTTCAAACAGGGTGCCTTGCCTTTGCCCCATGAGAATTCTTGTTGACATTCTAAACAAACTGCAGCGACAGTGTGGCCCTGCAATCAACCACACCAACCAGCTGAGCGGAGAGAACGGGAGTTCTGCCAAAAAAAAGAAACAATAAAATAAAGAAGTAGAGTTTTTCTAGCCAGCTCATCTTGCTGCATGATTGCTATTGCCAAAGCAAGGGATGGGTGTGAGCACACTGGCAAGAGTGGAATAGTCACTTTTCTTACAGCTTGAAGTCAAGTCAACCTTGCTGGGTCATCAGCACATTTCAGATGTACTGGGCCACAACCTTTGCTGAGAAATCAACGAAGTTAGATCATCACTAGAGAGGTCTGGACTTACACCAGCTAACAGTTTGTCCTATTATAGACAGTCTCCCCATGATGCTGAATATATTAGGTCGTTCTCCAATAAAAATAAAATATATCCTCACCACCAGTCACTCCTGTTTTCATAGAGGGCAAAGCAAGAAGATGTATTCAGAATCACATGCCTGACAAGGCAAAACACATCGTGCTTATCTGTTCGTCAGCCCACAGCTGTGATTCAGCTGCAATTATGACTCTTCCACTGAAATAGCAATTTCATCTATCATTATTATCATTATTTTTACTGCACTATTTTTTTTAAATGGCAAATAGCATCTATCTTTGTGGAATGTAGGAAGGCTGTTTTACTTTTGATATTAAAAAGTTCTTTTGCAAAGTAAACATTGGCTGAACCTCAGAGCTGGTATACTGTTTAGGAATGCAGCCTTGCACAAAGCCAGAGGCTTTTCAGGGTGTTAAAAGAAACCTCAGGCATTGAAGTCGTCCCCAGGAATCAGATGAAAACGATGTGTACACGTGTCAAAATGCCAACTTCAACTGTGTGAATATGTCAACATAATTTGAGCTGGTAGGAAGGCAGGGGCTGTTTGGAACAATAAAAAGCACTGTTTAAAAGGCTGTTTTTTAAGATGGATTAACTGCATTAAAAAGAATAACTTGAAAAGGTAACACACAAAAAACAAGACAAAAGGAAAGCTGAAGTAGAACTTAAGAATGAGTCCCTACTGCTGCTCTTTCAAAAGGTTAATAATTAGCACACACACAAAAAGTCTGGAATGTCATACGCTCTGCTCATTTGTAATTAAGACTTCAGTGTTACCCTCCTTTTCACTCTGTTTCCATATCCTTTGTTTACAAGTTGGGAAGTCTCACCAGCTGTCCCTGGCTGGTCTTAGAGGACCTGGGGGAGGAGAAGCAAACTGCTTATAGGACACAATCTTTACACTGTAAAATCTCCACATACAATCAATGTTTTTTCTTTCCACAACTTAGCTACTCTCTCCAGTGTTATAGGAGACTGTCCTCCTTACCTTTAACATAATATGGAACAGTGGCAAAACCTAGCTCTGTTATGGCAGGCCCCTGTACTGCCATGTCCATCTGGTGCTTGGAGATTGTGTGCCTTTGCAGTTCTGGGCTCAGTCCTGCTATTCATGAGCTGGAGAGGGAATAGAGAAACGGGAGAGGAAGAGGAGCTAACAGCACTGCACCAGTCTCAAGTCTCTTGGCATAACTTGGCAACTCACCTACAAACCCCAGAAGTTATGAAGAGGTGGAAATACAAGCTCCTTATTCTGAAAGGGTAATCTGTTAAGACTGCAGAGTGGTAACACCAGCAGTAGAGCCAGGCAGAAAATGTGAAAGAAAGACGTAGGAGACAACTTTTCAATAAAACCATTAGAACAATATTTTGATTCTGAGTTACTGTGCCAGCCCCTTAAGGGCCATAGAATCAGAGCTGCCCATCCTCCCCCAGGACAGAGTTTAAGTCAGGCTTTATCTTGCCATGATGCACTTTGGTGTCCACCACTCAGAGGTGATGTTGTCACTGCCAGGGCATTTTCTTCAGCGCTTGTTTTGATGAGATACCCCAGGTCAGAGGAGTCATTTCCAGACAATAACCCAGCATTTTCTTGTACATACAAAAACACATTTCTGCCTCATATTTCTAATAACATTGAGCAGTAATGATGATTCAAAGCTGAAATTCATGATCTAATTGGAGACTGAGCCTCTCTGACTGATAACAGCAACACAAGTAAGATGTAATTGACAATGTTTTCTGGCTGGCAAGGGAAGGACAGACAATTTTTATGAGCCTTTCATTTGCACAGTGGTATAATGTAATGATGAAAGGCTAGAATTTGTCTGTGTAAGTGAAAGGTAAGATGCAAGGTAGTGCCACACCCAATCTTCAGTGAAAAAGCAAAAAAAAGTCTATCTACACAGATGCAGTAAAGAAATGGCTCAGTAGTCAATTAAAAAGAAAATTTAAAAAGCCAACATTTGTGGCTAGGAGATCAGATGGGAAAATTAGATAGATGTGAATAATCCTGTCTTGAGTAGTGAGTTGGCAGAACAAGTAAAATTAGTTAGGTAAGATGCTTAACACAAAAAAGCAAAACTTGAAAAAAAGCTATCACAGATCGGCCAAGTATTACATAGTCTTGAAACTTATCATGGCTGTAGTGATTGAAAAGTGAGAAATCATTTGGAACGGGATTGACTAGAGATCTCCACAACCACCTCTCCTGGAGTAATGAGGCTAATTCCACAGGATCTTTTGTTTGGGTTTGCCCACTACAAACTCTCATTGCAGATTCCTTAAAATATGAAATGTGATTCCTAACATGTGCTGTGAAGGTGTCAAACAGAGCCTGCTGCGAGCAGAACTGTATGAAAAGTCATTTGAAAGCTATCTGCTTCACTAATATATTTTAATTTGCCTATAAACATATATTTGCTTTCAGATGGAGAGATTAATTCTTTTTTAAATGCAAGAAGCCAAATACATAAATAAAATTTTACTTAAAAAAAAAAAAAATCCAAAATAAAAATGTGTGTATCCAGATAATGAAATGTTGTCTTTGAATCTTATTGAATCACAGCAATTTATTATTATAATTATTATTCCTTTTAATGAAACTTCACTGAAACAAATTTTAAAATTCTACTGGACATTTTTCAATACCTTCTGCCTAATCAGATACCCACAATTCCATCTCTGCAAAGCAACCTTAACTTTTCTTCAGAGCACTTTTAAACATCAAGGGAGCAGGGAGTAGTTCTCAGAGCAGTGTCCTGTCTGTCAGTGTCTTTAGCAGTGGCTGGCACGCAGGCAGATTGTGGCCCTTTTTCATCTAGCAGCTATTCAGTGCAGCACATTTGTTACTCTTTGCTGCCAAGGAGACAATCTGCTTTTCATTTCCTCTGAAGAAGAGCATAATACTATGAGCGAAACATCAGATATAATTAGGCAAAATGGTTGAGTGCCTGACTGAGCAGAGAAATGGAACTGTCCTGGAGATGAAAAATAGCCACACACCTGAGAAAGAAACAAGAAAAAGGAGGAAAGTGCTGGCTGCCCAACTGGAGCATGCAGAGGCTACCACGTGTTATCCTTTCCTTGTGCAAGTGGGATGTTTCCTAGGGGTTGTGCAAACTAATTTTCCTCTCAAAACATCTGGAAAATGAAAAAAGGGGAAAGGGGAAAGGGGAAAAGGGAAAGGGGAAAGGGGAAAGGGGAAAGGGGAAAGGGGAAAGGGGAAAGGGGAAAGGGGAAAGGGGAAAGGGGAAAGGGGAAAGGGGAAAGGGGAAAGGGGAAAGGGGAAAGGGGAAAGGGGAAAGGGGAAAGGGGAAAGGGGAAAGGGGAAAGGGGAAAGGGGAAAGGGGAAAGGGGAAAGGCCCACACAGATCCTGCTATTTCCCTACATTATGAACTAATATGTATCTACAGATGGAAAACCCGATTCCTGCACATTTAGATTCATACACAACCTGGACACAATTTTCCAGTACTTTATGCTTTATGCACATATTACATGTGTGCCTGTGTCTGAAAAATGTCCTTTAACTTACAGAATGAGTAGTTTTCAAGAGGCTTTTTGCTGCTAACAGCAAATATCAACTGATTAATTACTGTTCACAATAATTGAATGTTTTGGAACAAGAAAGCCTGAATTCTCATATTCCCCTGAGCCACAACAATGGGAGGCACCACTTCATGTCTCATAGCCCATGAGGTTACAGAGGGCTGGAGGACTCTCCTGGAAGGGCAGGGATCCTTCAGAAAACAGTAGAGGAGCCAGCCATCAGGTAACTGAAGTTCCTCTTCCTCAAAGCTGGGCAAAGACCTTAAAAGTGCAGTCAGAGGTACTACCAATCACCTCTCACACCTGTCCATCAAACAGTAAATACAGGATTGCTATGGCTAGTAATGGCCCACAGACTTTCTACTAACTCTTCAAGCCTTGTCTGGACTTGTGTTAGCTTGCTTTGATTTTTTTTTTTTTTAGCTTTATCCCCTTGTAAAAGCGTTTTTTAAATGACCATGTGGTGATTGCTTTATCTATTTTATTTCCTTATATTTTGTTAGTTATGTTGTACAGCCATCATTTTTATAGAGTCAGCTGCAACAAGCAGCTGATCTGTACTAATGAATGAAGTAGACTTAAATCATCTAGACCAATGAGATTGTTTAGGTGTAAAGGCAAGGTATGACAGCAGAATGCTTGAGAGTGAGGACACAGGTCACAGTAGAGAGGAGTACAGGCATTACAGGAGCAGAGAGAGGGCACAAGACAGCACTGGAGGCTCTAGGGAGGCAGTTATTTCACTAATCAAAAAATTGCAGACTCCAAGAATGTGTAAAACTGCTATTCAGGTGAATAAAGTAAAGATAAACAAGTCTCCAATAGATGTAGACACTCCAAACAGCAAATCTGAGTGTAATTTGGAGGTTCAGTCTAATGAAAAAAAAACTCAAGTATTAAAACATGTTAGAAAAAATTAGTCTAAAAATGGTCCCAAAGGTACCCTAGAGTAAGAAGGAAAGACCTTCAACACCACCTTCATAGTCCTGCATGTTTAGGACTTAAGACACTGATGACACACTAACTCCTCTTCCACACTGAAGCCAGTGAGCCAAAGAGCAGGGGAAGGTTGTGCATAACAACAGAGAAAGAGTATGTGCAAGCGAGTGTGTATATAGCAATTTTAACTGCTTCATTATTGAGGTATTTTCCAGAATTATACTCTATTTTCCATTTCTCTTCATTATTCATTAATTAAGCTGGTAGCAATTCACTAATACAAATAACATTTGACATTACAAACAAGGTGTGTTTTCTTTCTGCAGAATAAAATTATGAGTGCCACGCTACCTTTCACTCATGGATGGTCTTCATACAGGCCCTGGACCACCATGGATGTAAGAAAGAGCAGCATGTCCGTCTGGGCTAATGTATGACCAGGTTATAAATTCAGCACTGCCAGTGACAGAAAGATTGCCAGAATTTCTTACCAGCACAAGGACATATCTGCATCTTGTTTTCTGGGCTAAACTAAGGCGACTCTGCTTGTGCTCTCCAAGCCTGACAGCCCCAAATGAGAAATCTCACCGTCATGGTTAGCCCAGCAGTGAGCACAAGCCCTGCTGAGAGTCAGCTTCAGACTACTGAGGTTCAGCACTGCCCTAACGCAGCCACAGCACTCCCTGTTCACATCTGGCTGCTTCCCCCTGCCTGCAAAGCAACACAGACCTATGCTTGAAGATACAACCCAGAAATCCAAAACACTTGTGAAATTTTTTTGTATTCCCCACTTCTTTTCTATTTTTTCTTTCTCTCTGTCTCTCTCTCTTCTTCTCTCTTTCTCTTTTGGTTTTTCAGCAGATTTTGGGGTGTGGCTCCTGTCCAGGAGGGCACACAGATGGTTTACTAGCGAGAACTCTGCCTAAAATTTCACTAGTGGCTTAGGCAGGGGCAAGGTTATTAAGAAACCCTATGCCGAGGTTTCTGTGACAAGATGGCCATAGTTGACCATCGCAAAGCAGCACTGGAGATGAGCAAGAAGTACATCTCAGCCCACTACAACCCAGCACAACATGGTCCTCAAGTGGATTTCCCTCTTCATCAAATGCTCCTGTGCAGTGCAATGCCTGTCAGCTACAAGAGGCAGTCAGATCTGGTGCTCACTTCAAGAGCACGTCAAATATGTTACCTGGATGAGCAATGACTAGTGAACACTTTCAGCTCTAGCCAAAGAGGATGATGTGGCTCAGCAGTGCAAACTGATTCAGTCTAATAATTGTCATAGCTGAGAGTTTCAGGAGGAGATTTACAACAGTTCTGCAGTCTGGCTTTAGCCTTAAAAGTTAGGGTGGGGACTGTAAAGAATTGGCAGCTGATAACAGAAATGGAATGAAATCAAAATATCTATCTTTTGTTTATTCATCATCTTGAAATATTTATAATGGTCCAAGTAGCCCTCCACCCACCTCACACTTGAGCTTTTAAATGTGTGTCCAGATTCAAGACTGGCAACATCTTGAGTCCATCTCCAGATTAACCCAAACCCTTCTATTTGACCATTAACAGATACTTTCAAAAAATGAGACCAGAATCTAAGCTAGCATCAGCTTTCTATTTGCTGTCTAAATCCAAATTAATATTAGGTGTTACCAGACTAAAATAATCCCTAATGAACTCAGGAAATGGCATCCTGAATGACGTCATGCAAGGCCTGGCTCCAGCCAACAGCCTTCTGTTCTAAATATTAATAAATAAATTAAAAAATACATGCATACATACATACAGCAAATTTAGGGCCAACTGCCGTTAACAGAGCAATGTATATTACAATACCTACCTAACTGAATTTTAAGACTCCCTCTGAGTTAGGTTTAATATTTCTCTCAATCTCCACTCTGATTATTTTCTTTTAAAAGAATTGTACACATAGAGTCCATATTAAAACCACGAATGTCCCGAATACTCTTAGAGTTCACATTTGCTTTTTTTTTCCCTCTTTAACGACATGGCTGCCAGAAAGGAAGATTACACGTTGCCTAGAATTTTCCCAGAATATGTCTCCTTGGATCCAGCACTATGGTTCAGCCTTTTGTTAACATGGAGAGGGCAGCTGGAACATTTCAGATACAGATGTGAACCTCCCCAGAGTTAATTATTCACATTATTGTTTGCATCTTCAATTTGAGTAACCCTGCTTGTATTAAAGTCCTACATACTATGCACTAGTTTTGGTGCATCAACACCTTCTGGGAATTTCTGGCTGCAACTACTGTTTCATATCTCGATTCCCAGACATTTTTTTGTTTATGCAACTGGTAGTGAGATTGTGAACACATACATGGAAAAAAACCCTTCTACCAGAAAAGCAGTTATTTAAACAATTAGCAGCACAGAGGAGACTAAAGATAGCTCTTCTAAAACCCTTTACCTGCGTTCCTTATTCTCCACTGTCTGCAGGTATCCCTTCCCTTTGGTGATCTGAAGTTCCTAGCCCTGCAGACAGTTGTCTTGGTGTACTAGTTTTGCTGAAACTGCCAGGCAGTTTGTCAAAAGGTTTTTGAACTATGACACTTTCTCCCAGACCTGAAGGAACAGCTCACTCATTCCCTCTCACGTATCCTCCTTGAACTTGCTACAGAAGAGCTGTGAGGTGTTTAGGGTGATCTGTTTCAGACTTCTTTAATATTGGATGCTCTGGTTTCATGGTCTGACAACTGATTGATAAGTCCTCTTTTGTGGGCTGAGAATGATTGACCTTTTCCTCTGGGATTCCCATCATAGGGTAGCCCTGTGTCCTCTTTCTTGGCCAAGTGCCATGGGAAAGACAGCTTACAAAGACAGCTCAAAGAATGATGTATGAATTAAAAAAAAAAAAAAAGGAAGAAGAAGGCTTTGAAAATCATTCAGCATGACTGTGCACACATAGTTTAATATACATGAGTCTTTTTATCCTGTAAGGATTGTTTCTCACATCTCTCTGTTGACCTCGAATGTTAAGATGAGCCTCACTTTAAATAGGTTTCCTTGGACATGTCTGATCTCTTTTAAAAGAATTATCTACTGGGATCAATTTCCAAACAAAATCCATCACACTCGAGGCATGGATTTCCAACTTCACAGGCCATTAGTTAATCTGGAAGAAGAAAATGCAGCAACTACCATGGGCTTCCCTAAAAGTGATACGATCTTGTCAGTGCATCAGAGGCCAGTGAGAGCATTACTGGGGAATGGCTAATGGCAGGATGAGAGGAAGGAAGAGCCAGCTGCTTAAGATGTAGGAAAGCCACTCATGCTCCCTGAGAAACTTCTTGGATCCCCTCTGATTTAATAATGTGTTTTTCCTCCACCAGTTACTGCAAAGGTATGGTTTCATTAAACAGTTGGTAGCTTATAGAGCTGCATTATCTGCTTCATACCCATACCACACTTGAGCCATAACTGTGCATAAGTCAAACTCTGAAACTCTGAGCTTCTAGAAAGGTCAGAGAAAAAAAAAAACCAAAGCAAACAAAAAAAAAAACAAACAGAAAACCCCCACAATAACAGCAGAAAAGGTACAAGACAGACTACTTAAAAAAAGTACTGAAATATTTTGCAGTGGGGGAATAATGGAAATGGAAATAACACTGCAAAACTTGATGATGCAATATATTCAGTCCAAACTCTGTACAAAAGAGGTGACTAAAGTTATTCAGACCTAATATTTTCAGGCTGGACAAGGGCTCCAGAAGCTTTTTTTTAATATCTAGTCATTAAACCCTTTCCATGACAAACAATTTCACAGAATCCTCAAAGCTGATGACCACCAAAATATTGTACAAGTGGTAATTAAGAATTTAAACATGCAGACACATTTTCAATCTCTGTTTGCACATTTCTTTCTCTGGATTTTTTGTATGGATTTCCATTGGGTTTATCCTGAACTTGTGATGTTTTTATTAGGTAGAAGTATTTCATTAGTTCTATGGCTTAGGACCTGTCACAACAATGAAAAATGGGGGAGGGTCTGGGAAAGCACTGGGATACCCAATGCCTTGGATTGCGCAGGAATCTGTCCATGTATATTTTGTCAAATGTTCAAAGGAGATGGGCACAGATGGAGGGAAATTTTTTTCTCTCTTACACATTAACCAAGTACTTCCCCAGACACAGCAAGATGCTCAACATACCACTCCTGATGAAACACACGCAAGTGCAGAGCCCATATTGTTTAAAAGTTTAAGCACCTAGGGCAGTCTGCAGAATGGAGGCCTGAAGCTAGAAACATTTGTTTGTCTTATTACTATAATGTCCAAACCTAACACCATTCAGAGGTCAAGCTATATACTGGGAGGTATGTTTGCTGTGTGCTGGCCACAATCAACAGAAAATTTTTCTTTGCCATAAATACAAAGATATTAAGAGGAGGAATCAGAAAGTGAAACACCCTGGGGTGCCATTGCCACAATCCATATTGGGTTCATTTGTAGGGTGGTCAGACTTTTATTAGAGATGAGTGAATTCTGGGGCCTGTCAAAATTCATTCATCCAAAAGGTCGGCTGAGCTTGCTACTGCTTTTGAGCAAACCTAGAAGATTTGCCAAGGAAGAATTTCATAGGATAAAATAATATTAAATCCTATGGTGTGGGCCTGAAAACAAAGAAAATGCAGCCATATGAGATAATTTGGATTTTATGCATAAATGGATCATCTGAGGCTGAACATTATCATCTGTAGAAACATTTAACTCTTCTTTTACGTCATATGGTTTTAGGTAGAAATTATTCTGTTTTAATTTAGATTTAAATTTTTACCAAGTTTAAGGGCTAGATGTATCATCTAGAAAGACCATGACAAGGCACAGATCTGAACTACCTGGAAGTCCTTAATCAGCTGTAGATGAAAAAACAAATAACAAATCCAGCTATTTCAGTTGTAAGAGCACCAAGCTCAGAATCACAGGCATTTGTTTTAATTCCAGTCAGTGCTGGCTACCAAAGTGAATGATGGAGATATAACCTAATACTTTTCCTTCCTTCCATAATTATTTTTTAAATTAGGGATAAAAATGCTTGTACAAGTTGAGTTTTGGATTTCCAGAAAGTGAAAATGAGTAATACCACTGAACAAACAATAACCACTGTAACAAAAGCAAAATGACAACAGTGGAGGGAAAAGAGTGGGGAAAGGGATGCTTTGAGTCTTGACTTCTTTTATGTTAGCTTTCTCTCTGCAGAGACATCTCGTATTTGTTACAGTGTTTGGCAACATCACTTTAAACCAAGACATTGCTTCATCTGACTGGCCTAGGAATTGAGCACAATGCTGTTTCCAACAGGACTGAAAATGGTATCAGAGTTTCAACGGCGATAGTGGACAGCCTCAAGGATCGGATCATGGTGTACACATGATCGTGGGTACGAAGAAAAGGACTGGCCCTCGTTGGTAAAGGACCCGAGTATACCTGATGAGCAGGGGCACCTTTCTCCAGCATCAAAGGCAATGGCAGAGCATGAAATTCAAACATCTGAAAAGTCTAATGGCTGAAAATTAAAATAAGCTGTCAGTCTGCTAAAAATGATTTTTAATTCAAAATAAATCAGACTAACAATTTACAGATGTTTGAAAAGAAAATGTTTAAGTTACTCGCTTTCAAAGTCAGAGCCCTCCCTACCTTCAGTGTTCCACTTGCATTTTAATGGTTGTGGTGGCTTTCTGCCACTGCCTGCTCCCTCTTGATACACACCACAAACCTCATGTGACAGCAAGTCTTTTACTTACCCTTGACCTTGAAATCACACCTTTTCTATTATCTTCAGGTTAAGCAATGGAGATAAAGAGAGAAACGCAAGAGTTGATCATCCTTTAACAGAAAGAATTTATGAAGCCTGTATATATATATATATATATATATATATACACACATTTAGTGGAATTGTGGAAATCTTAAGCAGTAAAATAGATCCTTAGAGAAAGAAGAAGAGCACACAGATCTTTTAGGATTTGTGCTAGTACTTCCTAAAAGTACATGCATTAAGCCCACCTGTATTGACAAAACAGGAAAGAAACTTCAAATTAAGTCTTTTAAGTTCACATCTCCAGTCTAATGCTTCCAGCTCTGAGGGAAGCTGTGTGGCTGGCAGATAGCAGGATGACAGGTTGTGTCCATCCCCCATCATTGTGCCACTGGCTTTGCCTCTGCTTCCTCCATTCATCTAAACTCTAGGTGAGGAAGGACATGGCTACCATCTCTTTCATCTGCTTGTATTTCTATTAGTGTTGTCCGGTTTATACTTGCTGTCCAGCTCTTGCTACCCAGTTAGGGTCTTTCTTCACTTTCTTTCCTCCATGATTGGATTTGATGGGAACATTTTCAGTTTGGTGGAGGTTTTTTTGGGTTTTTTTTTTTTTCCAAATATTTTGCCTCTTCAATTTTTTAAAAAAGTGCCTTAGTATCATTATGCTAGTGTTGGTCTAGTGAAAATTTTTCTTCTGCTTGTTCTAGGATCTGGGAGAAGACAAAAAAGGAAGGGGGATCTTTGATACAGCCAGTCCATCATAGAGGACATGAATGCAGCTGAGAGAAGCAAGGCTCGGATGACTAAGACTCAGTGCACTGACTTCTCCCCAGTGAACATATCACTATGGGTCTTTCTTCAAAAATGAACTTCGGAGCCTAAATCACTCTTGAAACATGTTCAAAACACCCTGGACACATTTACAACACCAACAGTAAAACTGCAGAGAAAACTTTTCCAAATCAATCTCTTATGCATTTGTGCCACCTAGTGAGCAAATCCCAGTTGAAATGCTTTTGTGAGAGGGAAGACAGACCTTGGTGCCCTCAGAAACGCTCATGAACTGTCTCTCAAGAGTGCTTTGGTGGCTCACTGCGTTACCGCCTTTGTCCACCACTGTTTGGCTGCCAGTTTCAAACCCTAGAAGGGCTGCAAATGAATGCGACCTGACAAACCAGAGCCACCAAAAGTTTTTCTGTGTCACAGGGAAGAAAAAAAAATAGCTAGATCTCACTCTCATCCTCTCACAGTACCATAAGTAACATTAGCAGTAAGTGTGTGCAACAAAGTAATGAGCAACTCAGAGTCATTCTGGGTACAGGTATATAAAGTGTAACACCAAAATTTAAACAACTGTTGTCTGCTCTTCTGCAAGGGAAACCTTAATATTATTCAAATTAATATCCACTTGGACTGTAAAAACCATACTGGTATTATCCTGGGACACAGTTTCCTATATAGCTCATTGCTATTTTGGGACCATAATACATTATGAAGACATAGCATTATTCATAGTAATAGCAGCCTTGAGGCCCCAGCCAAAACCAGGGAAACTTGAGCGCAGCTATGATTTACAGCCTAATCCAATAAGGGGGGGGGGAAAGGAGAAATCCTCATTTTACAGATGAGAATGATGAGGTTACAAAGTCAGGCAGGGTATGTTTATGCTGTATATTTTAGGCCAAATCCAGGGTCTAGTGATGATGATGAGTTAGTGTCCAAGTGTATACAGGGTATTATATGCATGTCTATGAGGTTCCCTTGTCTCTGCTCTCATGCTCCTGCATGGCTTCCAGGACTGCTCAGACAAGGGGCTAAGAAGGCTTGCAAGGATTCAAAGCCTGCATAAATCTCCTAAAATGTTAGTTGATTTTGGTTTAGTTGTTGTAATTCAAAGCTTTAGCTGTGGACCTTGTTTCCAGATTCCAGGCCAAAATCCCTAACCAAGTGTTGTTTCAGTACTTTGCTTTGAGCCAATATGTATATTAAACGACAGCAATCAGATCCTGTGAAAGATGTTTGTTTATCAGCATTTCAAGTGTAGCAACTGTCCAAGCACTGACTTTCCCTGCAGAGAAATAAACTCAGTTGCAGGACAAGCGACCCCTCCACATGCTGTAAAAGAGTGCCATCTAGTGTATACCGGATGTTAGATTAAACAACCTTTTTCCTAGAGGGAAAACATCCTGAAAGCAACTGCTGAACACATATTCAACACAAAATTTCAGATTTCAATTGTCTGTAAAAGTTAGGTCTGGAGTATGCAAGTTAATTCTCTCTGTTTAAATTCTGAGTTCTTTCATTAAATGCTTATGCAGAGAAAACATTTTCCTTACAACAAATTCATAGCCACCCCCAATATTAGGTATATATTTATTACAGCAGTATCAGTTTCACAGCTTGTGTGCCGAATTCTTCTAAGGAAGAGTAAATCAATCAAAGAAAAATCACTAGTGAGTCTTAAGTAATGAGACTATTTATGATTGCTCATTAAAACCTTCTCATAAGGAATTTATAACAGCCAAACACCCAAATTTACAAATCACTGTGTTGCTTCTGAAAGCAACGTTGCAATTAATTAAGAAAGCCTAAAGATGCTGCTCATAGAACAGAAGACCATAAAAATAAAACCTGCTGGAGCAGCACCTGATGATCCTCAGCGCATCTGCAAGCAAGTTCATAGCAGAGAAGCCCATGCAGCATTTCCCCAAATTCTCCATATTTCTGCCACGATAGGACATGCTTAGTTCCATGCAAGGCAAAGGAGATGGTCTGCTCTGTAAGAGTCTGCTGCATTGCTAAATTAAACCACTCTTTAGGTTGGACAATAGCTAAGTTCCTGCCCATGGTACAAGATAGTGTGTAACAGTCACCAAAAAGGGAAGCATGTCCATGCCCCCATAGCCCTGTCACAGAATGGCATTACTCCCTAGTGCCCATAGGAAGTTTTCTGCACCTCCCTGCTCCTGGGTGCTTCACCAAACCCTTCAGGACATTGGTTACCACTGTAATTTAAAAGGTGATGGATGTCCCATAAGGAAGTACAACCTGTCCAGAAAGGCAAAAATACAAAGTTTGTCATTGCAACTCTGTGTTAAAGGCTGTTATTGGTCCCAGATATACATCAATATCTTCAGCCACACTTGTCTGAAGTGCAATTTCAGCAATTTTCACATGGTGCATTATTCTTGCCAGAGGTTTTACAATGCAAGAATTGGACAGCCTGTAACACTGATAATTCAATAGGCAGATGTCTTCCTCCAAACCTGCAGGGATTCAGCTTATCCACATCCACAGGAAGGACCTTGGTACTCTTGGAAGTCTCTGCCACTGCACAAGGTGCACTGTCTTGACTGTTTGCCCTGATTTAAGAGTTCTGGGGCCGTTTCAGCTAGACTAGAACTGTCAGCTCAGGTGTCTTGGATTACGTCCAGGTACATAATGGCATTCTTCCTGTCAACATTTCCCTTTTGCTGGATAAACTATTCCTCATGCTGCAGCCCAAATTCTGTTTTGCTGCTCTGTATGCTAAAAAGCTGCCATATTCCACCCCAAAGTTGGCTGCATTTAAAGGATGGATTAACTGTTCTTTATGTATGCAGTTTGAAACTGGATTGTAAGGTCCATTATGTGTCTTAGGATCATTGTTATTTCAAATAGTGGTTTAGCCTGATATCTTCCCCTTATATGCAAGTCTCAAAAGAAGCATGTGATAAATAGGCGACTGCAGAGTGGGTTAATATCCACAATGAGCCAAAGTCAGTGTTTGGTTAGCGTCTGATCACTGCAACGTTTTTCTGGAGGGGGCTGGGAGGGAAATGGCCTCTTCAGAATTAAGGAAAAAATAATCCACTTACATCATAGAAAGCTGGAATCACATCAAAGACTGTGAAAGCTCAGAAATTGGCAGCTTGAGATCCACTAAGAACTGAAATGAATTTTTACCTTTTTTTAATAAAGCTGGAACAATGATTCAAACAACTTAATCCCTTAGCAATTTCACAACCTTTTGTTACTTTTCAGGAGTCCCTCTCTTGTTTTGGTGTGTCAAATCACCCATTTAAATCTTTTGAATAATTTTTGACCAAATTGTGCTCTCCAAAGTGTTTGATGCTGGTGAGTTCTATGTGCTTGGGAGAGCTGCAGAGCTTGGCCTCTGGCCTTGGCACAGAGGGGATGCCAAAGTGGGGCACTACAGCCTGAGGGCAGCACACAACTCTGTTCTCTGCATAGTTATGCTCTGCTGGAGCCTTTGGGAGAAAGTCAATTAGCCCTTATTTTTAAAATAGGAGTAAGGCTGACCTGCTTCCCAGGAGAGCTGAAAAGCTTAAGCACATCCATGTGACAAAGCCTATATGGTATCAATGTGCCACCACAGGCTCACCGGCCTTTCTGAATCAATGCCTATATATACATACATACATATATACATACATACATACATATATATATATATGTGCATGACCTCTTCAGCCTGAAAATGTCAGTATGGCATCCTGTAGATGCAGGATGACTAATGAGACATAGCATCTGAGTCCCTGTCTGAAGTGTCAGGAATGGTCTCCCTCCTGCCAGAGGAGACCTTCTGGCTGGACCTGTAGCGCAAAAAATGTCCATGCCAGGCCCCAGGTGGTGAAAGAACACTAAGAAACATGCCTAGGGACCCTTTAGCCCAAGAGAGGGGTGAATCTGTGGCATCCCCTCTCCCAAGCTGTACCTCAGCACAAAGCTTAATAAACCAGATGTGATCCCAGTTTATTCCCCCTTTTGAAGGTACCTTGGTGGATAGCCAAGATGGTAAAACCCATGAGAAGAAGTAAAAGGACCCTGATCCTGTAGTTAAGCAGTTGACGTACTCAGCTGCAAAGAGGATCACCTGGGCTGTTTCATCCTTTTAGGGACCTTTTGAGGTGTTGCTCTGTCTACTGGAGATAAAGAAAGGAAATAACACGAGCAGCCCCAAATAACCCCTTTCAGACCAAAAGTTTGATCATTGCTTTAAGTGCTGGTTTCAAGTTCTTAACTGCAGGCCTGACACAGCCAGGCTAGCTCCTGCTGGCACCAGTGTGCTTTCCTTTCCCTGAAATCATGGGATGAATCTTTACATGCACAAGCATGCACACGCCTGTGTTGGTTTTATGCAATGTTAATCCTGTTTGATCCAGGCACGTTCTAGGTGTAAAGTTACTTTTGCACATTTCCTCTGTTGACAGCCACCTTTACTAACCAACAGTATCCTGCTATCTCCCTCAAGACTCCTGTGCTGCAAAAATGACATCTTTGAACAAGAGCTGGCTCCTCTCCAAGGCCACCAGGAGCATTGGGAAGGAAATATACTGAAGAAACTCACAGGTGTACCTCAAAAGCTCATCTAGTAGAAGCAGAGCTTTGCTTGTGCTTTTTGACTGCTCTAATATCCTTCCTGAAGAATTTGTGATCTTTTACCTGCCCTTGTCTGTGAAAGAAAAGCATTTGTCCTTCATGTGTTCACTCTGGTAAACAGCATGTGTCTCTGGTACGGTCTGTGTATACTCAGGAGGACTGCATCACTTTGGGAGCCAGCAAAAGGGATAGAGAACACCCCATGCATCTCTTCTAGAGGGCAGTGAGACAGAGATTGCTCACAGATTCCACTGAGGATTACGACAGTGCATGGAGGGAGGTCAGTACCTGTGTAAGGCCATGACCCTTAGACACCTCATCTGCTACTGATGAGCATCTTAAAAGATGGTGAAATAGACTGAAGACCTGCCAAGATCTCATAAGAGCCCTTTCTAATGCACTCCTTCTGGTTTTAATATTTAGTGGAGCATGGCCTAGAACCTGGTTGTCCCAGATCTCTCAACTGAGAGTCATTAGTCCCCAGGCAGTTTGGTCATTCTCTTTCAGGTAGCACTAAGAGGAAAAGCTTAAATGTGAAAAAATTTTGTTTCCTTCTACAAATGCTTCAAAACAACAGACTGTGCCAGTGAATGAGGGCTTAGCTTCCCCCAGTTTTTGATTCAAGGTCCTAGTCTGGTTGACACAGTCACATTCAGATACAGACAGTAACTGCCCTATAGCAATGTCAAGTGAGGATGCTTTGCAAGCATGATAATTACAGCAGTTAATTATTTGCACAGTGTCATAGGTGTGCATAGCAATACATCGTTTAGACAAGTCCCTACCCGGAGGACCTTACAGTCTAATGTGGACAGACATAATTAAAGAATGACCCATGGAAATAAGAGCAGAAGCGAGTCGAATTTGAGCTCATCTCCTATGTTGTCTGTGGGACATGCTGACCCCTGTGAATAGCTCCTGTTGCTGCCGGATTTGTTTTCCAGAGGCTCCCAGCAGCTCCGGCAGGACGGGCAGCGGCGGCTCTCCGTTCCTGAGGCTCTGCCGCCCTCCCGCGGCCGCTGGGGCTCGTCCTGCCGGCCTTGGCAGAGCTTCCAGCCCACCCTTCTCTTTGGGAATGCCACCCCGTGTTAGTGTGCATGTGGCATCCTACAGTCCCTGGGATCAGTACTCTGCCAGCCGAGGTAGACCTTTCCTTTTTTGTGTCTCAGAAAATGAAACATTTTCCCTTCAGAAAACATATTTTACTGCCTTTTCCTTCAGAGCATAAGCTGCTCGTAGAACCATAGATTATCCTGAGTTGAAAGGGACCCACAAGGATCACTGAAGTCCATCTCCTGGCATTGTCCACATGCTGCATGAACTCTGACCACTTCCAGTGCCCAACCACTCTCTGGGTGAAGAAGCCTAACCTCCACCTCCCCTGACACAGCTTCAGGCCATTTTCTCAGGTCCTGTCACTCATCCCCAGAGGATGAAGAAATTGGGTAGAGAAGTCCCGATGATAGTACTGTGTGGTCAATAGTACATATTGACACAGGGACAAACCAGCACCAACAGCAGAACCATGAACTTCTGGAGCTCCTACGTTACAATCCAGCCTGGATCCTAAGGCAGAAAAGAAACTCCTACAGTCTAGGTGCAGTCACTCCTGAAAGGCTCTTGCGAATCCACACAACCACCCTTGTGAGAGCTGAGCAAGAATGTCCTCCTGCATCTGTTTGACTGCGTCATTTGGTCATATACTTAGTTACAAACACCAGCAACATCTTTTCAAAGAACTATGAAAAGCAGAAAAGCTGCATGAGTGAAGAACCAAAGCAGCCATCAACACATGAGGAAAAAGACTTTGAAGGACTTGGGAAGATTTCTGAAGGAAATATGAAATAGCAGCAAGAAAAGCCACAGACTTAGCATTTTGCCAGGGAAATCTTCCCAGCTTCCCATAAGCACCCCAACAAAATTTTTATGGGACCACAAATAATTCTTGCTTGAATTTCCATGAAATAAACAAACAACTTTACACATTTTTACTGAGAACCAACAGGTCTTTTGTCCATGCATATGCCCAGGAAATGACAGTTCAAAAATCTGGGCTATCCCAGTCCCACAGCTCAAACGAGGAGATTAGGGATGTCCCAGCCAGCTGAGCAGCAAATGTTTATTGCATAAGAAAATTGTGGTGATGTAAATATTGTTAGGTTGCCAAGGAAATTGCAAAAAACTTCACACCCTCCATAAATGTGTACACATCTTTAGACAAAGACGTCTCTATGGCTTTGGGACAGAATGTGAGAGACATTCTGAGCCTTAAAATATGCTTGAAAATGTACAGTGTGATATTGGAAAATCCAGACAATCCATCAGCCTTTTAAATGTGTACGTATACACGTAGTCAGATGTGGACAAAACCAGCAAACTGAATAAAGTATTCAACACCTACACTTAAAATGGACTTTATATGGAGACCTATGGTTTTAATTTTTCCCCTTTTTACTGAAGTATATTTTAAATATCTTATTAATAAAAAGAAATGCAAAATCACATAATAAATACAGGTTACTGAAAAATGAAAGCATGAAGAAGTTACAAATTGTTCCAAACTCAACACAAAAATGTGAAGATACATTTCACTTGCTCAGAAAAAAAATCAGCATAGGAAATTTTTCACTTCTGAAACAACTCTGTCCATTTCTGTTACACTTTTATTTTTTTCTATTCCCTCACCTCAAAATTGTGAGGAGATATTTTATATATACATGCACACAACCTCCTGCACTCCCAAGTTCTCCAAACTCAACAAAAGAATCACTTACAAACACATTTTTTCTAGTTTCCAGAGAAGCTTCCCACAGTCACCACCCTTCCATTAACAATTTTTTAATTTGCAACAAGAATGCCCTGCTTAACATTCAAAATTTATTCCTTATTGCTCAAGTCAAATCTGTACGTTTCTTTATGTATAGCATGGGCAATAAGGATTGTGACAGTTGTTCTTCAGTACTAGAGCAGGGTAGGTTATATACTGCATCTCTCGGTTTACACTGGCACGATATGAATAAAGATTCTACACATCACCTGACTAATGTAAACACAAAGCCTGCTACTACTGTGACTACTTTGCAGTTCTTTCTGTAGTATATGGGCAATATTAGTGTAGAACAACATTACTCAGCTGCAGTGTGAATGAACCTGAAGAACTGAAGCTACAGAAGTCAGGAAGGCCCGCCCATGCTAACGGCAAGAAAAGTGAATCTTTATGTTTGTCACAATTGTACCCAACTGTCCTATAAAAATACATAAAAGATCACAGTTTCCTGAACTCTACTCAATTCAGTCATCTCTCTGGAGAAAGCTATATTCATAATTCAGTTGACAATTAACTTTTTTCCTCATGAAAATATCTTTATGTATCACTTGGAATGCCTGATCGTCACACTGTACATCATGCAGAGTAACACCATGCTACAGACACAAGAATTAGCAATGATCTGGACGCCTATGTCATCTTGCCATGTAACAAAAGAACAGTGTAAACATACCTGGCAATCAATATGATCACCTGTGTGGCAAATAATTGTTTTTCTTGGTCTACATTAACATTTGAAGGATGCAGTTTAACAGAAAACAGCAGAAATTACTAGATATGCATGTCATCTAAATTTTCACAGCCCTTCTATGCTTACAAACAGTTAGAACTGCTTGGAAAATACTTTACATTGAAGACAATCCAATTCCAATATGAAATAGAAATTCAACCATTTGAGATTTTTCGAAAAAATAGGAATCTCCAGTATCTCTTTTTCTGTGTCTGTGTAAAGAAAAAAGATATTTTGCCCATGAGAAGCAAAACAATTAACCTTGTGTTCTCTTCTCTCACAACATTTTCTCAGAGAGCTCCAGAAGCGAACTGCTTTAGATGGGTCCCAAACATAAAGCACTGCCAGAAGTCAAGGCCAGTATGGTCTTAGAAGAAATTCTGTTACTCCAGAAATACCAGGCGAGGGTTCCCAGACAAGCTGCTGGAAGTGTGGAAGACTCTGCATTGTTCTCAAAGTTTTCTGGCAAACCCATGCTGGGGAGAACCATGCTGTACCTTAAGAGCAGTGAAAATCCTGAGGTATCACCCCAGCAATGTAGTCAGCTACTCTGTTTAGGTTGGTATCACCCTCGTCACGACTCACCAAACTCAGCTTCTCTCAAAATCAAAAGCCACGTGAAATCTTAAATGTTTTACCACACCTACATTCCATGACTCCATCTCAAAATGAAAACCACTGAAAAAAAATTCACAATCACTATAGAAATATTTAGAAGTATAACTTCCAAACAATTCTCCTCATTCAAAACTACTTACCTCTTCTTGGACGCTTCCAGCTGAGAAATTAAGCCAACTTGTCAACATCAAACTAAATAAGTAGCAGATTGTTCATTAAAATCTATTAGGACAGATTTTTTTATTTTTAATGTCCATGCTGAATCTGAAGCAGTTGCATTCACAGCTGTCCTTCAAACACCCACATTGAAAACGTGGAGGTATCGGGAAGTCAGTTAGATTTGATATTTCTCTCCAAAGTAAGTGAAGAACATATCACCTTGTGCAACTTGGGTAGACAAAACTTCTCAGAATTTGAAAGACAACATAGACATAAAACTCTTTCCAAGAAAAGTATTTGCAACGACCTCAAATATTAAATGAAAGAAAGAAAATTCTGCAACAAAAACACAACTAACTTTGTAGTAAAAGTCTACTCATATCTAAGCACATGCATAAGAAGAGCTTACATGATCCAGGGTCTGCTTTACAAATAATATTCAGTATTGCTAACACTCACAATTGTATTTAAATTGTCCCCACCCCCCAAAAAAAGTGGAACACGCCCCCCCACCATATGCAATCACTTAAATCACCGTAAATACCAAAATGCCCACCAACTTACAGAGTTAAGTGTCTGCAGCTGAAATGCTTCTTAAATGACCTGGGAATGCTCTCCACTTTTCTATCAGAGTGCAGAATAATAGTCTCCATGTGCAATAGGTGAAGAGCTACAATATTGAGAATTCACAGCTTTCCTAAGCTGTTTTAAAAAGTTTTAGGACAGAGAACTGGAGCTATGTGAATTTGGCACTTTCTTGGGCACAGTCCTAAAATTCAGGAGAGAAAACATTCTTGTGCAGCTCTGTCTCCCTTATGAACATCTGCCCAATCATGTCTGAAAAGAGACATCCAAACACACTCCAGCTTTTCAGTTGGGTTGCAAAATATTCTCTGCTGAAAATGAAGAGGCCATTGCTGCAAGCTGGACTGCTTTTGGCTGCAGGCATTACCTTTTATCATTTGTGTGTCAGAAGCATCTCTCAAAAACTAAATATCAAAAATTTAAACATTGACAGTAGACAGCTGTTCCAAATTTGGAGAACATCAGCTTCTGTTGGGCAGTGGTTAACAGTTTATGAAAGCTTTTTCATACTGAAAGAATCCAGTTGGTGTTTTTTTGCAGGGTCTGATGATTTTTGTGGCCATTGCTTCCTCAAGCACAAACACTTTGTGTAATAGTGGTATCCTGTGAATGGCTCTTGAAGCTGCTCTCAGGAGCTACTAGCCTTGACTTTGAAAACAGAAATAGCTTTTTATCAGTGGATGCTCCCAGTCTGATATGGAATCACAAAAGCAAGTTTAGAAGTTATTCTTGGTTTTCCTGATAGTTCAAGTGTTCTTTCTGATACATCAGGACTTCAGGAATTCTGTATGACCAAAGCAGTATGCTGGACAAGTCAAAACCCTAATTGAGCCACTCTAGTCTCATAGATTGGTGTTCTCTCTGTTGAAATGTATTTTCTTGTTCTTGTACTCTTTCCTTAGCAGCAGGATATCTTTTTATTCTTCTGAAGGGATGAACATGTAACTCCTGGACACTGAGATATTGGCCAGAACTACTCTGCTTGAGGTACAGAGGAGCCAGCTCAGACACTCAGCAGATCCTTAAATATCAAGTTACCCACTACCTTTAAGTGGGTCAGGAAAGCATCACAATATAGTGGACTGAGACTAGGAATACTCCAATGATTACACTCCCTCTGGTTACAATTTATTCTATAAATCTAGTAATGAAATAATAAAAGGTACATTCTGACAACCTATGCAAATTGCCTCCAAAAGGCAGACTACAACACTTCACACATTAAATCTTCATCAAATTAACCTATAATGTATGTTTAGTAGCTCTGGGAAAAAAAATAAACTGATGAAATCTTTACAAACACATTCCCCTAAGAAAATTATTTTGAAACACTGAACTTTAATAAATAAAGAGATTCTTTTCTCCAACTCCCACCTACGAGGGTACCCATGCATTTTCATAAGATGGGCAAGCTCCCATTCGCTGCATTATGAGGTGTAAACTGTAATTACTCTTTCTTTTAAGGAACACTCTTGTCCATATTAAAAGGCTTTTCACAGATCTCTTCTACCTTTTCTTCCAAATGTTAAATACCAAATCCATTCACACTATGTTTAACCTTACAAGACCATGTTTCCTACAACCCTGATCCTTCTCAGCCTTGTTCTCCAGAGGACTCTCATTAGCATCTATCTTTCATGAAAGGTGATCCTCAGAAACAGACACTGTCAGTGGGGAAGCAACAGGAGAACCCAGACCACGCATGACTCTGGGAATGGTGCTCCATCAGCGGTCAGTCAGTCTACAGTATGATGGAGACTTATCACTGTGAGCCTGCTGATGGGCACAAGAGGTAAGAGGGTATGGGGGTTTTCTGGAGTCCACGCCCAGGTGTCTCTTCTTGCAAGGAGTTACAGTGTCGGAGAAAGCAGTTGATGGGTTACTCCTTCCATCCTATTCCCTCTGCTGTCATTTTTGGCTGTGATTGCCTGAACACACATGAACCCTCAGAGAGTGAATTTCCTGTAAGTGGAATTGAAATTGAATACTTTACTTAAAGCAATATAACAATTTCTAATTAAATTAATTTTAATTTTATATTTACTTTGTTCCTCTTGCTTCATAAATGTTCACTATCCAAGTGTGGAAAACTAAAGCTATGTCTGGAGAACAAGGGAATAAGAGGTTTCCATATATGCAAACTATGGAGTTTTACCAAGATTATTCTATGTTTACTCTTTCATATTTTGGTTCAAGGCAGCCAACACAACTATAGGTGTTACTGACAAAATTGGCTTGGTCCAATCCCCACTCTCTGTGCAGTGGGGCGAAAGCACCACTGTCCACTTTATGGCAGCCAGACCAGGATGAGAAGAATGGAGCATGCCAGAGGACATTTCTCTGGCTGATGTGCCCGGCATGAATTGTGCTGCATCTGCATTTCACTGCACTTTATGCAGGAAGAGTGAAGCAGCTTCAGCACTTCACTGCTCACTCAGCTGTGGCTGTGACAGGATTGGCTCCTGAGCCAATCATGCACGAGCTCCCTGCAGTAGCCCTGTTCGACAGTAATTCTGTTTTGGGAAGACTCTTGCAGAAAAAAAGGCTACAGAGAGAAGGGTGGCAGGAAAATTTCAAAGAGACTGTGAAGCCATGGAAGGGGTTTTCCGGTGAGGTATTAGAAGGCAGCGCCAGCAGCCAGGCAATGCCTGTACCAGGGCCAGCACAGCCTCATCCTGCTAGAAGAGGGGCCTAAAGAAAGCTCCAGAGAGCCTTCTTACAAAGGTAGGCACTGATAAGACAAGGGGCTATGGCTTTCCACTGACAGCAGGTAGCTTTAGATGAGATACAGGGAAGGAATTCTTGACTGTGAGGGTGCTGAGGCAGTGACAAAGGTTGCCACAAGCACTTGTGGTTATCCTGTCTCTCAGTGCTCAAGGACGGCTTCTAAGCAAAGCTCTGGACAACCTCATCTAGTGCAAGCTATCCCTCCCTCCCCATGGCAGGGGGTCACAGCTAGATGATCTCCAAGGTCCCTTCCAAACCAATCCATTCTATGGCTCCTTGATTCAATGTTGCCATTCCCCAAATGGCCCCCGAGCCACAGCCCGCAGTGCCCAGAACATGGAACCCACCCCTCTGTGACATCAGCCCCAGGGCCGAGGGCACCGTGGGCACCGCGGCTGCTGCAGGCACTGCGACTGCGGCTGTGCTGCTGCACGGAGCCCTCAGCGCCTGCAGCTGACACGTGCCTCTGGCAGCCATGAATTGGCTCGGCCTCCTCGCCCTGCTGGCCACGGCCGGGCTGGCTCACAGCGCATGGGACAACTGTGGGTAAGTGGCCCCAGGCCCTGGGAGGGAGCCGGGGCCACACTCGGGGCCTTCCCTGCAGGGGACCCACCTGTCCCCCATGCCAGGCCACAGCTTCCCACTAGCCATGGGGAAGCCTCAGGTCCTTGCCAGCAGCCAGGTGCTGGCACAGACAGACACACACCCCATGGGCTTCCCTGGCCTGCTGTGTGTGCAAGCCCTTGTGGCGAGGGCAGAGGGCTGAGCTTCACCTGAGCTGCAGCAGGCCATGGAGCAGCATGGAAATTACTTTCTCCTTGCAGAGGGACCTGCGGGCTCCGAGCCCCACCAGCTCACTACAACCCCATGAATTATTACTACGGCTACGGCAACATGGTTTATGACTACGGCATGACACGCGTCGTGGGTGGAACAGGTGCTCTGGTAGGATCCTGGCCCTGGATCGTCAGCATCCAGCATCCCTGGCTGCCAGGCCTCGGACATCTCTGTGGAGGGTCCCTCATCAACCCATATTGGGTCCTCACAGCAGCTCACTGCTTCGACAGATTTGAGTAAGGAGAAGCAGGGAACGGGGACATCCCCACCACACCAGCAGGTGCCCTGCCACCAGCACCACCTGCTACTCCCATCCCCTTTCCTCCCAGGCAGCCCAGCTGCCACACTGCTCAGGAGAAGCCTGGGCTCGTGCCACTGCTTCCTAGCAGCCTCCAGCTCGACATTTCCCCAGCCCAAGGCTTGTGAGGGCACTCACACCTGCCAGAGCATTGCTCCCTCTCTGCCTTGCCAAGCAGAGGTCTGGCAACTGCTGGGCTGCTGTGGCACATGGCTCTGCTCCCTCTCAGCCCTCTCTCCATTTGCCTTCCAGGAACATCAGCATGATCTATCTGCTGATTGGGGCCACCCAGTTGACTCAGCCGGGCCCTGGGGCACAAGTGCGCCATATCAAGAAGCTGCACATGCATGCGTACTACAGTCGTGCTGACATGAGCTACGACATTGCTGTGGTGGAATTGGATGAGCCTGTCCAGTGCAGCCCCTACATCCAGATGGCCTGTGTGCCCGATGCCACGCTGAAAGTGACAGAGCTGCGAAACTGCTGGGTGGCTGGCTGGGGTTACACTACTGCAAGAGGTCAGTTCCCAAGGGTGACTCCTGAGCCTGCTCAGCACACTGGGGAGACAGCTTGGGATTGACCGCGGCAGATGCCAAAGTCAGGCTGTGGGACATATGGCTCTGCAGAGGTGGGCCTGGCCCACTCCCCAAAGGCAGGCAGCAGGGACACAGTGCTCCAGTGCCTCAGCAGAGGCAAAAAGCCAAGCCCTAGGGAAGAGGGTCCCTCCCCAACAGTGGAGACCTGGGAAGAAGCTGCTGAGGATTCATTTCTTTCTCTGTTCACAGACGCGTCATTACCTGATATCCTGCAGGAGGCCAAGGTCCACCTCATCGATCTCCAGGTCTGCAACAGCAGCCATTGGTACGCAGGAGCCGTCCACCGCTACAACCTGTGTGCTGGTTACCCACAGGGCACCATCGACACCTGCCAGGTAGGAGCGTGCCACGAGCCACTCAGCCCCCAGCAGTGAGGGCAGCCTGGGCAGCAGCACCCAACACAGCCCAGCACCTGCTTTCCCAGGCCACTCAGTCGCTCTCCCAGCCCTGGCTCCACACTGATGGGGGGGCATCACGCACAATCCCCATCCACACCTGCTTGCCCACAGCCCCCCTAGTCCCAGAAAGCTCAGAAAGCTCAGCTAATGCTCTTGGCAGCCCAGAGGTCCAGGTGCCAAACATCCATCCTCTGCACCTCCCAGAGCCCTGTGCAGAGAGGAGAGAGCAGTACCTTACAGGACCCCAAGCCACTCACAGCCGGGTTTCTAAAGGCTCCAGCCCCTGAGCAGAGCCTTCTCCGCCCAGAATACAGCTCTGGTAAGGGCTGTGGGAGAGAAGGAGACAGCCCCAGTGCTGGCAGGGGCTACCAACACCACCTTAATCCTCTCTGCTCTGTTGCAGGGTGACAGTGGTGGTCCTCTCATGTGCCAAGACAACAACGCTGACTACTGGTGGCTTGTCGGAGTGACCAGCTGGGGAAAAGGCTGTGCCAGAGCAAGGCAGCCTGGAGTCTACAGCTCCACTCAGTTCTTCTATGACTGGATCGTGGCGCAGATGAATGTAAAAGCAGTTGAAAATGCTTCTTGAGCAGCAGGACAGGCAGGATTTAGGTTGGACTGCAGTGCACTGCTACTGTTTCCTGCTTGGGCAATGCCTGCTGATCCAAAGGTAGCCTCAGTGTCAAAAGCCTGCTCTATCCTGCCCTCATTCCTCTCCTCTGTGCACACAAACACTGCAGTTCACTTAGTTGTTTAAATAAAGTT
The DNA here is from genome assembly GCA_036630365.1 of Acanthiza pusilla. NCBI lineage: Eukaryota > Metazoa > Chordata > Aves > Passeriformes > Acanthizidae > Acanthiza > Acanthiza pusilla. The sequence goes on from JAXCHO010000017.1 coordinate 15,494,776, forward strand.
ACCTCTGTTCACAAAGAATCATCTTTTCAGTGCAATTCTGACTCCTGGGCAAGGCAAGGACTGCCATGCTCAGCACCTGCAGAAAGAGCCTGAGGGCAGACTCATCAGGCACAAAGGCACACAGTGGCTCCAAAGGGCTCCAAAGAGCCTGGTCAGAGAGGAGAGTGCTCTGATCCACAATGGGCTGCAGGAACCTGGCACATCAAGCCTAGCAATCTGAGGATAGGACAAAACAAGGCCTCGTGCAGACACCTTGCCAGCAATGCTCAAAGGCTCATGGGCTGGTGATTAGGGCCTGGTTATTGTGAGCCTGGGCTGATGGAACAGACCTGGGAAACTCCCAAGCATGACAAGGGATAGGACAAGGTGCAATGGATTTCCAGTGACAGAGGGTAGCCTTAGGTGATATATTGAGAAGAAATTCTTGACTGTGAAGGTGCTGAGGCAGTGGCATGGGTTGCCCAGAGCAGCTGTGGATGCCTGTTTTTCCCATAGGCAGGGTCAGTACAGAAGATGCGGAGACCAACTTAAGGCATAATTGTAATTCATTGTAATTCAAAACTGCAAAGAATTGCAAAAGCATGAGCTAAGCTATGCATCTAATCATTACTGTACAAGACTGCCTACAGTGAAGGAGACACATCATCGGTTACCCTAATACTTTATCATTATCCAGGAGTTCCCATCAGCTGGAGGAAGCAACTGGCACAGCAAAGGGCTTGAGAATCTCAGCCAGCAACTGGGAAGTCCTGCTGGTTCATCCAGCCACAGGCAGTGAGGCTTCTGACAGCACTGTGAGAGGGAACCATTTTTATACTGTTGAACGAACAAGCTACCATAGCTTCTAGTGCAGGAACATCTGGTTTCATTCTCCCATTGGGATACTGCCAAGGCCTGGGCGGGCTCATGGAGGAACCAAGGGAGTTCTCTTTCATTCTATTCCCCCAAACAAGGCCAGATGTGCTCTTGCTTGGTCCATAAGTATGGATAGGTAAATCCATGTTTCTCCAACAAGTGGATATAGGAAGCATTTCATTGGAAGGTCCATCTAGAGGCCAACTTTTGATCAAGGCTTGTTGACCCAGCCTCAGTCGGGTCCTGTTGAGGAGGACTTAGTACTTCAATGCCCCAACCCTCAAAGTGCTAAGGGACAACTTTTGAGCCAAGTATGGAGCAACCTTGTCTAGTGCAAGCTATCCCTCCCTCCCCATGGCAGGGGATCAGAGCTAGATGATCTCCAAGGTCCCTTCCAACCCAATCCATTCTATGGCTCCTTGATTCAATGTTGCCATTCCCCAAATGGCCCCCGAGCCACAGCCCGCAGTGCCCAGAACATGGAACCCACCCCTCTGTGACATCAGCCCCAGGGCCGAGGGCACCGTGGGCACTGCGGCTGCTGCAGGCACTGCAACTGCGGCTGTGCTGCTGCACGGAGCCCTCAGCGCCTGCAGCTGACACGTGCCTCTGGCAGCCATGAATTGGCTCGGCCTCCTCGCCCTGCTGGCCACGGCCGGGCTGGCTCACAGCGCATGGGACAACTGTGGGTAAGTGGCCCCAGGCCCTGGGAGGGAGCCGGGGCCACACTCGGGGCCTTCCCTGCAGGGGACCCGCCTGTCCCCCATGGCCAGGCCACAGCTTCCCACTAGCCATGGGGAAGCCTCAGGTCCTTGCCAGCAGCCAGGTGCTGGCACAGACAGACACACACCCCATGGGCTTCCCTGGCCTGCTGTGTGTGCAAGCCCTTGTGGCGAGGGCAGAGGGCTGAGCTTCACCTGAGCTGCAGCAGGCCATGGAGCAGCATGGAAATTACTTTCTCCTTGCAGAGGGACCTGCGGGCTCCGAGCCCCACCAGCTCACTACAACCCCATGAATTATTACTACGGCTACGGCAACATGGTTTATGACTACGGCATGACACGCGTCGTGGGTGGAACAGGTGCTCTGGTAGGATCCTGGCCCTGGATCGTCAGCATCCAGCATCCCTGGCTGCCAGGCCTCGGACATCTCTGTGGAGGGTCCCTCATCAACCCATATTGGGTCCTCACAGCAGCTCACTGCTTCGACAAATTTGAGTAAGGAGAAGCAGGGAACGGGGACATCCCCACCACACCAGCAGGTGCCCTGCCACCAGCACCACCTGCTACTCCCATCCCCTTTCCTCCCAGGCAGCCCAGCTGCCACACTGCTCAGGAGAAGCCTGGGCTCGTGCCACTGCTTCCTAGCAGCCTCCAGCTCGACATTCCCCCAGCCCAAGGCTTGTGAGGGCACTCACACCTGCCAGAGCATTGCTCCCTCTCTGCCTTGCCAAGCAGAGGTCTGGCAACTGCTGGGCTGCTGTGGCACATGGCTCTGCTCCCTCTCAGCCCTCTCTCCATCTGCCTTCCAGGAACATCAGCATGATCTATCTGCTGATTGGGGCCACCCAGTTGACTCAGCCGGGCCCTGGGGCACAAGTGCGCCATATCAAGAAGCTGCACATGCATGCGTACTACAGTCGTGCTGACATGAGCTACGACATTGCTGTGGTGGAATTGGATGAGCCTGTCCAGTGCAGCCCCTACATCCAGATGGCCTGTGTGCCCGATGCCACGCTGAAAGTGACAGAGCTGCGAAACTGCTGGGTGGCTGGCTGGGGTTACACTACTGCAAGAGGTCAGTTCCCAAGGGTGACTCCTGAGCCTGCTCAGCACACTGGGGAGACAGCTTGGGATTGACCATGGCAGATGCCAAAGTCAGGCTGTGGGACATATGGCTCTGCAGAGGTGGGCCTGGCCCACTCCCCAAAGGCAGGCAGCAGGGACACAGTGCTCCAGTGCCTCAGCAGAGGCAAAAAGCCAAGCCCTAGGGAAGAGGGTCCCTCCCCAACAGTGGAGACCTGGGAAGAAGCTGCTGAGGATTCATTTCTGTCTGTTCACAGACGCGTCATTACCTGATATCCTGCAGGAGGCCAAGGTCCACCTCATCGATCTCCAGGTCTGCAACAGCAGCCATTGGTACGCAGGAGCCGTCCACCGCTACAACCTGTGTGCTGGTTACCCACAGGGCACCATCGACACCTGCCAGGTAGGAGCGTGCCACGAGCCACTCAGCCCCCAGCAGTGAGGGCAGCCTGGGCAGCAGCACCCAACACAGCCCAGCACCTGCTTTGCCAGGCCACTCAGTCGCCCTCCCAGCCCTGGCTCCACACTGATGTGGGGGCATCACGCACAATCCCCATCCACACCTGCTTGCCCAAAGCCCCCCTAGTCCCAGAAAGCTCAGAAAGCTCAGCTAATGCTCTTGGCAGCCCAGAGGTCCAGGTGCCACACATCCATCCTCTGCACCTCCCAGAGCCCTGTGCAGAGAGGAGAGAGCAGTACCTTACAGGACCCCAAGCCACTCACAGCTAGGCTTCTGGAGGCTCCAGCCCCTGAGCAGAGCCTTCTCTGCCCACAATACAGCTCTGGTAAGGGCTGTGGGAGAGAAGGAGACAACCCCAGTGCTGGCAGGGGCCACCAACACCATCTTAATCCTCTCTGCTCTGCTGCAGGGTGACAGTGGTGGTCCTCTCATGTGCCAAGACAACAACGCTGACTACTGGTGGCTTGTCGGAGTGACCAGCTGGGGAAAAGGCTGTGCCAGAGCAAGGCAGCCTGGAGTCTACAGCTCCACTCAGTACTTCTATGACTGGATTGTGGCGCAGATGAATGTAAAAGCAGTTGAAAATGCTTCTTGAGCAGCAGGACAGGCAGGATTTAGGTTGGACTGTAGTGCACTGCTACTGTTTCCTGCTGGGGCAATGCCTGCTGATCCAAAGGCAGCCTCAGTGTCATAAGCCTGCTCTATCCTGCCCTCATTCCTCTCCTCTGTGCACACAAACACTGCAGTTCACTTAGTTGTTTAAATAAAGTTACCTCTGTTCACAAAGAATCATCTTTTCAGTGCAATTCTGACTCCTGGGCAAGGCAAGGACTGCCATGCTCAGCACCTGCAGAAAGAGCCTGAGGGCAGACTCATCAGGCACAAAGGCACACAGTGGCTCCAAAGGGCTCCAAAGAGCCTGGTCAGAGAGGAGAGTGCTCTGAGCCACCATGGGCTGCAGGGACCTGGCACATCAAGCCTAGCGATCTGAGGATAGGACAAAACAAGGCCTCGTGCAGACACCTTGCCAGCAATGCTCAAAGGCTCATGGGCTGGTGATTAGGGCCTGGTTATTGTGAGCCTGGGCTGATGGAAGAGAAATGGGAAACTCCCAAGCATGACAAGGGAAGCTCTTTGCTCCTCACAGGAGTGCCAGTGCCCTAAGGCAGAGCCACATTTCAGGGGCAGTAAGGGGGGATGGATGTGCCAGGTGGTGACACTTAATAGACACTCAAAGGAAGTGCTGGGGGCATTCTGGGGAGAGGAACATGGCAGGAACAGCAGGAGAGCACAGCAGGAAGGCCCTGGAAGGCCAAGGTGAGAGAGCCAACAGCAGCTGCAACACCAAGTCTGTTCACAGGCAGGGCCAACCTGGGAGCCAGGGGGCAAAGGTGCCTGGGCTTGGCTCCATATTTGGGAGGAGACAGGGGCAGAGAAAGGCAGGAGTCAAGGCAGATGAGAGGGCTGTATAAACCTGGCAAATGGACACAATGGGCAATCAAAGAGCCAGCTGCACAGACACAAACTGCTGCTGGGTGTGCTCCTTTGCCTGAGTGCTGCACATAATCACCACAGGATGGGAAACAAACTTCTTAACCCGACTCACTAATTAACAAATCATCTTCACACTGTACAAATTCTCCCCCTAATTTTATACCCTTTCAATCAAACCTCAATATTCGAAGCACTGGGGGAGGAAAGGAAAAAATGGTACAGGGTCCTGGAATGCCATGGGGAAGACTTGTCAAAGGCCGTTGCTATCATTTCCAAGTGAAGGCAAGCAAACGTTGACTTTCTTCATCTAATCCAGTGCTTCAAAATGCCTCGGGCTAGGTGTCACTCAGTCTGCTCCTGGATACTCTTCTTGACTTCCAGGCCAATGGAGTCCTGTCTCATGGTGGGTGGCACTCTTCCCTTTGTGTTAATCAACATGAACTGTGCTGAGAACAACCACCCCACATATGCATTGGTCCCTGTCACCCTGGCATAAACTTCTTCAAACCTTTCCTGAAGCCTGGGGCTGCTGGCTGGACAAAGACAGTGACTGCAAGAGTGGCACTCAAGGCTGGGGATGGCCATTACCCTGCCCAGTGAGCAGACCAGCTTAGAGCCACCCAATTGCCCTGGCACAACTTTATTGTTCCCTCTTGGCAAAATTCTGCTGCCCATAACAATTTCTCCCAGTCTCGCACAACCCCGGCCACAGGCATCCCCTCACCTAAACCAGGGATATTTCCCATCATGTCAAACACCACGAGGGACATGAAACCCTTTTTGCATGCCAAGAAGGGACTTGGACCCCTTCTGTGTGTGCCCAGGGATTCTCACACCCCTTGTGTGGTGCAAGGGACACAAGGCTTTCCCTGTGCCCATCTCCAAAAGCCTTTGAGCAGGGACTCGAGCATCCGAGCAGATATTCAAGCCACTCCACCTCGTGCCTTACAGGGTCCTCCACAACTCCTCTGTGGCCACCTTACACTGATCATGCTGTGCACCTGTTCTCCACCCTCTCCCAGTTTCACCAAATCTGCGCAAAATGCCATTGTAACACCCTAGAACATAGAAATGTTAGGGGGTACACTGAGGTTTCTTTACTCTGGGCCAATGCATGGGAGAAATACCTACCACATATTCTCAAGACGTCAAAATTATAGAAAAATTTACTGGTAAAATACAGAAAATCAAGAAGATTTGGCAAAAGATTCAATACAATTTCCAGTTCAACATAAAACACTTAGCATAGCCCATTTTACCTAGAAACCTTTAAACCCGTGCAATGTTATCTTACCCACAAGGTGCCACAAAAACAGAATTAAAAGGAGAGAATGACAGAAAAGACACAGAAAAGATACAGAAAAGCACATAGGTAGCTCTGGGTTTCAGCAAGAAGATGATAGGGTCAAGGGTCATGTGCTTCCCTCACTGGGGGTTTTAAGCCCCAGAGCCTCCATGTGCCCTGCCCCCAGGTGGGACTTCCAGTCACTTGGCCGCACAGGAGGTGGGTTAACACTGCCTCTGGTGTGTGATTGATTGCCAGCTCTGCCAGCCTGGGATTCAGGCTCAGGAGCTGGAGGGTATGGTGTGCGGAGCAGGGCACTGCCGTTCATACACAAGGCCTGAGCTGCCCCACCTGCCACCACACACACACACAGACACACACACACACAGAGGCATCACAAGCCTTCCAAAATGTCACGAGACATCAACCGTTTCCAGTCTCTGACAGCCACACCAACAGAGAGGCTCAAATCCACCCTTATAATTTACATAGAATCGGCACTCATAATTGTAACACTCCCCCTTTGGCTCCTTCCTGTTCCAAGGATCCCAGTTGAACTCACCTGCTACCAGCAGCCGGATATTTGGAGGAGGGAGGCTCCAGCAGCCTACCCTTGGGTCAATCTGGGCTGCCAAAGTGCTGAGGAAAATCCCCCATGTGACCATTCAGGAGACACAGGTGGTTCCAGTGAGCCAACAGGTGCCCCATTTGATTCCCTACACACACCACTCTCACCCACTCTGAGCAGGTATCCATACCTGTTCCATCCTGGGATTCTCCCAGCAGAGTCACAGATGTCTTATTCCATAAAGAGCCACTGGCTCCTGCTGCAGCTCTCAGTGTCCATTCCCCTGGCCGGTGCCACAGCTCCCTGTGCCCTCCCTTATGCAAAGGGTGGGCAGTTCACAGCCTCTGGTCCCAGGCTCCCACCAGCCAGAGCTCAATCTGCAGCTGACACTGCACACCCAGAACCCTGCCCCAAATGGATTCCTTAGCAGCTGCCTGGCCCAGGGCCTGCACAGCCTCATCCTGCTAGAAGAAGAGCCTAAAGAAAGCTCCAGAGAGCCTTCTTACAAGGGCAGGCACTGATAGGACAAAGGGCAATGGATTTCCAGTGACAGAGGGTAGCCTTAGGTGAGATATTGAGAAGAAATTCTTGACTGTGAAGGTGCTGAGGCAGTGGCATGGGTTGCCCAGAGCAGCTGTGGGTGCCTGTTTTTCCCATAGGCAGGGTCAGTACAGAAGACGCAGAGACCAATTTAAGGCATAATTGTAATTTACTGTAATTCAAAACTGCAAAGAATTACAAAAGTATAAGCAAGCAATGTATAAAATCATTTGCAAAACATTGCAAGAGGATAAAGTAAGGAATTCACATATTCATTACTACAGAAGATTGCCTAGCGTGATGAAGAGAAATCACCAGTTACCCTAATACTTTACAATCAACCAGGAGTGCCCATCAGCTGGAGGAAGCCACTGGCACAGCAAAGGACTGGAGAATCTCACCCAGCAACTGGGAAGTCCTGCTGGTTCATCCAGCCACAGGCAGTGAGGCTTCTGACAGCACTGTGAGAGGGTACCATTTTTATACTGTTGAAAAAACAAGATACCAAAACATCTAGTGCAGGAACATCTGGTTTAAGACTCCTACTAGGATGCTGCCAAGGCCTGGGCGGGCTCATGGAGGAACCAAGGGAGTTGTCTTTCATTCTATACCCCCAAACAAGGCCAGATGTGGCCTCATCTGGTCCATAAGTATGGATAGGTAAATCCATGTTTCTCCAACAAGTGGATATAGATAGCATTTCTTTGGAAGGTTTATTCAGTGGCCAATCTGGGCTAAAAGCCTATTGTTCAGGACAAGCCTGTTGATGACGACTTAGTACTTCAATGCCCCAACCCTCAAAGTGCTAAGGGACAACTTTTGAGCCAATCTCTGGATATTCTGGACAATAGGATATGGTGCAAGCTATCCCTCCCTCCCCATGGCAGGGGATCAGAGCTAGATGATCTCCAAGGTCCCTTCCAACCCAATCCATTCTATGGCTCCTTGATTCAATGTTGCCATTCCCCAAATGGCCCCCGAGCCACAGCCCGCAGTGCCCAGAACATGGAACCCACCCCTCTGTGACATCAGCCCCAGGGCCGAGGGCACCGTGGGCACCGCGGCTGCTGCAGGCACTGCTACTGCGGCTGTGCTGCTGCACGGAGCCCTCAGCGCCTGCAGCTGACACGTGCCTCTGGCAGCCATGAATTGGCTCGGCCTCCTCGCCCTGCTGGCCACGGCCGGGCTGGCTCACAGCGCATGGGACAACTGTGGGTAAGTGGCCCCAGGCCCTGGGAGGGAGCCGGGGCCACACTCGGGGCCTTCCCTGCAGGGGACCCGCCTGTCCCCCATGGCCAGGCCACAGCTTCCCACTAGCCATGGGGAAGCCTCAGGTCCTTGCCAGCAGCCAGGTGCTGGCACAGACAGACACACACCCCATGGGCTTCCCTGGCCTGCTGTGTGTGCAAGCCCTTGTGGCGAGGGCAGAGGGCTGAGCTTCACCTGAGCTGCAGCAGGCCATGGAGCAGCATGGAAATTACTTTCTCCTTGCAGAGGGACCTGTGGGCTCCGAGGTGTGGTGTCCGACTACTATGCCATGAATTACTACTATGGCAACGTGGCTTATGACTACGGCATGACACGCGTTGTGGGTGGAACAGGTGCCCTGCCTGGGGCCTGGCCCTGGATCGTCAGCATCCAGCATCCCTGGGCACCAGGCCTGGGACATTGGTGTGGAGGTTCCCTCATCAGCCCACAGTGGGTCCTCACAGCAGCTCACTGCTTCGACAAATTTGAGTAAGGAGAAGCCGGGAATGGGGGACATCCCCACCACACCAGCAGGTGCCCTGCCACCAGCACCACCTGCTACTCCCATCCCCTTTCCTCCCAGGCAGCCCAGCTGCCACACTGCTCAGGAGAAGCCTGGGCTCGTGCCACTGCTTCCTAGCAGCCTCCAGCTCGACATTCCCCCAGCCCAAGGCTTGTGAGGGCACTCACACCTGCCAGAGCATTGCTCCCTCTCTGCCTTGCCAAGCAGAGGTCTGGCAACTGCTGGGCTGCTGTGGCACATGGCTCTGCTCCCTCTCAGCCCTCTCTCCATCTGCCTTCCAGGAACATCAGCATGATCTATCTGCTGATTGGGGCCACCCAGTTGACTCAGCCGGGCCCTGGGGCACAAGTGCGCACTATCAAGCATCTGTACACGCACGCGTACTACAATCATGCTGACATGAGCTACGATATTGCTGTGGTGGAATTGAATGAGCCTGTCCAATGCAGCCCCTACATCCAGATGGCCTGTGTGCCTGATGCCACGCTGAGAGTGTCAGAGCTGCAAAACTGCTGGATTGCAGGTTGGGGTGCCACTACTGCAAGAGGTCAGTTCCCAAGGGTGAATATTGAGCCTGCTGGGGAGACAGCTTGGGATTGACCATGGCAGATGCCAAAGTCAGGCTGTGGGACATATGGCTCTGCAGAGGTGGGCCTGGCCCACTCCCCAGAGGCAGGCAGCAGGGACACAGTGCTCCAGTGCCTCAGCAGAGGCAAAAAGCCAAGCCCTAGGGAAGAGGGTCCCTCCCCAACAGTGGAGACCTGGGAAGAAGCTGCTGAGGATTCATTTCTTTCTCTGCTCACAGATGCAACATCACCTGATCGCCTGCAAGAGGCCGGGGTCCACCTCATCGATCTCCAGGTCTGCAACAGCAGCCATTGGTACGCAGGAGCCGTCCACCGCTACAACCTGTGTGCTGGTTACCCACAGGGCACCATCGACACCTGCCAGGTAGGAGCGTGCCACGAGCCACTCAGCCCCCAGCAGTGAGGGCAGCCCAGGCAGCAGCACCCAACACAGCCCAGCACCTGCTTTGCCAGGCCACTCAGTCGCCCTCCCAGCCCTGGCTCCACACTGATGTGGGGGCATCACGCACAATCCCCATCCACACCTGCTTGCCCAAAGCCCCCCTAGTCCCAGAAAACTCAGAAAGCTCAGCTAATGCTCTTGGCAGTTCAGAGGTCCAGGTGCCAAACATCCATCCTCTGCACATCCCAGAGCCCTGTGCAGAGAGGAGAGAGCAGTACCTTACAGGACCCCAAGCCACTCACAGCCAGGCTACTGGAGGCTCCAGCCCCTGAGCAGAGCCTTGCTCTGCCCACAATACAGCTCTGGCAGTGGCTGTGGGACAGAAGGAGACAGTCCCAGTGTTGGCAGGGGCCACCAACACCACCTTAATCCTCTCTGCTCTGCTGCAGGGTGACAGTGGTGGTCCTCTCATGTGCCAAGACAACAACGCTGACTTCTGGTGGGTCGTCGGAGTGACCAGCTGGGGAAGAGGCTGTGCCAGAGCAAGGCAGCCTGGAGTCTACACCTCCACTCAGTTCTTCTACAACTGGATCCTTGCGCAGATGGGCACCAAGACAGCTGGAAGGTCTTCTCCAGCATCACAAGCCTGGAATCATTTTATGAGAGCCCACCATCAGAAGTCATGGCCAAGACCCACCCATAAGCCATGGCCGGCACAACCCCCCGCTCATAAGCCATGGCCAACAGCAGCCCCCACTCATAAGCCATGGCCAACAGCAGCCCCCACTCATAAGCCATGGCCAACAGCAGCCCCCACTCATAAGCCATGGCCAACAGCAGCCCCCACTCATAAGCCATGGCCAACAGCAGCCCCCACTCATAAGCCATGGCCAACAGCAGCCCCCACGTATAAGCCATGGCCAACAGCAGCCCCCACGCATAAGCCATGGCCAACAGCAGCCCCCACACATAAGCCATGGTCGACAGTAGCCCCCACTCATAAGCCATGGCCAACACAACCCCCCACCCACAAGCCATGGTCGACAGTAGCCCCCACTCATAAGCCATGGCCAACACAACCCCCCACCCACAAGCCATGGCCAACAGCAGCCCCTACTCATAAGCCATGGCCAACACAACCTCCTACTCAAACGCCACTGCCAACAACAACACCATCGGGTGAGGTTAGCTCCTGCCCATTTCCAATCAACAAGCTGGTAGACTTCTTTACGGAGGTGAAAAAGCTCCTTCATGAGGTCCTTGGACAAAACTCAGCTTGAGCAGCAGGACAGGCAGGATCCAGGGCACACTGCAGTGCACTGCGACTGTTTCCTGCTGGGGCAATGCCTGCTGATCCAAAGGCAGCCTCAGTGTCAAAAGCCTGCTCTGTCCTGCCCACACTCCTCTCCTGTGTGCACACAAACACTGGAGCTAACGTAGTTGTTGAAATAAAATCACCTATGCTCAAAGTGAATCAGTTTTCAGTGCAATTCTGACTCCTGGGCAAGGCAAGGGCTGCCATGCTCAGCACCTGCAGAAAGAGCCTGAGGGCAGACTCATCAGGCACAAAGGGACACAGTGGATCCAAAGGGCTCCAAAGAGCTTGGTCAGGGAGAAGAGTCTCTGAGCCACCACGGAGTGGATGAACCTGGCACATAAAGCCTAGGAAGAGGATAAGAAAATATTTTTATAAAGCCTCCATTATTTGTTGAAAACTCCTAGCAGACATTATTGCATCACTGTACTCAAGATAAATTCCTCCCATATTAACTGTTTGTGGGATGAATGTTGCTTTTTTACAATACTGACACTGCTTCCTTATGCCATTTTCCCCTCTCCTCAGTAGCAAAATAGGCATTGTGCTTTGCAGCGCAGATATCAGTGCTAATACTTGTATTTTTTTATTCATCTGGTCCAATTTGCACATCTCACCCATGCCGAGGACGTGTTTTGTTCTCTAAAAATCCTAATAAAAGAGGAAAAGTTGGGGGAGGGAGTTGAAAATCCCACACACAGAGCACACCTTGAGTTGTGACATTCGTCAAGCGCAAGCAAACCCAAATTTCCATAGCTCATGGTCTTTCGGGGCTGAGGGAAGCCGAAGGCTGTCTCATAGCCTAGCTGGTTGCAGCCAGCCCGAGCACCACCCCTGGATCTTTATCTCTCACCCCACTCCCAGACAACCCTTCCCACCCAGTACCGGCGGGGCGGCCCTGGCTTCCTTTGAACAGACCCCAGCTCCGGCCTCCTCCATCCCTCGGGAATCGACCTCGGCTGCACTGTGCTGCCCCTCTGAGCCCCGGACAGCTCCTGCCGGAGCCGCCGGTTCCACTCGGCAGCGGCTCTGGGCCGAGCCCTTCCCTCCCTGTGGTACCAGAGGCGCTGGTCCCGCACCTCTGGTGACTCCTTGCCCGCCCGGCTCGGTGCTTCTCTCCACCCTGCCCACACAGGGATGGGACATCCACAGCTTCTCTGGGCAACTTGTTCCAGTGCTTCATCATTCTCACGATGAAGAATCTCTCCCTTATATCTACTCTGAATCTACGGTTTCCATTTAAAACCATTCCCCCTGGCCCTGTACATACAGAACCTACTAAGTCTAAACCAAGTAAATCAACGTTGTCACACCCTTGATCAATAGTCTGCCCAAACACACTGGCACTCCATGAAAGTCACCCTTTGCATTATGCCTAGCACCAAAACACAAAGCCACTGGAGAAAAAGGAAAAAAGAAAATTTTATTATGCCATGTATTATTCACGCATGGCATGAAAGCCACCTGTTCTCCATGTCAAGAAGTACCATTCTCCTGCCCCCATGCATTTAAAGCCCATGCCCATTCCCCACATTGCTGCGTGTAATGTGCCCAGTAAACACTTCCAGCCTTCCCATCCAAATCACTTACAGCTCGCACAAGTGTAATTCAATCTATGCTAATTCTTCAACTAATTCACTATTCTGCTCTCCAGCATTTTTACTCCAGCTGACATGAAAAGCAGGCATCCAGTCGTACACCAAGATGGCAGAACAGCTGAATGCTTAATGGCCTAAGTAGTTCAATTCACTTATAATTATTAAATCCTAGAAAGGTTTCTAAAGTGAGCTGTAGGCAGTTTCCCACCACACAAGCTAAATGTGAGACTAAGTGCTTTATTTTAGAATTAAAGAAAAACTTGCTAATGTTTGATTTTCTTCAAGGGAAATAGATGGTTTCAACAGACTCTAAAAATGCTTTGTTCAAAAATCTTATTAGTCATGCCTTACTCAGCTAACACTGAGCCCAAATTGAGTCTGTTCCCTGGACTTCTTCCAGCTACCCACATGGCTGCTCTGCCAAACTGCCCTGTCTTGAGCATGATATTTTCAAAAAGTTCTTCCAATACCCCAATCATCTGAGTGCAATGAAACCTTCAAAGGTTTCATTCTGATTATCATCTGTGCTCAGAAATGCATTGCAGCTTTTCATCCTTAACCTCGCAAAGAAACACTCTTGCTCAATGAGAATATTTACCAGGAATTTTAATATATATATATATATATATATATATATATATATAATTTTTTTTTTTTAATATATATATATATATGTGACATATAATGTGATACGAAGCTGATTTTTTGTACTTGGAACCAAAACTTTACCAGTGCTTCAATAATCCCCATATGAGTTCTACTTTATGGCAACCTTGGGAGTATTTGATGAGTACATTGTTGACATTTTAGAAAGCAGGGCAGAGTTTTGTGATTGCCAATTACAAGGTTACATTGCACCCCTAGTTCTGCCAGGGTATAACCTACAATTAAAAAAAAAACAAAACAAAACAAAAAACAAACAAACCAGTAACCCAAAAAAAACTCTCAACAACAAGAAAACCCTGTGGGTGATGTATTTTGAGGTGGTCTGTGGGTTCTTTGGGTCATTGGAGTCAACTGCCTGCCTAAGAGTACATTTGAGGCATATAACAGTGCTCCCCCGAAATCCATGGTCTGTCAGGTCTGATTGTTTACACCATCTACATAATTGCATAAATTGCTTTCACTTCCTGTTCACTTTATACAACTCAAAACAACCAAAGAACTGAGTCTGGGCATCATTAGCCCATATAACCTATTCCTTAGTGCAAACATGTCATTACATTAATTAACACATTAATGTTGATTACTTAGGGCTGCATATCACATTAGGGTAATTAATCCTAGAATGGTTTAGGTTCGGAGGAATCTTCAAGATCATCTCATTCCAACCCCTGACATGGGCAAGGACACCTTCCACTAGACTAGGCTGTTCAGAGCCCCATCTAACCTGGGCTTGAACACTTTCAGGGATGGGGCATCCACAACTTCTCTTGGAAACCTGTTCCACCCTCATACTAAAGAATTTTTTTCTAATATCTAATCCCAACCTATTCTCTTTCAGTTTGAAGCCACTCCCCCTTGTCCTGTTACTACATTGTCTTGTAAATAATCTCTCTCCATCCTTCTTGTAGGCTCCTTTCAGGTACTGGAAGGCCACTGAAATTTGCAAAAACAGATTGTATAGAAGTCAATTTTACAAATCTTCAGATAAGCAGGCAATGCATTGCAAACTTTATGGGTTTTCTATTTACCTGTTCAAGACAGGACATTAAGCTTTAATTTTCCTGAGTTTGAGTCCCAAACCCAAAACCAACTTGTGCAAAGGAATGCTGTAAGAATCTGTTACAGTCCCTTCTAGTAAAAGGTTGCTACTAAACTTGCAGATTTATTAATAGAACAACAATATGCAGCAAAACAATAAAGTCTCCACACATGACAGAGGAATTTCTACAAAACCAACAACATATTCCACCTGCAAGCCATGATCTACTTGGAGGAATTACTGCTAAATGCCCCTGGCCAGAGATGGAGGGAAGAGGTCAGCTGTTATCCTGCCTGACTGCAAGACACTGCTGCCTGTACTGTTGTTTTCTCTCTGTGATGTGGAATTACCCTTTATAGGATTTCTGTGAGCAGCTGAATTCAGCATAATTTCTTCAAAAATGGTTCCCATGAAGTACAGTTAAAACAGTCATATTTTAACTTCGTTTCCATTGCACCCTGGAAAAACCTACAGACTAGGAGAAGAAAAAATCCCAAATCTAAACAAAATATACTCTCTACAAAGACAAATGGGGAGCTCCATGAGCTCACCCAGTGGAACTGCACTCTTACCAGTGTGTTGAAGTCAGAACTTGATGGAATACTTTAGTGGTTCTTTGCAAAACAAATATTTTTCCACAAACACTTTTATCTAACGCAATAGTGGTTTCAGTAAGTGATCCAAACATCTATCCTGTGATTAATACCCACAAAGAGTCGATTCCATAGATTTCAGTGACTCCAAAATATTGTCAAGCTAATCACAAACATGCCAAACTCCTTTAGCTCAGACGTGATTTTAACCCAAACTTAAATGCCACAAGCTATTAACTTAGCATATGACATCAAGGGAAGTTACAGCTGTTGTCAGAGCTTCAAACATCTCTATTCTGAAGCATTTAATATGCAATGCATAAGAGTGGAATTCCTCATTCTACAAGGGCAGGACTGTTCCACTGTTACTTAAAATCATGTTATTCCTCTCTTTAAAATTTCAGGAAACACAAGACTCTGTAATGATACTAAGTCACGACACAGCGTCAAGCTGGTGTCAAGGTCTTTCTGACACCAAGTACACATTAATTTTCATCTGGAACTTACATTTTATGAATATAAAATAACATTTCTATGTTAGCCCTCAAATGAGACAGACACCCTCCAATACGAGAGCACAAGAACATATCTGAAGAATAAAAATATTTGTGGATTATACATGGAAGCTGCAATATAGTTCCAAGAATGGATTTCTTCTACCAAAGCTTCGTGGAGCAGCAGCATGGACAAGCATGATTCATGAATGGCACAACTTACCAGCACACACCTTCTGTGTAGCCACACACAAGGGAATGAAATTGCTGCTGTCTGCCTGACTGGTGCACAAACACCTCCTTCTCACACCTCAAATCTGAAAGCAGAGATGTTTGAAAATAAAAACATTTTAAATTCTCACTTGAATAGAGCTGTTAGTGATGTGTCTGTGTGGCCAGGCACTCAGCTGGGTTGAGGCAGGAATTTGCATTGGGTCAGGAACAGGGTGGGTTTTGTGGCTCACCTGGCAGAGCAGGCTCCACTGTTTGCTCAGGACACCCCAGAGAGTGGGAGACACAGAGCAGCCATGGGTAGGAGGAAGTGGGAAGGGGAGCACTGGAGTTAAACATAGGAGAGGTTGAAAGGAGATAGAAGACAAACCCAAAAGGAACCATATTTTGGTAACATAACTCCTATCCCCAGCCATCCCTTCTTCCAGTGAGCAGAGGGGCTGTGATCCAGGGGTGGCATAGGGTCACCTAGATGTTTATCCTAAAGCTATTAGATTTATCCCTACACAGGGGAGCACTTAGGCTTAAACTGTTGATCCTTCAGGAAAGCCTGGAGTGGTACCACACCAGGTCACACAGGGAGGAGCTCGATGCAGGGGCTGCCATGGCAAAGGTTTGTCGCGGTAACAGCAACAAGAAAATGTTCCATACAAATTATTTCATCAAGGCAGCTACAGATAACAGACACCTCAGAGCTCTATCAGACACTGTCTCTGCATGTCCATGTCACACATTCCATGCCCAGGCAAAGCTCACAGTGAGTTCAGTGTGCACCTTTGTGTTAGGGGGACCAGCAAGCTCGATGTTTTATGCCCTGCTCTTAGCAAGAGGTGCTATGAGTAATGACAGCAATGGGAGGCACCTGACGGTCCAGAAGCATGCAGTACCTGCAATGCTTGTTATAGCACAAATCCTGGCTTTGGGTCCTGGTTGGAAACTGTTCGAGTCTCTTGGAAATATTTTTGAAATCTCTTGAAAAATTAAAAATTTGTTTCCATAAAAAGACTTTATGCTTTCACCTTAAGGAAGAAATCACAATAGACTTTTCCCCCCTGATCATTCAGAAAGTACTTTATAAACAGTTTATCCTTTTTCTCTCCCAACACAACGATACCACATAAAAACTTATCATTTCAATGAAAAAAAAATCTAAATACATTTGTTTTAGAGAGTTTTGCAAAAGTTTCTGAATGAGCTTTTTGGCAACTTTTTCCACTTCTCATAACACCTACTTAAAATCTTATTTCAATTATAAAGTTTAAGAAAATATGGCTGTCTCTTTCATTGTTTGGGGATATTTTCCCTAATGTTGGCGACTTTTTATTTCATTCGTTCATTCCCCTTTTAGGCTTACCGCACTGCCAAGCAGCACCACCATTGATTTTCCAAGTGCCCACTAGAGGGATCATTTCCACAGAGCTCAGCTGCACAGCAGGCAAACCTTTCTATCAGCATCCCCATCTCTGTCAGTCAAACCACGACTCTGGAGCCCCCTGTGCCTTTGCGCTGTTGAGGGGTGGTTGTGATTCAGCAACAGCTCAGTTACCCAATGCCTATTCATTGCCTGGTTTATGAAAGGAAATTACTCAATTCAGTCCGTCAAGCTATTTTACATCTGCAATTAAAATTAACCTGAGTGAGACTGGTGCAAGCCAGCATTGAAGCACAGTTAAATGACGTGGGATAAATATATATATCTACAGCCCACTGAAATAAATGGAAGGCTTGAGCAAAAACTTAGTGAACAATAGTTATTCATCTTGTAAAATTCTCAGTCTCCTTCAAGAAGTGTAAAACACAAAAATTAGTCTCACAGTTGCACAAGGGGATAAAGCTTCTTCTTTTATTATTCTTCTCTTTTCTGGAGATCAAACTGCCCTTGGAGCACTCAGCTCTGCTTGTACAAACCTCAGTGCCACCAGCAGGAACTACATCATGGCAAGTCTCCTCTTGTTACAGGGGTTTATTAAGCCACCCACCTAATCAACTCGTGGGTGACTTCAGCTTTCGTTTGGGAGAAAAGAGGTTTCTAATGTTCCTAGCAGGGGACAAAACCAACTGAAAAAGAAGAAGCAAGCACATCACAGAATTATGGAATCATTTAGGTTGGAAAAGAACTTTAAGATCATCAAGTTCAAGTCTAAACCTAACACTGCCAGATCCACCACTAAATCTTGTCCTTAAGTGTTACATCTACATATCCTGCAGGCTAAGGAATCCTTCCCCCTTTACTGTGACTATCCAGCCTTGCAATGCTCACAGCTTATCCAAGCACACAATACCTCAAGCTGCTAGCAAAGCATGTGTAATCTCAAAACTACAACAACAAAAACTTTTTAAAAATGAGATCAATGAAAGAGACACAAGAGAAAAAAATTGAAGGCAGATAAAATGTCAACCCAAGCACAGGTTTCTTCTGTGAGGTGTGAAACACCAGGCACTTCAAAAAATCTGCTAGCAACTGCTATTTTTACTGATTTTTCAGGAGCTGTGCTCAGAAACTTTGGTGAAAAGCAGCTCTAAAATGAGACAAATAGACCAGTTGTGAGGGCTGAAACTGACCCTGGAGCAAATTATTGCCTGTTTGTCTGCACATGGAGAGGTTGATCTCATTCAGGGCACTGGGGAATGATACAAATGGGAGGCAGGAATGGGTCAAATTGATGTTGCCAGTGCCCCAGAGGTGACCTCTGGCCTAGGAAGACAAAAAGAGCCTGCTGACAGAGATAGCCCAGAGGCTGGTGCCTTCGCTCAAGGTGAGCACTCAGTGAGCCTTGTTTGCAAAAAAACTGTATGTGTCAAGGACATACAACCATTTATAGCATCCAGAGATTAAGGGAGTTCAGGGTATACAATCCATCTTTACATGCAAAGAGCAAATTCTCAAAGGGCTGTTAACCACCTCATAAGTGAACTCAAATCATAAGGTGAACCCAATGGCCACCAGGAAAGGCTGCTGGCAGAGAAGCAAACTCACTGCCACCAGATTGCTCCAATAACTTGCACAAATGGGCTCCAGGATCTGCGTCATGGATCCAAGTGGAGCTGCTGTGTAGGCAGAGGGTTTGTCATGACGTGCTATTTGGTAGAAAGCGTCTCGTTCTTCCTCTGCTTTATTGGTCTTTTTCAGCAAACAGTAATTTCTTTTTAACTTTAGAAAGCCTCTGACTTCTAGTTGCAAATCTCCACACCGCATCTCCCTGCTACAGTAAAGTAATTTTCCATCCTTTCTCCATTTATCTACACAAGTAAGGAATGCTTACTGCAAGAGAAACCACTTCCACTTGAAATTGGCCCTGATACTGCACTAAATAAATTTAACATAGGGAACTGTCCTGTAGTGGTAGAAAAAAGACCCTCCAGAGAAGACTCAGCAGCATTGGTTTGTCCTGCAATTAGAAAATGCATGTAACTTGCGTCCAGGACTTCCCACTCCTTGCAGGGAAAAGAGGTCATATTTTATGACTGGCCAGTAATATTTCAATCAGCTGTAAAGAAAATCAGATACGTCCGTTGCAGAGGAGAAAGTGCAATGGAAAATTCTTGTGTATTACAGTTATGAGAGTTACTGGGTTCAAACTGTTAATTATCCTGGGTGAACTTCTCTTTAGTTTCCATGTCACTCACTTTTATTGAAAATTTCCCAAACATTAAAATGTGGATACCTGCACCACAGGCATTGCTACGTTTGTGCCTGCTGCTGGCAGCACACAATGATAACAACAAGTAATCTGTTATTTTCTAGAGCAGAAAAGAAACAAGGACTGTCGTGCACGTTAGGGAAGAAATGGCTAAAAATTAATGTCAATACACTGCAAGAAAATACATATGAAGTACCTGTAATTAAATGAACTGGGTTTGGGGTGGTGGGTTTGTCTGGTTTATTTTTTAACTTACAATTGTATTTGGCTTTTGGAACAGACAGATTTTCTCCCAGCTCAGAGGTAGGCAGCCCAAAAGCAGAGGAATATTCAGAAATAACATTTTAAAAAGTTTTTGTAGGAAGGGTTACAGATTAAAGAAAATGAGATAGTCTTTAGCTAATATTTTTTATATATCTTCCTTAAATAATTCCCAGATTTTGAAATACTTTTTTTCTACTCAATCCTGCTTTCTAATACTTACACCTGTACTTTAAAGGGACAGGCAGTGCTCTCTTTTCTGACGTGACCAATGACAGGACCTGAGGGAATTGACTGAAGTTGTGTCAGCGGAGGTTTGGGTTGGATATTAAAAAAAGGTTCTTTACCCAGAGGGTGGCTGGGCACTGGAACAGGCTCTCCAGGGAAGTGGTCACAGCACAACCTGACAGAGTTCAGGAAGTGTTTGGACAAAGCTTGCAGGGCCTATCTTGTGCAGGCCCAGAAGCTGGATGAGGCTTGTGGGTCCCTTTCAACTCAAAATGCTCCATGATTCTGTGATTGTATGACTTGGAATATCTTACCACTTCTACCACGGAAAAGCTCTAAATTTCTCTGGAGGCTCTTCTTTCCAGTCTTCCCTGCACATAGATCTCAACTCCATCATCACTATGTCCCATCAGATATGTTTAATCTTTTGTTAAAAAATATCTTGGGCAGATTGTTAGTGTCCCAAGGTAGAGACTGAATAAAAACTTCCCACCTCCTCTGAAATTATAATACAGGAAACAGTGAGTGTAAAGTAAAATCTACAGCTACTAACAAGGATCATTAGCCTGCTGCAGTCAAATATAAAATAACTTTCCTAGGACTGTTTATATCTCCCAGATTTTAATCACACAAATGTACTTTGAAAATGTTTTAACTCCACACTCACCAGAGTTCAGTTGTATATGGGGAGATATCTAAAAAACACTGTTCCCCACAGCAAAGAGGAAATGTGTTTTCTCAGGTAATTCTCTTTGAGACTGAGATCTAATTTCAGAAAGACCACCTTGGCTGATCAGTTTATTATGGTTTTCAGACCTAAAATTTGTTGTGTTCATCTCAGGTACTTGCAGCAGTACTTTTGTTCCAGTAAGTACTCTTTTAATAACACCTGCTTTCCCTGCTTTCAGCATTGCTCACTAATAATCAGAATGGTTTATTAAATACATTAGTAAGTAATCTTGTAAACTTCTGCTTGCTAGGTACTGTTTATAATGCTGCAAATGAACTCCCTAAAGGATATTTTTTCTATGGGAGAAATTTCACTAACTAGGTTTTTAAATCATATTTTGGGGGAAAGGGAAGTTAAAATCAGTACTGTGCAGGGATCTTCCCATGCACACTTCTTTAAGCCTTGCTTCATACTTCACCTGAAGTCTGGCCCTAAGGTCACTGGTTTATTCATTCTAATTTCCCTGTATGAGGAATATTATGACACAATGGACCAGTCAGCCCAAAACAACCAGCACCAGTCTCTTCCCCTGTGCTGTTTCATCTGCTTTTATCTAACAGCGTCTTGAAACATTTGGGTTTATTACTTTGGGATTGTTTGTACTGAGCACACAGAAGTGCTGTTTTGGGAGGGGGTCTTAGCACACATTAACCTGAACAAATTGAACAAATGCATCCTCTGCAATATTGACTTAAACGAAAGGATGAGTCAGGAGTCCAGCAAGAGGTCCCTGCCACATCCAAAAAACCATAAAGCTGCCTCCAGGTCCCTGAGACAGCAACGTGTAACTCCCTGTAAGAACCTCAATGAACTTGGTTCTTCAACAGGCTGAATTCAGCCAGTGCTAGCAAACACCTGACTCTGCCTCTGTGCTGAGTACTGCAGATGGCAATGTGACACAGGCGAGAGTCCGGCTGGCAGCACCTCGAATAAAGAGATGAAAATGGAGAGCAAGGAAGAAATACTATGAGGCCATGTCTCTCCTGGCAGAGGGACAGCAGCTAGCAAGGTTCCAGGAACCTCACAACCTGCTCCATGCTGCAGCTCCTCCTGGCACTGCTGGAGGAACAGCAGGGGTATCAACAGTGCAGCATTGCCAGTCTCACTCTGTGTGGAGTTTGTGTAGAAGAGCAGAGAACCAACAAGAGGCAATGACAAAAGAAAATGCTGGTTTTAAGCAAGTGAGGGATACTTTTGTTTGCAAAACAGTGGAGGTTTAAAAATATAGATTTTCCTGAAGCCACTCTTATTGCTGCTTTACAGAATATCACTCTTTCTTCTGGCTCAGGAAGGCATGAATCAGTATCGAAATGGAGCTTCCCTGGCAGCATGATTCATCTCACCTTTGACCACCTCTTTCTGTCTCTTCTATGAATCATTATTACAAATTGTTACTGACCCAAGAACGAACCCTTTGTTGATACCAAAATTCCACGAGTCATCAGAAACTGTAGCTTTGACCATGATCCAGTGCCTAGTAAGATCAGTAGGATTTTAAATCTATTGCACTTCAGATTAGACTTGTTACTGAGAATTCAAGATGCCATGGCACAGACCCTACCTTGATTTATTCTGAACCAGGACTAATTCCTTTTACAACATCAATGTGAAGCCAGTGCAAGTGAAAGATTAAAGTCAGTACAATATTTATCGGGCTTGCATCTCTGGTTTGTGTCAAGGCAAAGAGAGCAACACTTAGAGCCAGGCTCTTACATAATGGCTCTGGAGATTATGCTGATCTTCATGTCTAAAGGTGAAGTTTGACTCAGCCCTCTCTCTTCCCACCATTTAGTATGAATTCCCATATTATTTCCCTGTTTTACTGACATCTCACCTTCCCCTGGGGGAATTGGGCATAGATGGGGACAAGAGATAACTCACCCTCCATTCCTCAGAATTAAACCCAAAGTCTAAGCAGACTGCTTTTGATGTCCCTCAAGCGAGCACTGAACTGGACCTTGCTTAGTTGCATCAGGGCCAGACAGATACACATGCAACCAAAATCTTCATTAAGATAACAGCAATATTATAACTCATTCTGATTTTTCCTGTTGAATAAAACCTGAAGTGATTTGGTTTACATTAAATTATCCTATTTCATGTTGAGATGCAAATGTCCGACTGTCTGTAGGGGAGGGCAGCTCACCAGGCTCCTGCTCTTTAAGGACCATGTAAGACATGCCAGGGAATTACCATGTAAATGTGTGATTCTCTTACTACTGAACAACTTCTGATCCCTGGGTGACATAGAAGATGTGCATGCTTTTAGGAAGCAGGCTAAGTAGCTCATTACTTGCTCATTAAGAAACCCACATAGTTTAAAATAAATGCCTAAGTTGTTCTGTGTACTGTTTACAGGAAGGAGATTTCTGGCTGCACAGTGTGGTAAGCAGATAAGGAACAAAGGAACAGCTTCAGGCAGATAGTAAAATTCCTGATAGTACAGACCTCTGCTCCCAGACAACTCCAATACAGCACAATTTCCATAAAAGTAAAGGTCACTACTTTTCATTTAGAACTTCATTAAATATTTCTTGGAAAGCACTAATTGAATTTTATTGCCAGCCTAAGACCTACAAAAGGATATCACCCCTTGACCAAGGACCAAATAACTTCTTTTCTGAATCCACAGGTGAAGCACAAAGCTTGACATAGGCACCAGGACTGGGAGCCAGTCTGAGCATTCCTTTCAGAGCTGTAGACTCATTAACTTCTCAGCCTCTTTACTAAGCCTAAGCTGTTTATAGAACCACTGAAATCAATGAGTCTACTGATTAAAACAGAATTTCCGTAAATCCTGATGTACTAACTTGTAACCAGTCTCAGCATCGTTAAACCTGAAGTCAAGACAAGGCAACCAAGAAACAACAGTAACACATGCTGCTGTCACTTCATTCACCATAGTTAGCTTGGCTAATCACACCAAACACCACTAAAAGCAAAAAATTCTCAAATCAACCAAAAGTTTGAGAATTTGGTCTACATTTTAAACTCTTCAGGTTCAGAAACGCCACCCATTTCATGTTTCTAGTGCATTTGGCAAAACAGGGCTCTGACCTTCATTCTTAGGTGCTCTCCTAATAAGGAGCAATTAGTAATATTTAGAGCAATAAACTACAGTATAGATTAATATTTTGAAACATTTACCCCTTAGTATGTAGTCAAACAAGACTTCAGAAGGTTCCTTTACAATGCCCAGCTGGACAAACAATACTTGGCCTTATTAACATAGCCTTATCACCAAAAGCCCAAAGGAGAGGGGGGGTTAAAAAGAAAAGGATTGAGAGAACAGAGCCATTGGTTCAGTCAGGAGAAACAAACAGCTGTGATGGGTACCACAGTGGAAGTTCATGAGGTTCAGTCCCACAGGTCTTGCAGTTCTCATGATCTCAGTGAAGGTGGAATCACCAGTCCTTCAAATCAGCTGAACTTCATTTTTAATTAACCACCAATATTTCAAATCAGCTGAACTTGATTTTTAACTAATCTGATTAAAAGGTTAAGTGCCTGGCATCTTTGCTCAAGACCTGTTAGATTTCTTTTCTTTAAATGTATAATGGCAGTCAAATTAGTCAGAATTGTTTAATCATTCATACAAGAAAAGTTGCCTATCTCAAGAGAAGTACCCTTGTAATCAGTTTGTAAATACAGTTGTATTAATCTGGTGTAGGATAACAGGTTCAAAGCTGTAAACTCTGGAAATCTTTTACCATATGAAAGGTTATTATAGGCATTAACTCATAATGTCTGCTTGTTATCATGACTGCCAGTTCCCCAGGGGTCAGGAGGTTTACACTAAAGCACATAGTGCTGAGTAAAGAGCACGTATAAACCTCTATTGTCACTGAACCCAAAACACCCTCTTTTCTTCCCCACCCCTAACAATAAATCAACAACAAGAGACACATGCAAGTGCATTCTTCTCGACCTTATGATCACCCCAAGTGCTCTAAAATGCTCTCAGTGTCTTGAGAAAAATCATGTTGTAGAAGATGTCCTGGGTTTTTCTGAGCACTCCTGTTGGGAGGCAGATGGACCAAAGTTGCAAAGGTAGGAATGGGATAAGCACGGGTCAGCCTCTTGGCAGACCTAGCTGGCTGCAGTCTAGCCAGCCTGGTCTCAAATAAGGCAAAAACCAGATTTTAAAAAGAGATGGTTTGTCAGTGCTGTGGATGAACAGGACCTCAAGGATAATCTTGAGGTTATCTGTGGTGTTTGCCAAAGGGAGAATGCTCAGCAGCTGGAGGGAGCTTTGTCTTGGAGTTGCCATGTGACCCTGAAGGAGGACTGTAGAAAACAAAGCCAAACACTTCCCATACCCCTGATTTTGCGTGGCTTCCCACTAAAACTCTGAGGGTTCATAAGTATTTTCTTAAGCAATAATATTGCAGAATATATTTGTATTAATCTTCTTCTCTAAGTTGCTTGAAACTGGTCACCACAGCTTTCCTTTCATGTTGGTGGTAGTAGTAGTAGTGTTAAATAAACTTCATCTTGGTCACAGTAACTAAGCTGAATTTGACATCTTCAAACTTTCTAACCTCTAACATACCATTTGACAGTTTTCAATAAAAAAGAGAAAATTCACCAGCAGTGTATATTCAACATCCAGGTCTAGATATAAAATTGAGCATCAGTTCTGTAAAGAGCAAGTTGGTTTTCAAGCTGGCTGCAATTTCAAGCCCTAGACCTGGACACATTGAATGCCTCCCTTTCTGAATTTTTGCAGAAGGTCTCCAAGCAGAAAGACAGCAAGTGCACGTTGGCCAGCAGCATGCTGGGGAGGGAGAGATTGGCAGCCCTGAACAGATGGGCAAGGAAGAAAGGAGATTAGGGGGCCCCTGGATGACAAGGGAGAAAGCATCTGAGAAGAGCAAGCAGAAGGAAAATAATCAAAGGGTTTGGAGAGGCCAAAGTTTGGAGTTCCCAGATAGAGGCAGGGTGGAGCAGGACCCGGCATTCTTGTGGAGGGGTGATAAGAGCTGATCAGATTGTGGCTGTTGCCAGCCAAAAAACATATTGTAATAGTAACTACCCCCTGAACAAAGCATTAGGAGGACTTTTCCAAGGGGACTGGCTCTATTTGGCCAGCCATCCCCTCTTCTTTTCTCCTTGTGCACATCTAGCTAGCTTTTAAAGACCGTCTTTGTGCTCCTCTCTACCCAGATCAACCACAGCAGGGAGAAGCAGTGTGAACCCCAGGACAATGAAAGTCCACTTATTATGCCTCTGCCCTTGACACAGCTTCAATACCTAGCAGAAAACTGCCTCACACAGCTGGGATCCACACAGCAGTGCTCAATAATGGTACAGAAGATGACCAAATACACACAAAACCCTGATGCTGGATGCTGGCAGTTTCTGCCAGGCAGATACACAGGTAGTTAAAGGGCAGCTGTGAAATCCTGACACACTGAATTGGTCTAGCTTCAAAGTGATAAGCAGGAAGGAGACACCAGAGAGAAGATATCGGGACAATCAGTAAACTGTATTTGTATGACACAGTGACTAAAGCAAAAATTTGCATTTGCTTACACATGGTAATAAATATGGCCATAGATGGTCAGTATCATATGTGTGTATGAATGCAAAAATAAATACATGCACATATGTGAATGTGCCCTAAATGTGAGACATTTCTCCACTTGCTCAGACCCACTGCTGCTGGCACTTGCTGTGGAAACAACCTCCATCCTACATGAGATTCCATCCACCTCTTTCTTACAGATCCTTGTCCCAAAGCCACATTTGCCCAGAACGTTTTTTTGCTTTGTGTGTGTCCCATACAAAGAAGGTTACCCTGACCCACGCAGCACGGGCATGGGGCTGGACAGAGATGCTGGATTCAAAGAAGGCACAGGCACGCTGCCGAACTCTTTGGCCAAGTGAACAACTGCTTTGAAAGAGCTCTGTGAGCCAGGCTCCTCTTTGTTCCCCTCAGCCTCCCATTGCTGCTGCCTCACATGATTATTCTTTGGCCAGGACACAAAGTGCTTAGAGAGAGAGTGTTTGTCTTTCAGAAGGAAACTTAAGTGTTAGTTGGGGGTTGCAAATATAAAATAATTTGCAGAAGCCTCTGACTTCTGCCAGAAAAAATATATACATGCATGTACAGGAACCAGGAGGAGGTGGGGGTGATTGTCTTGCTGCCTCACAGTCCCTGGAGATCCCCACTGTAGCCAGAAAAATTAATTTTCATCCCCTTAAGGTGACAGCTGAGTCACTGTGTGACCCCTCCTTGCTGTGCTGGCAGCCCAGTTCCCTGCCACGTGGAGAAGAGCAGAGCACAGGGACAGATTTTCAGCTGGTGAAAATAGCCAGGACTTCCTTCCAGCCAACACACTTCCGCTTGCTTCCACCAGCAGAGCATTTGCTCCTGCACTCCTGCCTGCATCAGGAGCCAAACCCCTTCCTTCTTGGGCTGGCAGAGAAGCACAAGGACATTGATGCTCAGTCTGCCAAAGGCAGGCTTTGGGAATAGCCTTCATGTCAGCCCAACCACTAACCTGAAATATCAGTTCCCTTCTTCAAGAAGCAATACCCTCCCTTAAAACCAGAAGGAAGCATAATCCGTTTCATCATTTGTAGAATTTCATGTCTCTTAGCAGAACTACACCTTGGGATCTCTGCTTTTGCTTTTTCCTTTCTTTTCACACACACACACTGTGCCAGTGTATTAGCATAAAAGTTGGGCCAGTGTTACTTTTAGGGGTGGATGGACTTGCTGTCACTGTGAGTGTAAGGATCTGGCTGGTTAAAACCAGATTTCATATTTCAGATACTAAAGGTCAGAGGCAAATAGGAGTTACTGCAAACAAATGAGAAAACTATGTCTGGAAACAATGGGAATCAAGGGAAATTGTAAAAAAGCCTCAACACATTTTCAAGTAAGTTCCTTCCTTTCAAGTAAAGAGCATCAGAAGTAGGAGGCAGGAAGATGCCTGCACCACTGCCCACTTCTAGATGGCCTCAGAAACCACGCTGGAAAGCACAGCTGGCACTCGGAGAACAGGATTTGTGGGGGCCACCAAGGGAGCTGCACAGGACCCCACTCTTCCCTCTCTGAAAGCCTCAGCAAATCCTTCCCATCAACAGTTGCTTCTCCCAGGGGATGCTCAATGTGCCTTTGCCGCAGCACAGGCACAGATGTGTGGAGCAGATGATCCACCACAGGTCTCCTCCTCCAGAGCTGGCATGGCTGTGGGGCAGAAGCAGGACCCTCCGCCTCCTCAGTCAGGGCTGGGGAGCAGCTCCTCTGAGCACCACGCAAAGGTCACGGGGGCCGTGATTGTCTCCCTCTGTTGAGTTACCAAGCTACACCCAGTCAATATAGGGCTCACCAAACACCCACTTACACTCTTAGAAATTACACACCAGAGACATTCATGAGTACAAAGGTATTCCCCAGACAGCAGTGTTACCAAAATCATTTGGTAACATTCATTGTTACCAAATTCATTTGGTAACATTCATTGGTTACACTTCATTGTTTGAAGTGTGCACCAGCCTGCACGAAGAGCTGCAGGTGCTGTGCTGCTGGTGGGTGTTTTGTCACAGTGTAGACACTGCACACTGTTGCCCACTTAAAGCTCAGCCACAAGAAAACATTTTCTGTGACCAATTTGGGCAGAGGAAACTGGGGTATGCAGAAAGGTTGCCATCCCTACTTCTTATGGAAACTCTAAAACAAAACAGCCAATTAAAGCAAGTGCTGCTCTGCAAAATGTCAAGGCATTCACTGTGCTGATTTCCCACTGCCTGTTGTGTTTCCTGGTTTACAACTTGGGGGATAGGCTCATCCACATCAGATGTTTTTTAGAAGATTGATTTTTAGGGTCTTTACTAAAAAAAGGTTTGCTTTCTACCTCTTGAATCATGCAATCCTTTACTTGCAAAATTTTCTGTACTCTAGGCAGAGGACCAACTGTGTCACGTCAATGACTTGTATAACGTCACCACTGGGTTATTTCCCCACACGTACCCTGAAGTCTCTTACCATAGTTTTGGTTCCACCTCCTCACCACAGGATGCTCAGCAATATATGGTTAAATACACACAGGGGTGAACACTGAAATAATAAAAAAAAAAAGAATGTACTAGGACCAGAAGCAGGTAAAGCAAAGTGCAGCACCATATCGAACGTGCCACTGGCCTCGCGCCTTCCATTTCCAGAGCCATGCAAGCAGCTGGGATGATAGCGTTATCTGCTGACTGCACTGCTGATCAGGGCAGCCTCTCCCCTCACTGATGCAGAGTAAAAACAGGAAACCTTTCCACCCCAGAGCCTAAGAAACCACCACCAGCTTTGTCTCCTTTTCTACCTGCAGGTTCTTCTACCTTGCAAAACGGAGCGGAGGCTTGGGGACCAAGGTCCTCATCAATATTGTCAAATTAAACCACAACTGGGAATGAACAATGATCATCTGTATTAGTAAGGGCTGTGTTCAAGCATTTCACAGCCCATGGCAATTGCTGCTCTCCCTGCTGCTCCTGGCCACAGTCCAGAGTCAAGGACCTAATCTGAGCAGGTCATCAGAGCCACCCTCTCCTGAAGTGATCAGTAACTCCCTAGCACGGATGCAAGCTTTTGTGTGCCGCTGCTCTCTGTGCCTGGGAATGTCCCCAGGTATAATTAATTGATTAATACACAAGTAGTTGATAACAAGTCAGGGTTGTTCAAATGCCTGCTATCGCTATTGACCAGCATATGTGCTTCTTTCATCATGCAGACAATGTCACTTCAGCAGAGACAAGTTCAACCACAAACCTCCCGTGGCTCTCTAAAGAGCTGATGGGAAGCGCTGCCATTATGCTTTTCCAGCTACCATTTTATAGCAAAATAACTTTCTGCCTGTAAAATATGACTAGGACTCAACAATAAATTCCATATTTGAATCAGAGGGCAAAGCTTATGTTCTTGAAGAGAGAGAGGCTTACTCATCACTGATGAATACCTCATTAACTTCAGCTGGCGCTGAAGTCAATGATGACAATGATGTCATTGCACATCTCCTACTTAGTTTTGCTGAACCTCCACCTTATCCTAACTGGAAGATTCACTAACTTCACCCCGAATATATTCTAAATTTTCCAGGGAATTTAATGGACCCTTCATCCCCCATTTGTGATCACTGCTATTTCCTCACTTCTTACTACAGCTTTGGGTCAGAGCAAAATCTCCACCGCATCGGAAAGCACTTGCCCTCAGCAGATAGACATGCACCCATTTGTGGGGAATCCATAGCAGCCATCTAAAATATTTGTCCAGAAGGGCATGGGTTTAAAACCACACATTTGGAAACACAACAAACAAATATATATTACAACTTGAATACATAAACATTTTGCATAAATTAATATTGAACGCATAAGGAGCTATACAGATTGCGGATTTTTTTTTTAGAAGCTGTTTTTGAAAACACAGCCTTTCACATCCGGTCCAAACTTGTCCTATTTCTGTGGCTTCTTGGAGAGTAGAAAAGTGCCAAAGCAGTAGCAGCCCTCAAAGGTGAATAATAGCTTCTGCTTCAGAAGGATCCATATACAAAATAAGGGCCTCTGTGTAGAGAAGTCCTAGAATTTCAAGTACCTCCATTAGTGCAGCAGGGAAACTGTTCCTTAGACGTGAGGATTAAAACCACACACTCCAAATCTATCAGCCCTTGTTCTTCTTGTCCTAAAACAGTGTTTTTTCAATGTTTATCGATCAGAGCATGATCTCATATCTTCGTAAAATAATCCCAAGGTCACTTGGGCAGCATTGCTGCAGTTATTTTCACCTATAACCAATAATGGTTAGGTTAAATCCTCAACATTTATTTTCAGTTCATAACTTTTTTCCCCTCTTTAACATATTTTCCATAAGGAAACAGGAGACCTGGCTACACTGGACAAAGAGAAGGCTGACGTTCTCAATGAAATCTATGTCTGTCTCACCTCTGTGCCAAGACAGATCATGGAGCAGATTCTCCTAGAAACTGCTAAAGCACATGTTCTGGTGAGACTCCACCTGCAGTGCTGCATCCAGCTCTGGCAACCCCAACATGAGGACATGGAGCTGTTGGAGCAAGCCCAGAGGAGGCCACAAAGTTGGAAGGAGGAACGGAGCTCATCCCTTATGAAGCCAGGCTGGGAATGTTGGAGGTGCTCAGCCTGGAAAAGGCTGTGGAGAGACCTCATAGCAACCTTCCAGTATCTGAAGGGGGACTACAGGGAGGCCCAGGAGGGACTCTTCCTTAACTACTTCAGTGATGGGACAAGGAATAGCAGGTACAATAGGTTAGCTATTAGGAAGAAATTCTTGACTGTGAGGCTGATTAGAACTGGTTTCCCAGGGAGGATGTGGATGCCCCAACCTTGGCAGCTCAAGGCTGGATTGGTTAAGGCTTTGAGCAACCTGGTCTAGTGGGAGGTAGCCCTGCACATGACAGGGCAGGTGGGACAAAGCAATGTTTAAGGTCCATTCCAACCCCTTAACATTCCATAAATCTGTGTATAATTCTAATTCTGTCAGGAATTCCTTTAAAAATTTTTCAGTTCTATCTTCCAAATCACTAGTCATCCAGCAGCTACAAGCTCAGGAACGTCAACCACGCACACAAACACGGGCAATATATTGGCCAAACCCGAACTGAATTTCTTATGGACCATTTATGTAACATTTGCCACTCGGACAGACTCAAAGGATTTTAAAAGAAAAGCCAAGTACAGTGGCAACTTCCTCCTTATTGATTATTATTAGCAGCAAAAGAAATAGGTACATGAACAGCTGGAGAATTTGACACAACAGGGTAGGAATGAGTGGCCAATACTTGATAGTAATGCTAAGAACAGAGAAACACATGAGGACACCTCCATGACTGCTGTTCCAAAAACAGCACCTAAACTTGTAGTATTAGACTTGCCCATTTCTAACATGCACATTCAGGTCATGAAACCCAGGAGTGAGAATCATCATATACACTTTCGACTTTCTCCATGTAGCAAAATGCAAGGCCACTTGCAGAAGAAAAGCTTTTGAGTGTTGATCTCCTTTTTTTCTAAATACATACAAAATTTGCAACATTAACAAGCTAACAGGATGAGAACAAACCTCATGCATGCAAAGGTCTTCAAATTCTCCACACAAGCTCCCTATTGCTAGCACACATCAAGCTCAGGGCAAAGACTTATTTAAAAATACACTTTATTTACAAGACATTCAAACTTCATTTTGATAAAAATATAGCTGTACATAAAACCTTAAGTCATTTCTCACTACTGGTTAATAAAACCAGTGAGATTCAGCAATCACGAAAATTACGTTTTGGCACATCAAATCACACAAGGAACAGAAAAACCAGAG
Organism: Acanthiza pusilla; assembly: GCA_036630365.1. Classification (NCBI taxonomy): domain Eukaryota; kingdom Metazoa; phylum Chordata; class Aves; order Passeriformes; family Acanthizidae; genus Acanthiza; species Acanthiza pusilla. Next base: position 15,526,663 of record JAXCHO010000017.1, read on the forward strand.
GAAACTTTAAAGCAACACAGCTCCATAAATGTAACAACCCTGTACAGTGACATCCTCCCATCAAGGTATCACTGTTCAAATAAAGTATTTAACATAGAAAGTGCTTCTACTGTACAGCAGAGTAAGTAGTAGAATTTATAGGAATGTTCATAGCTTTTGAATTATCTTTTACCTTTTCCCCCAAGACGTTAATGAATCACCAGTGAACCCTCCTGATTTCATTATACCTTCCGAGGTTTAAAAATCAACCTTTTTTAAAAGGTTGATTCAGGTAGAGTGTTTATAAAGAACTGAAGTATACATAAACACATGTGTTCATATCTCAAGATGACTACTTAGATAACACTTCTGCAGAGACCACAGGACACAAAATAGTCCTTGGAGTAGCTCACATCAAGCCACTTATAGAACTTGGGTAGTGAACATCACTTTGGGAAAAATTCAGGTGCTGGTATTTTCCCTTCGAAGTTCAAAATAGAAGGGAATATTCAGAACAGTAAGCATTATAATCAAGAATGGGAGAGGCAAGTAATAGGAAAAACCATAGGTCAAAAAGTGGTTTGCAGTTGTAAGGTGTGTCACATAGCAAAACCAGAAAGTGAGTGTTTGTTAATAGAATGGAGTGCAAAACTGAAACCAGTGAGTAAAAAGGTATTTCTGAACTGTATTATTGGTACATCACCATGACCAGGCTATCAAAACCATCCTGCTTTAATTGAAGAGACAAAAAGAAACAGTAAGAGCAAAAAAACACACTTGCACTATGAGTCAAAGTAGGGTAAAGAAGACAAGAAAAAGGAAGTCAACTAAAAGCTGGTAAAACAAAGGCAATACTCCTGAAAATAGTAGCAGTTTTCTTTATAATGAAGAGTAAAGGCAAGACCTGCATTTAGAGAGTTACAGAAGAAGAAAAATTAAAAATCAAATTGGCACTTTTGGCACATATGAAAACATGAAAAAGAATTTATTCCCTTTAAGAAAAGGCACATGACCGATGAAGGCCAGTAAATTGCTTTTGTTTTCAATGTCATGTCAACTTATCCCAGGTTTCACTTTTGCTCCAGAACAATCTGGCAAGCCTAGCAAAGGTTTCATCATCATCCAGCTAGGTCACATGTATGACTGGCTGTGGGTGACATCCACAGGAGCTGGACAAACAGCTGAAAATCGCACATAATTTAAACAGATTTCCTTCGCCACCAGAAGCAGTGGCCAGAAAGGGACAATCATTGCAAGAGAACCCAAGTGCCATGAGAGACAAGCATAAGGCAGTGCCTGAAGAAGCCAGAGCAGCACAATCAACCTGCAATTTTCAGGGAGGGAAACAAAGCAATTCAGCTAAAGAGGCTAGAACAGAGCTTTTATGACCAAGCAATAGACTACAAAACTGAACTTAGAACAAGTGCCCATACATAAGGGCAAACATGGAAATATACTCTATCTCAAAATGAGGGAAGCCTGCTTCAACAGAATTAGGAGAGATATGCTAAGAAGTGAAGGGAAATAAGCAAATGCAAAATACACACTGATTGGAATGAAGTCTACCACAGAAGTAGATAGGGGACACAGTGCAGGAGAAAAATATTTTGTTACTCAAAGGCAGGCAAAGATGCTGGTCAGAAATCTTAGTTGAATACCCTGAAAGTCCCAACACAAAAAAAAAAAAAAAAAAGTAAGACTTGACTCATAAATAACACGGTTCTGTTGGTTTTCCTTGCTTAAATGATAAACCAAGTTTAAAAACTATTTGTTTTCCAGATATGAAGATTTCTATAATCCCTGGTATTTTCCCATTTATTCATAGGCAGCAACTACAGTACATTCAACCAGACAAGAGAAAAGAAGTTTAAGAATGTTATTTCATTGTATTTTCAGGTTACAACACTTGTAAAAGCTTTACAAAATACATAGCCATGGTTTTAACAGTGGAAAAATAAAAATTGTCCATTTTGACAAATGCCCCGACATCACACACCCTAGTTTTCTTTAATCCCAGAGTAAATACTGCCATTCCAGTTTTCAACCATTTAATAAAATGTATATATACACATATAAAAAATTACCTGATTTAAGACAAAAATGCATAATTATGAAAGGGTGCTTGTTTTAGAGGGTATGTGGAAAGAAGGTTCTCCCTTTGTTGTTATTTTGGGAGCTTTCTATTCCTATTCTCAAAAACACGATAAATATATTTGTTATTTACATCTAAACATCATCATAGATGAAAATAAAGACAGGAAAAAAAAAAGAACAGATGAAAGAGCTGTCTTACTTCATGACACATGCTTCTAAAAGACAGAGCAATTCTTACAATGTTTCCTGATTTACATTAACTCGTGCAATAACTGCCAAGCAAGACCCTGCTGCTGCCAACAGAATCAAACAGGCCGGAGGATCAAGCTCTTAATTATATTAACAAATAGGTTAATTTATATAATAAAAACTTACAATGAAATGGTATAAAATATCTCAATTCACACAAAAATCTGTATAAAAGGGGTAATTACAATTCTAGAAATGTTCTATTTAGACTGGAATCACTGCTTCAGTAAATACCACATTCCAAGCAGTAAAATATCCTGCTGTGTGTTTTAATATTCATTGAATTATTGCAATCATCTTTATTAAAAAGGAGTTGGCTGCCTTTTAGCCATCCTTACAAGGAGGTCCTGGTATTTTCCCAGCCCAGGCAGGGAATCAATTTGCCCTTTCTGTTAAGGCATCACTGAGGTAAAGACACCACTATTTTACAAAGGTGTCCTTGTGAGTAAATGGACAAAACAGCTTGTCCAGGCCACACAGACCATCAAAAGGCTGCTTTTGCCAGCAAAATGTACTTGGAATCCTCTTGATCTGATCTGCATAGCCAAGGAGACCAAGCATTGGACTAAAGGTGGATTGGGTAGTGGGTTTCCTCTGACTGAAACCTGTGGAACGCACCTGACTTAAATCCAGCACTGGTGACAGGGCACATCACCTTGTTTTCCTTAGAGCACCCTTGCATGCCTTCAGAAAGAGCAAGCAGCAAAAATGTAGTGAACTGCTTCACTAAATACACTTTGAGATACACCTTTGGGCAGGGGGAGGAGGGGCAGAGCAGAGGATAGGGCTCAGACCTTTAAAATCAGCCAACAAGAAATAATTGGGACTAAACCAGGAAAAAATTCCTGGTTTAATTTTTTAAAGCTCCTTCTAAGTGATAATACTGCATACAAGACTTTAAAGGTGCTTCCTTAATTAATATAATATTAAATTATGCCTTATTAATAGAATTCCAGAATTTCAACTGCTCATAATAAACACATTAGCTTATTTATTCAGCATGAATAATGACAGACTCAGTGTTAAAGATAATGCAATCATCCTGCACAATGATGAAATAAGACTGTGGCTCTTGAAACTCCCTGCTGTCAGGAGAAGGATAAAAAGGATTTTAAAACACAGAGTCGTACAATCACAACAGTGAACAAGATAAAAGTTAATTGGATGACTGCCTGCGTTTCTATTTGCTAGAATCAGTACAGACAATGTCAGTAGGTACTTATTTGCTTTCATGACAAGCAGTCTATTCCTTAGCACATTCATCTGTGATTAGGCTGGGACTCCAGTATTACTAGTAGAAAAGCAAGACCAGCTTCTGCTCTGTCCCTAAATACAGGAGTCAATCAAGAAAACAATGCAAGTCAAAATTCCTGAGTGTTTCCCCTTAGACACTCAATTTCATTCACAAACCCCACTGGCCAAAGTGTTACTGTTAAAAACAAACTGTCCATGCAAAAATGGGGTTTAAGGATCAGTAAAGCACCTCTACTGAAGTCCTTGATAAATATACAGTACTCTAGCCCAGCACAATCATTAACTGGCCAGAAAGAGTTCACTTCAGCAGGAAAAGCCAGAGTTTCTTCCCCAGTGCTCCTGGCCATGAACTGCAACCATCAGTGCAGACAAAGAGCAATACACCCCATCCACTCTAACAGTAGGAATTCACCCTTAGTTTGGTAAGGAGCTGAGTAAGGCTGCATCACAAAAATCTGAGATGAATGTAACAGCCTTGGTGGAAATCTTAATCCTTATTTCAGGTACAAGGGGGGTTTAGGTGTATTTTGGTTTACAGCTAAAGCACAGAAATCTTTTGCCACGCCAACTTCAGCTACAACCACCGATGCCCCCCGTCCCAGCCAGGATACATTTGCTCCATGAAAACACGGCACAGAGCAGAGGGAATTGCCTAAAATCGTGTGCTGCCCGACTGTGATTTGTCATCAGACACGTCACAAATTTTCACGCTCTCCTCTGCCGCTGGGTCCTCGACAGGGATTTCAACGTCACTTTTCCTCGAACCATTGTCTTTGTGCTGTGCAGAAAGGCAACTTTCACTTTTCTCCATGTAGCCATTAGTTTTAGCCCGGGGGGGCTCCCTCTGGCTGCAGCACAGCTGAGAGTCACAAGCTTTTGAGATGCAGGGTGAGCTGCACAGTAGCCGAGAGGTCTTGTGGTCAGCGTACTCGGGCTGGATGGTGACAGAATGGACTCCTGCCTCGTGGAAAACCTCCCGTATTTTGTAAGCAGCATCCTGGTAATCAGAAGGGGATTGGCACTTGATATGAAGAGTGGCAATATTCTTCCCACTTGCAAGCTCCCAAACGTGCACCTCGTGGAGGCTGCTGACCCCTGGGACACGAGCTAGTCTGTCAGCTGGAAGACATGAGAGAAATGTGTCAGAGGCTTTGGTGCACTGCCTAATTATCAGCTGTCTCACTAGGCACCCTATCCAAAAGCAGCAGTGTCCAAATTACCCTTTTAAGGAAGACATACTTGGTAAAATATGGCTACTCCCAGCTGCCTTCAGTTCAGCCTCGAGGTGACAGCATGAACCCTTCCTTTAGGATTCACCTGCCCCTCAGTCTCCCTAATGGCAATTTATCAGTTGTTCACAGGAGAAACATTACAGCATCACTTCCTCCATCAAGACCCCATAACTTCTGGTTTCTTTAATCCCTGAGAATTATGGAATTCCAGAAACACCCAGTGCTACTCCACAACTAACCAGCGTGAACAGCATCTAAGGGCTACAAAATTAACCAACCTTCATGGAAATTTCTAGGATGTTTTGGAAGGCTTTTGGAAGCAGCTACTGCAGGGTTGGAAAATATTGTAACTCAATGTGGTTTCTTTCACAAATAACCCACACAAAGCATTAACAGCTCAAGACCTGGTATGTTTGATGTATTGTTAAAGGACCACATTCTCAAAATGCATGCTTTAACTAATCCAGAGAGATTTGAGTCATGTTGCTAGGACACAGGCATGTGACTATTTCTCACAGTTCTTGAGAATTTAGAGCTATTATGAGTAAATAATCCAAACATGTCATTCCACAAATAACATACACATTGAAATACATCATTAAAATTAACAGCATTTCAACAACAAACATGACTTACTCAGTAGTTGCATATTAACACCTTTGGGGACCATCTGCAACAAAATAGTTGAGGTCTCCTTTATAAGTGGGAATGCAGAAGACAAGATGATGAACACCATAACTATTGTCAGGCTTGGATCAATGTAGCACTGCCAATTACACGGAGCATCCCCCAGAGGACGTACATAGAAGATAGTAGCAGTAACTACCACGACCACAGATCCAAGGGCATCTCCCATAACATGCAAAAGAACACCTGAAACAAATGGCACAATTTCCATTAGTGGGGTGGGTTTGGGGTTTTTTGCTTTGTTTTGTTGTTTTTTCCTGGGGGGGATGTAATGCTCTATTTTTCAAGTGTGTTCCACTTGACACAAAGAATGCAATATTCCAGCCATTAGTACCAAAACCAAAGTTTTCAGTAACAGCTTTTGGAAAAAACAGCAAGGGAAGCACTGACTCTGAAACACTGCTGTGTAAGTGGGATGCATTATTAAGCGTGTAGGGTACACTAACCACTGCTGTCCAACTGCAATGCCATGGCAACACAAAATGTGCCTGCTTAAATGCATGAAGATTATTAAGAGAGCCTGGCACGTTAAATCTAAATTAAAAACTGATGACTAAATCTATCCATTCTACCCCGGAAGCTGAGAGCCTCAGACCACCACCAGTAACAGTTACCCCCCCCATCTGTTTGTATGACACTACTGAAAACTGAAGAATTGCCTAAGTAAAATCTAAGCTGGCTCCAAATACCCTCAGATTCCAATTTTCAGATCAAGCTGGATTACCAGTCATATTAAACCTTGTCCAACCAATACTAGTAGATATCAGAGCCACCAAAAATGAGAATCTGTTTCTAGAGTCAGTCACATGGTTTAGTGCCTGGACTACTCTAAATTGATAAGAATGTTGGGTACCTCTTTTTACATCTTACACGGATGGTTTTGTACAAAAGGTAAAAAACCAAAACAGGCTCTTAGAGTAACATATTTAGCTGCTCTTCAAACTACAATGTCCAAAGCAGTCTTCCTGCTATAGAGTTACAATAATCCAAGAAGACTTTTTTTCTTCTTTTTCTTTTTACTACTTGACATAACTTCCCCCTTCCCATCACTGCTCAAACACACTCCAGTTTTGTTACTTTTTACTGTTCAGACTCAGCTATTATTCCAACCCATGCCTAAATTCAGAACATCTCTCTCTATATGAAGTTAATTTCTTTGTCAATACTTTTTATTTGGGAGCTGTGAGAGAAGAAAATGAACCATCTCCTTTTAACAACCCTATCACATACACTTTCCAAGTGCTTCACTGCCATTTAATCCTTTCCTCTGGGCTAGAGAAGCTGTAAAAGGCTCCCCTGAACTCATTAACAGCACAGCAAAGAGCTTTGATGATGCTGGATCCTGGATTAGCCCTAGAACTGTGCTGTGCTGCTGTTTCTTGCCTGCACTGTACATGTACCTTGATCTGTGTGACAAATGAAGGCCACAACCTCTGGAGTTCCTCCAAATCACTTGGGATAGATAAGAAAGTACAAGCTCCTAGTGAGTCCAGCTCTTTCTGCTGGAGTCAGGCATGTTCTGCCCCATTTGGCACACTACCACAGGGGTTTTACTCCTCCTAACAGTGTTGCAGTGTTTCCTTTTCATTTACAAATAATCCTGATTCAGCACGGGCTATCAGCTGTTGCACTAACAAGAGGGAAAGGCAGGATGCAATTGCATTGCCCAGGCAACTAACGAGGGAGCACAGCTTATAAAGAACAGGAAAATGTTTCAGAAAGCCTTCTGTAGAACGAAGAAATAAGTAAGTATATCAGAATTTTGATGAACCAGTAACCGAGAATACAGAATTTGGAAAAATGCTTATTTTATATTCTTAATGTCATTAATATGTACATCTTAGTAATGCATCACAGAATTAGGGCCCAGACAGAAATGAAACCATTCCCCTCTCAAATCCCAAAAACCATGATTACAAACTGAAAGTGAAAATGAATTTTTCCAAAATGAAGTCGGTATTGTAAGACCATAGGGAGCAGTTTCCAACAGTTTGCACTGGGAAGTCAAACTGAACTATTTTGCAAATACTCAGACAGTAAAAGGAATAATTTCACACTATAGGAATTAATCCTGCCAGGCAGAATTTATGGATTTCTGTTCCTACCAGTTTTAAAACCAAGGAAGCCATTTCTCTGCCAATCCATTTTGTCCAGCCATATTTTTCACGGAGGCTCCATTTCCACAACAAGCAAATTTTTTGCCAAGTGATTATGAAGTATAGCTAGGTAATGAACTTAAAAGAAAAAGTATAGATTGAATCAGAATTTTAAAGACATATATCTGGCTACAGAAGCAAGGAATATTTAGAAAGACAATAAAAATAGATTTTGCAAAGGTGCCACACTAAAGTAGCACTTTAAAAAATTATTTTTAAAAATCAGAGATGACAAGTATTTTAAAATAACTGTCACAAAACTTGTTACCCTTCATACATTTTTTGAAAGCTTCCAGCATCTTTATACCTAAGCACTGTGGTTCAGGGAAGCAAGGCCTTCTTGAAAGTAATTGGTTCCTTACTCTTCTTTCCTCCATCCCTGAGCATAACAGTTTGTTTATCCTGCTCCAGTGATCTTACCACTGTAATGCCATAATATCCAGTGACACCAACTTCCAGAACTTCTAGGCAAGACATTCAGGCTAGTGTTGTGGCTCTAGCACATGTTTTGATTTTCCAAAGCATCTTCCCTTACAGATGCATTTGTGTAGCTCTGGAAAGCTTTTTTGGAAGACAGATAGACACACACACACCAAAAAAAAACCCAAAAAACCAGCAAACACAGATGTCTGACTGCCACATCAGTCTCTCAAGCTGAATTCATGCAATGCAAACTTACACAGCCTTGAAGGAATATCAGATGCTGAAAGGTGACCATAAAGAAACCGGAAACTATGGTTCTGAGTCAGGTTTCTGTCAGTCCTTTCCTTGGGTACAAATTCAATATTGCATATCCTCAAAGACATCTGCTTTAGGCTCTGCTCAGAGAAGGTACTTAAATGTGTATGCATAGAAACACCAACATAGACAGGGAGACACACGTGGGTAATTTATTCCTATGCTGTTTGACTCCACAGATTCCCAGAAACCTGGCAAATTACAATGTAGGAAGGGCTGATCCTGTCACAGACTCTCACAGGGATGGGTTCACAGTTCAAAGGCCTGGAAAAACACCATGTTCAAGCACCAGTTTCTGAACATTTTTCCTTATGCTGACAACAAAACATTATCAGCCTTGGGATTTAGAAGGATTTCTGTTTTCTGCCCAAAAGCATGTTAAAGTTGAAAACTGTCCAACTACAACATCAGTGACACTCAAAGATGCACCTGTGTTACCTTCCTGTAAAGCCTCTAATGATTTGAATGTAGTTCAATAGGGTTTGTATCCCTTCCAAATGTTCAGCTGTGCTCTTCTAAAGAATAAAAATCAAAATGTGAGCACACTCAGAGCCAAAACAGCATGGCACTATTTTGTTATTACCTGTAGTATTTCATGCAACCAGAACCTTTCCTTAAGAGATAACTGACTCCAACTACATACAAGTGTCCTGGACTTTGGCTCCCTTTCTTACTGATATTTTGTGTGTGTGTGTGTATCTCAATCTGAAATGGAAACCATGAAGCGTTTGAAGTTAATACAACATTAGCAGTATACTCCTATGCCATACCTCTGATGTTCAAGGCTTCAGACTTTTTCTCTTTTTTCTTCTCATACCCCTCTTCAGGGCTTTTTGGGTCATTTGGTGAATCACCTGCATTCAAAGAAGAAACGCTGTGTTGTGTATAAGTTCTACAAACAGAAAAAACATCAACTTTCTCAAAACCAACTTATTTCAAAGATGACAAGAACAAAAAACAAGCCAAAACATTTCCCATGCAGCTCCCTGAGCAATGCCTCGCTCCCCCATCACGAGGGGACACCCAGCAGCCTGGGGTAAAGTACAAAGGTGAAGGGGGGGGTGTCTGAGCGAGCTTAGTGAAATGCCCCGGGGCCCACGGGTGGCCTTGGGGCTCTGAAAGAGCCCAGAGGATTGGGCCAACAGGTCGACGGGTCCCGAGGGAAAACCAGCGGGAGAGAGGGGATGGGGAGGCATGCGGAAGGGTGAGATGCTGAAAAGAGGGAGGGAGGGATGTGGAGGGATGCGGGACACAAGGGGAATGAGGGGAGGCGAAGTGCAGCCGAAAGGCACCTGCTTCATCCTCCCGGCCGTTCGGGGTGCCCGCGGGCACATCCCGCAGCGCGGCGGCCGCGGGCGGAGGGGGGGCCGGGGGCCGCCGGCGGCAGCAGGCGCCCCAGTCCTGGAAGACGAGGAGCCCCACGACGTTGACGGCGAGGCCGAGGGTGCCGACGATGAGCACCAGCTGCGCGTCGTCTATGGGCTCGGGCCGGGCGAGGCGGAGGACGGAGTCCACGAGGATGGTGAAGCAGAGGGCGGTGAGGAAGACGGCGTTGCTGAGCGCTCCCACCGCCTCGGCGCGGCTGTAGCCGTAGGTGGCGCGGGGACCGCGGCTGCTGCGGCGGGCGATGCGCCCGGTGGAGAGCCCCACGCAGAGGGAGATGAGGTCCGAGAGCATGTTGAAGGAGTCGGACACCAGCGCGATGGAGTTGCCCAGGTAGCCGGACACCAGCTCGGCCACGAAGAAGCCGACGGTGAGCACCAGCATGAAGATGAGGCGGCACGTCTTGCCCGAGTACCGCCCCATGGCGGCCGTGCGCTGCGGGCCGGGGTCGGTGCTGGTACCGCTCCGCGCTAGCGCCGGGCCAGCGCCGCCGCCCGCCCGCAATAAGTGCGGCCGGCCCGGCCCGGCCCGGCCCGGCCCGCAGCACAGCGCCCCGCCCGAGGGCACCGCCCCGCCCCGCCCCGGGCACCGCGGGCCCCGAGCAGCCGCGGCCCCCGGGGACACGGAATCGCCCAAACGCGCAATAAATGGAAGATCGATGGGCGCGGGGAGGCGCGGAGCCGGCGCGGCGGAGGGCGGAGGGCGGAGGGCGCGCTCGGGCAGGCAGAGCTCCCCAAGGCTGTCCTGCCTGCGCTCCTGCCACCCCGAGACGGTGAAGTTCCAGCGACGGAGCCAATAACTACGGTCCTTTGGTGCTTTATTGGCGGCCTAAGTGCCAAAGCAAAGGACAGAGTGCCATCTACTGAGCCAGCTCATTTCCAGCCACGAGTCTTTAAAGCGGTGTGCCAAAAAGGCGAGTGAGTCCCGGGCTGCATCCAAAGCAGCGTGGCCAGAAGGCAGAAGGTGATTGTCCTCTACTCTGCTCTGGTGACACCCCGCCCGTAGTGCTGCATCCACCTCTGGTGCCCCCAACACGAGAAGGACATGGAGCTGTTGGAGCAAGTCGCAAGGAGGAATGGAGCTCCTCACCTGTGAAGACAGGCTGAGATACCTGCAATCTTCATCCTGGGGAAGATTGCAGGGAGAGACCCTCATTTCCGAAAGGACACTATAAGGAAGCCAGGGAGGGACTCTTCATCGCTGTAGTGATAGGACAAGGAGTAATAGCTACAAACTTAAAGAGGAGAAATGTGGGCTAGATCTTTAGAAGTAATTCTTTACTGTGGGGGTGGTAAGACACTGGCACAGGTTGCCCAGAGAAGCTGTGGATGCCCCATCCCTGGCAGTGTTCAAAGCCAGGCTCGATGGGGCTCAGGGCAACGCGGTCTTATAGGAGGTGTCCCTGTCTGTGGCAGGGGTTTGAACAAGGTCATCTTTAAGGTCTATTCCGACCCTTAACATTTTATGATTCTATGAAAACACCACCTTAGTGGGCACAAATCTATCACTATCCTACAAGAAAAATAATTTCATGCGTTTTTTAACCTACAGGATAGTCTACAAGAACATTGATAAGGGAGTAAACCTCTTTCTTGTATTTGTAAATATTTTGTTGTTGTTATTATGACAGTTCTTGGGAATATGACAGCCCTGCTTGCAAATGGAAAAGGGACAGAGCTGTACTACTAATACCTCATTTCAAATTGATGGGAACAACTAAAGGAGTTGCTGTGCAATCAAGTCTCCCTCAGTTATGATGTTCTCAATATCAGAACTGGGCCCAAAAGTAATAAATAAAAGAAGTAAGACCTAAAGAAAATTATGTCCTTAAAATGTTAGACTGTGAGAGTTTGGAGCATTTCAGCCATGCCAGAGGCAAAGCAGTGCTGAGGTATCACTTCAGCAGCTACAATTCACACTGAAGTGCAACATCACACATTTTACCGCGCTTGACAAAACACCCATCGCTGTCAGATTTTAAACCAGCAAGGCCAGGGAACACTATCTTGTCCCACCTATCTGAGGCAGTGTTCTCTACAACCAGAAATTCGTTGAGGAATTTCCTCCTTGTTCTAGGTCTAAAGCAATTGCATTGTTACTGCTGTTGATTGAGCCCTTGCTTGAATACCTCTTTTAAATGAGGCCTCTCCATTTCACATAATTCTGTGCACAGAACCCAAGATGTGTATTAACCTCTGGAGTGGGCTTGAGTAGCCTTTCAGGGGATCCCTGCAAGGAATTAACTCACAACTCCCAATTAACCAGAGATTCACTTATGCAATACCCTGTAACATGCAAATTAAGAAATGCATTAAAATAAATGTATTTAAATGAACCTTACCATAAAGACAAACACAATCATGGGAGAGGAAGAGTAACTTACATCAACACACATTTCAGCTCTAGAATTACAGCTATCAACATAGGATAAGAGATTTTTAATGGCTGTGGCAAATCAAAAACAGAGTGACATAGCTAGAACAAAAAGGAGAAAAAGATGAGTTATAGGAAGTTAAATAGTCAGATATAAATTTTAAAATGACAGACTATATCTTCTTTATTATAATTAGTGATAGAAAATTCTGCCTCAGGCACTTCACTTACAATCAAAAAAAGACAGCTCTCTGAAGCCCAGCTAATTGCACCTGCATGGAACTGAAAAGAATTTCCAGCTGTTTTTATTTTAGGAAGACAAATAATACAGTAGCTGAAACATCATTAATCCTCCTGTGCAAAATATACATCAATTCTCTTTGGGGGGAAAAAAAAAATCTCACCTGAACTCACTTCTAAACATAAAAATATCATGGTTATTTTGAAGAAATAGTGTTAAAATACTGTTTTTAGCAAATAAGGTTGTGACTAAGCCCTCTGACATGGAGCACAATTCCAGCTGACTCTCTGAAGGTGTCAGAAACTGTATGTGTTCAGAGCCCCAGCTCTGACACTGTATCTGCTGATCCACTGATTATTACTTCTGCCGAGCTCACACATCTCAATCTGTCATGGTACAGCCCCACACTGACACAGGAACAGAGCAGTGTCTGCTGGTTTAGAGCACAGATCCGAGTCTGGACTATTTCCAGTTCCCATCTACACCTTTTAGAGACAAGAGAACCAAACCTGCACAGTCGACAAACCACAGGGGAGCCACAGATACAGAAGACCAGCAAAAGTCCTGACTTGTCTACTTTACTCTCTTTTTTTTGTGCAAAGTCTCACTTTTGATTCACCTCCTGTTCTGAATCCTTAACTCCCATTTTAACGAAACTGATTAGTCACTCCTGCTTTCTGTTTCTCATCTTCAGTCATAGTTTAAGCCCAGCTGGTAACTCGGTACCACACAGCAGCTCGCTCACTCTCACCTGCCCCCAGGGGGATGGGGAGGAGAATCAGGAAAAAAAATTTAAAAACCCGTATGGGTTGAGATAAGAACTTGAGATAAGTTTAATATTTGAAACAAAGTAAAAACAAACAAACAAATGCATAAAAAGAAAACAAAACAAAACCAACCCAAAATCAAACCAAGGAAACAAGTGGTGCATGACACAGTTGCTCACCACCCTCTGACTCATATCCAGACCACCCATCAGCAGTGATCAGTGGCTCCTGACCAACCCCCCTCAGTTCATGTCCTAAGCATGAGTCTCTATGGTGGGGGATATCCCTTTGGCCAGTTCAGTTCAGCTGTCCTGGCTGTGCTCCCTCACAGCTTCTTGTGCAGCTCCCCACTGGCAGAGCATGGAAAACAGAAAAGTCTTTGACTTAGAGTGATCACTACTCAGCAACAACTAAATCGTCAATGTGTTATCAATCCTGTTCTCATACTGAATCCAAAATGCAGTGCTGTACCAGTTCCTATGAAGAAAATTAACTATCCCAGCCAAAACCAGGACATCCTCTGACCAGCTCTTTATTGGTGCAAGGGCCTTTCCCTTTCCTCTATAGCTGCTTAGAAGCCTCTTGGAAATCCAAGCTTTTGCTCTCCTCATTATGCATCCAAGCCTCCCTGTCCCTCTTCATCCAGATGCCACAAAGGCAAGACAACTCCTAAAACTGCCAGGTGAACAGAGCTACACTAATCATTCTCATTCAGTAATTCATTGCTTTCAATAACAAGAATGGTTAATTCAGGTCAATCTTCAGAATAATGTGTGTGTTATCCCTGTCGCTCTTTTGCACCTTAATGTCCTTCCACATAGTCCAAAAGAAAGCCATGATCCCAAACACGGGAGTCACTGACCCCATTACCAGTGTTTTCCCCCAGGCTCTTCCCCCCTTCTGGGCACTGCCATTCTGCCTGCACCAATCCACGTGCAGTATCAGAACATTTGGTCTCAAATCCTTTTAGAAAGGAACCATGTTTGTGGTTGCTTTGACGTGTGCTTGGCATTCTTGAGTGTTTTACACTGACTGCACACATTCAAGAATAGAATGTTATAGTTTCACTTACTCATCCAATTCTGAGACGGCCTGAGCAAGCTATATGCTATTAAACAAAACAAGCAACCTAAATATCCAGGCTCTCCATTTCTGACTGTGCTGTGTTGGAACAAGTTCTTAGGAGGTTCAGAAAAGGTTGTCCAACACCTTAGTATTTTAAAATTATTTGCTAACTTTAGTTTCAGCTACAATGCTGCTAGAAAAGCTGCAGTTTCCTCATCTTAATCAGGAACAGAAATCAGAAAAATACTTCAGAACTCATAAAATTATTACAAACAAGAAAACTTTGCTTCTGCACCCCCAAAGATGCAAAGCACTCCTATAAGCTTCGAGATCTTTGCGTACCAAGCTTTCGAAGTCCCCAACATCCCTATTTTTAACACTTAGCCATTGGCAGCCAAGAGGCTGTCCCCACCTGCAGCAATAAGGGGATGTTTAGGTAACAGTAAAAGCAGGGTAAGTATTTATTATACTTTCCCTTAATGCTCTTTCATCCTTCAGGTATTTTCTGTGCAAGTGAATTTCGGAGCTAGGTATCTGTGTTTAGTAGCCCTCAAGGGATTTTTGTTTCGTGTACTAGTCCAGCCTCTCACTCACAAATGTAGACTTCAACATTAACTGGAAACAAGCTCCATACATCACCTCTCACAGTGTGAAGAACCACAGGATAGTTTAGTTTGGAGCCCCCTGCCATGGGCAGAGACATGGGGGAGTTGCTCAAAGCCCAATCCAACCTGGCCAGGAGCACTTCCAGGGATGGACCATCCACAACTTCTCTGAACAATGTGCTCCAGTACCTCACCACTCCCAAAGTACAGAATTTTTTCCTAATATCTAACCTGAACCTACCTTCTGCTAGTTTAAAGCCATTACCCCTTGTCCTATTACTACCTGCCCTTGTTAAAAATGCCTCTCCTGCTCTCTTGTGGGCCTCTTTAGATACTGGAAGGTGCTTTAGGGTCGCCTCAGAACCTTCTCATCTCCAGGCTTAACAACCTCAACTATCTCACCTTGTTGCCTCTTTCTCCTTGTTTTGAACGTGGATCCTGCTAGTTTCACTTAATGTATTCTTGTTGTTGTTTCAGAGGACAGGACAAACATTTAATGGCTACTGACCCTCCCTATGCCATGTTTAGTTTTGCAGACTTGTGTCACATCCTCCTTAAGTTATTAATTTTAAAGGTGATGGTAAAAATCTACTTAGTTCCGTCTAGAGAAGCCATTACCAGCCCTTGAAAATAAGGTATCTCTATAATTATGAAATGTAACAAAAATGACAGCAGTAATGATGGTAATTTTCTTCTACTGCTGAATGAAAATAAAGTCACTCACAGCCTTGTGCTTCTGTAGAATCTGGATGGCAAAAAGAATCATGAAAATAACAGACTATTTTCTTATTTATCTTATTAAACTTATTTATCTTAACTATTAACATTACCATAAAGAGAGATCTCTCTTCATCCTGCTTATCAAAGTCCTGTCAGAGATTACTTTTTAACCCATCATATAAATTATTTGCAAATAATCATCAGGAACGATCTGGAAGAAACTGGAGAATGAAAGAAGCCAACACCCAGACATTGCTGTACATAATAAAGGAGTTATGCCTTTTTAAGGCTTTGGGGAGTAAAATACTACTTCTGTACTGGGCTGATCCTGGGCACATGACATGTAAAGGCAGAATGCCTAAATGCAATTTCTGAAATGCAATGGGTGGCTATGAGAAAGTCTTTAAGCTTCATTCCAAGAAGATCTGGTGACCGCCTCAACTGTGAGGCTTGTTTCTCCAAATTAGGAATGATGGACCAAAATCATAGCAAATCTAAATGGAAACCATGTGGCTGGCTTCTGCCATAGACAAATCCAACAAGAAAATGAATCACAAAATAAACACCAGCCAACAGACCTAGTTGTGGAAGGTGGTTTGGGTTTGTTCCTCATTACTTGCTAATTTTATTTGTTATCTCCCTCTCACACCTGCAGGAGGAAGATGGGGTTTCTCGGCATAGACTGAAAGGTGGACTAGCTGGGAAATCATTAGGTCTGCATCAACCCAGGGGACAGAAGCCCAGACTAGTAAGACCTCAGTAGTGTGGGGGAAAGCTTTATCAGTGTCCTTGGCAGAGTACAGAGGTGAATGTTCCTGGATTTTTAATCACAGCTGTGACTCTTCATGACATTCCTGATACTGTCCTGGGGAGAAACTCTGTGCTGGTGATTGGCCTGAGAACATATTTTTCTATGCTCTCCTAAATTTCACTTGAATACACTGGTAGGTCAACCTGAAATGATGAACCTGTGGGACTATTTAATTCCTAGACTGGAACGTCTTGGTTTTGTTATATTTTTTCCCATTTTAAGATGGTTGTTCAGTATTTTATTTACAAATCACCATTTTCCTGCACTTAATACCCAGCATAAAGAAACTTTTTGCATACATTAGGACATAACCAAACAGTGTCTGCTCTAACACCTGGATAAAGCTTCCTGAAATATTTCAAATACCTGATAATTCACATTTTCAAAAGGTGTAGTTCTGTTATGCTTCTAATATAAATGTATGTGTGTGTATATTTATATCTACATAGGACCTTTTCCACGTGGCACAGTATGTAGCAAAGGACATGAAGAGGAAGAAGCCACTCACTGATTTAATCACTGTAAATTGCATTGAGTCCCCCTGCAAAACGTTCATTTTCTGTATCAACAGCAATTTTAAACTGAAACTGATTCCAGACTTATGTCTGTATCAAACTCTCTGCAGAACATCCAAATTAAACAATTGCAGTTAACGTATAAAACATGTTAGCCTTAAAAAAAACCATTGTATTGAAACTGTTTATGACTTTGAACTCAGTTATCTTACAGTCCTTTTACTTCCTTACAGCTCACCACAGATACTGTGATGTAACTCAGTCTGTCCATGCCCTTACTAAGAAATTGGTTCAAGGTTGAGGGCGAAAGCAGATACCCAAAGTTCAGCAGCACTAGTACTGTTGGAATCTAGGTTCAGAGAGTTTAATCTCATCTTTATGCTATTGCATAAACCATCCAGTGATGCTTTGCTTGCTTTACTCAGAGACACAACTTTTTCATTCTGCACTTTCCATTTTGGACAAAATATAGCCCTAAAGCCTTTGCTTTTACTCACTTTGATACAAATTTTTCTCAATGAAAACTAGTCCTCAGATTACCTTCTGAAGTTTATTTGAAGAGCATTCAGATTTCTGAAGAAAATTTAGAGAAACATGTCACTAAATAAACTTTCACAGTCTCTTCCCTTGTCTTTTCAAAGAATTTGTATTGGAGCTTCACCAAATATAAATTAACACAGGTCTGGTTACGTTTGCAGTGGCTGCTCAGAAAAACTTTGATGAGGATTATTTGCCACACTCTTAAACTAAAGAAGAATTTCAGAAAAATATGTGTTCAGTCTTAGGGATTTGATAAACACTTAAAATTACTTTGAGAATGTCCCTCGGCCTTTTTATTCCATTTGAGACGACCACACCCAGCAATGCTGTAGAAACCAAAGCCGTGAAATCTAAATATTTAGTTAAAACAGGCTTTGTTTACCAAGAAAATGCCAACACATTAACACCTCTGGGATTTACAGAAATAAATGCATAAGGCATACATCCCTTCATTTATGCATTTCTGCATAATGTTTAGGAGCTGGATGCCACAGTGCACTACCCAGGCAGCATAAATCCTGAGGATGAGGATGCACTGTGTGAAAGAAGCAACAGTTTTTTGGTAGACTCTGATGCTGTGCATTCTACGATTATCTGTATGAATGCAGCCAGGGGATGAGGTGGCATGAAGAGTTTATTGAAGGATTGGTGCTTTCAGGGAAAAATAATATCAACCTGTTGAAGACGTACTTGAAGGAGAGGCAACACAGAGTGATGTTGATTTTGAGGAAATGTTTTTAGGCTTTTTGGGCGTGAAAAGCAGAGTAAGCCAGAGGTTTGTTGTTACAGGTGTTACACTCAGAGTTCTTTCTAATGCCTTAAAAAGGTCACTGAGTCACCATCATCTGGCAAAGTCTGTCACACTTTCAGCAGTGTGTTTGAGAGAGAAACCTATTCCAACCAGGGAGCTTATTTTTCTCTTCTTAAATGTGGGTGAATTAAGGGATCATTAAATTCTTTGGACTGACAACCTAAGAAACTGATATCCTCTGTTCTGGAACTTTAATTCCCAGGCCATTTTTGCCACCTGCAGTGTGCATTTTTGCAATTGTTGAATCAGAGAGCACTAATACAATTGTTTTTTAATACTTGCAAACTTTAGCTCACCAAGCCTCCACTGGGAAGGTCTGTGACATTAAGATACAGATTCAGCAGTCATTTATCCACTTACTTTGGCCTGTAAATATTCTCACTTCCCCTGGGATCAGTATGTTTGCACTAACAGATGTGAATATTTAGGTCAGAATATTACAGTGACAAAGTCTTCCCAAGTCACCCAGCCAGTTAAGGTGAGTGCCTCTCTTCATTCACATGTCTGCCCCCAAATCTCTCCTACTTACAAAGCCTGGAAAAAAGATATGCCTTGCAGCAAGCCTCAGAATAAACAAACTCACTCTGCAGAGGTCCAGAAGGAGAAAGAAATTATGTTTTGCATTTATGTGACTGGTGGCTTACATGCCATCTCTTATCTGAGAGGCAGGCTGCTGTTTCACACTGAAATAAGAGAATCAAGATCCAGCAGTGATGCCACACCAAAAGCTCACACACACACCTGCTAAATTGTACAACCAGGGACATGGAAAGCAAGCCCTTGGCTGCTAATACAGAACATGTTCTGTTAATGAGCTGTGAGCTGTGCAAAGACCATGAGGTCTGTCAAGAGAAGGTGAGAGCTGTTTCTCCCAGTCCCAGACATTTTATGGTGGCTCTGTGTCAGGTGGATTGGGCTGGGTGACATCTTTATTTCCTACTTCCCCCCCAGTTCCCTGTACAGATCACGCAACGACAGAACAAATGTTTCATCCAGGTTAATTCTTTATTTGTTTTCTCAAGACACACAGGAGAGAATTACTATGATCAGACTAATGTGGTGTTTTTCAAACTGTGGCCCCTCCCACAGTTTAAAACTGAGTATAAATGAGTAGTAGAGACAATTACACTGACCTACATGGGCAAGAGTAATTGGGTCTCTGTGTGTGGAAAAACAGGCTCCTGTATTTTTTATGACTGATTACAAAGAGTATAGCCAGTATTAAAATTGTCTGGTATTTATTATGAGAGCATGATGTTTTTTATTTTCATCTGCTTGCTACTTTGCCATGTTCTTCATCTTTGTGCCAAAATTTTCTGCATAAGATACAAGACCTCAAACATGTCAGAAAACTCTGACTGAAGGTGCTCTGTCATTTCCAACAGAAACAGCAAGAAAAGTCTTTTGTGAATTTCAACTTCTGGGAAAAGTTTCTTTGGGAAGCTTTAATATTTCCATGTTTTAACAAGTATTTTCTAGATTTTAAGTCAAAGCACTAACCAGTCTGTGATTCCCTTTGCTATGGATTGCCCAGCTGGCTCAAGCTCCTCTGCACAGTGTTCCCTTTAGAGAATGTAGAAAATTTTTTATACCTGTAGTGGCTGTTCAGGGCCAGCATCAATAGAAAGTACAGGGGCACATTCTCCCTGTTCTCTTGCTGACCTCTCCTCTTAGTCCTAAAATGGCATGGGGAATTGCACTTGCCTGAGTCAAGTGCAAGGATGGACCTAGAAGACAGAGAGACTTTAATTCAACCTGATGGGAAGAGACAGATGCTCACTGCTGGCAGATGAGAGAGGCAGGAATTTGAACAACTGAGAGAGAGAGGGAGACAAAGGGGAATGGCAGCAGATGAAGACTTAGGGAAGAGGACACAGAACAAAAGGGTAGCAAGAACCAGAAAAGTGAAGGGTGAGGGATTGAAGAATAAGGGATGAGATGCAAAAAAACCAGAGGCGAAAAAAATGAGGGGAAAAACACATTTGTATTCACTCAGAAAGAATATTTGTACTACAATGAGAACCTGGGGAGTGGATGTTGCAACGACTTAGAAGAGGAGAACAGATGCAGAACAAGGGAAAAGGACGGAGAGCCGAGTTGGCACCTGTAAACACCTTCCTCAGAGTCCACTGGGCTCCTTATAGACACAGCAGCGTCCAGGAAACCCACCAGCTAATTTTTCCATCCCTGATGCAGCAGAGGAATGAGATTAACTGCTGGCTGCAGTGTTTAATTGTGGCACTAATACACATGGGAGGATTTGCTTCAGTGGATTCAGATGCTCCTACTGCCCTCAGCACACACAGTACAGCACCAGAGGATGGACCTGCTCTCTCCACTTTTTGCCTTGATTTCTTCAAAGTGGTGCAAACAAGAGAGGAAAGGGTGGTTTAAATCTGTTCCCTACCTGGGGAACAGAGATATGGAGGCAATTGTCCCTTTTCCCTAGAAAGCCTAAGAACAGAGGGCTGCTCTACAGACCTTTACCTTCCAATGAACCATCACTGATTCCAGGAGATAGTCCAGGTGTCTCCAAAGGCGTTGCCTGTAGACAGCACCACCACCACCAGCACCCAGAGGCCATGTCCATCTGCCAGAATTCCTGCTAATGGTGCTGACGCACTAGAAAATTCACTTTGCCTCCCAGCTCCAGGAAAGAGCATATTTTCCTCATATGGAAAATATTCCTCAGGATGTCATTCCTGAGGCTGTCATTCCTTGTCATTCCTCAGGATGACAAGAGGCAGAGGGATGGAATCCCTCTCTTTTAATGTTTCTTTAATATATCCTTAAAGCATATGTAAAGTGTGCAAGTATACTTTTCAGCATACATCTATCTGGGGAATAGCATTTCTTTTGAAATAAATGTAATAAAAATCCCACTCAAGTTGAATATAGAGAAGATTAGAGGAAATAATTGTGAAATTTTACCTAAGTGGGAATGACAAAATTAAGTCCAGAAGAAAGGAGCATTCCCTCTACAGTATAAAATGACATTATCTTGCCTGTAGGCATGACTGTAAGCAGAGAAGTTTCACTGCACCAGAAACAGAGAGGCAAAACCACGAACAAATCTACACACTGTATTTTTGGGATGGTACAATATTCATCCCTGGCTCATGCAACTTAAATTCAGTTGAAAACAAAGTTGAGCTGCCAGGTGTTTGGGCATGAGTCTATTGGAGGGAGAGGGATGGCTGTGTTGTCCCAGAAAGTTATTAGGAGCAGGACCCCGGAAATTCAGTGAGAACATAATTTAGCTACACACTTGCCATTAATTTCAGTTAATTCCTTTATAAGTGCTGATGTGTTCCTCCCTCCTGACTTCACCCAGAAGCATAATTTCCAAAGCTGTCTTCCAAGAAGTCATTATAAACAGAGACTTTGTCAGGAATTGCTCACAGTTTCCAGCAAAAAAGCCTATCAAATCCCCCAGAAAATTACATATCACCAGAAATTTGGACTATGAGCAGCTCAGATTTTAAACAGTTGGGCACGTAAACAAGCAGGCACCAAAATCAGTTATGCATCTGGCTTTAATGTTAAACAGCAACAGTTAAAGCTTCAATATGATCTAGAGATACCTTTAATAATGAACAGAAATATTTTCCATTTAATTCCATCAGAAAGCACATTAAATGCTACAACATAAGAGAACAGATTTTTATTTTCTAGTTCCAAAGCCCTGTCCAGCCTGAAAGTCAAACATAAGACTTACCTTACCTCACCTAATCGATACATAACAGCAGCTGCTTTTTCAGACAGACTCTCAGCTTCCCCCCAGCACGTCCAGTTAACACTTTGCAAACACCTGACTGCTCTCTCAACTGAAATATTTCTAGCTTTAAGAAACATGTTTGCGTGTGTATATAAAAACATGCAGAGATAGAGAAAGAACTCGCATGTATCTTACATAAAATGGAATGAGAGAGTTTGTCCAGGAATAAAAAGAACATCCCCATCACTCCTTCCAAATGCAGAAATTTTAAAATCCTATGCTAAGAAAAAGAAACTGAAAGACCAAAATTCTGTGCACTGGAGAGAAACTCCAGCAAAATATTTCTGTGGCAGAGTACGCCCATTCCTCCAGTGTGTGCTCTCCCCAGCGCAGCTTAACAAACATCAGCAAAGAATGGAGCTGGAGTCACAGTGATTTCAGTCAGCATCCAAATATTCTCACAACAGACTCCTAAATCAAGAATGAGACTGTCCTTTTGCCCTCACCTATTCTTTTGTCTCCTGCCAACTGAGAACATTGCTCAAAAGGTAACCACTCCTCTGATAAAAATTACAGTGGAATTACTAAAATATTGAGAGCGGAGATTGTGGATGACTGGTATTTAAGGATTAGGTATTTCATAACAAGTATCTGCTTGAGGTGGTAGCACATTTTGTCCCAAGTTTGGCCAGCCAGTGGATTAGGGAGGAAACTTCTCTTGCTGTACACTTTAGAAAGACAACGCTAAAGCTGCCTACCCGTTACTTGCTCATAAACACATCTGGTGATAGCTGGAAGCATGCAATGTTTCAGGCATAAAATCCATCATTCTTGCAAACAAAAGAGTGAAGGAAACTACATTTTACTCTCTCCCATCCCAGAGAAGCAGTAAACAATCCCTACACTCACGCAGAGCAGCCGCACGAGGTTATTTACCTGTCTCGGTGTCTCCGGGGGATGCGCGACAGTAACAGCACTCCATGAAGATAACGTAGTTCAACGCATTGAAGAACAGCCCCGAAATCCCAATAATGAGGACGAGCAGCGCTTTCTCCGTCTTCTGAGGGTTGATGAACCTCTTGACCGCCTCCACGAAGATGCTGAACATGAGCGCGGTGGCGAACACGGAGTTGCCGAAGGCCCCCAGCACGTCGGCGCGGCTGAAGCCGTAGGTGCTGGCCTTGTGCCACTTGACGCGGCTGAACCTGACGCCGAAGAGCCCGATGATCATGGAGATCAGGTGCGAGAGAACCGCGAAGGCGTCCGAGGCCAGCGAGAGGGAATTGCCCACGTAGGCCACCGAGATCTCGACGGCGAAAATGGCGAGGCTCAGCAGGCACATGAGGATGAGGCGGCTGCTGCGGCCCGAGTAGCGGCCCATGCCTGCAGATCCCTGGCCCTCGCTCCGAGGATCGGCCGAGAGCTGTGCCGGGAGCAGCTCCCTGCCCGCGGCCCTGCCCTTCGCCTGTCAGTGCTGCGCACATGCGGGAGCCACTTTTATAGGAAGCTGTAAAACAATAAATCCGTTTAAAGGGCACTTCAGGGAGATTTGTCATGTGAAGACACCGTGGAGGCTCCAGTGCCGCAGGTGTCCCACCCTCGGGAGGCATTTTTTCCTACAAAACCAAAAATAAAATGAGGGGGACTAGTGGGAGCACCAGCGCTTGCTACTCTACTCAGTGGCAGTGTCCTAAAAAACTGAATAAAGCCCAGAGAGGAGAGCATAAGAAGGTGGCTCAGAATCTTAAGTGGTTAGAAAAGACCTCTTTTTTGCATAAAACTCTCCTCTTGTATCTGTTTCTGCCATTTCTGTTGCCAGTAAATCTTAGCACTGAGAAAATCCTACTATACGCCTGTGGAAGAAGACATTTGGAACTCATGTTATGTGGAAATGATTTTTAAGAACACGGTAAACATGAACTGCTTGTGAGTCACTGGAGATGTTGTCCATAAAGCAAGCTTCAAAGACAACTGGACTGATCTTCCGTTTTAGCAACTTAATGCAACAACTATACAACTTCTTGTGCTTTCCACACATTTTAAAATGGCTCAAGGAAACAGAGAAAATTTGGAGACCATTTTCTAAGTAACCACACAGCAGACATGGAAGCTGAGGCTTAACAATAAACCCAAAGCACATCATTTATTTCCTGTTTTGAAACCTCTGAGTGTCTCAAGACCACAAAGTAATTTTTATATGCCTGCGTGGAAAAGTCAGAGCTGAGGAAAGCATAACCAGAAATTCAAGCTGCTGAAGTTCTAGCTTGTACTTTGTGCCACTTCTGGAAAAAAGATCCTGAAGCATTAACATTTTTTGTCACTCATTGCAGTACCTGTTGAGCTCTGAGTGTATCCATGGTTAGCACACAGAAACTGCTGGTAAGAACACGCTAGGCAGTACAGGCCATGAGACCAGGTGCCTTCCTTGAAAAGTTTATGATCCAGCTTTTTATTTCAAATGCCCATCTGTGTACATAGATGCACACAGTTAGTTACGAGATAGGATGGAAGGAAATGACATGAATTACATGCAGAACATCCATGGAGAGATAAGATAACACTGATAACCTGAGCTGACCAACCGTCCCTGATGCCCTTAGACTTCTCAAGGTGAATTAACTTTAGGTTAAAAACAAACACCCTCCCCCACTTTTCATCTGGACTTTTCCTCCCAGGGTTTCAACAGCCAAAATATTTATGTTTAAAGTCCAGTTTGTTATAAGCCTTGCCTGCCACGTAATTTTTAACATTTGGTCATTTGCCTACCTACACACTGCAGCTACAACTTGAGGGTTCCCCTCCTCCTGCTGTTTTAAGAACACCATTAACCCTGGAAGGGTGGATTACTAGAACTAATTACAACATTGAAATCTGGTACTCAAGACTGCTTCCTCTTTATCTTCTCACACTTGTATTGCCACTTCTGTCCCAGCTATTTCTACAGTGTTTTTTTCCTTCTTGTATTATAGTGATGTTAAACTACTTATTTTATTATCTGAACTACAGAGCACAAAAAGTGAGAAACTTTTTTCAAGTTATTCTCTTTTCAACGGGTAGAGACCAAGGTCAAACTTCAGCTCTCAAAAGTCCTGCCTTACACAAGGTTGTGATCACCAAAACAAGAGCTAAATGAAGCACTCCCTCTGCAGCAGAGCTGAAATGTTCACCTGTGCTCTATTTTCAATAAGGAGCTGCTAGCACCATATTAAGGCAGTTCCCTTACACACCCCCTCACAATTGAACCCAAATTTATCAGTACACAAGAACTAAAGAACACCATGAAATTTTCAATTCTATTATAAACATAAAGAAGTATCATTTAATCAACAGCAGTGCATTATTCCAATTCATATATCTATTTTTCTAACAGACAGAATCTACTCAGAGTCTAGAAGTTTTTTTCTATAGTGCTTCACAGATAGCTCAGATTGTACTTTTGACAAAAGGATATTTGACAGGGATGTTATCTCTCCCCGGCAAACATTAGCCTTTCTGTAGAAGATGAACACCAGGAGATCTGCATGTGAGGCATCAACATTTCAGACACTTCAAGCCTTACTATGGCCAGGAAGAAAATATGTTCAGGAAAAGTAAGGGGGGGAAAAAATAAAAGAAAAAAAAGGCTGGCCTTCAGTGAAATCTGTCTTCAAACAAACCTATTTGTAGGTTCAGAGCAACTAATTTCTAAGAACAGTGTGTCAACATGTTTACTCATGGATTTGATGCAGTCAACTGGTTGAAGGTTGGCTGTTTGCTCAAATTGATAAGGTCAGAGGCTGCTTTTAGTTTTGCCTTTCCTTTGTTCTAAGGTATTAACAGCTTCCACATCTCATTTTTAAAACATGGATATCGTAGAGCTTTTGAATAGGAGCTCAGAGTGCTCATCTATTCTTGAAAATCTGGTTTGCTCTGCCAAAAAGTCTTGGCACACTCCTGCCTCTTACGCCTGAGGACGTTGAAGCTGCTGGTTGCTGCTTTTCCTTCCCCAGCACCAGAAAGGTGTCGTGGCCAATCCCTCTCCTGGCTGCTCTTAGTCACCAACCATCTCAGGCTGTGAAAACTTCACTCTGCTCACCCTCTTTCTCCAAATATAATCCCAGCCAGCACTAGAAGCAGCACACCAGGCCAGAGAGACCTTAGGCCACTCGTCTGGTTTGTTAACTGAATCCAAAGATAAATGCATGTACTGGCACATCCTTCCTTAAATCCTTTGCTCATTACTACACCTAGGAAAATATCTAGAGAGATGACTTTAAGATGAAACTGAAGCAAACCCTGCAGGACTAACCATAATCCAAAGAATACTACAGAGAATTTCCAAGTTTCAGGGACGCTGAGCAAGCTGATCTGAAATTTTTAACCATTTTTGCACTTTTCTGTGGAAAACCTGGGGCATTATCACAAGGCACACAATCCTAAACTGCACAGGCCATTGATGGAAATTTTATCATTCAAAATTTTGACTAGGAAGCATGACCACAGGAATTTGGGCAAAAGCAAACATTCTGGTTGCCTTTGAAAAGCAGAGAAGGTCTGGGAACAGCACTCTAAGTCTCTTGTATGCTCAAGACTAAGGCTGCTACGTAAAAACAGGTTTTTTGGAAACAGGCAGCAATGCAGTGTTCTCCCAGGAAGAGTTCAGGGAGGATCTTACTAGTTCAACTTTTTATTGCCAAGTTTTCACTGTACCCTTTTCAGGGAAAGGTGTTCATGCAGACAGCCTTCAAACATACAGGAGAAAAAATGTAATAAATCAAGTGTGTGTCATCCAAGCGCTGTTTTGTGCCAGGGCCACCTCTTTTTTTTTTTTTTTAAAGCCAATCTTGTGCTCAGAGTGGCAGTAATGTTATTTTTAACATGATTTCGCAACTCTGTAACATCCAGCCTCCTCTGCTAGAGCAAAACTTGGTAAGCGTAGGAAAAGAAAGAAAGGTTTTACAAAACATGCTGTAGATAAAATCACAGGCTAAAATCTCTAGCACTGAGCTTACCACTCTTCAGATTGCCTTTGCATTACTCATTGCAGTATCACTGTCAGACAGCTACAAAGGCCAGTTTGTAAAATAAGAAAAACACGGCTTTGCAAAATATCTGCAAGAAACGGCAGCCACCTGCATCTTGCTACAATGTGGCATTTAATCTGAGAAAGCCTTTCACACTTGCTTTACATGCCCGTGAAAATCTGGGAGGTGATTCTCCCCCTCTGCCTCCGCTGGTGAGACCCCACCTGGAGTGCTGTGTCCAGCTCTGAGATCCTCAGCAGGGACAGACAGGACCTGCTGGATGGAGAGAGTCCAGAGAAGATCACAAAGATGCTCAGAGGGCTGGAGCACCTCTCCTGTGCAGACAGGCTGAGAGAAGTGAGGCCGTTCAGCCTGGAGAAAAGGCTCTGGGGAAACCTTAGAGCATTTTCCACTACCTAAAGTAGCCTGCAAGAAAGCTGGAGAGGGACTTTTTACAAGGGCAGATAGGACAAAAGGGAATGGCTTTAAATTGAAAGAGGGCAGGTTCAGATTAGATAATTAGGAAAAAACTGTGAGGGTGGTAAGGCACTAGAACAGGTTTCTCAGACAAGTTGCAGATGCCCCATCCCTGGAAGCGGTCAAGGCCAGGCTGGATGAGGTTTTGAGCAACCTGGGATAGTGGAAGATGTCCCTGCCCATGGCAGGGGAGTTGGAATGAGATGATCTTTAACGTCCCTTCCAACCCTTCCACGGTTTCATGTTTTTGAAAATACGGAATAATATTATGAAAATATTCCTTGAAAGAGCTGGCTTCAGAGGGAGTTTTCTAAAGGTAGTAATTACTGTGCCTCCAGGTTAGCAGCAAGTCTCTACTGAAGAACTCCAAGGCCAAACTGAAAGCAGATGTTTTATCTAGAAAGTAGATGTTGGCACACTAAACTGTACTGTAGTTTTTATGTCATTCTCTCCAACCTTTCAGGCATTTTCTCAATGTACAAGGAAATACATGCACCAAGCCAGAAAGAAAAAAAGACATGAGCAAAGGATGCCTATTCCTCCCCACTGAGCAACACAGAAAAAAACCACCACAACATATTACAGCTCACAATACATGTTTATTATTGGAGATGTTTACAGAAAAGTCTGTGAATTACTGCTAGCCTAAGACTGACCATTGGGGTGCCGGGTTATGGTTTATGGCTTTGTCTTTGAATTATTTAAAAAGTCACAAAACCGATTTAAGTTTTAAGGGACTATTTCAGTCTTATTAAAAAAGGTTCAATTCACAGATAAAGGAGAAGGTTCTTTCACTAGTGATTTAGTAACTACGACCAAAGAGGGTGTAGAACTTGGCAGGGTTTTTGCCGCACACACATCTTGCTCCACGCTGGAGTTCACGGAGAGGCTGGAAAGGTATGCAGAGGCTTTTGGCTCCCATGGATGGAGCACCAGGCTCAAGATCTTGATCCCTGAAATAAAAGAATATTCATAAATAATTATTCATTAATAAATATCCATAAATAAATATTTAGATTAAAGAATGAAAGTGCAATAAAGTGTATTATATATAAAATCTTAAAACCGCATTAATTATTCTGAAAGTTTCAGTACTAAGGGAAGTAAATATATTGAATTACGCAGAACAGCAAGTGTCTGTACAGAAGTGTTATACCCAGATGCATGCTGCACTCCTGTTTTATATTGAAAATATTTTTATTTTGATCTTGATAAATACTTTCCAGTTCAGTTATATTTTACCTGGCAGTGGTCTTCTTGATCCAATCCTCGCACTCAATTTCCCCACAAAAAGGGATTTGTACAATCTGAAGGAAGAGGAAGAGGGGAGAGAAAAAACACAACAATCATACATCTAAAAAAACAATCTTTGTCTCTGGAAGATTCCTAAACCTTCAGATCTCATATACATTTAAACTGGGAAAAGTTCCAGTTGTTACAATTGCATTTTAATAGCTCTTTTTCATTGGAGAAATAGATAAGCACAGTCATCCCTCCAGAGTGCAGTATGGAAATCCTACACAAACCCAAAGGAGCATTTAAATTTAATTTTTTTCTTAACTAAATACATCTTTCTTCTGTGAAAGTATAAACACTGATTTCTCATGAAATGTTCTGTTTTTCAGGAAAAGTTTAAAATTTTCAAACTACTGAGCAAATGTTTGCTTTACACACTGCAAGACAATGCTCTCCTAACAGTTCCCATTTTAATTCCATTACCATGAATTTTCTTTTTTTTTCTGAGTATACATATTTTATGAAAACAGAATTGCCAACAGCACGTTTTTCTAGGCGTTGTGGGGGCGGGTGTGCAGTTTCCTGCAGTTTCACTTAGTTTAACTGAAGAAAATTGAGAGAGTAAGGCTGAAATGATAATGTCACACACTCATCTCAGTACTAGCCTTAGCTATTGTAGCAGATCTCTTGTTCATAGTTTTATATTCAATTATATTGATTTTTGAAAAAATTTTTAATGGATTTCCATAGAGAAAACTCAGTTTGCTACCAAGAGGTAGCATTACCACTAAAAAATCCCCTACAGACATTTGAACACTCATGTAATGCTGATAACTGAGGGCAACATCAGTTACTAAATTCAGCCTTCAGTAATTTTCATTCTATCCAAACTGTGAATAAGTGTGACTCAATGTGTTGTTCTTTCACCTCATTCACATTCTTAATACAAAATTCTCAATTTGCCATTAACTGGAACACACCTTTATTAGACTTTACTTTACAGCTTCACTCACAACTGAAAAAAGGAACTATTACCACTCTACCACACTGTTCTTGCATTAATCTTTTGTTAGTGAAATGAAAAACAGTCCACGTTTTTAAAGATCTGAGTCTGCAATTCCATTAAGGGAAAAACAGCAACAGGAATTACTTCATCTTACAAATTTTCCTCTTAAACAGTAGTCAGTGCTAACAGTGTCATTTCAAGTAATTACAGGATACATATGCTATAAAATTTTGATCATTCAACAAAAATAGGCAGAGAGTGAAACAAACCTAAAATGACATATTTTTTCAATTTTTTTCAAATCAGATATGCAGATCATAATAAATTCATATAACCTAAGTACCAAAATGACAGAAGTCTCCAACATGGAATGAAAAAATATTTGTTCACATTTCCAAGCTTAACTACATTTAGATTACATTAGAGTTCTAAATATTATAAAAATAGCTTAATTCTTTGTCTTGTCTAGAATCTAGCTGCACACAACAGTGAGTGTTGGGCATTGATGACCAGGCATTTTACCCTCTCCACATATGTACTGCATCTCTTAAGATAAAGAGCTTATGCTGTCCTCAGCTGTTTCTTTATCTTGAAGACAGTCAAGCATCTTTTCAGAATGCTTGTTTCATTCAGAAGTGAAAGATACGTGCTGGCACATCTTGAAGTCACAACACATGAGAGCAGAAACACGAGCTGAACATCTATGCAGAGCACAACTGGTTGTTAAGTAAAGACTAAAGACTTGTGCTATAGTTTTGTGGAGGAAAATAACGCAGTACTGCTATTATGCACAGAATGTCTCACAGGTGTGTCCTCAGCTTCTCAAGCATACTAAAAGAGTCCCTCCTCTGAAGTTCATCATTATTCCTCTAAGTTTTGCTGTAAATTGAATTGAAATGCAATAAATACAAGAAAATAGTGTGATGGAAGGTCAAGTCGAACCAGGAATAACTTAAAATTATTTCTGAAGTTTAACAGAGTATTTATGGGGGTTCTTGGTACTTGTACATCAGGAATTTTGGAATTTTCAGAGTGGATCTAATTGGCACACAACTCCACCAATCTCTCTTTATAAAATATACAGCCTTACTGACTAATGTTGGGGATCCTACCATTTGAACACACTAATTAAAACACATAAACAATTTCACAACCTGATCTGTGACAGAATTTTAGGGTTAAAAATTTCTGACAGTGGATCTTTGAAAAAGAAACAGCAGCTCAGTTCTGTGCTGAAGGCTTAATGTCTCATCTAAAGTTCAATACTTTTTCACAGATGCCAAGATCACTCATCCACATGATGGGTTATTGTTACTATCAACCCAAGGAGGTTTTTGACTCTGCAGTAATTCTTAATGAACCCGATGGCTTCTACTCAGGTCATAAAGAAAAACTTCCTTGACGTAAATAGCTTGTACTTTAAACTCTTACCTGGACCTTTATATGAGACTTAATAAGTGTTTTGTCATTGTTTGCATTAGAATAATGACAGTTAGCTTATTGTAACCTGAATGAAATGTTTACATCACTCTCTCCTAAAAGCATATTCTGATAAAACCATTATTTGTAAAGGATAGAAAGGGTGTGAAGCACAAGAATAGAAATAGTTAACTATTTCCTTACCTTTCCTGAATCAAGCTCTTTTTGAAAGTCCTCCATGTTATTGGCCACCACCATATGACTTTTTAGGTCTTCAGACGCTCTAAGAAAAGGAAAAAAAATTCAATCAGGGCAGATTTATTCACATAAACTCATGGGCCAAATGAGCTAAGCTTTCAGAATCAGCTAAAAGAAAAGGTCACAAAAAGAGCTATATCTTCATTAGAATCTTCCTAATCAGGTTATGTCTTTCTACCACTTCTCCTCTCAAAGCAATAAACTTTTGGTTAATTGTTGATGATGGGGTGTTCTTCAAGTCACTGCACCTTAGATGTATATTTTTCTTTTTAAATTATCTTCACAATCTAAATCAGAAGATGCTTTTGAACTAAGTAAAAACACTCTGTCTGTAAACGATTTTGATCACAAGAGAAGGAAATAGAAAAGCTCATCTGGGATTCTGGCATTTGCAGTAGGGGCAAAAAACAGTTTCAGAAGTATTCGACAGCTTACAAGAAAACAATCCTGTGACGGTCAATAGGGTCTTAAAATACACTTCTGAACATAGAACTTCAACTACTGAAGTTTCTTGGACAGCTTTGTGTCTTTCAAAACTGCATACCAAAAGCATCTTTCATGAATGACTCCTGTACATAGGACCATGGAATTATTTAGGCTGGAAAAGACCTCTAAGATCATTGAGTCCATCCACTAAGCCGACACTGCCAAGCCCACCACTAAACCTTGTCCCTAGGCACATCTATATATTTTCTGAACACTTCCATGGATTGGGATTCCATTACTGGGCTGGGCAGATTGTATCAATGCTTGATCACACTTTCAGTGAAGAAATTTTTTCCAATCTAAACCTCCTCTGGCTCAACTTCAGATCATTTCCTCTCATCCTGCTACCTGGGAGAAGAGACCAACTCTCACCTGGCTACACTCTCCTTTCAGGCAGTTGTAGAGAGGGATAAGGTCTCCCCTTGAGCCTCCTTTTCTCCAGGATAAGCAACCCCAGCTCTCTCAACTGCTCCTCACAGGACTTGTGCTCTATACCCTTCACCAGCTCTGCTGCCCTTCCTTGGGCAGAGTTATGTCATTGGGACACTAATTATAGTGTATTTGCTTATTAATAAAACACATGAAATCACAGAAGTATTTTTTAAAAAGAGTTCACAATCTTTTACCTTCTGTATCATAAGAACAGGCAACTTCTATCACTGTATGTGAAGTTTAACAGGGAGAAAATTATATGTCACAGAGGAAGATGTGCCTAACCTGTCTTTCTCCATGGATAAACCAATAATGGGAGAAGTTCTTCTGACAGGTAAAGTACATCTGTGATTAGCACAGCCATTTACTGTAACTCTCAATTTACCTGCTGTAAAGGTTTGCATGGATCTCCTCCAAGATCTGCTTAAGTTTCTGTTCTGCTTCATGTTCAGATAATGTCAGCTTCTGTCCTGTGTCTCTTCTAACAGCTACAAACTGTTGGCTCTTCATGTCTCGTGGTCCCACTTCAACCCTGACTGGAACACCCTTTGCGGAAAAAAAAACTAGAAGTTATGATGAAGAAGCAATTCTCAGAAGAGTTTATTTTCTCTCTCTCTCTCTCTTTTTTGTTTGTTGATTTTGAAGTCCAGTCTTAATACAGACTCACTTTATATTTTAAAGTTTCTTTGAAAAAAAATCACCATATATTCCAAAGCTTTTATGCATTTCTGTCTTTCTCATCCACAAGATCTTCACTTGTGCATTATACCTTGCTTCACTAGCCTGGAGACTGCATCCGTGCCAACGTGCAAGTAATACTGAAGCACAACTGAAACTGCACTAAGACAGCTACCCCACATATTGCAAAGCAGATTTTGAAAGTCTGAACAATTAAGACTTCCACAGTAATTATAATGTTCTAGTTCATCCAATAATACATTTTAATTCTGTTTTCATAGAACACTTTCAACAGCATTTCAACAGCTACTGCATTAACAGCAAACAGCAAAAGTTCTGTTAAATGCAGCCCTAATATCAACATTAATTGCATAGAACATTTGACTACAAACAGCTAATCCTTTGGCAAAGCTTTTATGCTTTATAAACTTTGGTGATAAGATGTAATTCCTCATCTCCCATATACCATCAGACAAAAAGATTTTCCATTTTACTGGAAAGAGTCAGTTAAGGGTCTACTGTGTAATTTATTTTCTCTACATACTAATATGGATCCCAAAGTGTACACATTCTTTCACAGGAAATGAAAGGAATGAATGCAAATGCATTTTGGAGGATTCTTTTCCCCCCCTTAAAGGAAATTCAATTAGTAATTTTATAAGCAAAAACCATTCTACAGGGCTCAAGAGATGAACAGGAGAATCAAAACCTATACCCAAGCTTTCTATGCACTGTGTGCTCTGGAATCTCAAGTTCACAGCTTCCAAATGATTCCCTATACTCCCTCTGCCCCCATTACCTTACTTATGCTAAAAAGGTGAATAATACGGTAAAATTCATCTGAACAGTGAACTATCTACTACTACTACATAAAAAGCTACTCAAAACTGTTATTAACAAGCAATTTAAACTGAACACTCCAGTTTATGACCCACAAAACACTGTCTCCATAATAAAAACTTGGACAAAAATATCTAGTACTTCTAATTCCAGTACTACTAAGTGAAATAATACCTATTGGTCACTTGGGAAGATTTCCTAAGAAAGCAATGGAACTAATACCAGACATTATAAAAGAAGCACCAATGACTTGATTCTTCCAGGAAGTAACATCAGAAATCTTCTAAGCTTCAAAACACCTCCTGGAAAGAAATGTACCTTAAGTTCCCAGTGGTTGAACTTCCAGCCAGGTGAGTAGTTGTCTCTTAAATCAGCCCGGACACGGATGTTGACAGCAAGCAGCCTACTACGATATTCATTGCATTTCTTCAACAGAGATTCTCTGTCCTCTTCAGAGAGGGAGTTTGTGATACCACAGGGAATAATTACAACCTGCAACAGAACAGGACATGTACTTCACATTAAAAAAATGTTACCTCATAGTTATATAAAAAACTTAAACTCAATATTGTGGCCCTACATTCCAGTAATTCCTTTCCCACCCTCAAAAGTAAAGGATACATTTCCCTTTTCATACCAATGACACAGATAACATTAAATGGATGGACTATCAAAGGGGACTTGTCCACCACGAGTATCCTAATGATTTGTATTAACTTCATACAACTTACTCTGTAACTAGACAGCTCCATCCTATATTAAGTCTCCCAGCTGCCTGATATAAAATGCTCATGAATTCCACGACAAGAAAGGAAACTAAGATAGTTTAAGGCATTTTTGCATACCTGAATACAGGCTACACGAGGTGGGAGTACCAATCCCATGTTATCTCCATGAATCATTGTCATTACACCAATAGTCCGAGTTGTAATGCCCCAGGAATTCTGATAAGCAAACTGTTTTTCTCCTGGCTTCTTGGGATCTTCAAACACAATTTCAAACATCTTTGAGAAATTCTGCCCTAGGTGATGTGATGTTGCTCCCTGAAAGAGATGCAGAAAATTCTGTTCAATGGGAAGTAAAGTCTGTCAAGCACCAGTTTAAATATCTTACTATATTTAATGAAGAAAGAATTATTTTAATAGGTAAATACCTGGATAGCTCTCCCACTGGCAGATATAAATGCCTCTAAAGTGGTTGTATAATCACCCCCAGCAAACTTCTCCTTCTCTGTCTTTCTTCCTTTGACAACAGGTATTGCTAGGAGATCTTCATACACTCGAGCATACAGATCAAGTATCTGCAGCACCTATGATGAACAAACTGTATTCAGAATTATGCAGTATTTTGCATTTGTTACATCATGAAATATTTTTACATGACACAGTCTGAAATCTTAAAAATTTAACACTTTCTCAAGACTTGGTATAAAAAATAAGATCTTTTCAATTACTTTAAAGTTTGGATGTTATTTTCTCTGCATCAAAATGCAACAACTAGAAGTCATGACAGAAAGTAAGAAGAGTCACAGCAGAAATGACAGGCAAAGAGTTGTATTGACTTCTAAATTCCACCTAAAAATCTGAACCTCTAGATAAATAAATATATGCCACAACACTCAATGAAATATCTGACTTTTGGGCAAAGAAATGTTAAAACTTCTAGCAGTAAACATGTGAATGCATTATTTAGATTTTTAAGGAAATTTGATTTTAAGTATTTTTTTAAAAAATAATTTTTAAGGAAAGCACACTCCACAGCATACTCTTCAAACTCCCTATATTCTTTGTAGAGACTAAAGCCTCAGAAATGGGTTACATCTGGGTTCTATCACAGTTGGATTTTTCACAAGTGCTCCCAAAGAAGAAAGATTCCTATGAGGTCCCAGTACAAAGATTTGTGTTGCTATGGAGTAAGGTAACTTCCTGAAAGGAAAAGCACCAGTGCATTTGCTTTTTACCTCCTCTGCTGCTTCTTCATATGTTGCAAATGCTGTGTGACCCTCTTGCCAAAGGAACTCACGAGTGCGAAGGAAAGGCTGAGGATGTTTGAACTCCCAGCGCTGGAGGGGCAGAAATAAAAATAGTTGAATGCTATGATTCACACTGAAGTGTCAAATTGTTGTTAAAAATAATGTTTATAAGCAAGTATTAGAAATACTCAAGATTAAAAAGTCAACTGTTCACAGGTTTCTACTTAACGTAATCAACAATATACATCAATAAAGAATGTTTTACTAAAAACACCGAGAGAAACAAATCACATAAACCATGGTAATAATTTTGCCTTGAAATATGTGCTGTGATCAGTATGATCACGCCAAGTCCACAGAGAATAACTGTCCTACACTGCACCTGTGATAAGGTACTCAGAAATTGTGCACACATACCACAACACTGCACCACTGATTCAGCTTGATAGGAAGATCCCTGTGTGACTGCACCCACTTTGCATAGGAAGGATACATGACTGCAAAAAGAAAGCAGTTTTGAGTCTCCACACAATGCAGACATCTATGTCAAACTCTTGCTACATGTAAGCTTAACATTCTCTGCTGTGAGAACTATGCTTCTATGTTTTATTTCCTTTAGAACACACTTTTTGTCTTAATACGTAATATTTTCACTCGAGTACTTTCACTTCCTTCCAAGTCTCTGCAAAACAGCTTGGTTGCTGCTGGTCAAAGTGCAATCCAAAGCTTATTATTTAATGACACTGTTTGAGTCACTGGCTTACAGTATGGCAAATACACCTCGGTTCACAAATGGGAATTCACTGACCTCAAGATTTCAGGATGCTATACGAGACCTGACTCATTTAAAAAACTCATCCAGCCTCAGGTGTTAAAATGCTTGTTTAAATTACTCAGAGGAACAGTTACAGTCAAAATACATGCAAAACAGAAGTGAATGATGAGTGGAAGAAATTTTCTTATAAACACTAGAGAAGAAAAAATCAAGAGAAAAGAAATAATCAAGTATGTTTTCAGACAAAGTCAGTCTTCAGGATACTAATGAAAAAAATTCCTGAATTCTGCATTTCCTAAAAGAGTCTATTTAAGGGAACATACAGTGTGAGATTTGTTATAAGCAGCAGCAAAATTGGGAAATTTTCCAAAGGAGTTACAGAAAACATTCTGAAAAACGGGGGCTTCCACTTTTCAAAAGGGACTCCTGTTTATCAGCTATACTATACCTAAAACTTTACATGTAACTTCACAGCCAAACTACATGAAAAGTGGCCAACCTGTTTCACTTGTGGGACGTATAGCAATCGGTTCAGCCAGTTCTGTTTTCCCAGATCTTGTGACCCAAGCAACCTAAAAGAAGGAAAAAAGGAAAAAAAAAATCAAACAAAACAAGTCTGGGAAAAAAATCCTCCAACCTCAAAGTTACTTTCATACTCAGTGCAGACTAAGTGGTTGGGTTTTCTTATAGTCAGATTAAAATAAAGTTTTGAAGTGTACCTCAGGAGCAAAGTCAGCAATATGAGACTTCTCTGTCTCTAGGGCAGCCTGGGACACGAACATGGGGAAGTAGCAGTTTTCCACTCCAAGCTTCTTGATCTCTGCATCAAAGAAGTCTTTGATAGCTTCCCAAATAGCGTGAGCCCAAGGACGAAGAATGTAACAGCCACTCACATCATAGTATTCAATCATCTCTGATTTTGTGATCACCTTGCAAAAGATTATTCAGATGCTGAAGTTTCAATTTATACACAGAGAACATGCAGTAATTCAAGTGTGTCTTGGATTACAATTCAAGAGAAGTCTCCTATTTAAGAGCACTCAAACTGTTAGCAGCTAAGATATATTTTAAGGTTGCTTGTGTTACCTAGACAAGGTTAACCAGGAACATTAAGTTTAGTAATAGATATTAAAAATGTGAACACTTAACTAAAATTGAATTTCATTAATCCAAGTAAAAGACTTTAGCTAATTTCCAGGAACCAAAAAAAAATGCACTTTTGTAAGAAATGTCTCTAGCTCATGTCAGAAGAGATTCCTTAGAGTACAGGCAAAAATTATACTACTGAGAGGAAATGTACACCATTGACACTTATTTAAAATTTCTCATAACAAGACTAATCTAAACTAATCATCTCTATTCTGGTTGTTTTCAATCTCATAAGCCAGCAAAGTCATTCAGTATGAACAGGTATTAACTTCTGTGATGCATCACCTTGAGCTGAAATAAAACTCTCAAGTCTGTGAAATTCCTAACATTTCAATGAAGTTTTGTACTCTTAATGAAAGAGAAATTCAGGTATGTATTAAGAAAATCATATATATATATTATATATATGTGGTGGGTGGTTGACACTTATCCTTTTCATAGTTCCCTTAATTTCTTCACCTATTTAATCCAAGGAACTTCTATTTAAGACTATAACAATGTAAGACATAGAAAAGACCAAGGACCTTGGTATGTATTTAAAAAAATAGACTCAAACAGAATTATAAGCTTAGATATAAATACCAAACAGACCTTGATTTATAACAGCATGAAATAATTAATTCAAATTGATGTGCACTTACCTGAGAGAACCACTCTGAAAGATTTTCTTCTTTTTTAGCTTCTAGACCCAGCCTATGGTATTAGAAAAGAAACAGATTTGTGCTGTACAGCATTTAGCAGTGAAGGTAATCCTTACCCTTTTTTTTTTTTTTTTTTTTTTTGCTGGGGAGCGAGGCAGGGAGGGTTGTGGCAGAATAAGGTGGGCATGGGAGTGAATATTTTAATTTTACTTCAAAAAGCTAACTTTTGGCTGGTAGGAATTGCTAGTATTACTTTATCCTAACAAGAATATTTAATAAAATCTACTCAGGTTTTTTACTACTCTTTGAATCCTTCTAATTCTCACCATTATTGCATCAAAGAGCCCCAAAATGATGCATTAAAAAACCAAATCTCTAGTAAGCAGTCCAGTAAGAAGCTAAGATTAACCAGGCCTGTGTGAAAGTTGTTTTACTAATTATTTTAAACATTTCCTACCTAGCCAGTGGCTACAATTTCAAGAAAGATATGCAGCTTGAATTCACCACACATGTAAATGACAGTCACATTGCTCAAGACAGAAAACTGGCCCTACCATCAAATAAAGATAACCAATAAAACTACAAGATTCTAAAGAAGACTAAACTCAACAGACTAAAATGACAGTAGTAAACATTTTATACCTCTACAGAGAAGTTTTAAGGGTGGGAAATATATTTTTTCTGGCATTATTTCTATACGAATTAACCACGTTTCTGTCTCTCATATATGATTTAAGTATATGAAACAGGAAATACACAGTGCTGCACAATACATGCTGTAAAAAGACCTCTAAACTTTCAGCAAGACACAGCAGCACATTTGCAAAAGCAAATAATGAACCACAGAAAGTTCTCAGTGACAGTAACAGTACAGGATGCTGAGATACAACTGATACTAAATAAACTTTGGTAACTCAAGGCTTTTGCCTTGATCCTGAATGTGAAAATCAACACAGTTATTTTGCAAATGTCCATACTTTCAAGTGAAATGAGAGAAGTATGAAACTCTAAATCTGAACAGAGATAGACAGTGGATGTTTCTATCAGATAAGATTAAAGACTGCATCTTTACCTGGTTTGTTTCTTAGGGCCTTGGCCCTCTCCTGACCCATTTGAGGAGCGCTCATTACCACTCTGTCCTTGCAAAGGTTCTTTTTTAGGGCCATCATTTTGCTTCTGTTGCTTACTCTGCTTTTCAGACTTGTTCTCCTTCTCCTTCTTCTTTTTGTCTTTGTCATCTACACCACTGGCAGACACTGGTTTATAGTCAACTCCTGCAACAGACTTATACTGGGCCTTCAATTGAAGAAGTTCTTTAACAGCTACATCTATCTTTTCCTGGAAGAACAAAAAGAAAAAAATTATAGAGGAATCACAGGAATAGTTTTCTTTAAAAAAAAAAAGAAAGATAAAATATCTATATGGCATTATGGACATTCCCACTGTTGGGGGAAAAATCTGCAAAAACCAGTAGTTATTTTTACTGTAATAATATTTTAAAGGATCATACCTGACAGTATATCTAATTTTAAAAGTATGTTTCAGATCTCAGAATTCAAATGCTGTCTATTCTAAAGGCACATTTCTAATTCCCACAATCACATTGAGTTTCAAAGAGATTTTTAGGTTTAAACACATATATTACATTTTCACAGTAGAGTGTATGTGTTTTTACCTTGTCTGCTTTTTCTGCTTTTAATTTCCTGACTTCATCTCCTTGAAGAGCTACTTTGCTAAACAGGGCTTTAGCTTCGGGAGTGTCTGGACCGCTGGGTACCGTGTTTGATGCCTGAGGCAACGCCCCCTGAGCTGCTGGTGGGTGTCCTGGCTTGTACTCCTGCCCAGTCTTCTCCTTGTAGTCAGCTTTTAGAGAAAGGAGGAGTTTTACTGCTTCATCTATCTGATCCTGTGTGGACAAACAGCAAGATGTACTGGTGAGAATTAGAGAGAACTGGCAAGAAGAATTGATTATCAGGCTACAAAACCAACGTAACCAACCAAAAAGCCTTCAAGAAACGACACAATGCCAACACCAATTTTGCAAGGTAGAAATACAGGCAGAAAAAAACCCCCAGAAGCTCCTGAAAAACTACAGATTTGTCTCATGTTCTTTTTCACAACTATCCCTGAACCTGTCAAGTTTTGAAAAGTCTTGCTCTTGTTGCAGCACACTAGATACTTAAACAGTCACTTGTCCCAAATACAGCAAGAGGAAGTAAAATACATTAAAAACTTCTGCAAGGTCAATATCTGCCATGCTCATGCCTACTCATCGACATATGAGAGGTTAAGTTTGACTTTGGATATTTCAGAGCCAAGAAAGTAGCCAGCATCACAGTCTTGTTTGGCATTATCAGAGCATGCATGACCCAGACACAGGGGAGTTTGATCACCAGTTGGTGGAAGATTTCCCCCCAGTGGCACAATGTGGTAAGAATTACAATTTCTCACTCCAAAGCCTGTTATACCTTGGCAGCTTTCTCTGCCTTGAGTCTTCGTACCACTTCCCCTTGTTCAGCTACAGTTTCATAAAGTGCTTTGCCATCCACTAAGCTACAGCCTGCCAAGTTACTGCAGCAGACAGAAGACGGAAGTGCAGTAGAAGATATACAAGGAGGGGTTGAGGGTGGATTTCCAGGCTTGTACTCTTGACCTGTCTTTTGTTTATATTCTGCTTTTAGGCTTAAAAGAATTTTCACAGCCTCATCTATTTGTTCCTGAAGCAAGAGAGAAAAAACAGGAGTTGCAGATAAGGGTAGAAATAACAGAGGTGTAACACAATAGCTGAGATAACACAACCTTTACTAGAATGGCACTAACACAGACGTTGTAATAAAACTTCTAGAGCTATCCTGTTAGTGTAAATCGACATTATTGAGTTCTGTTGTAACACTTTTAAGCCAGAATACCTACAAGTTGTACACCAAAGGACTATATCAGGCAGTGTATGTAAGGGCTGATTTCTTAATAAAGTAATAATAAAAGCCTCCCATTCAGGTGGCTTAGTCCCCTCCAGTTATAGCAGTCCATGAGCTGCACACCAGAGAACAGCAGCAAATACTCAGACTCTGAATAAAGAATTGGTTCTTTGGTCACAATCAAATAACTCCCAAATTTATTCCTGCCATTCTGGCTTGATGTTACAGCCCTCTTTTCAAGTTACTGCCTATACTCTGCTTCACTTATCTTGTATCACTAAAAAAAAAGAACATATTTATTTTCCATGCACTAACACAGAACTCATGAAATCAGCCATATCATCAGCCCAAGAGAATCTGGGAAAGCACTTCATGAACTTGCTTATGTTTTACAAAACCTGCCATTGGGTTTTAGTCTAAACTGGAGACACTGCTGCACTCAGAAGTATCCACAGGTAGAACACCTTTGAAGCTTTCTCCGATTTAAGCTTGCGGACCACTTCTCCTTGTTGAGCTACTTTGCTGTACAGAGCCTTGCTGTCTACTGGACTTGGGGACGGAAGAGTGGGAGCAGGAGAAGACTGAGGAGGGACAAAGACCACAGGTGGGCTTCCAGGCTTGTACTCCTGGCCTGTCTGTCGCTTATATTCTGCCTTTAGGGATAAAAGGACTTCCACAGCAGCACCTATCTCATCCTGAAAGAAGAAAGGAAGGGGCAGAAAGAGGGAGGAACAAAGATATAGAGACATAAGACTCTCAAGAGTACCATAAATACTTTCATAAAAAGGCCTAGAGTTTATGGGCACCTGCTACATTTTCTAAAGTACTTAGTAGAGTTGTTCAGAGACGTATTCTCTACTACTTTCCTATTTTAATAAAGTAACTCCTCTTAAGCGATATACAACCTTAATTGTCCTAAGTAAAATTATAACAACGAATTAATTTAGATTTCCCCGTTTATTTAGATTTTTGGTGCCACCAAGACACTACTACTATTAACATTATTTAACCACCAGGCAAACTATGTTATGTTCCATCTTTTCTTGTTCTGCATTAGAAAGAAAGGAAATAACACAGCTAACAGTAGCTATGTTTGTTATGTACAGTTACGGAGAGGTAGATGCCTCAAAAACATCTGTAGTATTTGGATCTTTTATTTCCTTTCTGGTTTTGTGGCTTTGTTTTAAGGTCCAAACAGCAACAACTTAATCCTATGAAGTCACATGATTTGACCATACTGAGTTAAACAACTTCAGAAATACTCAGGGCATTTTAATCCCAAGGACTTGATTTGGATACTTAATCAACTGTTGCTGTTGGGTAAATCCTATCCGTGTTTCAGAGCACCAGCCTAAGAAATATGGGAATTCACTAACACAAACTTGGTCATACAAATCTAACTGAAGAAGTATTGGAAAACACAAGTCTTGACAGAACAGAGCCCAATCCAAATGATGATCACTATGAAAACCTGGATCCATAAGTACCCATTCACCTCCACAGACAGAGAACAATGGGCTATGCAAAACCAGACAAAAAAACCCAAAAGATTAGTTTAATCATCACCTTAGATGCTTTTTCAGCTTTCAGTTTTCTGACCACTTCTCCTTGTTCTGCTACTTTATCATACAAAGCTTTATTGTCCAGAGTACCAGAAGTCTCAAGCTTTGATGACTGTGCAGTTCCAGATACTGGAGGATTTCCAGGCTTATACTCCTGGCCTGTCTTTTCCTTGTATTCTGCTTTTAAAGCCAGAAGCTGTTTCACAGCTTTATCAATATCTTCCTTTGCTGCCTTCTTAGCCTTCAAGTCACGAACTACATCACCCTGTGCAGCCACCTTGTTGTAAATGATCAGGTGACCTTCAGATCCAGCACAAGTTGGAGTAGAGGCATGACCAACAAGTGGAGCAGATTTTCCTTGTAGAGCTGAACCAGCCTTTAAGAAAAAAAAAAAAAGAGAAAAAAGCACTAAATATTGAGCATGATAATCTTGTACAGGAATAGATGTACAGTAATCCACTTTATGGTATTTTCTAAACCACAAATTTACCTCTTTCTTTGCAGTTTCAGCTTTGGTCTTCTCTTTTGACCCAGATGTTGGCATTTCCTTCGTGTGCCCATCAGGAATGTAAATCAAAATGCACGGGGCATCTTTACAGCTGTAAGGACTGTAAAAGGATTTATAGAAAACACGACAATAAAGGAAATACAGAACAGATATCAAACATTTATTGAAACTAATGTAGTACTCTGTCTAAAAGATGCTCTTGCACACTGCAGGCTCATCTTTGTACACAGCTGTCATTACCCAAATTTACATAATTGGCGATCTGCACTGCTTCCTCTTTAAGTTTTCCTTTTTTTGTAATATTTATGAGTATGTTTACATTATAATTGCAGCGCAGATGTTTGATAGCTTGCCAAAGAAGTGTTACAATTA
The DNA here is from genome assembly GCA_036630365.1 of Acanthiza pusilla. NCBI lineage: Eukaryota > Metazoa > Chordata > Aves > Passeriformes > Acanthizidae > Acanthiza > Acanthiza pusilla. The sequence goes on from JAXCHO010000017.1 coordinate 15,570,333, forward strand.
AATAGTACATGCACACTCCGATTGGGAAAATACCTGTTTTATTCTGTAGCACTGCTCCTTAATTTTTATACTTCAAGTCACAATGAAACCATAACCTCATTACCAAGTGCAGGTTAGCTGAAGTGCACCAAAAAATGCCATGGACTTGGCTTAAGACAGTTTGAAGAGGGAGGAATGTACAAAATAAAAGCCATGCGAGCCCACAGAATCATTCCACAGAAGGAATGTGGTAAAGACAAAAATATTCACGGACAACATTACTCTTCCTCATTTGTGTGTATGTGTGTGTGTGTGAAAACACTAAAACACAGCAAGCTAAAGTAAATTCTGTGAAGTCTGTTCAGGCCATTCTCAGGTAGCTTACCTCACTGGCTCATAGGGCTGATCACAAATAAAGAATCCTCTCCTCTGAAGTTGTATGATGTCTCCTTTTTTTAACTCCTTAAGGCACGGATCACCCAGCATCAGTTCTTCTTGCTGTAAGTGTTAAACGAAAACAGTCCATGTTTAACAGAGCAAAGGAATAGTAAGAAATACAGTAGAGCTGTAGAAAGATAGTGGTGATTTTCTCCTTTTCAAAGTGTCAAAATGTTACTTAGTTCCACAGCAGCAGAATAAGTACTAGCAAGAAGATGCCATATAATAAGAATATATAAAAACAAAAACTCAGACTGTTGGTCTCAGATGTGTAAAAGCCAGATAGCTGAGAATAAACAAGAGTCATATTTTAATTTTTAAATTAGGACAGGTCACACAGAAACATGGAAACTAGATACATCAGCAAAATTTATCTGTTTGACAAAAAAACAATTACATTTTAGAAAGAGCAACTAGAAACAGTGAAGGTTAAAACAAACAAACAAAAAAACGAACAACACTAAGTTTTGTGGAATTAAACGGGACAAAAAGATAACTCACCTTGCTGTTTCGGTTGATATATTGCTTGAAGTCTTCATCTTTACCTAGAACTGGCTTAGTGATCAGATGCTCATAATTAACACAGACAGTAGGGATTAGGGGCGCACGTGAAGTTTCTGCCAACCAAGTGATCTTAGTTGTTTTCTTGAAATCCTTATTTTCTAAGTTCAACTTGGCATTGATGGACACAATTTTTCCACTTGAATTTCTACAGGAAAACAGAAATTGTAAGAACGGAGCCTAAATTATCAGTTCTGATTAAATACGACAAAAACAAGTGTTCAGAGTTCATTTCTGAAGTGTAAATCACAGAAAATGAAGGAGTGTATTCACTCCTGTTGAAGTTCTCCTTTAATTTTGTTTTCTTAAATATCAATATAAAGTAAAAAGCATGGGAAAAAAATCTGTACATATTTATGTTCTCTATCTCAGCTCAGCTCATTCTGCCACTGTCCCAACACAACCATTTCAAAGATACTATGATGACATTAATGCTCTCCTTTCCTACCTCAACAGTTCTGCAAATGAAACTATGACAGGTTTCGTTTCTCAGTATACAAAAGCAGTATTTGACACAGAGTAAAAGTTGTTAAAATTCCAGGTGATTTTTTTCTGCCTGAAAAAGCTGTTTCACAGAGGCAATATTACCACAGAATCATGGAGAGCACTGGATGAGAAGGACATGCAGTATCAGGACTGACTAATGACTTCAAACCTGAATCTAAAGTAAAATACACTCCATGCTAAAATGGAGTTTCGTGGCACATTTCAAAGTAAATTTCTGTGTATAGAATCATAGGATGGACATTCATGGCCAGCCACTAATATTTTACAGTTATAAGCTTCCTACTAAAAGAAAAATCAACAAAAAGCTGAAAAGCAGGATTTAATTTCATCTGCCAGTGAACAGGTTACCTGTTTAATTTGGTGATGATGATATTGCCCCAATTTATGAATGTAACCACCTCTCCCTCCGCCAGGGTCTCTGCATCTGCGCCCTCGATCAGGACTCTGGAGCTGTACCACACAGGCTTCAACCCAACGTCAGCATTCTGTGAAGAAGGGTTTACATTTCAAAGAAAACAGATGAAGATAGAGGATGGACAATAACAGTAATGCAAAGCTACCGTATTCTTCCACAGCTCTCTCCAGTTTCCTGTTCACAGGTGTTGCACACATTCTTCTGACTCAAAAAATCCCAGCTTTTAACAAATATTAACTCCAACACCACTGATAGCATATTGCATTTCCTTAAGGTCCATACATCTTTAAGATCTCACAGGTAAACCCAAGGTTTTTCTCAAGTTTCCATTTTGCTAAGCAAATTCAATTCAAAACAAATTTTGTAATCTCATTTTTTGCATTTTCATACAGTTAATACGGCAGTATATGCAGAGCTTCTTCCAGCTGCATGGATTTGTAAAGACAGAAATCAGAATTACATCACTTACAAAATACTCAGCTTTAAAGCATCTCAACAACTGTGATGAACTGTTTTTAAAAAAAGGCTGACAGCTGTAACTGGTCAGGAGTTTGAAATTTGTTTCTTCTGGTCAGTATTTATTTCATCATATATTGAGGCAGCATTCACGGCTACTATCAATGTTTTAATATGCTGGCTTGCATCTGACCAACCTTCAGACTTTTTGAGCCTTGAAGAGTCACAACTCCCACTTACATCTGCTTAAAACTTATTTCCTCATTATCAGCCATAGGGAAGAGGGGAAACCCAATGTCCACCTCTCATTTAGAAGAGATGGCTACAGGAACACCCAGAACAACAAAATCAAAACAAAGAAATGAAGAAAAGCCTCAGCAACATTCATGCATTTCTCAGTGTAAGTGTATATAACTAAGGGATGCTTTCAGTGAAGTACAAGCACGATTTTAGACACCATACTCAAAGGAAAGCATCTTTGTTAATTGTAGCACCAAGAAAGCACTGGATCAGTAACACATTCCCCTTTTACAGGATATTACTCTGTTTACTGGATACTAGAAGTATCAAATTAGCAAGCCTTGGCTTTTGACAAGAAGTATTTGCTAGACGAACTTGAAAGTCATATTAAAAAATCCAGAGATTAACAGAATTAGGTTAACAATATTACTTCTCCACATAAGCCTAATTTTATAAACCATTTAAAAAACACCTCACTGTTAATGGATAAAGAATGTCTACTGTATTATACCCATAAAGCTTGAATAAATTCAATATTTAACTTCTCTGTGAAAGTTAGCATCAAACAATAAGAAAACCAGCCTGAGCAGCACGCCAGGCTTGTAATGCCTCACCTCTTCTGAAAACTCCCAGAAAGGCCTTTCAGGGCACCTTTTATATGCACTCTACATATTTACAAAAACAGTTTTTTCTTAAAAGAACAAACATATTTAGTAGATGCACAGTTTTTGACAATTCTGAGGAAAAAAAAGGTACACCTTGAATAGATCTTACGCTATCTGAGCAAGCTAAAAACAGGACTCTTCTTGCTGACTGCTCCAAGCCAAGATACTTTCCAACCTCACTGAGCTGCAGTACAAGAATATTAAGAGTAAAGCAAGAACCTTTGGGTGTTTAGCCACTTCTTTCATCTCCTCTTGTGCTTCAGGAATATTTACTGGGACCACTGCATCTTTCAGTAAAGCAGTGTACCGAGGTGCTACTGGGTCTATAACCTACAGAAAACAAATGAGGTGGATCATGAATATATGACACTGACAGAGAAATAAGATGCTGTACAAAACAATAAGCACAAAAAAAAAAAAAAAAGGAACATTAACTGGTATTCTTTGTGTTACTGCATTTTTCAAAGTTTGCTTTAACGTTGCTTTCATCCAAAGCTGTAGAATAGTGAGGAAACAGTGGTAATGCCTTACAATTTCCAATCTTTACTAAAACACTCTGAGTAAAAACTGGATTGGGTACTACTGACACCAGTAGCAACCAAAATTATGACCCACTGCCCCACATGAAGGATAACAAAATGTGCTCTGATATAGCTTTGCTGTGCACTTAGGCTATTACACCTGGACCACTTTCTCTCTAGGTAACTAAATTTAAAGCGATAATTTATCAGTGGAGTTTGTTCTTTTCCCAGCAGCACAGACCTGGTCCCATACTCAAGTCAGTACTCCAGCAGAATCAGTGGCAGAACTGGATATAGAGAAGGCACCAATTAAGTCTGCAATTTTACTCCAGACACATTAGATACTATAATAAGGCAACACCATAAAATTTACTTCATTAGGATTTCTACAACATGAGTCTGGCAAGAAAAAGGTACCACTAGGATGTCTCCCTGTATTTTCATTGCCTCTTATCAAACTTAGTTGCAGTAGCTTCTCATGGCATTTTTCAGACTGGAAATACTGGTTTACCAAGCTGTTCAGAAGCACTTAAATACATAATTCAAGTAAAGCAGTCATCTATGGGCAAAAGGAATATCAGAGATCTACCAGTTTAACTGGAAACTAACACAAAGGAAAACACCTGCTTTTATTAATATAAGGTGACGTCTGTTCTCCTTGGTTTATTCCTGCTCAAGTGAAAAGCTACACAGCTATATATTTTTACATATTTTAGAGAAAAGAATTTAGCTCTGATTACTTGACATTGGCTAATAAAGTGGTATGATGATATACTTTTAAGAAGACACACTTTTGTAAGTTAGTAGCCATTGAAGTCAGACTCCTAAATGTTAGACGTACACTTTGAAAAAGGACTTGTGTATGTATCTCAAAATGTAGAGGTATTACATGATTTAATATCATAATTTTGATAATTAAATGACTAGATTTTATAGTGTTATTACCAGGCTCTTTATTCCATTCATTAAAACTCACAATCCCTCCTCAGGTGAGAGGTGCTAAAAATTATAGGATCACATATGAAATATGAGATCTCACACTGATGAAGTCTTTGAGTTCAGAACTACCTGTAAGCAGCCAGTTGTTTTTGCTCATATTGCAGATAGTTTACAATCTGCACACACACATACAAATAAAATTGGCTAATAAATATGGTGCTGTCCAAGGATCTGAGTCAGAGGTCTAAGAAATTAATTTTAAAAGTCAATTTAAAAAATATGAGCCTTGACAGTCCATTGTGCATTCTCCCCCCTCAAACCAGTTGTTAGTCATAAATATATTTATGCAGCAACAGAAAGAACCAATTCATAAACCTACGTGTATGTAGCAAATCAAATGCAAAATACATGAAGAAATACAAACACATGCCAGACAAGCAAAAACTATTTAAATGAACAGATCTGGGTACTATCTAAGCAAAACCAAGCAGGAATCCCAATGCAAAATAACAGGTGTTTCCACAATCACACAAAATATGCAATCCTTATGAAAACAAATCGCCTTATTATAGTGTCCAAGCATCCGCTGCCAAAAAGCAACTCATCATGTCAAGATGCAATATTCCTGATTTGCCATTCAGTCAGAAACTTCAGCACTGCTGGCTTGATCTCCACAGGCAGAGTACGCAGCGCGTTCGTCCTTTTGCCACAGAAAGGAAACGCGGCCAACGTGAACCAAATTGGGGGAGATTTGTGTTTATGTTGACAAATCAGCCAAACCAGAGGTGGGCAGCCTTTGAAAACTAGGAATAATGCATTTTCAGTGGGTTTGTAGAGCTCCTGTTATACAAGCAAGTGTGACTGTGCTATGAAGCTGCAAAATGATAGCTTATGCTATGTATGCTTACAGCACTGTAAGCTATATGCTAAGGTAAAAAGCATTAAGTAATACCTTCTTACAGATAGCTCGCAGCTTGAAAGCAGAAAAATGAAATGCAGTTTTCAGATCAGATTTACAGCAAATATCATTATCTTTTCCCGTACTACTAAGTAAGGCAAGTAAGTACTGGTATAGGAGAATCAACAGGATTAGTGCTTCTTCAGGTTAGGAGGGGGGAACATTCCATTTTCCTGAGAGTGTGCCAAATGATGCAGCATACTGCAACTGCTACTTGTTGTGATAAGCACTCCAATGAACGCTGGATTCTCTACATATCCTAGAAAGAGGATATCAGGAGTAGCATTAAATCCAAGTAAGCACATACCTTTTTGTTAAAGGACCAAATTTTGTCCCACTCCATATTCACAACAGATCGAGACGAGCCCTGGGGGAAAAAAACCCAAACCAACACCACATTAATATAAATATTCTAGCTCTTAGATTAATTTAAAACAAAGTAATGTAAACTGAAAACCCTCTATGGTTTGCTTTCATCAGTTTTTGAGCTTGCACAATAAACCCTTCTCAAGTAAGAAACCTGCAAGCCTGTTCTGCCAAGACCTACTCACAGGTACTAATACTGTTGAAGTAATACTCATCAAAGTAGCAAACCTCTAAAAGAAAGCTCCCAGTGACAAGTACATTAACTGAAGCTTCACAAAAACCTGTCCTTATTGAGGGAGATTCAAAGGATCAGAAGAGAACACCCACCTGAGCAGCAATGAACTGTTTTAGCCCTTCAACTGTCATGCCTCTTCTCAGGACCCCACGCACAGTGGGAAATCTTGGGTCATCCCTAGTGGAAAAAGGTATTTCATTAGTGTCATGTGCTAAATCCATTAAATTCTACACTGATCAAGAACTCTACTAATACTGCCGCACACGAAAGGCACAGCTTCAGTGTATTTTACTTAATGAACTCACAGCTAGGTGAGAACACCTAACTGAAAACACTGAGCTCTTATCTATACAAAATGTATGGCGAAGGTTTTCTCCTTCACCTCAGGAAGGGAAGCCATCTCTTAGTGAAGTGGCCCTTTTTCTATCTCTCTGCAATCTTAGGTCTCTCAGAAACTGGCAAGGCAAAAATTATATCCCTATCCATTATTTGCTTTCCAACGGCACCTGAAAAATGGAACTTGAAACAACAAAACCTGATTCCTTTTCCTTTAAGAGAAACCAGAAACAGATGAGTGGTAGTCACAATGCTATCTGCTAATATAAGTGATAGAATTCTAAGATTTTTTTTCTCTGACGGGAGAAATAAAAAGGCCTAATCTGCAATGTAACATTTGAGTTGGTGGGAACATGATTCAAACACTGCTAAGCACCTAACAGGGAGGCTTAGGGAAGGAGAGGTCATCATAAGACCAACTACATCTCTAGGGAAAAAAAACAGGCAGGGGGAGGAAAGGATAAATTTGGCTCGAGCAAAGCGGCTCCATGCATCAGGTACGAATCTAGGCTTCCAACTCAATTGACAACTACGCAACGAGTCCACCAATCACTGCCTACAGAAATCAAATTAACCTGAAAAATTATTACAAAGGAGGGGGAGGGCAGGTGGGAGAGAAGTGGGATGAGGATAGAAGTGGGATGAATTTGACTAGATGGACAGGACCAGAAGTTCTTCAGTCCAGGCCCTCTTCTGGCATTGCTTAGGAATGACTCCAATGAAAATATCCAACATCCAATGACTCAAGAGTGGAAAATGTGTAAGTGGCACCCACAGCAAGAACCAGAGTCCAAAAATAAGCTGCCTCATGCTTATTACAGCACATGAATATGTATGCACACAGCTACTGTAGAGTGGGAAACAGACAAATTGCACATGTAGAAGCCACTGTAATTAATCCACATTCTCAAATACTGTTTAAATATTCATTCATGCTGTCCAAAACTGCAAATGAGTGTGCCAGACATAAGAATCTTAGGGAGCACTGCTGACCTCCAGCCACAGAACATACCATCCATCCACGAGGCCTTCGTTGACAAACCACGTGAGCTTTCTCTTGGAGAGCACAGTGTTGTTGAGGTTTAGCCTGCTGTACTCCCATATATATGGTTTCCTTATGCCCAGAGCCTCAATAATCCAGTAGAATTGCTCATCTCTGTCATGGTATTCAGTTGTTCTCAGTGCATGTGTGACACCTTCAATACTATCAACAATGGGGCAGGCGAAGTCGTATGTGGGATAAACCCTGGCAAAAAAGATCTTTAATTAGCAGGGCAGAACAAAATAATTTCACATAAGCATTGAAACTCAGCACAGTTTATATTAATGCATTATAAATACTTATAACCTTTGAAGCTGAAAAGTTTCAGATCAAGACTAAAAGAACACATACACAACAAATTGACCACAGAAAGATCCAGTGGGCAATGTATTTTTAAGACAAAGAAAGGCCTCCAAGAAACTAACTGACCACAGACTTAATATTCAAGCCTAAAAAAACAATCCTACACTGCTACTGTTGTTTTCAAACACATATAAGGACCAAAACTGAAATAATATTCACTGCTGACCATGATGGCCAACTCACAGGTTTTAAAAGTCATTTGTACAAGTTTAAGAAAGTCAAGAGACTCATCACATACGCTGGTTGAAAAACGCCAGCAGGTTCCAAGTATCAGAAGAAGTTTACTAAGGAATTGTAAATGCCCTGAAAGGAGCAAAAGCTACAAACCACACAAGGAGAAAGTGGACATACTTGTAGGTACTTCCAGTCCGAGGGTGAGGCTGGTTTTTACAACGGTAAAGAGTTGGATCCCTCATACATCCATTATTACTACTCATATCTATTTTTGCTCGTAGACAACAAGTTTGTCCGTATTCTGTTCCCTTTTTCATTTCTTCCCACATTTGTAGATTCTTATTAACACCTAAGAACAACAGAAACAAACCATTTTCTAACATATTATGAAGTTGATACAGAACCACATTTTATTACTGCAGTAACAAAAATCAGTGTCACACCCCTCTCTAGACACTGGAATTAATTTTCACACATTTTACATTTCAAAGTTTTTTAAGTGGCAATGAATGGTGATGAATTCATACACGCAAGTTTATTGCATTGGTCTAAATGTATACTTATTCCATCAAGTCTTGTAGAACAAAGCACTAAACACTTCCAAGTCCCTATAAGGACCTTCAAGGTAGGCAATTTAGTAATTTCGTTCGTATTTGTTAATGAAAATCAAGTTCTGATGCCAAATTAAAAAGATAAGAAAGCAGGACTGAAGCTTAAAACATCTTACAGTTGTTTCTGTGTTTAGATTCCACTCTTTGCTCACGCTCTGCTTTCATTTGTTCTGCAGGAGTGTCATCCACATACGCCTTCCCTTCTTGAATAAGCTTCTCAGCATATTTCATTATTGTTTCAAAGTGGTCTGAGGTATATGTAAATTGATCTGGTTTGATGTGCAGCATGGCAACGTCTTCAAGAATAACCTGCAAAGCGTGAAATTGTACACTGTAACATTCAGGAAAGATAGTTTTCTTAAATCCTTATCCTCTTCATGTCAGATGTGGTGTTTTTAATGCTCCATTGTTGAGGAAGGATAAGCCATAAGAACAAGCATCAAAGAAAAGAGAGGCATGCACTTATCATTCATTCACAGCCTATAATTACATGAGGTCAGACTTAACTTCAAGAAGGAAGTAGGACAAAAGGAGATGAAAACCAAAACAAATTACTCGTTAAGGACTAAATTTTGTGCAATGAAAACAACAGTGCATTGCAAGAGCTGCATATCTACATATTGTAAAAGAAATACTGGAGAAAGGGAGGAAAACCAGCTACCAGTAAAAGGGCTTTAAGCTTTTTAAGGCAAAGTTGATACAAATTTCTTCAAATCATAAAACTTATGTGTAACACTGATATTGTAAAAATCTAGTGCAAAGAAAGTATGCATTAGCAGATCTGCATGCCAGTTCCCCTTGAAATAGCTACACAGTGAATGGATTTCTCTGCTCTCTTATCATACCTTTTCAAAGTCTTCCTTTTCTTTTTCTGGATTTGTGTCATCGAATCTCATAATAAGTTTTCCTTTAAAGTTAACTTGGTAGTGCTGATTTAGCAGGGCAGCTTTGGCATGACCAATATGCAGATATCTAAAAAGGATATTAAAAAATATATACATACACCAGAACTACTTCAGCTAGACTTCTTTATTTGTAAGGGAAGGAGAAAGAATGGAAAGCAATACCTAAGTGTAACAAACAGATCAACCTAAGGTATTTGTTGAAATACTACACATTTATGAAAGTAGACTATGGTTCTTCTTTCACAAATTTAGTAGCTGACTGTTAAAAATATGTAAATCTGTAAATTAGAGTGTCTCCATGGATATAAACAGTGGACTACAATTATCTCCATTTTTACAGACTAACTTAAACCAACTGTTGATACCCAGTAGCAGCTACCACATCATGTGAACCTACCACATTCATAACAGTGGAATTTTCTGATTGTTGTGTATTTTTTTAATGGAAACTATAAAGCTATTGACATTTTAAACTAAATATAAATCCCCAAATCCACAAAATTAAAATCTCTTACAAAAAAAGAGTAACATGTCCCTGAAGAATGGTGTTTTAAAACACCAGGATTAAGACACTTAAATCTACAAGTTGAGAATATGTCATACACATACATAATACATAATTTACAATATTGGAGTAACAGTTTTTACTGGACCAATAGAGTAAGAAACACAACTACAGAAGTCATGTGATGCTGAAGAGCCAGTTTAATGAACAAATGTAATCATGGAAATTTTATAGGTCATCAGGCAATTCCAAGCAAAAACAGAAAATGAAAAGCTGCCTGAAATTTGTATTTATTATATTGGCTCATCACATCTCCTCTGTGTGGTCTTTAAGCAATTTGTGCTCTGGTACTCCATAAAGTCTGGACCCCTGCATTATACATCTGGTGTCAAGCTTCCCCAAGGAAGGCTATCCCATACATCTTCCCCTTCTCAAATATAAGCTTCCTTGGAAAGCACCAAGTCCCTTGAAGCAATTCATAAAGATGGCATATCCACACCATAGCTCCTGGCAGGGCACACCCATCCATTATCCATGCAAATGCCATCCTCCTGCTTCTCCTCACCCCACTGCTGAGCAGCATGTCACTTCCCAACTAAACTGCCCATTCCAAGTTCCAGAAACAGTGCAGTGAAGTACAGAGAAGTGAACAAACAGCTCTAGTGGAGACAAAGCTTTAAACAATCCTTTGGCTTAGCAGCCTTGTCTGATAAGCTGATTAACATCCTCAGCAAAGCACTTTTTTTAAAGACAAAACACAAACAGAACTTTCTCAAAGTATTCATGTTTCTTACCCACTTGCTTCAGGAGGAAACCTTACAATGACCTTTCCCATCTCTGCACCAGGAAGTTCAACAAACTTCCCAACATCCGCTTTCTTTTCTTTTTCTGTTGCCTTTAAAAGAGACAAAATTACAGATTGTATTAGCTGTAAAATCAGAAATAAAACTCCAGATAACAGCTTTGGTATCAAAGTCTCCTTTTAAACCAATAAGCTGCCATATTGGACCCCAAATTCATCTCTTCACAACTTGCATGTCACTCACAGAAAACCAAAACAAGACTAATTCTAGAGTTTTAAGTTATTTTGTCTTCAAATTTGGTCCAGGACTGACAAGTCCCACCAAGTTGCCTAATTTATTCCATAGAAGAAAACAATAGCTAGTCAAGGTTTTGTATCTTAGTGTTCTGAATGTGATTAACAAATTCAATCAACTGAAGACTGCAATCTTTGCAGGTCTGTTAGAGTCTCAAACTCTCTTTAGAAAAAGCAAACAATATATCTAAAGAGCAGAGCTGATTAAAAGAAGAGGTGCTATACTTCCATGATTTCACTTCAGCACTGGACAACACAATGTATGCATTTCTAAACTTGAAGGCAACAGTTTTAGCTGTGAGCAAGAGTTTATAAAAGTTTAGTTCACTGTACAACTGCTTGCTTTTAATTTTTAATTCTCTAACTTTAAAAAACCCAAAAATAAAATTTTCTTGCAGTGTATTCACAGAAATAAAGCTACTCTCTCCAGAGGATCTGAGTAAATCTTACCATTTTAACCTTTGGTGTGCCAGCAGCCCACTTGGCTCCTACTGACTGGAAAGTACGTTGTGCCTCAAGGAAGCTGTACCATCGCTTTGCATGCACAGGAGCTTTGTTTTGCTCTAACTGCTCTTGCCACGTGCTATTATCTGTTAGAAAACAAACAATTTTTCAAACTATTAAATTATAAGAAAAAAATTATTTTTATCAACAGCAACTTTTTAAGACTAAAAAAAAGATTGTGATTTTAAAAATCTACTTACTCTCTCTTCTGAAGAGATACTTAGTCACAAGGATGCAAGCCATTCAAAAGCAAATTAAATAAACTAATTCCCTTCAAACCCAAAACATACTGCATTCCTTCTTGGATTCATCACCATAGAAGGTGAGGGGCAACAGTCAACAGACATTTTCTTTGCATCACCCACCTCAAAATTAGTTGCAACTTCATTTCAAGACAGAAATACAGGACATTTTATTGTGTTTACATTTGATGTTTTTCTAAGCTTTATCGTAAGTGAAACATGTACCAATACTACCCTTTGTTTCTGAGGACCTGTATTCCCACAGTCTAATTTTCTAGTGAACACTACTTCACTAGAAGGATTCTAATGGGGAGAAGGAGAAAATAGAAAAGGGCACTTCCTTCAGATTTCTCTTAAGCGCAGTAACTTTGAAAAAATACAAAAAGCTGTTAGGTTTTAATCTTAATTATGCATTTTACTTGCAAAGGAATTTGGTTATACTGTGGAATTGGTTATTCAAATGGAATTTTGGTTATACTGAAAGGTAGATTGCCATCTATTACCTTTAGACAGAGCTAAGAGAAAATAAAAACCAAATCCATAAAAACAGATCACCAAAGTTTTTTTTTTAAACCTCCAAAGGGAATTTCACAGATTAACATGTACCTCTTTCAATAATTCAAAGTAAACACTGAAGAAATTTCCTCTGCTAAGAAAATGTCGTGGAAAGGCCTATGTATGTAATTTTACATGGTATATTTTCATATTAAGGCAACAGGTAATAAAAGACACTCTTACAGTTATTAACACAAAAGAAGTTTAAAAATAATTCCACCTGGAGATTATATTTCATAAATTTCCTAATGTAACAACAATTTAAAAAAAATACGTAGGGTTTCCTAAGTTAAACTATTCCCATCACTAGTGATGAATAGGTCACAGCAGTCTATAGCCTGTCATACACCTAAGAGTCACTACAAGCATCCCCAAAAAAGAAAAATTGGGGATTCCTGTTGATTGCAAGCCAATGAAACGGAAAACAAATACTGATACCTTTTAGTACAGCCCAGACACACAGGTCTGCGAGACTCAGAGTGTTTCCCACCAAGTAGGTCCTTAGAGACAGACAGTGGTTGAGCTCCTGGATGGCTGAAGGGAACTGGCTGGCAGTGGATAACTTTGTAGCACTGAACTCCAGCCAGTGGTCAATCTTGTTTGAAGGGACAAAAGATAGTTAAAGTTACTAAAGGAATGAGTATCATTACTAAGCTTGTTAAATAACTGAATAATACACAATCAATCTAATAGCTGAACAGAAAATATTAACAGGCACATTAACATTAAATAGATAATATATGTTGGAAGAATATTTAAAATAAATTATACTGAAAAATTCACCCAAAAGTATACTAAATTAGAAATTCAGTTTCTTCCTTCAGCATAAATTCAAACTGCTAAAAACACCAACTTTACTAAAGTTATTCCCATCAGTAAAATAATAAGCAGTTCTTAGGTACTCACTTCTCACACAGAGCATATAATAATCATCACTGTCCTTCAACTATTTAGATACCGTATTTGTGATCTATTTGCTCTTCCTGGTGCTGCTCCTGTTTAAGTAAATCATTCTACCCTCAGTCCCTATCTTCTCTTCCTCACCTCGTTTTAGATTTGAAGAAATCAAACCTCTCCTCTCCCACAAGTCCTACTCCCCTCTCCTGCAAAAGTCACCTCCTGTATCTTTGCACATAAACATCCAAAAAAAAAAATTAAGAATTAGGCTGGTTAATAATGTAGCCCTGTCTATAAACTGAATCCCTCAACCCTGCAAGAGCCTAAGTATCTCTTCTACTCCTCTGGTCCTATTTCGTGCGTAAGTGTTCTGCAAACTGCAGCGGGAATCCTTCCAACATTCAAGCCAACGTGGCAGGCACAGATGTAATTACAACCACCACAGAATTCAGTGCAGTCATTTGCAGTTACACACCAAAATATGTGCACCACAAACGCAGCTGTCACTGTACTTCTCCAAGTACAGCGTTAATTTTAAAAGAGACAGAAGTGAAAAGAAGTATTGTATCAGAAATATCAGCCTCGGATGTATGTTTGCTGAGGTCTGTGCTTTACTTAAGGGACTTGGACAAAAATTTTAAATAACCACAAGGTAACTTACAACATTTTTAGTGCCTCACAGGCAAAATACTAAGACAACACTTCCCTTGAGACCAGCTATGAGGGTTGATGAGTGATTACCATTGACTTCAAGTAGAAAAGACCTGAAGATTTGTAGAAAAGGCCTGAATCAAGTCCTTCAGTCCCTCCCCAAATTTCAGAGGAAATTAATTTCAATTTGTCTGCTAGTTTCAGTTATCAACTTAAAATTCAGCATATGAATGATTATTCTGAGCTAGACCCAGCAAGAAACCAGGATCAGGGTTTTGTCCATCATATGCAGCAAAAACTGCTTCAGGATTTCAATTCCATACAGTGTTCCTTGGTGTTACACTGAAGTGTTACAAGGTAGCAAATGGTGGGAAAGTGAGGAGGGAAAATCCCATGTATCTCCTTCCAGCCTGAATTACTTTGTATCAGTGAGCTGTCAGCTTAGGAGCTGCTGTTGTAGGGGTGGGAAGGGGCAACCCTTCCAAAGCTCAGACTTCTTAGCCTTCCTTACAAGAAGGAGCACGCTTAGCAAAACAAAACCCTTAGCACCCCACATAGTTGGAACCTCAGTCTAACAGCAAAATGCAGAACAATAGACACAAGGCAAAAAAACCCCAAGCCCAGAACAAGCCTCCCCAAACTTTGGATACATGCCAAAAGAGAAAAAAAAAGAAGGAACAGAAAAAGGAGAGAAGAGCATGATTCAAGGCCAGGGTGGATGCGGCTTTGAGCAACCTGGTCTAGTGGAAAGTGTCCCTACCCATGGGAGAGGACTGGAAATAAATGGTGTTTAAGGTCCCTTCCAACCCAAACCATTTGATGATTCTATGATTTCTCTCACCTCTGTGTGTTCCAACAGATTTGAGCCATACAACCCAGCAGAGGCAGCAACCCGAGCCAGGTACCGAGCTATGGAATTCACATCGGTAAATGAAACTTGCCTAGAAAACAGAGAGAGGCAAGACAAAGGTGTGTTAAATTACTACCTCCAGCTCAACTTTAATTGCACACACATAGTTGTAACATGCGTAGAACGAACACAAAATAACTTCCAAGTGAGCCAACAGGTACCAGGCCACCAGAGTAAAAAGAAAAATAAATAAATAAACCTAGCAAAAGAATACACGAGTCCTTGTTTTTCTATCACCAGATGGAACAATAAGCTTCTAAACACAAAAGACTTATTTAAGCCAAAAATAAGACTCTGATTATTCTTTCAAATACTAAAACTCTCACCACATCTGACAGAATTTGTAAGTATAACCTGAGGTACAGATTTTCCAAATTATAAGGATCTTATCAATATTTGTTTTCTTTTTATAAAAGAAGAATGACTTTAAAGAGGATTCCTAGTGAATCAACAGAAGAATTGAGAAGAGGTCTTCATTGTGGTTTTAAGGGCTAGCATCAGGTGAAAAAACTCTCTTCATTTGTTACTCACTTTACTGCACAGAGACCATCCCCTGGTGAACAACCTTGACTGCCTGTATTTGTTTTTTACCCCATCTTCTCCAGATAAAAGAGCAATTTTAATTTCTTCTTGCCCATTCCACTTTTGAAAGTTCTCAACAGATCTGCAGAAGAAAGGCTCACCAAAGGGCACATTTCTTTGTTTTCATGTCCCTTTTCAACATTATCTACAGTATCAAAAAAAGCTGAAAACTGTCAGAAACCTAGCTTCCAATTCACCTAAGATAAATTAATATTTACTAAAGAGCTTTGGAAGAAAGATGCATCAGAAGCATCAATTCTCCAGATAATACTCATTGCTACTCTACAGTCCCACGTAGATGTAGATTGCAAAACAGAGCTCCAATTGCTTCTAAATCAAGCATTGACATCAACAAAAGAGTCCCTGTAAGTGTTCTTTAATGGACTGAATGCTATACTCCAACTTGTCCAACCAAAGGTTCCACTTCTGTTCTGTCATTGTTCTCTATTTCCTTTTATACCTACTGTGTCCTTTATAACATTAAAAGAATTTTGACAGCCCTCAAGCCTTGCAAAAATAACAAAAGTTTTGAAAATTATACAGAAGAATTCTCGATATATTAACAATTAACAATTATATTAACAATTAGAATGTGTCCCATTTTTAGGTCAAATGGATCAGCCAGTCTCATTAGGTTAATTGCAGTAAAACCTAAGAAATATAGTTCATTGGGAGGGTTTTTTTGTTTGCTTGTTTTTAATTTTTCTTCCTTTCCAAGCATCTAGGATCCAGTATAGATGCAGAAAATCCATACAATATAACTAAAACCAAAAACTACAGTAGGGTGTTTAACTTAGACAAAGTGTGTCCTATTCTAATTTCACACTACCAGTTTTTAATGAAGCTTTTTTAAATTGAGGAAAACAAAACATTTCCAATTTTAATTTGAACAGTCTGTGACATGTACTTTTATTGTTTTCACTAGCTCATACCAAACCAAATACCCCTTGACTACTCAAGTAAAACTGAATAAATGTATGAAATGGGAAAATGTTACTCTTGAGTAAAATCTTACTTATGCTTTAAAAGTTGTTATTTTCTTCAGGAAAAACAAAATTTTTTTCTTCAAAAAAAAATTTTTAAAGTTTTGTTTGGAAAAACCAAACAGTGCTAATTGACCTCTTTGGAAAAGTTATAAAAGGCTCTTAGCAGCCAGTGCCTGCTAACTCCAGGGCTAAGTAAGGAAGAATGAACAGGGACAATGCAATGTTACAGGCAAAGAGTGGCTCTTGAGAGTGACATGAAATGCCACGTAATTTAAACACCAGGGCAAATATTCAAGAAATGGAAGACAAGATGGGGAAAAGGCACAAAAAAAAGTAAAGCCAAAACAAAAAAACCCCAAAACACGAATTATTTCCAATCATAAGAAACCATTATTGAATTGACTCATAAAAAGCTTTGCAGAATGGCTGGACTCATCTGCTTAGGAGAAATAGCTACTCTGAAATGTGCATGTGCTCACCACACAAAACACAAAAGTTGTACTGCAGTTTGTTACCTGAAAGACAAGTACACCAAAACTCTCCATAAAGGCATGAGCACTCAGCAGAGTGATTTGCTCAGGAGCTATTACTACATGAAGTTTTGAAGCTAAAGTTTCAAAAGCAACCTTTAAAATAAAATTCATCGTCTCAAATTAGTGATAAGCTTTTCAGGCAGCAAGCTGACAGCTAGGTTTCAGCTTGTTAGCAGAAAAGTTTGTCACCAGGTTTTAACTGAGCTTCAAAACAGAACCTAGAAGAATCACAAATAAAATGTTCTTTCTTGTTCAAGTGAAGTCATTAGAACTAATGGATTCCTGAAAAAAAACCAAAATCTGAAACATCCCAAGTGATTTTCATGACATGCCAAAACAAGATGCTTCAGCAGAACTGATGCCATGAAATCCATTTACCAAAAGCATTAGTTGAGATATGAGTTCAGCTGATACATCTCACGTTGCAGATACACTTTTAACAGACTTTAAGATAGAGAATCAATTTTTAAAATGATTGTACAACCAAGCAAGGGAAAATTAATGCAATATTGAGGTCTGGAATAGCTTCTTGAGCATAAGCCAATGCCAGGGATGAGAGGACACTAACACACAAAAACTTCCATCTGATGGGACCATGATTCTAGACATTATCCACATGGGGCCAAAGAGCAGAAGAAAAGCATTTGCTTTACATTTCTGACAAGTTCCATTACAGCCAAAGTGAGTGGTTTGGTAATGCAGTAGGAAGGAGCCATGGTAATACCAAACTATTTAATGAAATAAAATACTATTTCAAAGCCAAGTATACACATTTAAAATATTCCAAGATCATTCCCATGTGTCACAGGAGTGTACACTGTGTATTCGTATCTTTTGGTATAAACATCCATACACTGCCTAAACTGTCTAAGTAAAAGAAAATCTAAACCTGACTAAGGCCACTTTGCAGGGAAAACTTTCTCCTGCAACTAAAAAATATCCAATTAACTTTCTGTTATGCAAACTCTATCCCACATGTGCAAAACACACACTGAAGATTATTAAAGCTGTACCAATTAAATACCAATACAACCTGTCACATTTCTCTTGCTTTAATTCAAAATCACAAATTCAATGCCATTGCCAGGCTCAGCAAAAGACAAAATATGCAATATCAGATTATGTAAGAACTCCAGTCTGAGTTCAGGTCTAACATTTTAAACAGAAAATATTTGCAGCCAGCAAAACAACCATGACTGAAGAGTGAATCTTCCTGTGTTTTCATTTTCTGCAAATATATGTACATAGTGACAAGCTCTTTACCAAAGGTTAGAAGACACTGGAAATGCTCAGTTGGTGTTAATTTATGAGGACCAAGTCAGTAACTCTGCAATACAAGACGAAGTATGTTGCTCCTATAACCATTCTACAGTCATGCAGGTATTCCATCAGGTATGATGCACTGGTGGCTGTTACAGCATCTTCTACTGAATTAGCTCACAAAATGAGAGTTTGTCAGCAGGTCCCTGAACAACAGATTCCCCCCGATCTTAAAAAATAAAATCAATGTTCAAAAACTACAGTTATAATCAGTAATTCCGAATTCATCGTGGTGTTAATATACTTTGAGTGACAACTGCAATGCTTATGTGTACAAATATGCTCCTTACTATAGGTATCAGATGTCAGAATTTTCCACTGATATGTCAGACACCAGGATATCTCCTATTGATGTATCCAGATGTCTTAACTGATATGGAATCTAAGATGACAATGCAGCTTCCAAAAACTAACAGTGTTAGTTCTGCATTTCTGACAGGCATTTGATCTTACTCAGATTGTAAAAACCACCTTCATGCCCCAAACCTGAAATTTTCCATTCCAATGGCAGTTTTAGAAGGACGGACAATAGATTGCTACAAAAATTTCCAATATTCTTTCTAAAGTGTGCAGATAGATACACTGGACAGCACAGTTAATTAGAACTTTCCTGAGATAACATCATGCCTTTGCTTATATACACACAGGAGGGAGCCTAAAATAATGTCACCTAAACATTCAAACTTCAGTCCACCACACAGATACAAGTATATTATATACCAGACCTCTCTAACATAAAATGGCCTTGTTGGTGGTAACCCATGGCACCACAAAAAGTCTTAAACAATAAAGTGACTAGGATAGCATAAATGAATATACATAGGTACATGTAAATAAGAATACAAGAGGTTTTCTCATTAAGATCTAGTTCAAAATATATTGTAAATGTTTTGTCTGTGCTACAGAGACATCAGTAATGCAGTGATTAATAAAACTGTATTTTTTTCTCTTTCTCCTGCCTCAAAAGGTTACTGTCAATGTTACAACCATGTGATTTTTAAAACTGCTGACCCAAAGGTAGAAGGAGAGATGCAAAGTCACTTACTCGGACACACAGAGGATGGTTTCTTTGCCTTCTTGCACTGAAATTTCAACATCATTCTTCACATGCTCCACCGTCAGCAGAGCTCCTTGAAAAAAAGAGAAAAAGATACTGAACTTCCTTCCAGGAGAGATACCTCTCATAGTCACAACCAATCAGTTACATCTCTCATCCACTATGACCAGGTGACTGAACTGGCTCCTTCAAGTAAGACTGCCCAAGCAAACAAAAAAATCAATGTTCAGTCTCATATGCAAGAGCCTTCTTCTTGGCAATCCTTACAGCTTCAAATTGATAATGTCCAGCACACAGTGATCTGCAGTGAGCTCAGCAAGTGTCAGCTGCAACACATTTTGTTTCCTAAGAGTACAGTAAAAATTAGTCCTGTCCCCCAGTATATGAGGAGAACATAATGAAAAGGCTTTTAATTATTGAACAGTATTACTAATGTACTCCATCCCAGCCCTGACACATGCATCAAAGGAGATCAATTACTGAATACACTAGTACTTTCTGAACAAGGATGAGACTATTTTTAACCTGATTTAAAGTTTATGAAAAGATTAGCCATTCAAAACCAAGAAACTTTAACCATGTAAAAGTGCAGGGAGCTTACACAGGGCTTTCAGAGTAAGTAGCTCACCAGCGACAGTAAAAAATGGTCTCCAGAAAGAAAAGAGTTATTGAGGTTTTTAGGCTACACCATTGACTGGAAGACAGCTCTGCCCACATTCAAAGGGGCTTGATGCAAACCTGCTCTGATCTCGACACCCTACAGCACAACACAGCAGCTCAAACAAAGCACCCAGCTCACTTGGCTGTGTTTCTGCGCTGGCTCTGGTCCAGAGTCAGCCTGCTGAGCACAAGCAGAGGAGCTTGTGTTCTTTAACTTTGCTCAGAAGCACGTACTAAGGCAGCAAGCTTTTCCATAGGCAAACCAGCCAAAGGATTGTACTCTAGGTCTGGAAAGGCAGCTAACCTGTTACAGCCTCCACAATCTGCTGTGCACTTTATCTTCCCTAGAACAAAGCTCCAGCTACCAAGGCAGATGATACTGTAAGCTATTAATACACTGGCCTAAATACAAACCACTGAAGCTAGGAAATTCCCTAGCTCTCACCTCTGCTCAGCTGAAAACCCTTCTTGTGGCATTAAAGTCAAGGTTCTTCTTCTCATCCCTCAGCTATCCATCTGTGAAATTCAGGGTGACATCCCTTATGCAATATGTTAGTAAGACACCTAAGTATTTTAATAATGTGCATGGAAATGCTTTGAAAATGACAAGTGTCATGTGCACCAAGCTATGTAATTAATACTAATGACATTAAAAGCTACTACACTTTTCCCACTGCAGAGCAGACATGATGAAGAGCGTGAAGTAGGGATGAGTGGGATGAGCATGCCTGTCTTCTTGGTATAAATGTTGCATCTCTAATATGCAATATTTCTGACACAATCATGCAATTGCCTGAAATAAGCCTCTAGTGCCACTCACCAGCTGTCAAAAAAAAATAAGTCTCCAAAGCCCCTTAACCTGATGTTTATCATAATTCATATTACATCATTTTCTTTTCTGGCACATCAGTATAAACAAGTATGAGAAAAAATTTTATTTAAAACTTATATGGTATTATACCTTGAATCAGTAGTCATGCAAGTTGTACTCAACTCTGAAATGCATTTGGGAATAACAGCAAGAAAAAGAAAACAATAAACTAAGATGAAGAACTGGAAGAAAATTTATTTTGAATAGCTGTAACAAAATGGAGAAAGCGTATGGAACACATACAAAAGATTGTTTCCAGATGGCTGAAAGTGTAATGAAGGAGGTTCTCACATTTTTAAAGGCAAAATAACATCGAAGGGCAGTAAGCAACCGAGAAAGCAAGATTTCACAGCGCAACTCCGAGCCAGCTCCCCAGAGAGGAATTTTAGCAGCAGATTAGAACTGAAAATGAAAGACAGCAGCACAGTGGCAGAGCTCACGAACAAGCAATGCGAACCGGGGCTGCCCTGAAAATTCAGCCTCAACGTGCCAAGTCACCCGAGGGCTGTACCCGTGCCCGAGTTCCTTCTCCAGCCCGAGTTCTGCCCCGCTGTCACCGCGGCCCGAGCCGCCCGCAGGGACCCGCTGGGTGCCGGGGCCGCAGCGGGCACACGGCCCGGGAGCAGCGGCAGGGAAGAGAAGGACGGCAGGAATGGGAAGGACGGGCACGGGCCCCGGTCCCGCCTCGCCCGGCCCCGCACGCGGCGGCAGCCGGCGCCGCATGATGCAACACGGGCAGCGGGAGGGAGGGAGGGAGGGAGGGAGGGAAAGGCAGAGGGAGGGAGGGCACCGAGCCCGGCGGAGCCCCGGCGGAGCGGCATCGGGGCGAGGCCCGGCCCGCACTTACCGAGCGGCGGGCTGCCCGCGTCCACGGTGAGGCTCAGCGCCGCCATTCCCGCCGCCAGCGCCGGAACCGAGGGAGGCAGCGGGGCGGGGCGCGCAGCGCTGCCAGCTCGGCAGGGGCCGCCGCGGCCCGGGCGGCCCGGCAGGACCCGCCCCGGGGCGGGGGAAGTGTCCGTCACTTCCGCGGGAGAAGCCATCGGGGCCGGGGAGCGAGAGGTGCTCGGTGTGTCCGTTCGCCGCCGGTCGGTGCGGAGGCCGGGGCCGGCGGGAGGTGCCGAGCGGGCGGCGCACGGGGCACTCCCGGGCGCTGGTGGAGCCCTGGGAAGCCGTCCGGGATGAGGGATGGGTGCTGGCTGCGGGCTGCCCTGCCCCTTAGCCGGTTCTTCCCGTCTCACCGCTGCTCCGGCGATCAGGCTGAGCCTTCCCGAGGGCTGTGCCTGCCAAAGCCCTTAGCTGGATGCCTTCAGCCCCTTTTCGATGTGTGATGATCCAAACAAATAGAACAGCGCACCGGGCACGTTTGAGAATGGTGGTTTGACTCTTCTGGTTTTGTAGGGTGTTACTTGTTAAACTCCGGACAAACGTGCAGGTTTTGAAGCAGGTCAAATGAGTTCCAGAATATCCCGAGTGGGAAGGGACCCGCGAGGATCACAGAGTCCAACTCTTGGCCCTGCACAGTGTGGTCCAAACGCTTTTGAACTGTGGCAGGCTTGGCACTGTGACCACTTCACTGGAGAGCCTGTCCCAGTGCCCAGCCACCTTCTGGAGTCTTGGGATGAATTACAAAAATGCTGCGTCACCAGTTTTTCACAGGAGACTGGCTCAAATTCACTTTGATGCAAGGACAATGCAGTGTCACTGTGATTTTTTTTTTTCCCCCTCATCTATTTTATAGCTGTTACTATAGCACCTAATGTACTAACAGAGACATTATCAAATGCTTGATTGGTGAACCAGTGTTTTTTGTGCAGTGGACCTAGTGATATAGCCAGAGCATGACTGCACATTAAGTGCTGGTTTTTATGCTTGATTCCTGCTGCTGGATTTAATCTCAGCTTTTCTTACTCTTCTCCTGTGATAGCAGCTTTACAGTTCCTGTAAGCATGGAAAGTATTTCCACGTGTTTCCATACATAAGTGTCTTTATACACCATGCAGAAGTTGGTATATGGTGTGTTCTGTTCCCATTCAGGTAACTAAGTGAGCACAGACAGAAATCACAGCCGGATTAGAAAAAAGCTTATTCTGAAGGGATTTTTAAACCTATTGCAAGTTTCAGATGAAAATAAGGATATAGAGGCATAGATGAAGATTACTAACACTGGGTTCTGTACTTCATATTTTAATGATTACATGGGAAGAATGATTAAGGCAGGCTTTGTGCTTTCTGAGTTTAATTTAATCTTAGCATGTTTTGCCAATTCACATGCAGATTTTGATGGGAATGCTAAAGTGTGCATATCGAAGACTCCAGTGTAAGATAAAGGTAAAAATTATTTATAACAAGCAGTGAAATCACTACTTGCTATGTGGTTCAAACTTCAGTCACAATCAGTATGTGGAATGATTAAACCTATAATGGGCCAAAATATGAAGAAGATTCTAATTAAAGCAGGCTGGATCTGTCTTGCATGCTCTTACCAGTTATGCAATTGAGGGAAGAGAAGAAAGGTAGGCTTTAGATCAAAGGATTGTTCCTATATATGCATCTCTAATCCAGTGTCATGACAGAATGAGGTAAATGCTAATCTTGCTAATTTATCTGTAAATGTTAGGCTACGATGACCTCACTAAGGAAGAGATTCTTTAGATTCTCTTCCACGTGTGCACATGGAGAAGCAGGAACACTTTAGCAAGAGTTGCCTTGTTCATATCTTTTGGTGGCAAGATGTTCCTGCTTCTTGGAAATAGAGTCAGCTTTAAGGCAGTGAGGTCATATTGGTGTTACCCTACTGTAAGGAAAGGATCTAATCTAAGGACTCTAAGTGGAGTTGTTAAATATCTTGTGTGATGACAGGAGGAAGAAGGAACTTGAATACACTGTGAAAAACTGAACTTTGAAATTTTCTTCTATATGGAAAACAACACTTTGGACCTTGACGTGCTAGTTTAAAGATAGTTTGTGTGGATGAAGAGTGTAGTTATATAGAAGACCTAATACTGTGGGCAGAGAGAAAGTAAGAAAGGGTGCAATGTATCTTGCAGGTTTCTTTGGCAGTCATGGTGCTCACAGAAGTTAAGGAAAAAAAATCACGTGGGAGAGCTTAGGGATTCAGTCTTTATGTAAGCAAGCAGCTGTGTTCAGGAACCCTCCCTGACACCACAGGCCTGAGAACCTGACATATGTCACTCTTTTCTCCACGTGGAGAACAGAAAGAAAAGCAAAACTCTCTTGAAAACGGCATCTGTCCATGGCATGTCTTAGTGTGTGTCACAGTGTTAGGGAAAGGGAAGCCCTAGGACTCCTTCATTTGAGAGTAAGGGACTTGAGTCACAACATCTGGAGAAAATAAAGGGCATAGAGGCCTCATTGGTTCAAGAGCCTATTTCCAGAATCCTAAATTCAGCTTGAAGAGACTTCACCTTTTTTGGCTAAGTTGCCAATTTTAGCTAATCATGCATAATTTACTGCTTGTCCTCTTTTGTGTTCAAGTGGACTGGGCAGTTGAATCCTGCTTTCCTAACATCCATACCTGTGGGAAAGCTGACTGAAACAGGATCTTCAATTTCAAAGTTAATTTTAGGTGATCTCAGCCCTGTTCTCTCCCCTGGGACATGCCTTTGTTCCATAGGAGGGGGAAGTGGTACTGTTAGGTTCCTCAACTCTCGCAGCTGTTGGAAAGGCATCTGTTTTATCTCAAAATTTAACCATGGAAAATTTCAAGGTCTGCCATTTCTGTTATTCCCAAGTATGCCAAAGCGACCTTGACTTTGGATGCCCAAAGTGTTCCAAGACTGCAGTGGCATAGACTTTGACAAAGGCATTTCAAATCATCAGAGAGGTGCTAAGAACTCCTGCCCCTGTCATAGTTCCTTGGGTTATCCTCAGCTGAGCTGTCCTGAACCCTGATAAATTAACACTTCACTGATCCTCAATGAATCCAGTGATCCATGAACCCTTATTTGCGATTTCCAGGCCCAGTTGCACTGTGTCCTGCTTCCTGCAAAACTCAGACAAGCAAAAAAATAGCAGTCTTTGCCATCGCAAAACTCAGTGCAGACCAAAAAAATTGAAATATGCTGTTCTGAGAATAAAAACTGGCAACTTTATAACAAATGGGCAAATCCATGCAGGCAACTTCTTAGTCCATTTGTTTTTAACACAATAATCTGTATTGACTACATACAAGAAAAACCATGGAACAAGATCAGGTAAATGACTTAACATGATTTTGTGCCCAGAATATTCAGATGATTTTTGATCCGCAGTGTTATGATTAGCAGTATATTACTCACAGTCATGAGGAATGAAAAATCCCAAAGAATACTGAAAACAACTATTGAAGAAATGTGACTGTTTTGATGATGTCTGCTCAACACAGCAAAACAATCTCATCCAACAGATACTTAGAGATTCTGTATAATTTTGAAATTATTGCACACCTTACTGAAAGAATTCAGTTCAGATTCTAGGAAACAAAATTTCAAGCTCCATCATCTTCTTCCAGTTCATTTTCTCAGCCTTCCAGGTCAAGTGAAGATTCTTCCCCTGCTTTAAGGCACTAGAGTTTCTTTCACGGTGTTGGGAATACGACTGGCATAGTAGTCATAATTTCTCAAAGTGGCAAGGACCCC
The DNA here is from genome assembly GCA_036630365.1 of Acanthiza pusilla. Taxonomy (NCBI): domain Eukaryota; kingdom Metazoa; phylum Chordata; class Aves; order Passeriformes; family Acanthizidae; genus Acanthiza; species Acanthiza pusilla. The sequence continues at coordinate 15,596,050 of JAXCHO010000017.1, forward strand.
AGCTGAATTCATGTGTTTCACTTCCTTGTTATACTGAAATGAATTTCCACGGATATCAGTTATCTTGCCTGCAAAAACAGAAAAGAAAATATTCCAGCAAAAAGGAGTTGGAATCTATAAGTTCAAGTGATATAACTAAAAGCAGTCTTTGAGGTACACGTCTGTCTTCAGACGTGAAGTATCTTTGCTTCCAGTTTAAATACAACAGGTTTTATATTGACTGAAATCAAATAACTAGTAGGTTTATTTTTTTTCAACAATACTTAAATTCCTTGTGTCTCAGAAAAAGCAAAACATCTCTCTCTCATGGATTACTTAAAATGCTTCCTGAGTAGCTTTTACATTGGCCATTGACAAGAAGCAAAGAAATATCCTCAGTTCAAGTAAAAACCAGGGTAAGCCTGTACAACAAACTAACATAATGTAGAAATACTTCAGCTGGTTTTAAATGGGTTTTCAGAAATCACTTAGCAAGAGTAACACATCTTTATTCAAGTAACACATCTTTATTCAAGCTAATTTAACCAGGAGATTCCTACTGACAAAGAGGCTAACAACAGCATTGTGCTGCTCCAGATTAGTTGGGTTGCTTTGTGCTTGAGCTAACCCTTTAAAACTATCCCAGTTACAAACACTGCAGACTGCAGAGGAGTTCAATAGTGTCATTATGAAGCCTGTTACCCTTGCTTGACAGAATTTAGGAATGAAAGCCGATAATTATAGCATATGGTGGTAAAAGGCCTAGCAATATGAAAAGAAGAATTTAAAAAAAAAATACTACTTCAAATTCTCATCAGTGAGTCTTTTCATAACTTTTCAACTCCTTAGCCCCTAGATAAGTGAAGTGCCTCATGTTGGCTAGAGACCACTAATTCTGAATTACATGAATGACTCAATTTTGGGGTTTGTACATCCAGAGGACAACTGCATGATTTGACCTATTTTTGTTAGTTTAAAGAATTCTATGTCCACATATTACATAACATGTAACTAATAATAAACTACTACACTCAGTTAGTAGGGCAGCAGATTTTACTGAGAGATAGTAGCCAACAGAAAAAAAGGGCATTTGTTTTGAAAATATTAAAATTAATATACGCCGAATTTGGGGATTTGGCTTTTTAAATTATGTGACAGTTATTGAGTCTATTAGTCCAGGGCAAAACAGGTCATATCGTGCTTTTCAGAGCATTATGTCCTTGTCCCTTTGCCATTACTGTTGATTTCAGAGGGCTCAAAGCTCCTCATGAATCATAGCTATTAAAAAATGCACATGTATTGTCATTTTTATTTCCATGAAAAGTATAACTAACTACAAATTGATGCAGTTTCAATTATCCTGGAACTTTGAATGCTGTGAACTTACCTCCCACAGCATGTAGAATAGCTTCAGGTGCACACGTATCCCACTTCTTGCACCCAGGACTGGCAAATACATAAGCAGATGCCTTGCCTTCTATGAGTTGAATGATCTGTTAAGAATAGAGTTGCAATCATTGCAAAAGATCTAGGCATTTAGAAATGGGTAGAAATAACACCAGGAAATGGGGCTTAAATCCATTTATTTACTTAGAGAAAGAACACCGGGCATCTCCTTATGGATATTACAAGAAATTTTGTTAAGATTTAGAAAGCTATATTACCATTCTCAATTCAATATTTTTGATTGTTATCAATACAGTCTATAGGATGAAAATGTGATGTTATTTTCAGAAACAAGAATTTACTTCTTGTGCAAGTACTTAAAAATAAAGTGGAAACTGTTGTGTTAGTGCCATTTTGGGCCTTGCACATGTTGGAGAAAAGAGATGATAGAATGTGTTTTTGACAGCTATGATAACTAAGCTTTAAAACCTGTAGCAAATAAGAGTTCCCTGTAAGTAGAGAAATTTCACAAAAGAAATATCACTGTGTGCATATGTTTTATCCTTCCAAATGTGCTGCTGCATAATCGGAATAAAAGCTGTATTAGAACAAATAGGAGGACATATCTAATAACTGAGATGAAACTGAATTACTGTTTAGTCATTCTGGTCTTACAACTTTTTATTTTCACCCCTAAAAACAGAATGTGCTGCTGCATAACTGGAACAAAAGCTGTATTAACACAAACAGGAGGACATGTCTAATAATTGAGATTAAACTGAATTACTGAATTAGTCATTGTGGTCTTAGAACTTTTTATTTTCGGCCCTAAAAACAGAATACTGTGGAAGACAGACCTCAGCCATTGCCAGCATGGCCACAGGTACAAATACACCTGTACCAAATTCTCTCTACCTCATAGCAGACTGAATGCTAGGAAGAGGAGTTGTGCTGGGGAAAGAGGAGGAAGTCTCTCCTGTATATTCATGCAAGTAAGCAAATTATTTATTTAAAAAGTCTTTTTTTCCAAAGGTGTCACCTCCCAGTACAAGCAGAAGATTTTGAGTTTTCATACCTTGTTCCCTGCTCCTCCAACTCTGATGACATGGTCTGGGTTCAAGGCACTGATGCACTCATTTACCAGCGCGTTGCTGTGGGAGCGGGTGGTAATAACGATGTGTTTGCCAGCAGGTACTTCTGTGAGCTGAAAGCCAAAGGCGCCCATGCCCAGGACTCCCCAGATTGTCCTGCCCAACACAGCATTAGCTCCTGCCTACAAAAAGGATACAGAGGCCCAGGTAATGGCTAATCACACTGATCAGCAGTTAAAGCGCAAAGGGAAAGGGGTATCTAGAGGTATCTTGGCATATCAGGGAGTAAAACGTTCATACTGGGCTATACATTTAAACAGTGGTACTTAAAAAGAGCTATTCTAGAGCCCAGAGTGAGAAACTGGCTCTCTTTCCCTCTAAGGTAATGACATCATTGACCCTTTTCTTATCTGTGACATTGTGATGGTGCATTACATCCTGCCTCCAGTGACTGGCAGATTAGTATTTGTATATTTCTGTACTTCAGGCACAATCTGTAACTGAAAGTATCTTGTAATTTGAAATATTTTGTGATACATATCACAGAGAACATGATAGCATTACATCAGCTCAAGGGCTTTTTCTTTAAACTCCAATAAGTTTAATTAATCAAGCTGCATCATGAGCTTCCCCTCCTTCCCCCAATAATACTGAAATAATCTCCAAATGTGTAAAAGCCTGTAGATCTGCATCCTGGACTTATACCTGAAACCTGGTGTGATACACTCTAACCCAGCTGCCAGTGACAATTGGAGCTTGGTTTATTTAAGGCTGCATATTTATGGCAGTTACCAGGCATTGCAAATGCACCCATTGCATGGATTTACTAAAGAATTTCTAGCAGAGACTGCAAAACCACTGATCTGTACTTGTTTTACTCTACAGACTCTAGTAAATTGTACATTAGATATATAATATATTCTATATTAGTGTTTTGCACAAGCCTCAAGATTCAGTAGGGCTGTTAGTAGGTTCCTGACAATCAGTTCCTGGAAACCAACATTTAAAATAGTATCTATTTAATAAAAAACCCTAATACCTTATATTACAACATTAACCGCACTACATGCCACTTTTCAGTTGAAAGTGTGCTAACTGAAATGGCTTAGCTGTAGCATTTAGAAGCCACCTAATGCTTCCACATAAATCAATGATTTAATACCTCATAGTTGTAATATGGCTGGTTAATAACTCCTGCTATTGCTTTGCCTCCGTAGGCAATTCCAATAAGAACCGTTACGTGGTCAAGGAGACCTGGACAGAAATAACAGGAATGTAGTTATGCTTGAAAAACACAAAAGATAATTATTGAAAAATAAACCTTCAGTAAAAGTCCACAAATCAATATGTAGGGTGGTATCTTAAAAATGCAAATACTAATAAGGATTTTCAGATGTAATAGGTTGGGTGATAGAATTTTTAATCATTTAGCCTCGAGGTCTGCTAAAAAATGCCCCAGATAGAGTTCTTTTAATAGAGCTATGTTATAATTAATACATAATGAGAAGGAAGTTTAAGGATACAACCACACAGCAGTATATGATGACATTCTTCTACAATTGTGGTGGGAGTTGTTTAATGATATTCAAAACTAGCACTTTGTTGGCAGTTGTACATTTCTTTCCCCACAAAGGGGAAGAAAATTCTGCCTAAAAGATTTTACATTAATCTACTAAAAGATGCATTAGGAAGCAAAAGTGAGGTTTCATCATATTGTTCCTTGGAGGTTTTTCTTTTTTCCTTTTTTCCCTTTCCCATTTTAGGGTCTATTTCTATGGATAGAAATTAGCCTTTGCTGAAAACAAAGTTTTTTCCCTTAACTGAAGAATCATGATTCGTGGGAGGGTGTTTGTTTCATTTTGAAAAGGCAGCAAGTACAGCTGTGGTATTTGGGTTGTTTGAAGAGGAGGATGTAAATATAATCAAGCATATTTCTATGTGAAGGGGAGATTTAGTCCTCCAATTCAAAGATACTCAAAATTGTAAATTTGACTAAAAACTTAAGACAACCTGCCATCAGTCAAAGGCAGCTCTTTGCACTCTGAAATTACAAAAACTGGACAACACTCAATAGTCCATCAGGAATATTCAGTACTGGTTAGAACTGAATGGAATGAGTGAATACATTCCAAGCACTCAAAAAGTGCAGAAGTATCAGCCTTATGAAACAATATTGTAAGTAATTCCTATGATGAAACTATCTACATGTATATGCTAATATATTACATTGCTATTTTCTTTTATCAACAGAATTAAAAGAAAATCCCACCTTCAGTGTACTCCTTGGTTCCATCCAAGGGATCAACCCATATTACAAGCTTTAAGAATATAAAAATAAGGAAAATTAACAAATACAAATAACGTAAGTTACCACATAAAAGATATATTTTACTTTAGTGCTGTTATTTACTTATGGCAGTAACGAAATAGAGAGATCCAAAATTTTAATATTATTATATGACTGAAGCCTATAATAGTATTTTATACCCCCAAAAAAGCTTAAAAATTGACTGGAATGTTTCAGGAAATCTCTTCATAAAACTATGAAGGATTAAACTGAACATGGAAATGGATTACTTTTCTTATGTCCAAACTAGATTCCTGCCAAACTAATTTGAATCACAAATTGGAAGAAGCCAATTTCCCATTCCCATTCCATTTCCCATTACTGCACACAGGAACATGCAGCCTTTTCAGCTCTGGAAGTGCAATTCTCATTACTACATTTCAGTTTTCAAACAGAAAATGAAAGTTGGCAACATTGAAAAACCTTTTTTCCTTCTATACTCTTAACTAAAATCAGAAAGTAGTACAGAGATTGTAAAATATGAAGACATAGGTATAGCATTACCACAGTACCTCTTCCTCTTTAATTCCAGTGTACTGAGCAGGACAAGGCTTCTTCAGTATTTCTTCACAGTGACCATCTTCAATTAAATCCTCAGTTACATTATCAGTGGGCAGTTCCTAACAAAAGAATTCTCAGAATTGTTAGAAAAATGTTTTGGACTCACCTCAGTTTGTCTTAGAGCTGTGTATTTGACAGCAGCTTGACAAAGTTAATGACATGAAAAGGTGAAATGGGATGCAAATACTTTATGTTTGGTGCTTTTTGGGTTGTTGGGGTTTTTTGTTTAATTAAAACAGATGTTTTCCTAAACCCCGCCAAGGCAAACTCCAGTGCAAGCTACAGCAAGAGAAACTGTTAGTATGAAATAAAGTAGGTACTTACTTCTTCTCCTATGATTGTCACCTTGGGAAACTTCCGTGCCAGGGAAGCACAAATGCTCATTTGTACCAGTCGGTCAGCTTTGGTCTGCAAGTCATTGGGTCCAGCCTGTCCAAGAGTGGATAGGAATTTGTGTACTGAAAAAATACACCAGCACAGAAGCCCATACAGCACTCTGAATATCTACTTGTAATGAGAAAGAAATCTTACTTGGTAAATCTTCAGCATCCTAAGTGACTTTGCAAGAGGCAGGCTAAAAACTGCAAGAAGCAGAGCGTCCCTGTGCACCCCAGAACTGAGCCAGACTGGTATGACATTAGAACAGTGGATTTGGTGGCATAAAAAAATGACTGCAAGCCTTCCCAGTGTTGTGTAGCCAAACACATGTTGCTTCACAGGTTACAGTAATCTCTTAAATATTAACAATCTGCTATACAGTGAAAGTGGGCAACTTATTAACACTTTTCACCCTTTAGGTCCAGAGACAAAATCCCAGTAAGAAATAATTTTGTTAGCACTGGAATTTAGAAAGAGTTCATCCAAGATTTGCATCTTAGTTGAATCAAACAAAAATTTTATCATCTTGTATCTTATTTGCTGACAACACAGAAAGTGTTTTAGCCAGCCACAAAAATTAGTCATAGGAATGGGATATTCCATTCAGAATGGATGGGTTAATTTTTTAATTATGTTATGGGTTAATTTTTGCATGCTTAAAGCTACTCTGTCCCTTAGCCAGCTGCTAATTTTATGAAACTTGATATTTTTCTTTGAAATTTCCCTCTCATCCCCTAATAAATTTGATGGAAATGGATCCTGAGTTTAGACTCAGAAAGATCAAGTTTATTGCGGAGAATGTCTTTTGTTCCAGGACATGAACCTAATAAAACAGTGTAATGCAGTTCTTCAAAACAGGAATCAATAATGTAGGAATGGGTGGACAAAGTGAGTACCTACTAACTGGGGGGGAGAAAAAAGCACAAGTACTACAAAGAGAAGCAATATAAATGGAGAGCTTAGAGTTGACTGAGGGAAAGAAAACTGGGTATCAGGAGAAGACTCAGCTGTCCTTGACATAGACAAATGGATGGAAAAGGTGGAACACTCCCTTCCCAGATGTTCTAAAGCTTTCAGTAATGCCAGTTGGAACTGGTCTTGGTGTTTGCTGGCTGCAGGAAGAGCATCAATGATGAGATTTGCATTCTTCCTCTTCCTTCAGCAGCCACCTTTGGCAAGAAGCTTCCAGGAATTTTGAGATCTCTAGTCCCTCAAACAGGAACCTCCTCTGTTTTAATTTTCAATCTAATTTTGTGTGTTTGTTACTACTGCATTTAAAAAAATTAAAAGCATGTGTAACCAGTCTTATTTAGAACCAGTATCACCTGTTACTTTTGATCATTTTTGAATAATGTGAATACCTACACTACCTTCATTGTAAAGACCAAAAATTTTATATATATATATATATATATATATATATATATATATATATATATATTTAATGAGGTCCATAATACTATGACATACCCATAAAGCTAGAATTAATTTCAAAAGTCAATTCCACTTAGTCCAGTACTGTAGTAAAAATGAAGATCCTGGCTCATCAGTGCAACTTACTAAATTACAGCAAATTAAGACTTTTAATACCTGTTTTCTTTTTAGAATTAAACTTGAACTGCTGAATTTATTTTGAAAGCTGTGATTTACAATAAAATCGGAAGTTATTTTTTGTTTTAAGAAATTAAACACTAATTTATTATAATCCAAAATTCATCAAGGGCACAGTATTTTGAGCTGCACTAAGGATGTTATAACATAGGTATAGAAATTAACAGGAAATATACCTTATGAATTTTGAGGTGCTATGCGAACCTTGTGTTTTGTGAGGGAAATCAGGACAAAATTATGGTGTTTCCTTTAAATGTACAAATATTGTTTAGAAATACTGGTCAAAAGCCACTTTTCTACTGCTCTTTTAATCCTTTAAGAAGAAATATTTCTTGTATCAAAGTGAGGGCTGTATTTCTTCCCACAGGTGCTGATTTTTAAAAATACCACTTTGACCTGTATCTAACTCAAGATTAACAAAAGAAATTAAACTGGAACAAAGTAAAAGGCAATACCTTCTCCACTATGCCCAGATCTCCTCCAGACATCACATTTCTGACAATTGTTGCAGCTTTTTCTGCAACAGAATATGCAGAGGCCACCACACGCATGAGAAGAGCTGGAGAAGCCATGCTGAATGCTGAAAAGAAACAAATAGCAAACTTGTACATTTCTCCCATTTCTTCAAGAGAAGAAAAGAGGTAAAATATTTTGCCGAACATTCAAACAGATACAATTTAAACTTGAGTAGAAAGGGGGAAATGCATTACTGCCAGGGAGTAGTAATGAGGGGAGTTTTGGCTTTTTTAAAAAATACATTAACAAACAGAGATGTAAAGCTATTGTAGGCAAGATCTTGCAAATATCCACATTCTGTCTGACAGTGAAGCTAGTTCTCACTAAAATAAAATTACATTAAAAAGAACAACAACAGCAGCAGAAACTCTTATCATAAATATTAAGAAAAAGCAGTCTACACAAAGTACTTGTTTTTTGCACACTTTAAACATAAGTTCATTTTTTCAAAATTGACCCTACAGTTGGTTTATGCCCAGAACTCAAGCACAAGACTACCAGATAGGATTACATCACCACTTCACGTATTATTTTCCTTTGTTTAAATATAAAATAGGCTTTTGTAGATAGCCTAATTGTGGACACAAAATAGATTAATGATATGCAGTACTGCAAACTTGTATGCAAAAGTTGAATGGAACCATCTGAATTTAACCATCCTTTCTGTATTTATTTAACTTCTCCTGATTTCTTTAAGGAAATCAATTTCCATCTTCTTTTCTCCACTCAGGCACTGCATGTCCTGTCATTCTTCCTATTGCATTGTCTTCCTCATCTGTTCTCCAGCACACACCAGTGCAATTCACTGGGCCTTCAGTTCCCAAGCAGAATAACTATCTCCCTTGGAAAGGCTGGCATTTCTCCCAGCTTTTCTTTACCTCAGGAAAAAGAAGTATCGATAACCACACTGTAGTCTTTAAAATGCAAAGCTAATTGCTTTTTATGTTTTCTATCAGTCGTTTCTATCTGTAGATGACACACTTTTTGGCTTGGGCTCACGTGCATGACACACTTCCAAGAAAACACTTGAGCACAGAGCCAGAACAAAATACAGAGCAACTCACTAATCACCACAGAAAAGAAGATGTATTATGTGGGAAGTGTAATATAACAATCACACCACAAATATTGCAATTGTAGCAAGTACTGCTTAAGTAGCAATAGGTCATTACACAACACCTTTCCTTTCTTCCATGAGAAATCAGGTTCATGGCTGTTCACAGCAAAGGCCAAGCAGCAATGTCAGAGGAATCAGAATCCCAAATTTAGCTGATCCAATAACTTTTTGAGCATTTTAGAAACACCATACCTGTAGCTCTAAAGTCAGAAGTTTTCTGAAGCTGAAGGAGTAGAGTGATTTTGCAAGTACAGTCAAAAAGCACACAGTTGCTAATGTTAATTATTATGTCCTGCTGATGGATGGGAGCAAAGTGCTCTGGAGTTCTTAGAATAGCCAAGGTCCGTACCCAAAGTGCACAGCTGTGCTATCCTGGACTGGTACCAATGGTTACAGAGCAAATTTTGGAAATGCTACCTGGGGCAAAAAGCAGCTCTCAAACACTTGAAAGTTGTAAAGCAAATATGTGTCATAACACATGAAAAGACAGATGCTATTTTAAGTCTCTACCATCATGGGAAACAAGTTAACAGGAATGAAAAATGGAGTGTAGTTCATTCCATATTGAAAATACCTGGAATATGAGTATTTCTGTGAGAGAGAAAGAAAAAAAAATAGCATATTAGACAGGAAGTTTGGATTAAAGAATTGAGATGAATTATCAGATGAAGATAATTAACTTTTTTTGCTCAGCTTCTCATTAAAAAAAGTAATTTGACCTTTTCCTGTACATTTGATCCTGCTTCATAAAATGAGATTAAAACTTAATTGTTTTAGAGGCTTGCCTTATTTAATGTTTGCATAAGGTTTGAAAAGGCTCAGAAAAGAATAGAGAAATACTATCTTGCATTCTTGAACCTTGACCCAAGGTGTTTCTTGAGTACATTTTTCTTGGCCATACTTAAGGCAAACAAATATACTTTCTGTGGTGAACACGTAATCTCCTGGCAAACCTTACAATTAAAATATTTTAATGAAGAAACAAGATTTATTAAAGGAAACTTAAATGAGAGGTTCAACACCCCTTTCTTACTACTCTGGAGTGGCCTAATGAATTGCAAAGTATGTTATTACTCCAAAGGTGCCTTCAATTTTTACAGGATTTTTACAGGACATCTCCTGTGTGGCCCATCTTCCAGTGTATTGGACTTTTTTGATTAGATAAGTAAATGCAGTAGTCGGCTATAAGTTCTTCACCTCTGTAACTTTTTGACCTCTAATTATTTATAGGTTTATGGCACATTCTTTCTGATGAGGGCAATGTCTAATGTATGCTTCCACAAGGCACTTAAGAATATATTGCTTACTTTGGACAAAAATAGTTTGACTCTTATAAAACTGTGCAGTTTACAAATACTGCACAGCAACTGTTCCTCAAGTTAAATTTGGGTATAATTTTTAAAACCCACCTTGTCCTCCAAAGACTATCCCTCCTTTCTTCTAGCCCAGCAACCAAACTGTTGATTGATCTCAACAAATCAGCCTGTTTTGCTACCGACTAAAAGAAATGAGTTCTCATTTCTTGTTCCACTTTTTAATTCTGATGTATGTAAGTACTACAGGCTGGCTACAATTAATTTATCAAAGCACACATGACAGGTTTGTTGATGTTTCTCATTCACTCTCTTTTACACGAACTTCCCAAATTTATGATTTTGCCAGATGAAAGGAGAAAGTGAGCATCACATGGAGCATGTCCTTAAATCCAGGTGCTAAGCCATGATTTCTTTCTTGGAACTCTTCAATGCCCAAGCGACCAGAGATCCCTATTTCTTTACAATAAACTTCGGCCCACACCTAGTAAAAGACAAACTTTCCATTATGTAAGGGAACAATATTTACCCAGTAAAAGCAGGCTAGGACTCGCCGTGGGAATCCCTGGGTCCCACTGCGGTTCACCTACAGACTTCCAAGCGGGAAAGGGCTGCGCTACCTCATTTCCCCAAAGAGAAAAAAAAAGGAAGCCTGTTCCTGATTCCCTTGCCATTAACATTCCCGGTGGCCAAGTGCCTGCAGCACAGCCAGAGTTACGAGCAGTGCCCGCAAATGCATCCAGCGGAGCGTGGCAGGAACACAGCACGGGGGGTCGGGGACGGCAGGAGCGGCTCTGCCGCCGCAGCAGCCAACTCGCCATCTCCAGCCTCGCTTTTCCCGGGATCCCTCCAGCCCCGCGGCCGTCACCCACCGCCAGCAGCGTGCGGGGCGCTCCGAGCCCTTCGCGCCTGTCCCCCGCCCACGAGGGTCCCACGTCCCAGCACCGCCGCTCACCACCCGCAGCACACCGCAGCCTCCGCGCCGGCTTCCGCAGGGCAGACTCGCCACCCTCACAAACCCCTCTCGGAACGCCCCGAACCCTTCCGGCTGCGGGCGGGGCCCAGGCGCTGGCCCGGCCCGCCGGGACGCCGAGCAGCCGCCGTGCCGCCCGCGCTGCGCGGCGTGTCCCCTCCCGCGGCCCGTCGCGCCGGCGGAAGCGCGGCCGCAGCCCTGAGGATGCTTCGGGCCTGGCGGGCGCCGCCGCTGGCGCGGGCCCGGGCCGGGGCCGCCCGGGGCTGGGCGCGCTCCGCCGCCTCGGAGGCCGCGGCCGAGAGCCGGGAGGACTCCCGGTACCGGGACACGGTGCTGCTGCCGCGCAGCCGCTTCCCCGCGCAGCTCCCGGGGCGGCTGCAGCCCCAGACAGAGCTGGAGACGCAGCAGGTGCGGGCGGGGCCGGGCTGGTTCCCCGGGGGTGCGAGTCCCGGCCGGGGCGTGCGGCTGCCCCGGGCCCTGTGAGCCCCGGGCCGGGAGCAGGGTGGGGTTGGCCGCCGGGGTCTGTGTTGGGTCCCGCCGTGCAGGGTGAACTTGTGGCGAGTCTGGGCTCTCGCCTGGCCCGGCCATCCGGGGTTAGAAAATCTCGGGCTCTTGAATTGTTCGTAGTTTGGATAGTCATGACTTTGTTACAGTCTGACTCTCCGGGTGGTGGACTGCCAAGATAACAAACTCAGGCCTAATATTTCACCTTCTTCGGGGTTTTACATACTTTAAACCCGCTAATGTTTTCTTTTGTGAAGTTAGAAAAGTGTATTTGTTTGCCTGTCTGCTTTTGTTGCACGTTTTATGTCCATACTTTTTGGAATTGCAAAGACTTGTGATGGTTTTGGTCATTTTCTTGTTCTCTCTACAGAAATGTGGTTTTTCGGAACTGTATTCATGGCAAAGGCAAAGGAAAGCAAAACAGGAATTTTGTCTGCATGATGGACCACCTTATGCCAATGGAGACCCTCATGTTGGCCATGCATTAAACAAAGTAAATATTTACTTGTTCGTTCTCTACTCTTTTGAAGCACTTACTGTCATGTGCTCTGTGTTCTCCATTCCTGTTTAAATCAATAACACTTTAAAATGCTTAGGGTTTTGGTAGTTGGAACTTCTAAAAGGCTCACGGTACAATTATTTGGATGCCATATTTTGCCGTATTGACAGGGATACCACACCCTGACATAAATACCATCTACTGAATGCTGAGTGTTCATTTAGATTCAGTCCTGAGACTCACAGTCTTACATTAGCCACAAAGTGAGAATGACTTAAATGTCACCCACAGCTTCTTGCAGTCCCAGTGCTGGAGCTTGGGTTGCAGCAATGTGCACTAAGCCAGTGCTGTAGGTTCAGCTCAATGTTTTAAGAATGAGAGTGAGTCATATTTGTTCACTTCAAGTTTTGCAAGTTTATAAACTGCATCTCTCCGTTATACTGGTTGTGAACTCTTTGGATCAGAGGAACTCTAATATTACGCCGATGTACAAAATGATAGGCAAGAAAAACCAAAAATGCATGGTCTTTGGATCACAGAGTGGTTTGGGTTGAAAAGGACCTTAAAGATTATCTAGTTCCAAATCCTCTGCCATGGGCAGGGACACGTTCCACTAGACCAGGTTGCTCAAAGCCTTGTCCAGCCTAGCCATGAACACTTCTAAGGATGGGGCACCCATAGCTTCTCTGGTCTTAAATATAAAGTTATCCTGTAGCTTTTGATATTAGTATTTTTTAAACAGGAGGACCTTAATTACAAATGTGGCTATTCCACATGGGGGAGCTAAAGTGATAACAGACCCTTGTGGTTTTTCAGATTTTGAAAGACATCACCAATCGCTTCCATGTGATGAGAGGTTATAAAGTACATTATGTGCCAGGCTGGGATTGTCATGGATTGCCAATTGAGTTGAAGGCGCTATCAGAAGTCAAAGGAGCTGAAAATCTTTCACCGATGGAAATTCGGCAGAAAGGTAAATAAACTACTGTCTGCAGTGTCTTTATGATAAAGGCTGGCTTAACTATTTATATATGCTACTCATATTTTGTATTTTATGCTTTATATGGCTTTTAGACTTTATTGTGGCCTTTTCTATTAGCTATTGGTGAGATTTTCTATGATCACTGGGTGTATTTGCCAAGTAGATAGAGCAGCCTGGAATCTGATGCAATGGGATAATTTCACACAGCCTTAATTTGTTACTGTAATGAGGACGTGCAGAGCACTGGCCCTGGGTTTAGGAAAAACAAAAGGAGGGCAGAGGAGAGAATTTTGATGTCTGCTTTGGTTAACTCTATAGTGGCGGGAAGCTGGTATTTATTAGCTGGTATTTATCAGCATCCTTTTGGTTTTTGAAGGGTGAATTTGATTAGGAGCGAAAAAGATGCATGTGAAACTCAGGCTCCTTTAGGAGAACTTGGCTTAGTATCTTAAGTAGGAATGTATTAGTTGGCTGTGTTTTTAACAATTCTACAAAACTGTAGAGGGATCCTTTTGGATAAAGTCTGCATTGTATGGAACCTGTTCTGAAGAAATAATTTCAATTACAATATGGGTTGAAAAACATCATCATTCAGCTGCAAAGCTTTTTGTAATGAGCAGTTGAAACTGCTTTAATTTGAAATTGTGGTAATGAAAGGGGCCAGCTTGGTTTCTCATGTATGTTACTTGGTAAATTTTGGATCAACATCAACAGAGGGAGTTAACTTTCACTCTTACTAGTTTTATGTTGAGAACTTATTTTGGAAATTTGCAGTCATTTTGTGTAACAACCAATATGAAATGTATGTATTTTGAGCCATAATAATTAGGGCATAGGTTCACTATGTTCAGCTCTGGCATTGCTAAGAAAACATCAATTGTACGTTATAAGTGGTATTTATTGATCCTAGTGTGCTAAACCATGTGCTTAATGGAACTATTCCTTTCAGCCAGAGCATTTGCAGAAAAAGCAATTGAGAAGCAGAAAGCTGCCTTCATTCGTTGGGGTGTAATGGCAGATTGGGCCAATTGCTACCTTACATTTGACCCAAAGTATGAAGCAAACCAGCTGAGAGTCTTCTACAAGATGTATGATAAGGTATGTTGAACTTCTGTTGAAGTCTGTATAAATTTTTCATGAGTTTTGATTCTCCTAACTTTTCTTTTTTCCCCTCCCTGTCCTCTTTAGGGTTTAATTTATCGGGACTATAAACCTGTGTTCTGGTCCCCTTCAACAAAGTAAGAATCGATTTACTATTTTGTCTTCAAAATTTTAGCAAGGATGCCAATAGCTTTTGATGTTGCAGTGTGTAACTTTTGTTTGATGTGTACCAGAACAGCCTTGGCTGAGGCAGAACTGGAGTACAATGAGCAGCACGTCAGTCGCTCTGTGTACGTGAAATTTCCGCTGCTGAAGGCGCCGCCTAAGCTGAGTTCTGTGCTAGGTATGCCTTCTCTGTGGCTTTAAAGACTGGTAGATTTGATTTTTGTTATAATTGTGAGTAAAGTACTTCTAATTTACATCTGTAGATGGATCATCCCCTGCTAGTGCGCTAGTCTGGACCACGCAACCTTGGACTGTGCCAGCCAATCAAGCAGTTTGTTACATGCCAGATTCAGCGTAGGTGTCTTTCACTTGGTTCAGTGATCTCTGTCAGTTCTTAGTGATATTTAGCAGTAAAATTACAACATTCTGGACTGCCATTACAGTTTACGTAAGGCATCTTTTTTGTATTTTGTGTTGTGTTTGGTTTTTTAAATTATGTAATTGTAAGCTTTGTTCTATATCTATTAATATATTAATCTCTGTGTTAATTTTTTGAAGTTATTTCTTCTTCATGATGCAAAGTTGTCTTGAAACTCTTTTGAGATTTACTAGTGAATTGTACATATAAAATATACTTGTCTGTCTTTTAGGGATGAAGCATTTCAAGAATTGGTAGCTTTTTGCTGTTTGTGATTATTTCATATCACAAATGTACATTTGCATTGCAGATACTCCATTGTAAAATGTACAACGACTGGACAACACTTCATCCTTGCTGCAGATAGAGTTGAATCAACAGCTGCTATTCTGGACACACAGTTTGAGGTTATATCAACGTGTAAAGGTAGGTTTTAATATTGTTAAATTGCTTAGAAATCTGCTGGTAGGTGTCTGAAAACTGCTTCAGTTTTGATGGATTAAATTTGTTTATAATTTGAGAATATGCTTTACTAAAACAATACAAGGAGGAGGAGGAGTCTGTCAGATTTACTATTAGTGTGTTGTAGCTCAAATTGTCATCCACAGATTTCAAATGCATTTTTAAAATCTGGATTCATGCTTGGGACAATGAAATGTGGAGTGCAAGTCTGTTTAGTATCAAAATCTTAATTACACTGAGTGCAGTTTGTCTGTCTTTCCATATATTTTTGATGACAAGAGGGGGCTAATTACCCATATGACTGAGGTATTGTAGGTGGCTGTTGTCTGTCTGGACAAACTGAAGCAGCTGGCACCCTAACAAGCTGCATAGTAACGTTTCTTAACAGACAGGCTTGGGATTCAGTGTCATGAGTTGGGATTTAGTGTGTCATTTGTGAGCTTTATTCATTTGCCTCTATCACTGATCCATTGCTGGAAATATGCATGTGTGAAGGAGGTAAGGAATCTGTTTCTATGACTTTGCTTTCAGGGGTTTTTTTGTGTCTTTCCGTGCCTTATTTTTCAGAGAAAGTCTTGTTTTTACCTAATGATAAAATTACTGGAGGTGCTTTTTCTCACAGCTTCCACCTTCTTGAATCATGTGATTTACAGATAACATCCAAGAGTAGTAGAGTTGAACCTTCTTGAAAAGAAATTTCATATTGGAACCTATTCTTTTTAACTTCCCATATATTCAGTAATTAATTGTATTTGTTACTTTTCTGTATTTGTATACATAACTGTGTGACAGCAGTTCCTAAACATGTTCCTTCTAGGAGAAAAGCATTCATAGGACACTGTTTTGTCCTATGAAACATTCCTCAAGCTATGTGATTCTTGACTTTCAGCAAGGCTCTAATAATAATATTTTTTCAGTGGTTTTTTTAACCACTTGTTCGTTTTCTGCTCCCTGATAAAAGAAGCTGAATGCATGAATTGTGTTTCTCTATTTTATCTTCTGTTTGTATTTTTCAGGTGCAGATTTGGCAGATGGCTCTTGTGCTCATCCCACAATTCCTGGCAGAGTCTCTCCTCTGTTACCTGCAAATCATGTGACAATGACAAAAGGAACAGGATTAGTTCACACAGCCCCAGCTCATGGTATGGAAGATTACAGCGTAGCTTCCCACCATCAGCTACCCACGGTACTTTATCTTTTCAGCTGTTGCTCTTGATTTCCTGCATCTAATTGATTGTGTGCCCCTAAAGTGTTTTGTATTAATTTGGGCATAAAACTTGAAAATGTTCTGAAGCATTCACAGAAGTGTGAGTATCACTAATGGCCTGCAGGAATGCAAGACTAACCTTAAAGGAATGTGTATCACAATAAAAGGATGAATTTTCCTTCTGCTAAATAAAACTTACAGGGATGTGGTAGAATAGAATCAGATTTTTCTGCTCTATGTGTGGTTTTGTTTTTTAAAGGATAACACAGAGAATTTTTCTCAGATACTGACTCTCACTACTCAGAATTGTCTTTTACATGCAAACTAGTAAGTCACTGGTTATGTAGGTCATTATTGCTATTTTTTTTCAGCAAAGCTTGTTTTAAGCACATACATAGATACAGTTCAATTATGCATGGCCAGTTTATGATTAATGGGAGTGAAGATGCAGGATATGGGGGGTGGGAAGGGTTAGGTTTGCTTTTGTTTTTCACTGTTTATTTGAAAAGTCACTGAAATACCAGTGACTTTAATGTAAAATAGTTGTGGTGTATGTGCAAATGTAATGGTGCTTATTTCTTTGGACACCTTAAATTCCCTTGCCTGGTAGATGACTAAACTGTAGGTCACTAAATCTGAAGTGTACTTAAATAATTTGTTATTTGTCAGAAAACAAGTTACCCAGTACAGTTTTGAACTCACTGCTGAATACCAAAAAGATAATTAATTGCCACATGGTATTTTTTCAACATGATTATTTATTTTTAGGATTGCCTTGTGGATGAAAGTGGGCATTTTACGGAAGCGGCAGGTCCTGAACTTAAAAACAAGAATGTTCTTGAAGAGGGGAATGAAGCTGGTGAGTATATATTTTGATGTTTGACCATTTGTTATTTCATCGGTTACAATCCTGCAGGTATATTTGAGGGTTTGTATAAACTGACCATATTTTGAATATGAACAAGGTACAGGCATTTCTTGCCAAGTGTTGATTGTGGAAATGACTGAGTTGAGGTTAACAGTAGCCATATGTTCAAACCTAATCTTGCCTCATTTTCTCTCTCAAGTCATTAAGATGCTTCAGGCAGCTGGAAGTTTGTTAAAAGAGGAGAAATATGTGCACAGTTACCCCTATGATTGGAGGACTAAAAAACCAATGATTATTCGTGCCAGCAAACAGTGGTTTGTAAACACAGCAGATGTGAAGGCTGCAGCACAGGTATGTAATTTTGCTTTCTTATGAGACACTTAAAGGCAGCTGATGCTATTTGGAATCAGCAAAACAATCTTGCTGTAGCTCACATATTTTAGTGGCAGCATAAACAGTGTTTGTGGGAATACTGGAGCGCGTTCAACAGTTCACTGCCTCTTTTATAGGATGTGCTGAAAAAAGTGAAATTCGTCCCTACATCTGCAGTGAACAGAATGCTGGAGATGCTGGACAGAAGGACTTTTTGGTGCATATCACGGCAAAGATGCTGGGGCGTCCCAATTCCTGTTTTTTACCAGAAGAGCACAGAAGAATGCCTGATAAACAGGTACCTGTCTAGCCTTATACACAGAGAAATAACAGAAGGAGCACTGTCTGTTGTACTGCAGTTAATGATATTATAAAACTTGTTACTACATTTCTTACTTGTATATAAATAATAGGAGTCAATTTACTTAGATACTTAAGTTACCTGAAAAGTCCCCTTGAGATTAATTGCTGCTTTCATCCCTCATCTTCAAGCTAAGTGAGCTGGAAGTCATAACTGGCCTTTCCATTTAAGCAAGCAGTGAAATGCAAGTTGTGGTTAGAATAGATGCAGCTGTAATTGTAGCACTGTACATTGAACAGTCTGTGTTAAAATTGCTTTTTGCAGTTAAGTAAGTGACAGTGAGGTATCTGAAGTGGAATAGCCACCTTGGTTTCAAAATAGATAACTGCATTTTGTTTCAAAACACAATTAGAGTGGTTTTGAAGACCAGCCTCAAGTGTAACTGGCCTTTAGCTATATGATTTGGTATGTCCAGCTCTTCAGATGCTAACCTGATTCTGCCATCTTTTGGTTAATACTATCCAGATATTGCAAACACTGTATTTCAGGAATTCTGGACAACATAATGCAGAGGAAATCCAAGCTATGCTTTAAAACAAGAAAACTAAACCAAATATGATCCTTTTCTGTCCTGTAAGGAGTAATAGAATTCTGCTTTTACGCCTTTGGAGAACACAAGTTTTCATTTGTGAATGCCCTCTAAGAGGTGTTTTCATAAAAATAGTGTTGTGGAGTTCCACATTCATTGATTAGTTCCATAATTTTTTCTGCCTTGAGATATGATGATGTAACTCAGTTTTATACACTTTAGCC
The DNA here is from genome assembly GCA_036630365.1 of Acanthiza pusilla. Lineage (NCBI taxonomy): Eukaryota > Metazoa > Chordata > Aves > Passeriformes > Acanthizidae > Acanthiza > Acanthiza pusilla. The sequence goes on from JAXCHO010000017.1 coordinate 15,615,014, forward strand.
TTACACTCTTTTGTGTAAATTCATTCTGGATAATAAGATTGCGTAGCTGGAGATGAACTTAAGTAGTATTGCAGAATTTTTTTTATTCTGGTGTTGAATAAATGTACTGTAGGAGTCCAGCATGTTTTCCAGAGGCTGTACTGAGCACACAAGTAGTCAATATGGACAGTAGTAGGTGAGGCTTAGGGTGTGGAGAGCAGGGAATGGACTTTATACAGTTAGTCCTTAGCTTTACCTGGTATGAGTGGGTGTGTAGGTGCACGGAGATGTACTTTGGCTCCCTCGCCAGAGGCAATAACTGTGAGAAAAGACCACAACAGCTACAATCGTTTATAGTGCCTGCGTAATGCTGGCACACATCAGAAAATAAGTGGGTGGAGGGTTTGTGCAGTGTAAAACCATTTTACCTGCCAAAAAGTGTGTGTCTCTAAAAAAATACTGTTTCTGAGAAATACTTTTTGTATTCTATTTGAAGAGTAGACTTGAGTGTATGTGTGTTGCTTAAAAATTGTTAAATATGTTGTTTAACAAGAAAAAGAAGTGTGATGAAAACCAGTTCAGCAGTTGACATTCAAATGTGAAGGGCACCATAAAGCAAGAGCTTCTTCTGAACATCGAGGATCTGGGACAGAAAGCATTTGAAAGGAGGGATGTGTGAGGGTTCCTTTAGGTTGCAGTAAAATTACTTTGGAAGGCAGTGACCTGTGTGAAAACCCCTGCCTTGTTTGAGTGCTCGAGCTGTGTGAGATCATTCCTGGAGTTGTGTGAAATGCAACAATCGCAGCATTTTGATGTGGTAACCTCTGCCATAGCTTAACACCTCCACTTTTGTGTGTAGGTGCTGGCCCAGCAGTCACACAGGTAGGGGAGTGAACAAAGGGACAGTATGGCATGTTTGGGTAGAATTGGTCTGGGGAATAGAGAGGCCTTTAGGGAAAAAAAACAGACATGATCAATATGCTTGAAAAGAGATTTATTTCATTTGACTTACAACTTCAGATGCTCATTTATAGCCAGGACTCTTTACTCCTAACTTTACTTACTCTAGATGGAATTTTCAAAGGAAAGTGTAAAACAGTCGTTCTAAAAAGTTCGAGGTTAAATATTTGTAAGTTAACTGTTGCAGACTTCTGTAGCTGGAGTAGGAGAAGTGCACAGAATATTGGCCTATAGAAGTGACAGGCAAGTTTAGAAGACAGTCTGTCAATTCATAGGTCATTTTCCTGGACACCAGTTCTTATTGAAATAAGCAGCTAAGCCTGATTGTTTTGTTGCATTTACATTATCATTTTGAAAATCATATTACAGCAGGTTGCTGACATATTTTTTAAGAAGTTTCATACTCAGATGGTATGAATACTTAATATAATTAAAACACCAGTAAATAACTTGCATTTCAAAACATGAGCTGTTTTTAACTTTAAACCACCTTTCAGTAGCAGCTGCCGAGGAGTTTTGAGTGACTATCAAAAGTAACAGCATCTCCACTGGAAGTCATTGTAGTCCACATGGAGTTGCTGTTACATGTGAGAGCACCAGTGGTCGATCGTGAGTGATCCTGTTGGTGTATGACCTGTAAAAAGACTTCTAAAAAGAAAAAAAAAGTCCCTAAAATAAACCACTGTTTCCCTCTGAGAGTTGCCCCTGAATTTGTTACGTGAAAAACTGCTGAAAGTCCTTCTTTCAAGATGGACCTGCTTTCTCTAACAGAGTGATTTTGCCACACCAGCAAGCCAGTCTTTTTAACTTAAAAGCCGAGAGGTAGTTTGTAATGTTATATGCAACAGGTTTGATGCAAAATCCCCATGGGTCTTCCTGTTTGCTGCTGTGGCCCCCCATAGCCCTAAAAGGTATTTGATTCAATGACATTTTTGTCCATGGTTATAAATTTAATATACCAATGATGTTTAAATTTTTTTATACAGAGTATACTGCATCATATTGTGACCAGGAGTGTAAAAATTATTGTTAAAAAACCCTTATATGAAAGAGAGAGAAAAGAGAGAACACTTTTTCATTATTGTCAGTTTCAGTAAGAATACAGAGGTAAGATTCTGTGTGATTTTTCTTCACAAATGGAGAAAAAAGACTTTAAATAGAGTACATGCACAAATCGATATTTATGCTGTGTGACAGCTTTCAACATTTAATAGATTTCAAGAGAAAACAATCTAGGAAATTCTCTTAACTCGTCAAAAAGAAGAAAGAGTTCCAAAACTAAAACATGAGAATTGTATTTCCAGTAGTAGCTCAGCCTAGGTAATAAAAGTGAGATACATACTGTAATCTGACCTCATGCAATAACTGCTTTACAAATTCACTGTTTGGATATTGGTAATAGTAGTAGGTATATGATATAGCGATAGTACAGGTAAAAGTAGTAGTGTTGCAAAGATTATTCTAATGCCTGAGGACTTTTGTCTGCTTCCCTGTGACTTCAATTAACACGTAAATTAAATTTCTAAGAAAATCCCAAAAAGCTTTTGAAGGAGCACGCTGTGCTTTAATTTGTGTTTTAAAATAATAAGACATTTCAGTGAATTGCAAGTAGTAGCAGCTTACCATCCCCTAAATACTTACAGCTGAAGTATCAATGGTCATGTAAAGCAGAAGATAACTTTCCCTCTTTGCCGCTGCTGGAAAGGAGATGGAGAGAACATCAGGCTCTGTATTCTTCTCCTCCTGACTGTATCTTAATGCTGCCTAATTTCTGTTAACAGATTAAATAAGTGTGCAGCATAATCAATATCAGGCTCCCAAGTGATTGGCTGGAGCCGTGGTAGCGTGAATTGCCGTAGGGGTGTCAGAGTGTAGCAGGGACACGTAATGCAAGTTCTTCCAGATAGCCTCTGAATACAGGGCAAAGTTTTACAATGGCTTTATGGCTCACTCGGGGAATTATCATGCTCACCTTGAAGGCTGCAGATTATAAAACGATGAGTAGTTGTTTGAGCAAGGTGGTTTTCACTTGCACCTTACTCAAACGTACTTTGCAAAAATCTTGCTCTTGGCAGTTGCATATACCTTAAATAAAGTTATTTCTCTTTTGTAGTAAAAGTTATTCGTAAGGGTCTTGGAAGAAGAGCAGAGACAAATGCAGGGGCTGTGTTTGTTTGTCTTGTATTTTTCAAACTCTAGGAGGAAAAAAGAATTGCTGAAAAGGTATCCTTGAAGTTTTTAATCTAAACTATCTCCTCTTATAAAACACTCATTAATGTTTACTTACAATTTGTAGGGAAATGCTGTATAATGAAAAAAACTTGAACTGCTAAAATATATTTTTTTTAACTTGATTTGAAACTGTGATAGCATTTTGAGAATATTGGTCAACAAAAAGTTGGTTTCACAGTCCTTGACTCCCTATTTCCTATAAGTGATTGATAACACAAATCTGACCTTCTTCTGCTTATCTGAAAATTTTTATCTGTAGAATTATCATATCTGTCGGTTCATGTGTTACGAAAATGTCTTAAAAAATCTGCTCTTCGTAGATTAATAGTATAATCTTTGCACTGCATAGCAATATTCGTGATAAAAGGTTAGTCCATAGTATGTTTTGTGGGAATGGTGTATCTACAAGGATACACAACTCGTGTGTGACATTGGCAATACTGTAAATGAGGGCAGTCGTTTTATGATGGTTTCCCAAGGGAGAGTGATAGCAAGGTTTTATTTCCTTCTTGTCCCTCCCCACCCCCACCTCTGATGGAAAGGAAAAAATTGTTAAAAGTATATTTCTATATGTTGCCCAAGGTAGCTGTTAGTTTTTGTCTGTAGCTGGATTTATCACCTTTTATAAATCCCTTCAAATGCTGATACCCTGAAATACCTGTTGAATGCTTTAAAAATATGTAGGTTGAAAATTAATTGATCACTACATTTGATGTCCCTCCATTGAAGTGTGTTTGCGATATGAAAAAGTTACATGGAAGACAGGCTTAGTTCCTGTTTAGATTTTCTGCTTGCTTGACAAGACATGTTGGTAGCTTTTCTGTACTAATTGTGGGTATGATTCCTGATCAGAAAATTTTTCTGGCTCTCATTGAGGCCAGAGCCGTTAACTGAGCACTGAATTACTTCTTCTGTGAATCACTCAACATACACAAATATTTTATGGGGTAATAAACATGTTTTAGGGTAAACCATCCTCTTTTTATTTGAGCTACCCTTGTCTTCTGCTGGTGAGTTCCATGGGTAAGACTTGGCCAGTGACTGGAAGGCATTGAGGCTGTGGAGAGAGATCTTGAAATACTCACGTGAAGACAACTGGTTATCTATAACTGTCTGTAAAAATACACTGATACTGTATTTGAGAAGAATCAGAAGGGGAAATCTCTGTTGGCAAAGAGTGAAAAATAATATTGTGTATTGCTTTTTCTGAAATGTTCCCAGGTGCTGTAGTGTGTGTCATCACTAAAGGGTATAAATCCAGCTTTGTCAGTGCAAGGTACTGGCCCTGGAAGAGAGAAATTCAGTGGGATAGTTTAGTCCAGGCTGAGACAAACAAATTTCTATTTTGTTTTTCCTAAGAGCTTTCTGAATGTGAAGATTTAGGGTGAAGGAGGGGTTGCAAATCAGCTATCTGCCAGGAATTGTACCAGGACTGGGGTTGTTGTTTGCTTTTGTCTTGGAGAAGTAACACTCTCACAACTGAAGTACAGCCAAACAGGCCTCTGTGCAAATATTTCTGAAAAGAAGTGGTGCCATTCAGAACTGGAGCTCCTCAGTGTTGTTTTAGCAAGATAAATGTTAGCAGATACATTACAAAGCCATAAATTGTGTCCTGCCACCATTAAACTGGAAGGTGAATGATGCCTGTGCTGGTTTGAAAGGGACAGAATGGTGGTGGTGCAAGCTTCCCTGCAGAAAACCTGCTGGATGTTCTACAGGAATTTACTTTGAGAAGTTAATTAATTCATTAATTGATGATTGATTGATTGATTAATACGAAATTGGTGTTTTGTTGTTGCAACTTGAGCAGTCAAGAGCAAACCTGGATTTTCTTCTTGCTGTCATGTCATAAAATGAAGTGGTTTGTTCTACGGCTTCTTGGAGAGCATGGATTCTCATGCTTAAGCTCCCTGTGTCCATTAAATGTTTTGGTGATGTAGCTCAGCATATTAGCGGTGCAGTAAAATATTGTGCTGAAATCCAAATATAAAACTGAGTGATGACACTGAAGATCATCTGCGTTCTGTGTTTTCAAGATGATTATGCTAGATCATTATTTTACCTTTTCCCCTTTTGCAATACTGTGTCAAGAAATTAGTTAACTGATTAAATCTTCAGTTCTTGAGTTATAAACAAATCTCTGGTGGCCTGGGTAACACAGCAGGTTTAGTTTGAAGTTGGCAGGTCATGATGATCTGCTGTGCTCCTTAAATACAGCAGATGTCTTAAAAGTCAACTCTTCAGTAAGTGCTCTGTGAGTCAGCAAGACAAAGCGTGTGGGGTTCCTCTTCGGTTTTTTAAGATACCTTAATTTATGTCTAGACTTGGCATTAAGCAATATTAAAAATCAATTCCCCATAGCCTTACCTACTGGGGCCAAGGACTGAATGTGTCATAAATAGTGCACAGAACTGCACACCTTGAGGTTGCCTTATCTGTTCACATCAGAAAAAATGCTTAGTTAATTTTTTTATTTTTCTTATTTCCATCATATCTGTTTATTTCAGGACCTTTGTCCTGGCTGGTGCTATATGATATGAAGACATAGATTGCCTTCGAAATGTACATTGAATGTTTATTATCACTACTCTACTGGGTGCAGAATTTTCAGTTTCTTACACGATTTGGATTAATATATGTATATTTATTACAATTTTTAAAATATATTGCTAAAATGGGGGAATTCAGGCAACTGGAAGACTAATATAGACATGTATGCTATTTGAAAGCTCTCACTTCCTCACTCCCTTTCCACTTGAGTTCTCAAGGTCTCTGTATCTTTGTATGTAGGAAAAATAAACCTGTTATCAAAAAGCAGATATTTTGAGGGGAAATAGTTGTGCAGTTTCTTTAAATTCAAGGTCAATAAATAGCAAATAAAATGGATTTTAGAAGTTTTCAAGCTGCTGGCATCTCTTCTGAGTGCCCCAATTATGGAGTATTTGCAGAAGAAGATATTTGGAATCCATGTGGGTTTTTGTACATTTTACAAATCCTCCCATCTTGGAAGACAGGAAGTCTTTAATCCAGGCAGGAAGCTCTGTGGAGTCTTCTGGATTAGAAGCTGGAAAATCACAGGTTGTAATAGCTTGGTCTGTGTAGCAGGGTCTTCACACTGCTTTGGGTCTGGGATATTTGCAGAAAGGTACAATTAACTCCTCAGTTCATAAACCCCTTTTTTCCTCCTCCTAACCCAGTGAAACCATCACAGATGTCATCAAAGTTGTGGAGCAGCAAGGGACAGATGCGTGGTGGACCCTTCCTATTGAACAGCTCCTGTCAAAAGAGGCTTTAGCAAAGGTAAATTTTGACTTCAGATGCAGAATATGTTCGAGACAGTTGAGTGATGGTAAGTAATAGAAAAACTTCATTTATTCCCATGATCCTCTTCAAACTTTTACCCTCATGAGAAGGTATCCTATGAAAGGAATATTTTTAAAAAGTGAGATCTGAGTGGGACAAAATACACACAATCAGATTTGTGCTGCTATCTCCAGGGCAGATATCTCCATCCTCCTCCTCTTAGTTCACGAGGAAAATGACATCCTAATTAACCAAATTATGAGCCCAAATATATATTAGGTCGTGGTCATTAAAATAGATTAGAATTTTTATTTAGTTCTTCATAACTTTTTATTGTTCTTTAACAATTGTGTACTTAAGCTAGCACATAAACAGTAGTGCTACTGTACCATCTGTGGTTTTCTTTGTAAATTTTCCTTGCCCTACTTTGGGTTTCCATCAGTAATTTTCTGTAAACTTTTGTGAAAAACCATCTACATTATTTTGTGTTCACTCACAAAGTTGGTAGCAGAGCCTATACAAAAGTGGTTCAGAAACCAAATTTGCTTTATTTCTAGGTTTGAAAAGCACTGATGATACAGAGTATTCTATTTGCATTATTTAATAATTGTTCTCTCAATAGGCTGGTGGTCGTGATGTTTCAGATTATGTCAAGGGACAGGATGTCCTAGACATTTGGTTTGACAGTGGAACTTCCTGGGCTCATGTTTTGGAAGGTACAGAATTCATATGTTGATCCTTCTTTTAAAATACTTGGAGAACAAAATATGACTGTCCTGTGTGCCTGTGTTGTCAGCAAAACTGAGGTAGATTATGGCAGCAGCAGGCTGGCTGTGACTTGTAAAGCTGCTTTTACTTGTAAAGATAAGGATTTAATGTTGGCAAACTCATTTTCAGCGTAATTAAAGTTGAGATTTTTCTGATATTCTACTCTGAATGGTTCTGCCGCGTGGTGTACTGTGTATCTTCTAATCACAACATACTTGTTTTGAGTGTAGAAGTGTCATGGCACAAACAGCCAAGGTACTTTGCTGCTAGGTGGTAACTTAAATTGTTTTCAGTTAACAAATTTCAGCTTGTGCTTGTGTGTGCTATTTGAAGCGGAACAAGATTGAGATCAGCTGCTGAGTCTAAGTGAGTTTTCTAAGTGCAGGTGTGCTTTTTTCACTTTTGATTACTTTCAGTAACTAAAGCAATACATTGTGGTTTAAAATATTTGTACTTGCTATGTGCTATTTATAGCTTCTACTGCCAGTAGTTGCTACTTAGCAGGTAGCAGATATATATGTGTATAAAAAGATGTAAAATATACACTGTTTGCCTGGAGGTATAGTGCGAAGTCAGGAGTCTTTTCTAAAGGAGGAGTCTGGTCCCATACATCAAGTCTGTTGGACTTTAAACCCTCTGTACACAATTGCATGATAACAATCTTGTTGAATTATAAAACACGTTAGTACCAGAGGTTTCATTTCTTAGCAACATGGTCAGGCAACAGTACCATCAGCAAACATTAATTTTCTAGAAAACCTTTACATATATTGAGGTTTATACTCTTTAAATTTGTTTCTAGTTTGATTTTTGAAAGGTATAACAAAGTAGTGGTATTTTATGCAGTTAGAAACTTACATTCTTGAAGGGCTAAACACCTCAGTCTGCAAAAGCTACCTCTAGTCCTATGTAAAGGGGTTATCTTTTCACAAGGAATAGCAGAATCAAGACTCTTGATTCATTGTTAATCTGTGTAAAGCTCCCTTATGGATTCTTCAGTGTCTAACAAATGGTGAGGGTTTCAAACTACAGACTACTTCTTTCATGAAACTATTACAAGTTCTTCTTGTCTACCTAGTCCTCTCTTTTCATGAAATTTGCTGGAATTTGGTGTGTGTAAGGCATCTTCTTCTGCTCTGTGACATGACTGGAGTAGCCCCACTGGTGTAAAAGCTGGGGACTGACTAACCAGCAGTGTAACCTCCTAACCCTGTTTATTCTCAGAAATGGCACAAAAGTTGCATTACCTTTTTTCTGTGTAATTGAGGTTTCCAGCCACTGCCAGAAGGGAAGTAGAGTCTCAGTGATTCATGTAAAAATTATTGTTTTAACTCACCTTTGATAAAACTCGGGAAGAAAAGTTGTTGAATTAAAAGTTTTGTCTATTTCCCAAATATGTTCCAGCCTTTTGCAGAACTTCTCCAATATCAATAATAATCAGCAAGGTTTACAGACAGGATAATGGGTGGAATTATTTTCCAAAGTATTGGTGGAGAAAAAAAAAGATTAAATTCATGGAGAAATCTAAGATTGCTTAGAGAATGTCGTAATGGGAAGAAGAACTAATTTTGCGGTAGGAGGTGGGTGATAGCAGAGGTTGTTGCTGTCTTCTGATGTCAGTGTTGGTGGCAGAGGTTCTTTCACAGCACAAGTTACTTTCAGGGCAACTGCAAGATATAAAAGACAGCTAAAACTGAGACTAATGTTTGTTTCACTCTACCCTGAACTCAAGTTATTGAAAATTCTAAATCAGTGATCTGTTAGTAACCAGCAGGAATAGCAGATGTTACAGATTTCCCTGTCAGTTCCAGTCTTGCAAAAATAATTCCTTCTCTCCAGCATCTCTGTGACTTGGGGACCTTGGGCCAGATTTTTCACTGCACTTGACCCAGCTGTGTCTGAGCTTACTAAAGGAGATACAGCTGTTACAAAAGGAATCTCTTTAGCTGATGGCCACACTGATTGCTGTCAGAAAACACAGCAGGTTTGAAGGGGGTGAAGAGGAGGAAGAAGAGAGATTCTGCTGGATGAGGTTAAAGGAATGAACTGCTCAGTGACAGCCAAGCTCAATGGTGTAAATCACAGGTTGTGTTACCTTTTGCCCTTGCACAGTCCTGTTTCCGATGCTTGCCCTGCTGCATCTCCTTCCAGAGACTGGGCCTAGTTCTGGTGGACATGACTTACAGTTATTCTTGTTCCATTAATTTATGGTTGGCTCCCTTTTTCCAGCCTAGATGTGCCTAAGGTACCACTTGTAGCTAAAGGACAGATTACCCAAACGGTTCTGCATCAGTAGTGTGGCAGGTAGGAGGTGCAACTTACACGCTAAAATCAGAGATTTGGCTATTGCAGTCACAAACCCAAAATTGTGCAGTTAGAACTAGGTTGTGTGTGAAATAAACACCGCTCACTGGCATCACTGAGAGCATATCCACACGTGCAACATGCTCTGAAATCCCACTGTTCCTAAAGTTTCCTGGGGATGCTGTTTGCTTTGCTAATGCTCTGTTTGCTTAACACTGTTTTCACTGAACAGTTTATTGTTGTGCCCCCTAATCCTGTTCGTTTCTTGCTACACATGCCTCAGATATTTCTTTGGAAGAATGGTTTTATGCCATGTTAAAATTTAAGTCCAAATGCTTCATACATAAATTCCTTTTCACAATGCTGCTGTGAGGCAGAAGAGTGTTAATCCACTACTTCCAAAAAGAAAGTGTGGTAAAAGCAAAATTTTGTTCAAAAGCATGTGCTAATTTTCTATACTTAAAGCTGTGGTGCCCAGGAATTTTTTTGTTGTTCTTTTGCTTTGAAGTTCAGCCTTTTGATAGAGCTCCTTTCAGTAGCTCTTTCTGGAGCATCCATTTAAGAGAACTCTTTAATGTCTTAAAATTCTCATACATTTTCCTCATTGGCAGAGCACCATTGTCACTACAACCCTGATTGTTTTTTAAAATATTTCATATAAAAATGCACACTGGACGATGTGATTTGCCACTGGTAAAAGTCACACAGCTTTTTACCCACAGTTTTGTAGGTATTGCACTGATGGTAGTTTTCAACATCATTACTTTTTTTCCCTATCTTATTGGCTAATGTTTAACTGAACGAATGTGATTATTTTACAACTTGCCTATCTAAGTGTTTAAACTTTTGTGCTGACTGAGAGGCTTGAATTTATCTTAGCTGGTTCATTCCTGGCATTAAAATACAATACGTTTAATCTAAAAGTCAAAGTCTGTAAGATCAAAGATATGGAATCTTGAAATCCAAACCAGAAGGATCATAAATTGTAATTCTCTTCAATGACCTATGTACTATACCTCAGTTAAAATAAACAACTGAAGAGTCTCTTTGGGGTCGTTGGACATATTCCTCCATTTACAAAAAAAAAAAAAAATTGTGAGCACTGTTGTAATTAATTTATGTATAACAATCACAACTTTAACAAAACCGAGGAAGGAGAGCTATTTAAAAGTCAGGTTTTGTATATGCAAACCCCTTGTTTGTATTTTACGGATAAAATGTTCAGGCCTCTGTTAACTTTGCAAGCACCAGTAGCCAGCCTGCCAGATGTATTAGTTCCTGTCAGAATAGCCCAATCCAGTCTGCTGTTTGTAATCAGTTTGTTGAAATTCTCCTCTAAGTTGTAACTCCTGGCATTTCCATGAAAGGTTCACTTCTCTAAAACCAGTGGCTAGTAAATTAGTTTTAAGTAACAAATGTGTTATTACAGATTTTCTAATGTTATTATCTTCCTTACCAGAAATACTATGTTTTTATCTTGGCCTCCCAAGTATTTTTAAAGTCTCTTAATAGAAAGGCTGATCCTTACTTATTGTACTTCTAAAACCCAGACTCTGTAGATTTCCTTGAATGAATAAGCAAACGTGCTAAAAACCGTAACATCTACCCACACATTTTTCCTGTGCTACCTGGAACTGTGTGGCCTTGACCTTTGTAATGTTGAACTTCCCTTTATTGCAGGATGGATCTAAATATCGAAACTTCCATTAAGTTAAACAAATAAATCAAGTGTGCCAGCAGCAGAAAGAGGCTTTGTCTCAGGGGTCCTAGGAAGGGGATAAAAGGAGATAGTTAATAAAAACTGAGTAGAGAAAGTTCTGTCTGCATATTTGGAAATCAACACCACCAACTTGTAGAATCAAAACTAAATTCCTGACAAATTTGTGTATGGTTTTGCACATTTGTAGGCTCTGACTTGCATGTTCTGCTGTGTTCCACATTACTCTGTTCTCACTCTGGTGACCTGTCTGTGGTTGCTTAGGACAAGGAGGGACTTCTTGAGTCAGCAAGTTTTGTACTTTCTTGTACAGTGACTGAATTCCACAAGTAAAGCCATTTAAACTTTGCTGTCCTCTGTCAACCCTCTGGGATAGCTGGGTTTGCTCTTCTGCCTTTAGTGTGCAGTCAGCTGATACCCTGCCTGCCTTGCAGCCCATTTTTCCTCTATATTCGATAGGTCCAGTTCTTCTTTCTTAGCATTCCTATTTTCTTTCTGTGTATTTACAGGGAATAATATTTCTACTCAGCCTTCACATGGATAAGCTGAACAAGCCAGGCTTTTCCAGATGCCTCTATTCCCAACAGGCTTTCTTGTTTATCCTAACTCTTCCCTGAAGTTTTTAATCTTCTTGCAACACCAGTGACCGAAAATGTAAATTCTGTTACACATTACCTCTGTGCCTTGTGCTCTGAGTAATTCCAAATGGGCAAGCTTCAGACAGTGGCACAGATTTTTATTAATACCAAAGTATGTGTCCTTTTCTTGGGCATTCCAGTAGGCTTAGGAGTACTTGGAAAGTATTTTGAGAACCTCTGTGAAGCAGTCTGAGTGCGATAGCTTCTTTTTGTGATTTATTATTTTGTTTGGAAGAGAGCAAGCTTATTTGTTGAATTCTGGAGCTCAGCAAGGTTTAGATTATTTTTAAAATTGTGATACTAATGCACCCCATGTATCATGGTTAAGTAACCACACACCATTTATAAAAGTAACTTACCAACAGGGTTTAAAAAAGCAGAATAATTTTTACTAATCACTTTCAGAGATTTTGTGTATTAATTGTTTGAAGATATAGGGTCTTATATTTCAAATAAAATGTTCTGGTTTTAAAGGTGCAGAGCAAAGAGCAGATACATACCTGGAAGGAAAAGACCAGCTGGGAGGTTGGTTTCAATCCTCCCTATTAACCAGCGTGGCAGCAAGGAAAAAGGCACCATACAAGTAAGTGTGTGAATTGTAAACACATTTCTAGTCCATTTATTGAATATTGGGCTTTTGGTAGTGTATAAACAAGAGAAATCAAACCATTACCAAGTATCTGATTCAGGTTCTTACATTATCAGTATAAGGTTTTTCTCAGATTTTAATTAATTTACAGCTTAACTTTTTTCTGTTGTAATTCTAATGATGATTTCATTCTTAGTCATGTAGGAATTGCATTATCAGATACAAGTCTGGTTTTTTGCTATCTCTCCCACTCCCATAATTAAAGAAATTCTTTGGGAAGTGCAGTGTGCAAATCTCCCAAGATCGTTGACTTGTGAATTCAACATTAGGCTGTAGGAAATTGGGAATAGCTGTTTGCTTCTGTTCTGCTGGAGCTAGGGCACACCATTTATCCGCTGGAAGATGGAAAGCAAAGGGAAGGGGAATGTGGCTCAGCCAGAAGGAGGCTGTGCAATTTTGGTAAATGTATTGGCTTAAAAAGTAAACAACACTTCAGTCTTTAATTAATATGAAATACACGTGCCCTGGATATCTAAACAATCTGTTGCTTGCACAACAAAATTACATGAGGAAAATAAAGTTGTTTGCTCTCCTTGGATGGTAGTGCAGTGTATCCATGGTTGGTTGAACTCAGGGGATGAAGCCTCAGGCTTCTGTATGCTTTGACTTAATATCTTCATTAGAAATCTATTCTTAGCATAGATTTTTTTACTGGGACTTTTCTTTCACTAAAATCTTTTCTGCAGGACTCTGGTGGTTCATGGATTTACTCTTGGTGAGAAAGGGGAGAAAATGTCCAAATCCATTGGCAACGTGGTGGACCCTGATGTCGTTATCAATGGAGGCGAAGTAGGTCAAAATTCCTGAGTTTCTCAGAGCTGCTACTTACAATCTTTCACTGCCAGATGCTGTAGCTGTCTTGTGGCAGAACTCTGTAAGGCTCTTCTTTGGCTACACTGCAGTTCCATATGGCTGGACTGAAAACCTTGAGCTGTTTTGCTTCTGCTCTAGTGCAAGAAAACCCCTCACCTTTGTTCTCTGCTAAGAGAAAAGAAAATTATGCAGAGGCTGTAGAATGGTTCCTTTTTACCAGTGTCGATGGTGTAATGGAGAAGAGGAATAATTAAAAAAAAAAAAAAACCTCTGCTTTCAAACTGCCTGAAACCTACCATGTGGGCCTGGCAGTGGAGCAGTCAGATGCAGCAGTTGCACCTCAGCAATCTCTCTGCTCTCAGACTTACTGATTCCAGAAACTTCATTCCATGGTCAGGGAGATTGCATTGCAGGTGATGTTCCAAATTTTCTTCCCTCCCCAGTCCTGCTGTTACTCTTTCTGAGGCTGCTGAGCAGATTTTGCAACTCTAGACAAAAGAATCAATCCATACATGACTTGCTTATCTGATTCATTAAAACACACAGTTGTTCCTATTCTTTCAAAAAGGAGAAAAGTAATTTTCAGAGTTGAAAAAAGTCTGAAGGGGAGAAAAAAAAACCTATGTAGTTTTAGATATTAATGTTGCTATTTTAATGATAAGCGTTCAAAGGATTTCAGGCTGCAGATGAGTTTCTCTCAGCTTTCCTGGGTTCTAGCACTGCCTGTACCCAGAGTGCTGCAGTTATGGGTTGTAGCCATGCCCAGCAGTAAATCCTGCTGAAAGAGTGGGGAGGCCTCCATCCACAGCGGCCTCTGGGCACATGAACAGAGTTTTAGGTAATCCTGCAAGGAGCAGGGAGCTGGACTCGATGAGCCCTGTGGATCCCTTCCAACTGGAAATACTCTATGGCTCTTTGCCTTTTTGTCTGTGTTCAGGATCACACCAAGGATCCCCCATATGGTGCTGACGTTCTCCGCTGGTGGGTGGCTGAATCCAATGTTTTCACTGAGGTGCTGATTGGGCCTGTGGTACTCAATGCTGCCAGAGATGACATCAACAAGGTAAGAGCCACAAATGCCAACACAGTTCATCCCAGTAACAGGTCCTTTTTGTACTGACTGCAAAGCTTTCCAGTCTTTAGACTAAAGAAAGCTTTACCAAGCTTATTTAGGAAGGTACTACTGCTTCTTATTACCTGTGGGTCAAGTAGCAAAGTGTGCTGAGAAAGACTCATTTTTGCAGCTTTGTGCTTTGGTAACAGTCAGTCTTTGTTTTTCTGTAGGTCCTTTTGCCATGTTTTCGTGATGCTTTTGTAACTATTCAAAAGTCATTTTGAAAAGTAGTCAATTTTAGGTAATGATGGAATATGAGCATTTTGTGTTCCATCTAAAGCAAAGCCATTAATGTTTAATTGCTCTGGGTTGTTCCTAGCTCCGGAACACGCTGCGCTTCATGCTGGGAAACCTGGAAGGCTTCAATCCAGAGACAGATTCCATTCCCCCTGCAGAGATGTACATAGTGGATCAATACATGCTGCACTTACTGCAGGAATATGGCAGCAAGGTAGGGGGAACTGTGTTTAGGTGAACACGTGTGTAATGTTTTCCAGTGGTTATATTTTCTTTAGGTGTGTGAGTAAAGAGTCTGTGTCAAGTAGGCACATTACAACCACAAAGGATTCTTCGATGCAATGTGCACTCCCTAGAGCCCATTTCAATTTTTGAGGAAGACTTTAACATTCTTAACTTGGTTTGGACATCGACCAGATTTTCCCACTCACTGCCCAAGGCCTCAAATTAGAAGTCTTTAAAAATAGTTAAAAAAAGATGATAAAAAAACCAAACCCAAAAACTAGAGATTTGGAAATACGCTGTTGTCCAGAAATTTGTCATTTCTGTCACTCAGAACCATTCTGCTGAAACTATGGGTATAATTTCTAGGGTTTCCTATGTTCCCTCATATTTGAATGGAAATTATTTATTTGGCCTAATTGTTAACTGACCTAACGTTTTTTCCCTTCCAACAACCTTTTAAAGAAGTTCCTCCTAGGCTTTGTGCCATTCAATTTTTTGTAAGTTTGGGTTTTCAGGGGCTGTCACTGTGTGTTGTGTGATGCAAACTGATGCACCGTTCTTGCCTCCCTCTCCCAGGTTACAGAAGCATACAAACAGTATGATTATAGCAAAGTTGTTCGGCTGCTGCAAGC
The DNA here is from genome assembly GCA_036630365.1 of Acanthiza pusilla. Taxonomy (NCBI): domain Eukaryota; kingdom Metazoa; phylum Chordata; class Aves; order Passeriformes; family Acanthizidae; genus Acanthiza; species Acanthiza pusilla. Next base: position 15,630,585 of record JAXCHO010000017.1, read on the forward strand.
GTTCTGTTCCAGAAACTTGTCTAACTTTTATTTCAGCATCATCAAGGACAGGTGAGTTGCTTCCTGCTGCCTTTAAAAGGGAAAAAAAGAAGGGAATGGGTCTGAGATGGAGGTAATAACATTCCAGGTGAATGCTGAGTGAACCACAGGTGTCTCAGAGAAGCTCTCAGTGCACTTCGCTGAGTGGTTGTCATTGTTGTGCTCTATTCTGTCCACTGGGGGTACTGAACACTTTAAAAGGTCATCAAATGAGCACATTTAAAACCAAATAAATATTTAAAGATAGTCTTGGATTTATATTTCTACCTAGAAGGGTATGACTTTGGGAAGGTAGGGGGAAGGGCTTTCAGCACTCAGCTGTGCAACTGAATATATTTATCTGTATTTTAGCTCAGTAGAAGAATCCTAAGGCTGTGACAGATACCTCTGTAAATGTGCAAGGGCTGTTCCATGGGGTAGGAGGTGTGGGGGTTATACTGATCTTTAATTGCCACAACACTGTGAGTAAAGGAGGAGAAGGGGAAGACAAAAAAGCCCTAACGGTGAGGTTTACAGGTGAACCAGAGCAAAAGGGCTGACAGCTGCAGGCACATCTCCCTGGGGACAGATTCTCTCCACAAATTAGAATGTACAGAATCTCCTTTCCTGTGACAAACTGTGGCTGCTGATGCACGTGGTCCTGGCTGTAGCCCACTGTGCTTGCCCAGAAAGAGCACTTAAGAAAAGCTTTCCTTAGAAAGGCAGGCTGGGTCAGACTTCTGTACCTCCAATGGCAGTCCTAAAAGTGTGGCTTTTGAGCTAGGAAGGGTGATCTGAACATACGAATACTTTCCAGCTTCCACTGCTGTTTTGCAGGCTCTATTGTGAAGAAGCAAAGGATCCCAAGCGTCGTTCGTGTCAAACTGTGTTGGCAGAGGCTTTGGACATTGTCGTCCGCTCCTTTGCACCCATCCTGCCCCATCTGGCAGAGGAGGTTTTCCAGTACATCCCTTATAAGAAAGGTGAAGCACATACAACTTCTAAGCAATTGTTTTAGTGTACTGTTTAATTGCAGAGTTATAGAAACATGCAATTTTTTGCCATTCTTTTATATTCATTTTATAAACACTCAGACTGAATTAAGAATAGCTTTGTTTTGCCTTCAAGACTCAGAGGGTGTGTTTCGTACTGGCTGGATTAAAGCAAGCTCAGCATGGAAAAAGCCTGGCATGGAGGAAGCAATAGAAGGTGCATGTGCAATGAGAGACTCCTTCCTTGGGTCCATCTCTGGCAAGAATGCATTGGAATATGAAGTCATCATTGTCATTGAGCCTGGATTGCTGTTTGAATTAATGGAGGTAAAAAATGCAACTACTAGTGTTGTCTGTGTGAAAACTTTCTTCTGCTTTGTACTTACCAGAAAATCACAAAATGGCTGAGGGTGGAAGGGACTACTAGAGCCTGTACAGCCCAAGCTCAGGCAGGCTCAGTTAGAACAGGTTGCCCAGGCCTCTGTCCAGTTGGTTTTTGGATACGTCTGAGGATGGAGACCGCACCACCTATCTGGGCTATCTGGGCCAGTATTTGACAATAAAAAAGTGGCTTTGTGTTTTCTTGGAGAAGGATCACCTTCACCCTGCTGGCAGTGCTCTTTCTAACACAGCAGCCTAATGTGGGATGCTGCTGGCTGCCGCCTTGGGAGAGCAGAGGGTTGGCTCATGGGCAGCTGCTTGGCCATCAGGCCCCCTTCTCTCAGACACTGCAGTTCAAGCCTGCACTCCTGTTCCTGGCAGCAGTAAATCAGGCTCTGGGTTCAAACCATCCACTCCGATTAGGAACCACGGCTTACATTTGTTCTATAGAATGGGCGATGCTTAGGAACAAAACCACATTGGGTTGCAAGTCTGAAAGTTCTCTCTTCCCCCAGGCACTGCAGGCTGAGGAAACTTCCAGTGTTTCACAGCTGAATGAGATAATGATGGCTTCCCAGACAACCCTGCTGAGTGAGTTCCCCAAAGAAACACCTGCAGATGCCAACATCATAAAAGGGACCTTTCTGATTAACTTGGAAGGTAAGAGAACTATTCCAGACAGGCTCCTGCACTACAACATACAGTGTTGTTCACAGCTTGAGTTTTACCTACAGCTACAGCCTCTCTCAGCAATGACACTTTCTTTGACAGGTGGTGACATCTGTGAGCAATCTTCCTACAAAGTTATAGCTCGACCCATTGCCAAAGCCAAATGCCCTCGCTGCAGGAAATACACTGCTGAGTCCTCAAGCACTCCCTGCCCACGGTGCCTCCAAGTCCTTGCTGCTGGAAAGGGGAGCACGTGAAGACAAAATGCCTATGCAAAAGCTGCTCCCAAGTGGCTGAACCAGCAGGTCTGTGTACTGGAACCTGTAGAACCAGATGCTTAATCCCCAGCCTGAGCAGGAATATCATGTATGTTGGGGAACCTTGTGTGTGTGTATATATATAAATATATATATATACACCTACTTGTGTATATCACTTTTCAGCTTAATAAAAAGGGTGGTTAAAAATAACCAACTGCTTTACTTCTTCTTAGCAACCTGTGTTCTGTGGAAGTTCACTTCCATTTAAGTGAAACTGCCCAGTAAACCAGCTCTTGTTTAATTTTTATACTGGCAGCTGGTAGTTCTGCAGAACCCCAGAGAACAAGAGAGAAGATAGCAACCACCACGCCCTAAAAAGAAGGAAAAGACACAATGAAACCTCAAATTTTATTTAATCAATTTACACAAATCCACAGCAAATTAAACACAAAATAGCATTATATACAGAGTATTACTTACAATACATTACAGATTTGATTGGTGTAGTGTGTCAGCTCTGACATGATACTCAGTTACAGTAAATTCCTTTACACAGCTGTACCAGGACAGAGGAATGTAATGCAGCTAAGAAACACTTAGTCTTCCTCATGTTCTGTGATGGCCAAATCTCAAGCTCACTCATTTCTGCAGAAGTGTGAAGTGCTGTCAGGCAAGGTGGTCATGGCACCTGTACAGTATTGCCTCTTCCATTTCTCCTTTACAGCTGTTTTAACCTCGGTTATGGAAGTCAGTAGAGAAGTACACTAGAACATAGACCAGGCTGGCACCTGCTTTTACTGGAATTCTGACTTGTCTTTGCTCCAGCTGTAGCAAGTCAAACATTTGGTATCCAATCAAGAAGCCTTCAGGAGCTACCTTGGAGTGCAGTGATCAGGAACTGGGGATGCCGAACAGATGGAGGGGGCTGTGTGGAACAAGCCACCTGCACAGCCTTTTCTGGGGGGGAAGTCAAACCCGTAGGTGACAGCAGCACATACTTCCGAAAGATAAGACCCAATTCTAAATTCTGTCTCCAGCAAGGCAGAATATTACAAATGTTTCTTACATATAATGCAGGAGGAGCAGGTTACAAGATGGAACTGGAAATTTCAGCTGACAAAGACAAAAACAGTTTACACCAATTTTGTTTTTCTCTCCTGGCTTCCTTCATACAGATAGTGAACAGGAGTCACCAATGCAAGATAACCATGTTCAACACCACTCCAACAGTGAAGACACTCACTATAGGATTCCCTGTAGGTACTGTAAATAAAGTGAGGGTTTTAAGGCTAAAGTACTCAGTACTATCAATCTTCAGAGAAGTTGGATCAACTTTCTAAGCATGTTTTACTACAAGTTAACATGTGCAGAGACTTCTAGCATAGTACGCCTTCTACGGTGATAAGATGGAGGAACAATCTTACAGTAAGACATTCCTTGACCTACTTAAACTCAGCAGAGCTTAATAATAATGGAGAGGGATGTAAATCCACTTGTAGCTGAAGCCCAGCAAGTCAGAGACAGCACTGGGAGAGCTGGACTGCAAGATGAGTCCATACTCATGTCTGGAGAGTTGGGTTCTCCTTCCCAGGCTGTTCTTCCTTCGCGTTAAGGCCCCAGCACATTTCATCCTACACTGAGTGCAGCTGTCATTGTCACATAATGCAGTTACAAGGCAAGAGCCCAACACCAGCTCGAGCTTCAGAAAAAGCAGTATTGGCTTTAGATGGTAACTTCAGAGACTGAAGTTCTTGGGTCTAATTCTAAAGTTGCTTTTGGAAAACAAATCATACATGGAACATTGAAAATGCAGCAGTTACTGCCAGCATGAAATACAGAATTTCACACAATGTGATTTTGTTAAGAGACTAAACCTGCTGTCAAATATACCCAATTTAAACAACTGCATAAAGCACTCAAGTCAGAAATAAATAACAAAGCAGTTCAGATACTGACAAGTGTACTAGAAACTAAACATATTCTTACTAGTGCAGAATTTAAAATATACTCCAATTTAAAATTACCTTCTGAAATTCTGGGATGGGGAGCATAGCTCTTTTTGTTGCTTAACCAGAGCCCCACAGAATTTTCTTCCCACAAAGTTCAGCCTCTGTGCAACACCCTGCCCTGCAGCCCTGTACAGCAGAACTGCTCACCCAGCACATCACACGGGGATGGCCTCGACAGCCTCGATGAGGTTGAGGGCCAGGCTGTACTGCCCGTGGTTCTCGGGCAGGTGCTCGATCACTTTGCTCACCAGCTTGGCTGTCGTTGCAATTGGCACTTCCACATTCTGAATTTCCTGGGGGTCCTGTGTGAAACAATAAACACAGCATCTGAGTCACTTTACAGGTAAGCCCTCCACAACTTTTATAAGACAAATTGCTAATGTTTATAAACAGAATTAAGCTGATGCTTTGACCCATGAAACTGCTTTACCCTCCAGAACTAGCATGAGGAAAAATGGGGAGGTGGGAAGGAAATCTTATTTCCAGGAGTAAGAAAGAGCCATTCAGATGTAATCTCTGTCTAGCTGAACAGAAGCCTCAGAAAATCAACCTGTTTTCCAAACTGGAGCTTAATTTACCATAGCTTTGAGCCAAGTGCACAGTGTTGGAGGAAGCCTGCTGAGGAGCTCTGTACCCTCCTTGATCTGTCCGTGGAGGAGAGCGAAGGCCAGCCTCTGCCCAGCCAGGATGAGCAGCTGGGATGCCAGCACTTCTTTGTCATCCACCTGCAGAAAGGCCTGAAAGCAGAGAAATGGGAGAACTAGAAACCCTTGCAGTGTGACACAGAGCTGAAGGCTGGAAAAGCCCTGACAAAAGAAGGCTCTTGATACTAGAAGGACAAATAGTCTTGGAGACTGTTTCTTATGTGTTGCTGTAACAAAGCACATTATTAGAAGCTTCAGAGCAGATTACCAGGAGCTCAAGAACTGTCTTACAGTCCAGCAACATATCTTCCCCTCAAGGAAGAGAAGGGGTTTTTTTGTCCTAATTTTTTTTTTCTTTCCTAAAAGAGATTACAGGCAAAAAAACCCAATTCCTGAAATTATGAATTATAATAAAAAAGACCATGCTGGTTTAGACCAGTAGTGTAACTCCCTGTCATCTTTCCACTAGTTGCAATACACATATTCTTCTTGGGAAAATGGAAAATAAGAAAATTATTAGCCCTGGGAAAGTACTTGTCTAGTCTCTGATTTTTCAGCCTGGGGATTTTTTGAGCTTGATAAATCTTGCCTAACCCTTCCAGGTATCTTAAGTAAGTGAGAAAGCAATTTTAGCAGAATATATGCAGTGTTGTGTAGATTAATGAACTTTGAAAGCTTTCTTACCTCTTCACCAAGATGGTCCATCCCATAACTGTACAGTTCACAGACATAATGCCTTCTGACCAGATCCTCAGAGATCTGAAGATACTGAGCCAGGTCTGCAGCCAAAGTTGGCCAATTTTTTCCCTTTTCAAAAGGAAACAATTCCTCTTCTGAGACTTCTTTGTCCTTCTGTGATGAACACAGTGTTTGAACTGCTGCACTCACGACTTTGAGCAGGAACTTCAAAGGAAAAATCGCAGGTTACTTCAGGATTATTTGTAACTTCAGAAATTTAAGAACTTTCAGTACAAAACTTCTGCCTACCTGTTGTCGTATGGATAACATGTTCGGATCCACATCCCCACTAGGTAGAAGCTGAATTGATGTAAGGTCTTTGAAAAACGCATTTTTGCCCTAAAATTGAGAAGCAAAGTCAGGCCTCAGGGATACAGGGAAATAGAACAAATCCACTTTGATCCAATACAAATCAGCCTACCTATTCATTATATTTATTTTGTACTGCATCTTCGATTTTGCTCACAGAGCAAATGGAAATCTTGAATAAGTGAAGGCAAAAAGAGAATGGCTGGGTGTAATGTTGTATGTAAAAGAATGGAGGCACAGGAATAGGATCTGATTTTACTCAAGACATAATATGCATTCTTAAATGACAAAAGGTAGTATAATTCGTTCTGCTAACAAATAAACAAAAAAAAAAGAAACATAAAACCAATGGAATTTTATCTAAGTGATAAAATGCTAAAACTAGACTCAAATGCTTCATGAGAACTTGCACACAAGAATCCATGGCCAAAGGAAAGTAATATTCTGCATTTATAAAATTTCAGTAAACCATTCAGAAAAAAATCTGAACAGTATTCCAGGACTAAATAGTTTTCTCCACAGCAGGAATTAAATGATAGTCTACACCAGTAGTTTGTGTTTGAATTTTCTTAGAATTGCAGTGTGATTATGACAGGAGAAGGAAAGCTCAATTTCTGGTATCAGGATCAAGTTCTGATTGTAATGTACTGCATTTTAAATGCAGTGACTTTTTAAAGTGGTTTATATGGGTTAAATTACAAGTTGTTTATTCTCTTTGAGACGCTCAGAATTCTGGAATAATCATCAGCAATAATGGATACAACAGTGACACTAACATAACATTTCTGACCTTTAAATATTTATGTTTCCACTGGTCTGGCACTTCTCAAAGCAACCAGAAAAGCTTGTCATCCAGTGTTCTGAGCATTCTGTGTTTTCAGGCCAGCTAATAATTAAAGAGCTGATCTTCATGCATCTGAGGTCATTACAAATCTTTTATTCATAAGGAAACTCACCAAGTCTGGATCTCTGCCTGAATTCTGGTGACAACTTCATTAATGCACCACAGTGGACTAGACACTTCCATAAAATCACACAGGAACTGTTTAAAGTGCAAAAGCCAGCAAATATCCCAGGTACCAAGAGGGATGGAGTATTATTTAAGGCAATATTACCTTATCTGCTTTCAAAAGCCATACCTTGCTGTCAAACAGCGACAGTGGCTTCACACTCTTCAGGGAGAGCCTCATGATGGCGTAGAGGACAGTGCACAGCACGAACTGGTGCTCCACCAGCGGGTAGTGGATGCGCTTCTGCTCCAGGGCCAGCTCCACGATGGACACCGGGCCCTCCACCGACACCCAGGCGTCCTCAGTGTCCAGGACAGGAGCCTGCATTTCATCGCTGGTGACATCTGCCTGCCACAGCGACACACAAAAGCAGTCACACACAAAATACCATCTACACTGGCCTGCTCTGCAAAGGATGTGGCTTTGACCACAAGTGCTCTGCAGTCAAGCTAAAAAGAAAACTTCGTATCACTTGGAATAGCATTAACATTTGTCCGAACTGTACAGAAATTAGTAGAACCAGGCTTCAAAAATAGATTTTAACCCATTAGGCCCTTGTTTTCTATGGGAAAAGTAAAAATTTACCTCGAGCAAAGTTTGGAGAAGTTCTGAACAGCAGCCAAGAAAAGCTGTCATTGCTGTGTCACTCATCCCTACATCCTGGTAACAAACAGTAAGATTTAAATTGTTTCAGCTGGAATTGAAACAGGCTTTTATTAGCTCTGTACATCTGAGAAGACAGTTGTTGACATAAAATACATAGTTCAGCTCAGTTTCTTAATCTGTTATATTTAAATGTAAACAAATGATCAAGTACAATGAAGAATTAGAAGTAACAGGAAAATTTGGAATAAAGTTAAATGTAGCCATTTACAATGTGTATCTCCAAAGAAGACTGAATCAAGTAATGCCATCTAGTAAATTTAATTTTCTGATCAGTTGTCTTTAAAAGAGTTTTAACTAATGACATTATACATGAAAAATACTAGTAATATTTCATCTTACAATCTCAAGCCTACCCTCTATAATATTTGAAGTTATACTACTGTTCTGATCTACTTTTTCAGATAAAAATTAATTTCCACTTCTTAAAATCTGTAACATTTTCTCTAAGGCTGCATTTTGACTATTTTTTGAAACTTTCAAAAATAAGTCACAAACCAGTATTAAATTTAAGACATTTCTATTTACTTCTTCCTATTCAGAAAAAAATAGTATTACTTGCCCGTCTGCATAATCTGTCCTTTGGAGCTTTTCCAACCTGTTAAAAAAATATTAATCATAACTAAATAGTTTTCATTATGGTATCTATTGCCTACATTTTAACCTTTTATTACTATTTTCCCAATATCAAATGAGAAAACAGCTCATTACAGCTACATGATACAGCACATTCCATATCTTGCTCTCAACAAAATATTTTATACAGATTGTAAAGGAATGACCATCACTGATGCCCATATTTAGTTTATCCTTCTTAAAGCCTAGGATTAGAACTAAGGCCCCAAGGTCCTCATTCAAATCTGAGAGACAGCTAAGAAATTCACAGTAATTTCCAGAATGCAGAACTAAAGCTTTAACACCAAGCATGATATTAAAAAAACCAGTTAGTTAATAAAAACCTTTCTCTCTTCTCCTGCTGGTGTTAACCTAGGTAGAAGAGGTCCAGTGAAGGATTTGCATAAAGGCATGTAGGAAAACTGGAAAAGGGTTTTGGCAGAAGCAACACCTACTACAATTGTACACAACTGAGCCTATTTGCTGAAAGGAACGAGGAAGAGGCTATTCTCCAGTTCTTAGAGAGCTAAACAAAAAGCAAAGGCAGAAAATGAGAGGGGCAAAGGAGAAGGAAAAGAGAAGACAAGACAGAAAATTCTTGCAGGTTTTGTTTTGGAGTTTTATTCTTTTTTCTAAATTACTGTCAACACTTCTCTTTGTATCTGGACTTTCATGCTGAAAAGCACTGAGCTACTTGCTGCTGCACAGCCAGCAAAGCAACAAGCACCTTCTCCTCACAGAATTTAAACAGATCTATCATTTATTAGCAGCACTATTCCTAAACTGTCTTCCAGTAAACAGATCCACTGCACAGTTATAAGCATGAAAAACCTGAAGCTTAGCAGGGACAAAAAATTGCTCAAATTCAATGCAAACAAGCTACGTACTAGAAAAAAAGTTGATTTACAATAGTAGCAATAGTTTAAAAGTGCTCAACAACATCAACAAAATCATGTGTATTTTGCAGAATAAGAGTTCACATATATGAAACCTGGACTCATGGTAGTTTCTTGGTAATAACTTACCAGGAAAGAGGCAAAGGGAAAACACAGATATTTATTGTTTTCTAACAGAATTTTATACATGCACATGTAGATAGTTTCAAACAGTTTCACAAATATTTCTTATTTAGCAATTACAAGCTAACACTGCACTTTAGTCTTCAGTACACAGCCAGTGTTAGTCAGCTGCCTCTAATTAATCACTCAATAGATTTGGTATTTTGAAGCATACATTACTTCATCAATTCCAAAAGTTAGCTACATAATAAACCAAATAAACAGTGGTGGTTTCCATGGTTAAATCAAAGATATTCCAAATATTTTTGAAACAAAAAAAAAATTTGTTTATAAATACTAGTTTCACTTTTCAGTTAGTACCAGCAGCAGCCTCAAAACCAGTCAAGACACTGCACTCACCTTGTCCATAAGATATGTAGCAGAAGAAAGCGGTTTTACTATGAATGTATTCCACATCATCAGAGCAATGCCTAGAACAATCACAGACTTGTAAACTCCAGGTGAATAGAAAAGGGATCTTACAACATGGTGAGCAAAACAAGATGGAATTGTGAGTGATCCTCACTGTTTTCTATCTGGAATTTAGATTTCTCAGGTGGAGGCTACACTGGTGATCAAATACAGTCATAACTGCAATTAATAATTTTTTAGAAATAAGCTACTACGCAGACTGGATTAAACACTTCAGGCACACAGAAAGAGCGCACCGTATTTGCATATGTAAATAGTCCACAGAAAAGAAAATGGTCATCACTTTCATTAAAACAGGGTATCAAGAAATGCATGGAAAGTAATTGACTACAATTGATGTTCCACTATTTAAATACAAGCAAAAAATCATTTCAGAGCAAATTTTTTAAAATGCTTTTAGTTGAACACATCAACTTTCTCTAACTAACTTATTTCCACAGTTCTGATGGAAACTCAGTTTCACCAAGACAGACAGAAGCATGAATGTCAGCAGAAAGTTTTAGAGAGGTTTTAAGACAAAATGGCCATCACTGCTATGAAATGCATACATTTACTTTGGTGAACAAACATTCATTCTGTTTTACAGAAATTACAAAGATAATTTTTACTAATAGCTTTGTACTTACCATGCTGAATGTGACCATTAATGATGCATCTTAGATGCTCTATAGACCTATTGAGAAAACATGCTTCCTTATGGAAAAAAATAAACAAAAGAACAAGTTACTACATTATTCAAACCTTGTTTTAAATGTAGATTACTAATTCTTAAAGGGCCCAGGTAGATTATCTTAAAGCTACTTCTTTGGCAGTTATAAAACTTTTAAGTTATTCTGCTGTTGCAATCTGCTCTACCAGTATCTGACAAACACACGTGTACATGGCAAAGTTTCAGAAATCATGAAACAAACTGTAATTTCAGGTTTTTTTAGTACAAGTACTGCTAACATACTCTTGGCTGAAAGACACCTTCCAGACTAAAGTAATTCTTCAAATACAAAATCCATTTCTGACATATTAATTTTTACTCAGTTTTGTTATGATGGAGTAAGTCTTTAACAATCTCAGAGGAACCTTCTATTCTACATCAAGTTATGTGGCACAAGTCTAAGGTGCACTAATTTAACTTTTAACATCATCTCAACTTAGGACAACATTTTCCATTAGGAAAACTATAGGACAGCAGAGGGGAAAAAAAGGATTTTTTTTTTCTTTCTTATAACAACTCTCAGCTGCGGCCCGAGATTGTAAGAACATTCAAGAAATCCCTCTTTCCTCCTTAAATAGAATGGATTCTAGTATAAAAAAAATAGTATTCTGTGATTTGTTTAAGCATATTTAGAACAGAGAAAAATTCCCCTCTATTTTGCAGTACTTAAACTGTTCTGCATGTGCAGTACATACAGCCAAAACTCTTTTACAAACTGAACCCGGTTTCCACACTCCCAGTTTTGAGAATCTGGCAGCTTTGAAGCATATAGTCCTGGCTTTGTGAGGTGCCATTCAGCCTCAGGACATACATTCATTTTCTCAATTCAATTTCCACTTGCCACTTATCACAGAAAAATTGTACTTAGTAACTGCTTTCAAGGTCAGTCTTATTAATGAATGTTTTTACGAGCTACTACAAACTTGTGAAGCTGCTTCTATGGGGTTGGTCTTAACCATTACTCCCTGCAAATGAAATTTTGTTACCTCTGGGTCCTTATTCCACTGCACTACACATTCCCAAGAGCAATGTGCATGGAGTACATCCACTTCAAGACTACATGGAAATTGCTGATATGCTACTTGCAGCAGCTCTAGAAAAACAAAATCTAAAGTTAGAAGACAGACCTCTTCCCACCAAAATTTCTATTAATTCACAACAACAGTCTCTGCAGACTTTTATAATTTGAAAAATTCATGTTATTTTCTTACCTAGGATTCTTTCCAAGCCTGTATCTGATTCTGGTTCCTCAAGAAAGAGGTTATTACGCATTTCTACAGATTCTTCAGTACTATCTGTATTGTTTTTGTATTGGGCCACATTCAGTATAATAGGACTGAAGCCTTGCTTAAAAACCCACTTTGCTACAGTGTCAGCAATACCTCCTAGGATATTGAAAAGAAAAGCATGAGCTAGAGTCAATGTATTGCAGATTATTTATGGTTCAGAATGTAAGGACAAGAGACAATACAGGAGTTTTAAGTACTACCTTTAATTACATAAAGGTAACTCTACCAATTAAGAAAACTTCCCAATCAACTGATCAGAAGCTTACAATACAGTTTTTACAGTAATAGCTTTTTACAATTTTAAAGCAGTATTCGACATGATTTGCACTGGTTTTTAAATTAAGACTGGTATCCAGCGGAACGATTTCTAGTGCAGAGCACATCATTAAATAGGTAAATTAAATAGGTAAGGATGGCTCAGAAGTCTATTAGGAAGAAAATCAACAATCTCTCCAAGAAAAAAAATGTACCTTTTCCAGCTTCAAGCAATTTCTTAACGGACAGTCTGCCCAAAGGCTCAGTCTGGAGTGATGAAACTCTTTTTATCCTTTTGTTCACTTTACTATGCAGTAGTGTTTGAAGTATCAGACAATCCTCTAACTGTTTCAGCAAAAGTTTCCAATATTCAGTATCAAGGGAAAGTGCTTCCCAGGATTCTGTATCTGAACCTACAATTATTTGGGAAAACTAACAGAACATATGAACTGGTTTAGGTCTGTTCATTTAAAAGCAGTACAATTTTGTTCATAAAAAATGTATAGCATTAAAATTCAAAGCTATATCCCAAGAGCTACTGCATTTTAAAGAATAATTTACTTCAAAGTATGCATTAACTATTAGGCAAAGATCAATTACTATCCCACACTGCTCACAAGTTGCACAGATCCTTAAATAAAAGCCTAAAGGAAAGAAAAGACCTGAAAAATCATCTAATAGTCCCATTTTAAATTTCATATTTTGCTGAAAAGTGGGTTAGAATCCCTTAAAAAATATTTAATATTAAATCCTCCACAATATACACCTTCCCCAAATAAATTATTCATCCACCTACATTTCCATTTCCTATCATATTAAAAATACATATATATATCATGTACCCAGAAATACTGGGATCATACCACATGGCAGTTCTGTGCATTATTTTGATAATTCTCATGTTTATCAGTAAATGCTCTGCTAGGAAGCCCAAGAATCTTTCCAGATCGGTAGAGAAAAAAGGGGGGAGGGAAAGATATATGGCTTTATGGATGGGAAATTTTGAAGGAAATAAATCTGTTACTTTTTTTTTTAAAGCAGAACAAAAGAAAAAGGGACAAAGAAGAGGGCATGTGTGTAAAGGATAATATATTGCAACATACCAACATCTCTATTTTGCAACACTGACAATTTTGATAAACAGAATTGCAACAGTTAAGGTAAGTGTGCAAAAATACTAAAACACTTCCTGGTGATCTAGTTAAAATTTATGAAGCAGACACGATTAGAGGGCTGGAGCACCTATACCATGAAGACAGGCTGAGAGAGTCGGGATTGTTCAACCTGGAGGAGAAAAGGCTCCAGAGGGTGCCCTTATTGCTGCCTTTCAGTACCTGAAGGAGTTGTACTGGAAAGGGACTTTTTACAAGGGTAGGTAGTGATAGGACAAGGGGAAATGGCTTTAAAGACAAGTAAGAAGGTTTAGATTGGCGATTAGGAAGAAATTCTGTACTTTGAGGGTGGTGAGCACTGTTTGCCCAGGGAAGTTGTGGATTCCCCTTCCCTGGAACTGTTCAAGGCCAGGATAATGATGCTCTTGAGCAACCTGGTCTAGTGGGAGGTGTCCCTGCTCATGGCAGAAGGGGGTGAAAACAGATGGTTTCCAAGTCAAGGAAGTGCTTTCCAAGCCAAACCATTTTCTGGTTATATTTACAAGACTGAGCATCACCTACATCCCATCTAATCTGTTCAGACACATCTGCCTATGGCGCTGTTTGGAAATGGAATTATGTTTTCCATCTTGAATTGTAATGCTGCATGCAGATTCACAGCCTTAGTCACAACTTGGTAAAGGTATTTATTGCCAAGAAAACCAAGCATCCATCATGTTAAGAAGGGATAGTAACATAGGTACTACAAAACTCAACAGTATACTTACAAAAAAAATCACAACTATGTTAAAACAGGTTTATCAGCCCAAGTTTTGTGAACTTCTCAAATTTATGTGGAAGGTGTGTAGGCTTTAAGTTTGTCAACATCATTTGCTATCAAGAGAAAAACTCAAGGTCCCATATTTAACTGTTTAGTAAATAATCCTGACATATCATTAATTCATCTCAGCATAATATTCTTCAAATTTAAATGCAAATTTTCAGGCTTGCAGGTTGGCACCCTTGTACCCAGGTTGGAATGAGGACAAATGCTGAGGATGTTACTCTACTCCCAAGCAGTTGCATGGAACTGATACAGTAAATAGGAGGGAAGGGGGAGGTCAGAGCTAAGTTACCTTTTTCTCAGTCACGCTGTCGATGATCTGTGCAGTTACAGAGTGTCCCACATGAGCAGACAGCAGGGCAGCTGCGTTGTTTTCGGACTGAACACAGGCCGTGCGCATCTGCTGCCACCAGGGGGACACGGACTGCGTGTCCCACGACTCATCTATAGCGACTGCAGGCAAAGGGAGAGCAGGAAACTCAGCTTGGGTCATTGTGCAGGAGCAACCAACCCCGGAATCAGCACTTGGGAACACAGCTTGCCCATGAGGAGCAATTTCAGGTTGCTCTACATGATCATTTTCCAGATATGTAGCACACAGGTTCTGGATTGTAATTCAAGTTTAAAATAGAATGCAAATTACTGATTCTCCAAAACTCATTTGTAGCAAACAGAGAGCTCTGAATCACTAGATAGCAAACCTGCTGCACGCTTACTAGATCTAAGGGGTATTACACTTCACAATGCAGACAGACTCATTTGTGATTTCAAGATGTCACACATACTCAATGCACTCAAGCTGTCTCCCTTCAGGCTACCTTGTGTTCAGCAGCATTAATTTATTCACACAGCAGCAGCAGCTTATTCATGCTTCCAGTTTCAAGCTGATAATGCTGCTCTGTGGTGAAGCAGACAATAAGGGAACCTGGCACAGACTTACCCATAGCAGCTGCAGGTGAGGTAGGAGAATCAGTATTTATTCATATGTACAACCTACCCCAAATCATGGCAAACTGACTTTGTAAAGTACTCCTCAAGTTATAGAGACGTTTAATACATGCATTCTGCTAAAGTAACAGTGTCTCAAGGATGTCTGAGAGCCACTCAGCACAAATTAAAGAGATGGGACTATATATTCAAAATTGTGAGTAAAGTAAGCTGGACGGCCACATTCTGGCACCAAATAGGAGTTGTGTCCACTCAGTATAGAGTGAGAGTGAAAACATGGCATGATTAGTTAGTCCACGAACCTGCAGCATTTAGTTTTGCTGCATATTCTGTGAGAGGGCAAAACCCAAAGTGATAATACAAGCTAGTCAGAGTAGGAAATTTCTAATATAATAATAGTTGCCTTTAAGTATTCCAAATGCATGTCTCACCTTTCATTTTGCTCAGAAGTGACAGCATAGTGTGAAGGCAACTGACAGAATCTGGTTTGTCTAGAATATCTTTTTCCTTGGAAAGCCATAAATTGAGAAGGAGTGACTGTAAAAAAAAAAAAAAAGAAAAGAGAATATGGAATTAAAGCAGTAAAATGAAAGTCCAATATTGCAACACTTTCTCAAACAAATTTGTATCACAGAGCAAAAATGCCATATCTATGAACCATTAACACAGAAAGTTAAAAGTACACACCATAAGGCACCTGAGGACAGATTTTGAAATTAAGTAATACTATCTGAAGGTTTAATTAGAAAAATAGTGTAGAAAACACTCCCTTTTGAAGGCTCAACTTGGCAAACGTTAGTAGTTATTAATATTACAGTTGAAAATGTTACAATACTTGTAGTCCTAAATGCATATTCTAGACATTTCCACTAGAATACCCACATATTCTACTAGAATATTTTCTCCTTTTTTCTTTGATATCTCTTTAATGGGAAATACAAATGAGCAGCTAAAGAACTGAATACAGCAGTATTTGAATACAGCCTGAATACAGCATTAATCCAACAGTCAGCATGCAGAAATTTTCCTTTCAATGTTTTGTTTTCAGAATACTAAATCAAAGTTTTGAAGTATGTAATAAACATCTTACCAACAAGGTCTGGGGGCTAAAACCTGCTGATTCCAGTGCATGACACATTTCCTCTGTGGAACTCTCACCACACAAACACTTCCAGAAGAAAAAGCTGCCTGAAGCAAGAATTAGTTGACATTATGAATGGTATCTAAAACCACAGTCCTTCTCCTTACACTTATACGAAAGGCAATCTATTGATCAGGTCCCATTGAGTGCAATACAACAGCACAAGTTACATTCAGGATCACCTGATGTTCACCTGCCTGCCAGGTTAAACCACAACAGTCTTTTCTGATGCCCTACAAGGGGCAGAGAGCATTGAGACAATGACATATCTGACCAGAGCATGTTAAAAGAAATTTGTTATTGCCATTCATGATATTGCTTTAATAGTGAGTGGTCACAATGCTGATGGATTTGCTGCCAGAGATGCGTTAGGTAACATGTAAATTGCTGTACATATTCTCTGTTGTGCTCTATCAGCCCTGTGGGTTTGGTTCGGGTTACCATGTTCTGTGTAAGGCTGGCTCATGGCACCATAAGGTCTCTGTCGTGACACTGAGCTGCCACCACCTGCGGCCCTCGGGCGCCGTCCAGTGAGAAGGATTCGCAATTACACCTTTGCTTCTCCAAGGGCCCATCCAAGAGGGAAATGCCTTCCTCCTCCACCGTCCTCTTCTCCAGCCGAATCACAATCATTCTGCTCAGCACTACTCAGTACCCTCAAGGGGAAGAGAATACCTCTGCATCTGACAGCACGGTGACAGGCACTGTGGCTACTCCGAGCCCAGCAACAGGCACGGTGGCTGAACCAGAGAAGCAAGCTGACACTGAATCAGTGACAACTCTACACAAGAGATACCGCAAGTCAGCTCACTCAGTAAGAGGAGCAGGAGAAGGAAGTGGATGAGGCAGGCTACTCCAAAGCAGGGCCAGCATGAGAGTACTAGAATAAGTACTCAGGAAGGAAGAAGAGGAAGAATTTGTAAACGAGGCAGTAATCACAAAATCCCTATCCCTGAGTGAGATGAGAGGTATCTGTGAAGATTTCAGCCATAATCCAGGTGAGTACTTCATCATTCAGCTGTTCTTATGCTGGGATAACAGGGCCAGTAGCCTGAAATGAGAGGGTAAGGAAGCCAAAGAGCTGGGATCTCTTTCTAGGGAAGAGCGCAATGACAACAGAATTGGAAAAGTGGCACAAGTCCTCAGCCTCTAGACGCAGCTCCTCCCAGGTGTGAAAGGAAGGAATTTAAGGAATAAGTTATATGTCACTCAGGCAAGTGGACTGATCCAGACTGCACAGAACAGGGTGAAGCCAGCCTTTGGAAAGATTGAAAGATGCAATGGGCTTTTAAAGCCTATATGGAATGCAGTGGGTGCTGGGACATTCAAATATTGGGATATACATCTAGCTAAGGTCACTTGGTTAGTCAGCACTATGGGGGTTGCCAAACTAACCCTGCCCAATCAAAGTTCTTATGTACTATAGAAAGGGACAAAAATACGCTGGGGAACAGAGCCTATGGTATTGCTGCCTCAGGCAAAAGCAAACCCATTTGTGGAACTGCTTTTGCTGAAGGGCCTGGATGCATTTGGGGAAGTCTGATGTGTACCTCAAGGGGATTTGATTCTGGGTGAGAACAGCCAATGATTTGAACTGTATTATATTAATTGCTATCTAATATTGTATGGCATCACTACTATGGATAATATATGCCATATCAATGGTATTAAAATGAAAATTACCCAGATTAATGACAATTTAATTTTGATGAATCTGGCAAAGTGTAGTGATGATATAACTTGACAAGCACAGCAGTGATGGAACCAGAACTGGTTTCAGCATGCAACAATCCAACAACACACACCATCTCTCCTGTCCTAGAGGCCTACTATGACAGATGGAGCCCACAGTCATGGACTAATTTAACTCAGTGGACATTTTAGAGGGACCTTTCTCAACTCCACAAATTAGGGGTCCTTGTTTCCTCACCTAACTTGTTTCTTCTGCTGACCCTGGTCAGCTCCTCCATCTTTGAGACTAAAGTCAGTTCTGCCATTAACTCAACTCTTAGGGCGCTGTGGCCATGAAAGAAGCAGCAGGGTACAGCTGCTCTGTGAAGTATCCAGTTACCACTGACCAATTCAGTGGTGTTAATAAATGAATGAACAGTGGTTACATGGCTTGAGGGTAATTGTACCCACAGATGTAGTTAACTAGTATTAATATTCATTTAGGCATAAAGACTTGGCCTCCCGCTAAAAGCAGGCATCTAGAACTAGCAGTTACATGTTACTTCAAGGCAAGACAGGTTGCTAAGCTCCTCATATTGAGGCTAAAATATTTCTACAATCTTAGATTAAAATCTGTCTGAGTAATGTGACAAAGAGTTCAACAGCTCTTACCTAAAGCCACATATTCTCCATCTTCCATATTTTTCACAGTAATCACATCCTTATCATATTCCAGATACTCTAAGAATGTTTTCACAGACAACATGTCCTCCTTCTCATCAGTCAACTGAGTGGTAGTCTGAGTGTTTTCTTTCTTGTAGTTCTCCAGTAAAGTTTCAAGCCTATGAAAATCGTTTTCTTCAAGACGAAGCAATTTAGCCAAATCCTTAAAAGCAAAAGCAAAAAAACCTCGTATCTCTAGACATATACAAACAGATGGTTTCTGAAACATAGTAAAAACTTTAAAAAGTCAAGAGTAAAAAAAAAATTTCATTTTGAACACTAAAAATGTCTTTAAGAAGGGCCAAAATGATTGACTAATCTTCAAATCAGTTATTCACATAGCTCAAATGAAGAGCTTGTCTAGCTTCCTTTTTAAGGACCAGAACAGATACATATCCCATTTTCAGATCCTGCTCATAGCATAACAATCATCCATCAAGTAAACAAGCCTATAAAATACCAGTATGGTTTTGTAAATATACAAGCATCTTTGCAAATTATATCAAAAGCAAGCTAAATCATGCTGCTACACAGAAATCAAAATTTATAACTTCTACAGGTCCCAAAATATCCCTTCAAAACCAAAGTTTAGAATATGCTATGTACTTTGGATAAAGGACTGAAAACAGAAGATTGGGGTTTTATTTTCACTTCTATCTCAACCTTACGTGTCTCCTAAAGAATATTAGGTGGATGAATCATCAAACATTTGTATGAGGGAAAGTATTACAAACAATTACTTCCTTAAAAGTTCCAGGCCACAAAAATGGGTAGCTTGCTTACCTACTTACTTAACCTGAGGTTTTGTAAACGTATTTTTATGCTTAAATAATCACTAGATTTTAAAAGACAACCGGATTTTGAATTTACTCACATTATCTGAAGGTGAAGTGTCCTTCTGTATGCTTTGGGAATTTAGTTTGCTAACCAATTCATAAAGATGTAACAGCTTTAATTTGTTTGCACAGAACTGCAGTAATCCTTCATCCACACAATCCAGCTCTGAGGAGAAATAAAATTGCATTTGAACTTGAATATATGAAACACACTTAGAAGAAATTGAGGATTTCTGAAACTCACTGTAATTCTTGATGCACTGTTGCTTGCAAAGATTACATTCAATTCAGAGCAGCATGAAATAAGAATTATTTTTACAAGAGGTATTAGAGAAAGATGTCAGGCTTGTTTTTAAACTGGAGGTTGACAACGTGGAACTGAACAAAGACAAATCTATTGTCTTTTCCTGGCTTAAGGCCAAACCAGAGACTGTCAAAAATGGTAGTACAGTTCCTATTTTCTTTCATCAAGAATAAAAAACTACAATATTTTATTCATTCTGACAACATTTTAAGCATATTCCTTGCATCTGAAGAAGGCTTGATAACTATTGATATGAATTGTATTTTATCTCAGCAAGACACTGCCTTGTGTATTTTTGCAATCTTAGTCTCAGAAATTTCATGTATCTATTGACATTCAAATTCCAGTAACAATTAAAGCAAACAGAATATAGGAAACTACCACCAACATAATGTTTTAAAAACCCTTCTATTCCAACTTACTAGTCTTTAAAGAAAGCTTTTTTGAGAGATCCTAAAAGGACCTTTCTATACAAAAGACTCATTTGAATACATAATTTTCACCCGAAATTGCTTCTAAACACGATTTTCACCTACAAACCCTTAAACATTTTTGATACATTGCTATTATGACCCCACAAAAAAAGAGAAAAACACAGAAAGCTTGTCACAGTCACTTGATCTTAAATTCACAACCACAGCATTCAGAGAGCCTAGGATTTGCTTCATATTATCTTTTACCTACTAGACAGAACTGGAGAAATATAACACTACTCTTGTGAAATTAGAAGGCTGGAACATTAGCCAAGTTTGTTGTATATTGTGACTGTGGGGAAATAATGTTATGTTTGACAAGAGATTAATGATGAAATATGCACAAACAAAACAGACTTTAGTAAATATACTGGTCTGTCAACCTCTCTTCAGTATTAAAGGGCAGGTTTCTGGTTTTCTTTGGATTTTTTAGGAGTTCTAATAGAAATGGATAATACTACTGATTTAGAATGCCAAACCAAAATTAGATAGAGAACTGCATGTGAAGGCCTCAATCTCCTCCATCTACTCCAAGAAAACTGAAAAAAAAACAAAAACCTACCACTGGCAGAAATGAAAGAGAGATTTCTTCTCAAACACTTGGAAGTACAAAAATGTATTGTCACATTCTCACTGAGGCAGAAGGGACACAGCCTTTCCAACAGACAAATGGTTTATCCAGCACTTAAAAACAACAGTGGTAGGGGGACTTCTTCATAGCCTTGCTGCTATTGCTAAAGCCTCATCTTCTAACAAGGCAATATGAACCCAGTAATAACAAGAACAAAAGAGCAGCAGACTTTTATTGCTGAGAAATTCCAGCACATGCAAAGGAAGTGGAAGGCACATACTTCTCCACTTAATTCTCAATACCCAGTTGGGTCTCTAAAATGTGTCAAGCATAAACAAAGTTTGTTTCTTTGAAATTACACATTCTTATCTTTCTAAATTGGGCAATCTTGCAGACTCTCAGCAACAAGATTTTGAACTAGCAATGACATTTCCAGACATAAGCTCTATGAATATCTCTAGCAAAACATGAAGTATTTGGTAAACTTAAGCAAAGGTTACCAAAAAAAGATACATCTGGTCACAGCACAGGTCCTCAGTGATAAGGATTCTGTGTATCAAGTACATTAAAATTCACAGATTATACCAAATCCTAACTTCCTTGGAGAGAAAATAAATTAAAATATCTACAGACAAAAGCCTATGAACCCTTCTTTCTGAAGGAAGCTTTTACTGGACACCAGTACCTAGACCAGCTGTTTTTGGGTGGGTCAAACTGGTTTGTTTTTCTTTTTAATATAATCACAAGTTACTAGGCATACAGCAAACATAGCAAAGCACACTTACTAGCAAGCTGTTTACAGTCTGCATTAAAAAAAGACACGGAAAAGCAACATGCTGTGATATCTGGCACCAAAACTAAGCAGACCAAGTGTGGTCTCCCTGTGGAACAGACCTTTTCTGCAACAGTCTTACAGCACTGCAGACAAAGTGCAAATGCCTCTCCATACTTGCAAAATAAGTATCCACCTACCCTGTTTTTTCAAATTATCCACTAATGTCTGAGTGATGTTTGTGAGAGATGAAAGTGGCACACGTTCACTTGTCAATATACTTTCCAAAGCCTGTTGGGCAGACATTCAAGAGAATTAAACATTCACTTAATTTTATTGTAAAAATATGCAAATTAAGCCAACAATAGCACAACTTTGACCATGATTTTTCATCTGTGGTTCACCTTCACACATACTTCTGGCATAATTTGTTCCTACAGAAAGGTCTTCTTTCCTTTTATAATTCATGGACAATGCCTTGGGGAAGTCACAAGTCAAAGTTAATTCTAGTCAATACGTTGTAAAAAAAACAACCCAGAAAAAAAACCCACAGAAACCCTAAACAGCTCAATTATTTGCTTCAAGTAACTCTAGGAAGAAAATATAGCTTCTTTTGAAAGATTTAACACTCTGATAATGCAGTACTTTCTTCTAACATTAAAGTATACTCCAAATGTTCACCTGTTTTTTTGTAGCAGGATATTTGATATCAAGTATTAATTCCTTTGCTTCAGCTTCAATTAAATCTGCAAGGAAAGACAATCACAACTTCAATTCGTATTTCTCAAACGCCTTCTGAAGAGCAAGTCAACCTGCACCACAGTTAAGGTGCATATGGGCTCATGCTATAAAGATGAAGACACTGTTCCAGAAGCTGTCAAAATAAGCTTGGGGAAAATGAAACAACAGAAACCTCAAGCTACTTAAAGATCATAACTCATAGCACACACAGCTGTCAGAATGCACCACAATCATACTTGTGATTGCACACTCACAGGACAGATAATCCAAGACCCCTTTGATAACACATAATCTTAAGAAATTACACAAAAGAACCCACCTGGATCTGAGGTTTTAGCTTTGAGTAAAGCATTTAACTTCTTCACTAGATGCATATCCTTTGCTCGTTCACTCTTTTTATCACTGAAGGAAAAGAAGTTTTAATTGTATGAGTGAAGAAAATTAAACTGAATGATTCAAAAACCCCTTTTTTAAAACTTATTTATGCTACTTTAAGGAAACATCACAATAACGAAAACCAACTTAATCCATGCAAACCAATTAGACTATTATAGAGTACTATTCAGCTCAAAAAGGAACACCAGAACTGCCCTCTCCAACTGTTACCAAAACCAATAATGAAATTAATTTAGTTATATAGAGCATAGAAAGTCCTTACCTGAGTGCTAAATGGAAAGGTACATGGACAGTTTTTACACTTCCAGAGACTGGATCAACAAGGCAGATCTGGTAAGTCTGGGGCTGCCATCCCTGACTGGTCACATTGTTTAGACCCATTATTTTATAACCAGGATACAACAACCTGAAACCAACAAAAAATGGCCTTTATAGAGGACAACAAAATCAGCAACCTCCCCTTTCTATACACTAAATAAAAGAGCAAAAAGTTTTATAAAGCTATGGTTCAACAACTGCTAAACACCTTTAGCAGAAAAGACTGCAGAGTGATGAAATATTACAAAGTCCCCATCTCTAGAACAGCAAGCTGCACTCTGTAGAAACACTGGGCAGCACAAGAAGTGCTTGCCAGCACCACTAGCAATTTACCATTGGCATATCTACGTATCAATTTATTGCAGCAGCACAGCCACCGTGCCTACCTGCACCTGCCTACCGATTTCTTACCTGCAATGTTTCCCCACATTGAAAGCTCCAACCCGAGGCCCTTGCTGCATGCTCCACACTTCCAGAATGCCTCTTCTTGGAGCATAGATCACAAGGAACTGAGCTACCCTGCTTGGACCTTGTGCATTTCCAAAAGGAGAAGAATCCATCTTCTCCGTTTCCCTCTCCTGAAGGTCCTCTACAGTCTGTATCCAACCAACTTCTGCGTCACGGTATCCTTTGTAAAAGGAGACAGAAGTTCATTAGTGTGCAGAAATTAATACAAGATTAGTGCATCAAGCTGTAATCTCTAAGTTTTGTTTCCAACTGTGCAACTCCTGACTCCTGTAAAGAAATGTGGTCCACTGTCTCGGAACACTGCCCACTAGAGAATGGCCAAACACAGCCTTTGGCAAAGCTTTGGGGAGGAACAAGTTCTTCTGAAGAAGATAAAAAAATCCCCAAAACTCATCAGGTCAGTACTCTGGACATTACACCAATGCAAGAGAATGAGGAGTCCCTCTCTTGAAATGAGAATCTAAAAAGCTGTATATCTTCTCACTGCTTTTTCAAAGTGTTTATTTTCTCAGACGAATTAAAGAGAGTACAAGAGAAAGAACCTTGGAGAATAGAGCTGAAGCTCTTCCAAGAAAAATACCAACCAAACAGACCAAATTTTAACTATAGGGCGTATAAGTATTCCAGGGATTTACAATACCATTATGGACTTTTTATTACACCTGACCCTGGTTTGTAATGAAGCAATGTACTAAAATTCTTGAAATTCTAAGTCTGAACATAAGAAGTCACAGCATTTTGAAGAATATTATTTGCTATACTAATATCACTACCATACCTTTCCACATGCGAACTGCAAGTCCTCTTGCAACATCCAGCAAAATAACCCTTCCAAATTCATCTGTTACTGCTGCTAAAGTGTTACATGGAGAAAGACATATCCTTTCACCATGGCGACGGGAATCTGGAAGTCCAAACCTAAAAAAATGACAATAATCAAGCAAAACCACTAGAGACATCCTTTTCTTCAGAAATAGTTAGATTTTCATATAAGGATTAAGATTTCTTTTTTTAATGTAACAGAAGATGTGGGTAAAATTAAGAGCAAATTATTACAAAGGTTCTTGTGCTATCTACCAAGATGTATCATAGCTCTGCCTAAGTCTTATTGAAAAAGCAAACTTCAGAAAGTAGGATAAGTGATTGCCACTGTCAGGCAAGGATCTCAGGGCACTGAGTTACTTTGTATGCCTTTTCTTATTGCTGAAGAATCATGAGAATACTTTAAAAAAATAAGGAAAACCAGTGAGGAATTCAGTCTTATCAGCTTTCTTGACAACATTAGGCCTTAACCTGTCCTCCTTGCTCCACAATCAACAGTGAAACAGGATAGTTTTTGTGAGGACATTTAAAGTGCCATAAGCAGCAAGCATCTCATGTGGTTTCTGTGAAGCATTTTGGTGATGCAGGAGTGATATATGTGTATTTATAATTAAAGTATGCACACTGCTCTTGTACAGTAACAATGAACCCACACACTGGACGGCAAAGATATGAATAATTATTTGTCCAGAATGATAAACTGAAATGGAACAAAGTTTGAAACAAACTATCATCACTGCTTAAAGTCAAGAAAAATAAACCTGTTCATCAATTATGCACCTTTCAAAGTAATTCAAATATTTAAAAACACAAGAGATCTAAATCAACTGACAGTGAAAAAAACCCAAACTTACCTCACTGGCAATGGGGTTGCAGGTTCCACTTTTGGTTTCTGTTTTTGGACAGGTTCTTCTTCATGTTTACTCTTCCAACCCAGCCAGCCACTTCCAACAGAAAAACACAAAAGAATTATTACACCAATGGTCCTAAAAATCCTCAAAATATTATAATCCTCAAAAAAACCCTATTTTTTAATTTTATTACCTGGCAGCATTAAATAATGCTGAAGTCAGTTTACTTGCAACTGCTAAGGCAACATGAGACAACAGTGGTTGTGAGCTACCCTGAAAGAAAGGAATAATGTGTTTAGAAAGTTAAGAAACAGTCAGCTGTGAACCACCCTGAAATGAAGGAACAAAGCCTTTAGAAAGCCAAGAAATAGTTCTTACACTGAACTCAATTGCAGAATAGTTTTTCAGGCCTCCTATGAACTTTCAGCTAAGAAAGTGTAGCTTTAAGACTGCAAAATTTTAATTCATTGCCCCCAGCAAAGCCATTCTGACATCTCTTTAGCACTTCAAAATCCTCCTGCAAGTCATTGGTAGCTCAGTATGTCTGTCTGCAACAGAAGTTAAAAAATCCCTGTGTATGATCTATCACAGAGAGTTAACTGGTGTATGGGTTTGGCATCCTTGCAAATGTCAATGTAAGCAGTTTGTTCACAAACATTGGAAAAGCAAGTACGAAAACCAAAATTGCAATTCTAGCCTTTTCAATTAACTTTTGATCCTGGTAAGGACAGCACACACATAGGGTCAGAATGGACAAGACACACAGCTCTACTGACATCCTTTTCCTCCAATACAACAGAAGATGATGTAAATATGCTACAAGTTAAGCATAAATTGCAGTTTTATCCTACAAGAAATCACTACAGTGTACTCAGGTCATGTGTTTACACAATCAAAGGCTAAAGACCTCCAAAAATCCATAAGATGCATGTTTACACAACACTAACCTAATTTTTCAAAAACACGTAAGTTACTCAGTTGGCAATTAATTAACAAATTTTTAAAAATTATTGGACTATCACATTCAATATAAGATAGAAAATAAAATTTCTCATTAGCAGGAACCCAGGCTACACATTATTATCACATCCACTCCAAGTCATTGCAGTTTTAAAAGATCAAGAAGGGGAAATGTCAGCATAAAATGAATGTAAGAATACTTCGGCAATACTCATATAGGAACAAAGGATTAATTATTCAAAGTTTCAGCAAGCCAGCTTTGTAGTACATACCTCCAGGGCAAAAAAGAACCCAGTGAAAGGATTGGCTCCAACAGTAACATACTGGGACATGGCAGGTGGACTGTTTTTTATAGCTGCATTATATCCTCCTATATTAGAGGCAGTCTTCATTTGATCAAAAGGACACAGTGTCATGATGCCTAACAAAAACATTAAAGTGAATGTCTTACACATTCAGAACAAAAACATGCAATTGCTCTAAAAGCATAAATATATTCCTGCCTTCTTGACTGACCAACCAATGTTTGGGGGGAAGGGAAGAGGAACAGCTTTAACCACAGAAATTCCAAACAGTGTGGCAGAAATAACCTAATGGATTTGGGTTAATTAAGCACATCTGTTTTGTTCAGAAGAAAAAAAATTCAGCAGAGTTCAGCAGCAAAAATACATGTACCAAACTCACTTCACCTGCCTTGATAGAAGCCTTCTGACCTCTAATGCGCTTTTGCAGAAAGAGTGGAAGAAAAACTATGCTTACTGTCCCTCAGATATGCCTCTCTGACAAGAACCGAGGCTTCTGTGAATTCCTGCAGGGTGAAAGTCTTTGAGTCTCTAAAGGTCAATTTGCCTTTTTTAAAAAGGAGCAATCTCAAATTTAGTTTTCCTTATGTGCTAGACTCAGGAAAGACCCACACCAGTCTTAACCTGCCTGCCAGACAGTTCTTTCACCTGACAGAAATGGGAATAACTGCATCTGATATGGTCTCTCTCAGCTGTTTCTTACCAAACAACAAAGGACAAGACAGTTACAGCTGTAAGAGGGAAGACTCAATCAGACTAGAAAAGAAAGTAAAATATATTTTTGATAATGGTTAATGAGATCATTCACTATGACAGCCTTCTCCCACTATTTTATTTCTATCCAACCAGTATCACTAACTGCTCTCAACTCAAATTTAACACCACAAAAACATTAATTTCATTTACTTAAATTGTTGAAACTAAACAGAAATGCTTACCAATACTAGCATGATCAACAATCGTATCCACATCTTGCAAACCCCATTTCTTATAAGCCAATGGTGGAGGCTGAACATTTTCATTGCCAGATGCTGCAGCTGACAAAAGTTGACAAAGCACAAAAAAATTCTACTGAGTCAAAGACAAAGAATAGAATAACAGAGGGGAAAAAAACCTGATGCAATCTGAGCCACAAAATAACCTAGTTTTAAGTTAACATGCATTTAAACACCTGCTAAAACGGCCTTTTGAAATATTTACCTTCATGAGATAAAAACATTTTTAAAAATTAACTGAATAGAAATGCACATAATATTCCATCATAGCTATATTTTGTACTTTCAGAGAGTTTATTCACTACCTATTTATGGTATAATATTCTGTACAATTTTTTAAAGCTACTACAATTTATTTCTCTGGTTTGGGCATGTTTAAGTCAAAACTTCTCCACCGAAGTACTAGCAGAGTCAGCACACTCACTTAGATATGTAAGAGTGGGAGGTAAGAAGAGTAAAAACTAAACCAGTGAAACTTTCAAAACATCTATTACCCCCAACACAGATGATTGAGAAAGAAGACACAGCACTCCAGCTGCAGATATTGCAACAAGCTTTAAGTCCTTCTCAACACCATACTTGTGCTGGTGCTTTTGAATATTTCTAGGTTTTTTTCCTCTTAATTGCATCTGTAACTTGCTGCAGTTTAGTGCTTCTTACTAGGTGCTAAAATGCTCTGTTCCCAGCACCTTTAGCCAAAACAAGGCTCTCTGAACACAGATTCAAGGACATATCCATTGCCTTGGGGCCTGAAAATACGTAAACAACTGTAAGATGGAGGGGGCAGGCCTGGGGTGGTGAACATCATCACCGGCGGGCGCGATTGGAGAATTAGGGGCCAATATGCTAATGGGACAGAACTTGTGAAAGGTGAAGGGCTCGAGACCGGCCATCCATTTTGGGTGTAGTCCCTGGGGGTGACGTTCATTTGCCTGAATGTACCTTGAAGGCCTTGAATAAATTTGTCCGCATTTGATACTCCTAATTTGTTTTGGCCTCTCTTTTAGGCATCAGTGCCATCTATCACACAGTACTGTCACATAATTCTCCTCTGCCCCCTGGAAACTGAGCTTGTGTCCAAATCAGAGTATGAGCAGGCACTGCACTAAAGGAACAGGATCAAAGTCTGCACAATCAAACCAGGTATCAAAAGCTCCTAGACATTGAAGAGCAGTGCCCATCAATGACATCCTCACAGCATTATCACTTCCCATAAAGTCTTTATTGGGAAGAAGAGCATTCAACTGACAGTGACACACTAAGAAGCACCTTAGCAGTGTGCTGTGGCTTAGTGCCAGCAGGCAGCTGACCACCACACAGCAGCTCATTCACTTATTCCTAGGAGGATGGGGAAGAGAGTCAGAAGAGTGAAAGTGAGAATACTTGTGGGCCGAAATAAAGACAGCATGCAAACAAAGCAAAATAATCAATTTTCTTCACTACTTCACATCAACAGGCAGGTATTTAGCTACTTCCAGGAATGCAGGGCTTCATTGCATATAACAGTTACTTGAGAAGTCAAATGCCTCAACTCTGAGGTTTCCCCCTTCCTCCTTCTTTCCTCACAGCTTTTATTTCCAGGAATATCATCATATGACATAGGATATCTCTTTGGTCAGTTGGAGTCAGCTGTCCCAGCTGTGTCCCTCCCAGTTTCTGGTGAACCACCACCCTGCTCACTGTCAGGGCAGTGTGAGAAACAAAAATAGCCTTGACACTGTGTAAGCACCATTCCACAGCAGCCAAAACATCAGCATGCTATCAGTGCTGTTTTCATCACAAATCCAAAACACAGCCCCATACCAGCTACTGGAAAAAAAATTAACTCTATCCCAGTCAAAATCAGTGTACAGTATTATGGTGAACATGCAGAAGACAGTCAATACTACTTGGACAACTTGGGTTTTGAGGACAATTTCTGTAAAGGAAGAAACGTCCCTGGATGCAGTAGATGTCAATATATCGATGAACAAGCAAGGAAGATCTAAATTCGACCTGGATTTGATATTTAATCTAAGCAAATCCCATAAAAAATAAAGAACTATTAACAGATTGAAAAATAAACATTTCCTCTTACACGTACCTCTTGCTACCTGATTGCGACATGCACAAAGGGACTGGAAGAGGCTGAAGCCATCAATTGTCACAATTGCTGCTGGGTACAAGATACTTAGCTCTTCATTCTGGCAAAAAAATGGGAAGAGGGAAATAAAAAATAGATCACTGCTACTGTTATAATGCTTCTTTTCTGGCTTTTTATACTATTAACTACACAAAGGTGAGGATTACATCCACAGAGTTAATATCTAACAAGCCACAGGCAACAGACTAAGGCAAAAACTACAGAAATTCAGTATTAAACTGTCCCAAAAATTATTTTAGGCACATAATTTTATATTTTTATCTTCTTTTAATAACTTCTTTGCTTAATCTATTTCATGGCTTAGGAAGAAAATACATAAGTTACAGCAGCTTGTGAAGGCCACAGAAAAACAAGTTCATCTAGAATGCAAATATCATGGTTTTAGGAAGCCAAATTCTGAAACTGGATTAGTGCCTGCCTGAATTACCACTTGGGCACATAAATGCTAATCTGGTGATACAAATTCAAGACTCAAATTCCTTGATGCTTCTGTATTTCAAAACTGATCCCAAAAATGTCACGCTAAATCACATGAGTATTTGCACAAAGCAAACTTGGAAATTTCCGTAACTTCATTAGTTTTCCACATAAAGCTCACCAACTCAGCCAGGAGCCAGAAAAGCTGCCTTCTTTACTGAACAGTCAGAGCTCTGCAGAGCCTTCTCTGCAGGAAATACTCATAATGACATGCAGGTTCCTAGCCCTATAAATATTCTTTCAATTTCCAGCTATCTTCTCTGTGAAATAATTAAGTTCTTATGAATAAGTACAAATAGCTCTTGGCACCTGTTACATTTTCTCCCTTCATCAATGCATTATCATATTGTTTGCATATAAATGAGTAAACAGAAAATGAATAAAGTATTCTTTTGCAATGTTATCACAGAGAAAAATAGAACAAATCTATAGAGTTAATACTCCAAAAAATAAAAAGACATGCTGAATCCTCAAACTGTACAGGCATGAATACATCTAGAACAAGAAATCAAGAGTCTCTTGCTCTAAGGAATTGTCCATCCCATCAAAAACTGGTAAAGGACACAGAGGATTCACAGAGAAGACTCCCTTCCATACCCCGTAACACTGCCACTTCGTTTTTGAAATAATCTGACAAAACCTGTTCTGTGACACCAGGATGCCTTGGAATTTCATAGGTTCTGCACTTTAGCTGTAGGACAGGATCTTCATTCAAAAGCTGTGCAAGAAGCAGTACTCCACTCTAGAAGAGAAAGGATAAGAAGCATGAACCTTTCTGTCCCTTTTCTTAGGGAAGTCAAAAAGCACAACCTGCAGAGACCAAAGTTAGAAACATACAGATGTTCATGACAAGAGCTCCCCTGTCCTGCCCTGATGAGAAACTCACCTCAGTGTAAAACCGAACATAGCCAGAGGTGAAGCCAACCACGATGCAGGTCCAGTCAGGGCGGCCTGTGGAGCTCCTGTTTCACAAAGACAGACTGAAGTTAAAAATAAATCCTCTTCTAAGCCAGAGACATAGAAAAGTGTCATGTAAGGAGACAAGTGATGAAGATACATAAGAATATCAATCCTTACCTCTTCCGACTCGCCAATGGAATACACAATACACTACTCACACATTCACTAGAAACAGAAACAGAAAATTAGTGGTTTTCTCCAGTTGTGAAATTTTACTCTACACAAGAGATCTTTCCATGGCAGCATTTTGTAAGTTTTAATAACTTATTAATGCAGTACACCATATATCAAATTCACAGTAGGAATCAAAAAAGTCCATTTTAAAGACATTTTCAGTTACAGGACTGCATGAGTGCTTTTTGTACCTTGTTAATGCTGTCTTTCATAAATCATGGACTGATTATTCTGTCAGTACTGTTCAGCAAGTTCAAGTTATATTTCATGTACCTAAAGGTAAATTATTTTTCTGATCTATAATGATATGCCAAAAACAACCACTTTTTTTTTTTAAAGAGCCAACTGAACCATACTTATCAAAGTACATTTTTGAAATATGCAGTTTATATCCACTGCCTTTCAATGCCTTATAATTTGAGAGCATTTGAATATGGTCTTCCCAGTTAAAGCAATAACTGAGCACGCTCAACGACAGGCAAAGCATGAAGAAGGCAAGCAGATCAGCAGGCACAATATCTCAAATCAGAAATTGTTTAACTGTTACCATGATACAAAGTTTTATAATGTCTGGGGAAACAGAAGGAGTACAAAGGTTTTATAAGACAGCATATAAATTCAAGATGACATCCCAAACAGCATTTGAAGCATAAATGCCAGCAGTACTGTTTATTATTCACATTTCAGGTCACTTCCACTCCCCAAGGAGTGACTAAATAAGCAGGCTAGACAATTACAGAAGGAAAGCTTTCTAAATGCAAGGTTGAGATTGAATGTAATTTCATTACATCCTCAAAGCAACATTAAATATCTCAGTGAAGTCTCATCTTCCAATAGCAAAGCTTAGCCACCACACAACATTCTTAACTGAAGGCAACTTTGAGGAAAGAAAAAAAAACAAAAATCAACCAAAAAAAAAAAAGTAAAATCCTTTCCCAATCTGACAGTAATTAACATATTTATACCTCCACAGAATAATAAAGCAAAATAAATTAAAATATATTGAATGTAAGTGCACCTATCTAAAGAGAGCTACCTGTTTCATAGGATAGTGTCCTTCAGGGCTGTAACAGTAGTAAGAGGCAAACCCTCAAACCGGATTTCTTTTCCTTTTTTTTCTTTAACAAAAGATGTCAGGGTAATTTCAAATAAAAGGCAACAGCAGTTTTATAAAAGGATTATGATTTTTACAGATTGGAGAGACACTGATGAAGTCAACACCTCCTGCAGCAAACAGAAGGTTGAAGGCAACAGGGAGCATGTTCAAAGGCAGACAGCAACTCAAGGCTGCAAATGTAACAGCAAAGTGCAAAATCTTATTCCATATGGGAGATTTAAAAAAGCATCTGTCTGGTTATTTGAAGACAGATCAAGCAAAAATATTGTATAAATACCAAATGTATGACCAAAGCAAATTTTCCAAGTCCCTAAGTGGCCTAGAGCCCAAAATCCTATTATGATCAGAGAGATGATTTTATACTTGTTTCACATTTTGAAAATGAAGACAAGTATTTCTAAAACAACTTCATACATTTCTAGTTGCAACATCCCCTAAGAAAACTTCACCTCTACTATAAAAGTAGATTTTTCAAAAGAGTACTCTTTTTTTCCTTTTAAAGCAAGAACTTATAAAAAGTATGATGACCCAGATCTCTTAAAATGTCTAAACTACACACAAATACACTGATTTGCAGAGAACCCTTATTTTAATTTGTATGAACTTGTTCTGTGATACCACACAATGCATAGCAGTGAGCTTTGCAGATACCATTTTTCATCACCCATTTTCATCACCTATTTGTTTCCAACACTGATACACATAAAACCAAGAATGTACTCAGATGAAAGGAAAATGAGTACAAGTAAAAAGCATATGTTACTAACTGCTAAACATGAAAATAACATTTTAATCACAGCTGCATTTCAACACCTACCCTTCTTCAACATTCAGAGAGCCGCTCCAGCCAACAGCATATTGCATTTCCTCCCTTCCCTTGTCACTGTGCTTCCATTTAGCTGCCATGAAGAATAAGACATCTGTAAAACTGCAATGTTTTGCATCTCACAAATGTAGTTCTACTCCTAATCCTCTTCGGTACAATGCATCCTACCACACTTAGATCAAGTGCCAATTACAAACCTTGAAGACCATAAAAAGACATTCTTAGTGACTTGCCTAAAGAACTCATACATTTTCTTAGAAATTTTCATGGAACAACAGACTACTAAAATTCTGAAATGCCAGGTTTGTTTAAAAATGTTTATATAGTAATCCATCACATTTTAAAAGGTTTAATTAATGAAACAGGCATCCTTAGGAAAGAAGCACTAAGCAAGGACAAAATTCTGGGAACATTACTGAACATGAGCTAAAACAAATAGAAAATTTTAATTTTAACTGCCAAGAAGAACATAAGTACTCCAGATTAAATATGACAATCTTTAGTCATTGCATCATAATTCAAGGTTAGAAGACACCATACTTCGTTATTCACCATGTGTTGCTACAGCTGATATTTGATTGTCTGTCTCCCAGGTGTTAATGGATAACTAAAACCAAGTTAGTTGTGTGCCATTTGTCTGACACCTAAAACCTGAGGCACAGGGACATTTCTGCCCAGTTGGGACAGCTGCCAGTGTGCAGTTCATCAGAGGCAGCTCTCCAGAGAGTGATTTAAATCACTTCTTTATACTTCATGCAATAAGAACTTTATGAGGAGTACTGCTATCTTTTCATTTTTTATGACAAATTAGCAACTAGTCTACTGCAGGCTTGGAACACACAGCTTTGCAGGGAATGACAAAGCAGTATGACAACTCAATGAAATCTGCCCAGTTATGCAACTCTGAGTTTCAACAGTTTGATTTTTTGTTTTAAAATGTCACAGTATTCCCCATACCAGGATGATCCCATTCATCATGCTCATACGTCACCCACACACATCAATAGACCAGAACCCCAAACAATAGCACATACGTAAACAGCAGCTGGCTGATCAGTCCTCATATATTATTAGGGATACCTTTAAAAGTTCCCAGAGCCCTACTTTAGAGTAAAATATAAAGCCACCCATTGTTCAAGAATTTTTTATCAAAGGTGGAAATCTCAAAAACAATTCACATTAATACTCCCTACTCCAAGGGACACTGGCCCAGGTCATTTTTAAGGGAAAAGAAAAATAAGGTCAAGTATTTCTTAATGGCTAAAACCAATACAAAACTTTTTGTTTTCTTACTGGGAAAAATTAATGCAAATATCTCTGAGCATTTTAAAACAACTGGATAGTTACAACACATGAATCATATGTGACAAAATAGTTTTCACAGTTCAAAACACAGCTAAGAAGTAAAGACAAAGCAACTTACTCGACAAGCAGCACCTACAAAATGCATGATGTATTTTGTACATATACACACTACATATTTATATGTGTATATATATATATACACACACACATATATAGTGTGTATATATATATATATACACACTATAAAACACTATATATATATATATATACACACACCCCCTATAAAACACTCCAAAATTCTTGAAGGTATGAATTGGAGGATAACGGTAGGGAGTGAGATAAACAAATTTCATTCCAGCTACTATAAAGTGTCCCAGCATAAACACTCAGTGGAACGGATACTTACGTACTAAGAAGACTGCTTTCTGTTCATTAGCTATTACCATCAGGTCATTGGTTGGTGACAAGGACAACACGCATTCCTGAAGCCAGTAATTTCTCTGGTTCTTGGTATTAGATTCCTCTTCTTCCTACAGGTAAAGCTTTAGTCAACGTATGCACCAATTTTTAAACACAGCAGAACTTGCAAGACTCGTGAGAACAATCTAGCTCTCCCTTCATAGCAGTGCTGAATGGACCATTTATTACTGACCACATCACTTCAGCTCCAACTTGCATGAAAAGCCCTGAGAAATGCATCAGCCTTGCACTAATTCTGTGTGAGTACAAAACAGAAAACAAAGAAGTACTCATCATTAGCTCTACTCAAAATCATCTCCTTTCAAAGAGACACTAGAAGAATGAGATTTGAAGTTTTAAAATCATTGATTACAGAGTGGAGAGAAGCTCTTTAGTTATACAATCCATACTCAAAATTAACAATTTATCCAAGCTCGTACATTGAGCAGCATTAAGTAAAGACATGCATATATGAAGAAGGTAACTACGCTGGTATTCACATGGCAACAGGCAACAGGTATCAGGTGCCTTTCCACAAAATAACTTCACAATGAAACAAGTTTTAAGGTGCCAAGTTCTAAGGGTAAAATGATGAGTAAGTAAAACCTTAGATACCATCCTGGTGTATAAAAGAAAAAAAATAACATTTTTCCTCAGAGCAACAAGCCAAATATTTTATCATGGCACAAAGAAAGTAGCTCCTGCTAACCACAGTTCAAAGTCAGGAAGTAATAGCCTTTGAGTAAACTGCGGCAAAAAAATCTCTGTTGTTACTCCTGGTTAGTTAAATCCATCCTCTTACCTAATCACAGCAACACTTTCCCTTTCCACAGACTCCATTTCCACTTCCATACCCAATCCCAACAACTTCAGTGTGGCCATTTTCTGATTCATTCTATTAATTCTGTTACAGCAATCTGCTGTTGCATCCGCTTGAAAATATGCACATTTACTGCTGGCAGAAATATAAACACTGAACAGTAGGAAGAATTTGCATATCATGCTCCTAATCAGCTACTCATTGTCTATTTCCTTTCATAAGGTTGTACCATAAAAATGGTCACTGTGCACATAGAAATACCCTGTATATCTATGATTAATTCTACATTAGCACAACACATTCTGTTAACTACCATTGTCCACACTATCTCTTAATTTGTGTAAGAGAACCTATCTTCATGCGATTTTTGTCTGTTGATGGATGCCAAGTTCTACAGCAACAATTTTTCCCTATTTACTGCCATTTTCCAAGACTTTACAGAAAGGCAATGAAGTTGTTTGAGATACTCATGACAATTCTAACTCCTTGTGACAGAGATAGACATATCATGTGCAAAAACACATAAGCAAAAGCCAAAGAAAAGCCTTGTACTGATTTTTAATGTCCTGGTTTTCAGACTGAGGAAAAAGAAACAGAAATTAAAGGCTTGTCTAAAGATTAAAAGGAATTACAACAGCATTTCAGACAGAAAATTTAAAATTATCTATAAGCATAAACAAAGAACTTGAAATATAAAGACATAAAGCATGGCCATCATATTAGCCACAAAAATAAGCTAAGAGTTAAAACAGGAAAAGCACTGAACTTGTCAAAACAAACTACTTAAAGGTGAAAGACAGAATGATTAAAATCTGCATTTAAGAAACGACATCAACATCATCCTTCCTACAAAATAACTAATCAGATCCACAAAAGGACAACTTACAAAAAAAACCATAACTTTTTTTTCATTTTCAGTGCCTCCTCAGAAGTTGTTATGTTCCATCAGATATACACTTGTCCAGGGCACAAGTAATTTCAAGGAAAATGAATTTTTCACCAACAGCAATGCAAATCGAGAGTTAGAAGCTTTAACAAGGGAATTCACTGTTATATTTTACTAGTAATTCTCAATTCTGTGTAAGACTCATGTGTTCGTTTTGCTGTGTGCTCAAACACACAGACTCCTGTATTTATAGGCTCCTACACAGAACAACCTCTTAACTGCGTATGACAGCAAAGCCTTTCTGAAGTTTGGTCTGGAATCACAGGTAACTTTAGACGAAAACATGCAAGTAGAGGATGCAAAAAGGGTGTGAAACTGGTATAAGAGTGTGACATTTTTTTAAAAAGAGTGAAAAATTGAACTATTTCAATTTAGTAATGCCTGCTGGTTCTATCAAATTACAACATAAGTAGAAAACCCAGCATTTGTTCCCTCATTCAGGAAGTTATAAGCATTACAGCATATCTAACGAAGATGTGGCCTGAGAAACACACTCATTTCATGGCAATTATAGTGGAGCTGAATACTCATCCTACTTATAAGTTTTTATAATCCTATCATTCCTGACAGTGTCAGTGATTCATCCCTGGGAAACACCATGCTCATTTCAATTTGTCTGTCACCTCAGCTGAAAAATCTGTTCCCCGTTGAATAGTCAAAAGGACAGTGCCCAACAACTCGGGCATCCTTCCTACACACTGAGAAAAAGACAGCAGATAAGGGGTTTGTTACCAAGGTGAGGTTTGGATTCCTCAGAGCTCTTACAGGGAATTAATCAAGTAATTCTGTTAAGATGATTCATTCAGTTGCAAAGGATTTCTACAAGCAGCTTCACTGACCTCTCATCAAGTCAGCTGGTAGCTAGAAGGCTCAGCCTTGCAAACAATTAACAGACCGGTCATGCTACTCTTAGTTGAAGGTGCTGTGCAGAGGAATGTTTTTCCCCCTTTAAAGAGCAAGTGTGCTGTTCCATCCCACAGTGGTAGTTTAGACCCTCCTGTAACATCATCCACACATTACAACATAAAAACAGCATTAGTGATCCTTAGGAAGGTGTCTATGCCAGTAATTCATGATTTGGGATTTTCTGATTTATATTAATTCATGATAATTATAATTTCACTGCCATGCCGTATTGTTTCTGGCTAGCCATAGGACAAAAAAGATGCCCCCAACTGCAGCAGCAGAGAAAGATGTGTGTATAGTCCAGTGAGAGAAACACTACAGAATACAAGAATATGAGCAATTGTAACAACAGGTAACATCCAAATTATATTTAGAAAAAAAATACAGGAGCAAGGGACAAACAAGCAGTCACACTTAAAACACAGGCCAAGACCTTTCTTGCTCAGGTGACAGTTATGTAGGAGGAAAAAACCAAAACACCACACACACAAACTAGTGGAAAAGTCTTCTATAATAGGGAAGTTAGCTCTATATATATATATATATATATATATATATATATATATATATGAACTTACAGGTTCTTGTAATTCTGCTTCATCCCAGGCTCCCCAGCCACCATCTTCCCAGCTTGTTGATTTGCCTGCTTTAAGTGAAAAAAAAACTTGTCACATGAATACAGCATAGGCAACAAAATTATCATTTTCCTTTCCCCACTAATGCATTACAACTTTTTAATGGCAGATACTAAAGGAGTTCTACTGAAAGAACCCTGAAGCGTCATATTTATCTGTATTTTATTTATTTCCATTTCTGACACTACAAAAGAGTAACAACAGAAGATGTACCCTACATACAAACTGGAAACAGGTATAACACCACCTGTATCACATTCATTCTGACAGCCTGGATCCAGAACTCTGGACAAGTTTCATCTTACAGTGCCTGAGGCAACAGCCATTGATCCTACAATAGGACCTTTTCCCACTAGAAGAAATTATCCAAGCAAATTTGTCTTTTCTCAGGTTCACACAGAAATTCAAAAGAGCTAAGATACATCTGCAGTTTTATATAGTAAGAGGGCATAAGGAGAAAAGCCTATGTATCCACTTGATAAAAATTTTCCAGCAGGTAGAGATAGAAAACCTCACGGCAAAATTTAAGCTTTAGCTTTATTTATGGAATTATTACTACTCCAAAGACAAGAAAATCACATCTTATACATTTCAGGCACCTACAAAGGGAGAAGAGACAGCAGGCTCTCTCCAACCCCTCAGAACTTTTTGTATATGCTCACAGATGCTTTACTAAGACAACTTGTAACACACCAC
The DNA here is from genome assembly GCA_036630365.1 of Acanthiza pusilla. Taxonomy (NCBI): domain Eukaryota; kingdom Metazoa; phylum Chordata; class Aves; order Passeriformes; family Acanthizidae; genus Acanthiza; species Acanthiza pusilla. Next base: position 15,669,327 of record JAXCHO010000017.1, read on the forward strand.
AAGAACCACATTTGCACAGTTTTATGAGAGACAGTATTTCTACACACAAATAAAGTATATTCCTTTCCATAATGTGGATTTTCATCTGGTTTAAGTCAATTACAGGATCAGCCACTAGCAACAGAAGTTCATTTCAAAAGGGAACGGCAGTACACGGAAATTCAGCTGCGACCACAAAAACTCTGAGCGCAGAATAATGCAGATGCCACCAGCACCAGCAAAGCAAAAGCTGAAGGTTTGGCCTCTGAGGAGAAAATGAGCACAAGGACCTTGGTCATTCACATCTTTGCAAGACAACAGAGAGGAAAATTAATGCGACACTGATCAGTTTCAATTATGTCACTCAGAAACCACAAGCAACCACAAGCTTACAAAATACCTCAAACACCTGAGAAAACAGAGATTCATAGAGACAGGCCTACTTCTTAGTTGTAAGAGTGAATGCAGAAGCAATTTTTTTCACCTAAAATACAGAACTTGATATAAATTTAAAATCCGCAGGCATTTAGTAGTAGCAGGTGTACAATTCTCAGACGACACCACCATTGGGACCTTCAATAAATCAATAAACATCACTGTAATTCAGGAGAAGAGCCAAGAACTGACTTCCATCCAAGCACGCACTAGAGTGAAATCTGAAGCAGTAACATCAGTAAGACTTCAAGAATTTTCCAAGGATTTCTTTCAAGTTTTTCTATTAACTGCTGCTGTCATGGCAAGTTTCATCCTAAGAACTTTAAATATAATGTCTCAAATGAGTTTAAATTTAGTTTTAAGCAAGCAAGATTCTGCTATTTTGGATGGTCAAACAGTACAGACAAGAAGGTTTGTATCAAGAAAAATTTTATTTGGTTTAAAAACTTGTAGTTCTGTTACCACTAAGCAAGCAAAGGCTGAACAACATACAAAACAATGAAACAGAAATCTGGAATCTGTTTGTTTAGGCAGATTTTCAATCTTCTGTATGGCTAATGAAGACAAAAATCCTTGAAAAAAATATTTTAGCTTAAGCCATAAACTTTCCACCAATGCTGCTGAGAAGGTATTTTAGGAGACTGTAGAAGACAAAATGGCCACTCTATTTTACCTCTGCAAAATTGAAAGGTCTGTACCATCAACAAAATGGGCAAGTCCGACAGTTTTACTGCATCATCATCATCAATAAAGATATAACTGCACAGTTATTTCAGACATTACTATATAAGCAACAAGCTTCCAAGGGTCACAGTCTCATCTTGTATTTGAGATCGAAAATTTTCCAGTGTACAAACACATAAAGGAAGATTGTGGCAAACACTGTTGAATGTAGTAACCACAAGAAGAAAGCAGTAGCTAACTTCAATGTTTAGATTAAGATGGCTACTTCTGTTTGCATTTTATTATCTCAAAAGACAAAAAAAATCTCCTACCTATAAAATACACGGAGGAAAAAAATCTGTCCATGTGCTACAGCCTAGAGAGAAACTTAACCATATCCAAGAAACACAGCTGGGGGCAATGCCTTCCCAACAGAGCAGACCAACCTTCCCAAGAGACCTCAGCCACTTCAATTCTGAGACTGAACACCCACAACATAAAACTGCAGCTGTGAGGATTCTTGCTGCGCCTGTGAATAGCTGCAATTTCATGGTAGTTGTCATCTTCCTGGGATGATACTAGATAAATGAAAAGAGATGGGAAAATTACATAATGGTGAGTCACCATTCTACTGACGAAACTGCAGAGATCTTTTGGGACCGTGGCCTGCTCTGTAAAGCCAGCACCCTCTCCAGCTTGTAAGAGTTTACAAGCCTGCTCTTTCATATCCCTCCGCCACATTGGATAGATCATCCCAGGATGTGCTATCATTTGTATTTCTCAAGGCCTGCATCCGTCTTGCCTTTCTCCCACACATTGTTTCTCTTTTTAAGAAGAAATGAAATTAAATTGTTTTCTTATTCGTAGCATTCTTATTATTCTTATTTTTATTATTTAGACATTTCACCTACGCAATGAATAGTGAAGCAAGGCATTAAACAATAGACAACAATCTCTGGAACAACAGACAGAGAAGGCAGGGAGGAGACACTGTCATAAAGTAACTGGAAGCACCAGTTATTCACCTGTGCCAAAGAGCTACAAAGTATTCCATGGAGGCTGTCAGTTTGCACAGCCTTTCCCACCCACCAGCACTTGATAAGGTTGGTCAAGTGAGAGTCCACGTTCGCAGGGCCCAAGTTCTGTTATGATGAAGATTTTAAGAAATACCCCACCATTTCCTTTAGTAACATTAAAGATCAGAACTAGAAACTGTGGAATGTAACACATTATCTAGTAACCAATACCTAAGCAAGCCCTAAACAGTTGCAACATGATCATTTTCCAGTCCACCATCAGGAAAAAAAATTCTTAAAAAAGAAAAATAAAAATCAAACTTTCCTCCACAAATCTTTATTTCCATTCAACTCTGTCTCTGAGTAGTAGTAGATGTCTTATAAACAGTTCTCCCTACTTGGATAAAGCAACAGCAATATTCCACATTTTGCTTTACTGCAGAGATTGCAAAAATAAAAGTTCATCTACTGGATTTACATGAACCACTTAATTCTGTAATTTGAAGCATATAGCATTGAAACTCTATCATCAGCATATGATAGTTTCGAGCTGGTATAAATGCTGCACATGTGCAACACTGGTGTTAATGTATAAGAAAGTTCATTTAAGCACTTTTGGCATAAACATAATACCCACAAGAACAATTTCTACCTATATGCACGTTTTGTTTAAAAGACATGAAACAGATGAGAGAGAAACAATAGCAAAAGATCTAGACCACTGAGGTCTAACTGGTGTGTAACAGGTCAAATTCAATATGAAAGATGTTTTTCCTCACTTCCCAAATTACAGAAGAGAGCACAGAGAACTGCCAGTGTCCTCCCTTCCAGAGCAGCACCATGACCTGGGGCAAGCAGCTGAAGCCTTTCCCTCCTGCCCTCATATTTATGTTCCAAGTCTATGCAGCAGGCTACTGGAGGATGTGCTTGGACACATGCAATGAATCCCCATCCATGCTTTAAGAATATAAAACATTAATAGGTAATAGTGCAAGAAATTATTGTTTAAGCGTGAGAGTTGCCGATTTTTTTTCTATGCATGTTTACTGCAATTCTGATATCACTGGACTGCATAATCATGGCAGAAATAGAAGTTTATTTTGTCTTCAGGCCAAGGAATTTTAGAAATAGCTTAGAATCTTCTTGCTATTCAGGAATCATAGACCATTTATTCCCAAAGCTCCTCCAATGTGAGGACTGAAAAATACATTCGGTTATTTTGCCAACATTACTAGGAAACCTCTCTTGAGACTAGTTTTACATTTGTTCTTTCTTCTCACTTCAGACATCCTTAAGCGGGGGGGGGGAACCAAAAGTACTCAAACTAAGCTAGCTCTCTAATAACAAAAATAACCACTTGAGCATTTTTAATTCTTCCTTAAGGGGGCCACAATTGCTTTCAACAGAGTAAAAAATGACTAAATTAAAAATAATCCAGGTACGACAGAGATTTTTTTTAAGTAATACTGCAAAGTTCCATGGCTGACAGTTGTAACTTCACCCCAAAACCACAATTTGAAATATCAGAGGGAAAAAAAACAAAGCCCACAGGAAACAAAGGGAACAGATTACATACAAAACATAGTATTCCACACTTTTTTTCAGATGCAAGTGATGTCTTAAGTTAGAGCAAGAAAGAATAAAGCCTCTGCAGTAAAGGAGGTGTTAAGAACTCAGGTGAGAAGATAATTTGAAGTACTGTGACACCATTCTGTCATGTAAGCTGAGAGCATGTAATTTACTCTTCCCCATTTCAGAGACATATTAACTACTACAATTGTAACCCAATTCAGACAGAGCCTGTATTTTAATGACATTTTATGTGAAAATTGAAAGAAAGGAATACTAAACGTAAATAATACAATCTGGAAAGGGAGGATCTGATTAAAGAGGCAATGAAAAAGAGCTTGTCAGAAGAGTATTCAATAAAAATATAACTGATTCAGTAAGAGTGATACAGAGACAGTTAACAACAACCCTAATGCTAAATGCAATATAGAATTTCATTTCGTAATGTATTTTTTTCTTTGTAACCTTGTTGGCAACTCTGAAATACAAAGCCTGGTCTTCTGTATTTCTGAATTAAATCATCTGATCCAGATAAAACAAAGTGTACAACTCCAAAGATGTTGCTTAGAGGAACTGGGCTGAAAAGCATTTTCTGGCTGCTGTCAATGTAACAAGGCAGGATTTTGGAAAGGAGTTTCTCTGACAGGCTTAAGCCATCACTTCTACTGTAAAAAGAAGCAGCAAAGTGACACCTCATAGCTCTGAGCAAACCCTCAGGTCAGGGGGTCAATTTTTTTCTTCCCCTGAATAAGAACAAACTCACTATTCATAAATGTAGATATCATTACTTGGAAACTCTCAAGGTCAAGTTTGGGTTTGTTGGCCTTTTTCCTTATTAATTTCATTCAGGTAACAGGAAATAAATGCACCGGGGAACTAAAAAATGTCTGCACACCAAGAAAGTACCAATTTTTTTGTTTCACCTTAATATACCCAAAGTTTATCTAGCAGCAGTCCTACTGCTACTCTGTCACTGAATTGCTGCCATCAAGCCTAAAAAACGTTTTAAAACACAGCTCAAGCTGTGAGTATACTGGAAGAATACACATCGCTATAAATAAATTGCAGTTAAATTCTTCAATTTATAAAGATTATAGAAAATGTTATCTGTCTTTACTGCTCTATTTTCTGCTCTTTTGAGGGAAATATCCATTAATTATTTTCTGAATGGTAAAATTGTGTCATGCTTGCAAAGCTTTATCACGTATTGCAAATAAAATGGATTTTTTCATTCATATGCATGCCTTTGTTTTAGACAGCTGTATAACAGAGTTACCTGTTACAGATGTTTTCTGATCCAGCCAAAAGCCCAAAACCTCTTCAGCACAGCAAGATGTCAAATTAAACATGATGCAAACACTTCCTATTCCCAGTATGTGCACACTTAAAACAGCAGTTTTCAGAGCCACTTAGACACCACTAGGCTCAGGCTCCACAGAGGATTTGTGCCTCATTAGCAGCATTACTTTTCCGGAGACTCTTAAATTCTCATGCTTGTTTTAGTCCTGATCATTAAAATATGGAAAAGCACTCAAATAATTTTTTTTTTCCTAAAGAATAAAGATACAGTAACTCCATATTCAGCAACTAGCTTACTGTGTAATACCAGGTTTATTTACTTAAAGCACGTGAGGGAAGACCCAACCCAACACCTGTTATTCTAACATGGACAATAAAAATATGGCTCTATTTTGCTTCATGGCAGATCAATGGTCAGCTCAAGCAGTCTACAAATATTTCTTATAATATTTCAGCATGGCATTATTAGAGATCTTAACAGATGATTGCATAACACAAGCCAGAAGCACATGAACTCTTCCTTCCAGTGTTTAGTGGCCAAGCAGCAAACAGGCACTGGCAGAACTGACTTCACACAAGATACAAAAGAGGAGAACACCTTTTTATTCTCCCCAGTTTACCAGACAAGCGTATCCTTTGCACAAACAAGACAACTTGTTGGGCTGCAGGAAAAAAATTAAGTGAAGTTGTGGATGCGCCATTCTAAAAGTTTTTCTCTTCTTTCTCATGGGGAATAGAGATAAGCTGAATTCTTGTGCTTTTCTAATTTTTTGTTTGGGTACTGAATGCTGTAGGGCTCTAGCCAATCCTCTTAGGGCATGGAGGACTGTCGACCTATAATTGTTAGACTATTAATGCATATATAAAGAAAATATTGTAAATAAATTTTGCCTTTTCGTCATCTTGCGTGTGCTGACTGCCTGATTACTACAAGCCACCAGCGACATGAAGTTGTAGTGGACAGGATGCTTTCCATTATCTTGTTGTACTGTTGAATGCGTTTAAATGCTTACCTGTACAAAGGGGAAAAAAAAACAAGTCCTCTTGGCATAAAAATCCAGATTTTTTTTAAGCTACCTACACCTATATTTTTAATATATACAACACTTTGATAAACCCTTTCAAGTTGAATTTGAAATTGACAACCTAGATTAACTTTTATATAAGTGAAATATATTATGTTAAATACAAGGTGACAAGTTACAGGTTTTTTACTTAAACTAAAGACATCTAACTTCAAAATTGGATTAAAGTCACAGTATCACATGGTGACTTAGAAACATATACTGCTTGCATTTCAGAAGCAAGCAAATTCTCTTCATTTAAAATGTTACTGCAAAAATACTTTTAAATTAATCACCCTAAATTTTATTGCAGCAAATACACTCACAGAAAATATTTTGGTTAGTTCTGTTAGAATCAAAATATGGCCAAAATTAAAACAGCATAAAAAGCTTCTTTGCTCAATAACTAAGAAACCAAAAAAGACAAGGCCTACAGCCTCCACTAAAAACCCTAAACCCATTGAAGATCCCAGAGGCACTTTTTCAAAAACCTTTGTTATCCAAAACACAACAGGAGTTATTTAAAATTCTACTAAACATCAAAAATATTAAATTATGACTAAAATGATTTGTTAACTCAAACGTGGTTTGTTAAATGAAAATATTTAATATATATTCATTTCCCTAAAGTAGGCAGAATTTTTCATTTAACTACAACTTTCAAATACTAGCAAGAGTTTTCATACAAATGAAGCATAGCTTTAAAAAAAAGAAATTAAATGGAAGGTGCTGGTCCCCAAGTTAAAATAAAAAAATACAAAGGAGTTTTTACATGTGTTTGCTGGTATTTATATAACTGTTTATATGGAAACAAACATAGTTTACGTTTAGGAATAAAATTTGATTTGATAGCAAATCAACATTTTCTTTGATAAAATCATTAGTTAAAAAACGCTAGTCTTTATTTTTTTTCCCTACAGAGTAAAAACACAAAAGCAGATTAAAATCCAAGTTTTTTAATGTGCAACCTTATTAAACTACTGTTTTAAAACAGTACATTCTGTCAACAGAAGAGTTTTTACCAAAGCGTTCTCTGATGAAAAGCATTCATTTATATCTTGCTTAGTTAAAAATATTTGCCTTGGCTCTTTGTGCCATAGAAGTACAATAAACACTTAAAAAAACAAATAAAACCAAGAAAAACTTGCTTGGTTTTTCTTTCCCCAGTGCACAACATGAGAAGCAAAGATTTGTTGTGCATTCTCACAATTCCTCACTTGAACTTTATTTACAGCAAAGAGTTCTCACATGCAAACAGTGTAACAATCAAGGTACACAACAACCACCCCAGAGAAAAGGGAACAATTTTGGACTGCCACGTAGCAGGTTGCCTGCTTTCTAAGAAAAATGAATTGATTAGTGTACAGGTGAAAAAAACAAAGGAAGAGAGAATGAAAAACTGAATGAAGTATTTCCAACCCAAGCAAGGACTGTGGGTGACCAAGAGACAGGCCGAAGCTGCAGGATCCAGATCCTCTGATCTCAGCCCGAGTTACAAAACAACCCTGCGGCTTTGGCTGCTCAGCTGTCAGGGCACAAAGCAGCAAAGCAGAATTGAAGGAAAAGCCTAAAGGGAAAACAATCTCTGGTTCCACACAGCCAAACCCAGTGTTTTCTAACTTGGGATACCTCCACAATTTACTCACTTCTAACTTAAGATATCTCTGCAAGTTGTAGCAGAATTTCTCCCTCGTCAAACGTAAATGTACTAAGAATTTCTGCCTCAAAATCACTAAGTTACAATCTTATGTCTAAAGCACTTTGGGGACTCTCACTTGCTGACATTTATACTTATTTATCCTGAACCATGAAAACAGCTGTGATAGCAAAAAATTACAGGCACAAATCAAAAAGATTTCAATGAATCTAAATGAGCATTATTTTGAAAAACATTCGCTTCTGACTCAATGACTGAATAAGCAAATGCAAAAATAGTCCAGAATACAGCCCACTCATTAAAATCGAACAGCAGCACATTTTGGACCATGCATCTTCTTTGCTTCTATCATTTTTGTAGTTTTGCAACATACTAAATATTTGCTCTCCTTATGGCTGCCATTTGATAAATCCACTCCAATAAAATATCTAACTTATTTTACACAAACGTCTCTCGTGTACCATCAAATAAGAGAAAAACATTTTAATTTCTTTCAACACATACTTTTAGAAACACAAACACATTCCAGTCCTTTGCTTTTATCTTCAGAATTCAAGAGACACTAAGAGTAGCCTTCTGCTTCCAGAATTCCTCCTTTAGATACACATAATACCAAAAAAAAAGCTATATGGAACCTGTTATGCATTTTTCAGAGAACTATTAAAGAATAAGCACCACAAGCAGAAGAAAAAAGTCTTCTACCAAAAGTTTTGCACACTGAAGTTTTAGTGGCAACATTAACTAGCTGAACATCTAATGTACTTTTAAAAGCTTTTTAACAATTGTTGTGTCAACTTTCTAACAGGACCTGTAATTACAGGACAAGGACCAATGACTTTAAACAGGGAGTTGATTTATATTGTATATTAGAAAGAGGGTGTTTTTATAACAAAGAAGATGAGACACTAGAACAGGTTGCTCAGAGAAACTGTGGATGCCCCATCCCTGGAAGTGCTCAAAGCAAGGTTGGATGGGGCTTTGAGCAGCCTGGTCTGGTGGTAAGTGTCCCCACTCATGGCAGGAGGGTTGGACTAGATTAACTTTAAAGGCCACTTGCAACACAAACCATCCTATGATCTCCCCTCTTTTAATTCTTCTGATGTCTAAAAGAGAAGCCAAAGCAAATTAGGAGTATAAAATGCGGACAAATTTATTCGAGGCCTTCAAGGTACATTCGGGCAAGCGAACGTTCCCCCCAGGGACTACACCCAAAATGGACAACCGGTCACGAGCCCTTCACCTTTTACAAGTTCTGTCCCATTAGCATATTGGCCCCTAATTCTCCAATCGCACCCGCCGGTAACGATGTTCACCACCCCAGGCCTGCCCCCTCCATCTTACAGTTGTTTACATATTTTCAGGCCCCAAGGCAATGAATATGTCCTTGAATCTGTGTTCAGAGAGCCTTGTTTTGGCTAAAGGTGCTGGGAACAGAGCATTTTAGCACCTAGTAAGAAGCACTAAACTGCAGCAAGTTACAGGTGCATGAAGAGGAAAAAAACCCAGAAATATTCAAAGGCATCACCTCCACAGACATTTTAAGCTTTTAAAATAAGCACCTTGATGTTTTCTCTCAAAGCTCTGTTTACAGCTGTGAGCACTTCTACAAGCATCCTCATTAACCTCTTCAAACACCTTCCTTCCCTACTGTTTTGAGAAAGCAAAAAACATCAGCATATATATAAATATAGACACACATACACACAGAATTCAGCTAGCACACTATGGCAGTAACAAATACATGAAACAGTGTTTCAGTTCTCTGTGCTGTCTCTCCTGGGCATGGATCTGTTGAGAACACAGCTTCTGTATCAGGCAGCTCAGCCTGCACTGTGCGCTGCCTCACACACCAGAAATCTAGTCCACAACTTCAGGCTGTACTTGCTTTAAGATTTGTTGTCTCTCGATTTAAGCTGCCAAGCCCAACCTTTAGAGTATTTTCAGCACGTTCTGCATTCTTAGATAACCTCGCATGCACAAGGGGTGTTGTCTTTATTGAGCGCATCTTCAGCCAACTGCACTCTCAGCAAGAAACCTGAAAACTTTTGAAGTTTGGGGCACGCGGGGTCAGCGGCCAAAGAACTTCACCTCCACCCTACGGGGCAAGGAGTGACACCTGAGAACAGCTGGACACCTGAAAGCTCTGGACGCCAGGAAAACCTAACCTTGCAGGTGAAGATGTGGCAGCTATAGCGAGACACCCACCCTTTACCACAGGAGCGACCCCGAGCACTCGGCTAACACGGGCACACGCGAGCGGGCAGGGGGGTGGCAGCGCGGGGCCGGGCGGGCGCAGGGCCCGCAGGGACAGTCCGGCGGCCGGGCGGGCCCCGCGGGGGCGGCGGCACAGCCCCGCCACGCACGCCGGGCCCCAGCGGCCCCGCACCGGGGGCCGGACTCACCGCTCTCCTTGCCGGCCGCGGCGCTGCCCTGGCGGCGGTGCGGGCACAGGAAGTCGCGGGCCAGCTCCAGGTCCTGGAAGTGGGCGAACGGGGCGAGGGCGCAGGACATGCTCCCGGTGCCGGTGGTGCCACCACCACCCAACCCGGAAACGCTCGGCACTTCCCTCAGGCCCGGCGCGGCCCCGTGCACAGCGCATGCGCCGCTCCCGCGGCACGGCGGGTGGGCGGGGCGGGGGCGGGGCCCGGGGGGCGGTGCTGAGGGTGGGAATGCTGATGGCACCACGCCCTTGGGCAGGCCGCTCCGACGTTTAATCGCGCATTCTGCGGAGAAATTCGTCCCTATGTCCAATCTGAATTTCTCCTGCTGGAGCTTGAGGCCATTTCCTCTTCTCCTGTCGCTGGTTGCCTGGGAAAAGAGGCCGTCGCCCACCTTCCCAAAACCCGCTCTCAGGTAGCTGTAGAGAGCGATGAGGTCAGGCCTGAACCTCTCCTTTTCCAGGGTAAACAACCCCAGCTCCTTGAGCTGGATTTCACCATCCAGGCCTAATGATGAGCCAGCACAGCCCGAAACACCCATGTCAATCTGATGAACAGAAAACACCTCTAATGGTTAGTGATAACAGGGTTCTTTCAGTTGTAATTTTTTTTGCAAATACAAAGCTTTTATTTCGATTTAATGGCAACCCATTTCTATTCATCCTCTGGACACTGAGGCATCTGAGCGACAGCAGCGATTACGATGAGTGAGATTTGCTGTGGAGCGACCTCAGTACAATGCTGACAGCTGACCCATGGCCTCCAAAACCTCCTCTTTGGGTAAGGAGAAAAAAAGAATGTGTGGGAAGGACACCAAGGGATGTTTCCTAGGCCCCAAAGAAATACAAACTCCCCTGTGCATAAGACTTGACAAATTTTTTAATGGATCCTACTTGACCAGCCTATGTGTATATCTATATATGTGTGTGTATGTGTGTATGTATATAAAAATTCAGTTTTTTGTTTTCACACAGGGCTCTTTTATGTCATAGATAGCAATGCATGTCTTGAGTAGCTAAAAGCAGAAATTACTGAGAAGTCCAAGTTATTCTGCAAGTTTCGTTTGTGGTCTATGTCTTCGATGTGGTCTTTAAATACCTTCTACAATGAAACAAATTTTTACTAACAGAAGTTTTATGCCAAAGTGGGCTCCAGTTGGATTGTCCTAAAGGCACACACTGTACAAGTTATAAACTTCAGAAAATCTCTAGTGAGATTTTCTAAGAAACTAGCTTTAATTTACTCTGACAACTTTTTAATGTCTTCAGCTTTCTATTTTGTTGCAGTGATGTACTGGTTTAAAACCCAGCAGGAAAGTTAACCCCACTAAAGCTGCACGTCCTCCCCCACCCCCTTCCAACAAGGGACAAAATGGTAGGAGAGACCATGAGCAGGAATCAAACTTTTACTGAAAAACTTGTAATAAACTCAATATCAACAAAAGAGGGCACAAAAGAGGCAATACCCACAAGAGGGTATTCAGCATGGAACAAACACAAACACTTGCTGAAGAGAGAGAGCCTGGCATTGTTCCTTTTTGCTAGCTTTGATATAGTGCACAATACTATCCTGAACTATACACTACTAGTAGTTTTAACTTTTATGCTGTGTAATAAATAATTCCGGTTAAGATCTTTTATCTAATAATATGCCATAATAAATAATTCATTTTATATAAATACACCTGAGATGGCAGCAGTGGGGCTCTACAGTGGCCATGGTGGCTTTACCTCGGTGCTGAGCAGCCGCGCAGTCCCGACCCATTCCACGAGCCCCAGAAAAGACAGAGAGCTTTCTGCTTCCACCACCCTGGATTTCCTGCTGAAACCACAGCCCCGCAATGAGGTGGGTGGTATTGAGTTACACAGTGCTAGAAACTCCACCTGTCTTTTCCTCTATACCCAGGACAAGTAATCAGGGCTCAATAACAATTTTGCCCTTGGCAACTACAGGAACATTTTGTGTTTACATTTCAAATCTGTGGCTCCTCAGGCAATACACAGGTTAGACTTGAATTTAAGCAGATGAATAATCCTGTGGTTATTGAATACAGAGTTGTTCAATTCTGTTTTTCCAAACAGGCATAGTATTACATGATGTGGAGCAATAGGAGGGATACTCTTCAATAGCAGGATACTCTTCAAACTCAAGGTCACAGTGTGGGAAAAGTTGAGAGGAATGGATAGTGAATTTGCTGATGTTCTAATGAAACTTGTAAAGCCTGTAGGGAAAAACATATTAATTGACATTTTAGAACTGTAAACTGCACAGTCACTAGCAATGTCATGTGAATGAACAAAGAGTATGCAAGAAATTAAATTAACAATATGGTTCGTCATTCTTTAGTGAAGTCTTCATCACATTACGAAAATTTTCTTCATTAGGGACTAGTGAACAGTGTAAGATCATCATATCCCTGCCGGGTTTGTTGTACATAAAGAAGTCAAGTTACAAACTGCCAAGATACCAATGAAAGCATAAAAAAAGGCAATGATTAATTCAGCAAATAACCTGATATTTCAAGACAGCCTTGTGCACGGATTAACTCATATTAACACTTTGGCTACAGAATAAACCTTTGTGTGCTTGCTATAACTCCAATAGTTACTAATTTTTAAACATTCATTTTACATATATGGATGTCTATAGAAAACAAAACTACTTTGAAAAATATCTGCCATAATTTTAAGCAAAGTTCTTAAAGACATTCAGATAAACACTTAATATCCAAAATTAACAATACATTTCCAGTAAGAACAATAATTTGCACTGACACAGATTCTGATGATCAAAGGCCTTAAAGTGGTTTCCAAAAATATGTAATTAGGCTACATACAAATTTCCACTTTATGAAATGCAGGTAGTGATTTCTTTAGGGTCAACTCACAAAACTACTAGAGGGAAAGGCTTCAAAATGAGAGACAATAGGGTTAGATTAGATAGTAGGCAGAAATTCTTGACTGTGACGGTACTGAGCCACTGGCAGAGGTTGCCTGGAGCAACTGGGGTAGCCCCATCCCTCAAACTGTTTGAGGACAAGTTTCCAGGCTCTGGACAACGTGGTCTAGTGCAAGCTATCCCTCCCTCCCCATGGCAGGGGGTCACAGCTAGATGATCTCCAAGGTCCCTTCCAACCCAATCCATTCTATGGCTCCTTGATCCAGTGTTGCCTATCCCTGAGTGGGCCCCTGTGCCACAGACCACAGTGCCCAGAACACAGATCCCACCCTTCTGTGACATCAGCCCCAGGGCCGAGGGCAGCACGGCTACTGTGGGCACTGCGACTGTGCTGCTGCACGGAGCCCTCAGTGCCTGCAGCTGACACGTGCCTCTGGCAGCCATGAATTGGCCCAGCCTCCTTACCCTGCTGGCTGCAGCCAGGCTGGCCCACTGCATACAGAAGACCTGTGGGTAAGTCACCCCAGGCCCTGGGAGGGACCTAGGTTCCCACCTGTCCCTTGTGGCCAAGCCACACCTTCCCACTTGCCATGGGGAAGCCTCAGGTCCTTGCCAGCAGCCAGGTGCTGGCACAGACAGACACACACCCCATGGGCTTCCCTGGCCTGCTGTGTGTGCAAGCCCTTGTGGCGAGGGCAGAGGGCTGAGCTTCAGCCTGAGGAGCAGTATGGAAATGAATTCCTGCTTGCAGATGGACTTGTGGCCTCCGACCCATGGTGTCTGACTACATACCTCATGACTACGGCATGACACGCATTGTGGGTGGAACAGGAGCTGTGGCAGGGTCCTGGCCCTGGATCGTCAGCATCCAACATCCCTGGCTAGAAGACCCAGGGCATTGGTGTGGAGGTTCCCTCATCAGCACAGAGTGGGTCCTCACAGCAGCTCACTGCTTTGATGAAATCGGGTAAGGAGAAGCAGGGAATGGGGACATCCCCACCACACCAGCAGGTGCCCTGCCACCAGCACCACCTGCTACTCCCATCCCCTTTCCTCCCAGGCAGCCCAGCTGCCACACTGCTCAGGAGAAGCCTGGGCTTGTGCCACTGCTTCCTAGCAGCCTCCAGCTCAACATTCCCCCAGCCCAAGGCTTGTATGGGCACTCACACCTGCCAGAGCATTGCTCCCTCTCTGCCTTGCCAAGGAGAGGTCTGGCAACTGCTGGGCTGCTGTGGCACATGGCTCTGCTCCCTCTCAGCCCTCTCTCCATCTGCCTTCCAGGAACATCAGCATAATGCATGTGCTGATCGGGGCCACCCAGTTGACTCAGCCAGGCCCTGGGGCACAAGTGCGCCGGATTAAGAAGCTACTGACTCATGAAAACTATAATTTAAGTGATTTAAGTAATGACATTGCCCTTCTGGAATTGGATGAGCCTGTCGAATGCAGCCCCTACATCCAGTTGGCCTGTGTGGCTGACCCTCTCCTACGACTCTCAAAGCTGCAAAACTGCTGGATTGCAGGCTGGGGTGCAACAAGTGAAATAGGTGAGTTCCCAAGAGGGGCTTCTGCCCACAGAGCAAGCTCAGCACACTGGGGAGACAGCTTGGGCTTGTCCACAGCAGATGCCAAAGTCAGGCTGTGGGACATATGGCTCTGCAGAGATAGGCCTGGCCCACTCCCCGAAGGCAGGCAGCAGGGACACAGTGCTCCAGTGTCTCAGCAGAGGCAAAGCCAAGCCCTAGGGAAATAGATCTACCACCCAAGACAGGGGAAGAGAACTGGCAAGGATCTGCTGAGGGCTCATTCTTTTCTGTGCTCACAGATCAAACAACAAGTGATCACCTGCAGGAAGCCAAGGTACACCTCATCAGTATCCAGCTCTGCAACAGCAGCCGCTGGTACGCAGGGGAAATCCACACCCACAACCTGTGTGCTGGTTACCCACAGGGCACCATCGACACCTGCCAGGTAGGAGCGTGCCACGAGCCACTCAGCCCCCAGCAGTGAGGGCAGCCCGGGCAGCAGCACCCAACACAGCCCAGCACCTGCTTTGCCAGGCCACTCAGTCGCCCTCCCAGCCCTGGCTCCACACTGATGTGGGGGCATCACGCACAATCCCCATCCACACCTGCTTGCCCAAAGCCCCCCTAGTCCCAGAAAGCTCAGAAAGCTCAGCCAGTGCTCTTGACAGTTCAGAGGTCCAGGTGCCAAACATCCATCCTCTGCACATCCCAGAGCCCTGTGCAGAGAGGAGAGAGCAGTACCTTACAGGACCCCAAGCCACTCACAGCCAGGCTACTGGAGGCTCCAGCCCCTGAGCAGAGCCTTGCTCTGCCCACAATACAGCTCTGGCAGTGGCTGTGGGAGAGAAGGAGACAGCCCAAGTGCTGGCAGGGGCCACCAACACCACCTTAATCCTCTCTGCTCTGCTGCAGGGTGACAGTGGTGGTCCTCTCATGTGCCAAGACAACAACGCTGACTTCTGGTGGGTCGTCGGAGTGACCAGCTGGGGAAAAGGCTGTGCCAGAGCAAAACGGCCTGGAGTCTACACCTCCACTCAGTTCTTCTATGACTGGATTCTGGCGCAGATGGGCATGAGCCCATTTGAAAGTGCTTCTTGACCAGTAGGACAGGCAGGATCCAGGGCACACTGCGGTGCACTGCAGCTATCTCCTGTTGGGGCAATGCCTGTTGATCCAATGCAGCCTCAGTGTCAAAAGCCTGCTCTGTCCTGCCCACACTCCTCTCCTGTGTGCAGGCAAATGTTGAAGTTGATTAAGTTGTGGAAGTAAAATTACCTTTCGTCACAGAGAACCATCCTTTCGGTGCAATTACAACTTGTAGGCAAGGCTAGGACTGCCATGCTCAGCACCTGCAGAAAGAGCCTGAGGGCAGATTCATCAGGCACAAAGGAACAGACTGGCTCCAAACGGCTGCAAGTGTGCCTGGTCAGAGAGGAGAGTGCTCTGATCCACAATGGGCTGCAGGAACCTGGCACATCAAGCCTAGCAATCTGAGGATAGGACAAAACAAGGCCTCGTGCAGACACCTTGCCAGCAATGCTCAAAGGCTCATGGGCTGGTGATTAGGGCCTGGTTATTGTGAGCCTGGGCTAATGGAACAGACCTGGGAAACTCCCAAGCATGACAAGAGAAGCTCCTTGCTACTCACAGGGAGTGCCAGTGCCCTGAAGCAG
The DNA here is from genome assembly GCA_036630365.1 of Acanthiza pusilla. Taxonomy (NCBI): domain Eukaryota; kingdom Metazoa; phylum Chordata; class Aves; order Passeriformes; family Acanthizidae; genus Acanthiza; species Acanthiza pusilla. The sequence continues at coordinate 15,685,544 of JAXCHO010000017.1, forward strand.
AGCAACATTTCAGGGTGAGTAAAGGGGCATTCTGGGGAGAGGAAGCTGGGAGGAACAGCAGGAGAGCACAGCAGGAAGGCCATGGAAGGCCAAGGTGAGTGAGCCAACAGCAGATGCAACACCAAGTTTGTTCACTACGGCTCCAGTAGCACTGCCTTTTGGTCCAATCTGGGCTGCCAAAGTGCTGAGGAAAATACCTCATGTGACCATTCAGGAGACACAGGTGGCTCCAGCAAGCCAAGAGGTGCCCCGTTTGATTGCCTACATACGCCACTGTCACCCACTCTGAGCAGATATCCATACCTGTTCCATCCTGGGATTCTCCCAGCAGAGTCACAGATGTCTTATTCCATAAAGTGCCACTGGCTCCTGCTGCAGCTCTCAGTGTCCATTCCCCTGGCCGGTGCCACAGCTCCCTGTGCCCTCCCTTATGCAAAGGGTGGGCAGTTCACAGCCTCTGGTCCCAGGCTCCCACCAGCCAGAGCTCAATCTGCAGCTGACACTGCACACCCAGAACCCTGCCCCAAATGGATTCCTTAGCAGCTGCCTGGCCCAGGGCCTGCACAGCCTCATCCTGCTAGAAGAAGAGCCTAAAGAAAGCTCCAGAGAGCCTTCTTACAAGGGCAGGCACGGATAGGACAAAGGGCAATGGATTTCCAGTGACAGAGGGTAGCTTTAGATGAGATATTAGGAAGGAATTCTAGTCTGTGAGGGTGCTGAGGCACTGGCATGGGTTGTCCAAGCAGCTGTGGAGGCCCCATCCCTTGAAGTGTTTGAGTGTTGAGGAGTTTTTACTAGAATCAGGACATTGGGACGTGCACAATTCGGCCTGTATCCTAGCTGAGTAAGATAAGGGAGAAGGCAGATATGTCCTTGAAGTGCAGCTGTGGGGAATAACTGCCAAGCATAGCAATTCTAAGAATGTAAATAACAGAGTGTGTTAAACTGCAGGCTGTAAAACTTCAGCAAAACAAAGCAGCAACAGCGGGGTTTGTGTGACAGGCTACCTTCACTTCGGTGATTGCTTAGATGTGTAAACAAGTAAGCTAATAATAAATGTATTGCTTGAATGTAGAGACGTAGAAAAATGTATTTAAGCAGCCTTCTGATTTGTAATGAATGCCTACACCTGATCATATTGGTCTGTGTGTGATGACCCATGAGATCCTCCGCAACATTCGAGGACAGCTTCTGAGCCAAGCTCTAGACAACCTCATTTAGTGCAAGCTATCCCTCCCTCCCCATGGCAGGGGGTCACAGCTAGATGATCTCCAAGGTCCCTTCCAACCCAATCCATTCTATGGCTCCTTGATTCAATGTTGCCATTCCCCAAATGGCCCCTGAGCCACAGCCTGCAGTGCCCAGAACATGGAACCCACCCCTCTGTGACATCAGCCCCAGGGCCGAGGGCACCGTGGGCACCGCGGCTGCTGCAGGCACTGCGACTGCGGCTGTGCTGCTGCACGGAGCCCTCAGCGCCTGCAGCTGACACGTGCCTCTGGCAGCCATGAATTGGCTCGGCCTCCTCGCCCTGCTGGCCACGGCCGGGCTGGCTCACAGCGCATGGGACAACTGTGGGTAAGTGGCCCCAGGCCCTGGGAGGGAGCCGGGGCCACACTCGGGGCCTTCCCTGCAGGGGACCCGCCTGTCCCCTATGGCCAGGCCACATCTTCCCACTTGCCATGGGGAAGCCTCAGGTCCTTGCCAGCAGCCAGGTGCTGGCACAGACAGACACACACCCCATGGGCTTCCCTGGCCTGCTGTGTGTGCAAGCCCTTGTGGCGAGGGCAGAGGGCTGAGCTTCACCTGAACCACAGGAGTTGGAAATTACAGGATGGAAATTACTTTCTGCTTACAGAGGGATATGTGGGCTCCGACCCATGGTGTATGAGTATGAGTACTTGGGTCCTGATGACGACACGACACGCGTTGTCGGTGGCGCAGATGCCAAGTCAGGGGCCTGGCCCTGGATGGTCAGCATTAAGCATCCTGCATTACCAGGCACAAGACATCTCTGTGGCGGATCTCTCATCACCGCACAGTGGGTCCTCACAGCAGCTCACTGTTTTGACCCCATCAGGTAAGGAGGAGCAGGCAATGGAGACATCCCCACCACACCAGCAGGTGCCCTGCCACCAGCACCACCTGCTACTCCCATCCCCTTTCCTCCCAGGCAGCCCAGCTGCCACACTGCTCAGGAGAAGCCTGGGCTTGTGCCACTGCTTCCTAGCAGCCTCCAGCTCAACATTCCCCCAGCCCAAGGCACTCACACTTGCCAGAGCATTGCTCCCTCTCTGCCTTGCCAAGCAGAGGTCTGGCAACTGCTGGGCTGCTGTGGCACATGGCTCTGCTCCCTCTCAGCCCTCTCTCCATCTACCTTCCAGGAAGATCAGCAAGGTCTATGTGGTGATCGGGGCCACACAGTTGACTAAGCCAGGCCGTGATGCACAACTGCGCCGAATTAAGAAGCTACTGCGTCATGAAAACTATAATAAAAATGACAAGAGCAACGACATTGCCTTGCTGCAACTGAACAGGCCTGTCGAGTGCAATCCCTACATCCAGGTGGCCTGTGTAGCTGACCCGATTCTAAGCCTCTCAGAGATGCAAAATTGCTGGGTGGCTGGCTGGGGTGCCACTGCTGCAAGAGGTCAGTTCCCAAGGACTCCTGAGCCTGCTCAGCACACTGGGGAGACAGCTTGGGATTGAGCACAGCAGATGCCATAGCCAGGCTGTGGGATGTATGGCTCTGCAGAGATAGGCCTGGCCCACTCCCCGAAGGCAGGCAGCAGGAACACAGTGCTCCAGTGCCTCAGCAGAGGCAAAGCCAAGCCCTAGGGAAATGGATCTACCCCCAAGACAGGGGAACAGAACTGGGAAGGATCTGCTGAGGGCTCATTGTTTTCTGTGCTCACAGCTCAAAACTCAAGTGATATACTACAGGAGGCCAAGGTCCAGCTCATCGATCTCCAGCTCTGCAACAGCAGCCACTGGTACGCAGGAGTAGTCCATCCCTACAACCTGTGTGCTGGTTACCCACGGGGCACCATCGACACCTGCCAGGTAGGAGCGTGCCACGAGCCACTCAGCCCCCAGCAGTGAGGGCAGCCTGGGCAGCAGCGCCCAACACAGCCCAGCACCTGCTTTGCCAGGCCACTCAGTCGCCCTCCCAGCCCTGGCTCACATTGATGTGGGGGCATCACGCACAATCCCCATCCACACCTGCTTGCCCAGGGCCCCCCTAGTCCCAGAAAGCTCAGAAAGCTCAGCTAGTGCTCTTGGCAGTTCAGAGGTCCAGGTGCCAAACATCCATCCTCTGCACATCCTGGAGCCCCTGTAGAGAATAGAGGCAGCTATTCTTTACAGGACCCCAAGCCAATTCTAGCCAGATTTCTGGAGGTTCAAGCACCTGAGCAGAGCCTTGTTCTGCCTGGAATACAGCTCTGGCACGGGCTGTGGGAGAGAAGGAGGCAGACCCAGTGCCTCTTAATCTGCTCTGCTCCACTGCAGGGTGACAGTGGTGGTCCTCTCATGTGCCAAGAAAACAATGCTGACTACTTCTGGATTGTCGGAGTGACCAGCTGGGGAAAAGGCTGCGCCAGAGCAAAACGGCCTGGAATCTACACCTCTACTCAGTACTTCTATGACTGGATTCTGGGCCATATCGGCGTGGAATACAGTTGAAAATTCTTCTTTAGCAGCAGGACAGGCAGGATCCAGGGCACGCTGCAGTGCACTGCGACTGTTTCCTGCTGGGGCAATGCCTGCTGATCCAAAGGAAGCTTCAGTGTAAAAGGCCTTCTCTATCCTGCCCACACTCTTGTGAGCATGCAAACACTGCAGTTCACTTAGTTGTTGAAGTAAATTTCCCTATGCGCTCAGGGAACCATCTTTTCAGTGCAATTCTGACTCCTGGGCAAGGCAAGGACTGCCATGCTCAGCACCTGCAGAAAGAGCCTGAGGGCAGACTCATCAGGCACAAAGGCACACAGTGGCTCCAAAGGGCTCCAAAGAGCCTGGTCAGAGAGGAGAGTGCTCTGAGCCACCATGGGCTGCAGGAACCTGGCACATCAAGCCTAGCAATCGGAGGATAGGACAAAACAAGGCCACATGCAGACCCCTTGCCAGCAATGCTCAAAGGCTCATGGGCTGGTGATTAGGGCCTGGTTATTGTGAGCCTGGGCTAATGGAACAGAACTGGGAAACTCCCAAGCATGACAAGGGAAGCTCCTTGCTCCTCACAGGACTGCCAGTGCCCTAAGGCAGAGCCACATTTCAGGGGCAGTAAAGGGGGATTGATGTGCCAGGTGGTGACACTTAATAGACACTCAAAGGAAGTGCTGGGGGCATTCTGGGGAGAGGAACATGGCAGGAACAGCAGGAGAGCACAGCAGGAAGGCCCTGGAAGGCCAAGGTGAGAGAGCCAACAGCAGCTGCAACACCAAGTCTGTTCACAGGCAGGGCCAACCTGGGAGCCAGGGGGAAAAGGTGCCTGGGCTTGGCTCCATATTTGGGAGGAGACAAGGGCAGAGAAAGGCAGGAGTCAAGGCAGAATTGAGGGCTGTGTAAGCCTGGCAAATGGACACAATGGGCAATCAAAGAGCCAGCTGCACAGACACAAACTGCTCCTGGGTGTGCTCCTTTGCCTGAGTGCTGCACATAATCACCACAGGATGGGAAACAAACTTCTTATCCCAACTCGCTAATTAACAAATCATCTTCACACTGTACAAATTCACCCCATAATATATACCCTTTCAATCAAACTTCAGTACTGGAGGCCAAAGGAGAAATGGTAGAGGATGCAGGAATGCCTTGGGGAAGACATGTGCAAAGTGCATTTTCTTGGCTGCCAGGCCAATGGAGTCCTGTCTCATGGTGGGTGGCACTCTTCCCTTTGTGTTAATCAACATGGGCTGTGCTGAGAACAACCACCCCACATATGCATTGGTCCCTGTCACCCTGGCATAAGCTTCTTCAAACATTTCCTGAAGCCTGGGGCTGCCTGCTGACCAAAGACAGTGACTGCAAGAGTGGCACTCAAGGCTGGGGATGGCCATTACCCTGCCCAGTGAGTAGACCAGCTTAGAGCCACCCAATTGCCCTGGCACAACCTTACTGTTCCATCTTTGCAAAATTCTGTTGCCCATAACAATTTCTCCCAGTCTTGCATGACCTCAGCCATGGGTTTCCTCTGAACTACAACAGGGATACTTTCCATCACATCAAAGACTACAAGGGATATAAAACCCCTTTTTGCATGCCAAGAAGGGACTTCAACCCCCTTCTGTGTGTGCCCAGTGTCTCTCGCACCCCTTGTGTGGTACAAGGGACACAAGGCTTACCCTGGGCCTGTCTCCAAAAGCCTTTGAGCAGAGACTCGAGCCCCTCCACCTTGCAACTTACTGGGGCCTCAACAACTCCCTTGTGGCCGCCATAGGCAGATCACACCACATACCCGTTCTCCACCTTCTACCTATGATTTCATCAAATCTGCATCAAATGCCACAACAATAGAGAAGCTCAAATCCACCCTTATAATTTAAATAGATGCTGTGTGTGGAATTGTAACACTCCTTCATTGGCTCCATCCTGCTCCAAAGATCCCAGATGAACTCACCCCCCACCACCAGCCGGATATTTGGAGGAGGGAGGCTCCAGCAGCCAATCTGGGCTGCCAAAGTGCTAAGGAAACTCCCCTGTGTGACCATTCAGGAGGCATAGATGACTCCAGTGAGCCAACAGGTGCCCCATTTGATTCCCTACACACACCACTCTCACCCACTCTGAGCAGGTTTCCGTGCCTGTTCCATCCTGGGATTCTCCCAGCAGAGTCACAGATGTCTTATTCCATAAAGAGCCACTGGCTCCTGCTGCAGCTCTCAGTGTCCATTCCCCTGGCCGGTGCCACAGCTTCCTGTGCCCTCCCTTATGCAAAGGGTGGGCAGTTCACAGCCTCTGGTCCCAGGCTTCCACTAGCCAGAGCTCAATCTGCAGCTGACACTGCACACCCAGAACCCTGCCCCAAATGGATTCCTTAGCAGCTGCCTGGCCCAGGGCTTGCACAGCCTCATCCTGCTAGAAGAGGGGCCTAAAGAAAGCTCCAGAGAGCCTTCTTACAAGGGCAGGCACTGATAGGACAAAGGGCAATGGATTTCCAGTGACAGAGGGTAGCTTTAGATGAGATAGTAGGAAGTAATTCTTGGCTGTTAGGGTACTAATGCAGTGGAATGGGTTCAATCAAGAACAGCTTTCAAGACAAGCTCTGGACACTCTGGATAACCTGGTCCAGTGCACGCTATCCCTCCTTGCCCATGGCAGAGGGTATGAGTTAGATGATCTTCAAGGTCCCTTCCAACCCAATCCATTCTGTGGTTCATTTATTTGATGTGGCTCCTACTCCCATGTGCCTCAAGCCACAGGCCGCAGTGCCCAGAACATGGAACCCCCTGCTCTGTGATATCAGCCCTGGGACTGAGGCTGCTGCAGGCACTGCGACTGCGGCTGTGCTGCTGCACGGAGCCCTCAGCGCCTGCAGCTGACACGTGCCTCTGGCAGCCATGAATTGGCTCGGCCTCCTCGCCCTGCTGGCCACGGCCGGGCTGGCTCACAGCGCATGGGACAACTGTGGGTAAGTGGCCCCAGGCCCTGGGAGGGAGCTGGGGCCACACTTGGGGCCTTCCCTGCAGGGGACCCGCCTGTCCACCATGGCCAGGCCACAGCTTCCACTTGCCATGGGGAAGCCTCAGGTCCTTGCCAGCAGCCAGGTGCTGGCACAGACAGACACACACCCCATGGGCTTCCCTGGCCTGCTGTGTGTGCAAGCCCTTGTGGCGAGGGCAGAGGGCTGAGCTTCACCTGAGCTGCAGCAGGCCATGGAGCAGCATGGAAATTACTTTCTGCTTGCAGAGGGACCTGCGGGCTCCGACCCATGGTGTCTGACTCTGGGTACAGGAGTCATGACTTCAGCATGACACGCGTCGTAGGTGGCACTGATGCCAAGCCAGGGGCATGGCCCTGGATGGTCAGCATCCAGCATCCCAGGATACCAGGCACAAAGCATGTGTGTGGAGGGTCCCTCATCAGAGCAGAGTGGGTCCTCACAGCAGCCCACTGCTTCGACCTCATCATGTAAGAAGGGGCAGGCTCCAGCAGGTGCCCTGTGAGCAGCACCACCTGCTACTCCCATCCCCTTTCCTCCCAGGCAGCCCAGTTGCCACACTGCTCAGGAGAAGCCTGGGCTCGTGCCACTGCTTCCTAGCAGCCTCTAGCTCGACATTCCCCCAGCCCAAAGCTTGTGAGGGCACTCACACCTGCCAGAGCATTGCTCCCTCTCTGCCTTGCCAAGCAGAGGCCTGGCAACTGCTGGGCTGCTGTGGCACATGGCTCTGCTCTCTCTCAGCCCTCTCTCCATCTGCCTTCCAGGAACATCAGCTTGGTCTATGTGCTGATTGGGGCCACCCAGTTGACTCAGCCGGGCCCTGGGGCACAAGTGCGCCAGATTGAGAAGTTACTGACTCATGAAAACTATAAGAGACGTGACATGAGCTATGACATTGCCTTGCTGCAACTGGACAAGCCTGTCGAGTGCAGCCCCTACATCCAGCTGGCCTGTGTGGCTGATCCTATTCTAGGAGTGTCAGTGTCACAGCAGCATAACTGCTGGGTGGCTGGCTGGGGTGCCACCTCTGCAAAAGGTGAGTTCCTAAGAGAGACCTCTGCACACAGAGCAAGCTCAGCACACTGGGGAGACAGTTTGGGTTTGGCCACAGCAGATGCCAAAGCCAGGCCGTGGGACTTATGGTTCTGCAGAGATGGGCCTGGCCCACTCCCCAAAGGCAGGCAGCAGGGACACAGTGCTCCAGTGCCTCTGCAGAGGCAAAGCCAAGCCCCAGGGAAGCAGAACCCCCATCCAAGACAGATGAGGAGAATTGGCAAGGAGGTGCTGAGGGCTCATTCTCTGATCACAGTTCAAAACTCGACCGATCACCTGCAGGAAGGCAAGGTCCACATCATCAATATTCAGCTTTGCAACAGCAGCTTCTGGTATGCAGGGGACATCCACCGCTACAACCTGTGTGCTGGTTACCCACAGGGCACCATCGACACCTGCCAGGTAGGAGCGTGCCACGAGCCACTCAGCCCCCAGCAGTGAGGGCAGCCTGGGCAGCAGCGCCCAACACAGCCCAGCACCTGCTTTGCCAGGCCACTCAGTCGCCCTCCAAGCCCTGGCTCCACACTGATGTGGGGGCATCATGCACAATCCCCATCCACACCTGCTTGCCCAGGGCCCCCCTAGTCCCAGAAAGACCAGAATGCCCAGAGGTCTGTGTATCAAACATCCATCCTCGGTACATCCAGAAGACCTGTGTAGACAGCCCTACCTCACTGGACCCCAAGCCACTCACAGCCAAATTACTGGAGGCTCAAGCACCTGAATACAGCTTTGGTAAGGGCTGTGGGAGAGAAGGAGACAGTCTCAATGTTGGCAGGGGCCACCAACACCACCTTAATCCTCTCTGCTCTGCTGCAGGGTGACAGTGGTGGTCCTCTCATGTGCCAAGACAAGAATGCTGACTACTGGTGGGTCGTTGGAGTGACCAGCTGGGGAAAAAGCTGTGGTAGAGCAAGGCGGCCTGGAATCTACACCTCCACTCAGTTCTTCTACAACTGGATCCTGAACCACATAGGCACGGAGAATGTTGAAGATGCTTCTTGAGCAGCAGGGTGGGCAGGATCCAGGGCACACTGCAGTGCACTGCAGCTGTTTCCACTAGGAAAATGCCTGCTGCTCCAAAGGCAGTTTCAGTGTGAGAAGCCTGCTCTGTCCTGCCCACACTCCTCTCCTGTGTAGACACCAGAGTTGACTTAGTTGTGGAAGTAAAGTTGCCTATGCTCTCAGTGCAATTCTGACTCCTGGGCAAGGCAAGGACTGCCATGCTCAGCACCTGCAGAAAGAGCCTGAGGGCAGACTCATCAGGCACAAAGGCACACAGTGGCTCCAAAGGGCTCCAAAGAGCCTGGTCAGAGAGGAGAGTGCTCTGAGCCACCATGGGCTGCAGGAACCTGGCACATCAAGCCTGGCAATCTGAGGATAGGACAAAACAAGGCCTCGTGCAGACCCCTTGCCAGCAATGCTCAAAGGCTCATGGGCTGGTGATTAGGGCCTGCTTATTGTGAGCCTGGGCTGATGGAACAGAACTGGGAAACTCCCAAGCATGACAAGGGAAGCTCTTTGCTCCTCACAGGAGTGCCAGTGCCCTAAGGCAGAGCCACATTTCAGGGACAGTAAAGGGGGATTGATGTGCCAGGTGGTGACACTTAATAGACACTCAAAGGAAGTGCTGGGGGCATTCTGGGGAGAGGAACATGGCAGGAACAGCAGGAGAGCACAGCAGGAAGGCCCTGGAAGGCCAAGGTGAGAGAGCCAACAGCAGCTGCAACACCAAGTCTGTTCACAGGCAGGGCCAACCTGGGAGCCAGGGGGAAAAGGTGCCTGGGCTTGGCTCCATATTTGGGAGGAGACAAGGGCAGAGAAAGGCAGGAGTCAAGGTAGATGAGAGGGCTGTGTAAGCCTGGCAAATGGACACAATGGGCAATCAAAGAGCCAGCTGCACAGACACAAACTGCTGCTGGGTGTACTCCTTTGCCTGAGTCCTGGCCATTACCCTGCCCAGTGAGCAGACCAGCTTAGAGCTTCCCAATCGCCCTGGCACAACCTTACTGCACCATCTTGGCAAAATTCTGCTGCCCATAACAATTTCTGTCAGTTTTGCAAAACCTTGACAGCTGGTGGCCCCTTCCCATGCCACAGATATTTCCCATCATGTCAAACGCCATGAGGGATGTGAAACCTCGTATGCTAGTAACGGACTTCAGCCCCCTTCTGTGTGTGCTCAGGGACACTCGCACCCCTTCTGTGGTACAAGAGACACAGGGCTGTCCCTGTGTCTGTATCCAAAAGTCTTAAAGGAGACAGTCGAGCCCCTCCACATCATATGGCAACCTCTATAACTCCTCTGTGGCTGCCTTATGGTGATCAAACTGTGCACCCCTTCTCCATCCTCTACCTATGATTTCACCAAATCTGCACCAAATGCCACCATAGAGAAGCTCAAATCCACCCTTAGAGTTCACATAGACTCTGTGCATGGAATTGTAACACTACTCCTTTGGCTCCTTCCTGTTCCAAGGATCCCAGATGAACTCACCTGCTGCCAGCAGCCAGATATTTGGAGGAGGGAGGCTCCAGCAGCCTACCCTTGGGTGCAATCTGGGCTGCCAAAGTGCTGAGGAAACTCCCCTGTGTGACCATTCAGGAGACACAGGTGGCTCCAGTGAGCCAAAAGGTGCCCCATTTGATTCCCTACACACACCACTCTCACCCACTCTGAGCAGGTTTCCGTGCCTGTTCCATCCTGGGATTCTCCCAGCAGAGTCACAGATGTCTTATTCCATAAAGAGCCACTGGCTCCTGCTGCAGCTCTCAGTGTCCATTCCCCTGGCCGGTGCCACAGCTCCCTGTGCCCTCCCTTATGCAAAGGGTGGGCAGTTCACAGCCTCTGGTCCCAGGCTCCCACCAGCCAGAGCTCAATCTGCAGCTGACACTGCACACCCAGAACCCTGCCCCAAATGGATTCCTTAGCAGCTGCCTGGCCCAGGGCTTGCACAGCCTCATCCTGCTAGAAGAGGGGCCTAAAGAAAGCTCCAGAGAGCCTTCTTACAAGGGCAGGCACTGATAGGACAAAGGGCAATAGATTTCCAGTGACAGAGGGTAGCTTTAGATGAGATAGTAGGAAGTAATTCTTGGCTGTTAGGGTACTAATGCAGTGGAATGGGTTCAATCAAGAACAGCTTTCAAGACAAACTCTGGACACTCTGGATAACCTGGTCCAGTGCACGCTATCCCTCCTTGCCCATGGCAGAGGGTATGAGCTAGATGATCTTCAAGGTCCCTTCCAACCCAATCCATTCTGTGGTTCATTTATTTGATGTGGCTCCTACTCCCATGTGCCTCAAGCCACAGGCCGCAGTGCCCAGAACATGGAACCCCCCGCTCTGTGATATCAGCCCTGGGACTGAGGCTGCTGCAGGCACTGCGACTGCGGCTGTGACAGAGGGTAGCCTTAGGTGAGATATTGAGAAGAAATTCCTGACTGCGAGGGTGCTGAGGCAGTGGCATGGGTTGCCCAGAGCAGCTGGGGGTGCCTGTTTTTCCCATAGGCAGGGTCAGTACAGAAGAGACAGACACCAACTTCTGGAACAAGTGTGAATTACTAAAATTCAAAATTGCAAAGATTTGCAAAAGGATTAATTGAGCAATGCATCTAATCATTACTACAAAAGATTGCCTACTGTGATGAAGAAAGAGATATCAGTTACCCTAACACTTTATCATCATCCAGGAGTGCCCGTCAGTTGTGGGAAGCAACTGTCGCAGGGAAGGACTGGAGAATCTCACCCAGCAACTGGGAAGTCCTGCTGGTTCATCCAGCCACAGGCAGTGAGGCTTCTGACAGCACTGTGAGAGGGAACCATTTTAATAGTGTTGAATGAACAAGCTACCATAGCTTCTAGTGCAGGAACATCTGGTTTCATTCTCCCATTGGGATGCTGCCAAGGCCTGGGAGAGCTCCAGGAGGATCCAAGGGAGATGGCTTTGATCCTACACCCTCAAACAAGGCCAGATGTGGCCTTGTCGGGTTTCTGAATACGGAAAGGTAAATCCATGTTTTGCCATTGAGCATATATAGAGTATATTTGGTTGGAAGATTCATCTAGAGGCCAACTTTTGGTCAAGGCCTGTTGACCCAGCCTCAGCCAGGGCCTTTGAAGAGGACTTAGTACTTCAATGCCCCATCCCTCAAAGTGCTGAGGGACAACTTTTGAGCCAAGTTTGGAGCAACCTTGTCTAGTGCAAGCTATCCCTCCCTCCCCACGGCAGGGGGTCACAGCTAGATGATCTCCAAGGTCCCTTCCAACCCAATCCATTCTATGGCTCCTTGATTCAATGTTGCCATTCCCCAAATGGCCCCTGAGCCACAGCCCGCAGTGCCCAGAACATGGAACCCACCCCTCTGTGACATCAGCCCCAGGGCCGAGGGCACCGTGGGCACCGCGGCTGCTGCAGGCACTGCGACTGCGGCTGTGCTGCTGCACGGAGCCCTCAGCGCCTGCAGCTGACACGTGCCTCTGGCAGCCATGAATTGGCTCGGCCTCCTCGCCCTGCTGGCCACAGCCGGGCTGGCTCACAGCACATGGGACAACTGTGGGTAAGTGGCCCCAGGCCCTGGGAGGGAGCCGGGGCCACACTCGGGGCCTTCCCTGCAGGGGACCCGCCTGTCCCCCATGGCCAGGCCACAGCTTCCCACTTGCCATGGGGAAGCCTCAGGTCTTTGCCAGCAGCCAGGTGCTGGCACAGACAGACACACACCCCATGGGCTTCCCTGGCCTGCTGTGTGTGCAAGCCCTTGTGGCGAGGGCAGAGGGCTGAGCTTCACCTGAGCTGCAGCAGGCCATGGAGCAGCATGGAAATTACTTTCTGCTTGCAGAGGGACCTGCGGGCTCCGAGCCCCACCAGCTCACTACAACCCCATGAATTATTACTACGGCTACGGCAACATGGTTTATGACTACGGCATGACACGCGTCGTGGGTGGAACAGGTGCTTTGGTAGGATCCTGGCCCTGGATCGTCAGCATCCAGCATCCCTGGGCACCAGGCCTGGGACATTGGTGTGGAGGGTCCCTCATCAACCCATATTGGGTCCTCACAGCAGCTCACTGCTTCGACAAATTCGAGTAAGGAGAAGCCGGGAACGGGGACATCCCCACCACACCAGCAGGTGCCCTGCCACCAGCACCACCTGCTACTCCCATCCCCTTTCCTCCCAGGCAGCCCAGCTGCCACACTGCTCAGGAGAAGCCTGGGCTCGTGCCACTGCTTCCTAGCAGCCTCCAGCTCGACATTCCCCCAGCCCAAAGCTTGTGAGGGCACTCACACCTGCCAGAGCATTGCTCCCTCTCTGCCTTGCCAAGCAGAGGTCTGGCAACTGCTGGGCTGCTGTGGCACATGGCTCTGCTCTCTCTCAGCCCTCTCTCCATCTGCCTTCCAGCAATATCAGCATGATGTATGTGCTGATCGGGGCCACCCAGTTGACTCAGCCGGGCCCTGGGGCACAAGTGCGCAATATCAGGAAGCTGCACATACACGGGTACTACAATCATGCTGACATGAGCTACGACATTGCTATGCTGGAATTGGATGAGCCTGTCCAGTGCAGCCCCTACATCCAGATGGCCTGTGTGCCCGATGCCACGCTGAAAGTGTCAGAGCTGCGAAACTGCTGGATTGCAGGCTGGGGTGCCACTACTGCAAGAGGTCAGTTCCCAAGGGTGACTCCTGAGCCTGCTCAGCACACTGGGGAGACAGCTTGGACTTGACCATGGCAGTTGCCAAAGCCAGGCTGTGGGACATATGGCTCTGCAGAGGTGGGCCTGGCCCACTCCCCAAAGGCAGGCAGCAGGGACACAGTGCTCCAGTGCCTCAGCAGAGGCAAAGCCAAGCCCTAGGGAAGGGGATCTACACCCCAAGACAGGGGAACAGAACTGGCAAGGAAGTGCTGGGGGCTCATTTCTTTCTGTGCTCACAGATGCATCATCACCTGATGTCCTACAGGAGGCCAAGGTCCACCTCATCGATGGCAAGGTCTGCAACAGCAGCCATTGGTACGCAGGCGAAGTCCACCGCTACAACCTGTGTGCTGGTTACCCACAGGGCACCATCGACACCTGCCAGGTAGGAGCGTGCCACGAGCCACTCAGCCCCCAGCAGTGAGGGCAGCCCAGGCAGCAGCGCCCAACACAGCCCAGCACCTGCTTTGCCAGGCCACTCAGTCGCCCTCCCAGCCCTGGGTCCACACTGATGTGGGGGCATCATGCACAATCCCCATCCACACCTGCTTGCCCACAGCCCCCCTAGTCCCAGAAAGACCAGAATGCCCTGAGATCCATGTACAAAACATCCATCCTCTGCACATCCAGGAGCCCTGTGTAGACAGGATAGAGAACCCTACCTCACAGGACCCCAAGCCACTCACAGCTAGGCTTCTGGAGGCTCCAGCCCCTGAGCAGAGCCTTGCTCTGCCCACAATCCAGCTCTGGTAGGGGTTTTGGGAGAGAAGGAGACAGCCCCAGTGCTGGCAGGGGCCACCAACACCACCTTAATCCTCTCTGCTCTGCTGCAGGGTGACAGTGGCGGTCCTCTCATGTGCCAAGACAACAACGCTGACTACTGGTGGCTCGTTGGAGTGACCAGCTGGGGAAAAGGCTGTGCCAGAGCAAGGCAGCCTGGAGTCTACAGCTCCACTCAGTTCTTCTACAACTGGATTGTGGCGCAGATGAGTGTAAAAGCAGTTGAAAATGCTTCTTGAGCAGCAGGACAGGCAGGATCCAGGGCACACTGCAGTGCACTGCGACTGTTTCCTGCTCGGGCAATGCCTGCTGATCCAAAGGCAGCCTCAGTGTCAAAAGACCGCTCTGTCTTCCATGCATTCCTCTCCTGTGAGCACCCAAACACTGGAGTTGACCTAGTTTTTCAAATAAAGTTACCTCTGTTCACAAAGAACCATCTTTTCAGTGCAATTCTGACTCCTGGGCAAGGCAAGGACTGCCATGCTCAGCACCTGCAGAAAGAGCCTGAGGGCAGACTCATCAGGCACAAAGGCACACAGTGGCTCCAAAGGGCTCCAAAGAGCCTGGTCAGAGAGGAGAGTGCTCTGAGCCACCATGGGCTGCAGGAACCTGGCACATCAAGCCTAGCAATCTGAGGATGGGAAAAAACAAGGCCTCGTGCAGTCACCTTGAGGCAATGCTCAAAGGCTCATGGGCTGGTGATTAGGGCCTGGTTATTGTGAGCCTGGGCTGATGGAACAGAACTTGGAAACTCCCAAGCATGACAAGGGAAGCTCCTTGCTCCTCACAGGAGTGCCAGTGCCCTAAGGCAGAGCCACATTTCAGGGGCAGTAAAGGGGGATTGATGTGCCAGGTGGTGACACTTAATAAACACTCAAAGGAAGTGCTGGGGGCATTCTGGGGAGAGGAACATGGCAGGAACAGTAGGAGAGCACAGCAGGAAGGCCCTGGAAAGCCAAGGTGAGAGAGCCAACAGCAGCTGCAACACCAAGTCTGTTCACAGGCAGGGCCAACCTGGGAGCCAGGGGGAAAAGGTGCCTGGGCTTGGCTCCATATTTGGGAGGAGACAAGGGCAGAGAAAGGCAGGAGTCAAGGCAGATGAGAGGGCTGTGTAAGCCTGGCAAATGGACACAATGGGCAATCAAAGAGCCAGCTGCACAGACACAAACTGCTGCTGGGTGTGCTCCTTTGCCTGAGTCCTGGCCATTACCCTGCCCAGTGAGCAGACCAGCTTAGAGCTTCCCAATCGCCCTGGCACAACCTTACTGCACCATCTTGGCAAAATTCTGCTGCCCATAACAATTTCTGTCAGTTTTGCAAAACCTTGACAGCTGGTGGCCCCTTCCCATGCCACAGATGTTTCCCATCATGTCAAACGCCATGAGGGATGTGAAACCTCTTCCCCTATGCTAGTAACGGACTTCAGTCCCCTTCTGTGTGTGCTCAGGGACACTCGCACCCCTTCTGTGGTACAAGAGACACAGGGCTGTCCCTGTGTCTGTATCCAAAAGTCTTAAAGGAGACAGTCGAGCCCCTCCACATCATATGGCAACCTCTATAACTCCTCTGTGGCTGCCTTATGGTGATCAAACTGTGCACCCCTTCTCCATCCTCTACCTATGATTTCACCAAATCTGCACCAAATGCCACCATAGAGAAGCTCAAATCCACCCTTAGAGTTCACATAGACTCTGTGCATGGAATTGTAACACTACTCCTTTGGCTCCTTCCTGTTCCAAGGATCCCAGATGAACTCACCTGCTGCCAGCAGCCAGATATTTGGAGGAGGGAGGCTCCAGCAGCCTACCCTTGGGTGCAATCTGGGCTGCCAAAGTGCTGAGGAAACTCTCCTGTGTGACCATTCAGGAGACACAGGTGGCTCCAGTGAGCCAACAGGTGCCCCATTTGATTCCCTACACACACACCACTCTCACCCACTCTGAGCAGGTTTCCGTGCCTGTTCCATCCTGGGATTCTCCCAGCAGAGTCACAGATGTCTTATTCCATAAAGAGCCACTGGCTCCTGCTGCAGCTCTCAGTGTCCATTCCCCTGGCCGGTGCCACAGCTCCCTGTGCCCTCCCTTATGCAAAGGGTGGGCAGTTCACAGCCTCTGGTCCCAGGCTCCCACCAGCCAGAGCTCAATCTGCAGCTGACACTGCACACCCAGAACCCTGCCCCAAATGGATTCCTTAGCAGCTGCCTGGCCCAGGGCCTGCACAGCCTCATCCTGCTAGAAGAAGAGCCTAAAGAAAGCTCCAGAGAGCCTTCTTACAAGGGCAGGTAGAGATAGGACAAAGGGCAATGGATTTCCAGTGACAGAGGGTAGCCTTAGGTGAGATATTGAGAAGAAATTCCTGACTGCGAGGGTGCTGAGGCAGTGGCATGGGTTGCCCAGAGCAGCTGTGGATGCCTGTTTTTCCCATAGGCAGGGTCAGTACAGAAGAGACAGACACCAACTTCTGGAACAAGTGTGAATTACTAAAATTCAAAATTGCAAAGATTTGCAAAAGGATTAATTGAGCAATGCATCTAATCATTACTACAAAAGATTGCCTACTGTGATGAAGAAAGAGATATCAGTTACCCTAACACTTTATCATCATCCAGGAGTGCCCGTCAGTTGTGGGAAGCAACTGTCGCAGGGAAGGACTGGAGAATCTCACCCAGCAACTGGGAAGTCCTGCTGGTTCATCCAGCCACAGGCAGTGAGGCTTCTGACAGCACTGTGAGAGGGAACCATTTTAATAGTGTTGAATGAACAAGCTACCATAGCTTCTAGTGCAGGAACATCTGGTTTCATTCTCCCATTGGGATGCTGCCAAGGCCTGGGAGAGCTCCAGGAGGATCCAAGGGAGATGGCTTTGATCCTACACCCTCAAACAAGGCCAGATGTGGCCTTGTCGGGTTTCTGAATACGGAAAGGTAAATCCATGTTTTGCCATTGAGCATATATAGAGTATATTTGGTTGGAAGATTCATCTAGAGGCCAACTTTTGGTCAAGGCCTGTTGACCCAGCCTCAGCCAGGGCCTTTGAAGAGGACTTAGTACTTCAATGCCCCATCCCTCAAAGTGCTGAGGGACAACTTTTGAGCCAAGTTTGGAGCAACCTTGTCTAGTGCAAGCTATCTTTCCCTCCCCATGGCAGGGGGTCACAGCTAGATGATCTCCAAGGTCCCTTCCAACCCAATCCATTCTATGGCTCCTTGATTCAATGTTGCCATTCCCCAAATGGCCCCTGAGCCACAGCCCGCAGCGCCCAGAACATGGAACCCACCCCTCTGTGACATCAGCCCCAGGGCCGAGGGCACCGTGGGCACCGCGGCTGCTGCAGGCACTGCGACTGCGGCTGTGCTGCTGCACGGAGCCCTCAGCGCCTGCAGCTGACACGTGCCTCTGGCAGCCATGAATTGGCTTGGCCTCCTCGCCCTGCTGGCCACGGCCGGGCTGGCTCACAGCACATGGGACAACTGTGGGTAAGTGGCCCCAGGCCCTGGGAGGGAGCTGGGGCCACAATCAGGGCCTTCCCTGCACGGGACCCGCCCGTCCCCCATGGCCAGGCCACAGCTTCCACTTGCCATGGGGAAGCCTCAGGTCCTTGCCAGCAGCCAGGTGCTGGCACAGACAGACACACACCCCATGGGCTTCCCTGGCCTGCTGTGTGTGCAAGCCCTTGTGGCGAGGGCAGAGGGCTGAGCTTCACCTGAGCTGCAGCAGGTCATGGAGCAGCATGGAAATTACTTTCTGCTTGCAGAGGGACCTGCGGGCTCCGAGCCCCACCAGCTTACTACAACCCCATGAATTATTACTACGGCTACGGCAACATGGTTTATGACTACGGCATGACACGCGTCGTGGGTGGAACAGGTGCTGTGGTAGGATCCTGGCCCTGGATCGTCAGCATCCAGCATCCCTGGGCACCAGGCCTGGGACATTGGTGTGGAGGGTCCCTCATCAACCCATATTGGGTCCTCACAGCAGCTCACTGCTTCGACAAATTCGAGTAAGGAGAAGCCGGGAACGGGGACATCCCCACCACACCAGCAGGTGCCCTGCCACCAGCACCACCTGCTACTCCCATCCCCTTTCCTCCCAGGCAGCCCAGCTGCCACACTGCTCAGGAGAAGCCTGGGCTTGTGCCACTGCTTACTAGCAGCCTCCAGCTCGACATTCCCCCAGCCCAAAGCTTGTGAGGGCACTCACACCTGCCAGAGCATTGCTCCCTCTCTGCCTTGCCAAGCAGAGGTCTGGCAACTGCTGGGCTGCTGTGGCACATGGCTCTGCTCCCTCTCAGCCCTCTCTCCATTTGCCTTCCAGCAATATCAGCATGATGTATGTGCTGATCGGGGCCACCCAGTTGACTCAGCCGGGCCCTGGGGCACAAGTGCGCAATATCAGGAAGCTGCACATACACGGGTACTACAATCATGCTGACATGAGCTACGACATTGCTATGCTGGAATTGGATGAGCCTGTCCAGTGCAGCCCCTACATCCAGATGGCCTGTGTGCCCGATGCCACGCTGAAAGTGTCAGAGCTGCGAAACTGCTGGATTGCAGGCTGGGGTGCCACTACTGCAAGAGGTCAGTTCCCAAGGGTGACTCCTGAGCCTGCTCAGCACACTGGGGAGACAGCTTGGACTTGACCATGGCAGTTGCCAAAGCCAGGCTGTGGGACATATGGCTCTGCAGAGGTGGGCCTGGCCCACTCCCCAAAGGCAGGCAGCAGGGACACAGTGCTCCAGTGCCTCAGCAGAGGCAAAGCCAAGCCCTAGGGAAGGGGATCTACACCCCAAGACAGGGGAACAGAACTGGCAAGGAAGTGCTGGGGGCTCATTTCTTTCTGTGCTCACAGATGCATCATCACCTGATGTCCTACAGGAGGCCAAGGTCCACCTCATCGATGGCAAGGTCTGCAACAGCAGCCATTGGTACGCAGGCGAAGTCCACCGCTACAACCTGTGTGCTGGTTACCCACAGGGCACCATCGACACCTGCCAGGTAGGAGCGTGCCACGAGCCACTCAGCCCCCAGCAGTGAGGGCAGCCCAGGCAGCAGCACCCAACACAGCCCAGCACCTGCTTTGCCAGGCCACTCAGTCGCCCTCCCAGCCCTGGCTCCACACTGATGTGGGGGCATCATGCACAATCCCCATCCACACCTGCTTGCCCACAGCCCCCCTAGTCCCAGAAAGACCAGAATGCCCTGAGATCCATGTACGAAACATCCATCCTCTGCACATCCAGGAGCACTGTGTAGACAGGATAGAGAGCCCTACCTCACAGGACCCCAAGCCACTCACAGCTAGGTTTCTGGAGGCTCCAGCCCCTGAGCAGAGCCTTGCTCTGCCCACAATACAGCTCTGGTAGGGGCTGTGGGAGAGAAGGAGACAGCCCCAGTGCTGGCAGGGGCCACTAACACCACCTTAATCCTCTCTGCTCTGCTGCAGGGTGACAGTGGTGGTCCTCTCATGTGCCAAGACAACAACGCTGACTACTGGTGGCTCGTTGGAGTGACCAGCTGGGGAAAAGGCTGTGCCAGAGCAAGGCAGCCTGGAGTCTACAGTTCCACTCAGTTCTTCTACAACTGGATTGTGGCACAGATGAGTGTAAAAGCAGTTGAAAATGCTTCTTGAGCAGCAGGACAGGCAGGATCCAGGGCACACTGCAGTGCACTGCGACTGTTTCCTGCTCGGGCAATGCCTGCTGATCCAAAGGTAGCCTCAGTGTCAAAAGACTGCTCTGTCTTCCACACATTCCTCTCCTCTGTGCACACAAACATTGCAGTTCACTTAGTTGTTTAAATAAAGTTACCTCTGTTCACAAAGTATCATCTTTTCAGTGCAATTCTGACTCCTGGGCAAGGCAAGGACTGCCATGCTCAGCACCTGCAGAAAGAGCCTGAGGGCAGACTCATCAGGCACAAAGGCACACAGTGGCTCCAAAGGGCTCCAAAGAGCCTGGTCAGAGAGGAGAGTGCTCTGAGCCACCATGGGCTGCAGGAACCTGGCACATCAAGCCTAGCAATCTGAGGATAGGACAAAACAAGGCCTCGTGCAGACACCTTGCCAGCAATGCTCAAAGGCTCATGGGCTGGTGATTAGGGCCTGGTTATTGTGAGCCTGGGCTGATGGAACAGAACTGGGAAACTCCCAAGCATGACAAGGGAAGCTCCTTGCTCCTCACAGGAGTGCCAGTGCCCTAAGGCAGAGCCACATTTCAGGGGCAGTAAGGGGGGATGGATGTGCCAGGTGGTGACACTTAATAGACACTCAAAGGAAGTGCTGGGGGCATTCTGGGGAGAGGAACATGGCAGGAACAGTAGGAGAGCACAGCAGGAAGGCCCTGGAAGGCCAAGGTGAGAGAGCCAACAGCAGCTGCAACACCAAGTCTGTTCACAGGCAGGGCCAACCTGGGAGCCAGGAGGAAAAAGTGCCTGGGCTTGGCTCCATATTTGGGAGGAGACAAGGGCAAAGAAGGGCAGGAGTCAAGGCAGATGAGAGGGCTGTATAAGCCTGGCAAATGGACAGAATGGGCAATCAAAGAGCCAGCTGCACAGACACAAACTGCTGCAGGGTGTGCTCCTTTGCCTGATTGCTGCACATAATCACCACAGGATGGGAAACAAACTTCTTATCCCAACTTGTTAATTAACAAATCATCTTTACATTGTACAAATTCTCCCCCTAATTTTATAACCTTTCAATCAAACCTCAATATTCAGAGTGGTGGGAGAGGGAAAGAAAAAATGGCACAGGATCCTGGAATGCCATGAGGAAGACTTCTCGAAGGCTGTTGCTGTTGTTTCCAGGTGAGGGCAAGCAAATGTTGGCTTTCTTCATCTAATCCAGTGCTTCAAAATGCCTCAGGCTAGGTGTCACTCAGTCTGCTCCTGGATACTCTTCTTGACTTCCAGGCCAATGGAGTCCTGTCTCATGGTGGGTGGCACTCTTCCCTTTGTGTTAATCAACATGGACTGTGCTGAGAACAACCACCCCACATATGCATTGGTCCCTGTCACCCTGGCATAAGCTTCTTCAAACATTTCCTGAAGCCTGGGGCTGCCGGCTGGACAAAGACAGTGACTGCAAGAGTGGCACTCAAGGCTGGGGATGGCCATTACCCTGCCCAGTGAGCAGACCAGCTTAGAGCCACCCAATTGCCCTGGCACAACTTTATTGTTCCATCTTGGCAAAATTCTGCTGCCCCTAACAATTTCTCCCAGTCTCGCACAACCCCGGCCACAGGCATCCCCTCACCTAAACCAGGGATATTCCCCATCATGTCAAACACCACGAGGGACATGAAACCCTTTTTGCATGCCAATAAGGGACTTGAACCCCTTCTGTGTGTGCCCAGGGATTCTCACACCCCTTGTGTGATACAAGGGACACAAGGCTTACCCTGGGCCTGTCTCCAAAAGCCTTTGAGCAGAGACTCGAGCCCCTTCACGTCACAACTTATGGGGGCCTCCATATCTCCTCTGTGGCCACCTTAGGCTGATCACACTGCATACCCGTTCTCCATCTTCTACCAGTGATTTCACCAAATTTGCACTAGATGCCACAACAATAGAGAGGTTCAAATCCACCGTTATTATTTACACAGACTCTGTGCATGGAATTGTAACACTCCTGCTCTGGCTCCTTCCTGCTCTGAAGATCCCAGATGAACACACCTGATGCCAGCAGTTCGATGTTTGCAGGCAGTAGGCTCCAGAGGTACTTCTCTATGGTCCAATCTGGTCTGCCAAAGTGCTGAGGAAACTCCCCCATGTGACCATTCAGGAGGCACAGGTGGCTCCAGCGAGCCAAGAGGTGCCCCATTTGATCCCCTACACACACCACTCTCACCCACTCTGAGCAGGTTTCTGTACCTGTTCCACCCCGAGGTTCTCCCTGCAGAGCAACAGATGTCTTATTCCATAAAGAGCCACCGGCTCCTGCTGTGGCTGTCAGTGTCTGCCAAGGAAGGCAGAGGCCTCCCTTGGAAAGCAAAATGTGATGCCCTTCCCTCCAAATTATTATAACTTCAAAATTGTGGGGCTTTCAGACAAAGATATAGGAAAAGGGATAACAGGTTTTTGCTATAATGTATAACAGGCAAACAACCTAGAACAATTGGATCAACAGCAAAGCAAACCAGAAACCGAGCAGGAGCCTTCTCTCGGCCGTCACACACCGCCCGCGTTGGTGCAGCTGCGCTCACAGCCGCAGGGGCGCTGCGGGCTCCCGGCCGGGCTGGGGCAGCGATGATTCCCCCGCGGCTGCAGGGGGGCGCTGTGCCGCGAGCTCAGCCACCTCACCACATGGGGCATGGCGGGTGCGCCTGCGGGAGAGACAGAGGGACAAAAGGGTTTCCTTTGCAAACTCACAGCGATCAGCCGGTCTCAGTGCCTCTCGAGAAGGTGAGGACTGCTGCAGGAAACTTCAGAGCAGCAGGCTGGAACAGCAGAGGTGGCAAACGAAGTGTAGCAAAGACTCTGGAGCCGAGCCAGAAGCCACCTCTGTCTGGGCAGGCAGGGGTGTAGGGTTAAAGTGTAGCAAAAAAGCCCCAAGCAGCAGCAGCAGAAACCAGCAGGGCTGGGCAGCAGTAGCCGGGCTACCGCAAGCAGCAGGTGGGAGATGTGCCCTCCCGTACAGGGGAGGGGGTCGGGGTCTCTTTCCCAGTGAGATCGGGTGCTGGAAAGGCCCCAGTTCAGCCGCTGCTCTTGCGAGCACAAGCACACGCACACTGAGGAGAAAAGCACTGCAGGACAGAACTGCCGGTGGCAGCAAATTCACCCCACAGCAGCAAACCCAACCACTCCCTTCTGGCCCTGAGGGTGAGAGAGAGCGAGCAGCTGAGCTCAGCCCCTCACCCCCCAGCCAAAATCTCAGGGTGTCTGTGCACTTCCCAAGAGAAGGCTGCAGGCTCAGAGACAGTAGAGAACTGCACCTTCTCCCTCCTCCTTGCCTACGTCATTTAAGTATCCGTCAGTCCCATCTCTTAGGCAACCCATGGGAAAAAAATCCCTGCAGGAAACAAAAAAAGAAAAAAAAAACTACAAAAACCAACCAAACAAACAAACAAAAAACAAAAAAACAAAACAAAAAAAAAAACCAAAAAGAAAAAAAACCCAAACCAACAAAAAAAACCCAAACCAACCAACCAACAAACCCCCAGCAAATTAAAATATCCTAACCTCCAACAAGTGCATGTGCCCCTGGCCGGTGCCACAGCTTCCTGTGCCCTCCCTTATGCAAAGGGTGGGCAGTTCACAGCCTCTGGTCCCAGGCTCCCACCAGCCAGAGCTCAATCTGCAGCTGACACTGCATACCCAGAACCCTGCCCCAAATGGATTCCTTAGCAGCTGCCTGGCCCAGGGCCTGCACAGCCTCATCCTGCTAGAAGAGGGGCCTAAAGAAAGCTCCAGAGAGCCTTCTTACAAGGGCAGGCACTGATAGGACAAAGGGCAATGGCTTTCCAGTGACAGAAGGTACTTTAAATGAGATATTAGGAAGGAATTCTTGACTATGAGGGTGCTGAGGCAGTGGCATGGGTTGCCCAGAGCAGCTGTGGGTGCCTGTTTTTCCCATAGGCAGGGTCAGTACAGAAGACGCAGAGACCAATTTAAGGCATAATTGTAATTTACTGTAATTCAAAACTGCAAAGAATTACAAAAGTATAAGCAAGCAATGTATAAAATCATTTGCAAAACATTGCAAGAGGATAAAGTAAGGAATTCACATATTCATTACTACAGAAGATTGCCTAGCGTGATGAAGAGAAATCACCAGTTACCCTAATACTTTACAATCAACCAGGAGTGCCCATCAGCTGGAGGAAGCCACTGGCACAGCAAAGGACTGGAGAATCTCACCCAGCAACTGGGAAGTCCTGCTGGTTCATCCAGCCACAGGCAGTGAGGCTTCTGACAGCACTGTGAGAGGGTACCACTTTTATACTGTTGAAAAAACAAGATACCAAAACATCTAGTGCAGGAACATCTGGTTTCAGACTCCTACTGGGATGCTGCCAAGGCCTGGGAGGGCTCATGGAGGAACCAAGGGAGTTGTCTTTCATTCTATACCCCCAAACAAGGCCAGATGTGGCCTCGTCTGGTCCATTACTATGGATAGGTAAATCCATGTTTCTCCAACAAGTGGATATAGATAGCATTTCTTTGGAAGGTTTATTCAGTGGCCAATCTGGGCTAAAAGCCTATTGTTCAGGACAAGCCTGTTGATGACGACTTAGTACTTCAATGCCCCAACCCTCAAAGTGCTAAGGGACAACTTTTGAGCCAATCTCTGGATATTCTGGACAATAGGAGATGGTGCAAGCTATCTCTCCCTCCCCATGGCAGGGGGTCACAGCTAGATGATCTCCAAGGTCCCTTCCAACCCAATCCATTCTATGGCTCCTTGATTCAATGTTGCCATTCCCCAAATGGCCCCTGAGCCACAGCCCGCAGTGCCCAGAACATGGAACCCACCCCTCTGTGACATCAGCCCCAGGGCCGAGGGCACTGTGGGCACCGCGGCTGCTGCAGGCACTGCGACTGCGGCTGTGCTGCTGCACGGAGCCCTCAGCGCCTGCAGCTGACACGTGCCTCTGGCAGCCATGAATTGGCTTGGCCTCCTCGCCCTGCTGGCCACGGCCAGGCTGGCTCACAGCGCATGGGACAACTGTGGGTAAGTGGCCCCAGGCCCTGGGAGGGAGCCGGGGCCACACTCGGGGCCTTCCCTGCAGGGGACCCGCCTGTCCCCCATGGCCAGGCCACAGCTTCCCACTAGCCATGGGGAAGCCTCAGGTCCTTGCCAGCAGCCAGGTGCTTGGCACAGACAGACACACACCCCATGGGCTTCCCTGGCCTGCTGTGTGTGCAAGCCCTTGTGGCGAGGGCAGAGGGCTGAGCTTCACCTGAGCTGCAGCAGGCCATGGAGCAGCATGGAAATTACTTTCTGCTTGCAGAGGGATCTGTGGCGTCCAAACCATGCCAAAATACTACAGCCCCATGAGTAATTTCTACAGCCATGTGGCTTTTGGCTACGACATGAAACGCGTCGTGGGTGGAACTGATGCCCTGCCAGGATCCTGGCCCTGGATCGTCAGCATCCAGCATCCCTGGGTGCCAGACCTGAGGCATCTCTGTGGAGGTTCCCTCATCAGTGCACAGTGGGTCCTCACAGCAGCTCACTGCTTCGACAAGGTCACGTAAGGAGGAAGAGGGAATGAGGACATCCCCACCACACCAGCAGGTGCCCTGCCACCAGCACCACCTCCTACTCCCATCCCCTTTCCTCCCAGGCAGCCCAGCTGCCACACTGCTCAGGAGAAGCCTGGGCTTGTGCCACTGCTTACTAGCAGCCTCCAGCTCGACATTCCCCCAGCCCAAGGCTTGTGAGGGCACTCACGCCTGCCAGAGCATTGCTCCCTCTCTGCCTTGCCAAGCAGAGGTCTGGCAACTGCTGGGCTGCTGTGGCACATGGCTCTGCTCCCTCTCAGCCCTCTCTCCATCTGCCTTCCAGGAAAATGAGCATGGTCTATGTCGTGATTGGGGCCACCCAGTTGACTCAGCCGGGCCCTGGTGCACAAGTGCGCACTATCAAGCAGCTGCTGGTTCACCAGCACTACCATCCTGATGACCTGAGCTATGATGTTGCCTTGCTGGAATTGGATGAGCCTGTCCAGTGCAGCCCCTACATCCAGCTAGGCTGTGTGCCCGATGCCACGCTGAAAGTGACAGAGCTGCGAAACTGCTGGGTGGTTGGCTGGGGTGCCACTACTGCAAGAGGTCAGTTCCCAAGGGTGACTCCTGAGCCTGCTCAGCACACTGGGGAGACAGCTTGGAATTGACCGCGGCAGATGCCAAAGTCAGGCTGTGGGACATATGGCTCTGCAGAGGTGGGCCTGGCCCTCTCCCCAAAGGCAGGCAGCAGGGACACAGTGCTCCAGTGCCTCAGCAGAGGCAAAACCAGGCCCTAGGGAAAGGGATCCCTCCAGACAGGGGAGACCTGGTAAGAAGCTGCTGGGGATTCATTTCTTTCTCTGTTCACAGATGCTGATGCGAGTGATCACCTGCAGGAGGCTAAGGTCCACCTCATCAGTATCCAGCTCTGCAACAGCAGCTTCTGGTATGCAGGGGACATCCACACCCACAACCTGTGTGCTGGTTACCCACAGGGCACCATCGACACCTGCCAGGTAGGAGCGTGCCAGGAGCCACTCAGCCCCCAGCAGTGAGGGCAGCCTGGGCAGCAGCACCCAACACAGCCCAGCACCTGCTTTGCCAGGCCACTCAGTCGCCCTCCCAGCCCTGGCTCCACACTGATGTGGGGGCATCACGCACAATCCCGATCCACACCTGCTTGCCCACAGCCCCCCTAGTCCCAGAAAGCTCAGAAAGCTCAGCTAGTGCTCTTGGCAGTTCAGAGGTCCAGGTGCCACACATCCATCCTCTGCACATCCCAGAGCCCTGTGCAGAGAGGAGAGAGCCGTACCTTACAGGACCCCAAGCCACTCACAGCCAGGCTACTGGAGGCTCCAGCCCCTGAGCAGAGCCTTGCTCTGCCCACAATTCTGCTCTGGCAGTGGCTGTGGGAGAGAAGGAGACAGCCCCAGTGCTGGCAGGGGCCACCAACCCCACCTTAATCCTCTCTGCTCTGCTGCAGGGTGACAGTGGTGGTCCTCTCATGTGCCAAGACAACAACGCTGACTTCTGGTGGGTCGTCGGAGTGACCAGCTGGGGAAAAGGCTGTGCCAGAGCAAGGCAGCCTGGAGTCTACACCTCCACTCAGTTCTTCTATGACTGGATCCTATTCCAGATGAGGCTGAGCCCAGATGGAAAGTCTTCACCAACATCACGTGCATGTAGTCATTTTTTGACTGCTTCACACCCCTGGAGTTATTATATTACCTCCCCACAACCCCCTCAAAAGCCGTGGCCAAGACCACCTCCCTCTCAGAAACCATGTCCAAGACCAACCCCCTCTCAAAAGCCATGCCCAAGACCAACCTCTTCTCCAAAAACAAGGCCTATGCCAACAGCATTGGGCAGAGTTAACACCTATCCATTTCCCTTCAAGATTCTGGTGGAATTCTTTACTCGAGTGCAGGAAGTCCTCCAGCAGATACTTTGGCAAAACACATCTTGAGCAGCAGGACAGAAAGGATCCAGGTCACACTGCAGTGCACTATGACCATTTCTTGCTGTGGCAATGCCTGCTGATCCAAAGGCAGCCTCAGTGTCAAAAGACTGCTCTGTCCTGCCCACATTCCTCTCCTGTGTGCATGCAAGCACTGGAGTTGACTTAGCTGAAGTAAAGTTTCCTATGGTCACAGGGAACCATTTTTTCAGTGCAATTCTGACTCCTGGGCAAGGCAAGGACTGCCATGCTCAGCACCTGCAGAAAGAGCCTGAGGGCAGACTCATCAGGCACAAAGGCACACAGTGGCTCCAAAGGGCTCCAAAGAGCCTGGTCAGAGAGGAGAGTGCTCTGAGCCACCATGGGCTGCAGGAACCTGGCACATCAAGCCTAGCAATCTGAGGATAGGACAAAACAAGGCCACATGCAGACACCTTGAGGCAATGCTCAAAGGCTCATGGGCTGGTGATTAGGGCCTGGTTATTGTGAGCCTGGGCTAATGGAACAGAACTGGGAAACTCCCAAGCATGACAAGGGAAGCTCTTTGCTCCTCACAG
This sequence comes from Acanthiza pusilla, assembly GCA_036630365.1. Lineage (NCBI taxonomy): Eukaryota > Metazoa > Chordata > Aves > Passeriformes > Acanthizidae > Acanthiza > Acanthiza pusilla. The sequence goes on from JAXCHO010000017.1 coordinate 15,713,420, forward strand.
GAGCGCCAGTGCCCTAAGGCAGAGCCACATTTCAGGGGCAGTAAAGGGGGATGGATGTGCCAGGTGGTGACACTTAATAGACACTCAAAGGAAGTGCTGGGGGCATTCTGGGGAGAGGAACATGGCAGGAACAGCAGGAGAGCACAGCAGGAAGGCCCTGGAAAGCCAAGGTGAGAGAGCCAACAGCAGCTGCAACACCAAGTCTGTTCACAGGCAGGGCCAACCTGGGAGCCAGGGGGAAAAGGCTCCATATTTGGGAGGAGACAAGGGCAAAGGCAGGAGTCAAGGCAGATGAGAGGGCTGTATAAGCCTGGCAAATGGACAGAATGGGCAATCAAAGAGCCAGCTGCACAGACACAAACTGCTGCTGGGTGTGCTCCTTTGCCTGAGTAGTACGCATAATCAGCACAGGATGGGAAAAAAACTCTTTTGCCCTCAATTTCCATAGCTCCTGCTCTGTGGCTGAGAGCAGGAACATCCTCCTCTCTACAACATTCAATTGCTGTATGTCACTGGCCGCCTTGGCACAAGGGGGCCACAACTCCCCTTGTCAGGTCAAGCCCAGAACAGCAATAGAACTCATAGGCAGCAAGGGCATGGAGTCTGCCAGAGGGCATTTCTCTGGCTGATGTGGCCAGAATGGACGGTGCTGTATCTGCATTTCACTGCACTTTCAGGAAGAATAATGCAGCTTGTGCACTTCACTGCTCACCCAGCTGCGGCTGTGGCCAGATTGGCTTCTGACTGAAACACACACATGCTTTCTGCACTAGCCCTGTTCCACAGTGATTCTATTTTGGGAAGAATCCCGTGGAAAAAAGGCTACAGAGAGCATGGTGGCAGTGAAATTCCCCAGGGCCTGCACAGCCTCATCCCAGAAGAAGAGACGCCTAGAGAAAGCTGCAGAGAGCCTTCTTACAAGGGCAGGCACTGATAGGACAAGGGGTAATGGCTTTCCAGTGACAGAGGGTAGATTTAGATGAGATATTGGGAAGGAATTCTTGGCTGTGAGGGTACTGAGGCACTGGCACAGGTTCCCCAGAGCAGTTGTGGATGCCCCATCCCTCAAAGTGTTCAATGACAGGTTTTGAGCCAGGCTCTGAGCTACTGGGTCTAGCGCAAGCTATCCCTCCCTCCCAATAGGAGCTGGATGATCCTTAAGGTCCCTACCAATCCAAACCATACTAACATTCTATGATCTGTGGGGTACAGTGAGTTTCTGCCTTCTTCAGCAGCACCAATGATCTCCAGCTGTCATTCATTAATGGTAATTAGCATAAATGAGCATATGCAGAGTTCCATATTTGGTCTTTTATAATAAGTCAAAATGAAACCAGCAATTCAGTAATAGTTACAGCAGACACATCTACAGCACAATGCCAACTTGATACAAACAATCACCTTATCAAATACATGCATTAGTGTTTTCTGGATAATGTGGTTAGTACTCATGGGGAGAGAGCAAGTACTGTATACAAAGTATAAATATATATCTAAAAATATAAAAATAGCTGCCACAAAGTATTCTCTCTTGGGATATCTGTAACAGACTTAGCTGGCAAGGCACTGAATTCTTTGTTGCGAGCTGCTATATGAGCATGAAGTAGAATGGGGACAGGACTAGGAGCATGAGGATTTGTTATCACTGTCACAGTTTATGAAATTCAGTAAAGGTTGTATTTAAAGAACAGAGGATGGAAAGATGCACCTGATAGTTCTCTTTTCCTATATGTTGCACTTCTTGCATATTGAAAAAGATTTCTAAACCTTAATTTTGGAGAAAAACCAACATACTGGAGAAATTCCTTCCATTTTGTACCTAGACTGGATGTTCTGACTCACAGCAAAGGCAGGATAGGGGTGAAGATGGGATGGGCTAGACAGCATGTCTCATCTGATCATTCTGAGTTGAATTAAGTCTGGATTTAAGCAACCTTTTCTCCTCTCTGCATACTTAGGGCCACTGCAGGCCACTCCAGCTGAAATTAATCTACAGCAGCCTGTAAGGCTTAAGAAAATTCTGGCTGTGCCTTGCTCCAAATTCATTCTTTGCAGCTTGAGGTAATGTGGAAGGCATGAAGACTAGAGTCTCAATCTGAATATTCTTGAGATTTATTCACAAAGCCCTCTGGAGTGTTTACAATCCTGGCCTTCAGTTACAATAATACTTTAGCCCAATCTCTATATAACCTGAATCCTAAACTCATTTTACAGGTTTATGTTTTTGAAGTAACAAGATTTTTAAGATAACCTGGGTCTTTTAAAATCATTGAGTATTTGTTATTAATGCTGTTCCCTCAGAGCCTTATCATTTGCATTTCTTGATTTTCACCCAAGGATGTGATGTAAACAGTGTTTTAACAGAGAGACAAGGTACATTTCTACATCCACATACTTACAAATCTCCTGGTTTGAGATTGCAACACTTAGTCCCCTAAATTCAGTGTAATGAGGTTACCCACATTTCTCCTTGGTACATTTCAGGCTTGTATGAAGTTGTGTGTCAGGATTTGAGTAATTGTAAACCATGCCTAATGCTTAATAAAGGAATGGTTTAGATCACTTATACATGCATCCAGAACATGCCCTGTTGTGCATACTTGATTCCTATCATGTGCTGAGACAGGATTTTTTATTTGAAATGCCAGTTCTGGTAATGAAAGCAAACCCTGCCCCTCTGACATTTCTGCCAGTGCATAGTAGTAAGATGTGCAGCACTAAAGCCCAGAGGGAGACAATCTGTCTTGCTCCTGTTTTTTCTCACCTTCGTGAACCAGACTTCCAGGCTGGCATCCCTGCCTGTCCTTATCCCTGCACGTGGATGGGAGCTGTTGCTAAGCAACTGTGGACCATGCACCGCTGCCTGGTTCGAAAACGAAGAATTAACTAGATTTGTTTTGATGAAGACAAGATGCAGTCGAAGAACAGGCAGGAGAAAGGAAAATAAAAAATAAAATAAAATAAAATAAAATAAAATAAAATAAAATAAAATAAAATAAAATAAAATAAAATAAAATAAAATAAAATAAAATAAAATAAAATAAAATAAAATAAAATAAAATAAAATAAAATGCATCTGTGATTTGCACTAGAGAACAGAGAATGTCCAAACAGAAGAGGGAATTTTGGAAGCAAAGAGGAAATGATGCGTGTGGCCTAAATGGAAGAAATACATAGAGAATGAGGTGTTCTTCAGGGCAAGCGCTGTCTCTGTGGTGTACATCACCTAGCACTGCAAAGCTCCAATCTAGGGGTCTTCAAGGACAATATCATAATAGAAACAAGTGGACAAAAAGTGCTGCCACAAAACCTTTCACCTCTGCCTCTCACTGGTCCCGATTTAAACACAGCCTCGCAGCCACCTTTAATGGGAGATAAAGAACATGGAAGGAAAAGTGCTGGAAATTAACAGTTCAATTTTTTATCCTGGGAAATTTTTACCTCCATTGACTCCTTAAGCCATGCTGATTTGAGTGACATCAAGGCTGCAGCAGCCTCAACTGACTGTGCAGTGACTGGGGACTCACCATATATTTTTTAACCCTAAAAATGTCACTCAGCATTCATGCATAGCTCATAAAGAATTTTTCTTCCAATAGGAGATTCTGTGCTAATTAAGCGTGGCCAAAACTAATTCTTCTGTGTTGCCTGAATTCCTGGGCCTGAGAATCTGAATTGTAGCATTCCATGGAAAAGCACATTGGCTATATGGCTTGATATTTTACATTATTATTCTAGAGATATTAAGGCCAAGCAAAAACGATGGAGGTTTTTCTGAACATATTGATGTTTTGTCCTTAATTCACTGCAATAATATTTATTCCCATCTTTTCATGAATATTTCAGAAAACTGTTTCACAGGCTGAAGTAGTCTCAGGGAAAAAGCATGTAAATATTGAAGAACATTGTCAGTAAAAACCTCCGTACTGTAATTGTGATTCTACTGGTTACAGCCCCACCAGTCATGTAGCATACGTGTACTCCACTGAACTTTTGGTCTAGTTATGATATGTTGCTCTGATTTTCTGATATTCGTGGAGATTCGCGGAAGCTTGCAGGGAGGTCAGGCAGGCAGCACACAAGATGGTGAAAAGAGGAACTTTATTTACAAAAACTTCTTTATATATTCATTAATGATCTAATAATTATTGGTCGACAGTTTTTCCACCCCCTATAAGGATTGGTTACAAGTCTACAAGATGCATTTACAAGATGCCTTTGAATATTTCTAGGTTTTTTTTTCCTCTTCATGCATCTGTAACTTGCTGCAGTTTAGTGCTTCTTACTAGGTGCTAAAATGCTCTGTTCCCAGCACCTTTAGCCAAAACAAGGCTCTCTGAACACAGATTCAAGGACATATTCATTGCCTTGGGGCCTGAAAATATGTAAATAACTGTAAGATGGAGGGGGGCAGGCCTGGGGTGGTGAACATCGTTACCGGCGGGTGCGATTGGAGAATTAGGGGCCAATATGCTAATGGACAGAACTTGTAAAAGGTGAAGGGCTCATGACCGGCCATCCGTTTTGGGTGTAGTCCCTGGGGGGAACGTTCGCTTGCCCGAATGTACCTTGAAGGCCTCGAATAAATTTGTCCGCATTTGATACTCCTAATTTGTTTTGGCTTCTCTTTTAGGCATCAGTTTCCAGTACCAAAACAAAGAGATTAGAAAGCACAAGAATGCAACTTATCTCTATTCTCCATGAGAAAGAAGAGAAAGATTTTTAAAACAGTGCAACTACAATGATAAATCAATATGAATGAGAATTCAAATATTATGTATTTGGACTGGAAAAATTACAGCCAAAAAACTGTTTGTTGCAATTAATGTGAGCGAATCTGAACAAACTTAACACCGACTCCTGCTTTTTAATGTCTGCAATAGATTTCTTGAAATCTTAATTCACAAATATATCTTCAGACAACTCTCAGATACTACCTTGAGGTTTAAATAAAGCAAAATATATAAATCTCATAGGCTTAGTGACAGAGTCCAGTTGGATAGATTTCTTACATAATTCAGTATCTCTGAAGTACTTTAAAAAATTGGTTGTTTCAATAAAATATTATATATATGGATTTTTAGCATGTAAGCTACACCTCTCTAGAGAGGTGCTTATAATTCAGGGACTTCTCTTTTGGTTTTGGTATTGTTAGGAATGCAGATGTCATACTCATGGATGGAGTATCATTCCTGCTTTGCTACCATGCTACCAATCAAGCAAAAAGACTCTTTTTCTGTATTTGAAGTTCATCTTTTCAAGTTCTTTTTTCATTTCAGTAAGACTTTGATGTCACAGACCTGAGAGAAATATCAGGGAGAGCTATAGAAAAGAATGGACACCTGATCTTCGTGATCCTTCATGAGAGAAAACCTGAATGTCAGCAGAGCAAATCTGCCATCTCAGAGAATGTGTTCAGACTGCCATCTGGGGGATTAGGGCTGAGAAATTCAGCGTGTATGGTGGATTTAACGGGATGCCTTTCAGTAGTCAAAGCATTCCTTGCAGAAATCCCATCCAGCTAACTTTTTACTGAGTTGTTCAGTTCACAAACTATTTGCAAACCTGGCCTGGTTTCTGAGTACTTGCAGAATTGCTTGTATGAATAATTTTTGACCTAGAATTTGTTCTCTAACATCCCTTCAATATGTTTCTGATCTGTGACTAGTTCCTTGACATGGGGGTTTTGCTCAGTTTTGATTTGGTTTCTTTTTAAAGAGGGAAGTAAAAGGACATTGAATAGTAAATAGTGGTTAGTAAACAAAAATCATATTGTCATAGTTAATATGGTCATATAGGTCATGTCACCTGTCTGTGATGGTCACCAGAAGAAAAGAGGAGCAGCCTTTATCCAGTCTCTACCCAGGCATTCATAAGAAGTCAGGGAAATGCTTCCCTAAAGTTTGTGTGTACAGTATCGGCTTTGTGCAAAAGTTTTATGAACAATGTAACACAAAACAACTAATGTAACAGCTGGACAGAGAATTGCCAGTCACAGAAGCATGTAGGGAAATCAACACTGGACTGCAAAGCAGAAAGAGGGCCAGAGCTGCCGAACCATAAGGGTGTGCAAGACAGCTCGACATGAGAAATTCAGCATGTATGGTGGATTTAACAGGATACCTTCCAGTAGTCAAATCTTTTCTGTAGTCGTGATAAAAATGGGATTCCCTATCAACTATCAGCCTAAAAGGTGACTCTAGTTAAAGACCTGTAAGAACTGAATCTAGTTATTTTCTGTAGTAATTTAGATGATCACAGGAACTGAACAGTACATGAAAATCTCTTCATGTAGAGAAGAGATTCGTTCATGTAGATCTGTCTACATAGAGGTAAGTAGGCTGAGACAGAGTAAAAAGCAGATCTTGAACAAATACTTTTATACAGTGCCTTTAAAAGTTTTGGGTTTTGGTTTTTTTTTCTGAAATAAATGTTCAGTTCAGCAGTCATTAGATACATTTTTGTACACACAGAGAGAAATCCCCATCTCATCTGTGCCAGAGAAAGCTGCACAGCCAGGCATTATGTTAGATTTGCATCCATAGCTTAAGAACAGAAGACTTTAGCACTGCACCTCAGCAGGGCACTTCAGTCATTTTTCAAGACCCATGAAATTTGTTGTTTGCAAGCCACGCTGCCCTTTCCAGCTGAGGAAAGTGGTAGTACCTGACAACTTTGTGCAGATCTGCAGCCTGTGAACTACTGTTCTCCCCTTGGCACATTCATTTTATTATTTCTTGCTTTCAGGAGCAGGAAGAAAGAGAGGAGATCACAAGTAAAACTAATAGGAGTAAATCCTAGAGATGCGCACAGCTACAAAATGTTTTCTGTAACTCCTCTTTCATGTCTCTGCATTCATCTCTAAATTATTTCCTTTTTTTCATATGGAGGACAAACTCCATAGAAGGAAACAACTGAATTTCTCACCCTCAGAAGAGGTTTTATGCCTAACAATTAGACAGATAGCAAGGGGCTTATCCACACATGCAGAGAAAGTTACAAATCTGTAGCAAGCTCCTGGAAAATCATGAAAGGATTTCATGGAAGGAAATGAAATATCAGAAACTGAAATGGAAGGGAAGGATTGGGAATTAGATGAAATCTCAAGATTTCATTTCCGTTCATGAAATGAATTTTTGTTTCATGAACGGAAATGAAATGACAAATCTAAGAATGAAATGAAATTAAATGAAACTTCACAGAATAAAAAGAAAAGTAATGAACAAAAAAGAAATTTAAAAAATGAAAATAAATGAACCACAACAAAATGAAATTACATGAAATCTCGAGACTTCATTTCTTTTCATGAAATGATCAATGTTTTAGAAAGGAAAAGGTTTTTTTTAGTCCTCTTGGCTCTTTAATCCATGGAAGTGGTTGCTCATGGCCAGAGCAGAAACCTATTATTTTAAATGCTATGGATGTGGTCAGTGTGACTGGACTTGCAAACTGCATTAAATCTTCAGACATAATATTTCTGCTGAAGTGCTTCCTCTATCACCTTCCCACCTAACTGAGGTAATGAATCATATCAAAATCAGAGTGCCATTTATTAACATGACCTTAAAGATCTGTGGATGTGTTTTTTCTCAAATGCTAAGCAAATAGTAATTTGTCTTTTAAATCCCCGATTATAATCATGGAGAATTAAGTTCAGTTAAGATGACTCATCTATTCACCTCTCTGGGATTTTACTAACTTTTCTTATTTCTGTACGTAACTCCAGAGAAGCAGAGAGACCAGAGTCATTCTCTCATTGTTAGAAGACATAAGGAAAGGGAGCATAAATGCCTCTGAGATGATGTCCTGCATGCAAGGACAAAGCAAGCAGCGGTGTACTCCTGAGCTGGATGACATGGTTAGGGGTCCAGATCTCAGCTATAACTATGAAAATTGCATGATTTGTGCCTCCTGAGAGGAATAAACAATGTCCAGATAAAGAAGGAGGACAGAGCAGCTGCTAGCTTTAAGCTCTATGTAATTTATTTAACTTCATAGTGCCATGGGCTCATTAGATTGGCCAGTGTCACAATCACCAAGTGTGCCAGTGGGCTAACAGTTAATCCCATTAGCATTAGCTGCTTAGTTTCTAAAACTGGAACCAAAATACTGGATGACAGTCTTGCTCAGCTTCATTATTTTAGCTAGACTTCTCCTTCAGATTTGAAGAACTACACAGCATGAAAAATAAATTCTCAAAAGATATTAGGTTGGCAGGGAAAGAGTTTCTCTTCACCCTTTCAAACTGCCTGCACAGAACAGTGTGTGTTTATCATGCAGAACAAGAGTGGCAATTACAGTACTTACAAAAATGGCTTTCTAAACTGACATTTTAAACAAACATTTCAAGAGGATCCTGCTTGAATATACCTATTATACTAATTTCAAACCTTAAAAATACTAACTCCCTTTTTATACTACTGTACTTGTATAGGTTTCAGGAAGAAAACTTAATTTCCTGTGTTTCTATTTATGCTCTTGCCCTTTCAAGAGTCAACCAGAGTATTACAATCATGAAATGGAAGCAAATTGAGTAGCTAACACAGCCCCCTCTTCACAAGCTCATCTCAGAAATGGTATAAATTCTTTCTATATCATCCATGTGGTTCTAGGGAGAAGATATCCTGAGTTCTGTAGCACAGATATTAGCTTTACGACCTTAGCCTCTGCACCGTTTTTCACAGGTTCAGGACGATAACATTTGAAATTTAGTTTGGAGGGTTCTTTTCAACGAATGCAACTGCAATTCACTCAGTAGCAATCAGACTTTGTGTGCAGGAGGCGGAGCTGCTGAGGGAGGGCAGACAAGAAACCAACCCAATTTTCCCTCAAAAGGTTGGTTTTGGTTTAAAATGTGATGTTGTTGGGGAGAAGACTCCAAGCTGTGCATCTACCTTTATGTCCCTTTATGTTTCTGAGGGCAGAGTAAAAGCAGAGGAGTGATGTGTGACAGGCAAAAGCCACGTGCAGGTTGTTTGTTGTGAAACAGAAGCAGCACACGCTTCTGCAGGTGCAGGAGACAGGAGCTCAGAGCAGGAGCTGGTCCTGTGTTTTCCAGTTCACTAGGAAAAACAATTTGTGATTCCCGTATTTTGCTGTTAGAGGGCAGCAGATATCCTAAGTAAGGTCTGTGGACACAATGACCTACTTCTGCCAGGGCTTTGTGGCATCTGCCATGGCCAAGAGAGGTTGCCCACACTCCTTTCAGTCTCTGGGTCTGGTCAGCTCAGAACATTAGAAGTTTTTGTTTTCCAGGTTAACATTTTCCATGTCCTATCTTTCTCAGCTCAGGCTTTTGTGAGAATTTCAACAGTTTTACAACCATCCTCGGGATGGCAATTAATCTAAAATTTATCATTCTGCTGATGCCAACAATATTCCTGCCAAGCATGTCTTCAAATCACCTGATGTGCCTAACATTTGGAAGTGAGATTTTTAGAAAAGTGTAGTGCTGGACTCTAAACCTATTTTAATTTTTAGAAACATACTGACTTCACAGAATCACAGAATCCTTAGGGTTGGAAAGGACTTCTGGAGATCATCCAGTCCAACCCTCCCGTCCAAGCAGGGTCACCTGGAGCACGTGACACAGGAGCATGTCCAGGTAGGGTTTGAATGTCTCGAGAGAGGGAGACTCCGTGATCTCAGGCAGACTGTTCCAGTGCTCTGCCGCTATCAATGTAAAGAAGCTTGTCCTTATGCTGAGGTGGAACATCTTGTGGTTTTGTTTATGGCCACTGCTCCTCATCCTGTCACTAGGCATCACTGAATTCTGTGATAAAATTCTGATACAACTACTTAAGCTTATTGAATATCTGCTTTTAAAGCTTGCAGGTATTCCATCAAAACTGTGCTTTTACTCTCTTTAGCAGGATACCTCCATGAACTTCTCCTCCTTCAGCTCTCATCATACATCTATTACCTTGGGAGTGGGGAGAAAGCAAGGAAACAACCAATAAAACAGCCTAGCTTTCTGGAAGCCTTTTAAATTTCAACTCTTTCAATGGTGGTAATATAACAGTTAATTAAAATATTAATCAAACCTGCATATCCTGACCTAGGATCCTGTGGCAGCTAAGTCCTGCAGATTCAGTTCTACAGTATAGGAAATTTATCTTCAATTTGTTTTTTGTCTATTTGACCACAGTTGTTTCTAAAGGAAAATTGTCTGTATGCTTAACTCTGATACCTAGAAATATTACTCTAGAAAAATGGCATTTAAATTTGGCAGAAACTTCAGACCCAAGTCTTCAAAATATAAACTCTCTTGGAAAGTGTAAGCTCTCCCTCTAAAGGTGGCATGCAGATAAAAGGGAACAGCTTATTAGTTTACTGTCTGCTTGAACACAACACCCCCAGAAGTCTAATAAACGAATCCAGGAATCACTGCTGTCATTCCACACCAGTGCCATAGGGGTGAATATATGAAATCTTAGTTTGCTTTCAAAAATAATGCAGGCAACAGCATCAAGAGCAATCTGGGTTTATTTGTTATTACCTTCCATAAATAACCAAACACCAGATACCTGGAAACACCACAATTAAGGTCATAGCCAAGAGCTGCAAGCACATTTCTCCCCACGTCTTGTGACGCATCCTCCGCCAATCAAACTTTATGTGTGAGGTAAGAAAGATTCTACAGAAACCAAGTCATTCCAAACACATTCCTGCCATATTCTCCATCTGCCCAGTGTATCTGTGGAGAAAGCAGAACATCATTGTATAGGTCATATTGCAATGCACACACGCAAAGGAGAGTGGAAACTTCACACGGAGCCTTAATTTTGGCATTTCTGACTCAGGTGTTTAACTTCTAAAGTGCTTGAGTTCCACATTGTTTTAAAAAACACATCACATCACCTTGTTGATCCTGCATTGACCTAAGACCTCACAGGTCCTGATTCCTTTTCAACAAACTTCAGAAATTCCCACTGATTTGAGGAGAAGCAGGACTGATCCTGTATGAAGAAAACGGAGTGCCTGGGCCACTTTGGAAGCTGTTTCTCAAAGCTGGTGGGGATTCTTCTCTGGCCACAGCAGCACTTTGATGACAAGGCCAGCAGCATCTCCCCTGTCTCTTAAAAAATGGAAGGAGTTATTGATATAGCAGCCAAAATCATGCCTATAAAAACCACAGATATTTTATTCCTTTCTGGCTTCTTGTCCCCTAGAAAGTACCACTGAACAGCTTACAGTGAGAGTTTTAATAAATCTAAGTTGTACAAAAAACTCAAGGGATTTGTTATTGCTCGATAATGTCCTAGTGGTAAACACTCAACATAAAATAGCAGAAAAGTCAAGCTGTAACTTGCTATTGTAATAAATTAATAATTTTTTTTTCTTGTAGACAATGAAGATAAAAGCCCTTTTATCTTCATTGAAAATATTTAAAAGTTTAGGTCTCATTAAAATTTTGAAAGATGTGCATAAATAAATCTAATTAAGTTGACTGATGAAATAAAATGCCTTGCTTCAGTGTAGTTTCTTCAGAAATTCCAGTTTTCAGCTAAAGGAGAACACTTCCCATTGGAAGGACTTTATCTACCCCCCCCCCCGCATTACCCATTGCTGGATTTATTTAAATAAATAAATTAGGACCTCTTGTGGGATATGGGGCATCTTGCTGATGCAAAAGTTATATAAAAGGAATACCGTTGGACTTCTTTTCCTTGTTTTTGTCAAGGAGAAAGAAAATTCAGCAACAAACTGACAGAAAACTTCGCTTCATACAGGACATGTTTTAATTCGGAGAAAGCAGATGCAAATGCTTTGAAAATCTGTGCCCAGGAGCATTAGTCAAGGAAAGCAACTATGGCAAAGGGGCGATTCATTGTAATGCAGAGCAGGTATTTGATAACCTCATGTGGGCACTTGTAACTCAGGTCCATGGGGACCTGGATCCAGCATCCCTGTGCCCTGCTGGTCCTTCCTGCACAGGGGCTTTCATGCAAAGGTATGGAGGAGAGAGTTTCTGCTGATCTACACAGCCAGGCCAGTGTAAAAGAACTAAGATAAGGTAATGAACGTCTGTATTACTCCACATTTAGCCCTCTAAGTTCAGAATCTTACCTCATCAATTTTGAGGGTATTTTTTTTGTTTGGTTAATGCAAACTTAGGATGCAAACACTGCCTAGAAGTCCAACTTCGTCATTAAATATTTCATAGAAGTGTGTGTGTTCAGGAGTAATTTCTTCTTTCTCCTCTTCCCTGGTGAATCTACAGGTATTGTTTCTTCCTGTGACTTTGAACTTCATGGATTGCTATTGTTTGGAGGAATTATTCAGAAGCTTCCTGCTATACAAATAATTAGTGATCTGCCCAAAAAAGAGACCTTCAACAGTTACCTTGTTTTGGACTGCTTCTCTTGGAAATCCTGCCTAAACATATCAGCATATAAATGCAGTGAGCGTAAATGTTTCCCTATACTACAGAAAGTTAAGAAAGTTGGAGGTTTCCACATGCGATGTCCACTCGCTACTCCAGCGTTTAATAAAATCCTGTCACAAGGGATGTTAGGAAGTGTAGTCTGCAGAGAGGAATGTGCCATGAGAAATTTTTCATCTGCACAGTAACTGGGGGCCTTTTTTACAGGCTCTGACTAAGAAAAGTTAGGTTTGGGATTGAGAGAAAGAGCCTGGAGAGCTACAGGTGCAGTGAGGCTGGAAAGGAGCACCCAAAGGGAAGTGTGGGCTGTGCAGAGCCCTGGGTTGTAAAAGCCTTTCTCCTGGGTAATGGCTAGTTGCCATTACCATTGCCATGTGTGTAAGGATAATCCTCAGATTATGGTTATTTTTAGTGGTAGGATTCAGGTTTGGGTTGAGTGTAAGCCTAGAGCTGCAGTTGGAGTGGGTCTGCAAAGGGGTTGCCAAAGGAAAGCATGAGCTGTAAAGAGAATGGGCTGGGAGAAGTTTTGCTAACAGGAAAGGTGATATGGGGTGAACATCAGCCAGGACAGTGAAAATTGTCTGCTCTCCTGTTGAAGATAATTCTCAGGCTCAGTGAATTGTAATCTAGTGCTGTCCTCATTCCTTTTCTGACATTTCTGTAGATGGTTAATAAGAACAGCCTATTTAAACAGAATATCACATGGTTAAATATGCCAACATCCAGAAGACCCAGGCCCCTGTACCAGTTTTATTCTAACCAGTTAAAGGAATTATTTATTACTTTACTAAATATCTTTCTTTTCTCTTAAGAATTTCTGCCTGACCTGGTAATTTAAGAACTCATTCCTGTTTCCCAGTCCCCTATTTTTCATGTCCTTTCCTAATCCACTTCTTTTTTTTTTTTCCTGATACACAGGTATTACACCGAGGTCAGTGACAGCAACAACTGAGCTGTATTTTAGTATGCATTTAGTGTTATTAAAGAAATCTGTTCACAACTGCAGAAACAGCTTTTTATTAATAGCAGAAGTAATTTGTTTCACCTGCAAGCAAAAGAGAAAATGTCCATGTGCTAACTGGTTTGTTTGTTTGGTTTCTTTTGGCTTTGTTTAAACTGGAAAAACCAGTGAGAAGAGAAAGAGAAAGAGAAAGAGAAAGAGAAAGAGAAAGAGAAGAGAAGAGAAGAGAAGAGAAGAGAAGAGAAGAGAAGAGAAGAGAAGAGAAGAGAAGAGAAGAGAAGAGAAGAGAAGAGAAGAGAAGAGAAGAGAAGAGAAGAGAAGAGAAGAGAAGAGAAGAGAAGAGAAGGTTTTTTTTAATTGGTTTCTCTGTAGAGTCTGAGGCTGCCTTGGAAAAATTCTCTAGCTGGTTCACTGGGACCAGCCCGCAGGTTAGGAATTAACAGTGATGCTTTCTCAAATAAAAGCTTCAACCTGCAATACAGATACAAATACCCTTGGATTTTCATAGTGTATAGAGCTGCACCCAGACGTGAATATCACTGCTGGTACTTACCCCATGAGAAAATAAAGTAAAGCTTAGATCTGAATAGAGTAGGTAGCAACAATTTTGTTTAATGCTTTTTGGCCAGTGGACACTGAAGCAGAAAACTGAGATGTGTGCAGGTGCCTGTAGGCATTTGTAGAATGCAGCAGACCTTCAGGAAGCAGAATCATGCAAAACAACGGTGTGGGCTGTTCATTTTCACAATGATAGGAATAAAAAAAGACTATTAAATGAAGAAAAACAATATTAAATAAACAGAAAAGTAATAAACATCCATTGTTTTATGACAGATCCAGGAGCTTCCTCCAGAGGAGCCCCTACTCCGTGCAATATGGGCTGCCACATGCCTGCTATTGCGAGCTTGGTGGGGGCTGCAGCTGATGCAGAGATGATTCTTCCCCTGCCTGTGAGGTGTTTTAGGCTTGGTTGTGCATCAGAGATAGTATAGAATGAAAGCCTGGAACATGCCACTGCTCTTGGGGTAGGCAGGAGCACATTGGTTCAGGAGAAGGAGTGGACCTTGGCCGGCGGCTGCTTCCTGGCCTCTGGAGGTGGCCACCTACACCCCTCACTGCAAAATATGCTCAAGTAATTTCTGAAAAATGAATGAAGTGAGGATAAAAGAACAGTCCATCATGGCTTTTAGAATGTATTTCTATTGTTTGGATACCCTGACCTAGCTGAGTGTAGAAATAAGATTTGAGCAGACAGCCAAAACACCCACTAATTCACTTTAACTTCCTCCAGTGTCACCCTAGGAGCAGGCTGTAGCTGGAAATAATTAGGTATGGAGATCTCTAAAATTTTACTGTTTCATTTTGTAACCACTGTCCCAGCTGACTGCAGTTTGGAGCTGAGGGAATGAACCTGTTTGCACTTTGCAGCTAACGTGGCCTGCCAGGCAGAACCTTCTCCAGCTGTGTTTCTGCAGACAGCAGGAATGTGACTCAAATGTCAAGTCATTACACCAGATTAACACGAGAGACACTGAGTTTTACAGACCACCAGCAGAATAAAAGCCTGCAGCACACAAATGTAAACCAGTAGATGAAGCACATTCCCTCAACCCAGGGAGCAGAGGGTGAACCTCTGCAAGTAAGGGCTGGAAAACACTTTTCATCTTGAGTTAGAAAAGGAACAGAGACAGCCAATGCTCTTTTGCCTCTCTGCAAGGCTGTTCCAGGTATTACCCCATAATCCCTCCAGAAATCAAGGACAGTTTTACATATGATCCTCACAGGCAGCAGGCTGGGCTTTTATTTTTACAAAGGGAAGATTAAAACATTCAAAACAGGTGTCCTAAGATCACAGAGCTACTCTTATTCCCCTTCCCAGGGAGATGGGTGATCCCTCAACACCACCCACTGTCAGCTCCTACTGAGGAGATTTCCTTTCTGTGTTTCTTTTGATGGATGAACAAAAGGGAAGAAAAGAAACCCAGTGCAAATAGACTAACTTGGGGAAACCAGAGATATCCTGGCCAAGCAGGGAAGTAAACTTGCACCAGTACTCCTGCTGAGAACGCTGTCTTCCTTTGGAGTCCAGAATGTGTGTCTTTTGAACTAATTCTTATGATTTGGGGTTTTTAATTGGTGTAAATGGGGTGGCAATATCCTGCATGTTCTGAATACACTCATGTAGCCAGGGTCCCAGCTACCTGAAAAGACTGCAAAAATGAGTTTTCTGGAGCTCCCAATGCCTCCCATGCCTTTAAACAATTAAGCTGTTGCCAACAGGCACTTCAACCACAAGGGAACCTGGAGTATAATTGTGCAATCCCCTGAGCTTTGGAAAGCTGTTTTACTGTTTCTATTTCCACCACATGGCAGAAAGTCCCTGCTGGAACAATTCCTGAAGGCATTCTTTTTCATTTTACTAGCCTGGATATGCATTTCTCCTCATGAGGCAAACTCCTTAGCACAGTTACACTGTTCTACACTGTCCTGGTTCCAGATCAGGTCACAGTGGGACGTGAGCCTGGGCAGCTGGCTCAGCAGGCCCTGGACTGAGAAACACACCTCTACTTTTTTCTAAACAGTAATTTTCAGTCCACCTGCACTTATTCTGAACCACGAACCCCACCCCTCCTGAAGAGGAGACAGCTGAGATTTATCCTCCTTCCTCCTTACCACCTCTACACCTGCACTGCTCTCCACTCCTGAATAGGAAGCAAGCCTTGAGCATTGCTCTTTTGTCACTTAAACCACACCCCCATCCCTCCCAAAAGCACAGCTCACCTCTTCCAAAGAGACCTCCCTTCCTGGCTGTAACATTCTCCACTCCTAGTTTCAAGCCCCCACCTTTCTCTCTGGTGGGTGTAATTTAGGTTTAACACCAGCTTTGTTTGATTTCTTTTGGGTTCAGGTGAGATTTTCTTTGAACTTTGAGTCTTTATTATTCAAAGTAAATTAGTAGGCAAGGCATTGCTATAAAAAACCCTCCTCCATGAAAAGTAGGTTTTATTTCATTTTCACTACAAAGCTGACAGTTGTGTTGCCTTTCCTCTTCTTTAATTAAGTCCAGAGTCTTTCTGAACTTTATTTAATTATATTATAACAGCACTATAGGAAGGGATCTTCTTTGATAATTTAGAGTGACCTCTCTTGAAATGAACTTCAATATCTTTTGAAATTCTCTCTTGAAATAAAGTTAAACAGTGCCACTTCTATCCAAATCTCCTCGATACAATGGGAAGTTCATTGCCTATTTAATAAAAGCTATATCTTAGCTTTTTCCTCAAACCTTATGCTTTCCTTCAGACTACTGGAAGTTCAGACCAACAGTGAGTGGTACAGTAATTTGCTGGGGAAACTCTTCAGCTCCACGTGGCCTTTCTCAGCCCTGGCAGAAGGGGCTGAAGCAGACAGCTTTGCCTCAACTCTTTTCACTTTTGCAGAAGCACCTTTGCTAGCTCTCCCCTCCACTGCACTGCACAGGCAACCTTAGATCTACCTCTGCACTGCACCCACTGGAGTCTTGTTTCCACAAACTCGTGCCAAGCCACTCTTGTACTTTCCAGTGGTGTACATCAAAATAAATCCAGAAGTCCTTCTACAGTGATGCTCCACCATCAACAAATTCCTGTGTGAAAACTCCCACAGAAGCGCTCCACCATCAACAAACTCCTACAAGAAAAATGGCCACAACAGCATTACCCCATCGACAAATTTCCATTTGAAAACTTCCACAGGAATGTTCCACCATCAGCAAGGTCCTACATGAGAGCATTTACATTAGCAGTAAGCTTTTCATGAAAGACTATCTAGAATTGATTCTGTAGCACCCCAAGTACAAGAGTGCCCCACTGCTCAGACTTTCAGGAGGTGCTGAGGGGTGCTCTCCTGCTCCCAGGGCACAGGGGGTTTGGAGAGCTCAAGTCCCCTCACTGGTGAGGAGAAAGTGACTCTTGCCTCCATTTCATCACCCCAAGCGGACACCTGGTATATAAAGGATTTGAAAATCAAAAGAAAAGAGATTTTATTTTTTTTCCAGGCTAAGGAAATGAAACTGGGTGCAGCCTGCCATGGCCAGCCCTCCCAGCCATGCTGATTTTGCCCCTGCTGAAGGCAGGAGCTGCCCCATCCCACTGGGAGATGTCCTGCTGAAGTGTGGCCATGCCACACACCATGGTCAGTGACGCTGAAAATTATTTAAGGCACAGAGGGCAGCGACAGAATAATTTCTGGAGTGAGCTGCCAGTGCTCATATGGATGTTTTGCTTGCCCAGTGGATTAATAGGAGGGGGTTGGATTCAATCTCAGCTGTTAATCCTTTCAATGTCACAGGAAGCAAACATATCAGTTTTCTGTTAAGGTTGGTTGTAAGGTCATGTGGGTCTACCCTTTGTCAAATTAGACATAATTCACTCTTTCTAAAGTATCCTGGGACAAGCGTTGATCCCAGGAAGAGCCGAGAGACATTGCTGTCCCACAGAAAAGGTGCATTTCTGTTCTCAAAGGAAATATTCTCTTCCTTTAGTGCACAACTGCAGGCTCACGCAGATAGTGGGTATGAAGCAGCATTACAGAAATTTGTTGTCAAAGCCAATACCATGTCTTTATTTTCACTAATAGAGGAAAATGCAGCTGCTCTGTAACACCATACAAAAAAAAAATTGTTTTCAGTAATTCAGCATTAAAAGTCAAGTCATTCATCAGATTTCCAGACAGGAAACAGTGAGAGAAATTTTCTCTTTAAAAACATGATCAACACATTCAGAGGCAGTTCTGTCAATGACTGACTGCTGAATATTCTACCTTTCTCTAACATTTTTGTAAATAAAATAATTACCTTTTTCTCCACTATCACTATTATCCCAATTGCATCACTATAATATATTCATTTATAGCTTTAGCATTTTTTCTGAGTATGAATTCATTTAGTTATCCTGTATAAATTAATAAAGCCCCAGTCTGCTCTTTTAGCCCAAAGCAGTTCATTTTTTTTATCCATGCAGAATTTTGATAATTCTTTCTTATTTTTCCATGCACATCTATGTAATCCATTGCTGTAGTTTATGGTACTTTATTACCGACTGAATGAAATTCCATTTGACAAATACCAAAACTTAACAACCCAGCCATCAACTTACACATTAAGTCAATTTACTGATGTTCATCAAGTATGACATATCACCTATGATTCACTACGCTGCAGTTAGAAGGACAAATCGGCTATTTATTCTGTAATCCCTTCAGCTAGAGATCAGACATCTGTTTGTTAAGCAATTTTTTACAGAAGCATGGAGAAGTCTTCCTGGCACCCATGTGGTTAAAATACATTCCCAACTAAATTTCCATTTTTCTGGTAAAGTAATTTATCCACTTGCTCTGTGACTTAAAATACCTTGCAGTGGTCACTGACTACAAATCATGTGTCACACGTGTCTTATTTCAGAGCTCTGTTTTGCCTGATTTATTGTGAAAGGCAAGGAAGGAGTTACCATAGATACAGACTTGGATAAAGTACAGCCTTGTCTCACTTAAATAGTGAGTAAACTGAGAACTAAACTAAATATCAACTACATCTGAGACAAATATCTATTAACTTTGTTCTGTTAAAAAAAAAAAAATCTATGTACCTTTACCTTTGGTCAACAATTGGGACCATTTTTGGGACCATAAAAATTTTTTTCTTTTTTTTTTTTTTTTTTTTTTTTTTTTTTTTTCAAAAGAATCAGCTGCAGGAGAAAATAAGTGCCAACATTGCCAAGGTGAGCCTTGAGAACCTGTGTTTGGTCCCTGCTTGAAAGGGCTGTTACAACAAAACATTACCCGAGGTCTGTATTACCAACCCTTCGGGCAGCTTTTTAGGCATGTCAGAAGTAGCTGACTACAAGCTGTTTTAACTCCCTTGGAAATTGCATTCCTGGTTTTTGAGCAAGAGCACACCAAGGAGTGCAGCAACACTGCAGGGCTAGGATCAGCTGCAAGGACAGTCCCTGTGGCCAGGGGTTAATGTGAGCAGGGAGGTGTTACAAGAACGACTTGACATTTTAGGGTGATCCTGACTTTCTGATTAACTAATAATTACAGAAGTGAAGAATGTACTGTATCCTTTTGCCTTGATGGTTTATGGGTCTTGGGGATGTTTTTGTTGTTGTTTGTTTGTTGTTGCTGTTGTGTTTTGTTTGTTTGGGGTTTTTTGGTGGTTTGTTTTTTTGTTTTGCCACTTAAGGTTTCATAAAAGTAAATTGCATGAACGAGCTACAAAATTTAAAACAAAAGCTTTAAAAAAGGGGTGTTTATACACATGTGCCTTGTGCGTTAGCATATTTGCAGCAGAACTGTGACCACTACTAGAAAGTTCTGGCCAGAGCCTCAAGAGGTGTTATGTCTGTGGAGCTACACCCATGTGCATCACTTTTGGGTGGAGACCAAACAATCCAGTGACTTCTGAAATTAATCTGGTAATGATACTGCAACCATATTAAAAAAGGAACAAACAGCTGCCCTGCCAGGTGCTGTTTAATGTTGGAATATTTTATCAGTTTCAGCAGAGGCCAAAGACTGAATGAACTAAAACCTTATTCCTGAATACAGGCTTGTAAATTCCAGGCTAAGAAGCACTAGAAGAATCAGAGAAACTTCAGCTTGAAAAAAACCTATAAGATGAGCTTCCAGACTTTCCTCTCAATTGGATAAAATCTTATCTGTGAACCAAGCACCTCACAGTGGAATTTAATTCACACACAGATGTGGAGAACACAAGGCAAGTCAGCTGGGTGGTTCTCTTGTTTGAGCAAAGACAAAGAAGTGTCAGTTTAGAAAATTGAAAACTCCTGGAAATGACTCCATTTTTTGGCCCAATTTAACTCAGGGCTGAAGATGTGAAGCTGTATGGGTTTATTTTAGACACTTGTCTTGAGAGCATGCTGAGGGTTTCGATACACATTTGTGCAGAACATCTTGCACTGTGCTCCACAAACAGTGACTTAGATCCTGGTCATGCAGCAGCTATGTAAGCAAATGTGGCAGCAGCTCTATTTCAGCAATAGCTGGCACCAAGTTCATCCCATCTTACGAAGAAAGGAATGTTGGCCAGGCCGTCAGAAGGAGAATTATTCCCCAGCCTGTTTCTAGTCACAGAATCACAGAATAGTTTGGCTTGGATAGGATCTTTAAAAGTCATCCTGAAATGAGCAGGGACACGTTCAAATAGATCAGGTTGCCCAGAACCATGTCCAACCTGGCCTTGAATGTGTCCAGGGCATCTGCCACCTCTCCAGGCAACTTGTTTCAGTGTTTTAACACTCTCATTATAAAAAAAAATTCTTCCTTAGAGGTAATCTTAATCACCCCACCTTCAATTTAAAACTGTTACCTCTTGTGCTATCAGAGCTGGCCCTGCTAAAAGTTTGTCCCCAACTTTCTTGCAGCCTCCCTTAGGTACTGGAAGGTGCTCCAAGGTCTCTCCAGAGCCTTCTCTTCTCCAGACTGAACAGCCCCAGCTCTCTTGGACTGTCTTCATAGGAGAGGTGCTCCATCCTTCTGTGCATTTTTGTAGCTTTCCTCTGGAACCTCTTCAACAGGTCCATGTCCTAAGCACTGTTTGTCAGCAGATTCATATATCTGCACTCTTCCTTTATACTGATCAGGTCTCTTCAGGGGAGAAAAACACAAGAGTTACATCGTTCCACAGTAGAAAACGCCAATTGGTTGAATTAATGGTAATGCCACAAGATGGTGCTGGACATTTCACTGACACAGATCCTTGAAGCTTTTCATTTGTTGCTTTTGTGTGTTCCCTGACTAAACCTTTCCCCAACTGGAAGTTTAGTCCAAAAATGCACTGGCTGACTGCATGGGGATACACAAACAGGCTGGCATTTCACCCACGCTGGATGGCTGAAATATACACAGGGTTTCCTGTTTAATAAGTTTCTTAAAACATCACTAGCATTGCTTTGCAGTTGCACATCCCAAGATGCTTTCATGGCAGATCAGCAAAGCTTTTATCCTACTGTGGAAAAGCCCTGCAGATTAACAGTGTTTTCCAAGACCCTCTGTTGGTTACAGGAACACAGGATTGTGACCTGATAGCACAACGGAATTTTCATGGCAATTATGATGCTTTTTTGTTTTGAAAGGGGAAAAAATCATACAAGCAGGAACTATGTAATTTTATTCAATTCAATAAAAACTCTAAAAAGAAGGCATCTTGGAAAAGAGATTACCTGCTTGTTACGGGTTGAAACGCACTCATGAATGGAAAGATAGGGTCATTATTTTTTTCCACTAATGCATTTCTAAAATGAAATTTTTGGCTTTGGGAGGTTTAATGAACCATTTCTGGCATTTCTAGTCCATGACTGATAGTGCTGCTAATATTTCCTGAACAAATGTTTAGGGAAACAATAGAGAGAACATTAAAACTTTCAGGTCAGATTCCCAGTGAGATTAATGGACCTACAAAGATTTAACACAACTGTAGATTATGCCCTGAAGTATAAAAACCATTTCATTCATATTCTTATGAACTTGCTGGAGTTTGGATTTGGATTCTAAAAAAAAAAAACCAACAACCTTCTCTACATTTTATAATAGAAATCACCCAAATCTGTAATCTTGATGTCCGGAGTGTTTATATTCCTATCTTTAATCTGTGGTTCCTCTGGGCTCCACAGGAATCGCGGTCTCCTTTCCCACAGACAATACCTCCTACAGTCTCTATTTCCAGCTGCTCTCCTGATTTTATAACCAGTTGACCCAGGACAGCACAGCAGACGCAGATTTTCATATCCAGCATCTCCACTTGTTTATTTTCCTTAATGGTGGAGATAAGTGGTTTCAGCGGCAAAAAGAGTAAGCGGTCCAGTTCCACTTTCACCTCCCCTTTGGAATATGGTAGTCATCTCTTGTCCTACTTCAGTTTTACATCTCTTCACTGTCACAGGGCCTTTTTCCCAAACTCCATGCATTGCGTAAAGTGTATGATCACAGCAGAAAGGGTGTGACTTCTGTTTATTGTCAGCATTGCTCCCAGGCCAGTGCTAGTGGTGTTGTTAAAGAGGAAAGATTAAAATCCAGTGCTCAGTGTTCGAGGCAAATATTGACCATATTTTCTATATGCAAAGTTACAACAGTTTGTATTTGTGAATGAAATTGTATATGGCAGCCTCATAATGTTTTATTAAGATAAGAATACATTGTTTTCTCAGACTGAAAGACAGAGGAACTAGGACATAGAAAATTCAAGAGAATCAAAGAAAAATGAACTGGGTTCATTGTCACATCTAAAATCCTGGATTTCTAATTATCTGTCCATTCCTTTCACAATTTGCACACACTGCATAGTACCGAATGAGATTTACTTAGTGTTTAACATTCCATTTTAAACAACCCAGTCAACAGAAAAATCAGCAGCTCACAAACTAGTAATTCCAGATCTATTTTCAAATACAACCACTGAAATATTTTACCATAGCTTCTTATTACTGAATTATTACTACTTGGTAATTTTTCACTAATTAATGCAACATTTTTTGGTTTTAAAAGATCTATTACGTAAATGCAGTATCAGTTAGACTTATTGCAACCAGAAATACTGGTAAGAATACAAGTGTTCCTAAAATGGCATTATGGTAAATAAATACTATCTTTTCCCAGGCATTGTGCTGTGCAGGGTGTGAGGTTGGTTTTCCTCACTTTTCTCTTCAGTGTGGATGGCAGAATGCATCACTTGGTTTCCTATTGTTATTCTAAATGATGATGGAAGCAGAGTAGATTGGTACATAAATAAAACTCAATTTCTAATCTTAAGAATTATGTGTTTTCCTAAGCACATTCGAGTTTGGAACATTACACGGATTGCAACAGATTCTTAATGGGAGCGAGGAGCTTGGTGTTTGCATAATGTCTTCTGTACCAACTGTCTGGCTTCTGGAAAATGTGGTGGAATATTCATACTCCCCACCCTCTGTGAGTGATAAAGTTATTGTAGCCTTCTGACTAGTGTAAATTACAGAATAAAATCTGCATGCAAAGTCATTCACAGCACTCTCACACTGTCTGTCACTGCTGGAATATCTGCTTGGTTTAGGATTCCCTGGCTCTACAGGAGCCTAAGGTGGACTTAATGAAAATTGAACTCTTGGCCTAATGCTTTGATCATCTCATCAGTCTCTCCACTACGTCATCCTTCCAATTACCTAACCAAAGCCAATGGGAGGTGAAAAATCTAGGATTTAGCATGCTAATGAATTTATCATGACACTTGTTCCAAAGCTATTGTTATGGTACTTCCTAAACAGACCTGGCTATCAGTGATGAAATAATGAGGAACTAACGCTGTGACACTTCCTGCCTCATCCTTGGGATGTTTAGAAATATGGAGAAGCCATGTTACCTCATGATTTCCATGGGAATGACCAAACCAGCCATTATCCTGCCTGTCCAGGTCCGTGGCATCAGACAAGGGAGTGGTAAGAGATGCAGACGAGGCTCCATGTTTCGGGCTGGATTTTCTGTTGTACTCAAACATGCAAATTGCTTGTACCTAAGCGAAACAGGTAAAACTCCTGTACATATGGGTGGGATGTAGAGCCACTTTCGAGTGCACTCTGTGAAAAAAGTGTGCTGAGAACAAGGTTTGAGTGTATAAGGGAGCCTTCACAGGGCTTTGGGGAGGGTTTATTAGAACCTGCTCCTAATTATGTGCAACCACCATTGAGGTTGTGTAAATGCTGATGTCTGTGTGTGTGTGCTAAAGGAATAAGGGTAATACTTCATACGGCTGGGAGTATTGTTGTTACACCAGATAATGTGCACCATCACAATACTGACTTAAAACTTGTCTTAGCAGAATGTAATATATGACTTGGAGCAGTCATTGAAAACTCTTTGTGAATACTGTGGCAAAAGCTAATGTAAATAAAGGAAGATCAAAGTAAACTTTGAAGTAGGAATGGAGCCTGACATAGCTTAGCAAGACATACTGTACTTAGGCATAACCCAACAAACTGGAAATATTTCATTTTCAATTTCCTGTCCAAGATATAGGCCTTAATTTTTATTTTTTAAAATTTATGATTTTTATTGTCCATTTTTTTTCTCACTGCCATTAAGTACAAGCTGTGTTGGCAACTTCTTTACACGCTTTCCACAAACATATGGACTGCATTTTCTTTTTGTAAACACTGTTGATAGAGCTTTATCATACAGCAGAACAGTGCAGTTTAGCAGCTCCTCTACGCGTGGAGAATGCTGTCACTGCCCCCACCAAACCACGGTGCAGCAAACAGCTGAATAAAGGCCCAAGAGAAGGTGGTGGGATGCAAGTGCAGCAGCACACTCATCTCTGTTCATCCATCCCTGTTTCCATCTTTGGGCAGCACCTCTCACACAGGCTACAGTGCTACAAGCAGCTCTGCCAAGTCCTATTGTCCAGACCTGTCAGATATGCCCAGAAGGGGCTTAGTTCATGTCTCCAGCCATATATGTCTACTCAGGCACTTGAGGGAAGCAACATCTTTGAGTCTGATCCACACAGGTCTTCGTAATTCTCGGTCTCCAATGCTGGAGGCTCCATGGGACAATCCTCCTGCCACTATGGCTACTCAGCCTATGGATCGGGCTTTTATCCTGCCTTGCAAGCCACAGGGGAAGGTGAATGAGCATCAGCTGCAAGTGCCTGCCGCCCTTACACACAGTGCCACACGTGAAGGCACATGCCAGCCAAAGTGACTTCTCCCGAGCCCGTGCAGTGCAGCCTGACGACCACTGGGCTATAGCAACGAGCTGGAGCAGAGGCAGAGTCACTCGGGGTGAGTTGCGTCTGCTGCAGACAAGGCTGAGCAGGCAACTCCAAACACTAACCTGGGTTTCTCCAGGACCCTCCTGTATCCCATCCGGCAGGGTAATGGGCACCTTTTATTGCTGCATGACAGACAAAACAAAAGTGACTTTGATTTATTACTCGTCATGCTGTTAAAAATTACTTCTGAAAAAAAAAATTCTCCTTTCCACAAAGTGCTGGCCCCACTTTCCTCCTCCTTTGGTGGTGTGGAAGTGGCAGAGATGTCCTGCTCTGTCCATTCCTGGAATCGTTGAAGGACATGGTGCTGGGGAAGTGGCATGGCTGCTCTGGACTGAGCAAGATGATAAAAAGCAGTGTGGCAACCACTTGCCTCCAGCTCTCCTGGCTTCCCTCCTAGCTGAAAGCAGAAGC
The DNA here is from genome assembly GCA_036630365.1 of Acanthiza pusilla. Taxonomy (NCBI): domain Eukaryota; kingdom Metazoa; phylum Chordata; class Aves; order Passeriformes; family Acanthizidae; genus Acanthiza; species Acanthiza pusilla. The sequence goes on from JAXCHO010000017.1 coordinate 15,738,977, forward strand.
CACAAGGTAACAGAAAACTCCTTTACATTCCCAACACCTCACTCAGCTGCAGCCAGAAAAACACCTGGAAACTGAGACCCCATTTTGAATAGTTTTTGAGCATAACATGATCACAACCACCATGAACAAAGCTCTGGGTCTAAGTGATTCCCAGTAGATCAGCTATAGCATACACACTGACATTTCCAAACAGACCTAGTCCCTTGTGGAGATTAAAGTAAATCCCACAGTATTTCATTCTAGCTATAATCCTAAATAACAACAAATCTGGATCTGCTGTATAATATTGAATAACTCCCCCCTTACTTTTTGTCTTCCCTGTGTCGAAGAACATCATAAGCTTTGACAGCCAAGTGCTGAGAAATAAGGAAATACTAAAACGCCAGCTGTTCGGTTCATACAGAAGAGTGGCCAGCCCCTAACACACTGTGTACCACTAGCTGGATTAATTGCATTACATGCTCTCTTCTAGAGAGAGAAACTATACCCAGCTGAGCAATCTCAGGGCCTGCACTCAAAACGCTGATTGCTGGGTCAGTGCTTTCATTATTAGGGGTTCGTGGTGGAAACATAAACCACAAGAGCAGAGAGCTCTCATGGTTTGTACAGCTCAGCAGAACACACAGACTGTTCAGTTGGAATGTATTTTATTAACACTGAGCATTCACTTCACGCACAGATAGCTTTGACATTCTTGGCACTTAAGTAGCAATTAAAGCCCCTGTTATCTAGTGGGGCTTTTTTTTGGTTTTTAAAGTGTTTTTCAAAGGCATCTCCCTTTGCAGTGTGAGGTGTTTCTGTATCATCTCTCTGCCTTAAGGGATGTGGTCTGATTGGTGTATTCCTGCTTGGAGGAAGCCAGGCTCTGGGGATGCAGCTGTGTTGCCAGAAAGTCTGCGCACTATAGGCACATCTTTCGTGCACTGCCAGTAAGTTGTGGCTGTGACTGTATCCCCGGGGGGTCCCGAAAGGTTTTGAACCATCGGTGTATCTCTGTGCTGCCAGAAAGAATGTGGCTGTGGATGTCTTTGTCTTTAGGGATGAAAAGCCGTGGGCTGCTGATATATCAGCATGCTCTATAATAAAGTCTCTGCACAGTAGGTGTATCCCTCTCTTCTGCTAGAGGTCTTCAGGCAATTCCAGAGCTATTTGTCTCCACAGCATTTGGGACATTCACTGCTCTGTTTGCCCTGGCATATCCACATGGTAATAAAGTTGTAGGTGTGATAATACATTTGTGCCAAATTACTCACTGTATCAGCATATGCGCCATCCCTCCGAGGAGCTCAAGATGATTTGAAATTCCTAATTAAGCTTCCTACACTGGAGACAATTAAGGATTATTATGCCCATTTTACAGATGCCGTTGCCATGTTCCATGGAAGGCCTGTGTGCTGCCTGCCAGGGGTGCACCTAAAACCCTCTGTGCCCATTCTGGTCCCCAGTTTGCTCTTCACCAGTGACATTGATCTTAAAAGCAGACAAAACTGGCACTCTGCACAAGGAACAAATCTCGAGGCTGAGGGCAAAGGGAGCTTAGCTGCTGTATACAGCAAACTGAGAAAATACCTCATGCATTCATTTTCTTGCCTTCAGGAACTGCAACTTCTGCCTCAAGGACAAACCCCAAGAGGCTGCCCAGACTCTCGCAGTGCCTGGGCAGTCTCAACACTGCTAAATATCAACTTCAGCGTGACTTTGTAGCAGAGCGTAGCAGTCTGTACTTAGGCACATCCCCAAAGGAAAGAATTATCCAGCAGGATACAGTGTGCAAACATATAGCAATGTTCCCATCTGAATCTTTGTATCCGTGCCTGCTGCGTGTTTCCCCTTGAACAGTTAATCATCTATAAGGATGACTCCAGACAACATTTTCTCTTTCTTTCTCAAGCTAAAAATAAAAAAGTCTGAAAAGATTCTGAATCCAGACAGACGGATGGCAGACTAAAATTTTCAGAAGATTGTGGGGATTCCGCTCATTGTTCACTTACTACAGTTCCACCTTACTTTATCTTCAGCATGAAGAGAAATATTGATCGTCACATTCAATAGGAACATAAAGCTAACTATTTTTCTTTGAATACTCAAAAAATAGAGATACAGAAATGTGCTTAGCCAGGAAAGGCATCTGACCATATAACCAGATGAAAAACTCCAAATACCTACCTGGATTCAGGAGTAAACTCAGCACCTCAGGCTCATCATGAATGGAAAGAATGACACACACAGGCATGACTTCATGGTCTTAAGGCCTTGAAAATGTACATCCAAAATGTATACTGTAGCAATATACATTTTATCACTGTTGGAATCTGCTAAAAAAAAGAAGCCAAATGATTGAAGCAATGTAGACTATCTGCAGGGAAAAGGTGCTTTGTGCCAGTAAGTCAGGAATATTACCTTTGGCTCATGAATCTGCATTATTTTTTTGGCCATACATTCAAACTTGACTCATGCAGACTCTACAAAAATGTAAGAGAAGCAGAAGATGTCACTTGCTTCCTTACATTCAAACCCCACATTTTAAAGACCGTATTGAACATTATACACAACAGGGTTTTCTACATGTCTTTATTCCCTTGTAATAAACATAGAAAAACAACCCTAGAATTGTGCGAACATGGCAAGAAGTTTTTGCATAAATATTTCCCAGTTTGAATGCTTAACTGAACATGCTCCAGGCACAGCTGTTGACTAGGCACCAGCACTAAATTTGACAAGCTGGAGAAGCCCAGGAGGTGAGTTGTGAAGAAAAAGTGAGCAGTGGCTTTTGTACCGCTCCTGGCTGACCATGGCCTCTCCATTTCCACCACTGAAGGTCCAGATGAGCCGTGTTATCCCATGGGTTTGCTTTGCTTTGAGTGTGCTCCTACCCCTTTTGTACTTCCACTTTGTAAGGACTCCAGTAAGATAATTTACCGGTGATGGTAAAGCATTGTAAGGAAATATCACGAAAGGAGTTTTCAAAGGCTTGGTTTTTGAACCTTCTGCCTCGAGGATTTACATTGCAAAGGTATTTCCAAAAGCTGCCTTCCTCCTGTCAGAGAGCAGAGCAGCACCCTGTGAGCTGTGTGTGAAGGCAGCTCGAGATGGGAGGTGCAAACATCCCAGCGAGCTGCAGACACTTATCTTGCACAGACACTTGTTCAGCCCAGCAGAGGGGACCCTCAGCTCCACCTTCAGCTACTTCAACAAACACAGCTATTTCCACCTCCCTGGCCCTATCTGGGAGAGCTGGCACCAGTCCCAAACCTATTCTGGCTCTCTCCCGAGGCTGCTGTGGGTGACCTGCCAGTTGGGCTGACAGCCAGGATAAGTGGCAAGTGCCAGATTGCAACGCTTTTCCCTCAGGCAACAACCAGTCAACCCAGAGCAAAGCGGGTGAGAAGCTTGGGGCCGGACTGGAGGTGGTTGGGGGGGTTTTTTGACTCATAGTTATAGGCAAGAATACCCAAAAAGGAATAAGAACATGTTATCAGGCAGGGGAGTCTGCAGCTAGTAGGTTATATCCAGGAAAACCCTATTCCAGGGCACCCATGGGATGTGGTAAGGAGTAATGTGGGGACAGGATGGGGGAAACAGTTTGGAGGCACCTGTGTGTCTTTCAGACAGGGAACACCACCAGGTGATGGCCAGAGAAGCTTGAACTTGCTCCTGCTTCCCAGACCTGCTGCTCCAGCAGTTTCCAAACAGTGCCACATCAATTTTCACAGCTGCTTTGGTGGTAAATGAATTCCTCTCTTAAGAATATTTGCAATTAGCTACAATGTGATGTTATGCCAATATTTTTTCTTGCAGCAGTTCCTCCAGGAGCGAAGAAATGGTAAATTTTCAATCATTCTATTATAGCAATACCTGAAGAGAAATTCACAGAAGAAAATCGAGGTATTTTCTGTGCTGATCACTTGCTTCCTGCCAGATTTCAAAGCTGCCAGATTTTTATCCTCAGCATGAAAACAATTACTGAAACAATGAGGGTGAAACAATTAATAAACATGAAACAATTAATAAAGGTGTTAAAACTTCTCAAAGGTGGCAGGAACCTTTCACTACATGAAGTGCCAGTGACAGCGATCACAGTGCATTGTCTAGCTCTATAAACTGGCAGGTGAATTCAGCCCATGTGGTTTAAACAGACGTACAGAGGTGATAAAGGAAATTCAACCCTAGATAAACAAAATAAAGACACAAAGCTCTCAAAATCAAACTCCCTTTTGTGAGAAAGAACACTTATCCCAACGCTAATCTCAGGCTTCCCCTCCTCCCCCGTCCCAGGGAGGTGTCTGTGGCAAGACCTGGGGAGCTGCTCTGTTTCTGTGACACCCTCTTGCCTGCAGATAAAGCTCACGGGAGCTGACAGCGCATCAGAATTTTATTCGCAATTTTCCATTGCATCACACCAGGCAACTAAAAACACAATGCCCAACGCTAGCTGAGCTGGTGTGACACGGGTTTTGTTCTAACTTAAAAGTGTGTCTAAACCCATTCCATCAACACTTTTTGTCGTGTATGAGACATGCAGTGATTAATGGAGAGAGACTTCATCAAGAAGGGCCATTCCACGCCCTCAGCCACATATTACCAATTCCCACCTATAGAAAACATGTCTGGGCAAGACTCGGCTGTGTTTGCTCGGCGAGGTGTTTTCTCAGGAAAATAATGAGATTGTTCATCCAGAGATTAGGGAGCTTGATTTAACCTTTCCTTTGAAGGAGCAGACTCCTTAATGACACAGTGTTCCCCTGGCAATACCACACAGTGTATTTTCCATGTTGGACTTAGACCTGACTGGGGCGTATGGGTTGTGCTAACTGTGTCATAACAACTAAGAACTCTGTAAGTTGAAGTGCTGGTTTTTTTGTTGAGTTTTTTTTTTTTTTCTTAAACTGAATAATTAGGCATAATCACTGCTGCAGATGCATCTTACCAGGGAATAGGCCATATGCTGTGGAAATGCTTCAGTATTACAGTTGTGTTTTATTGGTTTGTTTGTTCTACTTTTGCAATTATAATGAAGCAGTTAAAGCATTTTCATATGGACAAAGGGTTGAGGATTTGACGGCTAGTTCACTGAAGCTGCTATTGCATGTTTATAAATTCTGGTTTAGACATTTGTAAACATTTATTTCCTGGATGCCATCAGTTAACTCAGCCCAAAGTCTAGTAGGGACATAATTTTATAGCGAGAATGTAGCTATTTTCACTATATGTGTTTATTCTGACAATTCTCTGCGTGTGCTGGCCCAGCTCCTCACTCAGGGGAACCTTCACAAGCATTCCTGTGCAAGTGGTTGAAGTCCAAGCACAAAAAGCAGGGCAGTATGCTTTCAGTTGGAATTTTACAGAAACAAGCACATATTTGTTAATTTCTCTCCCCCCTTAATTGTCCATAATTTGTAATTTTGTTTAGCTTTTTTTTTTTTTTTTTTTTTTGAGGATTGCTACTAGAGAACAGCAAACAAACAAAATGTAGTGTGGTTTGAAGCAGGTTGACTGCCAACTAGATTTTTAAAAAAGGCTGTAATAAATCAGTGAGTCATCTGACATTCACAGGAAAAATGTGGGATGTGCAGTAGGAAGGAAAAGTATAGAATGGGAAGGGTTGCTGTGGCATGCCCTGTTCTCCTGCTGTGCCTGTGTTAGTGACTGCTGGAGGCTGGATCTGAACCAGCACGGCCGTTCCGTGTCGGAAAGAACCTGCTTCACAAGCACTTCACAGGAGGAAGGGCAAGAGTTGAGTTCGTACCTTGCATCGGGGGGATCGCCAGAAAGAAAAGGTCAGGAAAGAAAAAAAATCATACAAATTACCTCTGGATATTTTTAAGCATGAGATAGGTTGATAGAGAGCAGGAAACCTTTCAGAAAGCCAAGTGAAAGTCAGTGCCTGGGACTATGGGGAGACTGTAGGGCAGGAAGAAAAAATGTATTCTCTGTTAATTACACTGTAGACTTTTTCCCTTGGGTTCTCTCCCAGTTGGAGTATTAATGCTTCGTAGTTAATTAGCTCTTCCTTCCTTCAAAGCGATTTTATGATATTAATTATTATAGCATTGTTAACCACTTAATCCTGCCAATTGGCTTGAGGTATTGCACAAATGGTTAAAAACAAACAGCAGCAGAAACAGAGCCACTATTTATCAAAGTTTTTTTAGCCTGAAAGGGGCTGCTCAGCCCTATAACACAGAGACTCCAGGATCCCTGTCTGTAGGAAATTTTGTGCAGACACACTAAAAGGCATATAGAAATGCAGGTCCCAAACCTGAGATACCATCCCAGGTAAAACCATAACTGCTGATCCAAGAAGCCTTTTCAACTCATAATTAGCTTTCAAGATGTGAACAGTCTAACAGAAATTTTAAAATTTTCGAAGACTTAAGTGGTGCATTAAAAGCCCAGCGGAACTGGTCCCCATTGTCAAGACTCATTTCAGGGAGACTTCCACAGGGGTGTGGAGATACAGCATCAAGACCACGTACAGAGGCAGATGCCAAAATGTTCTGAAATTTTTGAAGCCAGGCTGCAGAAGTCATTATAAATGTCTTTGGGGAAGATGTGAGAGATGGTAAAGAAGGAGGAAGGGTTGGTTTTGAGATGAGCAGTAATTTAATGTCTTGTAAAGGGTCATCAGTGAAATATGGTGAGTGCTGAGGCTGAGTTTAGACAGCACATGTACTGAGCTATACTCATGGTATGACACATTGGTACCTCTCATGAGCTGCTATTTTATTCTCCAGAATCCCAAGTTTCTTTAAAAAATATAGAAAAGTAGAATAAAATATGGATATAAATGAAAATGCATAGAGGCAGGGTGGAGAGTAAAGCGGATCCTGCACAGAGCTTGGAGCTCAGCCACAGAGAGGTCAGAGGAATTAAATCACCATGAATACCAACATTTTAACTGCTGGATTTGCTTGTGTAGTGGCTGGGTGCATGGACTGGGCACACCCTGCAGTCACAGCCCCAGCTGACAGCGAACAAAAGATCTCCGGTAGCTTTTGACCAAGCGCACGCAGAGGCAAAGCTCTCCTTTTTATAACAAAATCCAGGAGAGAGGGTTAGCTATGGCCATGGCATCAGCACATTTTCATCACACAAAAGAGGCGGCACAGGGTCACAGATCTACCCTCTGACTGCAATTTGCCGTCTCGTAGAAATGTGCTTTTCGGGGTTTTTCTTCCTGTAAAGATGTGACCATTCCTTCAACATCTACCAAAGTTTCCAGATGCATTTGATATATGAGGCAAAACCATAATTCTCCCTTCTTAAGCCTTCTTTCCTCTCAGGTGGGAATAAACAAAGAAAAAATTGTGGGAGTTACTTGGATGGGTCAGTTCCAGGTGGAATTTTATTTGGAAGAAAAGCATGATTCTCACAGAATACTGGCAGCATTATTTCTTATATTATTAGATAATAAACTATAATGCATTGCATCCCAGCTATAACAGAGAAGTTTCCCAGTCCTATTATAAGCAGGAACATCAGGAGTTTTATCATCTTGTTCCAGGTAATCATCTTGTTCCATATAATTATTTAGCTTTCGCTTCTTGGATGAAGCAATCTCTGAAAATCTGTTCGTATTTAATTAGCCACATTCCCTACTGACTGCCACAGGCATCTCCTGTGCAGGTGTAGTCTTGAAGCTGTAAATTCATTTTCAGGAGCGATTCCAGGAAGGAGCTGCTCAGGGTGGAATCTGCAGCAAAAACCTTCTTCAGCATCAGTCTTACCATGTGAGACAAGAAGACAACCTGCTCTGAGGCTCACTTCTGAGCAAGGAAACAACCAAGCAATGAGACCTGGTCAGGGCTCAGTTTTCTTGTTATTCTTTCATGTTCAGTGCTTGGAAACCTTGGTCTTAGCTTCCTTGAAGTTACCTGGAGTTTAGATGTACTCAGCATCATGCAAAAGTAGGTCCTAATTAACTGATCAAAAAGCAGGACATCGAATGAATAATGGCCTGGGGATGGGCTTTGTATTCCCAGTGGCTGAGGGATAAGTCCTGTGATTGCACATGCACATTCACAGCCTGCCCTCAGCCTGTGATGATCAGCTCCACGTGATCCCAAGCTTTAATGCCAATGAAAAGGATGTGCATTAAAGCTGACAGCAGCGTATGGCCACTCCCAGGATTTCAGTCTGTTTCATGACTGGCTGGGGATTTCTCTTCAGGCAAAGAATAATGGCAGCTGTGATTGTTGTGGAAAGAAGAGACTGGGAGAATGAATAAAGGGGGAGAGAAAAAAGAAATGGAGCTTCGGTACATTCCACAGTAAACCAGAAATCAGTGTCTGAGCACCTCTGTCACACTGTAGGGCACAATCAAAGCAGGGTGACTCTGCAGTGGCCCCGTGACTAACAACAGCAAAGAATGAAAGCTTCTACCCTTCTCTCATTTGCAACCCACAGCTGTGTCAACCTGCCTGGAATACAAAGATTATACAAGCTTATCACTTCTCCATTAGAAAGCAATAAAAAGGCCTATATGGAGTTCTACCAGCCTTGGTGATCCAGCAGCCTCCAGCCTTCAACGAAACGAGGGACTGGAGAGAAAAAAAGGAATCGAGATACTCCAATGAGGCAGGACCCCTTGAAGAGGTCCTGGTGGCAATGGTAGTGTCCCAGCATTGAACACCATCGCAGGGAATTTCCCATTTGTTGCCCCAATACAACTGCACCTACTCTGGAGCACCCATACCTTCATTTCAGGAGGAGGAAAGTTCAGTATTTAACTCCTCTACCTGAGCTGTAGATGTCTGACTTAGAGAAAGTAATAACCATCTGCTAAGAAATATAAACCATTTTTAAAAGGGAAGGCTGGGACTTTTGAAAGAGTGGATGGGGTATTTGCCTCAGACCAGAGACTTCAGAAAAACAAAAACAACAACAACAAAAAAATCTCCTTTTAAACTGTTTATCTGTTTAGTTTTTAAAAATAAATCTCTCTAGTCTTGTCTCAGAGTTTCACATGAAGCTTTGCAAATCAGTTCCTGACTTCTCTCTCCTGGTGCAGCTTTTATAGGAGCACGCATTTCCCCTGACACTGGCCCAGCCTTTTCCCTTTACAGTGTTACACAATGTGCTTTGGGTAGTGGCAAATTCAGCTCTAATCTTTTCATCTCCAGAAGCAGCTGATTTTCTTTAGGTGCTGTAAGAAGAGACTTTGGAGATCCTCTGGAGGGGACAGACTGGTGAGTCCAATTCTGCACTGTGTTCACAGTTAGAACAAATAGCCTGAGGTAAAGGGGATCCTCCTCTGCTTCAGAAGGTTTCTTCCCCTGGCCCCAGGCCACAGCAATAAAGAAGTCCTTTGAAATTATTCCCCAGTCCATGATAACCTTTGTAAATCCCACATCAGGAAGGGATTTGGCAGAGTTATAGCTGCTGGTGTTGCCATTACTCTTTTCTTTGACTGTCATCCAAAGCATGTTTGTGTTGCAGAAGACAGAGTGAGTTTTTCTTGAGTGCCTGTGCAGAGCATGGACAGGGAAAAGCTGTGAAGGGTCTCTGTCTCCTCTATCCTCTCTTTTCTCCATGCTGCTGTGCTGGGCTCTGGTGAGGGGAAAAGCCAGCCTTCATGTGATAGTATCATAATCATTATTAGTCTTGGATGATATCCCAAAGTGACATCAAACTCACTAGAACATATAATAAGTCATTAAGAGGATTAAACCGAACTTAAGCTCTTCCTTGCCGTCAATATGTATTGCCTACCCACTGGCACCTGAAACTGAGGAGTCTCTGTCAGTCAGACCCCATTTTTCATTTCCACTGAAGGAATTTCACAGAGGTAAATCTATCCGTTTTAGAGGAGATGCTCTTGGTTTGAATGAGTATAAGAAAAGATGAGAATCAGGCAGCTAATATTAATATATTAACCTTCTGCTTGGCTGCCCACCATCATTCCTTATCCCTGCTGTAAAGACATGGGTGCTGGTGTGATTTCTGGATATAGTTGAACAGGACCCTACTGAAGGGATTTTTGGGGGGGTAGATTGGTAGCTCTGCGCCTGCAGTCAGCACAACTGAAGGCTCAGCAGTGCCCTACTCTGCTTTTTCCACATATTGTCTTTGATGGACACCTGAGAGCCCTTCCAAAGCCTCACGGTGGCCTTGTGTGATGGGACAGCATGCCAATTTACAGAGGATTATATATTCACTCTGCCAGCCTTTAAGCTTCTGGCTTGGCACATAGGAGCCTTAGGCTCCTTATAGAGTCAGTTAAGTCCCCTGCCACCTAAATTAGGTATTCTGAATTATCACAAGAGATTAAAAACCTGACTTTCAAGCATGGCTTCTAATTTGGGGATATGCCACTCCTGGTTGTTCTGGGAGCACCTGGGCCTTGATTGACACATGGCAAAAACTGCAGGTCCCACTGACTTCACATTGAGCTGGAGGCATTAAAGGCCAGACTTCCAACTGGACAAGCAAAACCAAACACAACGAAAATCAGAAGCCACTTTTGGAAACAAGCCCTGTAGCTGTCTGCCAAAGGAGGCCTGGAATAACTTTTACAGAACTGCTTCGGTACATTTGGAGTCCAAATACAATACCTTAACCACAGTACTATCCTTGGCCCTTAATGTTAGAAGTCTAGACAGAAAAGTCTAGAAGCTACAGGTTAAGCCAAAGTGTTTCTTTTGGGTTTTTTAAGCAGTAATGCAAACCTCAGGAAAAGAATGTACAGGAAGGTACTGGCTCTTTAAAGAGGGGAAAATAATTTATTGGGAGGAGAGGACTATGTTTTACCCATGGTCTGCCTTGTTTACTCAGAATGCAAGGAAAACAGGGCTCAGGGAATAAAATGCCACCTAACTGCAATAGTCAATACTGCTGGACCCCTAGGCAGAAAAGAGCCCCAACTAGAAATGCAGGTGAAGTACCATAAAAAGCGAGGAACAAAAAGATGTGCAATGTGCTCAGTTAAAGTTAAGAAAAAATGATCCTTTTTTTGATCCACTCTCTCTCAGTTACTTTATTCCCAGACAATGCTGCATTAAACCAAACCAAAACCAGTGAGGAAATCTGAAGTTGCAGCCAGAATTCCTTGATAGTGTAGAAACAAAAGTCTTTTGAAAAGACTTCTACAAATCCTCAGAAAGTCCCTATATCTTAGGCAATCCACAGTTGACTGACCTGACTGATAAAAATGTAAACTTTCTTATTTGAGGCCAAAGATAAAAAAGTCTCCAAATGAGCCTCAACTTTTCTTGTGAATCAGGTCCAATTTTCTTAATCTCTGCTTCCTGACCAAGCAGAAAACGACAAAGGTTACATACAAATCTATGAACAGAAGTTTTCACAAGCCCCAAACCAGTAGGTTTCTTCTCTGTATTTTTAAGGTTATCTGCCTTGAAAGAAATACTTTTAAACTGAGTTGTCCTTTCTGTTTCTCTTGCCCTCTCTATGATGTTGAAAGCCATCCTGAGAAGATTTAACCTCTAAAAAATATTGCTTTGCTTTCCTTTCACCTCATATCATTTGGGTTGTCAGTTCTGGGTCTTCACTATTTTTGCATGAAGCGAAGGGAAAGACACTGAGTGCTGGATAGCTTTAGAAAAGAGGTTTCCTTCTTCCAGCATGTTAATTAACTTAAAATCCAAACAGCCAAGTGCTTTTTAGGAGAATATATGGATGGAAACACAGAGCCATCATTCCCTGACTCCTTGTGAACTACCACTGCTGAGTGACTGATGTCATGTCACCAAATGATGCCAGAGTAACTCAGTCACCTTCTTTATTCCGGGGCTACATCCAGGCCTGGATTAGGGCAAAATGTTAGAGAGCACATTTTGGGCATACATAGATCACAAATCTGTCTTTTGAAGTTTGTTTTTTGTTTCTACATGGCAGGGAATTTTCAGCTGCTATTCTGTGAGCAGCACAGTAACCTGTCCTGTGTGCTCACCTTCAGGCATATTTGGACACTCTGAAGAAGGCTGTGCTGATTGTGTCTGTCATCACTTGTTGGCGCAACTTTTTAATTAAAAACTGACAAGACCAAGAAGACTGACTGTGCAGTTGTCAGTGATTGATTTACAAGAAGTTTCTTGAAAGATCCCTTTATGAGTGGAGGCTCTTTGTTATTCAGCCCAAAGAAGAGCACACAAACCATGGACATGTTCTCAGAATCTGAGAAGGCATTTGTCATGACTCAGTGAGAGCATTCATTTGAAGTTCTCAGGAAATTTGGCATGATAGGTCCCATTTTAAAATCAATCCATTTTCTCAGCCTTGGGGGCACAAAGTGAGACACAGAGGAGAAATCTGACATCATCCAGTTCTCTGACAAATCTGATGACTGGTAGAGTTGTTGTTCTAACAAAACATGGGGATGGGCAAATGATTCACTGCACTATCCAGGGAATGATCTGTGTGGAGTCTCTAGAATGTGAAGTCAGCCAGTGGTATATTTAAAAGACTGATGTGTTGCTCACCTCTATCAGTAACTGCTTATATTTGCCTTAATTTCTTAGGCTGCAGTCCTGCAGTGGTGCTCAGGAGCAAAGCTGAATTGTGTCGTGATGTCTTTGAGTTTGAAATGGATTTTCAGAGGGAAAATGAAAACTAGTAGAGTAGCAAGCAGATGTGGCATGCAAGGTTTCTGAGGAGGTTACTGTCAGGAACAACTTAGCAAAAGAAAGCAAGTTCTTCCTATACCAAGGCGAGGCTGGAGAGCTCCAGGTGAATTAATAACCAAAGGACAAGCTGGACCACCTTACTGCAGGTATTGCAGGCAGAGGCTCTGAATGTCACAGGGTGGTTATGAATTTGCAAAGCGCCCAAGGCTGCAGCACAGGCACTGCAGACAACCAAACAAACAGCATAAACCTCACTGCAAGCTCCTTTGATCTTGTGTGTGAATTAGGATTCAGTCAGGAGATTTATGAGAGCAGCCAGTGCTGCACAAACCAGCAGGGCTGAAAATTGCACAAGAACTCAGCACAGAGAGGAATACTGAAGAAGCCACTGGGCCACTGTTGTGACAAAGTCCTGTCTCTTGCACAGGACTCTGGCAAAGCTCTTTCTGGTTCCCGAGGCTGTAACACCCTCCTGTGCCAACAGAACTGGAGGTACGCTGGAATTGTCAATCTCCTAACAGATGTCCTCTATTTTTATGGCCCACCGCAGCCCCCCATGCCCTCCAGCCAATTCCCCCCTGTCTTGCCATGCTCTAAAGCATCTCATCATTGCTACCTGAAGACTGACAACAAGCAAAAGCCATTTGGATTACTCTCTACTGCCTCACTTAGACTCCAGAGCATGAACTGAATTGGGGCAGTGCTAAGGGAGCAGTTTTGTTTTATTTAGCATGAGGACTGATTTTAAGAAAGTATAACTTTAAGCCCTCTCCTCTTTTCTAAAATCTATTTTAGGCTTTCTGATGCCACAACTTCCCTGAAGCACTAAATACTGCACCCAGACAGAATGACCAACATGTAGTTCAAAAAGAAAAAGGAGCAAGAGAGGGATCTGTTCCAGCAACTACTGGACCTAATCCAAGAGAAGGCCCTAAAGCATTTCCCGGAGAATCCTCAGAGGACTGAAATGGAGCTCATTGCCCTGGAAGAGCCCTGACACAGGCACTGCGGGGAGGAATGTCATGGATTAACTTCCTTTGTGATTGGCTCTAATGACTGCACCCTGGAGTGCTGCACTCTGGAGAAGACACACATTCAGGGGTGATTGGAGGGCCACCCCACAGCATGCAGTGAGCAATCCCACCACCAGAAGATGGATGAGAACAAAGGCATTGCTTACACTGGTCATTCTTAACCTGTGGTGTGTGCTTTGCAGATTCCTAGCACTTTTCCAGCAGAAGTTCCAATTTGTATCCAATTAACTTTCAGTCTGCTTGCTTTGTTACCTACCTATTACCAAAAGGTCAGTTCACCAGGGGCTTGCTATTCAAGAAACAATGCACCACTTCTATTTTTGCATTTATTTTCTGTTACTGTTTATCACAAAATAAACTTATTCCAATGCCACTCATCTGCAAAATTTCATTGGAGCATTTCATTGGACCTACTAAAAGCATAATATCCTTCCATGCTGTTAACTCCAAGTGTGAGTAAATGCAAACACATATTCTTGGTTACATGACGTTCCTTGCCTCCAACTATTTTCTGGTCTCTAAATGGGAGCATAATGCCTCCCTGATCCTGTTTCCTTGACCACACGAGGCAGCCTGCCAGTGTATCCTCTTTGGCTTACACATGTCCAGAGGATCTCTTGACCTCCTGATCCCCACAGTCCTTCAGCGTCTTTCTGGTACACTCACAAATGTGCAAAAGCCCTCAGACACTTGGCATGACAAACTCATGAAGCTAAGAACCATCAGCTTTTACTCTGGCATTGCTACTGACTTCAGCTATTCCAGGGCATATTCAAAGCTCTCTGCAAACCCACAGGTCAGCATTAGACCACTGTTTTCTTCTGTACAACCAACATGATGAAAGGTTTTAGAAAGCAAAGAAGCATCAGGCATAGCATTTTTTCTGTAATGGTATGAAGCACTGAACTGACATATGTCAAAATCCACTAAGAAAAACCAATTTCACTGGTGGTGTCCTTGTATGAAGGGCATGAAAGGAATTTATGTTTGCATAAATTACCTCTGCACTAAAGAAGGAACATGTGACTTGGGGCATGTGATTTAAAGTGGTGTGGTCATCTTATTTTTTGTTATCATTAGTCATCAAAGTATTAATGTGTCAGCTGGTACAGATACCTGAGAAAGCCCATTTGTCAGAATTGGCTTTTACTAAACTGTTTGAAATGCAGCGCAACTAATAAACTCCTTTGCATTGCTGTGTCATGTTAAGTGACGCAGCAGCATCACAGAAATCACAGATTCCTGTGGAACAACAACATCCACAGATGATCAGTCATTGCACAATTGGATCTGGAGGGAAGCTCTGTGTGTGTGCCTGTTGCTGATGTAGAAAAGAGTGCCCAGGATGCCCAGGATGGCTTCTTCACCCTCCTGCACCCACCACTGCACCCACAGTGGCGCTGCACTGAGCAGAGCTGTGGCAGATAAATGTTCTGCTGAAGAACTCGCTCATTCTCCTCAAAACCAATACCTCAAGAAAAAAGCAGGGATTTTGATTTCCAAGTCCCCATCCCTTTACTTCATGGTGGCCATCCCAAGGTGCACTGCCAGAGAAACCACCAGGTGCAGAACAAAGCGGCGCAGCACCACAGCAGGGGCTGTCTTCCCAAAATTCCACACCATCCAATCAGACAAGGTCATAGCCACATCAACTCAGCAGCCAGCAAGGAGGGAGCTATAAACCAGCGTGGCTTGGGCACATTTAAACACCATATTTTAATGACGTTTTGGCAAACAAAGTAACACAGCACAACATCTATGTGTGAACTCACAGCTGTCACAGAAAATAATACAATGTTAGATCTGCAGAGGGGATCTCTCTGTGCCTCTGGAGGGGACTATGAGCCAGCCCAGCAGCTCTCCTGCAAATCATCCTGCCATTAGAAAGAACTGTGTGAATGCACAGGCAACATACATTAGAACACAGCCCATGGAAATGTCTCAGGAGCCTTTTGGCTGAGATCCAGCCTGGAGTCAGCTGAGCATCTGCAGGAATGCTGGGCTCCTCACTGCAAGCATTGTCTTCAGGCTGACAGCAGCACAGCTGTGAGAAAGCACACCGAGGAGCCTTGGCAGAGCTCTCCACTTCACTCAGTGCAAAATAGTGGTGTAGTGTACGATGTTTGGAGTAACTATCAGAGTTATCACTAAAACCCTATAAATGTGATGATATTCTCCCAGCGCCTGAGGCTCACAGAGCCATCAGTTTTTCAGATATGAATGTAAGAGACTGGCTCACACTCCAGAAATTTTTCATGTTGTCCCAGTGTAGGCTGCCTTAAAAAAAAAAAAAAAAAAAAAAAAAAAAAAAAAAAAAAAAAGATAAATTGAATAAAGGCAAAAAATTCATACCATATATGGCCAGGACTATTTGAGGAAGATGTGCTGATTATTTTTTTTAAAAAAATATATAGCTAAACAGAAGATTATTGCCAATTTGTTCTGACAAACACTTCTGGCATGTCTCATGTGATGGTGTCCAGTACTCCTCAAACACTAAAAAGAACTGAGGTAGAGACAATTAAAATAAATGGAATCTGTTTTGTGACCCAGTTGGGAATTGGAATTTAAGTGGCAGAATGCTATGAGCATTTTATGCTTATGCAATTCCTAGGGGTCTTTCTGTCTCTTAAATTTGAAGATCACACCCTTTGGAGAGATCACAGAACTCCAGAAAGTCAGGCAGGGAAACATTTATAAATATGTAGTGAGGGAAATGGACAGATCCAGTCGACTAAGAGTATGAGAAGCGTGTGCATGAATAAAGATGATAAAATTACTGTATGGTCAGAATCAGAGCTGTTGTGGGGTGGTTTTTTTTGTAGTTGACCTCTAAACTGCAAGGGGTGACATTCTTGCACTGTTGAAACCAGTAGGATTTGTGCCATTGACTTCAAGACAGCTAGGATTTTACCCCATGTAACGAGCTATGAAACCAAGCCAAAAGAATCCCAAGCGTTCCTTGAACTCTGATGAACTGGAAATCCAGTTTCCAACTGCAGAGCCCATGTTCAGCTCTGTATGTAACAGATGCAAAACAGAGGCTGTCATCTTCAGAAATACATCTGCAGGGGAGCTAGTCCCACAGAAAATTTTGTGAAAAGAGAAAACCAAACCCCCCAAAAATCTGTTTTTCTTGTTGGTCTAGCTACTGCAGCTGTGTTCAAGTCAGTATGCCTCTCCAGTTCCCTCCAGTCCAGGATTTTTCCCCCTTTCTTCTTGAAGGAGAGAATCTGAAGCATCAAAAGCTGTTGATAAAATTTTGCCTGTTAATGTCCCAAACTAAACAGGTGGATTATTACTACCAAAAAGGAAAATATTATTTATTACTCTATTTAAAAGATAACCAGGTTCATGATCATTTTATGGCATATGGTCCTTATTTATGGCATATGGGAGTTTCCCCCAGAAAATTTTCCCATATCCAAGTCCCCATTTAACAGAAAAAAGACTCCTCTGTTGGTGATTCTGTAACACAGAAGAACTTGGGGTTAAAAGATCACATTTACAATATGCCATGTGTGGCTTTATCTGCCAGAGTAGTAGCTAATTGTACACGAAGAAAGGGCTGCATTGCCTCATTGGCAGTATACAATAAATTATTGACAGAAAGAGTATGTGCCCAGTGGCTGCAAATTCCTTTCTAGAGAGAATCTGGAAGGACCTTAGTTTCTGGAGGCAATCCCCAAGTGCAATAGTTAATAGGCTGTTTCCACTGTCCTCTCCCTGTTCTATCATTAATGTGTCCTCTCATGGCCGCATTCGTTGGATATTGATCTCGGTGGACTTCGAACTCAAAGAGCTGAGAGGGGCACAATGACACTCTGCTATGGGGAAAGGAGAAAAATATGCTGCAATCAGAAACTAATAATGGATTTAGGGGCTTGCCTTGCTCTATTTCCTTTCCCTGCCTCTTGTAAAAGGGAGTTTTTACATCTCCCCTGAGCAGACATTAGCAGCATGGAGAACATCTGCCTCAGAGTATCCGACGCATGGAAAAATAAGCCAGAGCTGGCCCTGAGGGTGGCTGAGGTGACGTGAGGTGGCTGCCCACTGCACAGACTTGTCCATCTTTCTCAGTGACTAACTGCAGAACTGACAGCACAAGGAACAATCTGAAAGCTGGGATGCATCCTGGATGCATTCCTGACTGAGAACTCCTGACCGAAAGTAAAGGCAGCCAGGGAGGAGAAGACTTGCAGAAGGCTCCTCGCCGGGTTTGCTGACTGAAGTTAGGAAGCCTTGCTGTAGTCAGGCCCCAGCAGCAACATCCTGAAAACACTGAACATATTTCCATTATACTCACATTCTAAGACAGCTATCCACACACTGTTGTCCATCAGGAGCATGAGATTATCAATATCCTATCCCACTTCCCACATATCTCTGCTGCCAAGAGCAGAGACAGCAACTTTCACCTAAATTCCTGCCCTGTAGGTGTTTAGCAGCTGGATGTTTCTCTTTAGCCTTTCTCTGCATTTTATTAGAATCACAGTGGTAAAAGAGCTCAGTGAAATTTTTCTTCTGTATTGTACTGCTTGATAAAGTATTTTGCAGGAAAATACAAGTGAGGTTTTAATGGAAGCACAAAGCTGTATCCTGGATACAGTATGGTCCATTTACCTGTATCAAGGAGAAATGTCAGACTGCAATGTGTGTGTGTGTTACCATGAGATAACACATGCCTTCTGGGAATTAGGAAACACTTTGCCTTGCTTGAGCCTTCAGCAGAATGACAGGAATTATCTCATGGTAATAAGTAACCCAAAATGTCTAATTCTTGCAAGAAAATGGCAAGGAAAAAACAAACAATTACTTCATTGTTATGAAAGATCACGTTCTTCCCCACTGACAAAAAAGTTAGTGATTGAAGATGCCTTGGGAATGTATCTGAACTATCTGAATGCCTCTACCTTGTGAATCTATGGGTCTGCAGTTAATTATGCATACAGGTATAAACAAATATAGGGATAGATACCTTTTTCAGATGTACATAGGCATTTGAAAAAAACCTTTAAGCCTATACTTAGTAAATTGTGCACATATATTTATCTTTATAACTCTTTTACATGATGCTACTCCTTAACTGGAATTTGGAATTGCTTTGAACATGTGGCACTATTACACCTTTTTAAATGCTCTAAATGCTAATGCTACAGGATGAACACGGAGCTTTTAATGCAAGGATTTATGTACAGGTTCATAAGTCAGTTTTAGAAACATCTAACTATATTTAATTTTTAAAATAACTAAACATGCATATTTAAAAGCATTATTTTAATGGCAATTAGTTTTTAATAGCCTTTTAGAAAGAAGCAGCTTTAATCCAGAGAAGAACACCTTTTGTCCCCAAAATTTATTGTTTTATAGGTATTGAACCTTGTCTTTACTAGAGCTAACTGTGGGATTATGACACATTATAAAACACCTCCCTGCATACTTAACTTTTGAGCTTACTGCAGACTTACAAGCCTGAAATCTGCCACAGACAGGCAGGCACATGGCTGTTTGATTATTTTCATCATCTCCAGGCAAAATTCTACCACTCTCAGCCTTGGGTTCTTTAGGAATTTGCCAGAAGCCAAAAAGAGAAAAAAAGAAGGAAAGAAAAAAAGTAAGGGACGATGTTAATATTTGACTTCAGGATTAGAAGGGGTTTATGTTAATTATTGATATGTCTCCTTTAATGTATATGACATGTCCCTTGAGACTGATGAGATAGCTACAGAATATTAACGACCTTTCCCTAGATTAACGTTAAGCAAAATATTAACAACAAAAATTGCATTCCTTTAGCCTTATTATTGGGAAGAGATCAAAGAACAAATTTGTAGCTCCATAAACATGGGCCTCGAGACACATTCCTCATACCAAGGTGAGGGAGTCAGCCCCATTCGTTCATTTGCAGAATCTGCTCTTCAGTGCTCATTATTATTTGATACATGACCAACACCAGCACATTGCAGCCAGTGGCTCGTTCATGAACTATGCATTAGGACAACTGCTTAGACCAGCTGCCTGTAGCTTGGCCTGGTTTGTTAGATGGCACTGTTTCTGACCCCTGTCTGTGCAGATCTCAAACCCTTAGGAAGATTTCAGCATGGTTAATTCAGGCAGTTTATGAGCTGGGTGAACACTTGCACAAATATTTGCAAAACCTTCTTGCTACCTAGATATGCTTGCAAGGGAAATTCTGTTATCAACACTGTCAGAGGAAGCAAAACTGCATTTTTATTGAATTCAAGACGCAAAAATATAAAAAAAAAAAGAGAGAAGCATGGATTAACATGTAAAAAATATGGTTCCACATAAAGAAATTAGTCAGGGGAACATATTGCATGTGAGAAGATTAATTTTGGGGTGTCTCTCCCTACTGTAGACTTTCCAGATAGACTAATTTATTCTTTCCATGCTTCTGTTGCCATTAGTATGAAGGGCATAAGATTTCCCAAGAATCCCAAGATAGATGGGTAAAAGTGGATTTTGTAGCTGCACTGAGCAACTTTGAAGGGAGGGAGACTGGTAAGATCAGTGAAATACAGATGGGGGATAGGAAGAGTTTACTTTCTTTCTCCCAAAAGCAACAACTCTCTCCTTTCCTCTGAGAAGCAGCAGTCCCAACCTTCTTGCCTGTGTCTCACAGGCTGCTGGGAACAGAGGGAAAGAAGATTGAAATAGTGGCACAATTGCGCTGCAGAGAAACCTAGAGCACAGGTGAAAGGTGAAGAGAAGGATGGGATGGGATATGAAAGGCTTGGAGAGCTACTGCAAGGTGGTGGTGCCAGCAGCTGTGCCATCAGGAGGTAGGAATCAGGTACTGAGGCTAAGAAAATCCATGCTGGCTGTGCCATTCCTGGAAGTCTGCCACCCTCCCAGGGATGCCAGCTGCTGAGGGCCTGCTCCACAGCTTCCTAATTGCATGGGATATGAAGACTGTAAAGAGAAAGATGCTCAGGTGCCAAGATAAAACAGGTTTTATAAGTAATGGAGACAGGAATATCATAGAATAGTTTAGGTTGGAAGGGACCTTAAAGATCATCTCGTTCCAACCCCACTGCCATGGGCAGGGACACCTTCCACCAGACCAGGTTGGTCAGAAGCCCATCCAACCTGGCCTTGCCAGTGCCCCACCACCCTCACAGTCAAGAATTTCTTCCTAAGATCTAATCTAAACCTGCCCTCTGTCAGTATGAAGCCATTCCCCGTTGTCCTATCACTGCACACCCTTGCAAAAAGTGCCTCTCCAACTTCCTTTCAGGCCCCTTTTATGTACTGGAAGGTGCTCTAAGGTCTCCTCAGAGCCTTCTCTTCTCCAGGCCGAACAGCCCCAATTCCCAGCCTGTCTTTTTGTCTAGTCATGGAATTCCCACATTCATTGATGGCATTGGTTTAGATCTATTTTAAGTGTCCCAATGTGTACATTTCTGTGGCCGCTCATTAGTGGTTTTCTTATTGCTGTCACAATAAATTACTCTACAGTGAGTACGCTGTTAAATATTAGTTATTTTTTTTATCATGTTCCATAAACTGAACAATATTTTATTAGCTTTGTCCCTTGGTATTCCATTCTCACCCTGCTATTTACCATGCTCATTTATTGCTTAATTTGAATTTTAGTCTGCTCTGCCACTTTTCCTCCACATGCTACGTACTGGTAGTAATAATAAGCAAGAACCATATTCTGAGCTTGTTAACAGAAGAATAAATTTGAAGCTTCTGTGTAGGCTTCACCAGAGGTCTAGAGAGCTTACAAGCACCATGATCTTGACACTGAAATTGCATATATATGCATTGTTTTTGGTGCAGATCATGTTGTAACATCAAGGCTTCTGTTTGTATGAAGCCTTAAATTCACTGACCTCGTGATTTCTCTGAGTACTAAAACAAATGAGTCTTAAAAAGAATAAGTAGCACTTGTAATTAGTAACACAATTACAACAAGAGTGGAATCTATCACCATGCACAATTTTGATATAATTACTAAGCATTAACATTTGCTTTGGCCCACAAGATGAATCACTGTCTGCATTAATGATGATGGGGACCAGATTGTCTGCTGGTATATATGGGGATAGCCCCAGCAGGGTCACCAGAGAGGAGCTGTTTTACAGCTCCAGGGATTATGGCCCTGGCAGCTCCACCATCAGCCTCACTGGAAGTCACATCCAGTCTCTAGTGCATTTTCTCTAGGAGGTAAATAAAATGAATAACTAACTAGGAATGAAAATCAGGGAAAGAGAAAATACTCGCACAAATGTGTGGTTCCCTTTCAGTGATTCAAGGTTACTGTACATGCTACATCAAAACAAATCTTTGCAATTACATTTTTCTTGGGGGAAGGGAGGTGGTTTTTTTTTTTCTGAACTCCTACACCCTGGTTAAAAGCTTAAAACAGGCTGAGTTGTGCAAGGCTGTGTTGAGACTGATTAGACAGGAAAGCGCGCTGTGACACTCCCATCCGTGTGAAAGAAGAACGAAGCAGCTCCTGAAGTCCGTCCTTGCCGGAGCTTGATCTCCCTCCCACTTGTTCGTGTCAGCAGTCCTGACGCAGGAGCAGGAGATGCATCCAGTTCTTACTCAGCAACAACTGCTATGGAAATCAGAGGGAAGGGTGTGGGCTCAGCTGTTTTTTATCCATCAGGATTTGAACTACTGTGAGTTCTTTTCTAGTAAAAGCTCAATAAAATCTGACCAGAAGGCCTTAAGATTTGTTCCAGTGGATTTTCTATCTAGTCCTTCAGGGAAAATAATGACAATACAGGAGTAGTGTATGGTCAAAAGTAAGGCTTGAGACAACAAATCTGACCTGAAGAATTTACATATATATATATATTTAATTTTGCAGTGGAAATAAACTTTGTCATTGTCAAAGACAGACTTGCAAACCATACTGGAAAATGTTCCGATTCCCCAGTGAGATCTTCTGTCATATACTTCATTGCAACCACATCAGACCTGTGTAAAAAATGAAATTATTCTCTTAAGCAAACCATGGGCTTACTAAACTTGTTCTCAGATATTTTACTTAGATTTTTAGTACTCCTAAAAGATGCTGGACTTTACAGCATTTCAGCTAAATATCCTTAATTCGTTTTACATCACTATCAACAACACTGTGTAGATGAGTTATGAATCTCCCAGAATAAAGTCTGGCATTTTCTTCCATCCCTGTAAGTGTTGGCACCATCACAGAGCATTTCCACTAACTTTAAACTAAGCTGATGAGTTGCAGAGGGGAACAACTTTTCCTGCAGCAGCAGAGTGCCAGATAGGAATGACTGGCCACGGTTAACCCCTGACAGATTTGAACAGTGACCTAGATATCAGAAGCAGAACAGCACCTAACAACATGAAACAGAAACAAAATCCATAACCTTTATTAAATATAGTGTTGCATTTCATCCCACTGCAGATACGTCATTATCATGCTGTGGGCAAAGATGAAAATAGCACGCCTGATACTATGCATTTATATAATGCATAATAATGCTTAACAGACATAGAGCACTGTTCATTTTCGAAACACTTAAAATCATTTAAAGCTCAATAAAAATGTGAGGTAGAGCAGTGTGTTGCTTCTATTTATTTTTTTAATAATTATTTTCCCCTTAAAACGTAATGAGTAAGTGCTTCACATCAAGGAACAATAGATCTATGGCCAAATTCTGATCAAGTTACTTTGGTGAAACTACTAATTATCTTTGAAGCCAATGGAAAACTTCCAGCAATATGACCAAAATCAGAATCTGGATCCTATTTGTACATGCTGTAAAGCTGAATTGTTATTGGATAGCTTGGTACATCTAAAAATAACCCCTTTGGTTTATTTTTATCTCATTCTGGAAATCAGGTTGACATTGTTTCTTACTTCTCTGGCTAACTTTAAAAGTAGAATCTGACAATGTGCTTCTTTTCTTGTTTGCTGTGTTCCCCCATCCGTTTCCAGGCACCCTCCTTTCCCAGGCTGGGAAAGCAAGATGATGTGGTTTTGCAAGATGATGGCACCGGTGGCAGACTAAGGCCCTATACAGTCAGCTATCACATCTCAGGAGTGGCCAGGGAATTCAGAGTTAGGTTCCCTTTTCTCTCCTTGCACCTGACTTTGGAGTGCTGGTTTTGTGCAGACAGAATTTAGTCAATTCAAAGTGAACCCTGCTGCCTATCATTCTCATCTGGTTGTTTTACACCCCCTCGGGGGTGTAGAATCCATCCGCTTTTAAATCCATGGCTGAAGCCGTTGCAGTCAAGGTTACTGCCAGCTCCGGCTCAGCAGCTGTTACAGGAGGTCCAGATGGCCTTCCTTTGCTCCTGATAACCTCAGAGAAGGTGGGACAGATTTCAGCTTAGTCTTCTGTCCACTGTAAGATGTGGTCAGGACAACTCATGGCAGTCAGCGGCTGTTGGCCATTTTGTTCCACATGCAAATTCTGGGAGGGATAAAATTTACTTTCTCTTGTGGAAGTAATGAATTCATTTGAACAGGCCATTGTGGTTGAACTGTTAAAAAGTTCAGGAATGCCTGTGTCAGTTCTTTTCTTCCAACATTTTATTCTATCCTGTCATTTTGTCAATTAAGGCTATTCTGCCAGTTCAGTGCAGTCAGCAGAAAACAAAACAAGGCGACTGCTTTTTGGGGGGGAGGTGGAGGAGGGGCTAGGGGAAAGATGGAAAAAATAGTACCACACAACCCAAGTCATTTTAAGCCTCTAAAGTGGCAGAATGACTCAATAAAAAATGAAACCTAGTGCACTCAACAAGGTATTTTAACCAAATAAGATATTACAAATACACGCACTAAATAAGCAGAAAATTACTCACACACAGACACACACACACATGCTTAAATGCTGCAGCCAGGAGTTAGCTCAAATCTTTCTTTCCTTGATCACCTTAAAATGGGCAGAGGAAAGACTTCAAACTGACCCCATGCTCCCTAAGGATTACATAGTGTCTTCGCTACAGTTAGAGACTTTTCTGTTACAGAATCATTTATTGGATCAACTCATAACAAAATCTGCAATTGTTCCTGGATCAAAAGCTGTTCTTCCTTGGATCAGAATATGCAACACTGCTGCAGGATAGCTTTGCACCTTTCTGCATCAAGGAGTTCTTGTTGCACAACTGCAGAATACATCTTTGGAAAAATTAGATCCTGCTAGGGATAGCAGCTCCATTTAACACCGAGTTTCTGTTTCCACAGAAACCACACCACTGAAGTCTGCAGAGGGCAGATGTAGAGTGAGAACATCTGTGACCACTTAGGTTAATTGCCTTTCCCAACTCTTCCCCCCACTTCTGGTCTCTGGTGGCCCTCAGAAGATCAATGGCAGCTCACCAGGCATCTTGTTGCAGGCTTTCTGCCATCCTGCCCCATCTCCCGGGGTTATCTAAAGCTGGTTTTTAAACTGTATCCAGAGGGTCCCCAAGGGCTACTTCTAGCGAGTCTGCTGTCTCCTTTGTCCCTGGCTTCCTCTCTGCTCCTGGACAGACCATTTAGTCCCTCTGCTCCTCAGATCTACAGCTTAGCAACAGCTCAGGAAGCTTCCCAGCTTGAATGCAGAGGTGCTTTATGTTTTATGTGACAGCTCAGATACAACTGTGATAGGAATCATGAAGCACCTGATTTAAATAGTCATTTTACTCTTCAACATGCTTTCATAACAAATAAATATTTTCAGATAAAAGGAATACCAAGATATTGCATATTCATTACAGACACTTCCAACATACTACACTTTTGTCATTATTACTCTGATACATATTCTTTTCTAAGAATGTTAATGTTTCCCAAAAAATGAATAGCAAAAAAGATATTGTCAGTGTTGATGCATGAAAATGATTCAAGCCTTACCACGTCTGCCAAGACAATAATCTAACTCAAGCCGGAAAAAAAAAAAAAAAAAAAAAAAAAAAAAAAAAAAAAAAAAAAAAAAAAAGGAAAGAAACTTTCTTTTAAAGTAAGTTTGAAACCACTATTGGAAGCCACAACAGTCAAAAAATGCTGCAGCAAAAGAAAACAAGGGGTGAAATTCCCAGAGGTGCCATTGCCCCAGGTTTCATTGTAGTTCTACCTCACTCAGTGCTACTGTGGCTTGCTAATTTCCTTTTTGAAACTCTTCAGATGTGGGAAGAAGTTGGCTGTGTGGCTGAAGAGACTGGGGGCATCAAAAGAAAGATGAGATATCAAAGCTGAAGGAAACAATCAAAACTAGCTATTTTTAGCAATGATTATTAAGAGCCAATGCAGAGATCTTTAACATAGTGGGACCAGTTTACAAGACTCTTCTGGATTTTTAGGCCATCAGAGACATGCCCAGGGACAGAGCAACTGCCCTTACAAACTTCTTCAGACCACGGGAAATCCATGTGTTTAGGAGACAATTCTTCCTTCTCTGGAGTAGATTTTCTGATACCGTTTTAGAGGCCTTGAGGATGTGCAAGAAAGCTCTGCAACTACAAAATTGTACTGTGATTTTATTATCCTTCTCCCAGATGTCCAGGATAATCAGTGACAAATGCTGCTTTTTTTTACTGTTTTCATATGAAGTTCTTGCATGGGTATTCTTAGGGCAGTTCTTCATAATTGCATTGAAAAAATAAAAATCTTCAGTTACCCAGAAAAAGTGAAGACACAAACTTAACTACTAAATTCTGGTACAACTGACCTTGAGACAAATTCTGGCCTGTTAAATGTATTTAAACTTTTTGGGAGGTTTTTTGGCATATCCATGATAAGAGTATTCACAAAGTGTATGGGTTGCTAATAAAATAAGAGCTCATTTGTTTGCAAGTTTAAAGTATTAGGGCAAATTATAAGTTACTTAACTTTCCACTAAGACTGTACTTCCTAATGATTCTTATGGCAAAATCAGAATTTTGATTGTAACTAATAATATATTTTAAAAGTCTACATACATTCAGAGTACATATCATTTTTTCCAGTGTCCCTCATGAAAGTAAACAATTCATGGAACCCTGTACCTGCAGTTTGTAATGACCTCAGGACTCCTTAATGCTATTGCAGCCTCATTCCATGCAGCTGGAGGTATTTTACTCTTTCATATTTGCCACATCTTTCATTTAGTTTTCCACACTACAGTAGACATCCTGGTGTAATGAAAGGCAATAAAGAGCATGACTTTGCTCTGTTTTATTCACATCTCAGTGGCCACCTGCTCCCATGTTATTTCTGAACCTCTCACCCTTTTGCTGTTGAGAATTGGATTTGAAAATTGTGGCAAAAGGTTTCATTCAAGTCAGAGTCTGAAATCACTGCTACAGTAGTGGATGGGATTTGGGTCCTGTTAAGGTGGTGGAATATCCATGTTTTCAGTGCCGAAGTTCAAGCCACTCACTAAATATACCACAGACCACTCATGCTGGGCACCAAGCAGGACTTAATGTTGCTTGAAGCAGCAATAACTTCCTACATATTTTAGTTGCAGGAATCAAGACAGTTTGAAGCATTCTCCTTCCAGGCCATTTTTGTGCTCAGCCCACTGCCTGTCTTCTGCTTTGTCTCTTCGGAGAGTGACTGAGTTATGACAGGACCATCTTTGTGGTCACCTTCTCTTCCATGCAGCTCTTCAGTCATTGTCCCTGCATTTTCCCACCTGGGGGAGACATGAAGCCTGCAGTAATAACACAACAAAATTAAACTGAGCTATTAAATGAAGGATTGACCTTATTAACATGAAAGAAGATGATAACAGTAACAACCATGGCTAAAACAACTGCAAAGCAGATCTTCAGATAACAAGAATGATTACATTATTATGCTTTTAATTTCTGATGAACCAACATTTTCCTAAGAAATACTGACCAAAACTTATTCAAATTGTAAGGCAGGAAGTCTCTCTAAGCTTTGCCTTAGTTAATGGTGCCATTAAACACATTTAGAAGACATTGGAGTTTACACCTCTCTCTTCTCCGACCACAGGCGCATACACAAATCCATACCAGCATGGGTTTGCATCAGTAGGAGTTTTGACCAAGCAAGGATTGCAGAATCAGGCCCCACACAGAGCCCTAGACACAGTCTTGTTCTTACTTGGGATAAAAGTGAGTGCATTTTGATGAGCTAAGCAACTAAACTGGGTTAATATCCAGTTTGTCAACAAACTTGTTTCGGCATGCTGGCTAGACCATGGCTGCTCACCTCAAGTAAACCCAATCTTGGGTTATTTTGCTCCCAGTAAAATGAAGGACCCTAAAATTTCCCTTGCAGTCAGTAGTGCCAGCTATGTGAGGAGAGAGCTAGGAACTCTCATAGACCCTTGCTGAGATCTGAGAGGCTTTGGTCCAAGGATGAGCTGGGAACCTCTATCATTTCCAGACTCACAAATCATGCATGCTCAGAGCAACAGGATGCTGAATGTGCAAACAGCGAGTCCAGTTACACTGCTCGTACGACATGGGGATGTTCTCTGCCTGTTGCCTGCATCAGCTGTTTTCCCGAACATGTGGAAAAGTCCACTGTTGGCTGACCAGTGCAGAGGAGCTGGGGGTACCTCTTGAATCCCACCAGAATTAACATAGCCAGAATTAAACATACACTACTAGTGTGTTTACCTATACATACATACATATATATAAATATATATATAAAAATATGTATTTGTTATCTATAAGTAATGGAAACAGTCAATGCTTTTTCATGAGCACGTAAGTGCTTCCTGAAGATAGACATACAACTCTTGAAGTGCCTTCCAAAGTGTTTTCATAAGGAAGGTCTTTCAGAACAAGGACCGTGTTTACAGAATTTATGAAGATGTTTACAGCCTCAGCTACACAAATCTGTCAAAATATTGCAATGGAAATTCAGACCCACTGTTTTGCTTTCGGTGCAGGGGAAGTTGGGGGTTTTTTTGCATTTTTTGCAGATTATTTTTAGAATTTGGTGAAGGGTTTGGCTGGTTTTATAGCAAAATCTGCTGTTGTGTAAACACTAGTAACTTCTCAAAGACAAAAATGCGTGTATGGTTCTAATTTTAAGCACATGAGGTCACTGGTTAAGTGTTCAAGGACTGCGCGCTGGTCGGACATGAGTGCAGGGATGCGCCGCAGTCTTGTTGATCCCATTTCAGCTTCAAGTGGGTAAAGGAGGCTAGTGGGCTGGCTGAGGTGCACAAATAAATGGTTTGATTTACACAGACGCTCTGATGCTGACACAGGGTTTTACAAACCTCCAGAGAGTCCATGAATTGTGGACTTGAAGCTGTGCAAGAGGCAGGCAGGGCTGCCCCACTGTCCTTCCTCAGGCTCCTGGTACCCAGAGACAACGGAGGGCCAAGGAGAGACAACTCCTGGCAACCCACCAGCCAACAGCAGCGGGCCCCAGCACCCCGTGGGCTCTGTCCCAAACACAGCGGGTTTGGGGCTCCCCAGGCGGCCGACTCGCCGAGCCCTGTCTCCTTTCTCCGAGGCCTCTCCATCCTGCCAGGCTGAGGGATACACCCGGTCCCCGGCGGGCCCTGACCCCGGGGCACTGCGGCACGCCCTCCCCTCGGCCAAGCATCACACCTATCCCACAGAATCACAGGCTATCCCCAGCTGGAAGGCACCCACAAGGACCATCGAGTCCAGCTCCTGGCCCTGCACAGGACAGCTCCAAGGATCACACCCTGTGCCTGAGAGCGTTGTCCTAAGGCTTCTTGAACTCTTGTCAGGCTGGTGCTGTGACCACTTCCCTGGGGAGCCTGTTCCAGTGCCCAGCCACCCTCCGGGTGACGAACCATCTCCAGACAGCCAACCTAAACCTCCCCTGACTGAGCCCCAGGCCGTTCTCTCGGGTCCTGTCCCTGGCCACCACAGAGATCAGTCCCGTCTCTTGTTGATTGCTGTGAGGTCCCGTCTCACCTCAGCCCCAGGCCCAGGGCGCCCTCCCGCCCGGTCCCCACCCAGGCTGGGCCCGTGACGGAGCCGCGGCCACAGGGACGGTGGCGCCAGAGCAGTGCCCGCCCGCCCGCGTTTGCCGCGCCCGCCCGCACCGCCCGGCGCTTCCTGCGGCGGGGCCGGCGGGGCGGGGGCGGGCAGGGGGAGGAGGCGGAGGCGGAGGAGGGGAGAGACGGGGAGGGGAGCGAGGCGGAGTTGGTGCCGCCGCCGGATGCTGCGAGGAGGCGCCGCGGCCCCCCTCCGCTGCCGGTCGCTCACCTGAGCGGGCAGGAGGGCGGGGGAGGAGGAGGAGCCGGCGGCCGAGCTGCGCGGAGCCCGGCGGCGGCGAGGCGGGCGGAGGGGCAGCCAGGCAGTCGGGCGAGGCGATGGCGCCGGGCGCGTAGCGGGCAGGAGGCCCCGCGTCCCGCCGTGTGCGCCCGGCTGCCGGCGGGGGCGGCCGGCGGGCTCCGCCGAGGCCTAGGAGCGGTCTCTCCCCTCGGAGCTCCGGGCGCGGCGCCGCCGCGGCCCGCACGATGTCCACCCGCACGCCGCTGCCCACCGTCAACGAGCGGGACACGGAGAACGTGAGTGCCGCGCCGGGACCCCCCTCCCTCCCTGCTTCCCTCCGCCTCTCCCCGGTAGCCGGCGGCGGCCCAGCCCGTCGTGCCGCCCAGGCCGAGTGCCCCAGGGGCGGGCGGGCCGCGGCCGTGCCCAGCGCCGGGCCGGCACCGCCGCCTGCCCGCGCCCCAGGCTCCTCCATGCGGCGCTGCCGGGGCGGGTCCGGCCCGCCGCGCTCCACGTCGCCCTAGCCCTGCCGCGGCCCCGGGCCTCCCGCGGGGAGCCCTCCCGCAGCCCCTTCCAGCGCTGTTGGGCCGGGCCGGGCTGGGCTGCCCTTATATGTCCTCGGCTGTCGGCGCAGCCGGTCCGCGGGCCCCCGCCGGCGAGAGGCCTGTAGCCCCTGCGGGCGGCAGCCGGGCTGCCCCGCCTTAGGGCGGCCCCCACACCGGGCACCTCCGCGCTTGCCTTGGGTTATCCACTTGTGGGCTGTCTGGCCGCCGGGCACTTGGCCTTGTCTCACCTTTCGGGGTTCAGCGGTACTTGCTCTTTGTTCGGTTTGCACCTCCAAGACGGTCCCTGGTGTTGCTGTATTCCTTCTTCTGTTTTGCTTTGTGTTGTCTCTGAGAGAGGCTGTAGTCGTGTCCTTGGTTCCTCCCGAGTTCATTGTATCTTCCTTTGTGCTCTGTTTAAATATCTTTGCGGTGTCCCCTGCTCCGCCCGGACTCGGTGGAGTGGGAGCACGGTGGTGTTCTCTGCTGTGGTGATCTTCCGTAGAAAATGACCAGTCGTGGCTGTGATGGACGATCTACCTGAGGAATGCTGGACCATGTCTGGTCCTGTCCATCAGTGGTGATTATTTACATAGGTGGTAGTGTGGGAGGTGTGAAATTTTCCTCTTGGGTGAGGGGACCAGCGTTAAAAGCAGTATGTTTGCAATGTGTATCCTCACTTGCCTTTGGGAAGGTGGCAGAAGGAGTGGAGAAAGGAGTCATAGGGAATGTAACACATGCTGTCATAACCACCTTCTATTTGGGTGGAAAGTGGTTGGTAAGAAATGAAGGAAGATGGCCCAGTGGGCTGAAACGGGTTGAAGAAGATGCTTGTTGTATTGCATCAATTTATAGAGGTTCTGGCCAGCAGCAGGAAGTCCTAAGGTTTGTTGCTGTGCAAGCCCAAGCAGTAGTGCCTTCTGAATAGGTTACTGACTGATATGAAACAAAAAGTGAATATAAGAAGATGATTTGGAAGACAAAGGTAACAGAAGGAGGTAATATAACTAGAGAAGTGAAACCCTAGCATAGTGAATTATTATAATGAGCTTTTAGTATCAGTCACTCAGTGGAAGTTTAATTGACACAGCAATATCAGACTTATTACTAGTTAAAGCAAATAGATGCATTTGGTCTGTCCTTACTCATCATGAACTGATGAGTTCTGTGTTACCGTAAGAACGAGCAAGTCCTTGGGATTAAAATTTCGATTTAATTAAATGATAAAGTCCAGGTTTGTGTGATACGTGTTACTCTTGAGTCTCTATTTCAAATGTATATAGGAATGTAGATGAGAGGTAGATGACAGGGAGGGATAAGAAATATTTATGTATATATCCAGTAATACAGTCCATAAGACTTGCAAAACTTACACAAGAAAAATGGAAATATTTTCAAATATCATCTTTTATGGAATGAAAACTTCAGTTAAAGTGTTAGTAGTTAATTAAAAAAATACTATGCTACTCGTGAGTGCTCAGTTTTGACACATAAGGAATAGTAAGTGTTATTTTTTTATTATTGTAATTTCAGAGAGTGCATTGGGCATCTGAAACACCCAGGCTTATACAGGATATCAGAATACTCAAAATTGCACATTTACATCTGAAAACGTTGGTGTAATTCCGCAGCCTTATATTAACGAATATGATCCTCCAGCCAGATAAGCACCAAAGATCTGTGCAGTTGTAAGTTCCCAACAAATCTGCACAAAGTTACTCCAGTGCTGTCATCAGCGTGGCATCTGCAGGGCTTTGGAGCAGGGACCTCAAGCTCTGCCTCAGGAAGCTGTCTTTGCTACCTGTGGTGTCCCTTACGTAAGACCTTTGGCTAAAGTGGCAGATGTAGAATGGAGGAGGAGTAGGTGGTCCATTGCTGACTTCCTGATCAGCAGCATTCCTTGATTTAAAATGGATTCTGTGAGGGTGAGGTGAGACTCTTAAATTACTTTTAATATGCTTCCTTCTGCTAATAAACACTAATGGACTGGGGAGCTGTTTATGCTGGTGGCTCGTGATGTACAAAGTCGAGCTGGTAAGCTCTGGGTGACTGAGGTGGTGAGAAGTTACAACGAAAGGAGAAGTAATTGGAAAGAGTGAGGAATTAAGGAGCAGGTTTTGGCCTGGTAAAAAGAAAAATCCATCTTTGTAGTGCATATTTCCAGTTCTCCAGTATGTGTATTAGCAAAGCTCTCCTGATCAGCTAATGGTGATCTTCAGGAGAGTCTCTTTTCTTCTGTCTCATGCACATGGCCATCTCAGCAGTGTTGCTCCATTGTGTGACTCCCAAGGGACAGACTGGAGCTCTGTATCCCGGGGAGAGCTGATTGATGGTTCTGAGAACAGCCCTACGTACAGGTCCAGCTGTGCTCTGCACATGGGGTGAGGTTGTTGCATGAAATCATGGGGAGCTACCCTGCCACCACCACCCCCTGTCTCTTGGCAGCTGTTTTCAGTACTTTAAAATAGAAAATAAATGAAATTTTAATGTGTGCTCTTCTCAGTGAGTGTGCAGGCATGTGTTTGAAAAAACATAATACTTGAATATAGCACCTATCGTAAGAATATACATTCCTTGAGGAATTACAGGAGTTCCTGGTGGGATGGATGGAAACCTTGCTTGTTTGCATAATTCCTTGTGCCTTTTGTCCCACCATGCCCTTTGAAAATATTCTAGAAGGGATAAGATCAGGCAGCATATTACTTGATAAAGTCTTATCAGAAGCTGGAGTGAAAAGTACAGGAACCAGCAGCAAGGGGCAGACAACAGGTGGAGGGAGCCAGGGGCTGTGAAGCATCAGTGTGTGTGTAACTGATAGGT
Source organism: Acanthiza pusilla (assembly GCA_036630365.1). Taxonomy (NCBI): domain Eukaryota; kingdom Metazoa; phylum Chordata; class Aves; order Passeriformes; family Acanthizidae; genus Acanthiza; species Acanthiza pusilla. Next base: position 15,772,112 of record JAXCHO010000017.1, read on the forward strand.
CTGCCTTGTGGAGATTCACACCCTTTTTCTTTTCTTTGCCTTTTTGCTATTCCTGACATCTCCTAGTGCTATGTTTAGCTTCTGTAGCATATGTCCATAAATACTTTTCACTGGAAATGTTATTTCTCTTTCATAAAAGCTGTATTTAAGGAAGCAAAGTAGATTATGATTGTTAAACACTTATTCTTACTAACAGTTTATTTGGAATCTTGGGGAAATTAAGGGGTGGAGGCAGTACTGTATTTTTGTATTACTGGATTTATTTTTTCAAGTGAGGGGTAAGAGTAGTATTCAAAATAATAATTTCCCTGTTTTTTCATTTTTTACATGTAACTATTTGCAGCCTCCTCTTGATACATTTTACGTAGGCTGTGACAGGTAGTGTGTCAGTGCATTCAGGCAATTGCACTTGGGGTTAGTTTGGGTGAACTGAGCTTCCCATCTCTGCTCTTGCTGGAAGAGGAGAAAGACAGGAATCAAAAACTTTGAGCTAGTCTCTCTTCTGTTTTCATTGAGTTGGTATTAATTGAGGAAAGAGGGGCTTTTATGTTTTTCCCTTCATAATGTGTTGTCTTGTATCGTATCACTAAATTGGGGCATGGTTTTCCTGAGTTAAGGCAAAAGAAAAGAAATACAGAGGTAATATATTCTCTTAAATATTTTTGGGGAACTCTGTGTAAGAAAGGACTGAAGAGATTCAACAGTTGGTTCTATAGTACTTTTAGTAAAGTTAGTAAAAATGAGAAGGCTGTAGTTTGCTTTTTCTGATGTAAGGACCTCTTAGTCTGGCATAAGAATACATTTTTTTCCCTCTATAATAAGTGCAATTTAATCTTTTGACGATATTACTATTATCTGTGAAGATATTGGTGTTTGTGTTGTGGTCTCACCCATCTAGCTAAGTTTTAAGATATTATTTTGTTTTGTACTTTCCAAATACCTCGAAGTTGTTTAATTCTGCTGGAGTGATCTGGCATGTTTACAGTGGCAGAAGGAACAAACAAGGTAGGAGTGCTGGGTGATAACGCTGGCCAGAGTCGAGGAGGAATGTGGGAATTGTGGTTTGTCTTACCTAGCCAGTGCTATATGAGAATGATTGAGATGTCATGGCAGGGGAAGTTAAAAGTAGGATAAACCAGTGACCTATGATCATGTGATTTGCTGCACTGTCACACAAATAATTATAACTTTGACACATGCACACCCATTTGTGGGTTAGCTATGGGAGGGTGACATCTCCGATGCCAGCTCAAGTGGGTGTGGTTAAGGATGCTGTTCTGATAGGGGAGCCTATGAGAGCTGCATTTTAAAGAGGAAAAAAATTTAACAGGGAGAGAGATAAGAGGATAGAATGAAGTGGTCAAGTTGGGATGATAATGATTATACATGTTTAATTTCTTTCTGGTTTTTTTTTTTTTTCCTTCTGGATTTGCTTTTGCACAATAAGAACACATGGTTTTGATTTGGACAGAGGGGGCGTGGGAGAAAGTATCTGACAAGAATTCTTTCCTTCGGTGCCTTAAGCAGAAGAATGGCCTAATTTCCAAGCCTTATGGGTTCAAGAGTACAGCTGTATCTTTCTTATCCACAGGAGATGGACTTGAGCAAAGTGAAGAATGCCTGTGTTTTTCCCCTTGCAAGATTATTTTCCTTGATCATAAATACACCATTAGGTTGTATGTTTGTTTGAATGGTAAGAACAGGGTATGTTCTCCTAATCTTTTTTTAAAGGTTTGTGTTTTCTTTGTGCAGTCTTGTTGTTGTTGTTGTTGTTGTTGTTGTTGTTGTTGTTGTTTTGCTTCCCATCTGGAGCAAGCTCCTATGTTGTGACGGGAAAACACATGTTTAGCTAGAGCATTACGCATGGAGAGAGCAAGGTTCATTTTGAAGTTTACCTGTGTGGATCAGAGAGAGTAATGGGACAGGAGATACACATAAGTTAGTTTCATTTTCTTTATGTAAAGAGGCATGTATTGGTACAAAGCACTGAAAATGTAGCTTCGTGCTTCAGTGTTCTCTCTAGCCATCATGAACGAGTATGTAGTATTAAAGTTCAGAAAGAGTTAATGCAGTTTGCTTGTAGTACTTGTTTCATTTCATACTTCATGGGGTTTTGAGGTTCATAGGTAAACATAAAGTTGGATTGTTTGTGGTTGATGTTCTGAAAACTGTACTTACATGGTCAGTGGACTTAAACACTGAACTAGAAGGAGAATATGTTCTTGGGAAACTTACCAGCGGGGTCTTTACTATTGTTTATTTATGATCCTGTGAATTTACTGTTTATATTAATAGAGATTAAAAAAAAAATAACTCTGTATTTAAAATATTTCAATCATCAGTAAAGGCAGGGGTTTTTTTCCCCATGACACCTGATTACATTTGCAAACTAATGTTTCTACTACAAATGTGTTAAGTTTCTACCATCACAATTGCTGTTGCTTAGCGGAGGGATCTCCTGCCAGCTTCTAATTGATATCAATAGTTTAAACATAGAAAAAGTAGTCATTTAATTTTCGAAGTGGAGATACTTTGATTTCTGTAAAATTATGTTCTCAATCAATGATTTGTAGTTGTATTCGTGGAGTTTTTCTTCTTGTTCTCAGAATTTAAATAGACCTGTCCTTAATATCTTACTGATGTTTGAGAGAACTTTTAACAGTGTTCCAGTAGAGCAGATTCATTGAGAAACTATCCTGTAAGAAGGAGAGATGATTTTACAATTAATGTGGAGCTAGAAAACTATGGTGCAGCTGAAGCCCTAAGACAGGTTTCTTAGAGATTGGCCTACTCACAGGTTGAGAGTTTGAGCAAACTTTTCATATGTTGCAATATCAGAGAGAAAGCATTTTATCACTTCTTTTTAGATCTTATCTTTTAGTAACTTCAGCCTGTCCTTTATTTTAAAATACATGTTTACAGTCTGTCCTGCCCTCCAGGTTAAACATACTACTTGTAAGCTGCTGCAGACAGTGACAAGTTTCAAATTTAGCTTATTTATGTTGTGGTCATGACACCATCTATTTTTTTTTTGTTGTTGTTGTTGTTGGAAACACAATGCTTGCTTTTTGTGGTTGGATTTGTTGTTGTGTTTTTTTAATCTTTCTGGAATTTCAGAATAGCCAAAACCTTTTTTTTTTTAGGATTTCACAATTTTTTCTGGGTCTTGATTCTTGAATGTTTACTCTGCTCTCGATAGTGGTAAATTAAGAAGAAATGTTTTCCACAGTTGACTGTTTGTGAAAACAGCCATGAAAACAGGAACGTTTCATCGAAACATTTCACATAGTTTAGTGTAATGAATATAATGCAACTCAATTTGAGTTTTAATAAGAAGCTCTTTCTCCACATCAACTACCAAGTCTGTTTAATTGTTAGCATTTCTCTACTGCTTTCACATTGTCAGTTTGCTTTTCTTTGGTGTGTTCTCCATGCTCAGTGCTAAACTGAGCTTTAAATTGGGCCAGTTGTGTTTCATGTAAGAATGAATCATGTTTGTTTTTCTGTGAATAACTTAGTAAAATAGCAAAATCAAAGGCTTGTTGAGATCTCAAGGTCAGTTTGAGACTTCATAGCTGTATGTGATGGTTCAGCTTAGATTGTTTTGGTGAGCATCCTAGTGAATCTGAGGTTAAAAATTCCAAGATGATAAAATGGTCCTTGTTTTAAATGTACGTTTCCCTGTGACTGTTTCAACTTTTGTTTCCTAACTAGTGACCAAACATTCTACAGCTATTGTGGGAAAGTAGTTGAAGGCAAGAGCATTAGAAAGTACTCTCTGTGCTTGTCATAATCCTACTTCTTGTTGACCTGAGATGGCAATTGAAAAAAATAGTTTGGTTAGTTTGTTTTGGTGGTGGGGTTTTTTTGGTTGGTTTGTCAGGGGGTTTTGTTTTTTTTAACATAAGTGTTTTTTCAGGGATTTCTTTTCTTATGCTTTCAAAGAAAACAGCAAGTTCTACTGAGAGACATATGTTCACAGTTGTAGTAAGGTGCTTGCACAGTTAAATTCAGCTGGGCTGCAATTAACCTTAAAAGCAATGAACCAGACATGCTCATGGAACACTGCCACAACTTAGTGTCTAATGATTGATCAATAGTTGTATTTATGTGAAACCCAAAAGCACAGGTTTATTTGGCATCTCTGTAGTGTGAAAGACCATTTTGTTATTCTGAAATTCTCCATCTTACCAGGACAGCTGATGGACAGTCACTTCACATTGCTTAAATCCTTGTGGAAAGCAGGTTCTCTTGCTGGAATGAATGTGTGAGTTTTCAAGCTCTCTTGTTCTCCTCTTTGTTGTATATGGTTTCAGGAAAAAGTAATTTTCCTCTTTTTGTCTTGCTGTTCCTGTGCTTGGGGGACACCTTAGGTGTAGGCTGTGGTGTCAAAATGAGAAGTGGTCTGCAGTCCACTTGTTTGGTTAGCATAAATATGCCTTACAATTAAGATGAAAGATGATTTCTGTAAAGAATCCTGCATGGCTGTTCAAGATTTAAGTGCTCAGTACCAATGACTTCTGGCCCTTTGTGTGCTAAACTATTTCAAGTTAGCAATGTTTTATAAAAGTGTATGATTATTATAGAAACCTGAATTCAAAATGCTGCAACACAATGTGGATTGAAAAAAAAGGGTTCTTTTTCTTCATACTTACCTTCTGCAAAAGCCTGACAATATCTCAGAAAGAGGACTCTTGGTTACAGTAAGCTTTAGCCAGAGTAATTGTTTGTGTTTTGGAGATGTACACCCAGTCTGAAAGGGCAGCGAATGCCCACACAGTGATATGCGTATTCACAGCCATAATGATTTCTAAGGTAAGGATTGTTACATGTAATGGAGTTTTACTGAGGTCAGAATGAGTCACATTTATCACTTCAGACCATCCTCTGCCTTGTTCACCATGACCCTACTGATGTGCTGGCAATAATCAGAATAATAATCCTGGGTTTTGTTCAAACACCTGCAGAATTCACAAAAGTAGCAGAATGATAATCAAAGCAGAGAATGATGTCCAAATTTAATATATATTTCAATTGATTGAACATAAGGAGTTTTGTCCAGCTGTGTTGCAGAACTGTATTTTAAACAGACACAGTTGTGATGTCTTGAATAATAAAATGGAACTTTAGTTCACCTCTGATGAAAGCACTTGTGTAGTACATCGATGTTCATGTAGCTGAACATACAGAGTTGCTGGATAGCCCATGGCAGTCTTTTGCAAGAGCAGATAATGATAATATTACTGGTGACAAAGTCTAATTGCTTCTGTATTATAAAGTAAAGTAGTGCATGATAACTTTTAAAATCTCAAGCAGAGACAAAATTAGGCAAGGTTGTTAGAGAGAAGTGATAGCTCTCATTAGACAGATGTGGTTGGAGAAAATAGATGAGATTTGGATAGATTAGGCTCTAGCATGGCTTGCTGGAAAGGCTCTTGCCCAAGGTGAGACTTGTGGTAAAACCTGTAGTGCCTCTGCTGTGCTTCTGTAGGAGGGCCCACACCTTGCTCATGGTGCAGTAAAACACACACCTTCTTGTAAGCAGAGGCTCAGCCTTAGTCACTGGGGTAGAGTGCTATTTTAAGCTCTCCTGGAAGGATTCCTCCTTTCCCCACTCTTGGTTCTTATCTTTTTCATCTTAACCCAATACTCAAGAAGAAAGTAATAGAAAAATTAAGTAAAACATCTTTTACTTGTCTCCAAGCAGATCCTTTTTTTCAGAGAGGAAAAGGCCATTTATTTGTAATCTTAACGTTGTCGCATAGATAATTTCTCTTATTTAGTCCCTCAAATATTTGACCAATTTAATTTTAAACCTGATGCTCGTTTATAACCTGCCATCACATCAGCTTTATCCTTACATAGCCAGTATCCATCTTTCCGAGATTCCGATTGTCTCTGTTGATTAATCTGCTGACCATTAAACCCCTGCAATTTGCTATGATCTCACATTCTTGCTCCCCCCACCCCCCTTGTTTTCTCCCCCATTTTGCTTACTAATGTGCTTTTGTGCTGGAGCTCGGCATACTCATTGCCAGCTTCCTTATGCTTCTCACTCTTTCTGGGACCTTTTCCAGTTTTGCTCATTTAATGACATAAGCAAACCCAATACAAAGCTTTATAAAAGCCATGTAGTTGTAGCTCCTGTTTATCCTTCAAGTAATACCCTTCTGTATGAATCCCGAGGAGCATTTTGATGTGGGAATAATCTGAATTGTAAAGCTAAAGGGAGTGAAGAAATTCTTTGCTGTGGGTGGGCTGGGAAGACCTGTTTCTGTGTTGGGGGCTCTTTCAAATATTAGCAAAAAGGATTTTTACAACTTACAACATTTACAGTTAGACCATATTTGCCTCATTCTACGTTTCCTTTCCTCCACCCTAATAAAGCTACTGTGCTTTCTTTCAGGTAACAGCAGAGAGTAACCAAAGCTTCACAGTGACTACTTAGGAAGGACATAAAATTTTATCATGTTCTTTTAGAGATTTTCTCCATACGCTCAGATACGTGAGGAATTTAATGGGTGAGAGTTGCAGAGTTGGAGAAGTGGAGTGTAGGGTGTACTGCATGCTGTGTAGCAGCAGTGTAAATTACTTGAGCTTAAACAGTAAATGTCTGAAATTCCTTTTGAGAGTGCATGCTTGGCTTCAGTCATATGTAAGTACCTTTCTACTTCTTAAATGTTTGTCTTTACTTAAAATAAGTAGACACATAGCTCAGAAATTCAGAGAATCTCATGTGTTAAGAGGAGTCTTGTTTTTGCCATGGAAATTACCTAAGTCTGTGAAATGCTCCATTGAGCTATTACAGAGGATATGGTTGTTTTGCACAAATGAATTACATGTATTTACTCATATCTCGTTCCAGATAATATCATTGATTCAAGGTAATATAATTCTTTAAAGCATTGGGGTTTTATTTAGTAATTTTTTTTCAAACAGTAATCTGATTTTCTTCCCCCTGCCATTACAGTAAAGGCAGTCTACTGGTGGTTTAAAAAAAAAATCAAAGAATTTGTCTTTGCTTGGTGGAGGACTAAAATAGTATTTTTTTCCCTTAAAATCAGGCTCTCAAAGGAATAGCAGTTTTAATCATTCAATACAATGAAATGCATACAGAAAATATTAACGATACTATCCTGAGTAGTCTTTAGTAGGCATACCTATGTATAATAGCTTTTTGAATCTGTTTTTCTTAATTTGGTATTAAATGAAAAAGACTGGCTGCTTTTTAGACTTTCTTCCGGTGATGGACATACGATGCACATGGACAAATAAAATTTATGAAAGCCCTTCACAATGTAACTCTTGCTCCATCTACTGCGTAGTCCAGAGAAATCTTATCCTCAGACTTGGTATGAACAATGAGGGTGGAGCTAATATAGATGCTGGAATTAGTCAGTGGAAGACATAATTATTATTAGATAAAGTATGCTTCCAGCAGTGTTTGTAGTCAGGCTAAGGGAAATCTAATCCCACCGCCTGTGCAAAGTAGACTGATAAAATTGCATTTAAAGGTCCCTTTTAAGAAAGCTGTTCTTGCTTATCCAGTGATTGCTTGGATCCAGAAGTATAGCACTCATATAAAAGTCAAGTTTGATGTTTCCTAAATACTACAAGATAACACACTATTATTACTGCTGCTGTTATTATTAGTTTTTTGTGTGACCTTTTGTAAAACTTTGTATTTTGCTATTGTGTACAAGGTTTTTCACCATACTCATTAAATTCATTTCCTAGTAGTGTGTAATACTACATTTCAATAGAACTATTTTCAAAGTAAGAGGTGTCAGGCCTTCTGGAGTGCTGTAGGAGAGATGAAGTGGACTCCTCTATCCATCTGTTTGTTTTCATTACCTTCACATGTAATTACTAACCTGAAGAAGCTGAATTAAATACAGCACTTGACTGTTAGACTGGAGTTAGGATCAAGTGAAGTGTTAGTGGTGCACCAGCCATTTTCCTAATATTGTCTTGATTTAACTGAAAATTAAACTCAGCAAGTGACAAAGAGAGGAAAAGAAGAAAGCAGACCAGGGAAGTGTCGGATTTGTTGCGTGGTGGAACAGTTATATATTGGAGCTGAGTATACCCCTAGATAGCTTACGCTTTCTCCAAAACTATGCCTGATTTCAGGTCAGCTGTTGGATCATAGGAATGCAGTAGAAAATAAATAGATTCTTTAACTGTTTTGTGAAGAGAGAAGAATATTTAACACAGTAGTTGTCATCACCAGAGGCTGGAAGTGTTCTAGTTAGTTTGGTGATTTAAGGAAAAAAATTGGGTTCCTGGTGAGCGTGTGATAATTCAGGGATTGCAATGTTGCATAAAGGGATATGTGATCATCTCTTCTACATGCTTTCCTCATCTTTTAAGAGGCAAGGAACATTTTAGGACTGTGGGTGGGAGAAGGATCCTTGGCGTATTGGTGGTGGAAGAGAGAACAAAACATTGCTGGCAGCGCATCCTAAAACTTGGAATTCAGTTGTGTCCATTTGAAATGTGCATAGGGATGACTTTCCTTTAATGTTTTGGAGGCAGATTGCCAGTTTCCGGTAGGGAGGTTGGTAATCCCTGTCACCTATGACATTGCCCTTAGGTTCCCATGACTTCCTCTGCTTTTATGACTTTCCCTTCCTGAGACTGAATCAAATTAATCCCTGTTTTAATATGAGACAGCATCTGATTAGGTAAGGCACTTCAGTTGGGGATTTCCAGGCATGCTGCTCTAGTATTATCCAAACTCTTTTATGTCCAGCTCAGGATGGAACCGAGAGTTGCCCCTGCTAATGGTGGGCTGGAGGCTGCTGTAGCTGCTACTGGTTATTTGATGTATCTCATCATCCAGATAAAGAAATCTGAAATGCCCAGTTTTTACAGCCTGCGGGCTGGACTGCTGTGTAAAGCCCACAGCTGAGGATCTGGGATTCCTCACCCACAGATTGTCAAGGACTCTAGAGAAGGTCATACATCTTTTTTTCTTACTTTTGGATTGACTGCTTATTTTAATGACAGTATTCATTTTGAATACATACTAGATTTGTTCAAACCTCTAATCACAGATTATCTGGCTTGTCTTATTAAGCTTTACCTATATATACGTGTACATTATTTCTTCCATATTTTCCTAACTTGTTATTTTAATGGCCTGGGTAAATGCAGTATCTGCTGATTTTATTATTTCCTTTGCATCCTGTGATTTTTTTCTTTTCCTTCCTTTGCCGAATTATGTTACGTGGACAATTAAATTTGTTTTGTTCGTTCCTTTTCTTCTGCTTGGTTTTCACATCTCAGTTACACTCACGTGTGATTTCTGTCCATGGTTTGAATTCAGCACATTGATATATATCTGCTGTATAAGTGTGGTTGTCAGTATTCATTATCTACTGTATCACTGTATCTTCCAGTTTAAAACAGCTAAAGAAATGTGTTCTTTTTTCTAGCTATATTACATATTTTGCAAAATCTTTGAGGAATATTGCTGCTGTTTGCTTTTTTCCATTTATCAATTGACCTTCCTAGTTGCATGTATTTCTGGAGTGCTCCATTACAGTAGTTTGTGATCATGAATAATTGAAGCCCAAAGGTTAAAACAGGGTGGTTGCACGAGTTTAGGAACAAGGGGCTCTGCGGATATTGTAGTCTGAGCTCAGTGAAAAAACGCACCCTTTGATCGTAAGATAGGAGCTGGTCCAAGGGCCAGACACTGTTTGGACAGCTTAAAGTTAAGCATAGATCTGTGCAAGGCTGGGAATATATTTGCTAAGTTGAAATGTGGTATAGCATTATCCAGATAAAGGTAAATAATTACTACAGCTCAACCGAGGACATTTTATTTGATCTGTTAATTAACACTTATGTGAAAAACAACAAGAGAGCACTCAGCAGAAGACTCTCTTCATTTTGCTGTTTGTTTTGAGTTCACCATGTCCCAACCAGTTGACTTGGGTACATTGTCATTTTCTTGCTCTGTGTGTAAAGCATAGTTGGTCTTCTGAAAGCATAAACTAAGTTTGGTGGTGTCTTTATAACTTCATATGCAGCTCCCTCCATCAGGTCATGCTCTGCTAGCCTGTTCTGAGGAGACAAAACTTGACTGCTGCTTGAGTGCAGGCTTGTTGGTAGAAATGTCCTGTGCCTGCTTAGGTACTTCCTTCTCTTAGGAAGGTGTTATGTTTTTCCTGTGCGAAAATATGCCTTATTCAAAGTCAGCCTTATGCTTATGAATGAACCTTATGCTTATGAAAAAAAGTATGTCTGTAGAATGCTGGGTCTGATGATATTCTGGCTTAAGTATGAAAATGACATGTACTTGGCAGATTAGGTCCAGTACACCCTCTCCACTTCAGTCTTTTGTTAATGACAGCAGAGGTCCTTGCTGCAGAACAGTGGAGCTGCACATATTATCAAGCCTTGAAGGTGGAGAAAGTATACTGGTATGCTCTATTGCAAGAGGCCATGAAAGTGCTCTTCAGGTCAGGAAGGATTTCCTGCCCCTCCCTTGAAGGCTGCAGCTCTGTAGAAGGACTTGAGATAGGCCTTGTTAATCTGCTGTAGATTCATGCTTTTTATTCCCCTCTTCTGGTTAGGCAACAAGTTAATTTTGAGAATTACTTCTAGTTACATTTATTTTGTATGTACTGTATTGTATGAAGGGAATTGTTAAGATGAGTCTCTGTGTTCTTTAGATTTTACTTTCAAGATCCCTAAAAGGAGCATGTCAAGAGAATATTGGAAAATCCTGCTGGACATTGGGTAACAGTGTTTGCAACAGAGCTTGATGTTATCCTTAAACATTGCAGAGTCCTGTATTGTCCTAGACGGTTTCTTTTCTGGGACATGTGTGCATCAATTAGTATGAACTGCTATCAGGTTGGATATTTTAATTGGTCATCTCATCACTTTTTAGAAGCTGGCTTTACTTCAGAAAGTTAATAAGACCTTGAGGTAAAATAGTCTTCAAAATGAGAGGGTGATCTGTCCTGATGAATTCATCATTGGATCCACTGGATGAATCCAGTAATGGGCATATAAAGACTTTAGAAATACTGTCGAGCTTGCTAAAGGAGGAAGTTAACTTTCCCTTTTATGTAGCAAAACGTTAGGGGTGCTTTGCCCACACATGTCACTCCTCGAGGGAAGCTTCTTAAGCTCACATTGTGTGTTCTGTCTCACACACCAGGTGAGGGTAAACAACACGAGCAATCTAGTCTGTTTACTTGTTTGTGGGGTTGCTTTTGTTGGTTTGGGGCTTTTTGTGTTTTGGGGTTTTTTTTGTTGTCGTATTGGTTTTGTTTCTTTTCTGAGTTCTTCTGTGTTTTGACCTTGTTGTGCAATGGGAGTAAGTATCTCCTAGCTAAAGTTTCACTACGGGTGTCAATTTGCGTTTGGATTATCAAGAAAACTGGTGTGATCAATTTTCTTTTCCATGTTGTTCCTGTCCTGATAGTGCAGTTCCACAAGAGCTTAACGTAGAGCTGATGTGATCCTCTCTTCCCAGTGGTGTTGCCCTTTGTCCTTGGGCCTGTGCTGCTGCTGGGGAGCTGTCTGGGGGTGCCTGTGCTCCAGGAGCTGGAGGTGACCCTAGCAGCGGAGTTGCCTGGGTTTGTCTGGCTTGGCTGCCTGTGCTGTCTGTCTGTCCTGCTATACCAGCATTAATGGGGTTGTAGGTGTGTGTGGGCATGTGAGCAGCGTTGGATCAGCTTCAGCAGCCATCATGCCACATGCAGACTCATCCAGAGTTGTTTTAGGTATGCAGCGGTGAGGGAAAAATGCCCGTTTCATAAAATTTGAGAGGAAAAATAAGATTCAGACCTGGTCCCAATTAGCTGCTGTATCCTCTCCTTCTGTAGGAAAACCTCCGCTGGCCCAGAAGAGTGGTTGTTTGATCCTGAGTGTCAGACATGCTTCACACTCTAATCTGGTCACTCTTTTGTGAGTAAACCTTGCCTCCTGCTGCTATTTTCCTTGTCTGGAGGCAGGCCTCAGGTTTCAGGATTGCAGTCTCTAGACTGTAGAAACAGCCCTTTCCCCTGAGTTTTGAAGTTTGATATTAAAGCATTTTCTGTTTCTTGAGCCGCTGTAAACGCTAGAGAAGCTCCACGTGCTTGACATGATCCTGAACTGTAAGTTGTTTCATGTCTCCCTTCTTCCTTTCATGGGGCTATTTGAAAAATGACCTGGCTGCATCATTTATAAGTGCAATAAAAACTCCTGCCAGTTTCCTTTGCCAGAAGTTTCGCTTTCTGGGTGTGTTCCTGTTCTTGTTTGGTTGGTTCAGTTAACAACCAACATTTGCATTTAGTTTTCTTTTTGTTTCACAGAGGATTTTTGAGCAAACTGTGGGTGCTGTGGCATTCAGAATCAGTAGTGCCCTGTAGCTGCTTGTGCCTCCGAGTGCTGGCAGAGTGTCCTGGGAAAGATGGGAAGGCTCACTGGGAGCTCTGTGCTGGCAGGTTTGATGATCTCATGAAATAAATCAAAAAAGACTGGTGAGGTTAAACTGTTCACCTCCTGAGGAAAGAGCTATGGCTGACCAGAAATGTTGGAAGAACACTGTCTGTGAAGGGCTGTGTTTAAATGTGTCCAGGGGGCTGCAGGAATAGTTTTGCTCCTTCCTTCCCCCTCCTATAAGTGTTTTCCTTCAAAATAATAGTTTTGTGTTAGGTTTCATGGATGAGGGACATTTGACATTTTATTTTGACAGGATAGGAAATGTTTTTACTCTTGTGCTTGATAGGGCTGATAATAGTTTCTAGTACTGTACCAAATGACAAAAATAAGTAAACAAGAGGATTTTAGGAAAAACTTTGGGGTTTTTTTTCCCCTCATGTTGGTTCCACCTGTGGTTTACTGCAGCAGCTTTTAGCTGGCTTGTCTCAGTTTTCATGGGGCTACAGGGAGGGTTCAGTTTTGTCCTAGCAATTAATGGAGATGATATGGGCTGGCTGTCCTGAATTAGCCCTGGAAAATCTTGTTTGTATGTTTGGGATGAGTCAGGAAGGAAAGTGCCAGGTTGAAATAACTGTGCCAATTCTGAGTGGAATGGAACAAAGGCAGGAAGGTCCTGTTCTGCTGCACCTGCACGCCTGGCCAGGCTGAGGGCTTCAGACCCAGGGAGAGGAGGAAACGTGTTAGCTGAGTTCAGGCTACAAGACCTGATTTCATGCTATGGAGGTATTTGTTTTTCTGAAATGCTTTGGCTGTCATCTTGAAGGTGGACCAGCACATTTTTAAGGTTTTTTTATCTATTAAATAAAAAGGATCTGTAATTCTATGTGATAATGAACTCCACCCTTTCATGTTACTTCAGTGTTTAAGAAAAAAAAAGGGGGAATGAGTGTACTGTATCATGGACAGGATTAATACAGGTGATGTAGCCATATGTAAATTAGAAGATCTAAAGATCTGGAATTAGAATTAGAATTGATTGATTGATTAGAATTCTAAAGATCCTTATGTATGAACTTCTGAAACTCTTACTAGCTATGTCTGGTTCTTCACTGGTGGATCATGGGACATTTTCTTTCCTGGATTGCTTCAAGTATGGAGCTGTAAACATTGCATCCTGTGTAGCTCAAGATTAGAAAAACAATTCTGTCTCAAAGCTGGCAAACTTATTTCTGTATGTCTCACATAGATCCACATATGTTGAGTGCCTAAAAGCCAACAAACAACAAAAACCCAAATGAAACAAAAAACCCCACCAAAACTTCCATGGGGCTTAGATCCCATAGTAACAAGCGCAGATTAAGATTTACCCAATGCTTAGCATAAGTTTACCTATCACCTGTGTATATGTCTGCTTTTAGAAAGGGAACATTACTTGGCTGTTGGTATTGGGGGATTGTATTTCACCTTGCAATAGAAACATTTTACTATTAGCATTGAGGTAGTTTTTTTTAAAATATAGAATATTACAACTGGGAAGAAAAGAGAAGATACACAAAAATAAAATGAGGGAATTATTTTGTTTAGTATCTTTCTTGATACTGTATAGTTTGGAGTTTTTTACAAAGTTTTATAAAATGCTTTTCAGGGTTGCAGGGTAAGTTAATGAAATGTTCGTCTATGCTTGACTCAGGCCAGCTTTATTCAAATAATTGTATCTTATTGCTGATAGATTCAAGCTACTGTAAAAGATCGTGTCTGGCATTTCTACATATTATGTAAGTGATCTAAAGGGAAGGATGCACATGCGTGTGTTCGATTATTTTCTTCATGTGCTTTTGGGAAGTGTGCATGAGCAGGCACAGGAGATGGGTACAGTTTAAATTCTGTCACAGTTTTGTCTGACTCTCTTCTGTCTACCATGCACTGATCTTGGTATCTGATTTTAAAATGGTATCTACTTCTTTCCTCAATCTGTGTCGTCGTTGCTTTGGTTTTTCTGAGCTTAGTCCTGCATGTTATCTCCTCTTTCAGTGAGGAAAGTTGGTTGCTTTGCATTTTGGTGGGTTTTTTTAATAGCAAAATTTCTAGCATGCATTCTCAATCTAGTATGCATTTAATTGCTGATAAGAAATTATGAAAAAAATAATGTGTACCCACATTCAGTCTTTTTAATTGCTCCTTCCAAGGCACTTCTTCACATGTCAGAGAGATAGGAAAAATTAGATAGTGCTCTATTAATGTTTTGGTTTAGACCAGAGGTGCTTTAGTAATTGTAGTTTGTTGTGATAGATACATAAAGCAAGAGTAAACTGTGGTTTTGTGCAGATGTGGGGCTTACTTGGAAGAGAAGGGAATCCCCTTCTGAGCCTAGCTGGGGGTCAGGTACTATAAGCTTGTGCAGTTGCACCATGCTTCACCGTATACCACCTGGGTGCTCTTGATACATGATGCAGAACAAGCTCATCTGAACATCTCTGCTGGTTTCTACATTGAGGTTTACCAAGAGCTTTCAAAAAATTGGACTCTTCAGTTTAGTTTGATTGTTACTTCAGCACAAGTCCTGCTTGAGGTGGCTTGCTAGAAGCTCCTAGGTCTTAAAGGATTAGTTACAGACAGCAACATGAAAGCAGCTGGACATCCAAGACAGTATTTTGCCTCTCTGTCCCTTTCCCTTTCCCTGCATTGTATTTTAAGAAACATCTAATTTTATGTGTTTATTTCTAGACATTTTATTTTATACTGACATAAATTGAGTATATCGGGAGTCATGTTTATGATGTACTCTAGTGTTTCCCACTACATTAGACATATATTAAGAGCAAAGCTGTTACAGCTCAGAGCTATTTAGAAGACTGTCTTCTCAACCCATCAGAATCCCTCTGTCTGGGTTAGCTATTTTGAAAAATATTTGCATGTTTGCAAAATATGACAGCTGTTAAAAGTGTTCATGTGTATGGCACATGCTTGGAAATGGTAGGAGTTATGAATATAAAAATTGGCTGCAAGATACTTACATCCAGGACAGGATATAAAATACTGAGAGAGAAAAGTGTAATGATTTGCCTTTTCTAGCACTGAATATGCCGAGTTTACTTCCATGGGCTGACTCTACCAAGGAATTTGACTTGCCATAATTCAGGATAGGGAACATTCATGACTAGGAGGTTTGTTTCATCAGCTAAGTTGTGTTTGTAGGCAGATCGATGTGTGGAAATTACCCTTTTACTGTGAAGGACTATAGAGGCCTACAGTGTAGTTTGATTGAGAAAGGCTGTGTGGATTTGTGACTGGAGTGATTTGGGGGAATTTTTAAGACTAAGCTGTAGCAGCAGCTAATATAGATGATGTAAGTTTCGTTATAGTGTATAATCCCTGAGAATACTATTCCAGTGGCTAGTAAATGGCTAAAGGATGCTGAATATGTAAAGTAGTGAAACCCACACGTTGTACCTACTTGGTGGGGTTAGTAGTTCTGCACTTTCTTAAAGATGATGTGTCTGGCCATCGGGTCATCTTGCTTTGGCAAACTTACCTTGGGTAAACAAAGAAAATGATAGCTTTGAAAAGCAGTGGGTCAGGTTAACTCTCTTGTGGTCTTACTGCTCTTGGCTTTCTGGAACAACTCTGGTAGAGCACATCAGAAGCAGACCTAGTAGGGAGCAATGAGTGTTAATTGATCTCTCTTTTGTTGCAATTTAAAATTGAATGCTAGAAATACTTTATTTGAGATTTCTGAAAAGGTCATGGATTTTGTTTTGAATGGGTTTTTTTTTCTTATTTTAAAATACTTGACTGATGTGCAAAATACCTAAATGCTCTAATAAACTGTTTCACCTCCAAACTTTTGTTACTGCTGCACCTTGCTTTTGTTTAGAATGGCATTTTATTTTAAGAAACGTCTAATTTTATGTTTATTTCCAGGCACTTTATTTTACACTAAAAAAACTGAATATATTGAGTCTTGTTTATGATGCACTAGTAAGGTAGTGTTCCCCACTGCATTTTATATCTATATATCTATATATCTCCTAAGATGTATTGTCAGGGTACCTGGTGAAATAACAGAAATGTGTGGGAAATGCAGATTGTTAGCTGGAATTGTTTTTAGATGGCAGTGAACTTCAAGGAGAGTGTTGGTTTTTACAGCCACCTTGTTTCCAGCACCCTGAAAAATTTCTCAGAATTTGAAGATTGTTCTACTGAAATGGCATTTTAAATAGCCACATAGTAGCTGATGCATAATGAATGAAGGTATTGTAATGGACCAGAAGGATCTGAAAACTATGTAGCCTGGCCTTCTAGACAGTGTGTATGTTGCATTCTTCTGTGAAATTCAACTTTAGTTGAAATAATTGTTTGGAAATAATCTCTGACATACTGACATTTGACCTTGATTTTTATTTTTTTCAACTTCTTAATCTTTTGTTTCAATTTCATTGAATGTTGATTTCTAGAAGTTGATAAGTTTCTACTTTAAATTCTTCTTTACTTTCCAACAATAGCAAGCTGTTTATGTGCAGAAAAGAGGCCTATTGCAAAAATAATTTGAATTTCATTCAGTGCTGTTCAAATTCAGAAATCATATATATTTATTTATGTGTGGCTCACAAACTAGGAAGTTTGACCTTCTTCATGCATTATTTCTGTCATCCTTGAGCATAGCTGGAGAGAATGGTTGGTTGACTCTGAAGATAATCTGTTTGAGAAGGAATAATTAGGAACCATCCAGAGTGGCTTAGTTTTTCTGTCACAAAAAGACCAAATCGAGAATCATCATGACCATGAACCTTGTTACTTTTTTCCCCTCCTCAGGTTTGGTACTGTTATACTGTCGTTTTGATTAAATAATGATCTCCCTGTTAAATCTGCATTAAAATGTTCTGTCCCGTGAAGGCATCTTCCTCTTTGCCCATGGCATTGGTTAAGCTTGTCTATCCAACTGTTTATCTAACAGATCCCTTCAGGTATCTGCTGGGAGTAGGCTAATCCTGTGAAGCATATGAAATTGGCAATTGATATTAGGATTGCTAATGCTTCTGGTAGGCATTGTATTTCCTGTAGTGAAGATCTAATTCAGTGAGTAGAGAGGCTCAAAGACTTTTTAAACTTGTTTGTATAGCACAGTGCTGTAGCCCTGCATGGGGTTCTAGGTACAGCTAAAATATTCATTGTTAGCACCATACGGAAACTGATTTTGCAGGGTGTATTTTTAGGGGAGACTTTTCTTTGGGCTGTGGTTTGTTACATGTGGGACTAGTGTCCGATGCTGAAGGAATTTTTCAAAGCCATTTTGCCTGGAGCTGCCCGTCTGATCTTCTCTTTCAAAGTCCACAGAAAATACTGTAATGATGTGCTTCTAAAGAACAAATACTATTACTAGTGTGTTATTTCACAGCTGAATAATTTTGTCTGATATACTGAATCTAAACATGCCTGGC
This sequence comes from Acanthiza pusilla, assembly GCA_036630365.1. Taxonomy (NCBI): domain Eukaryota; kingdom Metazoa; phylum Chordata; class Aves; order Passeriformes; family Acanthizidae; genus Acanthiza; species Acanthiza pusilla. Next base: position 15,789,940 of record JAXCHO010000017.1, read on the forward strand.
TTGCTTAGTTCTCCAGTAATTTGGAAAACAGCTTAGCCGAGGGAGTACAGTAGTATTTTGCAGAAGGATTCATGCAATAAAAAGACAAACAAAATTATATTTAGGGCCGTTCTCCTGGCCATAGTGAATAATTAATAGTGCTGGAGTTGATGTAAGCAGGGTTGTGCTGCATTTGAGAAGAACATTCTGGTTGTGGTATACTCCTTGTTTTTTCCGGTTGTGTTGCAGCTGTTTGCTACTTTTCCCAATTCCACTACTGCTTATGTCCTGAAATAATCTTGCCTGGTTCAGTGCGACTGTCTGTAAGCCTGAGTGTTTACAGGAGGGGATTGACTTCAGTCTCTAACAAATGCACACTGAAGCTGGAAGTACTGCTTTAAATTCTGGTTTGTATGTGAAAATAATTCCATGTGAATGACTGATGAGATCACATAGCCCAGTGTTAGGTTGGGTATTGGGAGAAACACTAAAACCTCCAGCTATCCTCAGACTCTGCTTTCAGCTTAAGGTCAGGGATCTAGAAACAGGCTTGTTAGCACACTGTACAAAGATACCCACTTTTTAATTGAGGCAATCAGTAATGAGAAAATATTCAGGTATCTCTTGAGTTCTATTGGTGCTTTATGCTTTGCTGGGAGTAAGCATGCCTTTCTGCTACAAAATCCAAAAGCTGCTCTGGGAAGATGCTCTTCCTAACTCCGGTATTTGCCAGCCTTCGAAGTCTGTAACTTAAAAGCTAAATTTGAAGCTAAATTTTACCTGTTAAACATTTGTACCCATCTGCCACTCTTAGAAAGTATTTGAAATACTGAAACACTTAGCACCCCTTTGACATTTTTCATTACTTTGGTTTCTCCTTGGAACAATTCCAAGCCCCATCTGTAACTTGCCCCTTATATACTTGGAAGTTAGAGTACAGAAGCACTGCAGATTTCAGTGACTAACATTTAATGTGGGATGATGTGTTGGCATGCATTAAAAATAACTTCCTTTTAGTTCTTCAGACTTTTTGAGATTTAAAATATTTTATGTGATCTCATGGAGTTTTAAAGAATAGTTATTTTTAAATAAAGATGTAGATTGTTTGCCACTTGAATAAGAACTTAAAAAAGATGCAAACATGTTTGGGGAACAAAGCGTACTTGAAAAAAAAATTTTTGGTAATGTCATTTGACTGAAGAAAGTTAAGAAAAAAAGAGAGTGAAACCTTGTTTCCAAATATGCTGAGGTACAAGTATATTTTATACTGCGTATTTTTGAAAGACTTAACTTTGATTATGATTAGGCAAATTTATCTGCAGCATAGTGCTATACTGTGTGGTTTGGCATGTTTAAAAAAGTCCATAATGGTTTGTTGATTACTGCCTAGTTGTGTCTAGTTTTGCTTTTGGAGCTGGTAAAATCTTTCTGCGGAGTCTTTTCCGTGAGGCATGTATCGAACTCTGCCCAAAGGCATAATTTTCTCCTTAGGCTGCCATCCAGGGTTACCATTAATATTGTACAGCTAAATAAATGGCTCCCCTTTACATCTTTTTATGCTCCTAGTCTATTTTGTTGCAGTTGTGTCAAATTCAAGTAGCTGAATTCCCAACTCTTTTATCTCCCTTGCAGCACACCTCTGTGGATGGATACACTGAACCACACATCCAGCCTATCAAGTCAAGTAGCAGGCAGAACATCCCCCGATGTAGGAACTCCATCACATCTACAAATGAAGAGCATCCTCACATTGGAAATTATCGCTTACTGAAAACAATAGGAAAAGGAAATTTTGCCAAAGTGAAACTGGCAAGGCATGTGCTTACTGGAAGAGAGGTAAGCCTTGGGAAAAAAATGGCTGACAGTCTGGTTTATGTTCTCTTTGGCTGTCTTTATAATCAATATTTTTTCTAATGGCTGTTTCAGGATATTGAAGAAGTTATCTGACATGCCTGAGTTTTCACCTAACTACCCACCCCCCCACCCCCCTTTTTTTAAAATGTAGCTTCTTGGTGAAAGGATTAAAATGTTTGTTGTGCATCAAAGCATATGTTGGGGCTGGGAAGGGGTTTGTTCATCCCCAAGCATTTCTAAAACTGAAGAGAAGTATATTGATAGGCAGATTTCATTGATAGTGGTGATCTCTTAATAGATAAATCTTGTGTTCGGAGGGCCTGGACAAGGTAACAGCGAACAACATTGTTCATTTCAAATACAGACAGAAGTATAAAACTGGTTCCTTGGTGGCAAAGTTCCAAGCTCCTGCTGGTAAAGCCCAATAGGTTAGAGAATTTTGCTTGATGAAATGTACAGAAGTAGACACACCTGCATGTTTTAGAGGTGCGTCTGTGCCCTTGCTAGCAGAGGTGCAATATATTTTTGTTCAAGCCTTTTTCTGAGTTTAGTAATTCATAGTTTGTTTTTTTTCCCAAGGTTGCTGTGAAAATAATAGATAAAACCCAGCTAAATCCTACTAGTCTGCAAAAGGTAAGAATAGACCATAACATCTGAAATTCTGTAAACAGTTGAACTATGATCCTTTATTTACTTGATGAAAATATTTGATCCTCTTATCTTGTTAAACAACATTTTTGTGTGTGACCTTGGGAGAGCATGGTCTCCTTGCTATAATGTGCACATACATTTGTCTGAGGGCAGTGGCTCCATGTGGTTCCTATCTGAGCATTGTTGTTTTGCTCTTCCTTCCTCCTCTAGCTTTCCTCTTTGCCAACAGTAACATTTCTTTCCAATTAGGTACACAAACAGTTTGTCTACATGCTAAACAAAGATACAATGCTGTAAAGGATGGTATTTTTCTTGGATTTTTTCTTTAATGTAGTAATTGGTTTTTTGTGGACTTAGAGTACCAACTTTTATTGCTTTAATGGGTTTTTCTACATTTGGCTTTATACTCTTTCAACTTTAATAAAATATTTGCTGAACTCAAGGGACCTGTGGCAATTACTTTTTGTGTGTAGAATTGACAAAATGAGTGAATATAATCAGAACAGTCTTGTTTATGCCTGTAGATAGAAATTCAGAAGTCCTTCATAATCATTGTGATAAGTGTTTTATCAAAACCCTGGGGATTTTTGTTTGGTTTGGATTTTTACTATTTAACTCTGCATATGTTTTGTTGTGGCTGAAGCACAGAAATATTGTATTGTCTTACTGGAGATTGCCTATTATAAAAATTTGGGGTATTTTTGGTTTACAAATACTAGACTGCTGGTGTCTGTAGCTGTAGAAATGAGAGAAAGAGGCCAGGGCTGTTCTTTTATCTCTGGCTGCTCTTATAATTTATTTTATTGTTCAACTTTGGTTATGGGGAGTTACAAACAGCTTTGCTTTAATTTCTTTTTTCTTTTATTTCTTTTATACTTTGATTCATTTGCTTTAATGTCTCCTTTGTAGTGCTTGTAAGTGTGGGTTCTTCTGCATTTTTTTTATTAATTCAACCTGCTGTACAGTCCATGCAGAAGCTTTGCTGCTGCTAAGTTCTATATCCTATATTAAGCAAATCTCTGCTAATATTTGAGCTAGAGAAGAGGGACCCACAGAGGCAGTGTGTGACAGAGCATATTGTGAAAATCCTATGCTGCTCACGTAGTTCATTTCCTACCTAGCTTGGTGTTCACACTTGAAGAGCTGGGTGAGTTTGTCTCATTGTTGAGCAATGAGAAGCTAAAATAGGTTAAAACTTTCTGGAAAATTAAGCAAGAAAAACTCAGTTTTGGGACAGTAGTTTTAATGTTAAGTTGTATTTCATACCGAAATGCTTGATAATTCAGTAAACCACTCCAAGTATAAATAAGACTTTCATGGCCTACAAAAGATGCTGTCACACTGCACAAACAGTACATAAAATACTCATGCAATAGGACATTGTGGCTGTTATTTGTTTTCTTGAGTGGGAAGCTGGCAACAAGAGAAACAGTGTTAGGTACAGTTAGAAGCAGCTGATAGTAGAACTAAGGATAGACATTTAAATTTAGTGATTTAACCACAGTTTTATTCTTCAGTAACTTCTAAAAATATTTATCTCATGCATGTTCTGCTCACGCTGAAAAATGGGGTAATTTGTTGGTATGATGTTTTCATTTGTAAAATATTATTATTTTCAGAAAAAATAATCTTTGTTTTTGAAGCTTTATATGTCTCCAGCTGTGACTGAGTGAATGAATATTGATTGCCTGAAAGCTCTTAAGTAAACTTTAGCACAATTTTTGCACAGTCACTGCAGCGACTGTAAATACAAAGCAAATAAGGGTGAGAGGGTGGTTCATTAGCATACTTAAGATAATTTCTGTTACTATTTTAATGGATCATTTGTGAATTGTAAGTAAAATAATAAAAATTCTTGTTCTGTTCTAGGAAATCAGTCACCCTTATTTTTCTTTCTGCACTGAACTATTGCATTATATTTGTGATTTTTCACGTACTATTTAGTATCACTGCAATGTGAAGTTTTATAATTTTGTCATCAGGCTTATACTGTTCAAAGGGCTGTTAAGTGTTTTTTTTCTTCAAGAGTCAATGTTGGGAATGGGAGGCAGTGATAGTAGTATTGTGTTAATAGGAATAGACATTTACCTAGTGAAGGTTTATAGAGGACACTGGAGTATGTTACTGGCACAAAAATACAATTCCTGAGTTTGAATTCATCTAAATTCTGAGTCTCTAGAACTTCAAATCTGATAAATTGTATGCAGTTCAGCAAAACTTTCGGATCTTCAATCCCTACTGATTATTATTAATCTAACAAGACAAACTTGTAGTTATCTTGGGCACAGGGTCATTCACAAAACCATCCTCTTTCCATTCACCAAAGTATGAAGGATACCAAGTGCGAGTCGGTTTTGCTACAGTACTTGCTACTGACCTAATTAAGTGAAATGAGTCATCGTAGCTTCACATGCACCATTCTGTTTTGTAAACAGAAATATTTGAGCACATACTTCAGTTGCTGGGAGTGTTATACAAGCTGGGTCTGTAGTTAGTCACGGATATAAAAGCAAAGAGTGTTTAGTTTCTTCTTAGCTGCTCACCAGTGGTTTTCATGCCCTGTAGTATGGACAGGGTACTTCAGACAGTTATTTTAACTTGTGGCATGACCTAACATTTGATGGTTTAAGTAAGCTGACCTTGTGAATTTTTAATTTTGCTTTCTTGTCCATGCAATATGATAGTCTTAACTTACATTATAATTCTCACTCCAGGGCATCTACCTCTTCAGATAGAAAACCAATGTTGAATTAAGGGTCTTGCCTTTTTATTTGGTTTTCAGTTTGTTCAGTATATGGTTACCACTGTACTCAGCAAGCATCTGTTTAGAACAGAGCTGGCTTTATTGTTGACTTGCTGTCTTGATAGTAACATATTGTACTGACTTAGTTTTTTCCACTGTCACTATTGTGATTTGTTCCCAAATATAAGTATTTGGGCTTTGTCGTAACACAAATTTATGTCAAAATAGCTGGTCTATTTTCTGCATATCTGCTACACTGAAAGTGTTGTTTTGTACTGGCTTCACCAGGGGGATTTCTGAAATAGCATTCTTTTACTCTTCTGCAAACTGCTCATGGAGCAGAGGTGCTTTTTCTTTTTCATTAATAGGTTTAATTAGGAAATGGTATGTCAGATATGCCCCCTCTAAGGGTCAGCAAGCTTTTTATTCTTTAAACACATTTGGAGCCTCTAACTTAAGTTCCTTCTGTTGTTAAGAAAAGCAGAACAGAAGTGGTAGTAGTAGATTTGGAACAATTTCAGTGCATTACCTATCGAAAACTGTGCTGCTTTTGCCACATCCCTTCTCAGTAACAGTATAGAAACTAGAGCAGCTTTCAAGCACACCTTTCAAAAGCCTTGGTTAACTGAAGATTTTCAGTTTGGTTGTAGTGACTTAAAATAGTAAATATTAAACATAGGTGTCAATCTGAAAGCAAGTAGAAATGTTGTTAATGGTGTGGCAGAAGATCTTTGCTTTCTGCAGTTTGCGCCTTTAGAAATTAAGCTGGAAACATGGGAAACAATATTTCAAGTCTTGTGGCTTTTCCCTAAATACAAATTTTAGGAATTGAGTATGGTGCTGGGTGTCCCTTTCTATAAGTGAAGCTTTTGAGGCTACGGCACCTTTGCAACAAGGAGATGCTTGTTCAAGAGCTTTTTTTGGATGGTGGCACTTTTAAGAATGAAGAGTGGTCATATAAATACATAGTGGAGTGGGGAGAGAGAAGTCAGGGAGCACATACACCTTCTGAGAGAGCAGGACACTGCTGCTCTGGAAAATACAGGTGTGTCTGAATTCTGAATATGCTATTTTTTGTTGGTAAAATCGATCATAATCCGGCAGCAGGTTGGCTGTGTCATGAAAGGAGAACCAAAATCACAGTTCTGTCCAGATTATTATAAATCTAACTAGCTTGGCTTTATAGGAAATAACTGTGGTCTTTTTGCATAAATACCTCTATTTGCAAAGGAAGAGATGTATCCTGAGTTTTACTGAGGGGTGTAGTGGCTGTTGTTGAAAGGTGTCTCTATTTGTAAATACATAGTTATTGACATTGCCAGTGTTAATGACCAGCATGGTTCTGCATGGGGAAAGCATGGGTGAGGAGATTTCTCTCAAAGTAGTGCTTCATGGAATGCGGAGTTACAGTGTAAAATTGTCCTTGAATACTGTTAATGCTTTTCTTTAGTATACTTGTGGAACAAAATTTTATGTCACTGTAAAATCAATTTGAATCTTAAACCAATTAGTAAACTTCTAAACCTTGTGAGAATATTGAATAGGATAATGGATATCTCGTTTTTTCTTTCAACTCCTATGTGCTTTACATTAAATATAAAACTCTGAGGGTTGAAATAATTTTCTGTAGAAGTCTCATATTTTAATCCTGCTTATGAAGGTATCCGTTTATTGCTGTACCTTTTATACCAGCATTAATAGTGTTAAGTTATGGACTATTTTTCCAATATTTTGGGAGGAACTGATTTTCCATACCTGCTTAGAAGCTTTTCTGAGGCTGTATCATCTATTGGTTTAGATTTGTTAGCATCTGATTAGTTTATATTGATTTAGTGGCGATTTTTATTCTTGTGCAACGAATTCAAATACTTAGAAAAACAACAAATTCACAAAGAACGTCCTGGTGTGATTTTTTTTTTTCGTAGCAACGACTGACTTCACAGGGAAAAGATATTTGCTGAAGTTAATTCTAGCGCATAATGTTACATACCCCTGTTTAATGTTTTAGACATAAGCAATCTGCATCTGTTCATATTTGCTCAGAGAAATGCTTTTATAGTCTTTGCTTCCTTAAAGGCGGTTATGGGGCAAATGCATAGTAACTGGCTTGAAATACTTAAATAATGCAAGTATAGAAGTGTAATATTACTCCTTGAGTTGTAGTGATAGTACTTTATCAAAAATTGAGTTTCACTAAGATGTTGCTCTGTAGTCTTAACTTGTACAATAAATGCAGAATTTTAGAAACCTCATAAAATACACACTGAAGCGCTCCTCTTTGAGGAGCTGTTTGGTCTTTGGCTAGCATCATTGTACCCTTTTGCAAAGGTTGTATTTGATCAAATGAGACTAATTTTGAAAATGGAGGGTGAGATGTCTCTGAGACATCAGACAAGCAAAACAAGTTCCTCTCTAAGGAGGACTGTAGTGTTAAGGTGTTTCCAAAATCTCTAAGCATTACACTGAAGAATGAGCATTTCTTCTTTTATTTCAGCATCTTACTTCAGCCCAATAAAGGATCAAAGAGTGTGCAGCACAGTAAATGGGGGATATGCTGTTCACTTGAAGTAAAACAGTGCAAGCTTATCTGTATTGTCAGCCTCGAGTATACAGTACCAGACTACAGTAATTTCTGATTTCTTTCATTTGCGTTCTTTCATTTAAGCCCTTAGGTTAGTCTTGATATACCTGTAATTAATAAAGCCATGAATGGTAGAAATTTAAGAGCAATAACCTCTTGTTTCTGCTTTTAAAAAAATCCACCATTGTCTGAAGTATATATACTTAGGGCTTTAAGTTTGTCCAGTTGTTTATAATTATGTGATTCAGGAGCATACAGCAGACTTTCAGCAATAATAAACCTTCAGGACTTTGCGGGGGGGAGAGGGGCATTGCTGCTACTGGTGATCCAGTGTAAAATTTGGTAGTTGTGGGGAAAGCAAACATGCCTACTTCACCTCTGTGGAGCAGCAGGACTTGCAGGATGTCAGAATCCCTGGTATCTGATTCCATTTGAACCTCGGTGTGTGACTTTTCTCTAGTGCTGCACGTTGTACTTGCATCTGCAGTTTCTATATGTTCGGGGTAGTTGGCTGAGCTTGCCAATCACCGAAGAAATCAGAGCAAAGAGAGAGTGAAAACTTGTGTGAATAATCTGTAGGGTTTGGTCTATGTGAAACTCCAGGAAGGGGTGTGCAACTTAGTGTGTCTGTTTGTATAAAGCTTAAAAATTAGTCTGGTTTTGGTATGTAGTTATTTGTAGTGTTTATATTTATTTAATGCGTAAGATGTAGATTATGTTTTCTGGATTTCACTGCACTATATTTATCTATATTTTATGCTAATGCTACTTTCTGTGCCCTTTTCTGTCTCCTTTTTTGACATTTAAAATTGCATATCTTGTGTAATTTTTCCCTAATAAACACATTCTAAGGAAATTGTCCTGCTTCCTTGACAGTTGTTTCGAGAAGTGCGAATAATGAAGATACTGAATCATCCCAATATTGGTAGGAGCCCTGCATTTCTGCAGACTTTTTTGTTACACTGTTTACATTATTTGGCTGTATTTGAATGTACTGCTATTAAACTTTTTTTGGAGATCATAGGACAGTAAGCATCCAGTAAATGATTCATTGTCTCACCTCCTTTATTGACTCTGCTTGCATCAAGAATTTTGCTCTGAAGAGGTAAACTGCTCAGTCCAGGAAAGCCTTACACAGAGTAGGAGATGTGAGCTCTCCGGTCTGTCAAGTACCCCAACTCCCCTCTTCTATTGAAATTATTCTTGAGACCCAAAAGCAGCATGAGTTTCTTAGGTGAGAGTAGCAAAACTCCATTAGTTCAGTCTAGGAAAGACTCCTGCTGACTGATATTTCCAGAGGATTAGAATTACCAAGTATGTAATTTTCCCTTTCTGCTTTAGTTCTTTCACCTACCCCACAGCTTCAGGGCCCTACTTTGTGATGACAATTCTTCTGGCTGAGGAGGGCTGGACAGTGTTGTTCCAGAGACAGTTAATGGTCCTGAATCGGCCAGAGGGCTTGTTGCATACAAGGTATGGATGAGGTGTACAAGTTATTACATGCTAGGCACTCCCTTCTCATCCCTTAAATTGTTTGTTGCTTTTTCAGCATTCATAGCTTCTGCTGTTTTTTGTTTTCTTGGGGGTGGTGGTGGGGGTGTGTTTAAATTAGTGGTTATATTACAATCTGAGGAAAGTCAGACTTAACATTTCTGGTATCCACTTGGTTTTTATTTGGTCAGAATCTCAGATTTCTGACTGTGAGCAGTTTACTAGCAAAACAGGGGAGGTTTGTATGATATTGAAGAAGTCTGCGTCAAATGAAACACTAATTTCAGCATGAACTCGCTTGTACAGTGTGCATAAATTTTTGAGAAAATTGTGAATTAATATGCTTTATTATCAACTGTGATTTAGAAATTAATTTTGGTCTTTTTCCCCCTCAAAAGAATGCTAACCTAAAGGATATAAAGTTTCTGTATGATTTAGTGTTATCACTGGCCATAAATTATACTCATTCCATGAGTATAATTGTTTGTTTGTGCTGTGCCTTTACTCCTGGCTGCAATCTCTCATTCATTTTTCTTGCAGTAAAATTATTTGAAGTTATTGAGACTGAAAAGACGTTGTATTTGGTAATGGAATATGCCAGTGGGGGTAAGTGGATTCTGAAATGTGCATTAAGGATAAACTGAAATGCCAGTTACATGCCTAGAAACGCTTTAAGGATTTAATGGGTTATTCCAATCTGGCCTTCAGAGCAGTCCCAGCAGACCTCCCAGGGCAGGATTTCTTGATTCTGTTAAGTAACCTCTTAGGTTTGTGCTTAAGGGTAGTTCCCATTCTGAGGCTCCTGCTGCAGTATCAGGAGATCATCTGGCGCTGATTCTGGCAAAAACTCTCGACTCGGTATTTATCCGCTATATTTAGGCGAGCACTGGTGCCTCATTTTATCTTGCAAATGTGTGCCAAAGCACTTGGAGAGGCAGATCCGGGGATGGGAATAAGTAAAACAGGAAGGGGAACCAGCAGGCTCATAGTGAGAGGGATAGTGAGTGCCTGCTGGAAAAGCTGCTTAGCATCTGAATGGGAAATGTTTGAATGTGGGAAGAGAATCCAGCTCAGTGCCAGTGACCAGCTAGGAAATGCTGCTGTCAGACAGTGCAAAGATGAGAATCTGAAAGGCATTTGAGCAGCTTTATTAGAAAGAGAACAACATGGAATAAACAGGAATAATATAAATAATGTTAAGTGAAGCCACTAGAGATATGCAAAACAAATCTTGTTTGAACATAAGTTGCCTGATCCCAATGTCTTACGCACAATATGAATAGGTTTCGTGATTAATTTTGTTTGTTTCACAGTAGTTAAGTCAATTTATTTTAAAAATTGAAGAAGCATCAGTATGAAGGGTTCCATTTTTGCTTCTTAGTTATTATTTGTTTGAATGAAATCCGATGCAAAAAGTCAAAAGGAATTTTTCTTGGCTGCTTCTATTTCCTTTCCCTTCAAGAAGGGGGGGGAGCATAGGGTGTGTGTTGTTTTCAAGCATGTTTTGATTGTGTGTGATAGTAAAAAAAAATACTGATGTTTTGTTCTTGTCATGATCAGGAGAAGTGTTTGACTACCTAGTTGCACATGGAAGAATGAAAGAGAAAGAGGCTCGTTCAAAATTCAGGCAGGTATGAAATTAGCATTCAGACTTCCTTGTTTCTATTTATGGTGTTTTCAGATCGGCATTAGTATGAGCAAACTTCTTTTATTTAAAAAAAAAAATAATTGTTTTGATAATGTTTATTAAAGCTGCAGTGGAAAAAAATCCGAGAAGAGAAAAATATCTACTTCCTACATACTGTCTAAAAATAGTAAGATTGTTTTACATTTTCTTTTAGTCAATGTTCCTAAGAGTCACTTTTTTTATTGTGACTCACTTGAGGTTTAAATCCTTTTCTGAATATTTTAGAATTTTACAGGTGTTCTGTCTAGAGGTGTTGATACGATGACAGGTATTGCTGTGTCTTGTCACACTGTTTTTTATGAAGGCTATTCTGTAACAGGCTTCTATATTCTTATTACAATTTTTCTCATCTTAATCCTTTTCTTACCCTGGTTTTAGTGATTGTTTTGGAAAAGCTTTAATTAGATAAATATATCATGTTTGGTATTTTTCGGAATTAAGTTATATAATTAACATTTAAAGAAACTGCTCTTAACTTGCTGTTTCAGACTTGTTCTTTGTTGTATATGTGAAAGACATGAAAATGTTGAATGAATTGTTCTGCTAGGGATGAATTGCAAAGATATACAGTTGATATTTTAGAAGATAAAATCTGAGATGATGTATCTGGCTGCTGGGTTGAAGGGTGGATTAATTTCCTTTTAATAATTACTGCTGTTGGGTGATTTGCATTTAAAAAATATGTTTCTCCTGTTACCTTGAGGGGTATGTATTGAACTTCTTTTTAATAGGAAAATGAGCTGCTTATAGGAACTTTCTAGTTTTAATATCTAAGCTTTAATGAAAGAAACCTGGATTAATAATTTTTAGGATAAACACTTTATTTATTCATTTCTTACATTCTAGTGAATCATATCAGGAAAAAATTGCTAAATTTTATGCAAAAACTTAAACTGAAGTTGAAATATAAAATATTTTACTGATCATCTTGGTGTTTCAGATTGTATCTGCTGTACAGTACTGTCATCAAAAATGCATAGTTCATCGCGATCTTAAGGTAGGTTGTTACTTATTTTACATTTTGCTGCTTATCTTATAGACTTAATTTCATTCTGTATATTAGTCCTTGCCACTGCCTGTGAACGCTTCAAACATGTGAATGAGGGAACTATCACTTGTATTTTATTCTCAATTTTCTGAAGCACAGAAATAATGTAGCTTGCCTCTTGGAACAGGGGAGAGACAAGAATAGAACATGTGTTACTTTCATTCCAGTTTTGGCTTTAAGAAAAAGACATGCTCTCCAACGAATTATACCTGCTGTCATACTGATATCTACACAGTGAAGCTGCAAAAGATCAATTGATACCAGTCAGCACGACTTAATTAAAATATTTTCAGTTAAAGTACAGTACAAGGATGCATAAAATTGGCTTTCCTTAGTGATTTATTAGGAATATGTTAGATTTTTAATCTAATATTTTAATTGGTTTGAATGTCTGATTTATACTCAGTAGTGTTTAATTTGGGCAGGAAAAATAAATCAAGGGTAAACAGAAATTAGTTGAATTTCTTTTTATTTTGATCCTTTTTAGTAATCTATCTGTGTAAACCACCAGACCATATTAAGAGTTCAGCAAATGCAGGTAAAACCTAGGCCATCAGCCTGAAGTTGTCTTCATGCCAAGTTTAAGTGTCATGGGACTTGGACAAGGTCTTCACACACTTAAAAGCTGTCTTGTACTGTTGCTTTGATATATCTGTACATTTACAAAGGAAACACTGGTGTAGATTATTTTTTACTAATGTATCTAAATACTTGTGAAAAGCTAAGGTGGAATAATTTCTTAGGGACTTTTTTTCACCAGTATCTTTCATTTTATAATGCACTGCAGCATTCTCTCAACCTCGTTCTTACAAATCTGTTCCCTGATACCTGTCAATCTGCCTGCTCCTGCATGTGCACATGAGGATGGATAATAAATACATCCTTTTCTGCTGAGTCGTCCCTGCCCTAGGACGTTGTCATCTGATGTGGAGGTGCCTGCTCAGCACTCTGAAGTCAGAATGCAAAGAAGGAAAGGGCTGGATCTCACTGAAATCTCAATTAAGAAAAATTCCTCCACATCTTGCATGATGGTTTGGAGCCTGTGAATGTTTTGTCAAGCTCCCTGGAGCTTACTGCAGCCACTGCTGTTGAGCTTTGCAGAAGGCTGCTCCTAGGGACCTCTTGGCTGGCCAGGACAAGCCTCTTTCAGTGGTTCTCTCGGTCTTACACTTGGCTGGGAGTAGGAGCCAGCCACCTCCTCACGCTTATCTAGCTCTGGCTCCTTCAGCCCAGCTGTGTTACTGAATCTTGCTGCATTAACCCCCTCAGCATCCTGCATCTTGCTCTTTCTCCCAGAGCCCCTTAGAGCCTCCACCTCTCTTCATTTCTTAGTTCCATTGCACATGCACAGCTCACAGGCCGTGTGCTCAAGCCTATGCAAAATAGCTTTGCAGCATTCACGCAGGAGCTACCTGCCGCAAGGACTCTGCTGCTGGTCTCCTTCCTATTTGCAAGACAGGCAGGCAGGCTCCAAAGTAACGTTTATGTAATTTTTTTCCTGTCTTCTCTTGGCTGGAGTTATGCTAGACTCATTTGAAAAGTTCAGAGTAAGGTGTGATTGAGAGCCAGTCAGCCTAGCCAATGAAAAAATACATTTTCCAAAGGAAAAAAGGCTAAAAGTGTGTCTTTGAGGAGGTGTTCTTGCTTAATTTCTTCTTTCCAAGTGATATGACATCTCTGTCTCCTTTAAAACTCTTCTCAAGGAGCTGCAGAGAAGGAAAAAGGAACTTTCAAGTGGTGTCTGTATTCTCATCTGCTTCTGTTGACTCTCCATGGTATCAGCATGTTGAGCAATTGATATTGCAGCACAACAAGGCAGAGGTCTAGCACCACTTTGGATATCTTTTATAAGACTTTTTGGCTTTAATAACAGGGTAAACTATCACTTACAGGTTATTTCAGATTAAACTGGGGAGATGCATAAGAAAATGTGCAAGTTTGTCCAGGCTGTTCTGGTAGAAGAGGAGAGACCGCAAGGCCCATGGGTTCTTAAGCTGTCTCCTTTTAATTTTGTAATTATAAACAGCTTGTGTAGAAAGGGCTATAACCAGTTCCAACTTTGCCCATCCTCTGATGCACAGAACTTTTCAGTTCATACTTTTCACTCTGAACATGTAAGCAACAAGAGCATAGTCTTTCTATTTGGCATATTAAAAAGGCCTTTTGGTGTTTTTGTTTGAAGTAAGGAACCTAAAAGCATGGGGCACTTGGGTAGCAGAGTACTGTTGAACTAGGAGGACTATTGTAATCACAGACCAGCTGCACTAACAGTACTGTTTTCACCACAAGGAAAAATGAAGTCTTTGTGTAGTAGTGTAGAAGGCTGTCAGATCTGGAAAATAGCTCTGCGAGTCTGTCTGCAGGCACATCAGCTGAAACCAGCTGGGATTACAGGTCATGAATTGGAAAAATAAAATATTTTCCAGGATAGAGTTTGTAAAAATGGGCTGTATTTTACTCCTGATAAAGGCTAAACTCTGTTGTGCAGCTATTGGCTTGGTATACTGATAGTCAATTGTCTTCTGTGTTCTATTCATTGACTATAAGTGATATTATTAAAAATAAACCCAAACAAACCAACCCAGACAAAATCATGTTTACCCTTTTAATCAAATCAGCTGACAATTAGATTGCTGCTGCTGTGATCGTGAGCTAAGACATTTTTGTATTTTCTGGGCTCAATTCTGAGCGCAGCATCTGGTGAGAGATGTCTGTTTGCTATAAAACTGTAGTTTTGCAATAAGGTGAACTCTTTACTCTGGTTAATATCTGTCCTCCTGTTGGGAAAAGTAGGATTCTTGCACTGCTTGGTGCTGTCCTATGTTGCTAATACACAGATCAGGAGCTGGGACCCAGTTAGATCAATAAATATTGCCCAGTTCTGCTGCACTCCTTTCACAGCATCCTTGCATTTTGAGAAATGCACTTTTTTACCCCCAATAATTTATTAGTATTTGTGTAACTTCACCCTATTAATCTTCTTACCTGCCTAGGATACTAAATGTAGTACTGTTGACTGACTCCCCAGGCGTCTATACACTTGCATCTATGTATATGTGACGCACTACATTCACATGATTGCTGCACAGGCATTAATCTTAGATGTATAGAATACATTGTGTGTCAAAAAAAATGAAGTACTTGAGTGCTAACACCTTGGTGTTGCTATTGCTGAAGCAAACGCAAATTATAAAAGGGAGAGGATTTTTTGGTGCAGAATGCTAAGATTCAGTGTGTAGCTTGAAGTATTTCAAATTGTAAGCAGAAGGTGTCTTCTTCTAAAGCCTTAAATTCCTTCTAACATTTACTCTAACAAAATGGTAGATAATGTCTAGGATTAGATTTACCCTCCTTGGCATCAGAAATTGGCGTGAACCTGTCAAAAGCTTAAACTGCTATTCTGAGATGTCTAGATATGTCACTCTACAGCTGAACTAAGTTATTTCTTCTAGGAAATGTTCATAGTTGATTCACTAGCTGACTTAAGTTTGTTTAACTGCTTTTAACAGTTATATTTTCTCGAGTAAACATTGTTGATTTTCATCACTTGTAATGTACTTGGGGGCATTAATTTCTTTTATTCTGCAAGAAAGAGGCAGATGGTGAACCATTTTAGAAAAAACATATTTGATAAATTATACATTGTACTATATATGTACTTATTCTGATACAAAAATTGCCCTCTTCCACTTTTATTTTTCTCTTAGGCAGAAAACCTTCTACTTGATTCAGATATGAACATTAAAATTGCAGACTTTGGGTTTAGTAACGAGTTCACGGTTGGTAATAAACTGGACACGTTTTGTGGCAGCCCGCCTTACGCCGCTCCTGAACTTTTCCAAGGGAAGAAATACGATGGCCCTGAAGTGGATGTGTGGAGCCTTGGGGTGATTTTGTATACACTAGTGAGCGGATCACTGCCATTTGATGGTCAGAATCTAAAGGTACATTTACAGTATGAAAGCTTGGCTTTTGCTGGCTTTAAATCATCAGAGTCATCAGGAGCTCACCTTTTAAAAATCTTATTTTACAGGAGCTGAGGGAGCGAGTACTGAGGGGGAAGTATCGCATTCCATTCTATATGTCCACAGACTGTGAAAATCTGCTCAAGAAGCTACTAGTACTGAATCCAATAAAACGAGGCAGCTTGGAAGTAAGTAATATCATCTTGGAAGAAAGGGAGGTCAGATTAAGAGAGAATAACCTACAACAATTGCTTGAGAATTCTTAATTTTTCAGGATAGACGCTTTCTTCCTGTTTTTAGGGCCCAAAAGTCTTGTTAAAAAAAGAGGAAATGTCCCAGAAACAGTGCAGCTTGAAAATAGAAAGTGTTAATCAATGAAAATCTAACCTTAATTGCAGCTGACTAATGACTAATTTAAGAGCATTTCAAAGTGCAAACTGTTCCCACTTGTTTCAGTCAGATAATGGAGCTAGTTCAAAATCTGTGGAAAGCAGGACCAGATTGTAAATATCATCTTGGAGTTTTTCAGAAAAACAAGACCAGCAGCAGTCAGTACCATAAGTTGTTTTTTTTGCTTAACTTGCCTTTTCCAGCATGACTTCTTGAGAAGGATAGGTACAAGAAGAGTAACTAACTGATGGAAAATTTTGTGGAGATTTTTGTTTGTTTTAGTTCCATAATATGTGTAAACACTAAAAACTCTTTGATAAGCTAGTAATGGCTAGTTTTTTCTCTTCTATTGTTTCTTCTCCCTCGTCTGGTAGCTTTGTTTCTGAGTAGGTGGAAAATTAATATATATAATAATACCTGCTGTGTCCCTCAGGTGAAATCTGTTGAGGATTTCTAATGAGTTCTGCTTTTTGTTGTTAGCAAATTCGGTTTTCTTTTCATGGGATGCAGAGAATGTATCTGTGCATAACTTGTAAGGTGTCAAAAAGGTTCAATGTCTTTAAGGGTCTGTTTTGTTCAAGATTGCTGTATTGGCCTGTACTTACTGCATAGCCGATATTTAACAAATAATTGGTGTAGAGTTCACTCTAAAAGCTGCTTGGTTCTATTTTGTGAATTCTTTAACAGGGAGGGATTTTTTTAAAATAATGTCTACTTGCCATAGAAATGAAAGTAGAGCAGAAGATAAATAGAATTCTTTTAAAATAGTATTTGCATGAGTTAATCACTAGTGACTTTTGTTTCATCTTTCTGCACATACTTGTGCAGCAGTGAATGGTGTTCCAGGGAATAAATCCCATTTAAGCAGCTTTTTATTTGTAGTGGCATGACTTAGCTTCTGGCGTGGACACTACCTGTGCAAGGAAGCATGCATTCACTGAGCTCTGTCTGCATGCAACTCATTCCAAGCTGATGCTGGTTTTTGACTTTTTATAAATAGTTGTAACTTGAATAAAGTCTGTGCTGAAGAGAATAGTGACTGATGGCTTCTGCTTTACTGATACGCATTCATTATGTCTAAAGGACATAATGCTAAGAGTGTAGTCACTTCAAAGATCAGTTTACCTGTGTCATGTTGAAGTGGTAGGGAAATAGCTTTTTCTTTTTCTGAATATTCCTCTGGATTTTCAGCAGTTTCTCTTCAGATCTAATTTCAGTTTCATTCTAGATATTGTAGTGTTATGCAGTTCTTCTAAAATTCCTTCCTGTCCCTGGAGAGAGATGTTGGATAGCAGCCTTGCTGAAAGGACGAGGTTGTCAGATTGTGTGGAAGAGAGAGAGGAAAAATGTTATCTGTGACCAAGGGTCTTGAGCCAGTTCCAAAATACCGATAGCAGACATGGATCAGGATGCCAGTCTGAGAGAGAGAGACATCACAACCTTTTTTAAAAAGGAATATTCTTTTTGAAATCACATTTGTTGAATTAGTATGGTATGTGGTTTGGGAAAAAAAGGACTATTTCTTCTGTCTGAAGAAGAAACTTCTAAAACTATGTTTAGAATGAAAGTATATATTTATTGGAAGCTTCTAAAAGTGGAAAGACAGTGTCATCTTAGGTGGGGAGGATTTTTTTGTGCTTTGCCTTTGATTATTTGCTCAGTCCCAGCCATACACCCTCTCAGTTCCCATGCATGTTTTTGGCAGACCATCCAAAAGGATGTTTGTCAGTGACATCAGCATCAGAGCTGAGATCCACACAGAATCAGCACCATATGGGCTAGATTTAGCACTTGTCCTGTGATAAGGACCAGGCAAATCTTTATTAAAATAGTTCATTTAGACTTTTTCATTGTTGCAGCAGAGAAGAAACGTTTTAGAAACAAGAGAATATTGTTATAAACCAGTAAAACTTCTCAGGAAGAGATGGGAAGAACGTACTGTCAGAAAATATGTGGATCTCTTAGTTGTCAGGATTTCAACAAATTCCTCTTTCTCTCTTGTCCAGTCTTCAATTTTTTTGCATAGTGTTGCTCTGAGATTCCTCCAGAGCAGGTTTGTGCTTACAGAATGTGATAAAGCAAAATAATTCTGACCCAGACAGGTCTTGAGCCAGACCAGATTTTTATGAGACAGTTTTCCTGAAAATTGAGGGAAAACGTATCAATATCTAGTTGGTTGAAATTTAGATTGGGTTGATGTTTAAGAAATACAGTTTGGGACAGATTTCTAAATATTCTGACCAAGGCTGCTGCTCTTTAATCAGCTGACTGAAAGCCCAGCAGAATTTACACAAATGTAGTATTGATCCTGGAATTGAATTGTTTGTGTCGCTTCAAAATGCTTGATTGTAAGAGCCTGTTTAAGAGTTGTACAATAACTCAGTGTGCCTCTCAGATCATGTCTTCAAAAGACAGAAGCTGGCAAAAATGTAGATATTTAACAGATGGAAACAGAGAGCAGATTACATTGTACTCTAGATCCACCTACTGAAGAGACATGAAAAGCTCTGGGAATTTTCAAGTTTGACTGTTAATTCAAGAAGGATCAAGAAAGGGAGGTAGAATTTGAGCAGTGATTTCTGACACTTCATCGTGCTTAAACTTCAGATGTATTTAACAGTATCTTTAAAAAATAGTGATTACAGAGACTGCATAGTACTTTTTGGGGAGTCTCTCATGTTACTGCAAGGCTACAAATACATAACCCAAGTCTGTTATCAAGTAGACTCATGCTCTATGTGTCCGAAATGCAGTATAGCAATATGTGTTCACAATCCCTCCCTCTTTATCCCCCTCAAAAGCCAAAAAATCAATTCCATGATAGAACAAATCTTTAAGTGTTATTGTCAGCAAAATGTTAATTGGCACAAAGTTCTGTATTGTTCTTGCAATGATACAGCTATTGGGGTCTAATTTGGCAGCAGCATTACATACAAAGAATTTGGTTGTATCAATGGAAAATCGAGTCTTTGGCTCTTTGTGGGAAATAACTTAATTTGGTGTTTGCAAGGCATATTTGGAGCCTGTGGGAAACTTGATTTGCTGGCACTTGTTTCATTCTCATGTCCATGTAGTGAGCAGTATTAGCATCTGTCCCTGAAGAGACATGTGCGCCTGTTGCTGTAGGAGGGAAAATGATTTTAGCAGTTTAAAGATGAATATGCCCTTAAGGAGAAATTGTGATGGTTAGGGATTACAGACAATCAATCCTGAAGGCATGTAAAAGGATCCAGGCCACAACAGAAGGAAATTTTCCAAAGAAGGCAGGAGAAATTTTTGAACTAAATAACTACATGGCATAGAGAGAGTTAAGAGGCATTTCTTCCTCCAGCCAAACTGGGAACGTATTTAGGTCAAGTGCAGTGAGAAGATCCATAGGAAAAAATGACCAGTTGGCATCATGATCTTGAAACTAATGACTGTAGGAAGCATCAGCACATTCCTGAAATATTTCTTAATTTCTAAACACTTCTTTGAAGGAGCTCTTTATTGTGATAGAGTTGGTATTGCAGGTGTTAGGATGTTAACCAAGAGTAGGGCATGACTGTCAGTCACTGGGCAAAATGAGATAAGGAGACAGTGGAAGCAAAGGATACAAAATGAAATATTTTTTTCTTTCATTAGTTTTTCTGATATTTTGGGCTGGGGAATTGTATTCAAAAGGGTTAATAGTAGGAGAAATGAACTTATGGAAACAAAAGGATGTGAAAGATAAAAGAAGAATAAGATGTGAGGAGAAAAGGAATGAGGGAAAGAGCAGCATTCAGATTATTCTGAACTTTAAATTGTTTTTCAGTATACAAATTATTGTGCTAGCATACAAGCTAGCACAAGTGTAATGGGGTATGGTAAATGATATGTTGGTCTAAAGGTTTTTTCTTTTTTTAGCAAATTATGAAGGATCGGTGGATGAATGTTGGCCATGAAGAAGAAGAACTAAAGCCATATACTGAGCCTGAACCAGATTTCAATGACACCAAGAGAATAGGTAAGACTTTCAGAAGGATGTTGCATCTGATGTACACAAGCAATTTTATCTTGGAAGCCAAACTATTACCGAATTTGATCTACAATCTCATCATACAAGAAAAATGCATTCTTTTTATTTAAATGAGAAATTCCATTACAATGGCCTTCTTTTAACTACTGTTGTGACTTCACTGAGCTGACATGAATCTACAAGCACAGCAAAAGACAAATAAGGCTACAGAATTTAACAGATTGAAGGAAACAGATTTTGTTATGAGGGCAACAATTTTTGCCTGCTGCGGTTAGAGAGAGCTACTGTTTTGGCCTGGTAGTTATTCATAGTTTCTATTTGCCAGTGCTTTATTTGTTTGCTGAATAACATTGGATGTTGGATAAATTAGTTAAGAGTTGTATGATACAGTTGAGAGTTTTCAAGAAGAAAATAACAATGAAAGAGAGGATTTTGTGGCATTTTCTACTTTTGCACAGCAAAAAAACCCCAGTGGGTTGAGTTGAATGTTAGTTAGTTGTAAATTATAAGGCTATTTTTCTGTTTTCACTGTTCTGAAGTTGTCAGTAAACCTAAACACTTAGTCTGCTTGATATATCTGGCTCTTTTTTCTTTTAGACATTATGGTCACAATGGGCTTTTCAAGAGAAGAAATCCATGAATCTTTAGTAAACCAAAAGTACGATGAAGTCATGGCTACTTACCTGCTTCTAGGTAGAAAACCTCCTGAAGTAAGTGTTATTTACCTTTTCTGTTTTGGCCTTTATATGTTGCTGGGCTGAATGATGTTTTTATTAATTATTTTGTAATTTTTTTAAATTGTCATTGATAACTTACTAATGTCTTTCCCTTTTCGTATCTTCTTGGATATCTTGTTAGTTCCCATATGAAGAAATAAATTAAATCTTCAGTATGTTCATGTTTGCTTGTAAATGTGTTGAATTGCTTTTTTTAAAAGCTGGCTGTTAATCTGAAATGCCATGACTTCTAAATGCTAACTCTTCTTCCTGTCATGTGTGTTTTCAGTTAAAATCTGAAATAGTTAATAGCAATTATTTTTCTAGCTACTCAGATGTGACATCCTTTATTTCTCAGAAATTTACTCATCCTTTCCTATTCGTATGCTGTTTTATAGTATATTTAATTATTTAATAAATCATTTCATTGTAGACATTAATAAATTTGTGGCAGAAAATCTTGTGACTGTTTTGGAACTAGAAGGATCTGTACATCCTTTGGAACCACATGGATTTTTCAAGAAATCAGAGACCAAGGCTTTCTTTT
Source organism: Acanthiza pusilla (assembly GCA_036630365.1). NCBI lineage: Eukaryota > Metazoa > Chordata > Aves > Passeriformes > Acanthizidae > Acanthiza > Acanthiza pusilla. Next base: position 15,811,592 of record JAXCHO010000017.1, read on the forward strand.
TGAAGGAATTTTTTCCTGCTGCTTCGTTGGCCTTCCTTCAATTCCAAGAAAGTGTAGATCTGACATGTGCATCCTTGAGTGCATTTTCTCACATCTCTGAGCCAGAATTCCCTTGTGATGGCAGAGCATGGAGGGAATCTGTCTAAAATAATTTTGACTCAAATTGCTTGGAAGAGGATATTTGTCTTTTCCTCTGCTCTTACATAGATCTTACTCTTCTTAGATATGAACAAATCAGTGGCTGAGTTACAGACCTCACAAAGATGTTTTGAAAGCCATAAAGAATCCTTTAGTCAGTACTTGCTTTTTTAGTCCTTCTGACTCAGTCCAATGCATTTTAAAACTGTTCTGGAGCTATGAATGCTCTTAGGCTTTAAAATAAAACAAAAAAGGCAGGAGAAACCATTCTGTGGCTTAGGTTTTAAAATAGCAACATTTTTGTTGTTGTCAAGATTCTTCTAATTTTATTTTGAGCATTCATTAACTACTTAGCTTTAGCTATGTGTTTTTAAAGCAGATGAGAAACACAGATGAAGTGATAAAATAATCTTGAATAATATTCAACTCTAACACAATTTTAAATCCTAAAAAAGCCTTTGATTGGAACTTTTTGCTTTATTATGCTGTAAAGGTACCTGTAGTGTTGAATTTCGTTTATGGTTTGAAAAACTGTTTTTCTTGTAGTTTGACGCAGGTGATTCATTGTCCAGCAGCAACTTGGGTCAAAGGTCTCGTCCCAGCAGTGATCTCAACAACAGTTCTGTGCAGTCCCCAGCCCACCTGAAGGTCCAGCGGAGCATCTCCACCAACCAGAAGCAGCGGCGGTTCAGTGATCACGGTGGGGTTGACATTCCAACAAGTGAAGCTCCAGACACAGTTTGGTGGGAATGGGCAGTGTTTCGTGAACGTGGCAGGTCCCCTGCTCTGCATTTGTTGTGTAGCTCAGCGTGCTATCTGTGATTTCTGTGGTCAGTCTGGATCCATGCACCTTGCAGATTTAATTCTTTGGACCTGTTACTTGGTTGACTCACTAAATGAGATATTGAGGGTGTTTTCTGCTTAGGAACTAATGGCAGCTATTGCCCTGGATAACCCCAAGGGCAGCAAGCCAATTATTTTATCAGTACATTTGGCTGTAGGGCCAAATTGTTTGGTTCCGAGAGACAACAATTTTACCAAGCATTCAGGAAACATTTTCAGGTGAAAGTGCTTAAATGAATCAAAAAGGAATACATATTTAATACATTAAATAAAATATATTTCTCAGCTATCAAGTTGCTATAAATATTTCTAAAATGTTTGGCCTTTTTCTCTGCCTAATTTAAATTGTTTTCTGCATTTTTTGTCCAAAAAAAGAAACCAATGTTGTGAATATTGTTAGCTGATGTGATTTTATTTCAAAGGAATGTGAAAGTCTACTGACAGAGGAGTTTTCCCAAAACATTTTAAAGAATTATGAGAGCGATTGAGTTGTGATTTTTTTTTTCCAAGTATAAACATGCTTGTAAACAAAGTAGTCCTAGGGTTTTCAGGGGAAAATAATGTTTCGTAGTATTTAGAGGAAAAGGTATGCAGCAAAAAGTAATTAAAAAATCTTTGAAAAATGTCATTTAACTCCTTTTCTCATAATATGGTACAAGTTGCATTAATTTAAAATGAGAATTAAAATGCTCTTCTAGGTTTTACATATTGATGTGAAATGGGAGGTAATTCTGAGCTCCAAATTGGTAGTGAACAGAGAGCGGGTGAAAGAACACAGGCTGTCACAGCTCGATTTAGTAGGTTGGTCTGTGTGCTGAGTTTGCCGTCAGAGTTGTTCAAATGCTTTTTTTGGACTCGGGGAATTATATTTAGACTACTTTGGCCAAGAAAAATGCAGTGATTATTTTTAGATATTTATTAATTCTATTTTTATTTGGCAGTTGGCCCCTCGATTCCTCCTGCTGTGTCATACACAAAAAGGTCTCAGGCAAATAGTGTGGAAAGTGAACAGAAAGAAGACTGGGACAAGGATGTCTCACGCAAACTTGGCAGCACTACAGTGGGATCCAAAGGAGAGATGGCTGCAAGTCCACTTGTGGGTCCAGACAGAAAGAAATCAAGTGCAGTTACCAGTGTGAGTTATGTGTGCTTTTCGCTTGTTATATTTATTTTTCCCTATTTAAACAAAATGTGCAGCACAAGGTTACTATAGACATAATGGGTACTGAATAAGCCACTAAGTCTATTTCTGGTAACTTTTTCTGGCAGACAGAAATAGGCTACAGTGGATGCCTTTTAAAATAAACCTTTCCCTTCCCCCATAACCTTACTTTTTCTAACACTAACATAACAGTAAACACGAGAATGTCTGCACTTGGGCAAACTTTGGTTTCTGTCAAGCAAAATACTGGATATTTAAGGAAAGAGCATAAGAAGGGAGCCAGTATGAAGTGCTCTTTTTCTGGTTTCTAACACTTGTCTATCTACAAGAAAGTCAAGGGACTTCTGAATTAGAGATTTCATCTGATTAATCCTACATAATATCTCTCATGAATTTTCTATGTAAATTTGGCTGTTTTCTGAAACCACTTCATTTTAGACTTCAGAAATGGGGTGAGATGAGGGGGAACAACCCACTTGTTCTCTGGTGCCTGTGCCTGCTGATGATATGATTTACAAACCTGGCTGTTGTATTAAGAAACTGAACTAGCAAAATAATAATTTCTTAATGCTTCTGTTATTATATTCACAGTTCTGCAAACCGCTATCATATTACTGCCTCAAACATCTTTGTTCCAAATAGGAAAATCTGTCTCTTCTAATGTGAAAGCATCTGCTTTCCTTGTGGTAATTCCAGTGGTAAAACTGTGCAGTAGTATTGGTGTTTAGGATTTACATAGAGAAAATACTGCATGGTGTTTAAACAGCTTCTTAGGAGCAAGAGTTCATGAGGGGAGGAAGAAAAATATGCATGAATCATGATTTAAGATTCAAGTATACGTTGTGCTGTTTAGGAGACATGGTCTATTGAATACAAAAATTCTTGCCATCTTTTCGTACAGCAGACTGGCAGCAGGAATTCTCGTTCTCCTTTGGGATTCTGTGTGCTCCCGTCTTGGATATTCTGGAAAGACGATATGCATTTCTACTAGAATTTTCTGAAAGCAAAATAAATGTTTCATTTAACTCCTAATGTTCTGTAGGCTGTGTCCGCAATACATGTGCAGATTCTTTAAATACATATTTTTTAAAAATTTTAAATAGGGTTGTTGTCTCCCCACGCCCCAAGAGTCTTTGAAATTATGACTGTGTGGATTGCATGCAGGAACTTGGAGTCTTCTAAGATTAGATTTCCTATCTGAGCTTTCCCAAAACTATATTGCCCCAAAGCTGATTAGAGTCATGTATGGTACAAGCTGATATGTCACATGCATTTCTCTGCTTTGTGAGAACTAATTAAATGGAGTATGTTTGCTATGAAGAATGAGAAATTGATTTACTTGCTAATGGCAACTTCAGTATTTGTACATTTTTAGCTCTGTTACTATTTTGGGGACTTTCAAAGGCTTTGTGATAGGCATGATTAAGGAATATTGGTGTCTGATATTGCAATAGTAGTTGAAGGTTGAGCAGCTTAGACATAGTGAATATTTTTGTTTCAAACTCAAACACTTAAAGAGAACAAAGCTAATTTAATGTGGATAATTTTAAAATACTGTGTAACTTTGGGGGTAACATGATGTTAGGGAAGGCAGAATTTCTTGAAAACATTTATCACCTTCAGTTGTATTAGTGTAACTTAGGAGAGTTTAATTTCAGAAAACAGTTACTGCAGTTGTTAATCTTCCTTACAAATTGGCCTTAAAACAGTTTATTCAGTGGTCTCTGTGGGGTCATATTAATGCTGAAAAACTGTAGGTGAGGGAGACCTAAAACCAGTAAGTCTTACAGAGTTCATGATGTCCTACAGTACCTGAGTCTACAGTATTCGAAACCTTTTGCCAGCAGGCATCAGAATGTAATGTTAGCACGGTGCAACCTCTCCCACCCCAAATTTAGTATGCACTGTATTAAAAAGTGAGAACTGTGTGTCATGTACTAAAGCTAAACCTTCAGCAGCTCACCTGTGTATGGTAGGGATGGAGAGATTGTTTGTAGTTATTTTATGAAGTGTATACAAACTGAAATTAGTAACAGAAGGAAATACCATCAGTATTTGTTGCTACGAGACATATTTGCTGTTTTATCTGCATCATAGTTTCTGGGTTGACTGACATTGATAGTATTTCCATTTTCCTCTTGAAAGCTCTTTTGTCAGGGCAGCCAACTGGAGCCCTTACTGGAAAATTATGCTGTGCAGGAAAGCCTTTCAGCCAGCCATAGGTGTGTTCTCTGGGATCCCAGTTTGTTTGATCCCAGGGAGAAATAATACAGTAACACAGTATGTGGGAATTGCATAATAATACTTGGTAAAACATGTGTCTGCAAAATGAAATTTCTTTGTGTTCTCTCACTGTATTCTCTATGGTGCAGTACTGAGATGGTGAATGAGCTATTGGAAAAAATAGCTGATGATATCAATGATTTGTGTCGACAGATTGGCTTTATATATTTCAAGGCATTAACAATATACATAAGTGGCTGAAATGCTGTTTTGGTTTGCTTCTTCCAATGCTTAGACTTTTGTACAACATAATACACAGTAGAAGAAAGGTATTTAATTTAACTTCAGTCTTAATTTTCCTTCTAGAATAATGTGTTTTCCGGTAGTGGAATGACAAGGAGGAACACTTACGTTTGTGAGCGTTCTTCAGATCGCTATTCTGCAATACAGAATGGGAAGGACAACAGGTATTGTTCAGCTTTTCTTGCTTATTAGTTTGGGTACAAGAGGCACAGAAGAAGCAGATTATGCAATTAATACCATTATGAATCATGGTGTGAAATACATAAAGTCCAAGTTTATGTTTTCGTCTTCCATTGCTGTTTCTTTGCGGTGAATTTTTAAACTAAATGGGTCAATTGGCCTTTGCATCTTTTTGTGGAATCTCATTGATTACTGAGGGTTGTCTTCCAACACAGGATGAAGTAATTGTGCTAACAACTAATTGCTAAGTGGGCAGTTATGCTGTGCAGAGCTTCACATGGATTGCTCTGACAGTGTAGCCTGATCCTTTTTTATTTCTCCCGTAATCACTCAAAAGGCTAAAATTAACTTTTTGGTCCAAAGATTTTCATGATTATGGTAACCAATTTGTGTCTACTTGTGGAATGACAATTACACTCCATTTAGTGTGTTTTGTTAAGTAGTATTGTGTTTAACACTGCAAATTAATCTTTTTTAAAATCTGTTTTTCATCCTTTGTGGTAGTTAAACCCTGTACTTGACTGAAAAATAAAATACTGGCTTTTATAGATAGCAATAAAGACTGGCTTTTTTTTTTAGATTCAAATAACAGGTCTTATTCTGATGATTTTTAAGCTATTCAAATACAGCAGTTCCTGTCAAATGAACAAATAAATTCATAACATGAAATAGCATAATCTAGTAAACTAGTTTTGTTTTCTGTCATAGTGTTTGAATTTTTTAATGATGCATAAAATTTGGAAGTAAAAGAAGTATAGGGTTGTTCAAAAAAATGATAAGCTATGGAACACATAAAGTACAACTATATAAGGGAGTACACTAAAAAGCAGAAAACTAATTTTAAGTATTTAAATTATTTCAAAGTATTGGATGGGTGCTTTCAAAAGTGTTTTCCCAAATTTTTGTGTATAGTTTCAAGTACTTGAACGAAGGTAGTAACAAACCTTTTTTGAAAAGAAAGAGGATAACAGATGGTTTTCAGATAGAGTGTTAAAATATATATTACAATATTTTTACTGACCTCAAAGATATTTTTCATTCAACACATAAAACACTATAAAGAGAAGAGATTTTTTCAAAGTTTTTCATTTTACAGTTCAGTTTTTTTCTATACTTTTGAAAGACTCTTAATCCCTGTTCCTTTCATGAGTGCAATGAATATCATGCTCAGTTCTTTGTGCACATTCTGAAAAATGAACAACTCTTTTCTTTTGAGCTGTATTATTTGCCTTTCCTACAAAATAGGCAGTGTTGCAGTTAAATTTGAATTTGGTGCAGCTGAATGTCTTGTGTCATCGAATTATTCATCTGAAATCTTTACCTCTGCTACAGATATTATTTATCTGTGGAACTGTAGTTGCTAATACATTATTAATGCCATTTCACTTATGCTTGTAGAGGCAAAGCTGTATTTTGCCTTAATTTATTTGACTTTTGTTTTAAAAATTAATGGCACGATAGTTTTGCCACTACTTTCATCTTTCTTGCCACTTAAGGAAGGAGAAATAAAAGTACTGGTAGACGGAACTGTACTTTGAAAGGGTTGACTCATCCCAGCAGTGTCTGGGATAGTGCAGAGGAGAAGGACAAATTCGTCCTTTAAAAGCAGTCACTTCCAAGTGATAATGCAACAGCAGTTCCAAATGTTTCAAGTTTTAGATGTTTGTTGAAACTGCAATTAAGGGTATTCACTTCACAAAAGGCTTGTATGTTTAATCAATCTATTTAAGTCTTTGTGAATTTCTTTTTCAGTAATTTTTATTATGTTGTATTCTTGTAGTCTTTCTTCATTACTTTGAATATTGTGTTTGTAAGCTTTAATCTTGGGAGGAATGAAAAGGCCTAACTTAACATATATGTTGAATTCATTTATGGATGAACATAATTTTCTTGGAATTCTGTATTCTTTAGCTGACTAAGGCAACCTGGTCACTCAGTCTTTCATTTAATTAAACAGCACTGCTGTGTTCTAAAAGAAAAAAGCAGTTATTTTCTCTCTTTTTTTTAAAACAGGTTTTACACTAACCTTTCTTTTCCCTTGTCATTTTTCCATCCCTCCTGCCTTGCTGCCATGGCAAAAGCCTGACGGAAATGTCTGCAAGCAGCACATCCTCTGCAGGCTCTGCAGTGGCCTCTGTCTCCACACGCCCTCGACATCAAAAGTCAATGTCTGCCTCTGGTCACCCTATCAAAGTCACACTGCCAACCATCAAAGATGGTACTGAAGCTTACCGACCAAGGTAACAGATTGATGGGCATTTCTTTCTTGCTGTGTGCTTCAAAAATGCTTTTGTTTAGTTCATGGTAGACCTCAAAGTGTTTGTAATCCAGTCAAAACGTTGCATTCTGGTTTTAAACAGTAGCTTACCTTGAGTTTTGTGGGTATTATGGATTATTTAAGCCTGGTTTTGTCCGTGGCACACATTTGCATGCAGTTAAAGAAGTTCCTTGACTGCCTCCCTCTGGAAACTTCTGGAAAACTTAAGTAGTTAAGAATTTGACTACTTTAGACAGGACTGTACAATGCAGGCCACCATAAATTGAAATGAAATACCAGAATTTTAACTTCTCCGATTTGTAAATTGCTAAGTTAATTTGTGTCTAAAAGCACCACACTATGGTTGTTTTTACTATTAACTGCCTGAATAGCTTTATATGCTTGCTTATGTCAGGTTATGACTTGAGAAATATCCATTAAGTTTTTTGGGAGTGCTTGCATTAAGAGTGTTAATGAACGCATTTTTCCAGGAGAAAGCTGGAAACACTTTTAGATCTTGCTACAGACTTTTCTACCTTTTTCCATTGTCCTATTATCTGTGTATACTTTTTTTAACAGCTCTAATACTTGAGATAATTTGATTTTACAATCAAAGTATCTCTTGATTATTTCTGAGTATGAGTCATAAATCAGTAGCACGTTCAGTTTTTAAAAAGTCTCAAGAGCGGGGTTTCTTTCCTGTCTTTGAGAAGCAGTTGTCATGTCGGAGGGCTTTTAGCCTAGTCTTTCTCGTTATTTATGCTTCTGTTTTCCCAGCAGTGCAACTCAAAGAGTGCCTGCTGCCTCCCCATCTGCTCATAGCATTAGCACTACCACTCCAGACCGGACCCGCTTTCCCCGGGGCAGCTCCAGCCGAAGCACTTTCCACGGGGAGCAGCTGCGGGAGCGGCGCAACGCCACCTACAATGGCCCGCCCGCCTCGCCCTCCCACGAAACCGGGGCTTTTGCACACGCCAGGAGAGGGACATCGACTGGCATCATCAGCAAGATAACCTCCAAGTTTGTTCGCAGGTTGGTACCTCGAGTTTTAGGAGGGAAAAAAATTTAAAGCTCAACCTATAATCAGGGCCCTAATTGTGAAGTCTTTGACAGTTTCCAGTTCAAGTCTGAAGTAAATATAAATTTAGTTAGAATTCTGCTTGTTTTGTGTGTTCCTTCCAGAATCTGCCTTGTTTCACTTCTCTGTAGATATTGTAACCATTGTTTGACCAGCTATTCTGCTTCTTTATCTTAAAGGAGCAAGAGAACGCCGCTCAAAAGGGGCCTTTGCTCCTGTTTTACAGTTCTGATACAATAAAATTAAAACCAAATCTATTTAAATACTCAAAACAGTGACTTCAAAATGAGTCCTTATTTAATGTTAACAATATTTTACTTTTTTAATTGGATGCAGTTTGTTGCAAGGGCTATATTTACAATCATTTTAATGCTGTGCCTAAAAGGAATAGGTATTTACAAGTTATTTCAGGTAATTCTAAAATCTGTGAATAAGTGAGAAGTTAGAAGCAGGCAGAAGTCTGGAAGTGTGGAAATAATAGTATTTCAGTATCATGCAGCCTCTTTTATTATGTCACCAGCTTCTTCAAATGTAAGTTCAGGTTTCTGAAAGAAGAAAACCCACACATCCTGGGTCTGCATTCATTCCAGTGATGATTCTAAGAATAATAATACTGTGAGGAGAGGTGCTGAGACTTTCAAATACACTATTTAATACCAAGTGACTGTTCACTTAGCAGTCACAAGAGCTTTCCCAAGAAGGACTTAATTTTCAGTTTGCTTCTTTCTAACAGTGATTTATCTATTAATTCTCAAGCCTGTTTATGGATGTGTCCATACTGCATTATTCTCAGTTTTACAACACAATTATATGCTGGAAATTTCTCTTTCCCTTGCAGAATCATCCTGTTATGCCCTGAATTCTATCACTTGTCTGTAGGGAAAAAATAAGTTCAAAGTTAGGTTAAGCTAGTAGTTGGAAATTTGTAAGTAAAATATCATGAATTGCATAAGGTGGAACTACAAGGGAAGAGAAGAGAGAAAATTGGAAATGCAGTGATGTTCCTCACAAAATTGATTTCACCCAGGGAGCTGATAGTGCATCAGTGTGTGTCTAAGAAATACCTACTATGAAGACCTAAAAGGAAAAATATATTAATTATTTTCTTTTTCTAGAAACCTGAACAGACAGGACTATGATCCTTTGTTATTGGTATCTCCAGCACTTATATCGTTGCAAGGAGAGAATTGTTCTGTGATTTTAAAGAGGAAAAACGTATCACAACAAAGTTAGTCAACTGTTGTCAGTGTAGATTTCTAAATGGGAGGAAAGGTATTTTCTGTTGAGTAACTAACCAATTTCAAGAGCACAGGCTGCATTTTTTGGTTTTTTGCAAGGAATGGTATCTTAATTTTTTTTTTTAGAGTTAGGTCAAAGAAATAATATTTTCATTATCATAAACTACAATATTAAAATAATATTTTAAACTATGTGTTTAGAGTTAACATACCTTAAATTGATGTATTTTAAATGTATCTTTATTTTAGAAGGTTTTATACAATTTCCTGTTATGTCTTATACTGTTAAAAGTATATTTTGTCAAGGCCCTGTAGGGTATGTGTTTGTTTTGTTGCTTTTGATGGTGGGGTGTTTTGGTGTGTTTTTGGTTTTTTTTGAAATTTGGTTTTTTTGAGACTTAATGGCTGGGATTACATGGGTGGAGGTTCAGGGGATTATTTTTCTGCTGTTCTTGAAGTTGGATCACATAACTTTTAACTTCTGTACTGTTCAGGAAATAATGGTTTAAAGCATACTTTGACTAGAAGGTGTCATGAAAGACTTTTTTTACTAACTTTTGACAAGGGTAAATGCCTTTTCTGGTAAGTATATAAAATAAATTCATAATGAGAATGCTTAGTGAATAGGGTATTGAAGTATTTTGAATCTATGTATCAAATGATACTTCCCTGGTGTTAGTTACAGAAGTATTTGTGTTTTGAAGGTATTACATGAATTAGGTAATTGAAATTGGGTGCTAAAATGTTGGTAAAGCAGCACTAGGAACATACCTAGGTGGCTTTATACAGAGTGGATATATTCCAAGTTGCTTCATACTAAAAACACAATATAAAACAGTTCCTTGCAAAGCACAGCTCTAATGCAACAAGTTGACAATATGTTTAATCTCAGGTTTTCTGATAACCTCACTGAAGTCAGTGTAACAGCTGATTTGCTAAAAGTTAAGCAGATGTTGAAGTAAGATGTTGAACTGGGCTCCAGACATTTGGTCTCACAAACTCTTAGGCACATCTTACTGTTAATTGCTTGAGTGTGCTTAAGCATGGGCTTGTGTCCAAGTGCTTTCAGGACTGACATACAAAGGCCTGACCCACAAGGGTGCAGAGTGGAGCCCCCCTGGACCGCCTTGACCAACTGCTCCTCTGTGCTTGCTGGAATTACATGTGGCCATTGCTCTGTCTGCAGTAGGTTCAGAACAACATGTTGATTTTACCATCAATTGGGGAAAAAAAAAATAAAACAATTACATGTAGAGCTGAAAGAAGCTAAGGTGTCATAAAGGGAAACTAAAAATTACAGCTGTGAAAAAATACTATTAAACAGTATTAGGCTTGACATTATTATACTGATTTTTTTTTTCTTCAGTAGCTATTTAACATTGTTCTAGGTGTAGGTTTTCTTAACTTTTATTTTTCACCTTTATCATTGAATCTCAACCTTAACTTTGTTTTGAGGGATCCAAGTGAAGGCGAAGCCAGTGGCAGAACTGACACCTCAAGGTGAGGAGTCACTATTAATACTTCGCTCCTAGGTCTTTCGAATCAAGTGATTTCTTAAAGCCTTTTAATCAGGATGTAAAAGAGAATAGTGTTTAAGTATTCTGTATTTCAAAAATGTTTTCTCTTTGGGGGGAGGGGGTCTTGGTGAGGTCCTTTATATCCCTCATTTCTGCTTTCTTGCGAAGTATTTAATATAAAACTTTATGTAAGCATATTCCTCTGAATAATAAATCCCCCGTAGGAGTTAAACAATCCTTTAGGCACTTAAAAATCATGTTTTGACTTACAAATCTTTAATGGTGTTTACTTTTGGTTTCAGTGGACAGTGTAAATACTTCGTGTGTCTGTGTGTATATATGTATCTATTAAATTTTTACTATAGTTACATACCCTGCTCATTACTAAAGCTGCTGCTTGCCATAAGTAAACACCTTACAGTCCCTGAGAAATGAATGTCACTTGCTCTGAGAAATAAAGCAAGTGACATTCAGACAAAAGGGGTGGTGACTGCCAAATATTGAATTTCTGTGGCAACCACTGTACACAAATCTATAGATGCTTTGTTAGCAATGAAACATTCCTTCATATGCTCATTTTCCAGTGTATCTGCTCTTTTGCCATGTTTCAGCATTTGGTTCTGCATTTTTGGTGTGCTTAAGCACAGTGCATACCTCTTTATTTTTCTGCTCTCTGATGAACAGGCATTGTAGTTTGCATTCATTCTAAACTGGTCACTTACAGAAAGTATTGATTTAGTTTTCCAAACAGAAACCCTCTATGTAAAAAACAAACAGCACATTCTTAACAGGATACACTATATAATAAAACACAATGCATTTTTCTAAGTTAGCCCTTTTCAATTCAGAGTCTATTAGCTGTCAAATTCTTGGATATGGAAAGGGAAAAGAGATTGAGTGGTCAAATGAAGTGTAAAGTTGCTTTCAGCTCTTGCTTTCATTCTCTAGCTTTCTCTGCTTCTTGTCATCCTACAGTGTCTGTTTTGGGCTAAAAAAGTCATTTGAGATCTTATCCCTGCTCTATCCCTTAATATCAATGTGGTTCTCTGGGGTCACACAAAGTTTAATTAAAAGTGCTTGTTTTGACTCCTCTCTGAATAATGACGGTTTATAGACTCAAAATGAGAGCAGCACCTTTCCCCAAGTGATGGATGGGGAGGCATCAGCATCAGGAGTACCTGGGGCAAGAATAGACACAGTTGACTGTGGAATTACTTTAAAATAATTAGTGCTGGTTCTCAAAATGTTTTCTGTAATGGAATAAGTAATCTGTTTGATAAGGAAGCATCAGACTAAGAGCATTAATTGGAAATTGCTCCCTTGCAATTTTGTCCTTTATCGAATAAAATACTTAGTGTCTGTATTTGTAAAATACACGTCCCTGTTTCTTATGCATAAAAGCTGCTGGCCATGTACTCAAATGTGACTGGCAGGCTGTTTACAACCAAATTAAAGTCCAAAATTCTGCCTCATCAGTTATTATAACGTCTTTTGACACAGAGAGAGGTCAAAAATCTAAACAAATATAGAAGGGGGGGAAGGCAGAAAAAAGGGGAGGGACTTAACTAAAGACTTGTGAATTGCAGGGTGGGATTTCTTCCTCTGCTGCTTTTACAGTATGATTTCTGCTTCAGGACTGTGTCCCTCAACTTCAGTTTTGTTGGTGTATGGCATGCTCCAGACCATGAAATCAGCAGAACTTCAGTCATGCTTTTACATAGATTCCACTTTCTTTGGAGCAGTATGGAGTAACGTGTGTCTGCTGCAGTTACCATTGCACATGTTGTCATCAGAACATTGCAGAGCAGGGGTTTCCAAACTTGCTTTGCTGTGTGCCACTACTGTGGCACGGTGCCGTGCTGAGCGCACGCGGGGCATGACTGTTCAGCAGCGTCCATCCAACTCCTTGAATTAGCTTGCCCGTGACTAGTGGCATCTCAATGGCAGTTTAGAAACCCCTGTTCAAAAAACTCTATTTCTCTTCTCTCTCTCTTGGCTACACTGCTTTGGTTTTGACTGTGCTCTATGTCACTTGTTCCAGGAGTGTTTCTGGGGAGCCTAAAGACAGAGAGAAGGAGGATAGCAAAGATTCAAAGCCACGCTCCTTGCGGTTCACGTGGAGTATGAAGACCACAAGTTCTATGGACCCGAATGATATGATGAGAGAGATTCGGAAAGTGTTAGATGCTAATAACTGTGATTATGAACAAAAAGAGAGGTTTTTGCTCTTCTGTGTCCACGGCGACGCACGACAAGACAGCCTTGTTCAGTGGGAGATGGAAGTCTGCAAACTGCCACGATTGTCACTCAATGGAGTTCGCTTCAAGAGAATATCTGGGACTTCTATCGCATTTAAGAACATTGCATCCAAGATAGCAAACGAGCTTAAGCTGTAAAGAGAACCTAAATTCTTTGGGATCAGGGAAGATTCATACATGATCTACACTTTGAATGTACTGGTTTCGCCTAATGTGATTGGCCTGTGAAACTCCCCATGTAGAAATTGCCCTTATTGCAATAAGGTTATACATAGTTATTCAGAATTGTAAAGTTAAATCCAGTATGACCTATATTAAATAACTGTAGCTAAAGAAGTTATGTTCACATGTACAGGTAAGTATATAGAGCATTCTGTTCATTTTATGTTCATAGAGTTGTATAATAAAAAGATGACTGCTTAAATTCAGATCTTGTATAGTTGTCTAGATTTCTGCACAGAAATGTATGTTCGATGCTTTGAGTTGGAAAAGTTCTTCCCTATCATTTACATTTTTGGTGGGTTTTATAAGTCTTACCTCTACCATGTGTTTTTTAAAAAACTTGTGTCCTGAGTCAAATGCACAAAACTAGTTTTCACAACTGTAGCATGACCATTTTTAATTATTTAAAAATTGTTCATGAGTTGAACCAAAAGTCAATGAGTAATTGGCTTTGGTTCTACATGAGACTGTTCCTGCTTATCTTTGGCTCTTATCCTTGTTATTGGACAGTGTTTAGTTGAAAAAAAGAGACAAACATGTTTACAGTGTTGGCACTTACAGTTTAGAAACTTTGTTCTGCCTTTGGCCAGCTCAGAGCTGTGGGGGAACAGAAACCAGGCATAAGTGATTTCTGTCTGCAAATTCCAGTGCTTATTCCCATGGCCCATTAACAAATGTAGCACCAAAATGGAGAACCGGAATTATTTCATTTGAATACCTTGGTGTAAAATATCACTTATTTGCTGCCTTCAGAATACTACAAATTCCATTTTATGGGAATATATTAACATTGGGACTGTTTAATAGCACAAGATAATCTGAAGTGTTGACCAATTGTATAAGTTAATAATACCACCTCAGGAATTAGCTTGGCTTTTGGAACATGTGCCCCCAAAGAGTACATGCAATTCCACGTAATATTTTACAGTTAAACATACATTGTTTATAATGATAAAATGTTGATTTATGCTTTCGTGATTGTACAGTTTGTTCCCATGTAACCTGTTTGTGTTTAATATTTTACCAGATTTCTTGTATTTATTCCACATCATTATGCCTGTAATGTGCAGCTTTGTAATTAGGCACTTGCCTACAGAAAAGAAAAAAAAAACAGCCCCACATTTTTTTTCCTTCATAATTAATGATTATAAACTATGTAAAACCACTAGTACTGGTACATTTTAATACTTGTTCTTTTGTACTGAATTAACCATAGAGGTTGGTTGTGCAATGTTATTTAATGTCGTAATTACTGTAATATCAACATATGGGCCCCATCTGCACACTCTTGTGAAGAATAGAAAGTTCATTAAGAAATTGTCACTTTAAAAAATAAAAATTAAAAAAAAAGCTGTGGTAAACTCTGTAACCCTAAGTTAGAAAGCTGTAAGTGTAGTAAATGTGCCATTCTCAAATGGCTTCTTGACCGAGATGGACTTTACATACTGTACTGTGATGTAGCTTTCCTATGTAACAGTTATGTTCGGAAATGGACGTGTATTGTTGCCTTAGAAAAAGGGTGGTGTTTGGAAAGAAAGAACTGTAGCCCCTTTTCTTTTTTTTTATCTGATGTTCATTGAAACAAAATCTGATGCAAGTCATCTTGATTCACTGGTGCACTCTATTAAAACTTACTTGAACAGTTCTCATACTAAAATATTGTTGTTTGCCCTTTATAAAAGCACAGACATTACTGTAGGTAGCAAAACAGTTTAAAGGTGCACAGGCTCCATCTTCAACATTGAGTGAATTTGGGACTAGCATTGCATGGGTTCAGTGGTCCTGCACTGTTCAGAAACTAGCAGTGGTTTAGCATTGCTTAGAAATGTCCAGGAGTGTTTACGGGGATTCACCAGAAATCAGCCTGGGGAGGAGGGGGTTGTATGTCTACTCAATTTACCCATAAATGTCCATAAATGCTCAATTGTTCTTTAAAATAACTGGAATGTAACCATGATGCTAATCCAGGGTCATGTGTGAACTTGGTCATGAAACAAAACCCTTTGCCTTTTCCAAAGGTTCAGTGGAAAAAATATAGGTCATGCTGTGAGACAGTAGATTAAGTACTTAGGAAAGCTTCGCGCTTTACAGGCGCTGTTTTTCCAGGGCTAACTTTGCCCTAGATTGTCAGTGGTTTTCACCGCTCTGTATAACCAGAGACGTTCCATAAAACACAGATGGCTTTTCCAGAGGACAGAGCTGACAAATTTTAGTTCAGCTCTCCCACAAAACATGGCACTGCCAATTTAATGTTTATATAACAGGGCAGTTTGCAAATGGTCTCCTTTCCAGTGGCTGCCACCAGTGTGAAACTGCCCTGGTTTCCTAAACCCTGCTGCCCTCCTCCTTTTGCCTTGGTGGAAGATGAGCTGTGATCCCCACCTCATGCTCTTCATAGCAAATACACCAGGAGCTTCCTCAAGGACACAGTCTGGGTGCAAAAAGTGTAGGTGCACACAAGTGCAGCATTTGGCTTCTCAAATCTCCTGCTGCCCCAGCAGGAATAAGATGGGAAGATCAGAGAAAGCAGTTCTGAAGAAAGTCTGGTTTTATTGGCAAGCAGAGTTGTCTTAGTCTGGGAGTAGTGAGATGGTGCCTACCAAATCCTCCATGCCTGGTTCTGGGCTCCCTCAACAGCTGCCTTGTGCTGGACCTGTCATGTATAAGTTACTCCATGGGTAAGAGTGGGATAAACTGCATTTCAGATCCAAATGTTCCCAATTTCCAGGTGGGAGGGCATTGGTGTGGCTTTTTATCAGCACAGCTTTAACTTTAGAAATAAGAGAGAGTTTTAAATGCCACACTGTATTTCCCAGCTCCAGGCAGGGATAGAGATGCCTCGAATCTTCAGCGGCCTCATGAATTCAATTGTAATTTGTTGGCAGCATTTCTTGGGGGTGTTTGGGATGGGTGGAGGATGAGTAGTGGGGTTACTGCATGGCTCAGCTGGTCTGGGTGGGGGGTTTTTTTGCATTGTTTCTTTCTTTGAGGTATAGAGACATTTCCAAACTTCGTGCATCCCTTTTCACGCAGTCCAGCTTAAAAACATTAAAATGTATATAAATCAGTGAAAAGACAATAAACAGTCATTCCTGGTCCCCTGAATGAATGACACTGCTGGAGAACCAAGTGGGATCATTAATGCCATATGGTTACGATGATGCTAAAATTCCATGAGCTGTTAAGACATGAAGTTTTGTTATCTGGTGTCATACACCTAAGGGTACCTTGGACCAATTAATCTCAGAACATGTTGTGATTCCCCTTCCACCAAGCAAATGAAGACACTAAATCTCAGCTGAGAGATGTATTCTCTGAGGTTTTGATAGTTGAATTTGGGAAAAGGAAGCAAGTTCGTGAGGTACAAACCCAGTCTGTCAGGAAAGGCCTGTCCCTCTTGAGAAGACAGTGAAAGATTACCTCTGCGCTTCTCATTTAAGGGCAGGTATACATTTCCTAATGGCTCTATATAGAAAACATAAACACTTTTCAAAGCCCCTGAAAAATAATGCATTTCTGTTAGATTTTTGAAGGTAGGATCTTTTATCTTGTTAACCTGAAGCTATTTAGCAGCTGCTAAACAGATTATTGATATATTATTTCTTGATGCTTCTGCTTAATCAGCATCAAGCAATTACTTCATCCCCCAAACTAAGAAGCACATATGAAAAGCTACAGCAAGGCAAAATTTACCTCTCCTATACCTTGCTGCTTCAGGCCCCCCACCATGCAGTCATTGTGGACCTGTGGTGCTGCTCTGTTTCAGTGTCTCAGCGATGTTTAGGATGCACTTCACCTCTAGAATGCAGGCACGCTCAACATCAGGCCCCAGGAGGTGGGGGAAGAACTGGGTGTCTCAGAAAAGGGCCCTGCAGGTGCTGCTTCAGCCAGAGCCCAGGGGAAGGAGGAGCTCCCAGCGCCACTCATGGTCCGTGGTAGGTGTCCCTTTGGGACTGGTACTCGGTGAGCGAAAATCCTGTCCTGGGTTTAGGTCACTACCTCAGCGTTTTGGAGAATTAAAACTTGATAATGGTAACAGGAGTGGTGACACTTCCAATATGAAATACGGGAAGGGATAGAGCATTTCTGTAGTGACAGTTCTGAGACTTTTCTCACACCAGGAACATGGCCCCACTCCTCTTTACACAGCTCTCTGTCTGGAGCTATGAAGGCGGTGAATCACCATCCTTGTATCTCCTTGGGGGAGATAAGAACGTTAAGTGCAGGATTTGTTTCCCGAATGTTATGCGCACATCTCAGGGAGACACAAGTTCAAGGCTTTATTCCCCGGTAAGAAAAATCCAAGGCAAAGGATTAGTCTGTTTCTATGTTGCATCTGCTTGTCCAAAGTGTTCATATGCGTATCAAACGTTGATAAATACACCAACTGCTTTAATAAGTTGTATCTATCCTCCCTCTACAATTTTGCATTTCTTGATGTACCCGAGTTGAGGAGCACCGCTTAGGAGGTGCAGCTGTTCCACTGCAGCACCCCAGCCGCAGAGGTGGGGCCATCACACCCTGCCCCAGCACCTGGGCAAAAGCCACTGAGAAACTTTTTCGGCACTTTCCGCTCGGCCAGGGATAGCCGAACGCAGCTCAGGACGCGGAAGAGGCTGTTCACCCGTGGCTTTAGTAGGAACACCTGTAACTGAGCGATGTCCAAGGAGCTTGGCTTTTTTTTCTGAAGGGGAAAGAGCGGGACCTCCCGGAGCAGTACGTGCGGTGCCACGGAAGGAGCTTCCAAGGGTCTCGCCGGCTGTGTCCGCGCCGAGGCCGAAGCAGCCCGGAGGCGGTGCGGGGCTGTGCCGCCCCGGCAGCGCTCACCTGTCCCCGCTGAGCTCACGGGCTCCAATCCCGGGCTCCAAACCCGGGCTCCCCGCTTCCCGCACCAGAGCGGCGGCGGGGGCTGGAGCCGGAGGCACCGCCAGCCCACGCCCGCCTGCCCCGGGCCGGGACGCTCCTTGCCGCAGCCGTCCCGCCCCGGGGAGGGGGCAGCGGCCGCCTCCGGCCACACCTGTGGCGCAGCGGCGGAGGAAGCGCCCGAGGTCGGCGCGGACGGGTCGGCGCCCGGCGGCACCATGACGGTGGGTGCGCGGCTGGGCGCCAAGGTGAGGGGCAGCTTCTCCCGCCGCGGGCCCGGCGACGACCAGGTCTCCATCCTGCCCGGCGAGGAGGAGGAGGCGGCGGCGGGGGCCGGGGGCAGCGCGGGGGCCCCGCGGCTGGCGGTGCTGCAGGAGGAGGAGGAGGAGGAGGGCGCCGGGGCCAGGAAGGTGCGCTTCGCCGTCCTGCCCGGCGCCTACGAGCCGCTGCACCCTCCGCGGGCCCCCGGCAAGCGGCCCTACGGGAAGCGCCTGAAGAAGTATGGGAAGGTGAGGGCACAGCGCGCCCGGGGCGGCCGGAGCGGGGACCCTCGGCACGGGGACCCTCGGCACGGGGACCCTCGGCACGGGGACCCTCGGCGCGGGGACCCTCGGCACGGGGACCCTCGGCACGGGGACCCTCGGCACGGGGACCCGCGGCACGGGGACCCTCGGCACGGGGACCCTCGGCACGGGGGCTGCGGTGCCGGGAGGGCAGCGGGGCCTCGGCTCCGGCAGTTCCCAGGGGCTCTCGGAATGCCCTTATTCCGCAGGCATTTCAGAGCCAGCGCCCGGCTCCGAGGTGCGGTCAAGGCTTGCTCTGGACCTGCCCGGGAAGGAGCCGGTGCTGCTGGCGAGGGCCGGACACCGACCTTCGCCTGGATCAAAGAGCACAAAATCTGTCTCTTCGGAGTGAAAATGACACTAAGCTGATCCATGTGACGGGTGCTTTGCCTTGCTTGGTTCTGCGTTCCCCTCGGCGTCATTGTTTTAAAACTATTCCAGTTAATTGGCCTGCATTTTTTCCCTTTCTAATGAAGTGCCCGAAAGAAATGGTAAACAGCCCTTCAGGACATTCCTTGGCCAAGGTGTCTCCTAGAAATCACTGCTGTGAGTTACAGGAAAAAAAAATGCAGCTTGTTCTTCATCTGTAACAACTATTTTGGATCAAAATTGTTCTTTTGCTTTCCTGTGTGGGAAGTCACAAGTCCTACAGTGGTGGTTTGGTGTTTTTCCCACCGGAAGACGTGTGTCTTTGGTTACAAAAGTGATATGTGGAAGAATTTGATTGTTTTTCTCTTGTTCATGTCACTTAAGTAAATCTCAGGTATGTCTTGGATATTTGGAGCAAGAAGTAGTTTCTGTGTAGGCAGGAAAGACCTGTCTGTTGTCAGGAATTCTTTCCTGCTGCTGAGATTACAGATGTCAGTATAAGACATGACTTTCTACTGCATTCTGTTAAAAACCCATGATTTTGGTAAAAATATGCTTGCTATGTCTGACATGCAGAAAATGCCATTAGCTTGGCAAAGTTACTTTTGAATTTGAGTTTACAGATGTCAGCATAGTCAGGAACTGCCTTCCAAATCCTACTGTTTCATAAAGAAATGAACAGAATATTTCATTCTTTCATGATGGATTTGATGCTTTGAGTTTCCAGCACTGTGTTTTCCCAGTCCTGTGCGGTAGGAAGTTCTCTCAAGCCTGTAGGCCTGATCTGTACAGAGCAGTTTTGTGAGCATGGTGACGGTGCAGCAGGTCACCACTTTGCTGTTGGTGCTGTTGGTGTAAGGATACTTTTAACGATTTTTAAAGCACAGGTCAGTTCTTGGGCACTGTGTATTCCCTCTTGTGGTGTTCACATGGCATTCCCACAGGGAAGGTTTGCCACTTCAGCATAAAGAACAACTCATGAAAGCACAGGTGAGGTCTGGGTAGGTAAGGGCAGGATGGGGGAAAGAAGTCTCTGGTGGGACATAGTGAGGCAGGGATGAATGTGGGAAGGGAAGGCCCTACATCTCCTTCTCCAGCATCAGGATCTACCCCAGGCTCGAGCTGCCTTTTTATTTTGGCATCTTAACTCACTTCAAGTCAGTTTCCATAGGAGTGAAACCAGCAAAGTTCAAGAGTGTGGTAGCATCGTGACAGCTGAAGGTTTTTATGTGCCAGCACGTCTGTAACCTAGCTTTAAGAAATCATGAGAATATAAGAGATATTGACTGGATTTTACCGATTTAAAAATATTTACTCAGATTCAGTGTTTTCCATGTTACAAGAGGTCATTTTAATCTAGTCCCACACAACCATAAAGAGTTACTAACAATAAATTCTGATATTCCTCCAAAACTGACCACATTGTATTAATTCCCCAGTCATGAGCAGCCATATGAGGAAAAACTATAAAAAATGAAATTAAAATTAAAGTTTTCAGTTAAATAATCCATGACAAGTTATCTCTAGTACAGTACACAGATGAGTTCCTAAATGTGTACAGATGTGGATCAAAACTTTCTTGTTTAGACCAAAAAAAAATCTTATTTTGACAAAAAGCAATGAAATTCCCATAAAAGGATTCTCAGTGATTACTGCCTTCTTGTTCAGCTCCAATTTTAACACCTTATGAGCTTTTAGGAGTTACTAACATAGAACATGGAATGTGGGAAACGTGTACTTCTCCACTCTAGGGTGAATTTAAACTAATTTTATTCTTGAATAGAATCACATGTAAAAGCCTGGCTTCCTGTGGAGGCTGCATCCGTTCAGTTTAACTATACCCTGTGGGTGTGTATGTCTATATAAAAATAGATGGTAAAATGTTTTTCCACTCTCCAACCCTTGTTAGCTGTGGGAGAAGCTCATTTTCTGGGGCAGTGACATTGGCTGTCAGAATGATTTTATGCAAAGGTATTTTCTATCACCTTGCCTTTTTTTTTATCCCTTTTTCCCATCTCTCTCCCCAGAATGTCGGCAAAGTTCTGCAGAAGGGATGTCGCTACTTGGTGGTTGGCCTGCAAGGATTAGCAGCAGCCTATTCTGCTCCCTTCGGAGTGGCAGCGCATGTGGCATCCTTCGTCCGCTAGCGCAGCTCCGTGTGCCCCACAGGAGAGGACACGAAGCCATTGCTGCTTTCTCAGGATTAATCTTGAGACCTGGATCTGAAAAACTTCTTGGACCAACAGCCCCGAGCCCCTGCACCAGCCCTTTCCCCAAGACTGAATACTCTTGTCTGAAAAAACTTTCAGTGCTTTCTAAAATCAGATCGGGTCAAAGAAGTGTAAGGATGAGAAAATAATCTTTGATTAATTGAAGTTTGGTTTTGGGCATGAGTTGGTTTTCCAGAGCTTCATGCTCTGCGTGGAAGGGAGCCAAGGATGGATGGAAAAGCAAGTAGATGAGGGAGAGAGAAATTAAGGAAAACAGAGGATGGGAGAGCAGCTGGGGAGCTGGAGACAAGGTTGGGTAGTGAGAGGAATTGTCAAAGCAATGGAAGAAACAGATAACAAAGGATTAGGAAAAGATAGTCTTTGGCTTTCTGAGATTCTGAGTTTGGTGGTGTTTTTTTTACCAGAGAGGGTTAAGATTATGAGTGTACTTAAAAATATACTTGGACATAAATGGACTGTGGCCTGAGACATGGAGAGCTTTGCTGCATCTTGGTTGTTCATTTCAAACACTGGACATAATGAGCCTTTAAATAATCTTAAGAATGATGTAAAAATCCAGAAAGAAAATGACATGTGTATTTGTGATTTTGGGGCATTAAAGGCTCACTGTGATTAACATTTTAAACTTTCTTTCTGCTACTATGAAATCTGCATATATTTTTTTTACTGAGAGCAGAGTTTATATGTGACATACCTGATTCTGGAAGCTGGAGTGTTTTATACCTAATTCTGTGGTGTTCACCAGGGAAAAAAAAATTATTACCAGCTTCATCTGGGAAAAAAAATATACACACAGCTTTTGGCATAAGAATGTACAAATGTGATGTATGAGAACAGGGCCAAATAACCTGCCAGCTCCATCTTAATTTCTGCACTTGGGAGCTGTAAGCAGAGGATGTCAATATCAGATGGCTCAGTTCAGTGGTGTGGATGGAGCAGCTTCCATGGCACACCTCCAGGGATATAAATCTTGTATTGATGACATAGGAATAAGGTGGTTTATGGGCCTTAAAAATTCTGTGGAGTTTGTTTGTTTGTTAGTTTGCTTGTTTGTTTGTGTCAGTCCTTTGTGGTAGTTGTAAATGACTTCCCTGCTAGCACTTTTTCTGTATTATATACCTTTCTAGTTTTGATGGTGTTTTTGTAATCAAGGAGTTGACTTAACTGGAAAAAAATGCTGTTCACTTGCTTTCTTTGCCTTTTCTGAACAAAGGAGTTTGTATGTCTTGGCAAACCACACTGTATTTCTTTTAAATGTAGCAAATGAATCAGATGGGGGGGTGGGGTGGTGTGTTATGCTCTTTTTTAACTGGACTGTAAATAAAAGCCACGAGACCCATGTTGTGTTTTTACCTACATACGTAAGTAAGCGCACAAAGGAGGAGTTTCTCAGCAGCAGCCCAGCCAGCGAGGGGAAGCTGCAGTGTAAACTTCCCCACGTTGTTTTGCCTGTGGCTTCAGTGCCCTTGTAGGACATTATTGTGTCCCAGAGTGCAATGGAAATGCTCAGGAAAGGCAAGGTGTGGAGATGAGGCTGCAGAGGATCTAAGGTTGCACCAGTCGGGGTAGGAATAGCCACAGAGGGATTTGGCTCATTCATTTCATGCCTTTACTTGTTTCTCCTGAGATTTTTTATCTGATCAGATTTTGCAGATCTGTCCCTCTGATCTGCCCCACCTGCATGCCAGAGGCTTATTGATAATGTGGTAAGAACAGGGCTGTCCTAACACCCACATGCCACACCAGCCTGCGGAGTTTGGGACTAACTTAGATTTGGTTACACCACTCCATGTTTTACAGTGCTTTTACAGCATAAATCATTAGACCTTTTTAAAAAATAACTAGAGCCATGCAGGGAGAGATTTGTGAATTTTTCTGTGTCAAGTGAGTGTCCCATCTATTTGTCCATGTGTCCCCTGACTAGTAACGCTGCTCCCTCATTGCAACACACAGGGTCCAGCCCATTCAGACCTTCCATAAAGGTAAACATGAACTTCAGCTCCTGAACTGCTCAGCACAGTGGACTTTTGCCTGCTGACATACGTCCTCTGCTCACCTGGGGCAACTTTAAGGGAATAATCTGGTTGCTATCCATACAGAACCTGAATGACATATACATGGTGAGTCTGAGAAAATAAAAGCCTCAGGCATATTGGTGAGTCAGCTTTGGCTGGCCAGTGTTTCTAAAATAGACCAAAAACAAAGAAAGAGGAGAGAGAAAGACAAAGTAAGTGAATAACCTGTGCTGTTGCAATAAACCAGCTAATGATTCATTTTCCTTCCCCAAAATGAACTGATAGTTCTCACTGAGGCTACCAATTAGTGCTGCTTATCAGGTCTCCTTGAGCAGTGATTCACTCCTCAGCTCCTGAAGGGAATTTGTCAGGCCAAGCCTTGGCCTGAGGGTTTGCTACTCTCTTCATTAGCCCAGCTCATGCAGCAGTGTCTAGAAAATCTGAATCTGGAGGATGAGGTTCATTTTTCAGCTGCGTGGATGGCAGAGGGCTGTACTTCCTGTCAGGTCTGTCTTAGCTATGATGCCAACAGGTGGAACAGGGCAGGTTCTGCAGCTCTGTTCCCAAATGTTGTCTCAAGGACCTAAGAGATGAGGAAACATTCCCTGACCACCTCAGCACTGGGTGGCAGGTCATCTGCTCAACCAACAGGAAAGGGCAACCTCCATCTGAAGCAGAGCTGCTGTGCTGGAAGCCCCCAGGTGAGTCAGGGGAGAGCGAGATGCTGGTGATGGTGAGGAGGCTGGGATTGGTGAGGAGGCTGGGTTCCCAGCCCTGGCAGGTGCCATGCCAGGAGGGCAGTCTGGCATTGACTCTTGGCTTCTGCACAGGTGTTATACATTCTTGGCAAGGTTGTCCTTGGAGAAGCCACCCCAGCAGGGACAGCTTTCAACCCACAGGTGCACACCAGATCTTTTATTAAAATCGGCTTGTCTGCAGCTCAACTCCTGGTGCCTCTGAGGAACAAAACAGACATTTGACTCGCTCAGAAACAATGTGGGATACAGTGGATAGATATCATGGTGAGCACATGGGGAAGATTTGTTTTGACGTTTGAGCTGCATGAAATATGTTCTTCCCTTCAGCCCCCTATATGGAACCTCTACCCATTGCTTCACTCACCAGGTTTTTGTCTTCAGTGTTGTGCTGCTGTGTTACCTGGTCCCCTTCAGATTTCCATGCACCTTTCACTGCACTTTATAACAAATGGCAGGATAAATGGGTTCAGGAAGGTGAATACATGCAAGAGTGGCAAGAAGTAGGTTGTCAGCTTGTCCATGCTTCTCTCAGGAATGAACTCCACTAACCAGACAGCATGGCAAGTCACTTTTACTTTAAATTCCTGGCTATTCCTAGTGACTGCTCAATGAATCACAGAGCAGAATAAAGCATATTTCTGCTGTTTTTTGCCAGAGAATTTAATTACTCCTCTGGTTTACCGTAGGCTCTGAGGAAATGGCAGAGGACTCACAGCTATTGTCCTTTGTCCTGCAATGTTAGCAGCAAGGAAGCACTCTTGCACAGCTTGCTTAGGAAGTGCAGTGACTGAGGAGAGCTGCACCACGCCACAGCACTTTGGCACCTCCAGGTCTTTGCCGCTCCCAGGCCATGGATCACTTCAGGGATGAATGTCCTTTCTGACCTCTGCCTATCTGTAATCCTGGGAAAAGGGCAGGTTTTGTGCTGGGGTGCAGTAAAACCAGTTGTTTCTTTTTCTGTATCCCGAGTGCCTTGTTAGCTGGAAACTGGCCTCTTCTGAGACAAAACTGACCCTAAAACATGCACAAAGTTGCTGCAGTTATCTGTGAAGTGTGCTTTGGAAATCCCTTTTTCTTCAAGAACAGTAGAGAGCCTGAAGAATTTGCAGATTAATGGAGATAATTAAGAGAAAAAAAATGTAAATTAATAACATACTCTCCTTCCTTCTTCTTGCAAGAAGTAGTATTAGGCTGCCAGGCCTGTTTTGGGGTGAAGTCTAGACTGGTCTCAGGGAGGGTAGTGCACTGTCCTGAATCCTACATCATGTGTGAGGAGAGATGCAGAGCTCTGGACTTGTCCAGCTGGAGGAGGGAAGGCTGAGGAGAGATTTGGCTGCAGCTTTTCAATACCTAAGAGGGGTATTCCAACAAGACAGAGCCAGGCTCTTTATGAAGTCTGCGGCCAGACAGCAAGAGGTCATGGTCATAAATCAAAACTGGGGAGTTTCCAGCCAGATACAAGGCAGGGAAAGGAGTAATTTGATCATTAAGCATAAGAGGTTACTTCAGGAGGCTGAAGTCTGTCCGTGGAGTGTCTCAAGGCACGGTTGCACAAAGTGGAAAGCAACCCCGTGTGAATTGACCCTGCTGTGAGCAGGAGGCTGGAGGAGAGACCTCCTGGGCTCCTTCCAGTCTGCATGAGGCTGTGAGCGGGATCCTGCCATGGTAAGCAGAAAGCTTATAATCTACCGGCTGTATGGAAATGCAAAAGACTGAGCTCCTCACCCTTGCTAGAAGCACTGACGCTAAGAAGAAAGCTTTGCTCCTGGTGACAAGGAGCGGCTGGCGAGGGTTTCAGCGCTGCCTGAGGAGCGGCTCGGCTCCCACCTCAGCTTCCACTTGCCTGCCGCTCCGCTGGCTGAAAGGCGATTGTCCTTTACTGCCATCTCCTGGGAAAAGACCCACAGATTTCCAGCCTCGTCAGCCTGCCCCGTTGTTCTGCCTCATCTCCTGCAGGGATTTCCTGCCTTTCCCCAGGCTGGCCTCCCGGTTTGTCCAGATCCATCCTCAGGATATGGGGTCCCAGCAGTGTAGTGTGCATCTCTGTACACCAGTGTTTCCTACCCAGTGGAATCCTGAGCCTCCTGTGTGCAAATCTTTCAAATGTAAAGCCATAGGAACATAGTTTTTTTTCCTTCAACACCTAAAAATGCATTACACTTTGCCCTGAAGTTCTTGCTGTGCCTCAGAAACATTCCTTAAGGATGATTCAGTGGAGGTGAGGGGATAAGCCATGGCCACTTCTTGTTTCTGAATCTCATCTTTTGCTGGAGAGATGACAGCTGCCTATGACAGGATGTGTAATTCCAAACTAGAGGCTGGCAGACTGGAATGACAGTGCCTTGGACCCCAGCTCCAGCACACCACATACACTTGTTTCCTCATGCTTTCTGTATTCCCCTGTTTCTGCTGCCCATAAAGGAATCCTTGCTCTTTCCTTTCCTGGGACACTGAACTAGCATCAGATTGCTTTTTCAGCTGTGTCTGAATTAGGGTGGGGACTTTCCTGTCCTTCGTGAATCCCATCCTGCCCTGTGATGGCCAATAAACTGGAGCTGCAAAAGTGTTAGTCCTTGTGCTGCAGAACAAATGCCCTGCTCCCCTGCAGTGCCTCTCCTTTGGTCCTTACCTGCTCTCCCAAGTGACACACAGCTCTATCCTGATTTTCCAGACTCCTAAAGCTGCTGATACATGTTATATTCACACAGAGAATAGCATTTACAGAACATTGGGAGAACTCATAATGTCAACAACCTGTGTTAGTTAATACTGGGCCAAACATTTGCCTCGAACAACCATTTCTGTATTGTCCTGGTGCATTTAGAGAGACTGAAGTTCAGCTTCTGACTGCAAGAAAAAGATAATTTTCAATTCATCTTCCTCTATGTCTGGACAGTGACCAAAGTAGCCTATCAATCCACCTGGGTTTTAGGTATATAAGATTCTCTGTATAGGAAAACCTCACCAAAAATATTGCTTTTATTTCTTTGCTCTGGCTCCATTAAAGGCATCTATCATTTATAACTCTATTTATAACTCTACAATCGCAAATTACTCGCCTGAGATTTTTCCATACATGAATATCACTGAGCTCATTTCTAGTGCATGACTCACTAAACTCTGATTTCCTTCAAGATCTTAAGAGGAAACAGCAATGCTTTTATCCTCCCCTCCTCTCTGTGATGGAATTTTTTGAATTTATTGCTTTTTCCAACTTTGGAAAAAGGATATAATTTCTGTGTGTGAGAGTATAATATGATTTTTATCATATCTTGTTGAAATCAGCATACTTGCCCATGTTATCCCTTCATCCTTGCTTTTTGCTGAATTATCAGAGAGTCGCTGCAAAAATAATTGCCATGTCCCTGATGTGTGCATTTAATTCCTTCTCTGAGACAAGCCCAGGCTACATTAGGTCCATCCTAATGACACATCGTCACCTAATTGAGGCCAGCATTTTGTTGTCTTTGTCACCTTTTTTTCATAATGTCCATTCAAACCTCCCGCCTCAGTGTGGTAATTTATGCCTTTCGAAAGTACAGCACTGTGTACATATTGAAGACCTACAATATCCTCAGCTGCTTGTCTTTTTTTCAGTCAAAACAAGTAAAATTCTTCAAGTCTTTCCTTGTCATTCATCTTAGACCTATGATTGAGCTGCTGCTACAAGAGAGTCTAGGTTTGCCTCTAGAATTATCTCAAATTGCCCAATATATCTGAAGGCAGATTATAAGCCTTTACTTTCTCCATAAAATTTACTCCACCTGAAAATGTATCCTGTGCTTGGGAGTTACCACCATGCTTTTTAAAGATATGTCAGCATCATCCACTTCAATGACTGAGGGAGCCTGGCCCCAGTTTGCCACAAGAGTGACACTGCAAATTCTTCATGTGATCAGATATGTTTTAAGGAAGCCTGAGGCAAGAGCCTGATGCAAAGAATTTCAGCTCAACTGTCCTGAAGTCTGATGAAGTTCTAAGCAATTGAAAACATAGTCATTTGCTTTTAAATGCAGGAATACTGTGCCTGCTGTGGTCTGACCAACACAATCCTGTCACACAAGAGGCTGTGTTTGGCTGTAACAAAACCAGCACCTACATTTTCTCTGAGTGGCTCTATTCACATTGCTCAGCAGCAGAAGGAGCTGGTGGTTCCAAGGTAAGCACCAGAGTGCTTGGGATGGAGGATTAAACAAACCTGCTGGTCATGCTGTTTACTGGAGGCTGTTTGAGAAGTGCCTGGTGCATGGGTGAAGAGTGCTTTCCTCAAAGCTTGCAGGCTGAGACCTGAAGCATTCAGCCACAACTGTGCTCTCTGCAGCTATTTCTGATTTTATGTTCCTTGTTTCACAGCAGGACAGATTATACAGATGCTGCTGCCTTCTGTTATTTCTTTAAGCTCCTCACCATACTCTCCAAGAAGAGTCAGGGCTGAATGTAACAGCAGGGCTTGTCTGAACAAAATCTCCTTAGATCAGTAGATCTAGGGAATGAAACTTTAAAGTCCTTCTTGGATTTAGAAATATTTTTTCTCCAAATTAATATCTGATTGTTAGCAAAGGTGAGTTATTTCTGAATTCAGTTAACAAGTCCTTCAGACTACAAGAATTTGGTTTTGTACATCACTGTGCTGCCCATAATGTGTAGCTAGGGAAGAGTTGTAGCTTCTCACAACTATATAGGTCTCTACTTCTCCAAATTCTCATGCTGGAAAAGTATATATATGCACTCCAGACCTATTTTCACTGGCACCCAGAAGAAGCAAGAAAGCAGTAAATCACTCAATTTTTTTTTTGTCTTATCTCAAATTCTGTTATTTTGATGCCTCATAGACAGAAGTCCAGAGAGCAAAATCTTTCTGCACTTTGCAGTTTGCACAGTGGAAAATACTGCCAGTGGTCAAGAAACCACAGGAGTTAGTTACTTATTTTTGCCTTAAACTTGTGAAAATAAGCATTAACGTTTGTCAGGAGTGGCCAGCATAAATAGTAATTTGTTGGGTTTTTTAATTTATTTCATTTGATTAATCTCTTTTTTTTTGTTGTTAGATTCTAAAACCAGTTTGTGTTTTTGTTTTTATCTCTTTAGTACTTATGTTAATATGTTTTGATTTATGCTTGTAAGCACTGCTTATCAGACATTAGACAGTTGCTGCAGTTTTGTTGAACATTTGCTAATACATGAGATGCCTGGTTCCTCTTATATAATTTTTCTGCTCCTGTGGGTGCAGGTGCAGATTAAAGACCTCTGTGTGAATTCAATGAAATTCAACAAAATATAGACTCCATGTTAAATGAAAAGATTAATGGTTACCAAAAAGTGTGCAAGGGCTCTCAGTCTGCTCAGCAGGGTTGGCTCCCCTCTTGTGTCTGTGGTGGAGTCATAAAAGCAATCACAAATAATTATTTTTGACGCAGTGGGTCAATGATTTGAAGGTAGTGGGGCAGGTCTGGTTAAACCAGATCAAGCAGTTTAGCACCTATGACACCTATGATTTCCTGGAGCAATGTGGGGATCCCAGGGGTATGGAGGGCACAGGATTCAGGCTTGCTGATG
Source organism: Acanthiza pusilla (assembly GCA_036630365.1). NCBI lineage: Eukaryota > Metazoa > Chordata > Aves > Passeriformes > Acanthizidae > Acanthiza > Acanthiza pusilla. The sequence goes on from JAXCHO010000017.1 coordinate 15,841,366, forward strand.
GACACTGCCACGGCTGCCAGGAGCAATGGAGCAAGGAAAGCCCATGAGAGAGGAGATCAGCCCTGCTGGAGATACCCCTTGAGTCTTCCCTGCATCAGTCCCATCTCAAGTTCACCACTTCTGCCTGATTTCACACTGTCCATTTAGGGATACAAGCAGGAGCAGGAGGGAGGACTGTTCTGGTGAGTGGAGGAGAAATTCTGCAGTGTTTGACAGAGCTCCACATCCTCCTCGGGATCCCAGGGAGCTTACAGGGACCCATAATCTTGAGATTATGTGTCACACACTTGAATCAGACAGTGTGACTGAAAAGGATCGAAAGAAAGCAACCTCCAGAAGCTCCCCATGCCACAGACACAGAGAGGTAACTTGTCTCAAAAAATACCCCATTTATCTCAGTAAAGTAGTATAAGAAAGGGTTTCAAGTGATGTGGAAGGTGAGCTGGCAGCAGGCTGCCTCTGCACATATCCCCCTCCCTGCCCCCCCCCAGTCCAAGAGCAGCACGAGGCTTTTCTGATCAATAGTTAATCTTCAGAACTGTTCTGGGCTTGTTCAGGGGGCAAATTCAAAATAAACACAAGTTCTGTTTATCTTTCATGTTGTGGTGTACTTGTAGAAGGAGAAAGGTCTCAAAACCCATGACTGGAAACAGGGCATGGTTTAAACAGTAAAGTGGTGAATGAGGGCAAAGGGATTGCCCTCCCTCTCACCTTTTCCCAAAGCAAATTTTACCAGAGACCTTCACCCCAAATTCAGTAAAATGTGAATAACAAGGAGCAACTACCCAAAATGGCTGGGAGACCACACAAGTAATACTGAGCATCCTGATGAGTAATGTACACATTACTCCCTTCTGTACCACACCCGGTGAGGTGCACTGTTGTTGTTATCCCAGCACTGCTGCCTGTCCAGCACCCCTCATCTGAAAGAAGCAGGCAAAAACATCTGCAACAAAACCAGGTTTAATTCCCATCTCTGTGCTCTGTGTCTGTCTCTTTGGTACTATTTGTGTCATGCTTTCATGCTCACAGTCACATCCTGGTCCTTTTGCTTGAGGAGTGCTCTGTGGACTCCCTTCTTGCCCATGAGGAAGATCAGAGTTTTGGGGGTCATGCCAATAGGGGTGGATCTGCTGTCACGGCCTTTGTTTCTGACATCCATCATGTTGTCTTCATTCATTAGCACGTTGTCACAAATCCCACTGCATTTTTTACAATCTGTGATGATTTCCACTAGCAGGAACTTTCTCATTCTGGCCTGTGATCAAGTGACTTTTGAGGTGGCTGTGAGGAACTCTCCTGGCGTGATTGCCCACATGCACTGGTCAGCAAAGAAGCCCACGACAGCCACATCATCAATGTTCCTATCCACCAGGATGCTGGTGACGGAATACTTCTAGTAACCCATTGTGGTTGGGCTGTCTGAATCTCCTAGAAATGCCCAACACTAGGCTTCTCCATCTTCCATCTTCCGGGACTTTGGTCTCAGCACTCTGATCGTAAAAATTTCAATTTGTGAGTTTGGCCATCAGATCCCAAAGCTCTTGCTTTGCCTGTGAGGACATACCTGTGGAGACGGTGGCATTTGCCACTCCAGCCTGTATTTGATGTCACATTTGCCTTGTAGCTGGGTATCTGACAAAGTGTCTTCCCTGCAACCCTGCCAAAAGAAGGGAAGCTCTTGGAAGGAGTCTCAGGAGTTTGGTACCAGGCAGCTGAGGAGTGCAGATGTCCCAAGGCTGCCGAACACCACTGAATACCCCATTTGCTGCCCTCCACGCCTGCATCCACCTATTCCTCCTTCCCCCGAGCCAAACCAAACCCATGAATTTCACGCACTTGCGTATTCCCACACAGTCCACACCTTCCCCGCGGCACAGCTTCCAACAAAAGCCCGGATATCAGAAGGAACACATCTCCTGCCGCCCCTTGGGCAAGCCGGACGCTGGGCCGTGCCTTCCCCGCTGCGCCGCCCCCTTCCCGCAGCCAAGGTCGCGGCTCCGGCCGCGCAGGGCCCGGGGCAGGTGGCGGGCCCGGAGCGCGGGGCGGGGCGGTGCGAGGGGCGGTGTGAGGGCCACCTCCGCCCACGGCGGCTCCGGGGAGCAGCGGGGCCCAGTCGCCATGAGCGGGCTGCGGGCCGCGGCGGGCCCGGCGCGGCAGGGCTGGCTGTGGGGCGCGGCGGCGCTGCTGGCGCTGGGCGCCCTGCTCGGGGCCTGGCGCTGGGCCGGCCGCCGCCGCCGCCGCCTGCAGCGGGTCGGGACGGTGCTCAGGCTCTTCGTGTACCCGGTGAAGTCCTGCCGGGGGGTGTCGGTGCGGCGGGCGCAGGTGACGCCCATGGGACTGCGCTGCGGGGACCTGCGGGACAGGTAGGCGGGCCGGGCCGGGCCGGGGCCGGAGCTCCGGCCGGGCCGCGGGGCCTCCGCGTGGCTCCGCGGCTGTCGGGGTTTTGCTGAGGGCCCGGGAAGGAGCACCTGCAGCGCGGGTGCCGCCGAGCTCGGCACTAACGCTGTTGGGCGCCCTTGCGCCCCGTCCCGCCACAGGTTCTGGCTCGTGGTCAGGGAGGACGGGCACATGGTGACAGCTCGCCAGGAGCCGCGGCTGGTCCTCGTTTCTGTCAGCGATGACAATGGGCACTTGGTCTTGGAGGCGCCGGACATGGACAAGGTGTGCGTGCCTGTAAAGCTCCCCAAGAAAAACCGCATCCTCAACTGCAGGTACTGAAGAAGGCTTTTTCTTTCGCCCTTCCTCTCTCAATACTGTCTTTCTCATGAGCTTTGCTTTTCAAGAGTGTGTGAGGCTTTGCATTTTCTTATGCAGAAATTAGAGCGTAAAAGTTCAGTATCTCCGTGTCTTTGCTGTGCGGGTATTTCTCACCATCTGCTTAATGGAGATAGACTTCAAAACAGAGCCTGTACTGACAAGACAAGGAGTAGTGGTGTTCGTACGTTTAGATTAGCTATTAGGAAGACATTCTTCACTGTGAGGGTGGTGAGGCGCTGGCATAGGTTGCCCAGAGGAGATGTGGATGCCCCTTCCCTAGAATTGTTCAAGGCCAGGTTGGATGGGGCTCTGAACACCTCGTTGTAGTGGAAGGTGCCCCAGCCTGTGTTAGGGGAGTTGTCCCAGGTGGTCTGTAGGGTTGCTTCTAATCCAGACTGTTCTGTAATACTGTGAAATCCTCTGCCATGTGTTACACAGGAGGCCAGGAATGGTTGTCATAACAAAAGCTCTACTTTTAATCTGCTAAACACTGGTGAAAACAAATCTCAGGAAAAGATGACATAGCATCAAAGACCATGCATTACACATCTGCCAAATGAACTGTGAACTTCTATCTTCATAGAATGTCATATTTGCTTACTTGTTTTTACTTCTAGTATTTTTGGTTTTGCTTGGGCAAGCAGCTGCATCTCAGAGCCTTAGTCATGTGGTTTGATATTTCTTGATCACAGCAACTTATATGCATCAGCATTTTTGCATGCACGCTGGACATTCAGAGCTCATGAGATGCTGGAGTTTAGATTCGCTGACCCCTGTCTTTAGGCATTTAACTGAGATGTCTCAATTAAAAACTTGGCTGCCCAAGGTTCACCCTGTGGTCACAAGGGAAAGATGAGCATCCCAGGGACTTAGGGCATTCCCTGTAGGTGCTGCCCCAAAGGAGTTTCAGGTGGATGGGTTACAAACAGTGATTTAACTGCATGCTTAGAGTTTTGTTGTATGAGTGCAGGCCTAGTTATTTTATCCATGTGTTGAAATGCACGCTGGAAAACTGCCAGCAGGAAGCGGAAAACCTTCTCTCTGCTAAAATGTCGATTAGTATGTAAGAGTGTTTGGTAACTATAAGTGGTGTAAGGCCCTACAAAGATACTGTAAGTATTTGTTCTTTGGGTAGCAGAGATGGTTAATGCACCAGCTGCTGTAATTGTAACCAAAAGAGTGATGGAAAGGAACTGCATTTGCTTGCTTTTAGCATAAATCTGTTGCTGTGGAAACCCTTGATCAGCATAGCTCAGTATCTCTGTTTATACAAGGCAGGTGCAAGTTCCAAATGGTAGCATTTCTTGTGGAGAAATGGAACAGGCTTTTAAAAACCTGTGCGTAATGCCTAAGGTTAGCCAGTGACACATGCACTGCAAAACCATGCAGTTTGCAAGATGTCATTTTTTGTAAAATTTGTTGTGCCACTAGAAAAATATTTAAATAGCCTAATACATTTCAGTAATGAAAAGTTAGCTTGGATTTTTTGAATTTTCCAGTTTTAGATCTCAGTGATTTGTTCTTCTGGTTTGTTTTTTTTTTCTTACTTAATAAAGCTGCCTTCAGGTGAGTGCTCATGGGAGCTCTTACCCTGTAGATTGGAGCTAAAGCAGATAGCCTATGCTGATCTTGGAAACTGTTAAGTTCAGTTGCAAATTTTATGTGGAGATTAAAAAGTCCTGTGTTTGGGAGAGTCAAATATAGGGCCAAAGCCTTTGTATAGGTACATTTTCTGCTTGTGCAAATGCTTGAGTGTTTCTAGAACCCTCTGGCTAAGAAACCTTGTGCTCTTCATTTGTACCCTTTGTCAACGTGTGCTGTAACACTTAAATTGCATGATCTGTTCTCATGGATCCCATCACCACTGAGTGCTTAGGATAGATCTGCTTCCTGAGTGGAAGGCAGTAGTGTTGGAAGCTGTAAGAGCCTTACCTCTGTTGCCCTGCTAGTCAGAAGGCACACAGGGACTGTGGGATGGAGGGAGGAGAAAGGCAGTCAAATGCTGTCTGGGGCAGTGGCGTTTAATCCCAGCCTGTGTCACAGGGTAGACAGAGGAATCCCAGGAAATGGAGCAGGGATGCTGATGATGACTGTAATGATGACTCCCTCAGATGAGTAAAGAAGGGCTCCTAGGAGCTTGTCTCATTGTAGATCAACTGCATGGGCATCTCTATGCTTGAAGCTACCCAGGATTTGATGGCAAGAAGTGTAGGAAACTGCAGTGCATTTGGGTCAAAATGGCTTCTTTGAAGAGTGTAATAAAACTGCTCATGACTGGTGTTTAAGTTTATTGAAAGGTTGAGTCAAGGTTTAGCTTTTCTTGCCAGGAAAGTGTTCCTTGCGTAAACTTGTTTGTATTCTACTGGCAGTGGCTTTTTCTGCCCCATGGACTTTGTTTCCCTTACAAATCTTTAACCTCCTTTAAGATACTGAGCTATTCTGTATGTGAAGTCTGAGCTTAAGAGTCTCACTCATGTCTGGCTACGTTTTTACAGCACAAAAATCTGAAGGAAATTTTCAGTAACAGTTGGGGACACTTTTAATTAATAACATTTTTCAATATTAGTTGTAGTAACTAATCACATCCTTTCAAACTGGCATTCATTTTCTGAAATTAATTACCTTTCTGTTGTTTTCTTGGTAGAAATCTCTTGGGTGTAGCAGTTGCATGCAAATGCAAGAGCAGACCCTTTTTTTCCTCAACAGAACTACCTGTTTGCCCTACTTTACTGCCACTGATGCGAGAGTTAGTTCTGGTCACCTTAACACTATTTCAGAGCTCATTCTTTCACCAGCTGCTATTGTCTGGTTATGTCCATGTTACTTAGCTTTCAAAACACAGTGGTCACAAGGAATCGGGAATGATTTGTTATCTGTATATTGCTACTACTATTAAAACATGTTGCTTTCCTTCAAATAAGAAGCTTCCTTGAACCTTCATCTTTCCAGCTGATTTGGTGGTGTGCTGTGTCTTTCCAGGGTGTTTGGTCAGGATATCCAAGGCAGGGACTGTGGTGATGAAGTGGCTCAGTGGATCACCAGCTTCCTGAACTCAGAGCCCTGTCGACTGGTGCACTTTGAGCACACCATGGTGCCAAGAAAGTCAAAGGACTCAATAGCCCTTTTCCGAAACACAGATGAGGTAAATGAATGTTCTTTTTCTCAGAAGTGTGTCCTTTTAACCATTTCCACCCACCCAGCACAATCTGCCTCTTCCATCATTGGTGATTGAGCCCGGTTTGGCAAGGTGTGTAATCATGTGCTAAAACCATGGAAGTATCCTCCTTTTCTGTGATGAGGTGACTTGCTTAAATTTTACTTTAAATTTGTTTTAAGCTGTTGACCATTCACAGCTTAAGAGTCTGAAGCTGATACTTGAGGAGGAACTATTACATTGCAGAATACAATTCCTTTTGTGTCTCAGTGAATAGAAAAAGTTACATTTTTAAAGATCTTCTGATGGTGTAATCTGTGTTGCATAGAAAGACTCCACTCCCTATCCCTTGTTAGGTCTGGGAGTGTACTGATGGAAGTTGTGTTACTTTGTATTTTGTTTAAAGGAATGTCATTTAACCCAGGCATCTTATAGTTGTGGACCTAGGAATTGAAATTCAAAGAAAGTTACACAAGTTTTATCTCTCTCTTTTTGTGGAAGAGAATTGAAGGTATAATAATAGAGAAATATCATGGAAAGGTATGGAAAGGGGATGCTGTGCTCAGACATCCTTGTGTCATTTGAACAACTGATTCCCTTCTTTTTTTCTGAATAACTCTCTCAGGTGAAGATGGTTTGAATTGTATCAAATGTAAAGTTTTTTAACAGAATAGAATTTTGAGTACTTTGCCTTAGTAATGTTATTATCCATAAGGCATCTGTGTCTCACTTGTTGCACAAAGAGAAGAAGGTATATTCAATTATAGAATTTTATAGATATGCATTTGTTATGTAAGGGCACTGAGACCAATACAAACACAATGTTTCAGCAAAATGGATGTCAGATTAGGAGGAGTAACATTCAGGAATCCTAGCAAGAAAAAAAGGGAGATTTATTTTGATAGTTATTGCAATACTTATCATCTTGTGGTTGAAAAGCACATAGAAGAATGGAGGAAGAATAATATAAGGGAGACAGGAGGACTGTACAGCAAAATTCTTGCCAAAATGTCTCTTTTTTTTTTCTTTTTTCTTCCCTCCCACACCCCTGTGGAACTCCACTTTTCGGAGGTTTAGAGGTTTTTTAATACCATTCATTAGCCTGGTTTGCTCATATGGTCCTCCCACTGCCCAGGCATCCCAGACTGATGAATGGACAGTTGTAATTGAGTATGGGCTATTCTGGATATGGAACTCCCTCTGGTGTTGTGATAAGGCAATTTGAGCAAAGAAAAATTGCCATGGTTACTGAAATAGGAAAGAGTATATTGTTTTCCTTGTTAACCTACTTTCAGGAAAATCAAAACCTGAATGGAGCAGCTTACCAGGCCACTAGTTCCAAAACCTGTCTTTTGCCATGCAGTAACTTTCCTCCCATGCTCTTACAGCAACCTCAGCATTTGTTTGTGTTTGTTTGTGTAGGTTGCCTATCCTGACTGCAGCCCAGTCTTGATCATCTCTGAAGCTTCAATGGATGATTTAAATACCAGGCTGGAAAAGAAAGCTAAGATACAGAACTTCAGGCCAAATATTTTTGTGACAGATTGCAGTGCTTTTGAGGAGGTAAAATAACTCTCTTAAATGTCTTTTTTGAGGCCTTGGTTATGTTTCTTTGTTTCCTTGTGTGATGGTGCCTACAGGGGTAAGGAAAGCTGCTGTTCTTTGATTTTTAGTGCTGAATTACAGAGAGATATTGCCATGTGCTGACATCAGTGCACATGAAACACTGATGGAGGACACAGGTCTGTGAATGATTATTTAGCTTAGCAAAGGATAAAATAAGTGTGTTTAAATGACAGATTTGCAACTGAAAGTGCATCTTTAAGTGTAAAGTAGGGAACGCTGTGCATGCTGTAATTAACAATACAAATGAACCATTTGTCAATTGACAGTGTTGTGTTTTATAGCCTTTGGCACTAGAGTAAGGCTGTCCCTTCCAATACTGCAGTCCATTACTGCATCTCTGACAAAATTCTGGTAGTTCAAAAAAACAGTACCTAGGAAGCTATCAGGTGATGGGGTGAACTGGTAATAGCAGTGTTTATGTGGTTTCATGTCACGTTCGGGTTTTTCCAAAGAATTTCCTCTGGATAGATCAGATAATTTCTCAAATTTTTGAAGTTCTTAAAGTGGGAATATGTTTTTATCTCCCAAGAGGGTTTGCAACAGATAGTAGATGAGAAGCAAAAACATACTTCCACTAAAAATTTCCTTTCTGCAAAAATGGTGACTTACCAGAGGTCACAGGTCAGATTATCACCCATATAATAAGAATAAATTGCTTTAGGTTCAATGCTGCAGACAAGTGCGTGTTGCAGAACAGGATTCATCACTTGTGTATCTTTCTTTTCAGATATAATTATTAGTGTGTCCTGAATTGGATAAATGCAGTGACAGCAGGGTTTTCATTAAAATAGTACTGTAGTGTAACTATGCATATTTTGAAGGTACTAGTAAAGGTGATCATCTGGAATGGTGCAGCTTTTTATGAATGACTGTGCCACTCCTGGAAAAGTGATTGCGTGTGGGTGTGTCTAATCTGTGCCTAATGTCTACTTCCCTCAGGACACCTGGGAGGACGTTCTTATTGGTAACGTGGAGATGAGAGGGACCGTGTGTTGTGGCAGGTAAACACTGGCGACCTTTATTTTATATAAAAACAAAGAGGTTTATGACAAGAAGCCCTGACTGATTTGGCATTGTCTTTCATTGCAGGTGTATTTTAACAACTGTTAATCCAGACACTGGGGTCATGGACAGGAAGGAGCCCTTGGAAACATTGAAAAGGTTATAAAAATACCACTGTTTCTTAGACTTTGGGAGGCTATTTAGGCTAGACCCCAACAGATGTTAGACTAGTGTTTTAAAAGTGGTTTGAAGTATATGTGGGACTTAATAATGCAGTATAAAGGTCTGTGTATATTGGCTTCCAGTCTGCTTCTTACAATTCTGTATGGTAAGAAAATTCAGGAAGTTCTCTTCTTTCTTGCAAACTTCACATTCCCCGTCTCTTCCATATCTGCTATGGTGAAAGCTTGGGGTAACAGGTATTTAAGGTATCTAGGTCTAACTTTCCTCCTTTGACTTTTCTTTTTATAGAGATTTTTGTATATATATTAAACATGAATGTATGAATACAGTCAGGCTTTTTTCCCTCTATTTGAACTGCTTGGTTCTCTTAACAATATTTACTTAGTTTTTAACTCAGTATGATGACCAAAACAAGGTGTCATTATTCGCATGTCCTCTCTTTCATCACTGGTATTTTGGTTTTGCTACCACTGATTCTAAAGAAGGGCTTTCTCTCTGCAGTTACCGCTTATGTGACCCATCTGAGAAACACATCTACAAAACCAGCCCTCTCTTTGGGAAATACTTTGCTATTGACAAAACCGGAACGATTCAAGTTGGAGACCCTGTGTACAAGATTATCTGGGAATGAAAGAGACTTTGATCAGAAGATGCTTTTTCACTTTGATTTGCAGATTGTTTTTCCATGTACACAGTCACCAGCATAACTTTTTCTTCTTCCTTGCAATATTTTTGTGCTTTTTAAGGTGCAGGAGGTTCTTTGAGGCTGTGGAGTGCCAGTCATTTCAGGTCATGTCATATACTGGCATACCTGTAGTAACCACATCTTTAGTTTTTCTGGAGGCTATGGTAGAAGAAACTGATCCAAGACAGGCTTCACAGCACTACTGTGAGCATCACACCTCCTAAAATTTCATGTCAACCACAATATTGGAATCCAGATTTATGTACATGAGTCTGCATCATGTTAGATATATTTAGTGCCTATAAAGAATGAGAAAAAACAGTCATGCCAAGCACAAACTATGCTAATCACAGAGCTGCCTTCACAAGTGATCATGGAGTGCAGATGGCAGGGCTCTGCCACCCTCCTTTGGTCCTAATCCTTGTTGGATTCCACCCTCCTTTGGTCCTAATCATCTTGCCCTATCTGTGTCTGGCGATACTTTTTTGCAGTATTTCTTACCTTGCAGTTATTTCCTGAAGATTGCTACTGTCTTTTGAGATTGGAGCAAAATCAGGAGGATTGTGAGCTGACTAAATTATAGTCTGGTCTGGAGGTGAGGATGCCAGGTAATGATGTGTAAGGCTGTGGATTTGTTTAGTTTGTGGCCTCTGCTTAGCAGTTTGAATTGTCAATTTTTTCTCCTGTGGAGCATAACACGGAGGCTGTAGAGTAGTGAAGCATTTGCGAGCACAGCAGCAGAATTTCCAGTTTGACTAAAAAACTGGATGTTCAGTGTGTCAGAGACTTTGTGCACATTGGAGGGGAAGAAAAGCTGTAGGGAGTGATCTGATGCTGAGCCTGCCCTGTTTAAGCTGCTGTCCAAGCCAGTATTGTGGGGCTCTGTGTTCATGCACAGCTCCTCTCTGGCTCAGTGAATCCCTTTCCATAGGAAGTTAGGCTACTAAGCAGATGTTTGGGAAGCTGCAGTTTGAGATTGAGCATGTTAACCTCCTTAGTGGTTCTGCATTTAGATCTCTGGTTGTCCCCCTGTCCAGCTCCAATCTAACCAAAATGTCAGTCATTGGTAGGAAGCTGATAATTATATTTTCTACTGTATAAAACAAAAAAGGGAGAAAGCTAGTTGAATTATGGTGGTATTATCTTTTCTTTAAATGCTACAAGATTTTTTTTTTTTTAAATGGCCTCCAGGACAAAAGCCAGCCATCTCTCGAATGCTTGTCTGCTTGTTTCTTTTTGATGGATTACTAAATTTGGAAAGAGTGTTACCCTAGCTTAAAAGAGGAATCTAATTAAGTGTGAAGAAGGACAAATATGATTCAATCTGATGTTTAGATTGTTCATTTTCTCTTGTAAGTATAAAAGTGGAATTTTGAGGCGTGTTCACAACTCAGACCTGTAAAATGAAGAGCCGTTGAGCTTTGAGGAAGTGCAGGTGGATGTATGTGGCAAGCCTGAAGCAATCATGTAGGGGTGGTGGTTTTCTGTTTTCTTTGAAACTCAGAGTTGCTCTGAATACCATTTTGTTAGCAGGGTACTCTGTAAGTGTTTAGTTTTCCTGGGACAGACAAGTGCCCAGTTTGAAGGGCATGTTGCATATTCATGTATTGTTATGTCTGATGCAGCAGCTAGTGGGAAGAAGTGAGAGAAAAAGCATCTTTTGAAAAGAAAAATAATTCTGAGGTTCACTTCTAAAAAGCATATGTTGAAGGTTCTTAGTGTTAGAAGCTGAAAGCTTGTGGAATTCCTAATGGTGTTATTAAGCGCAGGCAGCCTGCTGGCCTGCCAGAGCAATTAGTTAAGTGTGTATCTCTTCATTAAGTCAAAGAAGCAGAAGGAAAAAGAGCTGATTTTTCCACTGTTGTTTTAGCAGTGCATCAGCATTTACATAACACAAATTGTGCAGTATGGATCCTGTTGCCTCTCATTAGGCTGCTGTCAATTGGGCTAATTTGGAAATTGGGCTGTCTTTGCAAGGAGAAACTGCTATCCCCATTCCTGTTAGGGAGAGGCCGTAGATATAAACCCCTGAGTTACTCCTGTAAAGCCTCTTAGCAGAATGTGGCTGGAATCCTAAAACAGGTGTTCATCTGAATACAACATGGTTGAAAAATGAATTAAATCAATTATGTGGTCAAAGAGGGCCATTTTGTAAAGTTGAGAGCATAACTTAGAACATTGCACTATAAACAACTTCATATGACTATTGAAATTGCTGTAACTGTAGGAATTGTGTTTGATTTTGTTCAAGCAATTTAGAAAATGGACTGAAAACATATCAATCATAAACCACTGATTTTTAAATTGTGTACTTAAACAATTGTTAATTTCTTTTTTTAACTCTAGAGGAAGAAAAGTATAAACTTCCAATGAATCAAACTTTCTTAAGGTGTAAATTTGTGATTTTTTTTCTTTTCTCTCTTTCAGCATTGAATTTTGATTACTGTTTCCAGGATCTCATATATAGTTAATAATGATGATTGTTTTTTAATCCTACCTCTAAGTTCAGGTACATATATCTCGTTAACCAGAGGATATGTGTAAGAGAGCGGAACCATCAGATATATGTGATCCTCAGACTTAGTTTTACAACCCTTATGATCGAGATTATGAGAAAGATGTTTACAAACTCCTTTTTTTTCCCCCCAGAGACCTATGAAAATAGGGTTTTTTAATGGGTTTAAAAGTATAAAAGTTTATTGAAGTCAATGCAAGGTCATGTTTCCTTATTTTATGTCTCATAGTATAAAACTAGAACTTTTTTTCACAACACTTACTGCACCACTAGTTCTTGCAGAAGACTATTTAAGAGAAGGACAGTCAGTGCAGGCAGAATTTTCTGTATCGCCTAAGATCTGTGGTGGATACATTTTCGTCCAAGTCTGCTCTCTCTTAAAAAAAAAACGAAGAAAGAGTCTACTTTTGCATCCTAAGGAGAAAAACAGCCTTCTAAAGGCATCGCTCTGCTGCTCTGTAAGAAGACAAGAGATTCCTGGATCTTGCCTCTACAAATGGCAAACCTTTCAAAAAGGGCTGCCACAGGTCTTCATTTGTGATGAACCTGGCACCTTAAATTGCCTTTTTCTCATTGAAGATCCGTAAGAAATTCCCTGTGCTGGGTGGCTGCAGGGCTGAGGACTGCCCATGCAAAGTCTTTGTTTCTTTTGGACAGAAGATTCTAGAAAGTGATGCAGGCATAAAGCCCACATGTATATAAGTCCTCGGCTGGAAGAGAGGCAGTATTCATACCTCATAAATGTTCATATTTCTACATAATCTACATTGTGTTAATGTTAACAATCTCAATTTATAATGTCACTGTTACTAGTAATTCTTTGCATTTTATCTGAAGAAATTGGTAAATTTAGTAAGGGTTTCACACACTGGGCCTTTTCTGTAACAAATCTGCCTACTCATCATGACAATGGTTGGATTCTGGAGCTAGTATCTTCCCTTGTATTTGCTTTCCTGGTGTGGGACAAAGATTTTCACCTATACGTGTAAACCTGCCAGAGTTCAGGAAGCATTTGGACAACGCTCTCAGGCACATGGTGTGATTCTTGGGGTTGTCCTTGGCAGGGCCAGGAGTTGGACTTTGATAATCCTTAAAGGCCCCTTCCAACTCCAGATATCCCGTGATTTTAACTTTCTTCGTTTTTATTTACTGGTGTTCCTTTCCGAGTATCCGCAAATCATGGATTGCCTGTATGCTATCAGAACCACTTCTGGGACAGCGTGTGAAGAAGATGCCCCAGGTGAGAAAGGAGCTGGATACTGCAGTGTGACTGCACCACATGGTGTGGGGGCTCGCAGCACTGCTCAGTGCAGGTGAAGCAGGGGTTAATAACTCTTGGCTCTGCAGCTGCCAAATGCCTGTTTGGGATCGTTAGAATCAGGATGTGAGCAGTCAAGCCTGGCAATGAAGTTTGGACTCAACTTGTGGTGCAGGTGCATGTCATTTGCCACAGTAGGCTGGCATGAAGCCATGAAGCAAAAAGAGCTGAGGAAGTGCCAGCTACAGTGAAGGGAAGGATGGTGTCCGCAAGGCAAGAGGCAGTTTTCGGGGTCAGGCACACCAGGGAGCCGGAATGGTTGGAAGGGGAAAGGAGATGAGCAAGGCTTAGGTGTGCAGAGGGTGTGTGTTAGGGTTGGAGCTGCATGAGATGGGACTGTGGATGAGGGCAAGCTGCTGGGTGGCTGCAGGTTCTCCAGGTGCAGGCAGACTGAGAATGAGCCCTGGTTGTGGAGCAGCATCAATTCCCAGTAACCTGGCCTCAGGAATGCCACTCTCCCCACAGCTCCCACAGCTCATCACATCGACTTCAGGAAACCCCAGAATCGCAGAATGGGTCAGGTTGGAAGGGACCATGGTGGGTTGTCTGGTCTAACCTCCCAGCTCAAGCAGGGTCATCCCAGAGCATGGCACACGATTGCATCCAGACGGTTCTTGAATATCCCCCAGTGAAGGAGATTCCATCACCTCTCTGGACAGCCTCTTCTGGAACTTCCTGCGTATTGATTTCTGCCCAATGCCTCTTGTCCGATTGGTTGGCACCACTGAGAAGAGCCTGGATCCATGCTCTTGATACCCACTTTTGGATACTTAGGGACCTTGATAAAACACAAGTAATTATAGTGTAGCCTGACTTAAACAGCGGGTAGGGACTATCTTCCACCTGTGCAGAGCAAAGACATGGATGGAGCAGCCTGTGGTACGTGGTAGTGAAGAGTTTGGATGGAAACTTCATTTTTCTGACACTGTGTAAAGCTGAAGCACCTTCTCTTTTCCCCTGGACCGTTATGCATGAGACACATAGCTGGCTGAAATTCCCTTTTCCTCCAGGAGCAGTATTGTAGAGAATTGTATCTTCTCTAGTGCAGAAAATTGCTCTGACAGCTTATCACTGCTTGTTTAACAGCTGACTGTTCTCACTTTCTTTAGGCATTAGATTATAAGCACTGTGAAACAATCATTGTGCTTCACTGATATGCTAACCCTCATAGCCTCTTTGCTGTTGAGTTCCCAAAAGCAGCTTCATTCACTGTTAATTGAGGTTTGTCTTTGAGAGATTATGTAGGATTGCAATTACCTCAGTCATAGCAGCCACAATTACTTTCACTGAGTCACGGATAGTTATTTTCAGACCTACCTACGTCACTTTGGCATAAGTTAAAAGTGGCAGCTAAATCTCTTTATTTTTTCAAGATTTCACATATAGAAGTGTTGTAGGATTTAAAAAAAACAAACTATCAGATGGGTAAGAGTGCAGTGTCCTCTGGCTGCAGAAACCAAAGCAATAGACGTTAAGTTCAGACTTGGAGGATACCTGCTTCATCTCTTCACATACCAGGGGCTACAGGGCCAGCTTCCTGTTATGCTTTGAAAACTCCAGTTTTTTGGTAAAAGATCAAAAGCTGCAGTGATAGTTGGACTGCAAGAAGATAATGGGAGAGATGAAGAGTACCAGCAATGTCCTAGATCCTTTCAAACAGAAGGACTTACGGAAAAATAATGTACCACTGTGTTTACAGTTGTGCAGTTTGCTGGTCCATATTAACTCTCCATTCCTTGGGTTTATTTAGGGTAAAGCAGAATATCATCCTTGCAGTTACCTCAAGGAATAGGTAACATGAAGTTTAATTTCCCTCAGCTGTCATTTATTTCTCTTTAATAGACCTAAAGCTGTCCAGCGATGGCTTGCCACAACCTGGGCTGCATGACTTTTAGCAGAGCTAAATCTCTTCCAGCTCATGTACCTGTGCTAAGAAATGTGAGTCACAAACATCCTGATTAGGGGTGCAGGTTACTCTGTAATAAATCCTTGAAGGGAACCAGTAAGGCAAATAGATCCATCACTCTAAACTTAGTTGTAAAAAGTACCTCAGAATTTCAGTGGAATTCCGAAAGTGTCTGCTCAGCCCTGGAAGTGGTTTTAAGAAAAGGCTGCGTTTACTTGATATGCAAAGATACACACTGGAGTCCTTCAAAAGCCAGTTCAAATAAGAGCAACTCTTGGGCACTGGGCCTGATGGAGCAGAAGGTTCTGTGCTGAACCTCACTTGCAGACAGCCCTGTGTGTTACTGCTCGCCAGCTGGGGAGACTGTATGGAGCTGTGCGACCCAAACACCTGTCCAAGCGGGCAGCTGGGATCGCTATCAGAGCAAGGCTCTTCTTTTTTAAGCAGAGTGGCAGTGTTGGCTGTGCGCTCTCAGAGGACCTAGTCTGGAAGGAATCATGGTCTAGGAAGCTGCTAGGATGTACCAGCCCCGGGGAGGATGCTGAGAGCAGATAAAATTTGAACAGCTTGCTGGGAGTTCTGTGGCAGTGCTGATAATGTGGCTCAGTTTATCACCTGGGCTCAGGTTGGCCTTGCAGAATCTGTCTTGGAAAGCAGTGGCAACTGTGCTAGAGTCAATGTTGTGCCTCCATGAAGGGATAAACAACATACATACTTATTTTAAGATTGCCAAGAGCAAAATCAGTCTGATTTCTTTAGCTTGAACACGCAGCTGGAGCTGAGGGAAGTCAGGTAGTGCAGCAGACAATGGAAAGCTGCTAGAATTTTTTTTTTAAAGTGTGCTTTTCTCCTCTTTTATTCTGTTAATATCATAGAATGATTTGAGTTGGAAGGGACTTAAAAGATGATCTAGTTCCAACCCCCGTGCCATGAGCAGCGACACCTTTCACTAGGCCAGGTTGCTCAGAGCCCCATCCAACCTGGCCTTCAACACTTCCCGGGATGGGACATCCACAGCTTCTCTGGGGAACCTGCTCCAGTGCCTCACCACCCTTACAGTAAGTATTGCACTTACCAGCTGTAGAGAATGTGCAGCTGTGGATGGCATGGCTGGATGGTCTCCTTGCATGGGGAGCAGAAGAGATCAGCTCCTGCACCTATGGAATTTAGAGTGTGTCGGAAGCCTTAGTTACTTTGCTTGACCACATAAATCACTATATTTAAAGGGTTGGGGTTTTTTTGGTCTGCTTTTCAATAGAAAATTATCACTTTATTTGAACAGATATGTTAAAATATTATTTAATTTAATTTAAAACAAACAAACCCCAAAATACTCCACACAAAAAGAACCTCCAAACCCTAAAACTAAAAATGCCTTTTTTCTGTTCCTTGATATAAAAAAGATTCCCAACAGCAGAGCTCCAAGCAGTAGAAAACTCATATTGCTGATCAGAAAGTGAGTCCTTTACTTAATGCATTTAATCATTATGAAGTCCTCTGTCAGCATCTCTTCAGTAAAAATGCATTTTCCTAAAAAGCTCTGTCAAGTTTAGCATCCTTACAAGAGCTTTGGAACACCAATGCTTGTCTTGTGTTCCGCTGACCTTTCTTCAACCCAAAAATAGCTGTTCCTACCCCACTGAACTTTCTATGTACAGAAAGACATTTGATGCCAGCTACGCTTGAAGAAAATAAACTATATTTAAATCTATTAGTCAGTATTGCAGATAGTTCCTCTGGGATTTTTTGCCCTTTTGAAATGGAGTAGGTTTGGGTAGAGTATTGTGTGTCTCGCATGCCTAATCTGAAGGGGCCTCCCACAGATGCTATTTAACATATCCTCTTTTAATTAAAGGGAGGTCAGTGTATGCTATCTGTTCATGTAGATGGAGCTGTCAAAGTGGATTTGGAGCTGGATTTGAAGACCATTTTAAATTTGTAAATTTAGAAGTGAGGGAAGAATGCCTGCAGGTGAGTCCAAAAGCAACCACACTTACACCAACCTCATTTAGCCTTTTTAAAAAATACTATTTGGTTGTGTGTTCTTTTAAATAGACTATGAAGTCTATAATGCATTTGGTTTTGTTTAGGGTTTTTTTGTGGAGTGTCAATGCTTAGTCTGCATGTTCTCCCTAAAATTGCAAAACCTTGAAATTCACCACAAGAAAATCATACAACACAAACGTGGTTTTGAAAAGCAGTTCAATGCCCTCTGTCCTCTCTCACTTTTTTAATTGGGTAATGCGATATGGATGTTCTTCTTTCCATCTTAAGCCCTTAAAGTAGTCAGCTATTTGTAGTGTGTGTGTCTCTGTATATATGCATGCATACGTATTTATAGTTGAACATATAAGAAATCAACCTTGGTTTCAAAATTGTGTGCTTTGTATTTATACTCAAATACTTCATTGTGTCAGGTTCCCCAAGGTTGCCCCAAACAAATGTCTGAAGGCATCTCAGAGTCAGCAAGATAATCAGCTCTGACCAGTTTCTTTCCATTCCTGATTCCTTACTTTTTCCCATGAGAAAATCGTTTTGGGATACCATGTTTAACTTGTGGAAGGGAATGGAAGCTCCATTCCTGAAAAATGTGAAGGTTCCCTGACTTGCTATTCTTGTTTCATGCTCACCACAACCTATTATAGATGCATGCATGGATTTTTCTGTTTTCTTTCCTGGCAGGTTTCCACTAAAAAAAATGAAGGCATTGCTTTTGATACATCCTCTGGACTAAAAGTCTCCTGGCATCAGTGAAATAAAGCAGGAAGGTACAGAGTGTCCCAGCCCTAGATGAAGTTGTGATAATTAGCTCTTGGAGCCTTTAAAGTTGATTGATTTGTTGTTGGGGTTTTTTTTATCTCTTTTCTTTCCATTATTTTTCTTGGCTTAGTTTTATTTCTCCTTTCCTCATCCATCTTTAGTGACTGGAAAATGACCTGGTGTAAGGCACCTTAAAGGAAGTTTTTTCTAAATGTCCAGCCTCAGTGCTTCCTGCTGCACTTTAAGTCCCTCTCTGTCATGGAGATGGTGCATCCCTTAGTGCATTTGAGTGCTCGGTCTCCTTTCCTGCAGGTTGAACATCTTTCCTTGACCAACAGTGGCTCTCAGTCCAGTTGCTCACATAGTCATTCAGGGTGTAGTGCAGCCAGGTGGGAAGTGAGTATTGGGATGGCATCGGGACTCTCTGCTCACCTTAACGTGTAGTGAGGTCAGGGAAAGGAAAGGGAGAAGAACAACTGTCATAATTCATTAAAATGGTAAATAGTTTGGGGTTTTTGTTTGCCAAAGTCCAATGAAAGATGTGTTTCTGCTGCTTAAGGGCAAGTTCTGTAGGGAGCACAGGACCCTTGCTGTTCCTCCTGGGGTTCTGTTTTACCCCAACATGTCAAGCAGGTTTCTGGAGAGTGTATGGTCATAAAAGCAGTTTCCTCTTGAAAATGCCAACCCCTAGTGCCTGGTGGGCTGCACTTGTGTCAGGGATATGCACCTTTGAGGTGTCCCAGTGGCATTTGTGGGGATACTGTGCACAGAGGTGAGGAGCTGACCGAGCAGCCTCCCCTGCTCCGATGTGTGCACATCTCTGCAGCCTGGTGAAAGAGGCCTCTGCTTGCTGGGTGGTGTCAGGCGGTACCCAGTGGAGCTGGAGAGCAGCCCTGTGTGTGCCAGTGACGAGCTGCAGCCTCTAGTCTGCTTTAGCTTTTGCTGTGACCTTTCTGCTGAGGGCTGGCTCCCAGCCTTCTCTGGAAAATAATGTTACTTATTTTGGTTTTGGGACTCCAGTAAATCTTTTGCTGTCTTTTGCACTGTGCTGGGACGTGTGGGGTTTTCCAGTGTGAGAGGCTTTCCTACATGTTGGTTGTGCCTGTACTGTCACAGAAGCCTTTGATTAATGTATCACCTGCATGCCAAGTATCAACCTCTTGAAGATGATATACTGAGAAAGAAAGATGCAAAATCAATTTGGGATATAGGATGTCCCAGGCTGATTTAGGTAGAGTGAATTTATTTATGTCTAATCCCATTGGTGGCAGAAGTTCCGCTTTCAATCTTCACCCCATAAGGAAATTAAAAGTCTTGGTACTCATCAGTGCCAAGAAATAAATAACTGACCAAGAGTCTCTCTTCAAACCTGTCCCAAGTAAACTTTTGTGCATAATTTTTTTTTTGTTTGTTTCATTTGCATATGTGACTGGAGAGAGTCCCTTCCAGTGGCATGGCTGGATAGCAGGAAGCCTTCTGTAAATTCCATAGGACAAACTCAAGCCACACAGGAACACAGGGATGACGGGAAGTTTTAACAGATCAGCTTCTCGAAAATGCTGTGTCTGCTATCAATCTCTGAGAAGAAATAGCTATGCGAGGCAAAATCTTTCAAGCTGCTCTTCTCTGCTTTAAGATGCCCTGGCAAATTCTGCAACAGGGACTAAACGAGTGGGGAAAAGATCCCCTGGAAAGGAAATCTCTGGGAAGCACTTTTGAGGTGGTGTAATGGTTTAGGAATGGTACTCCTCGATTCCGTGCCCCCACCCTCAAACCACATGCTGCTCTCTCTCACTCCATCTTCCCCTTACTTTTGGCCAAAATTGGGTATTTTAACAACATTCTTTTAATGTCCTTTTGATGGATCAGAACAAATGGAAGAAAACACTCTTCATGTGTTACAAAACGACCAAGTGCATTTCCACTACGTTTTGGAAGAGCACTAGGGCAATCCTTCCTCTGAGCACTGAGGTGCTCTGGTTCAGCCCCAGGCACCAGCCTACTTCACAGTGCTGCTCAACAGTGCTGCACCAGCCTGTGCAAAGGAGGTGGCACCCATGGGTACTGGGGGACACCGAGAATCTCCAAACCTTCTTGCACAAGCTCGGGAAAGCACACTTGAATGTTCCTCCTGCAGCCAACAGGAGGAGCAGGAAACCACTTCTGAATTAGAGCCAGGAGTCACTTGTAAAATACTCCTTTGGCCACCCCAGGCAGGGCTTGCAGCACCTTGGGTGTGTTAATTCAGCACCTGGCTTCTTACAAACCCCAAGGGGAATGGATAATCATCCTCTCTTTCTCAGAGAAGGGCAGAGTGAAACATGAGAGGTAAAATGCTCTGCTAATGACAGTCAGCCCCTGCCAGCATTTTGCAGTCAGGAAGCAGTGGCTCCTGGAGGGCTGCCAGGCACTTCTCAGAGACAGCCACGAGCCTGTGTGTGCTGTGCAGGGCATGTGCAGTGAGCTGGCAGCATCCAGGAGCCTCTGGTGTGCCAGCAGGCAGACTGCACATGAGCTGGGGCTGGAAGCCCATGGTGGTGCAGGCCAAGGAGCTTTGAGACAGCCAGCCAGGGCTGTGCCAGGTTCAACCCAGAATGGAGGTAACACATGAATTCTGCTTGAGGGCTGTCTCTGCTTGGTGCTCTGCTGTGCTGTGAGGAGCTTGGGTTGGTGCTTACAGGGGGTATTTGTCTTGTCCTTGGCTTTTTGGGGTACAGAGCCTTCAGCTCCTCTTCCTTGAGGTGCAGGTTGTAGTTGTTTCCCTTTCTGAACAAAGGCTGGTGGTAATCATGTGCTACCCGCACAGGTAGTCAGTGTTGATCCACAGCTGCAGTGGAGGCAAAACTGCATTTCATTCTTTTGAGGGGGAGGGAAAAAGGCTTATTCAGGATTTAATGTTGCCTGCTGGAACAGGAATCAGAATGGCTTCTCTGTGAGGCATCCTATCTCTCAAACTTTACTGCAGCCCAAATAGTCTGCCCTGATAAACAGACCGGCTTTAAGAGACATGTATGTATGGTAGCCCTCAGTGTGTGTATAGCTGGGCAGCAGGCTTGTCCAGGTTAGGCATTAGGAAAACCTTTCTGAGGCCAGAGGGAGAATCACAAAATCATTTATGTTGGAAAAAACTCTGAGATCGAGTCCAGCCTGTGACCAAACACCACCTTGTCAATTCAACCATGGTGCTGAGTTGTTTCTTGAACATCTCCGGGGACAGAGACTCCACCACCTCTCTGGACAATCCATTCCAATGTTTAATAACCCTTCCTGTGAAGAAATCCTTCTGAATGTCCAACCTGAACCTCCCCTGTTGCAGTTTGAAGCCTTTTCCTTTTGTCCTGTCACTGATTGCACAGGAGGTCAATCCCCCTTGGGTACAACCTCCTTTCAGGGAGTTGGAGATAGTGATAAGGTCACTCCTGAGCCTTCTTTCCAAGAGAAAAAGAAGGTGGACAGGGCTGTGCAGGTATCGAGAGAGGCTTTGCTGGTGGAGATTTTTAAGGACAAGCTGGACAAACCTTCTATAATAGAGTGGTAGATTCTGCCTTAGGGCAGGGATGAAATTGGATGGGTACCAGTCACAGTCCTTCCCCTTGTTGTGTTGTTTGAGTTTTGAGGTTTTGGGTTTTTGGGTTTTTTTATTGCTACTTTAATCTGTAAATTCCTTCTAGAAGTGTAAGTGCAGAAAGGTGTTCAAAACATTTTAGTCCATGTGTTCTGCCACTTGCATAATAGATCTGGAATTTTAAATCATTAACAAAAAATGCTACTTCTGTAGCCTATGCTGCAATAGATAACTTTAGATAGAAAACTCTATAAAAGAATAGACAGGCTAAAAGAGATTTAGATTGCTCTTGAACTCTCCCTGCACCTTCTGGGAAAAACAAAGTAAACAAAATGTAGGTTGCATGCAATCTACGGGCACATTGACAAGCTGAATTGGCCTCACATATCCAGAGATCACAACAAACCTGTGTGGCTTCTCTTCAGTTATTATTTATTCTTGTCAAAGCTCACAGTGCAATATGGTGCATTTTTACCCTCAATTTCCACTGGAAATTGCTTTTAGAGTGACTTATTTATTCCTTTTTTTTTTATTACTGACATGTTCCACATTTCAGTAGCTCTTGTTTGAATACACATAGCCTTAATCACTGGCCTTTTTACTTACCTTATTTGAACTGTTAAAGTTAAGAGTTTGCAGGCCTAAAATCCATATATCCAGCATCTCTAAGACTGAGACCTGAAACTGAAAAATCATTTCACCTGAGTAAGATGAGTAGGATTTCACTTGAGGTCTCAGTGTGCTGCAGATGATCTTTGTCTTTCCCTTTCTTCAAGATGTTTTTGTGGAACAATACTGCAGGGATTTGTCCTGCATCCTTCAGAGCTCTGCTTTTTTTTCATTGTCTGAGCTGATGAGCCTGCTAAACTTGCCACACAGGAGCATCTCTCTTTGTGTTACCATGTTATTGATATACAAAAATGCAACACTGGAAACAGCACCTCTGCTGTGAGACCTGTTCCAGCTGAAGTCTACATCCAAGAAGTCCTGATGTGGTCTGCTGCTGTGTACCTGCTCACTAGGATGTCTGTGAGGCTCGATGAGAATTGTGTCTGTAAAGGCCTTCAATGCCAATAAACTGAACTCTGCCTATTTTTGACCATCTTTCATAATCAATGAGCTTCTTCGAGATAAAATAATTCAGCATGACCTCCCTAGCCTGTCTTAGGACTGTTCATGAACTTTAGGCTCCCATAACTACAACAAACTAGGTTTCCAGGGAAGGGAAACATTAATTTGAGGGACTGACGTTCTTTGCATCCCAAAGGGCAGATCCAGCTGAGGATCCTTCACTCATGCCTGAAGGACCTTTACATTTGGCAACACTGTGTCCTAAATCTGTGGTAGCTCTACAGTTGTCAGCAAACTTCTCCTACTCCTATCCTTTTCCAGATGTTCAAGAAGTAAAGCTGTATTTTACTCTTACTGTCAGCTGTTTGACAGTGCTGCTGCTTTTTAAATAAATACGAAAGTCAAGATCTTAAATCATAGATAAAGTATAAATACACTTTAAACCCACATTTTAATAGAGTTGCTGTTGCTCACCTGTCAGGGCTCTGTTGCTATTGCTGGAGCTCAGATCACCCCTGGCTGAATGTTTCAGGGAACTTTGCTCCCCTTGCTGTTTAGGTGGTTTGCCAATACTGGAAATGCACCTCTTTTGGCTGGGTTCTTGAGAGAGATCTCTCAATCTCTCTCTCTCATATCCTTTCTGAGTTGTGTTTTCCATCATATTGACCTTTGGAAAAATATTACTCATACACAGGTCCTGTGACTTGCCAAACTTTATTTATTCTTTCCTCTCATGCCACCAAGTGATATACTGATATTTGATCTTCAGGTTTTCTTTGCAACATAAGCTTTCTCCTTCTAATAGAACAATGGTCCTGAAATGAATATGAATTGTATTTTAGACCACATGTTTTATCTGGTTGGCAGAGCAATGAAACAGAAGGAATATGACAGGGAAGGCAGTTCTTGTTTATTGTATTTTTTCTAGCAGTCCAATGTAGCTAGAACACACTTAGGTCACATGAGAGGGATGGGATAGTTTTGCTTTCTTCTCTGTGCAATAATAGCTTGGACAATGACCTGAAAAATTATTCTCAAGCAGAAGGAATGCTGAAAAACAGCTGTTGCAAGTCACTTAGTCACGAGCATCATTATCTGTATTGTGATAGTCTTTATTCACTTGCTTTCCTCACTGTCTATCAGCTCTCCCGTTGCTAATCTCTCCTTTTGAGTTTACTTTGTCTTTACTCAGTGGTGTTCATGAGGTGGTTCCTTGCCCTTGCCCTCTTTCCTAATAGCACTCATTATTTTTTTCATTAACCTATTATAATTGTATAGAAACAATCTCTTTGTGCCATTAATACCATTGAAAATTAGTATATGGGATCAATATTCCAACCAACTTCATAAAATGGTATACTATTTGTTGTACCTTAGATATTCAAATTCTCTTTTTCCATATTCTCACTTTTTACACTTTTTAACATTTTTATACTTTTTAATGACAACTTCATCCTTTGATCTGAATAAGCAGCTTCGACCTTGTGCAAATGAATAGTCTTTCGACTGAGTGTATATATTTACAATGTATTTCATGGGTAAGAGTTCCAACCAACTGAAATGCTGAGAAGTTTATTAAAATAGATTTTTTTTTTTTTAAATGCTGTCTAGATATACATGACAATGTTTTGGGTTTTCATTTTGATCAGCTCCTGGTCTTTTGTTGTATGTGTTCTGTATAACTCCATCCCTCAGTTTCTGTGTTCAGCCACAAAAAAGCCCAAAGAATGCAAGCCGTAATTCTCAGGCAACAGTAATACACTGAAAAGATGGTTAAAGGTATGTCTATCAAATCAAACAATTACTAGATTCCTTCTATGCAGGCTTTTGTATTAAATGGTTAATTATCTTGAGAAGAAGCTCATGGTAATAGAGATAATTGTATTGGAAGGGTGGTGATGCGTATTTTATCCATCTGTTTTCTTGCTGTAGCTGAGCTGCATGATGGGAATTAGGATTTTCCTGTTCTCCTGAATTTCCTCTTTGCAGTGTCTAATGCAGAAAAGCCAATGCTCTGATTCGCTTTTTGTTTTGTTAATGGTTATCTCTTCATTTATCTGTTAGTGAAAGTAGACAGGGAGCATTTTATGTACAGGCAGCCTATAGCTCGCAGGACTGGCATAATCATTTAGAGGAGAGTGGTGGAGTGAAATGGATGAGACTTTTGTTTAGACAGGGATTCTGTTCCTAGCTCTGCCTAACGTGACCCTGCACAGCCTTTCTGAGCCTCCTGTATTTCATCTCTGACATCGGTGGACTCATCCTTGCTTTCCTCATAAAGCAGGAAGATGGAACTGTGCTTAGTCATTATCTGTCTGAAGTATCAGCATCATTAGGCATGATCAGGGGAAGAAGTAAAAGCAGCACTCCTGGGTCTCCTCCAAGCTTTCCCTGGCTAGGGAGGCACTCCAGCAGTCCCAGCTGTTCTTCCCATAAGTTCTAGGCTTTGCCAGTTTTACTCAGTTGTTTTTATAAACAATGGAGGAGGGACAGTGGGTTCAAGAAAAATGCATAAGGGTGGGTAGGTGAAGTCTCTCTGGAAATGCTAAAAAAGCGTATGAAAAGTGAGACCCTTCTTTCTTCAGCAAGTGGATCCACTGCCTCTTAAATCCTGATGGACCCTCTTCTTGCCAGGATCTGAATTCTTTCTAAAAATGCCAGAAATATTACAGGCTTTTTAAAGAATCTCAGAATCATTTAGGTTGGAAAAGGTCTTTAAGATTATTGAGTCCAGTCATAAGTTAGGCTGTTGAAATAGCGTAGTTTTTACTGCCCTTATTTCTAGAAGTAATTGCAGGCTTGTGTAAAGGGTGATATGTCTCCTAAAATAAGCACACATTTTTTGCTATTAGTCTGAAAGAGACAATTAAACTGAAGCTGATTGATCCCAGCAAATACCAAAATTCAAGGTGTAAAGGTTTGGATTTGCTGGCAATTTTGAAAAATCCAGTATCTCCAACTCTATAATCACTTTTTTTGGTACCACAGATAGCATCTTGAGAATTTAGCCTGAACACAACAGGAATGTCAGAGTGAAAGGTTTTGCAATTTCAGGTCTTTATCAGTTTGGTTTACTCTAAAATATTTGTGGAGTTCAGATGTAATTTAGTGCTGTCCCATGTATAAACATTTTTCTGCTGTCTGCATTTGTCCTAAGCTTTAGTGTTCCTCATCGGCTTTAGCATGTAGAGGAAACTGTAAAAAAATCAAAAAAACCCCAAAAATTCAAACAACTTTTTAGTTCCACTCAGATTAGCTCTTTTTATGAGCTTGCTTTGCATTTCATTGCTGTGTGTTTTATGTCCAAATTTTCTCAGTTCCTTTTGTATGGCAGTCTTCCCTGGTTTGGATGGGTATTTCATACCAAAAAAGGCAAAAAGAACATAGATTGTGGAGAGTTGAAGGTGTGATATTTAAACCTCTTTTCATCATACTCATTTATTGTTGAAAATTTTTCAGTCTAACAGCTTTGTTAGGGTCTAGGGTAAACAATCACTAAGAAATGAGAAAAATGTAATTCAATCAGAGCAGATTAACTGCATGTATTATTACCACAAAGATGTGTATATGTATCCTCAGTATGCCATGCACAGGAAAACTTATTTGGGATTTCATGTACTGCATTTGGAGCGAGAGCTAGATTTTGGTTGCTCTTCCCTGCCCTGGTCTTCCATCTTATCATCAACCCAGTTCTGGGTCTCTAATATTTTGACACCTGCTGGGTCTCAGGTTGAACCCAGTTAATTATCCCATATGTTGTTGTTTATTTCAATAAAAATACCAGATTACTTGCAAAGAAATTAAGCAATCTTTTCAACCTCTGAGCGCAGCCTCATGGGACAGCCAAGGACAGCTGTAAAGTTCTTCTTTTTAAGAAGTTCTGGTTAATGTCAGCTGAGAAAGCTCTCAGTAAACAAATGAATAATTGATTGCTCAGCTTTCACATAGCTACTGCCTTTCTGGGCTCACATGACTCATTTGTGAACCATTCCTGTCGTCCTAATGCCATAACATTGGAGAAATGATGATTGTTTCTTGGAGGATTCTTCTGTGGACATAGTTGCCAAGACCGAAGCTGTAATGGTTTGTTATTATGACCTTTGTTATTCCATTAGGCTCAATAGCTTTAAAAAAATGATGTGTGCATACTTTAGGAAAGTTTTTACCCTTTACATTGACCTGACATCATAGTTTATGCTACAAAATGTATTAATGACAAAGTAGTGTTTTCATGTCAGGAGGACAAATTTTAACAACTATAATCTGCCCTTAGTCATCATAAATACAAATGTATTGGTAAAACAGACCTTGTTAATGCAGCCAAGACAAATGCTAGGCCATATTTCAAATGAATTTGAAGCACTAGTCTATACAGTCCCCAGTTTTTTTGTGTAGCTTCAAATACATTATTGTCAAAGCACTGTTAACATGGTTTTACAGTGGGTATTGTAGAGCAGTAATGGCCCATCAGATGCAAACAATCTAGGTCGTTTTTTCTTGATTACTTGAAGATGTGTAAATGACTTTGAGGATATGGAAGGGCATAGGAAGCCTCCAATAAATATTGTTTTGATGTTTTTTCAATACTTGAAAAATCAGCTGCAAAAAACCCTTGTGAGCTTGACAGTCCTTGCAAAATGCCTTTAAAGAGTACATTAAAGTGTTTAATTTGTAATAAATTCTGTACATTACAGTTAACTGAAGCACACCCTATCCAGTACCCACTGCTCACTGCAGTGATGGTATAAATTAGGTTTTCTGTTTTCAATTGCTCTAGAACTTCAAGGCTGATACAGTGACCACAAGTGCTCCTTTCTGGTTCTGCTTCCATGACTTAATTAACTGTGTGCAAAAGGTTTGCTTTGTTCTTGGCTTGCACCCTTTCTTGGACACATGAGTCTCTCAGGGCGCTATGGGGTGCTAGAAGAAGCTGTGAAGCAGAAAGGCTCCCTGCTTTCTTCCAGCTGCCTTTCATATTTCCTAGCTGGTGTTTAAAGAGCTCTTATGTGGATAGACCTGCCCTGAGAGATCCCACGGAAACGAGTGAGAAAATCTTGGCCTTTGTTTTTCCAATGCCTTTCTGGAGGGGAACCGCCTGTCACTATTCTGATACCAGCGTGCCACCAACATCATGGAATCTTCCCTTGTGGAGACTTTGCTGTAAGGCTTTCATGCAGAGAAAGGAAATTGTGAACTTTCTAACTCTTCCATAGATTTGCAAGGAAGTGGAGTTGAGTCAAATTTGGTTATTTGTGTGTGAGTTCAGGTAAAGGGAAGTTTCTCCATGCTGCTTGTGTTTACAGGATAAATGCATCACAAGCTCTCTCCCTTTGTTAATTCCTGTTAACAATGGTACTGGAGAAATGCTTCTTTCAGTCAAAATGACACTGCAGTAAGGCAAAGTTTGTGAATACTTGTCCTATCCACATGGTAAGCTGGAAACAGGTATTTACTGCTGCAAAAAGTGTTGAAGAATTCTTGATATCAGGGAGCAAGAAGAGACTTAGCACAACATCTCTCTGCTGTGAAGAAGGAAACATCCATTGTGTATTATGCCTTGCGTATGGATACGTACATATTTAAAGATTCATCTCTCTGGTTTTAGACCTAAATCCTTGTGGAAAACAGTATGTGTCTTAGGAATCCTGCATGCAAAATTATCATGCTTCTGCTTAGCGCTGTTTAACTGCTGAATTAATCAAGTACAATTGCTTAAGGCCCTGGAGGGAAGGATGTAATAAATCTTGGGAGTATTTGTTCTGGTTTATGGCTGGGAGAAACTGCGTAACATTAAATCAGATGTTATAAACATTTGCAATGGCACATTTTCCTTACTCGGGGCATTGTGGCATGAGTCTTGAGAAACTAAAGAGGGTATGTCCTGAGGACTGGATGCATTTATTCTAATTTTTTTATAGTTGACAGCGTTGCTTTGCGCGGGGTGGGAAGGGGCCGGCTGCTGAGGAGCTGCACGCTGTGCATCCCAAGCTTTCGGGTAGAGGGCAGTCGGGTACCGCACACGGGGCTGGGAGCCCAGCTCCGGGCTGAGCCTGCTGCCCTGCCTTGGGGATGGATAGCATCACCCATCCCCAAAAACCTTCCCTGAACTGGAGAAACAGAGGGATGGATTCATTGCACCCGGACTCTGATAATGCTCTGCAGTGGGACAATTTGCAGACAATACATGGAGCTTCTCTGCCATGGGAGCAGGAGATGCAGAGATATGCAGCAACCAGTTGAAAAAACTATCCTGCCTGAAATAGGAATCCTCCTGAGTTTAAAACGGAGCTGTCTTGAGCTGTTTTCCTCCCTGCAGTGGGGGGCAGTCCCAGCGCGCTGTGCCGAGCAGAGTGTGTGCTGTTCTCATGCACGGCATGTCCTGCCCCTGGGACCTCAATCACTGGGAGCAACGTGAGGAGGCAGAGCCTCTTTCCCCAGAAAAGACACGTGCCTGCCATTCCAGCAAAGGGAGCTTTGTCTCGCTTCAGGGGACAATGTCCTGAGGCACTTGTGGGGTTTCTTTCTCCTAATTTGCAAGTACCTGAACAGGCTGGTTGCACCATGCTTGTTCACAGCATGCCTTGCTCTGAACCCTTCTGAGCTGCTTAGGAGCTTTGGAGAGTCTAAATTAGGTCAGCCTGAATAAGGAGCCAAACCTGGATTCCTCTTATTCCAGGGAGGGAAGGGCGAGTGGAAGTTTCTGGGTTGAGCCCTGAAGAAGAGCCAGCCCTGCTTCTTGTTCTAGCCAGGGATGGGCGAGAAGCTGCTACTGCCCCTGGTGCCCCAGTCTTCCTCTGCAAGAGCTGCTTGGTGGTGTGCTGGGTGAAGCAGTCAGAGGGGCTGTGATTATTGCCTTGTCACTGTAGTTTGTGGCCCTAGACTGGGGACAAGAGGTGGTGGTGGTCGTTGCTCTGAGGTCAACACCAGAACCAGGAAGGCTTTGGCTGTTCCTCAAGGAATGATGAGCCCCTGTGGTACGAGGTCTTCTTGCTCAGGTATTTGAGAGTCTCTGGATGATGGGAGGATGCAGCTGCTTGAGTTGCTGGTAAAGGTCTCTTGGGAAATGACTCCAGAAGCTGCGCAGCAGAATTGGAGCTTTTGTTGTGTTCAACTGGTTGAAAGGAAGGCCAAAGACAAAAGGCAACCCAAGGGCAAATGTCTGCTGCCAAGGCTGAGCATGTAGTAGTCACTCATCCCCTTGGACTGTAAAAGCCCAGCAGGGGTCCAGTGGGACCACCTTGCCAGCACCAATATTAAATCTGTGCCCAGTGCCCCTGCATGTGCTGGTCCACGTCACTCAGCTTCTGTGGGCTTCTCAGACCTTCCCAATAGAACCTGCAGAGTCACTGGGCAGTGCATCAGCAAAGAAATCAGCCCTGCTTTCAGAATGCAGCCGGAAGCATAAAGGATGCAGGATGGAACTGTCTCTGGGGAGAGGGCTGGGGGTCTTCTGCTTCACATCTTCCAGTGGCTGCAGTGTAAAGCACATCCCCAGAGCTGCACAGGGCAGGAGCCACCTGCCACAGCAGCCTTGCAGGCACTCGGGCCAGCAGGCTGCTTCCCAGCTGGTGTTGGAAGCCTTGTTAGGAAAGTGCTCCCTGCTGAGGGGCTTTTACCCGTCCAAGAGATATTTTTGTCGTTTCCCACTGGGTTGATGAAAGCGCAACTCGTGAGCATCAGAATATTCTTGGGCAATGAGGGACCTTCCCCTCTCTGGGAGCAGTGGCTGGGCAGGAGCTGCAATGGTGAAATGCCTATCAGGGCCTCAAATCGAAGCAAATTTCCGGCTCTGATGCTGACAGTGCTGGGGATGCTGCTGGTGTCCATGAGCACAGTGCCTCCATTTCTCTGCTCCCGTGCCAGTGCCCCACACCTGTGCCTCTGTCCCAACAGCCCAACGTCACACTGGCTTTGTTTGCAGCAGCTGTAGAGAACAGCAAGGCCACACCATGAAGTAGAATCAATTTTTATCAGAACAATTTCCTGGGAAGCTTTTTTCTCGCTTTTTTTTTTTCCTATTTGTTTTTCTCCTTCCTTAATGTAACTTTAGGTTTTAAGAGGGGAAGGAAAGTAATAAATAGTCTAGAGAAAATAGATTGGTGGGACAGTGTCTTAGGACACTGGAACAAAGGGGCATTCAATGAAATTAGATGGTGGTAAATTCAGATCAGAGGGAGTATTTTTATACAACATGGGTCCAGGCTGAGGAACTCCTTGCCTCAGGAGATAGCAAAGGCCAGCAATGCAGTGGGTTTTGAAAGGGCTGAAATTTGGATGGGCAGCAGGAATGTTGAGAATTGCTGAAGTCAAGAGACAGTGCATGGTATTAATTGGGTAGAAATACTAAGCTTTCAGGCAAAAGATGATCTCTGTTTATCACAAGCTAGGATCTGAGGTGGGACAGGTTATTTCAGTACTTGGTGGGTCTCCAGAAGCAGACCTCAACATTGACAGCACAAAATAGTGATGCAGAGAAGCTCACTGAGGGAGTCTGCAGCAGCACCAGAATAGGAACACAGGTCCCATGAGTGCCACAGGGCCACCCTTCCTCTCACAGCCAGGCTTGGGCTTTCAGAGCTTCTCCTCACATGAGCAGGGCTTGGACACAGACACTCTGGACTTGCCTCTAGCAGAGAAGTTGTGAGTGTCAAGGAGCTTAGGTTTTATTCCTCTGCTTCAATGCTGTTATAAAAACAAATCTCTTTAGAGATATTCATAAAAGTTAATGGAAGACTTGAATAGAGCTTTTTTCCCCTCCTACCGACCTAATAAAATGCATTGCTTTTCTCCCAAGTATTTTTATATTAGCAGGCAGTGGCTGCTGCTGGAGGAGAGCAGTTCTAGTGCTATAAAATGACTCCAGATGGAGACCCTCTTGCTGTTCACTGACTTCAGGCTGAAGCAAAGCTGAAACGTAATGCTTGTCCTGATGGTCACCGTCCTCAGCCAGGAAATATGGGAATGCGTTTGGCTCAGGGAACAGCGGCGATCTCCCCTTACGATGTCTGATTTATTGGATGTCTGCTAAAACAATAGTTTTGGAATAATTTTTAGATTTTCTTTAAGAAAAGGAAGAAAATGAAGATGAATGAAATGGGACTTGTGCTCGAGGCTTGACAGGCGTAGCACAGAAATCAGTCCCCACAGACTTGGCGTTAACAGTCATACTGAATGTCTGGATCCAGTGCTCATGGCAGATCATTTTTCCATCTGCTTGGGAAAGTCACGGCCGCTCTCTCCCAACAGCTGACACGGAGATACAGCCAGAGCTTCTTCCGGGCAGGCTGAACCAGCAAGGGCTGTGGGTGCCCACCACCATCAGGACCAAATGCTATCAAAAAATTTAAAAATAGAAAACTTGTGTGGTGCTCAATGTGCAGGGAAGGAAAAACCTCTTTTTCCAGTGTGTGGAGATGCATCACTGCTGTGGTGGCAGTGAGTGAGGTGAGGGGCTGAGCAAAGCCAGGGAGAGCTCAGTCCTGCTCAGGACGTCTCTGCACAGCACCTGGTATCCAGACATGCTGCTGCAGCAGTAGTGGAATAAGGATTTTCTGTGCCTTAGTGCTGAAATGCTTCAGGATTTACCTATTAAAGTCTCAAATCCAAGCAGAGAAAATCCTGGCTCTGGTGAAGCACTGAACAGATGCTCCCTCTTTTTCCTTCTGGTTTGGAAGAGGCAAAGGAGGTTACTTATTAGCTTATCTAGGCTAAGGTGTGTAGTAAAAGGGTCTTTGCTCTTCGGAGAACCCACCCTTTCTCACCTAGCAGACAATTTGTGCACACTGCATGTTTTCTTTGGAAATGCCTTCCACTGAACTAAACTTTTATTCCCTTTCTCTGTAGTCTGCCAGGTTTTCTGCTCTTTTCTAAGTGACCCACACTTCAACAGCTTGTCCTGGCTGCTGTGCCATTGTTCCACACACATGTGCTATCGCTGCTATTGCTGCCGGACTGTTTGTCTTTTGATTGCATGTGGCTTGAAGATTAAGCCTCAGTGAGCCCTGTTAGTTTCTCATGGGTTTTCCTCTCCTCCAGCAGCTCAGCCTGGCAGGTGACTTTGCCATTGTTGTGCCGTCTGGGGCTCCGTACGCACGTAGGAAGTTCACGGGGGAGATTTTCTGCGTCTTCCTTTCCTGGCGAGGGATCTGTAAACACTCTGTCAAAGCCAGGCATTTGACTTCTGTGTTGTCCTCACAGCAGCATGCTGAGGGTCAGCTGTGTGCCATGGTTTTGCCCAAGAAAACTTAGACATTTCAAGGAGGAGAATTGTAATCCATTGTTGGATACCAGTTCAGACGGGTTTCCTTCTCCATCGAAAACAGCCGACAGGAAAGCAATTACAGGAGCAGATGTGACTTTTGACGTAAATGTGACTTCTGGCTCTTTTGTGCCTTTTTAAAAAATGAATCCAATAGGGTGATTCCAAAGCAACAGTCAGCTGGTACATGAGACACATGGGCCTATGATAGTCATTTCAAGATTTCCCTGGCTCAGTCAGATCCAGGGACAATTTGCAATACCTTACCAATAATTTTTTTAAATTAAATTAGCAAGGAAGAGAAATTTTTGGAGCAACTTCAATATGTGCATCCCATGTAACTGTGTGCATAAATCCCACTGCTCTGACCACTGACTTGCTGATGTCTCTGTTGTGAGCAAGGTATTGAAGTGTTGCTTGTAATCCCTTTGTAGTAATAAATCAGTAAGCATTTTCCATCTCATGTGTCTTTTCAAGACAAGTTAAATCCATAGCCTAAAGTCTGGAAATATAACTATTTAGATATTTTAAGTCACCTCATTTTCAGGGCATAATGTAATTTCTGCTGGATCAGATAGAGCTGTTAACAGACTGTTTGTAACCTTTCTAGATGTTCACTTGTCTGGTTGTTTTGTGAGGATAAGCCAAGTGGGCCATTGAGTTTGATCTTCCTCTCTGTCCATGTTGAGGCCAACCACAGGTCCCTAGGCACAGATCTTTCCCTGAGCAATCTGGTATCTAAGTCACCCCAGGACTGTGAACTGTCACCCCAGAAAGCTTCAGCCCAAGAGCTTGTGTCTTCCTTCACCAAAAGCTGGATGTGTCCCTGAGCTTCCTTGGTGCCATCACAGCAGTGTGTTGGTGCTGTCCTCGAGCTGCACACCGGCATTGGAGTCTCAGAGAGAGCTGTAATCACTGGAGCCCCAGGAGTCAAACCTGAGGTTGCTCATCTCTTTATGCACAGGACCTTAAATCTTCCCCAGCTCAACTGGCAGTGTTTGCCCAAAGCTCATGTGTCAGCTGGAAACTGGGCACACAGGCTGTTACTGACTGATGGCTGAGCCAGGTACACATCTGGTACACATCTGGTTCAGCTGGTACCCATTTGGGGCAGGGAACATGCCTGCTGCTCTCCTTGTGCTGCTGCCCAGCCCCACAGGGTCCCTCTTCCTGGCACTGCAGCCGTGCAGAGACAGCACAAGTAGTGGTGGACATTGTGCCCACTCATGAAATGGGGCTCTGCAAAGATTAATTTATTCTGCACCCTTCAC
The DNA here is from genome assembly GCA_036630365.1 of Acanthiza pusilla. NCBI lineage: Eukaryota > Metazoa > Chordata > Aves > Passeriformes > Acanthizidae > Acanthiza > Acanthiza pusilla. The sequence goes on from JAXCHO010000017.1 coordinate 15,875,440, forward strand.
TGGCAAAGGTTTTGCTTTCATGCTCTGGAGGGGTGGCTGAGGAAGGGAAGTTGGCAGCCACGGCTGGCAGGAGTGGCCACCAGCATGCTGCAGCTCCGAGTGGCACCTGTTAATGCGAGGGCTGACTTTGTCCCACGTTAAGTTATTCATACGCTCATATTTCTGGCCAGAGAAAACCTTCTTCCAAAACGTGCCTTGCCTCATTAGCAGTCCCCACCCAGGGACCTCCTTTCAACTTCTCCAAGCTTCCCAGCACCTCGCCACAGGGACCAGTCAGGGACACAATAGCTCCAGCCTGTTTATTTCATTTCACTTTTCCTCTCCTCTTGGCCGGCAGCCAGCAGAGATGTTCTTTGCAAAGATAATAGTTTCAACTTAATCATTCACCTCTTATGTGTCTAAAAGGAGTTAAGGAGACTGGAAGTTTCCAAGAAAAATAAATGAACTGAACTCTTTCGAAGGGGCCTCTTTAAGGCTGTTTTATTGATTTAAAAAAAAAAAAAAAAGCAAAGCAGCAAGCTGTTCCTGTACATCACCCCTGCCCTATTTATTTTTTAAATGCGTGTTCAAATTTGGAGGGACAGTCATGAATAGAAGGATTATGAAGTGTTTCTCTTTGTGAGGCATTTGTGTTTAAAGAGATGGTCCCAGTGTGATATTCTAGTTGTGTTCATTCTGGGAGTTGTAAAGCTGGATCTGGATCTCAGGGGACTCCTTCCTTGGCCTCCATGTGGATGATAGGCAAAAACTCACCCATCCATTTGGTTTGATTAGGTTGGTTTTTTAAAGGGGACTGTGATTCTATCTGGTTCATTTTGGGGTTGTTAATTTTGTCATTCCCTGAAGGTCTGACGTTTCAGAAAGTTGGAGGACCCAGTCCCTTGATGATGGATCCCTTTGGGTTGCCTCTTGTTAAGCAGCCGCTGTTACCAGCTCCTTTTGGAAATAAGACCTTTGTTTAAGCCACAGGAAAAACATCTTCTTTCCACCTGACCTGGCTGAGAGACAGTGATTAAAACCCAAATCTTTCCCACTGGCATATCCTGTCCATGAAGCTGTTGAGAAAATGCATGTCCTTGGGAGCTGTTGATAAAAAGAAAAGGTTTTTCTTTCAACAACATTAAACAAGGGCATTTTTTTAAGACTGAAAACCTGAAAAATTGGATGGTTGTGGTAAAGAAGGTCGCTTGTACCTGGGGGTGGATTAAGACACCAGCAGTAAGCCTGAACCCGAGGAATGAACTCCTAAATCATACAACTTCAGGGGAATACATATTTTTATGTAATCATAAAACTGAAGGCTACATTATGGTGGACCATAAACCACAGGAAGAAACAAATGCCATCTGGAAAGGCTGGCAGGACTGACGGGTTGGTCTGAGCTCAGACTGCTTTTCCTTGGCTCTCTGTAACGGTGTGGTGGGTTGTGATTGTGTCTCTATGTGGTTTTCCTACCTTCAAAGGAGCTTCTTTCCAGAAAAGAGTGAAGTGAAATATCTGAATCCATTCCTCCTTTCCCATAGCTCTGGCTCCATCCTCCAAGCAAAGTGACTGTGTGGTGTTGTGAGCTCCCTGTTGTGGTGCTGCCCTTTGCTCACGCTCAAGTGTGTGGATGTATATGTACTTTGCACCCTCTCCCTGCAGGTATGGAAGATCTCTCCCTGATCCCTCCCACCTTTGGAAAATGGGTTTTCTTGTGGGTACAGGTTGTAGGACTCATGTAAATATCCATAAAATAGTGGGAAAGGGAATAAAGTTTTAACTGTCATTCACTATTCATAAAAATTCCTGCAGTGCAGACACCCTTTTTCCAGACTTTGAGGACTAGGGGGAAAATTATCCTGCCAGGTGGAGTGGGATTTCTGGTTCTTCTCTTCAGCAAATGAAGGGCTGAATTTAGCAAGCTTGGAGTGAGATGGAAGTGAAACACCCATTCTTCTCCTCCCCCTTTTTTTCCCTTTTCCCCTGGGCACGCAGGACCCTCCTCCTTAGAGAACACAGACATGTTAATTTTCCTGAGGCTGTGATGAGGCTCGGGCTGGGCGTGTGTTTCCCTTCCCCCGCTCTGAACACTCCAGTAACCACACATTACCCAAGCCCAGCACTCTCTGCATGACTCAGATATTTTTTTTTAAGAACTAGAATCCAATGGACATTTTCTCCACTGATACCGCTGGGACTAGAGGTCTTTTTTTTCCCACCAACCTTAAAAACATGCTGATATACTGCGATTTTTTTCCTTTCCAATATTTTGTTGTTATTAAAACAGCACCAACTCCCACAGCACCAAAGGATGGGATCTCTCTTGCTCTTTTCTCCCTTCCTCAACAGCTAATAAAAAAATATAAAAGGGTAATTATCCATAAAAGAAAACACTGAAGGACAGCTGGACCATCCTTGATGGCTGGGCTGAGGTGGGAGCACTGGCAGTGCGGGATGGAGACATGGCACAAGTTGCAGCACCCTGGGCTGCAAATGAGAGAAGGGGAAAGAGCTGCCATCCTGGCAATGGATCATGCTGGGAAAAAAAAATGCACTTTTCTTAGACCTGAGGCTGGGCACACATCAACCAATGCCAGGGGAAGAGCAGAGAATGCTTTGGGAAGGCAAAGGTAGTGACCTGCAGTCCCTCTCTCATCCAGGGTCTTGGTTCCAAATACAAAGTGCTGCAGGCACAATTAGGTTGAACAATAAAGCAGTGAGCTCCCACTCAAAGCTGTCTGAAGACAAGGAAGGGGATTTTGGAAGGGCTGGCACCAGCTTTGGACACAACATAAAGTGGCGCATACAGCCTGCATGATCTCCCAAGCTGGAATTGTAGCTCTGTGGTGAGTGTCCAGGTGGATCTGCACTCCTGCCGTCTCGGCACGGGGATGGGCCAACACTGAGCTTCCCCGGGAAGCACAAGCAACATGTGGAGCCAATGTGTGTTCCCTCATGTGAATCCCGAGGAGTTCAAATGGACAGGTTTGGGGCCACAGTTCCCATGTGACGTTGCCTGCCTGATGTGATTATTCAAGCCTGAATTCCTTCAATTGACAGCCGTGCTATTTCCAGTCTCTTAGTCAGCATATCCCACTCTGCTTCCCAGTCTGATGAGACCTGGATTTTCCCACACTCCTCCTTAAATGGAAACACATTGTTAATCTTCATTTTATTTATTTATTTGGTACAAAAAAACAAGATACTGCTATAACTTTGAAGTGCTGTCTTCTACAATGGTTGGTTCCTTTTTGGAGCAACGGGTTTTCCTAAAAGCCACTCTCAGCAAGATCCTTATCAAACTTTCCTTCGCAGGAGACAATGAACATTTCACAGCATGAAGAAAAAAAAATAATAAAAAGGTTGGTGAGAGGACAAATGCTCTATGTGAAGAGATAGCCAGGGTGAAGATGAGATCCTCCAGCCTTGTAAACACAGATTATTTTCTGTCTAACTTACAGTTTCTGGACATTTCACTCACTGAGTCTGTTCCAGAGTTAATTAAGGGGTGAAACTGGGGACCTGGGCAATGTCCGGACACTTCCACTTGGGACCCATAAACTTCACACTCATGTCCTAATACCAGGAACCTCACTGCCGGTAGTTGCCAGGGGTGGCAATTACGATGGGATCTGTGGGGGGACAGGTGCCTCTGCAAGCTGCCAGGAGTGGCTTTCCACAACAGGTCTCGCTGGGACCAGTTTGTTCCCTACTGGGCTGCAAAACCAGCGGCTGACCTGTGTGGTGGCACTTGGGGCTGTAGGGAGACAAACCTCCTGCAGGAGCCCAGCTGCCAACCTTGTGCTGAAGTGGCAACATCTCCTCCCACGGCCTGCCCAAAACCTCTCCCATGTCAGGTCGATGCCAAAGGATACTCTGAGCAGGGACAACCTGGGGTCAGCTTCAGACCTCTCCTAAAAACGCAGTGCCACTGGACAACAGGTGTGGGAGATGAGCAAGCACAGAAAGGGATCATCCTAGCCCAGGATCTGCCAAATCTGAGCTGCACCTGCCAGCTCAGCTCCAGGAGAGCCTCCATGGGGGCAGGCATGGGGTGGCCAATGCTCAGGGTCAAGGCAGGGGCCTGGGATTTGATTCTGCTGGGGACCATCACTGCTGTGCTCCGGCTGAGTCCGAGCAGCTCCGTGCAGGCAGGTGGCAGCTTTGTGTGGAGGAAATGTGTCGGCTTGTGTCTGCTGTGGGTTTTTTTTTCTTTTAGCTTAATTGTATTTTTAATTATTTAGCGGATGGTTTCAAGCCAAGGCTATGCAGTTGGTCAATGTTTGTTGGTTAAAATAGAAATAAACACTAGGTTATATAAACAAAGGAGTGCTCTGGTTTATTGCCCAGGGATAACGCCGGCATTGTTGCGTGGATCCTCATCTGAAGGCTTTGAAGATTGCTTGCTCTATTTGTTTTTCTAAAGATGGATAACTTTGTTCTATTTGCTCAGCTTTTTCAAGGACTTGAATAGACAAGGGGTAAAGTGCAGCAAAGGTGGGCCTGGCTCTGAAAGGGCCTGGCGGGAAAATGTGGTTTTGGATTCTGATCTCATCCCAAAAAGGTCTTGCATTTCAATACCTTTAGATAGCTTCCACATTGGAAATGCCAAGGAACCGGAAACTTTCGTTCCAAAATCAACTCTGCTTTCATTAATAATTATTTGAAGACAGCATTGAGAGAACAAAACAGTACTATGTGGAGCAGAGAGAAGCCCGTAAGGAATTTGGGGCTGAGCAAGAGTTTGGCCCCGCATCCCCACTCTCACGTTGGATATCATGGATCAGCATCCTGAGATGCAGGGAAGCTGTTCTCGTGAGGTGATGGTGAGGGGTGTGACATGGGAGGAAAAAAGCAGCCCTCCAAGCAACAGCAGCAACAGCAGAGCCCAGCCACTGCTGGGGAGCAGCAGGCAGTGGGATGGGCAGAGCTGTGCCCCTGGGGCTGCGGAGGGGCTGAGCCTGGCTCAGATGACCTCCAGCACCCACAAAGGTTCAGGGAGCGCATGTCCTCCTAATTTCTTTGTGTGGGAGAGATGTTGACCCCATTGTACAGATGGGAAAACTGAGCAGCAGAACACGAGGATGCACATTTTCTTGCCAAATGTGGGACTTGACTTCTTCCTTTGGAGCTGACCCGGTATCATGCCTCGCCTTGTTTTCTTGTCATAAAGGTGCCGCCTGTGCCTGTGATCTGCTTCTACAAGTCCTGCAGATCATTACAAATAATATTAGATTTATCACTTCTGTGTGTAATGTGCCAGTCCTGGCAGCGGGCTGTGAAAGCACAACAGCAACAAAAAGCATATGTTCTGCAAGTCGAGTTAGTGGGATTTTTTTTCACTGCCAAGGACAATAATTTTTTTCCTCCTTTTTTTTTTTTTTTTTTTCAAAATAAACATCATGCTGGAATGTGCTGCAGCAAATGGCTTGGGCTCTATTATATTTCATGCAGCTTTCTAAACAATTTTCAACCCTTCTGGCCCGGTGTCAAACAGAAGGCAACCAACAATAGCAAAATCCCATTAAAGCTGAGAAGGTTCCTTCCTGAGGTGAACACGGCCAGAAATAGTAATCTTGGCTCTCTTTTCAATTTGGCATTGGGGACTAATAATGCCTGTTCTCCTAATGGAAATTATCTAATTTCATCCAAGTGCAGCTCCAGAGAGAGCTGGGCTGACGCACAAACAGTCAATATAACAACATTCTTCTTGAAGAGCTGAACAATGGGGCTTTGGTGGGACCGTGATTAACAACGTCAAACTAAGAACAAACAGAAGGTGTAAAAATAGGCATCTGAGGAGTTGACACAACGGACTATTTTTCATCTGTAAGGCCAGAGGAGAATAGCTTGTTAAATTGTATGCTTGGAGCACTTCATCAGATGTTGTGTGGAATGACGAAAAAAAAATCCATTTCCCATCTGGGTCTGAATGTACTGAGGAACTGCACATGCCTTATTAATATAAATAACGCTAGGAGTATAATTCCCGTTAGCATTAAAGAACCATTTTTCAGTGAAAAACTCTTGCACCAGGAACACCTAATGGGAAATAATGATGTTTGCTTCATTTGAAGAGAATAGTAAAATACAGTGTGGAGATGGAGAAGGTAGGGAAGCGTTTCTTCCCTCCAGCGTGTTGGGTTTTTGTGTCTGCTGTAAGATGCCCCCTTCCCAGCCTAGTAGAGCTGTATCCAGCCGCTGTGCAGAAGCCCCCAGAGGTGGTAGGGAATGGAGATGAGGGGAAGAGCCACTCCAGAGAACTGGAGCATTATTATAGCCCAGGGTCAAAGCGCTGCTCTCCTGTTTCCCACAGGCCCCCACCCAGGCTGGGTGAGAGAAGGGGTCCAGCCTCCCTCCCTCCACCCCTGCTTCCTCCCCGGGGCAGCCTCACATTTGGAGAGTGAAGAGATGGCTTCGGGCCACCCCCTTACCCATATGGTTCAACCTCACCCTGTGGAACTCCTTGCCATCAGCCTAAAAATAGCACTCCCCCCAAAAAAATCGCCACTCCAGACATTATTTCTCATGTCTTGAGAAAAAGCATCAGTTCCTGCATTTCCCTTTAACACTTGAGCCACAGCTGGTCTCACAGTGTGCCTGGTACATTAAAAAGCAGAAGCATTGGAAGTGGGTGAAACCACCACACAAGTCATTAGCTCTGGTGCCTGCTTTCCCCAGCACTCTGGCTTTAGCATTTGCTCTGTAGGGAACTGCATGTGCCCGGGGTGAATGCCACCCCCTGTATTTGTGCAAACACACAGTGGCTCCCGAACCTCAGATCATCTTGCTTTGACACTGAGGGATTTACTCTCCTTCCCTGCCTTAAGCGTTGCCTCTCCCTTCTAGCTCTTAATGAAGGGAAGTTGTAGCCTTGAAATGCTGGACAAAATTCCCACCTCTGGTTAAGCAGGTATGGTTTCTCTTAATTTTTACAAAATCTCAAGTAGCCATTTACTCAGTGTTATTTTTAGAGCATGAGAGGGGAGGTCTGTGTTTTCATAAAACCCCCAGATGTGCACTGGGGCAATGGGATTTTGTGTGGGACACGACACAGTTAACTTCGCTCCGTGTTGTGGCCGATGGCATCCAGGAATGACCCCACTCCCCCTCGCTCACCCCACAGGTCACCCCCTGCGCAGGGTCTGCCAAAATTGTGTCGTTTTCTTGTTCTCTTTCCTCCTAACAACAATAAAACTGATGAAACGTATGGAAATTGCCAGTAATGAAAGAAAAGTGCGCCAGAAGTAATACAACACCATGTTGCCCTCAGCCGGAGCTTTCACACCCGGTTAGTCCCCAGCTCTCCCAGAAACCAGTGCCTTTCTCCGTGTGAAAGTCCCAGTCCCCCCTCCACAACCAACCTGCTTCCTGCAGCCCAGCCCTGAGCTCAGCCCCCTCCCTGCATCAGCTGACCCCTTTTCATCTTCCCTCTTCCCCCTGGTCCTTTCAAACCAGGTAGGATACCTCTCTCATGTCTCAAAACACCCAAAATGGGAGGCAGACTCCTTTCAAGGAATATTTCTCTACCTCTGGACCTCGGTAGGTAGCAGTATCCAGCAGAAATGAAAGCAGCATGGCACAATGGCCATCCCTGCCTCCTGCCTGCCTGGGTCTGCCAGAGCCCTGGGGAATGTTCAGCATCCAGCAGGCACCCAAAGCATCCGTGGGAGTCCTAGGGAGGAAATCTGAGAAAGTTTCTGAGAGAAGAAGAGTAAAGCCTTGTGGCTGAGCTCATGCCCAGCAGTTCCACTCGAGATGAACCCAGACTGAATGCAACCCAGGAGGGTTGCTCTGATTGAGCATTTTATTGTCAGCTTGCACTAGAGGGTGCTGCTTCGTTAGGGTTTGGAAAAGATTGCGGTAATGGGACTGTCTCCGATGTCTTTATTCCTTGCAAAGTTAGGCTGAGACCTGAAACATGTTGAGATTCATATTACCAGTCGGTGTGGCCTCAAAATGAAACGGATTGCTTAGCTGGGAAAATGAGAATGTCTTGGCTTGGAAAGGAGTTTATACATCTGGGGGGCAAGGGTAAACATTTGGGTTAGACACTGTGACAAATGAAAGGAAAAACTGGTCTGCCTTGCGTTTTTCTCTCCATTTCACAATTCCTAGATGAATGGATGCCTCAAGGAGCTGAGAAATCAGGAAGAAAAGTTGAGGACAGGATAGTGAAGGCAGACACGGCAGATAACGAGACTCTGGAATTTACTGCTACAGGACAGATAATCAAAATCTCATGATAAAGTTTTCTAGAAAAAATAAATCAAAATACCTTTTATGACCACTACAGTCTTTTGGCTAAGATAAAGGTAACCAGATCCCAGCACGGAGATATAAAATGATGTGTTAGAGGTATCAGTAGGAAATTGCTTCCCCTGTGTGCTGCGTTGCTGTGTTGACTGCGCCTCCTCTGTTTTTATTTCCATTTGCCGAAGGCGTGGAGGAACGGCTATTGCTGTAGGCAGCATCCCAGACCCGCAGCTGGGAAGGGGATACCTTACACCACCCTGCTCGGCTCCCAGAGCATCTGCCCACCCTCCTGGGTGTCTCACGGGGGGGTGACCTGGGTATTCCAAGAGCTGGTGGAGCCTGGCACAGGGAATCTGTGAGCTGTCCAAGCCATGGCTGGATGTTATTTCGGGGGGATTCAGTTCCAGTGAAGGAAGCAGCTCTGGAGGGTGCTATGTACATGCTGTATAGTCTGGCACGCTTGTTTATGGGGCCATAAAACTCCTCTGGCTGGCACTCCCATTTGGCATCCACCAGGAAGCATCTCCCTTGGGAAAAAGAAGGTTAAAATGGGACTTTTTGTAAGGGTCTTGATGACATTATTCTCCTGGGGTTTTGTATACGCTAATAGCAAGGAAAGAGCTGGTTTTAAAGTTGGGCTGATGTGTACCTACTGCATTTAAATCCACTTTGAACATGAAAAGCGGGGTGGAAGAAAAACAATAACTATTCTCAAATCCAGATGAGTTTTACAGAGTAATTTTCTTCTAGAGACTTGACTTCCTTATGGGGTTGATTTTGCCTTTTATGCGTCTGCATTCTGCTATCTTTATTTCCAGCTTCCCCACATTTTTGACCACTGTTGGCAAGAAGGAGGAAACTGTTTCTTACTAAAACTTTTATTAGGCAGTTATTAGTATTTCCTTCTTCAATATTGAACGGTTTTTCTGTGCAGTAACTTTAAAGTACTTCTGCTAGAGAGGCAAAGGGCCTAAGGCATCAGTCAGGTTTTGTGGAAATAGACTGGGATTGCTCTGGCAAAATCATACGGGTGATGATCCACTATGGGAATAAAAAAAACCCTTTCAGTTTTCATCTGTACTTGCATCTAAATATGCAACTTGAACTGAGATACCCTGAGCCTGTCCTCAACAGCAGTAGTTTGTCTCAGTTAAGGAGCTGCCCTTTTGGGTCTCAGCTGAAAACAGGTGTAGTTATACTCTCCTGTCAGATTTAGGAAATACCTGTGGATGGTCTTTTCTCACTGAGAATCAAATCGCCTTCATTTCACACAGTGGTGCTTGTTTTCAGTCGCTGTGCACTACGCAAACTAAATCCAGCGTGCGCAAGCAAATGCGTCCCTGATCGGCCGTTGCACATGAGAGCAGGAGGTCAGAACTTCTGCACGTCATGTCACCTTTAATCAGCCACCAGAGGGTTAATTGCACACCAGCTCTCTGCAGACCTCTCTGTTGGTAAGGCCTGGAAAATTGCAACTAGCCCGTGATAAATCCCTCTGCAAACAGATTATGGTTTGACTGCAGCATAAAGGTGGAGTAACCTATGAAGTTAGGATGATTGGATGGTGTGTATGATATGATGCTGACGGAAATGAAAACAAACTTGGGGGCTCTCCATGTGAGAAGGACCCATTTTAGATTGCAGAAAGCAGCGCCAAGAAGCAGCACTTAAATTAATGGCTGACCCGATGAGAGATTAGAGCAGATTAAAAGAGAGTCACAGCAGTCCTGCCAGCCCTGCCAGCCTGAGCCAGGCACTCGAGGGCAGAGGTGAATCAGTGTTTTCAGGTCCCCTGTCTGTCTGAAGGGACTTGAGGGACTACACAGCGTTTGAGGGACTATGAGAAGTCTCTCCCTGTGAAACCCCTCAGCTTCCCATGCTCTAATATGTTTCCTCAGAAAACAGCAGTTTCAGCAGTTGAAAGAAAGCCACAGCATGCAAACGTGCAAGTGTGAGAACAAGTCTCCAGCTCAGTGGCTGGTGTGCTGTCCCTGGAGCTGGGAGCTTCAGGCTTTGATCCCCACTCACATATGGACCCGTTCAGTGGGACCTATTCTGCTGGAACATATGGACAATTCTCGGGACTGCTCACATGCAAAAAAAACCCGTGGAGTTTTCAGACAACTACAATACAGACATTGCAGAGGAATTTTTCTTCAGAACGATTTTAGTATGCCCTGTGGACTCAATTCCCATCTAGGATTCCTGTGTGTGCCCCCCAACACCTCTCCATGTTGCAAAGCTGCAGGTGAGGAGGATCAGGCGCTTCCCTCCAATAGCACACTCTGACCCAAACTCAAACACTAGTGAAAATACACCCGAAGGCAGTTTGAAATCCTGTCCTACCGCACGGAAACCCAGGTCCCGCCTGCTTTCCGACGCCTTCCACGGCTGCTCAGCAGATGACATAACATTAGTCGTGACTTACTGACACAGGTATTCAACTAAATAACGCGTGAAACAATGGAAAGGAAACGTCAGGGGGTTGACCGGCTTAGTCACTGGGTTCGCTTGTGGTTCTGGGCAGTTCCTGCCTGCGCTGCTGTTGAGCCTTTCAGATAAGGAGCTGTGCTGAGCTGGGGGAAGCCCCTCCAGCCCCGCGCCGGCTGCGGCCGCTTCCAGCGGCGGATCCCTGTCGAGGGTCTCGGCCCGCGGTCAGAGGGGCGGCTCTGCGGCAGCGCTCCCCGCATCCCGCGGCGGTGTGGGGGAAGCATGGGCGGCAGCCGCCGGGGCCCGCCGGCTGCTGCACTGCGCCCCTGCCCACCCTGCAGCCCCAGCCTGGGGCGGCCGCGGCCGGAGGAGCTCCCCAAACGCGCTCGCCCGCTGCTCCCGCGGACACCGGAGCGAAATTTTCTTGGAAGTGGGAGGTTTTGGGAGGGTAGGGGAAGCCCCGTCCCGGGGACTCGGCAGGTGGCGACAGAGCACGGGCTTTGGGGGGTGCCCGGCGCTGCGCCGTGCGGGCGGGGCGGGGAGGCGACCCCGCGGGACCCCTGGGACAGGGGGGCAGAGGTCCCGCTAACGCCGCCCGAGCGAACCTTCTTCCTGGAGGGATTCTCATGAGGCTTAAACAGTAAATTTTTTACAAGTACTCTTACAAAGAGATTTAAAATCATTAAAACTTTTAAAACATTTTTTAATATATCGCACATATACGTTTCTATATACAAATATAAGAATAATCAGAGCACATGCAGAAGCCTAAAATCCAACAGGCGAGGCTCAGACCATGGGTGGCGAAGGAGGGCTGGAGGCCGCTCCGGCTGCATCCTGGGCCGGCTCGGAGGGGCAAACCTGGCTCCCCATCCCCCCGGCTGGGCCGCTGAGCGCTGCCTGCAGTGAGGGGAGTCCCGAGCCCCCAGCGGGATGAACAGGCTGAATCGGGCCCGGAGACCATTCGGGGACCGGGAGAAGCGGCCGGGGGCTCGGGCTGCCAGCATCCCGGTGGGATCCGTGGAATCGACCTGTCCGCAGCTCGCCGGGGAGCTGGACGGGGCAGGGTCTTGGCCGAAGGATCTGGCCGTCCTTCCCCGTGGGGCGCTGCCAGGCAGCGCCCGGCCCTTTCCGGGATGCTCCCGGTCCCGTGCCCGGGAGTAGGGATGGGGAGCTGCAGCGTCTCGGGCTTAGCCCTTCTATTTTCCCCTCGTAAGAATTCGAATAATTTTTTTCCACCTCCTTTGTCGGTCTCGGGGAAGGAAAAAAAAAAGTCCTTCGAGACTCCATTCCTAAAAAAAATAAAGCAGCATCGCTTCTGCCGCACAGTTCATTCGCCTCCTTCTCGAGTCCCTCGGAAAGCAAGATTAAAGGGGAAAGTCGCAGCTGTATATTTATGTTTTCATTGCTAGAAGGGAATTGATTTCCTTGCATTTATTTTTGTAGTTGCAATACACAAGGGCGGATTTGCGTCACCAAAGCAACTTGCTGGTCGAGATAAAGTTGCACAAATATTGAAAAGGGAAGTGCTCGCGCTCATTATGAAGTTTTTCTCCGGAAGAAATAAGGATTTCTGCTGTATCCTAAAATACTAAAGCCGCTTCTATTTTGGGACAAATCTCGCAGGCACATCCGCTCATTTAGTCCGAGTTGGAACCTCTCAAAAAACAGGAGATGACCTGGACTGCAGCGAGCCCCGGGTTTCCTGCAGCCTTCTCCCTCCTTGCGCGGGGAGGAGGGGCCGCCGCCTCCCCCGGCCAGCGCGGCCGCGCAGCCCTGCGCGTCCCCGGGCAGGCAGGGAGGCCTGCGGAGGCCTTTGGGGAGAAAAGACACACTTGTCCCCGGGGAGAGGCCGAGGGGTGAGGCAGGTGCTCCTGGTTTCGGCCGCAGAGGATGCGCGGGGGCGCAACGCGGCCGAGCCCCGGGAAAGCACCTGCCCCCCGGCCGGACTCCCCAGCTCCCTCCCGAGGCCCAGCCCGAGGTGAAGGGCTTCAGTGCGAGGCGTTCAGCGTTTCTTTTCGGGTTATTTTAGTGCCCGCGGGGTGACAGCGCTTCCCCGCGCTCGGGCCCGGTCACCGGCGGCACCGAGGCAGCGGCGGCACCGAGGCAGCGGAGCCGCAGCTGTGACCGGCTCGGGTGTGCCCGGCGTTTCCGCAAACGGGCCCTTCCCTCCCGTGCCGCTCATCCACGGGCCCTGCACGGCAGCGAGGCGAGACAAGTTTTGAAATCAGCTCCTAAAAGAAAAAAGAAAAAAAAAAAAAAAAGAAAAAGAAAAGAAAAGGGGGGGGGGTGTGGAGAAAAATGAAAGAAAGAAAAACACCGCGTTCAGTTTTGTTGGGTTTTTTCCCCCCTGACTGCCTGGTGAGCAGCCCTGGGCTGGTCCAACGCTCAGGGGTAGCAGTGGTAATTGCAGCAATAATTTAACGAGGCGGTTTGCGGCCGGGATGCAGCGCCCAGGGCACTCTTCGTTGCCCATCCTTCGGGCAGGCTGGAGGGGTGGCTCTGCCCGGCAGTGGGAACGCGAGTGGGACCGAAGTCGTTCGATCTGGTTTGAGAGCAAGAGGATGGCTCCGGGGTCAGCTGGCGCGGGGGAGAATGTGGGAGAGATGCAAGGAGAAAAGGGGCTTTCCGCTGTCGAGGAAGGAAAAGTTCAAACCCAATCAACCTTTTCTTTCGCCGCCTTCGGTTTTCGGATACATCTTGGCAAGCCAGCCCGTCTCCATTTTTTGGTTTTGCCTCGTTAGTAAGAACCAAACCAAAGCAAAGCGGTGCCTGGCTTTTCGCGGGGAACCAGCCTCACCTTTATCCGTTATAGCACATGGTTATGGATAAGGAACGCATCCACTCTCGCTCGCAGGTGGTTTCAATATTCACACAGAAGCTACATCTTCATACCTGGCGAAATGAAAATAGTTCGCCTTCCTGGCGGTTCCCCGAAAACCGTCAGAATTTGGGAAATGCTTTGGAAAAAATAATATTATATTTTTGAAACAAAATCAAAGCAAATTTGTAATCTTACGGCCCGGTGGGCTGCTCAAAACGGCAGAGACTGCTTTACTTGCACAAAATTAAAAATAAAGAAATTGTTGATTTTCGAGTGTCAGATCAGGACAAATGTGATGTTAGAGTGAAGGAGAAAAAGCCGCCGAAGACGCTTTGACAAATTTGTCCCTAAATCATTGCAGCGAATATAGCTTATGGTTCTGGTGTTCTGGGAAAAAATGGGGATAGTTCTGTCGTCAAAGGTTTGAGGAGCTGTAAAGTAGTTTTAAAGGTGTAATTGGTGTGCGAGCAGATGCAGCCACCGGGATGGAGAACATGACAAAAATCTATTGTAAAATTATACTGTCGTCAAAATACGATTAGGTAATTAGTCGCTGCTAATGCAGGATCCAACGTGTCCTGGGCCCACAATATCTGGGAGCTCTCCTAAATATGTAGGTTGCGTGCATCAGTATGTACTCCTTCTCTTCCAGACTATCCCAGGCTCATTTATCCGGGAAGGAAACACATTTCCTTGAGAATCGTTTCCAAGAGGACAGACCTGCTTCCAATAGCCAAGATTTTCCCTGCGCGTTTCTTTCAAACGTTTGGAAATCGCGGCGGCAGCAAGAGCAGCGACCATGCGCTGTATTTTTTCTTTTTTTTTTTTTTGTGGGGGGGGGAGGGGAGGGCAGGTTCTTTGTTCAAAGTCTAGGGCTCAGTTTAAGGGAGGAATAGGTGTGTGTTGGGGTGTACTTTGTGGGGCAAACCGCGCCAAATCGCGGGTTTGGGGCCACGCAGTTGGCGCTGTGGGCGCGGTGGCCGTCCCAGCGCCCCGGCCCTGCGTGGGCGTGTCGGCGGGCGGTGCTTCCCTGCCCCGCGGATCGCGGATTGGGCGTGGGGAGGGAGAGAGGGCTGCTCGCTGCCAGAGAAAGTTTTGGGGAGGGGTGGGTATTTTTTTCTTCCCCCAGTCCGAGGAAAGGGGGTTTGGTTTGGGTTTGTTTTGTTTGCACCGCTCCGCTCCTCGCCCGCTCGCTTTCTTCGTCTGGCCGTGGGTTCTGGGGACTTTTTAATTTTCGGGGTTATTTTTTTCTTTTTTTTTTTCCATTTTTTTGGTGGTTGGCTCTCCCTCCTTGCCCCTCCGGGAAGTGCTCCACCAGCCGCCTCTCGCCCCGCCATCCCTCCCCATGCGCCCGGGGCCGCGGGCAGCTCCGCGGCGCGCACCCGGGAGCTGAGCTGCGGAGCGGCGCGTCCCCTCCTCGGGCAGGATGTACACGGCCGGGCTGGCTCCTTTCTACGCCTCCAACTTCAGCTTGTGGTCAGCGGCGTATTGCTCTGCATCGGGGCCGGCTGCCGGCGGCTGCTTCCCGCTGGACGCCGCGGCGGCGAAGAAGCCGTCCTTCTGCATCGCCGACATCCTCCACGCCGGCGGCGAGGCGGCGGGAGGAGCCGCCGACAGCCTGCCCGGAGGGCCCGGCACCGGGATGCCGGCCGCGCTGGGAGCCGTGCACCACGGCGGTCCCTTCCACGCCACGGCCTCGCCGCTCCGGCCCACGCCCGTCGTGGCCCCCGACGCCCCCGCCGCCGCTTTCCCGCCGCGCCTCTCGCCACTCTCCGCCGCCTACCACTCCCACCACCACCGCCCCCCGCAGCACCGGTCCCCCGCGGCGGCGGCGGCGGCGGCGGCGGGCGGCGGAGGCGCCCCGGCCCCCGCCCGGCTGCCCGGCGGCCACACGCACGGCTCGGCGCCGGCGCCCGCCAGCAAGGACCTGAAATTCGGCATCGACCGCATTTTATCGGCGGAGTTTGACCCCAAAGTCAAGGAAGGCAACACGCTGAGAGGTAGAGAAATTGGCTTGTCCGCTTTCCCTGCTAACGCTCTCGGTGCTCGGTTACTCGTTCGGCGATTAGCGACTACACCCGCGATTTGAAAACTTTGCGACCTAGCCGAGAAAATAATTATTTAAAAAAAAAAAAAAAGTTATAAATCGGAGTCTCTAATAGGGCTCACTAAGCCAGACCCCCCCGGCCCCCGCACGGCAGAGCCGGGGCGCAGGGCTTGCGCCCCTGGGAAAATAGCGATAGCGTGAAAATAGCGAGCGGAGCGCTCTGCACTTCCCGGAGCGGCCGGGGATTTCTGCCTCCCAGGGCACAGCCCGTTTAAAGGCTTTCGCTGCAATCCATCTCCCCTCGCGGCCTGTAAACATCCTGACCAAGGGAGTAAATATGTCGGAGGATGTCTGAGTGCCGGGGCACGGCAGCCTCTCCCGAGGAGAGCCCCTGGGGGCGGGAGACGGCTGCTTGGTAGCGCCCCGAGTCCCTCCGGCTGGGGACCCGCTCCGGATCATGCCGGGTTGTCGGTCTCGACCGCGGTATAACAGAGCTCTCCTTGTTCCTGTGCTCGCAGATCTGACCTCCTTATTAACTACCAGCCGCCAAACTGGGGTTCATCTCCCCAACTTGCAGCCTTCCGCCGGCCAGTTCTTCGCGTCTCTAGACCCCATTAACGAGGCCTCTGCTATCCTGGGTCCCTTAAACACAAACCCAAGGAGCTCAGTGCAGCACCAGTTTCAAGACACTTTTCCAGGTACATTTTGTCCCTCCTCGACCCTCCCGTGGCGCAGGGCCCTCCGTCCGGGAGCAGCCGCCTTCCTCTCGGAGGGACTCGCCAGGCACTTCTGAAAGGCCAGGGTGTGTGTTTTGTAGCGAGGCTCAGATTTTGGGCGAAAGCCGGGCTGCGTGGGGGGGGAGGAAGAGCCAGCTAGCGCCTGATCTAGAGGATCATCCCATCGAGTACAGGAGTAATAACCTGGGCCGAGAGAGAAGGAGTGGGGAGGGGGGAGAGGAAGAAATTCGGGTTACAGACAGCCCCACCCGCGCCTGAGGCAGCACAGGCTGACAGGACACGTACCCATCGGGCAAGCAGGGCCACGCTGGCCCGGGCCCTCCCTGCACACCACAGTCCAACTCTTATTCAGATCGATTTAAGGCTTATTTTCAGGCTGCCGTGTTAATAACCCCATCTCCCTCTCTCTTCCCCTTCTTTTCTCTTCCCCTCCCCAGGTCCGTACGCAGTTCTAACCAAGGACACGCTGCCCCAGACGTACAAGAGGAAACGCTCCTGGTCCAGGGCTGTTTTTTCCAACCTGCAGAGGAAAGGTTTAGAAAAACGGTTCGAAATCCAGAAATATGTCACCAAACCGGACAGGAAGCAATTGGCGGCGATGCTGGGGCTGACAGATGCTCAAGTAAGAACGGCCTCGGTTTTATTTCAAATCTTACTCCCAGTTTAGATGGATATCAGAGGGCAGTGAGGTTTCAGAGTGTTTTCCCCTCCTTTATCATAAGTGGGTGTCGAGGAGCTGCACCTCGCCCCGACCGTCTCTTGCGCCCAGGTTCCGCGGCACACCGCAGCCCGGCGCGGAGTTTTCGCCTTTGTTTTGGCCACCGAGGAGCAGGCCGGGCGGAGAGGCGAGCGGGACTAGGGCAGACCATCAGTGTGCGCTTTACTGGAGTGCAATTTGCTGTAGGAGGCAGTTTAGGTCAAAGGAAGTAGAAGCGAACACACTATTTTTAATGTCCCCCTTTTTTTCTTCTTTTTAAATTATTTTTTTTGTTCTAAATCTTTCCCCGCGTTGTGAAATCCGTCGTTCTGAGGAAGTGAAAACACTTCTTCAAACGGAATCATTAAACGCAACTCTGTAATGATTCCACTATTGAGGGCCCGCAGCGCACGGAATTGTATAATGCTGTGGTTTCTTGAGCAAGATTTGGTTTCCTGGAAGAAGAAGTAGAAGGAGAGAGGGAAAAAAAACATCCAAACAAACAAACACGGGGTGGGGTGTGAGCGGTATTTAAATACACAAACCAGAAGAAGGAAAAAACAAAAAAAAAGTCCTTTAGTCCCGTAAGGATGTGGGCAGCGGGAGGTGAGGACGGCGCCTCCTTCTCTCCCGCGTTGCCGGTCCCGATGGAAGGGGTCGGGGCCGGGCGCTGCGCGGGGCGCGGTGCGGGGCGCGGTGGGGCCGTGCCGCCCGTCTAAGGGCGGCGCGGCCGCAGGTGAAGGTGTGGTTCCAGAACCGGCGGATGAAGTGGCGGCACTCCAAGGAAGCGCAGGCCCAGAAGGACAAGGAGCCGCAGCCGGAGCAGGAGCCGGCGGCCCAGCGATCCGGCGCACCGCCCGCCGCCCCCGGGGAGCCCGAGCGCAGTCCCAGCCGCTCCGACGGCGACAGCGACAGCAGCGACGCCGAGTCCCTCGACATGGCCCCCAGCGACACGGAACGGACTGAGGGCGCCGAGCGCAGCCTGCCCGCCGCCGGGCTGGGCAAGTCCTGCGGCAGCACCGGCATCCCCTCCCCGCCGCCGCCCGCTGCCGCCAGCCCCGAGCCGCGGAGCGGCCTATAGTCGGGGCGGCCCGGGACCTGTGCGCTAATTTATCTCCCTTTCCCCGCCCGGGAGCGCGGCAAGGCCGGCCCAGCACCGGCCCCGGCTTCGGCCCGCTCCCGCCTGTGGCTAGCGTCCGGCTCGGCCATGCCTGGGGCGAAGGGCCGAGGACGCGGGAGGAGCGGGGAGCCCCGGCCCCGGGAAGGCAGAGAGTGAGGCGGCCCCCTTTCCCTCAGAGCTGCTCGCAGGAGACCGGGGGTTCTCTTCTTTTTTTTTTTTTTTTTTTTTTCCCCCTTCTCTTTTTAAAATTTTATTTTAATTCTCCGTTTCCCGCCCCTCGAACTCTCCAAGGAAAATTCGAGCGAGGGACTGCGAGAACGCTCTCCGAAATCCCCACCTTTCCCCGCCCCACCCAACCAATTTACAATGTGAAGTATTTTGCCAACGTCCTCATTGGTTGCAACGTGTTGCTTCGAATAATCCGGCCAAGAAATACTGCACTGACAAAATATATAAATATATATATATATTATATATATATATAACTCCTGTAAATAAAATGTTTGCTATGGTTTGTAGCCACGTCAGTCTGTTGACCAGGGGAGAGGGCTGCCCTGGCTGCCCCAGCTTCTTTCACCGCGCTCGAAGGCACCAGCTTCCTCTCCTCTCCTTGGAGCCTCCCCAGGCAGCCTTCTCCTTTTTTTTCTTCTTTTTATTCATTTTTTCTTTTCTAACGGAGGCAGCGACAAGGACTGGATTTGATGACGTAAAGTCGTGTCTCCGATGAGAAAGTTACCAGTGGCATTCGTAGCCCCGCGCGTGTGCCTGCGCATGTGTCTGTGCCATGCGAGGTGGCTTTCGATCACGGGCGCCAGGCAGGGCTGGGCTGTCTGACGCCCCGCGACTCTCGGGGCCGCTTCCAGGAGCCGGCGGGGCAGTTTGGGGGCGCAGGGGGGCACGATGTGCTTGTTTTGTCTTGTGCTGCTTTGCTTTGCCGTCGCTCCCGCTCGCCGCGCACCTCTCCGCGAGCCCCCGTGACGTCACAGCGTGGCCGCGCGGCTCGGGGGTGCGCTGTGACGTCACGCAGGCGCTGTGCGCGGCGCGGCGGCCGATGGCGGGGTGGGGGTAGGGAGAGCACCGGGAGCGGGGGACACACGGCGGAGTGTCCCCCTCCCTCGGTGGGTGCCGCCGGGGCTGGGTGCCCTCCCCGGTGCGTGCGGCTCCCCCGGGCTCCCTGGGGATCCAGCCGGGGATCCGCCGGCTCCGCTCGGGTTCATAGTTGGCTTCGCTCTCGGAAAAATGTAAAGCGCCGCGCTGCTCCGTGCTCCGCTCCTCCCGGGCCACGGGGGAGGACGGGGGCCGCTTCTGAGCCAGCCTGCTTCCCCCTCGTCCTTTGCCAAGCAGCATGGGTTAGAGCGAAAGCCGCGGCGGTGGGCAGCCCCCGTCCTTCCCTCTGGGAAGCGATTTTTTTGCCTCGGCACAGAAATACGCGGGGGCCGGGATCCTGCGCACGGAGGCAGGGCAGGAGAAGCTGAGCCGCCCTCCCTCTGCTCCCCAAGCTCGGCCGATGGGCACTGAGTCTGTGACACGGCTAGAAAGAAAGGGGGGATGGAGGAATATAGCGAAGAACCGGCACAATTCCGGTGTTCTCCAGCGATGTGGAGGCGGGTGAAGGTCTGGCCTTCGCCTGCTGCTTCTCTGAAGGCTCAGGCGAGAAATCCTTCGGAGCCGGAGGGGTCTGCCCGGGAGGACACTCTCCTCGGGGCCACCCTTGCTAGCGGGAGCAAAGCCCCGAGGAAAGGGGAGGAAATGCCGACAGAATTCCCTCGCCACAAGCCCTGGGAAGGAGGACCTTGGGCATACGGCAGGCCGAGAGACGTCTTTTCGGACGAAGAAGGGAGGGGGGAATTGGTAAAAAACGTGTAACCGAGAGGGCAGAGGCTCCGTCAGAGCCACGACAGGCAGGTTGATCCCCTAGAGGAGCTGCACAAGGTTCTGATGTATACCTGGATGCGCTCGGCGCCCGCGCAGAGCAGCGCCCGCGGGGCGCCGTCCCTGCCCGACCCCTCTTGGGACAGAGAAGCGGGACGAGGGAAGAAATTATCTGGAAGGGGCTTGTAAATTAATGTTCTGCCTTTAAAACCTTGCCAGGGAGGAAAGGAGAGGGTGTCATGGCCTGTCGGGGCACAGTGTGGGCCCCGCAGTTCGCTCTCGGCCCCAGAAAGCCGCTGTGCCCATCACCGCGGGATTTGCCGTGGTGTTGGAGCTCCCCTAAGCGCAAGGGAAGCCGCGGGACAGATGCCCAGCGAAACACGATTGTTTCTCCTCTGATAAACCACCGTGGTGCGGCTCACGGAACCGCAGGAATTTGTTTGCCTCTTGAGTTTGCTTCCTGTAGACTAGCCCATGCCCGAGAGAGGGTTTTGGAGCGGCTCTTGTCAGCTGAGAAAGGAAGAGCGCGTCGGGAAAGAGTTTCTCTTCCCTTGGGTTAAAGGAATCTGCGCCTCCTCCAAGCGTAGGGCTGGCTGCGCGGGGACAGAGTGCCTCCACCTCGGCCTCCCCAAATAAAGGGAGCAGTGCCTGCCTGGACTTTGGGTCGGGGAGAGAGCAGGGATAATGCCTTTGTGGCATCATTTTAAGATAACGCGACAAAAGAGGGGGAAATCATGCTGCTGGGACTCGGGCTATGGAGAAAGATGCTCAGATCGAAATGGAAAAGCTGGGATAAAATTCCTTCATCCTGCGCCCGCTTTTTGTGCTCCGTGCACCCCGGGTACTGCTCGGGCCAAGGGGCCAAGTGGCGGAGCCGGGAGGATGAGTTTCTTCCTCTCCCCCGGCCGCAGGGAAAAGAAATAATATCTCTTCCCAGTTTGCTCCCGCTGTGCACGTGCAGGTAGAGCAAAGCCACGAAAACGAGTTTGGGGAAAGATGCGCCCGTGCTGTTCCCGTCTCGACAGCGAAGGGAGATTTTCCCGTCCCGGGAGGCTGCTCGATTTCTGCGGAAAGAATCGGGACAATGTCGTGACCGCAGGCAGCTCCAACGGCATGTCCGTAGCGCAATACGACACCCACGCACCCAGAACAGGTCAAAAAAAGCTTGGGGGTGCCTCTATTTTGTTTGCTCGTTATGGCGTGGTGACACGGAAGGCTTTTTTTCTCTGAACGCAAGACCCCGAGCCCGAGCTCCCCGTTTCTCCACCGACCCGAAAACCCTCGACGGTGTTTCAGTCGGGGGCAGGAGCTTTCCGGGCGGTCTCTTCACCTCCCCTATATTCATTGTGACTCTTTGCAGATCTGTGCCAGGCACCACAATCCCCTCGGGCTGCCCCCGCCCCAGCACGGCTGGGTGGCAGCGCGGTGTCGCGGCGGGGCCGGGGTCCCCACGGAGGGGCCGACAGGAGCTTCCGTGGCACTGCCCCGGTCCCCGCGGTCCCGGCCAGAGCACACTCTCGCTTCGTTTCTACGCTTCTCCACCCGGACGCCGGGCAGAGATTTTTCGCACTGGTTTCAGATGAAAAGCTGTACATGAGACCAAGAAGAGGGAGTGGTACACACTGCGGCACAGAGAACAGAGGTTTCCCTGCCTTCCCCCTGCTTGGCGTGCATGGGAAATCAGATTAATACTGAAGCGGGAGGCCTCACCGTGCCGCTCCGATACCCCCGCTCTGTCTGGGGGCATCCGCACTCGCGGAGATGCGCAGCCGGGCTGATCAGAGCCAGCTCCGGCCGGCCTTATTCCCGGGGAGTAGCTCACCAATAAACCCACTTTTCTCGGGCACCGTGTTAGGAAGTCCAACGAGATACTTTTCTTTTCGCCCGATTTCTTACCAGAGACCTCTCGTCTCCGGAGACCCGACTCAACCTCAGAAATAACAGCAACGTTAGAAGAAAAAAAAAACAAACCAGTAATACAACAAAACAGAAGTAATATTTTAATAAAGCGATATACGGCGCAAAAGGGCCGGGAGAGTAGCTGGCCTCGGGGTCCCCCGCTGCCCTGCCCTGCGAGGAGGGGGTGTCCACCGCGGCCCCCCCGGCTCGCTGCTGCTCCCCCCAGAGCCCCGTGGGCGCGGAGCCGGCGGCAGCGAAACCTGAGTTCGCCTCCCTCGTTAGCAGAGCGAGACCGGCCCCGCTCCTTAGGAAAATATTTTTATTTTATTTTAATGTCGGGCTTAAGCTGATGTCTTAAAAAATAATTGTTTTCAGACCCCAGTTCGCTCGGCATCGCTGTTTCACACTCGCAGGCACACACAGCTTTCCCTGCAGTTCATGCCTCGGGACTGCCTGGCGTCGGCAAGACAAACTGCAATCTCCAAAATGTCAACTTTTGCCACAATCTCGACTAAAAAAACCACCCCCTTCTTATTGCTGTTGAGCGCTCATCAGAAATAATGGCTGTTTACACAAAACCTTTATTCACTTTCTTAAATAAACACCAGTGAATTCAAATAAAGCAAAGCCTCAGCTATAATTCAAGCACAACGTTTGCTGTGTGTATTCTCGGCTGCGGACCTGGAGAGACTCCTCGGAGAGAAATATGAAGTCTCTTTTCATAGTCCACGTCCATTAGCTAAATATGCTAGCTCACCTCGGCCAGGTTTATTCTATTTCGCGTTTCCTTTTTTCCCTCTCTTTTTTATATTTTTCCCCAGCTGAAGCGGAAATATTTCCTCCCTTTTCCCCAGTCCCTTTTTACAGAGGTGCGGTCCGGACGCTTTTCTTTTTAAATCAATTTGCAGAAGTCCCTTCCCCTCCCCTTCCCCAGCCTCGGTTCGGGGGCGCGCTGCGGGCGCACCCCGCCCGGCCGTGGATGCTCGTGGCTCGGCGGGCAGAGGTGGCTCGGATTAAGGGGAGGTGTGTGGCTTGCGGATTGGTGATCCCGGTGAGGCGATGCCAAGGTCTCGTTTATTCGAAAGAACCGCCTAGAAACGCAGTTCGTGCAAACCCACGAGCTCAGCCGGGCAGCGGGGAGCGTCGGGGACCCACGTGGGGAGCGGCGGCCCCGCCGTCCATCGCCCCTCGAGGGAACCGGGTCCGTCCCGGCGCGGCGCGGGGAGCACTGCCCTCCTGCTCCCCTCATCTCCCCCGCTCCCAGGCCGGGACTCGCGGCCCCAGCCCTAATGAGATCCATTAAGCGCATTATTGATGTGGAGGTTTGCTGTGAGGTCCCGGCTGGAGGGAAGCGGGGCTCTGCTGCAGATACAGGCGCTCTGATCTGCACCACCTGGCTGAAACCAGAGAGCCGCCACTTCATTAATGGGTTTAGCCTTTGCTAATTGGTGTCTTTAGGAGCCTTGCCAAATTCTGCTCCGCGATCTTTGGAGGCAACTTTTGTTTTTCCTTCTGCCGGTGACATTCGTTGACGGCAATTAAAGCCGATCCCACTGCAGCGCCGGCGGCCGGCCAGGCAGCCCCACAGCCCCGACGGCACCTCCTGCCCGCCGCTGCCTCCTCCATCACCGGCCGCCATCGGCATCTTCAGCGAAAGTGGGAACGCCGTAGGTGAACCCCGCAGTGAGGAGCGCCAAGCCGCTCTCCTCTCGCCTCGGTGACGGCTGCGGCAGGTGACACGAGTGGAGGTGGGGCGAAAGGCGCCCTGTGACCCACGCCCCCCTTGTGAAAGCAAGCGCAGGGGCCGGGGCTGTCGCTGTCCGCCGGGGCAGAGGGGAAAGCGGCCGCCGGGCCGATCCCGGGGTAAAGGGGAGAGGTAGGGGCAGCGCCGGGCCGTGCCAGCCCCGCTCCCACCGCAGCCGGCAGCCGCCGCGGCTCTCCCCGGCCCGGAGAACCGGCGCCACGGCCGAGCCCCTTTCGCCACCCGCCCTCGGGGTCAGCTTCATTCCCGGCCCCGCGGCTCTGAGCAGCTTTTCCGAGACTCAAACGGCCGTAGCTAATGAACTCCGCTCACCGCAAATCACAGAGCTCTGCCGTACGCTATAATCAAATTTCTGCTTGCCTTAAAAAACCCGGGCCACCCTCCTCCACCCCCGTTCTCCGGGCAAACCCCAAATCAAAGGTTTCTAGCCATCACACCCCTCCAGTTATGCCTGGTCCCAGGCCATGCCTCCCGGCCTTCGTGCCATCGCTGTTCTTTCCCCCCTCCTCGCGATGACCACTGGCTTTCCTCGGCCATCAAAAGAAGACTGTTCGGGACCAGCCCTGTCTCCTTGACAGGGACCAGTGGGATAACCACGGCCACCTGCATGGCAGCATGGGGGTGATGAAAGGATGGGGATGCTGGAGAGAACAGAGAGGGTGGAGGGTTTCCTTGCCCAGCAGCCCAAAAGAAGGGTCGGTGGGGAAGAGGGACACTCTCATAAGACACACGCACAAATCACGCCAGCCTTATTTCCCGGGTAATGTGTCACCAGCCATGTAAGTCAAGTATTCAGGGGTCAGAGACGGCTGATAAATCACGCCCAGCGGGGATTTTATCCTCCTCGCGGCACCGTCGTCACCGGGCTTTGCTGACCCACTCCGCGGGCTGTGCCCTGATGCCGGCCCCGAGGCGAAAGGTCAGAGCAGATACGAAATGAAGAGGCACTCCCGTCCCCCCCTCGCCCCCTAACCCGGAGCCCGCCCGGCCTTGGCCTATTTAAGCCGGGCTATAAAGGGCTCTGACCCGTGCGGGACCGGGACCCTGGCTCCACCGGGATCTCCGAGCCTGTGCCTGAACCCAGCCCCGGAAAGCAAGAAGGATGGGATGCGGCATGGAACCGCTCGGTCTCCCCAAAAACATCGCGGCACAATTCTGAGATGCATGAGCTCCCACAAGCTGGCCCGCGTCGCTAGAGCGCTCCACGCTTCCATGGACGAGCCCAAGACCTGACCCACAGCCTTGTCATTGTCCTTTGACACTACAGAAACAAAACATGTAGTTGCAGACGAAAAATAACGCGGGAGAACTACAGCCTGTGTTTTACAAGCAATCCATTTTAGCTTTTCGATTATCATTATTTTAATGACAGTGAAAATCTGTTGGAACTCTCTTTTTCAGCGCATTCATACAGATATCCGAACCTATGTATTGAAGCATGGACATGTACAAACAGACACGCACATTTATATGTAAGAGCAGTCCATTGTAAATACCTGCCGTTGTATAAATGACTAGACTGTGCTAGGGTATAAACGTCTCTAAAAGACCTTTTCGGCCGAAGTGCCTAAATTATAGACGTTTTTAATTCCTGGCCGTAACGAGATCTGTCTGGATGTTTACAGAGATGCCCAGGACAGTGACTGTAAGATGACTTGATGCAGCAGTGTGAGTTAAGTCTACAAACAAGGCTGCTGATGAGGAGAAAAGGGGTTGGACTGCAGCTGATACAACAGCTCCTTCTTATCGCTACAGCCCTTCAGCACGGCTCGGAAGCCAGTATTTTCACCAGTGGTGTAACAGGGGGGATGTGGAGCTTGGTTCTGGCTGGGGCTTGGCTCTGTAAGGCTTCCCTTTTTACTGTAGTTCTTCAGTTCTCTAGAATTAATGCATCCAGTACAGTTCGCTTCACAGCAGTGGATTTCCAAGGACAACTCTTAATGGGCATCGTTTGGCCCAAGTGGCTGCTACCTCCCGCCCGCGCCCACCGGTGTCTGTGACCGCAGCCGTGGCGGGTTAGCCGCCGGTGGGTGAGGAGGAGGGATCCTCTGCTTTATCCTCAAACCTTGGGAACATTGTCCGGGATAGGGTGGAGGTGGAAAAGGTCCTGGCGGCCTCCCCCGAGCTATGGATTGCTTCGACCCCCGCTGTCCCTCGGCCCCGCAACCCACCCGGGGCGGAGCGAGCGGGGGGGCGGCCCCGCGGCCCCGCGGCCCCGGCCGGATCGGGCTCCGCTCTCCGGCTACGGTAGACGTGTTTATTTGTGCGCGCGCCCCTCCCCATAAATCCCACCATATATAATCATTATCTGCATGGAAACTTTTGCCCCCTGCAGCCCCCAGGACCCCCCCCAAACCCTAGTTAGCGGTGATGATTTTAAAAGCATGCGATGATCTAAGCCCTAATACTAATATTATGCATCATTTGGACAGGATAACCATGCCACCTTGTCAAACGCTGCCTCTTTACACAACCCATTTGCTGCATCGCAGAGTCATAACGGCGGTGATGGATGGGCCGGGGACCCCCCCGGCGCCCCCCCGGCGCGGGCAGGAATGCGGGCGGGCGGAGCCCCCGCGCCCGCGGCCGGCCCGCACCCCGCCGGCGACAATTTATGGTCTGTATATATTTGCTGGCTCCAGATATCGGCAACGTAATGGATGGTTATATTTTATGAATCCGAGGCTCGAATCTAGGGACTCGGGAGTCCCTTCCATGTATGGTGCACTCTTGTCTCGCCCTTAATCCGCCTGGCAGGCAATAAACTTCCCCGCTAAATGCGCCGGGAGATAACAGACAACTTTTATTGATACAAGAAAATGCTCGAAACTAAATAAAGAGTTTTTATGAGGTTCCCTGCGAAGACCCTTTTCTCCGCAATCATTAAGCGCAATATCGACATTTTAGTGTGTGTAAACTGTGAACTTGTTTAGCCATAAACGTTGGGGTGGGTGAGAGGCAGAGGAAAAGCGGCGATGCTCGCCTAGAGGAGCCGGGCTCGGAGATGCCGCCGGGCCACCAACTCAGAAGGTGACCGCTGACCCTCCGGACTCCCTCTCGGTCCCTCTCTCTTGTCCCTTGCTGAAGGCGTCGGTGCGGGAACCTCTCCCAAAGCTGAAAACAGGGAGCGCTGGGGCGCGGCGTCGGAGATGCTGAGCAGGGGAGCGGCGAAAAGCACCTCGCAGAGGCATTCGGAGCGGGACTCGTGAGAGTTATCGCCCGGGCGCACCCCGAGGGGAAGAAGCGAGGGAGTCCACTCGCATTTTAAAGTGGACGATCGTGGAAAGTTGCTTCACCTTTCCCCTCTTTCCACAGGCCCGGGTGGGGGAGGTGTGAGAAAAGAGGCGAATTCATGTGTTTTATTGTATTCCGACGGCCTTCCTTATAGTCTCAGAGGTGTAAGGGGCGTTAAAATCTCCGCCTGGAAGAGGAATGATGTTGGGGCGGGCGGGGAGAGGGAGGTCCGGCATCAGGCAGCCGGGCTCTGCCCAGGGACAAGGTAGGGACCTACCCGTGGTGGCTTCGCTCTCTCCCGGGGTCTGCAGCTCCCCTTCCCAGACGAGGGCATGGACCTCTTCAGGGAAACGTTATTTTCTCCTGCAACCTCACTGCCAGCCTTCAACAGCAAGAGGCAAACGGTGTTGAAGTTTGGTTTTTTTTTTCCCCTTGTTGTTTTGTTTGCCGCACTTGGAAAGGTAACTGTGAAATCACTCAGTGTCTGCGAGCTGTATCGCATTTTACTGGAAAGCCATAAACCTGTCTTATTCCCTGATGTTTTGCGATTAGCTTGCGAGCATAAAGGAAATGCTTGAACAGTGTTCCGTCTGCAGCTTTCCTTCGGCGAGGGGAAGCCAAGAGAGGATGCTA
The DNA here is from genome assembly GCA_036630365.1 of Acanthiza pusilla. NCBI lineage: Eukaryota > Metazoa > Chordata > Aves > Passeriformes > Acanthizidae > Acanthiza > Acanthiza pusilla. The sequence goes on from JAXCHO010000017.1 coordinate 15,902,933, forward strand.
ATATTGCCATCTCATTTTACAATTTATCCCGTCTACCCGAAGAGTGGATGTACACAAACCAAGGTGCCGTGGGGTTCAGTTTCTGGGATGCAGCCCACAGAGATCACACTCGCCCTGATAGCCGGCCCAGTGAATTATTTAGCCTGCCCTTTATTGCTGTTACAACATCGGCTTTCATTTAAACAAACAAAGCGATCCAGAGGCATTTATCAGTTCCTCAAAAGTCCAGTGAGCAGAATGTCCCGGCAGCGATGCTGTGTGTGCTGACATCCCCCAGCAGCCCCCCTGCACCGTCACTGCTCACACCGAACGGGATTGTCCCCTCACCACCCTCTCTCCAGCCCACCACGTGCTCACTCAACTTTATCTCTAATCCGTGTGCTTCTCTATGCACACACATATAATATTATACTGCCCCCCCCCTTTTTTTTAATTAACCACTTTTAATTTTTTTTTTTATTTTATTTTTGGAAGATGCAGCTTTATGAGGAATATTTAGCCCATTAGCTAAATTAGCTGATCAGAACCAAACCCAAACAGAAAGGACATGGGCATCACTATTTGCAGAACTGGAAAACATTTGGAACATTGTTATATACACTTCAAGTAATAAATTAATAGTTGGTTTATTCTTCAATCAGGAAAAAGCTATTAAGGTTTGTTCAGCTCTCGTTTGTGGGAAAATAATTTCTTTGATTGAGTTCCCCCTAAAGACCCCCAGAAGTTTTCTCTCCTCTGTCATGAACGGTCTGCTCTTTCCTGTCTTCCGGACGGAGGGAAGAGTAGGACCTCTGGAGAAAAGCAGTTTTTCAGCATCTTGAATATCACTTTGCATCTGTCTTCTTACCTGCTGATTTAATTTATCTTTGCATTCGGGACCTTTCTAAATCCACCAAGAGAAAACTATGGAATAATGAGGGTTGTGTATCATCTTTTATCAGCTTTTTCTTCCTTGCTGGTGGCCAGTATTGCAGCCCTGAAGGAAACAGACATTTGAAGGCGGGGGGCTGAGGAGTGGGAAAGCACGGCATGGAAAGAAATTCAAGTCAAGGAATGAGAGGAATGGACAAAAAAAGGCAGGGCTGATGACTTTTTCATTGCATAGATTTCCTACAGGAGCAGCGGTTAGTGATCCTGGGTCCGCTTATTTATTCAGTGTGTTTCTGAAATGCATGAGCTCCGAAGCTGGCCCATGTCGCTGGAGAACTCCATTCTTCCATGGACAAGCCCCAGGCCTGGCCCACAACCTTGTCATTAGAAAGGAGCAGTTCTCCAGCCCATCCACCCACTGGCAGCGGTGCTGGGTCACTATGCACCATTTAGTGCCTTGCTGCCCTCCCGCTCTGGGGTCACACCGAACCCCAGGGACCAGCAGGGTCCTGCTGAGAAGTTGGGAATTTGATATCAGGGGGCCATTTGCCTTGAAGGGAATCAGACTTCCCCTTTCCCTCTTCCCACTCAGATTTGCGAGGCTCTATTTTAGGGCTCCTCTTGGCTGATGTTGTTGCAGATGCAGGCCAGAAGACCCTGGCAGTGCATGGATCCCAGCATGGAGGCTTTCCATCCCATGAACTGTGGGGTAAGTGTGAGTGGAGTGGTCCCCATGCCAGGAGCTGATGGGCTGCTGAAGCCTTGAGCCCTGTCCAGCTCTTCTTTGGTCATCGCCCCTTCAAACTCAACCCTCAGTGTCCCTCCTGGGCCAAATTTCAATCTCCAGGCCCTGCTCTTAGTCTGTCATTTTAGTCTAGTGCTGCTGGTGGCTGACAACATGACGTGGTTGAGCGGGAAGTGACCTGGGCAGCAGTGCCACCTCACAACGATCCCACTGTTAAAGCTGGGCACATCAAGACAGGTCCTAAGAAACACAGAGAACTCTTTCCTTCCCTTTGTAAAGGTTGGGGCCAACCTGCTGTGGAGATCTGTGCTTTGTGTGGGTCTCTGCCTTCGTGGTGAGGCTCACCCAAAGCAGCAACCCAGTGATGAAAGCCGATGTCAAGATCCATCCTACGAAAGGCAGTAAATAAAGTTAGGGGCTCTCTGCTGGAGAAGTCTCAGTCCTTGGCCTAATTTTCACTGACCTGATGCATCATGAGCAAAGTTTACTTAGGCCTAAATTTGTCCCCATTTTTTCGCCAGTTCTACTATCTCTGTAACCACGAGACAGAAAAAGAAACAGGGGAAAAAGGAAAAGCAATAACACTAAGCCTGCTGGTGGAAAAAAAGACTGGGTTTGTTCAATCAATTTTTGACCTTTTAAAAAGAAATTTTAGCATGATAAAGTATTTTAAAGGCAGTTTACACAAAGCACAGCAGGTAAGATTCCTTGAATGACATTGTTTAAAAAGGGTGGTGTAGAATAGTAATCAGAAAAATGAGTCAAATGAAAGCCTAAGCTCTTCCTTGTAGGAAAGAAATGCTAAGTGGGTATTTTTCATCCATAGTTGTCTTTTTTTTTTAGGCAGTTGACTAAAATATTCCTAAAATGTTCCTGTGTACCAATAATGGGCCTTGCACGCATTTTCTTGAGCAATTATTTAATCTGCTGTTGCACTGGAATGTTGAATTATTTTCAGCTTTGGCTTTTCTAAGCTCAGCTCTAGTGCAGTGGAAGCTTTTGCCTTGGTTGTGTGCAAGAACTGATTCAGAGGGGTTTGGTGACCAATGCTGTTGTCCTGGATTCAGCTAGGGAGGAGTTAATTCCTTCAAATGTGAATTGGACACCCCCTCTGACAGAAGGCTGAGGTATTCCCCTCAAAACAGTCTTGCTAAAAGGCAGGAGGAACCTTCTGTAAATGAGTATTTCCAGGTACAATTTTTTTTTCTCTTTCAGGTTTGTTTTGTCCCTTGAAATGTGAGATTGATGTGAAATGCCTAAGAGGATACTGAAGAAGGTTCATCTGGGGTAATAACCTTATCCTTGCAATCCTCAAGGAGACAGAGTTACCTGAGGGAGGTAGTGATGAGTAAGCAATACATACTTACTTTTTATTATGAATCTTGTGATCAATTTCATTTTCTCGTACTGCCTGGGAACAGAATATGGAAATGCATAGGCATCCCATGCTTGACTGAGATAAAACATTCTCATCCATGGCACAGTGCAGAGTTCCCAAGAGACAATTCCTTGTAAGCGCCCTTTGCTGACTGAAAGACTCAGTTTGCTCTTACTCAGGCACGTGAAAGGAATCCATCTTTCAGATGCTGCATTTACTTTTCATTTCCAGTGTGGATAAATTTGGTTGGCATAATTTTTTCAAAACTTTGACTTTTGGATTGTACTGTCAACACTACTGTGAGGGAGCCGAGCTTTGCTCGTGGAGGTTTCTGACTGCAAGAGCACAACACAGTCCTGGAGCACATTACAGTGAGAAGCCACCTGTTGAAATAGTAGAAATCATGCCATTTTTTACATATGCACAGCAAAAAAAAGTGGAAAGATGGGCTGTTTGAGATATTTCCAAAGCCAGAAGTTGTTGAAATATTGATGGGAGTACACACTCCTTCACTTCTATGCTTCTGAAATACAAAATATCCATTTAAAGTGACAGACTTGAAGCCAAGGCAAACAATTTCATAAGCTAAACTTGAACACTTTTACTTGCAAATACTGATCTTGTGATGACAGATTCATTTTTCCAGCTCTGGCAAATTTGTTCCTACTGTAGCCTTGCTGGAAATTACCCTGCAAGTGTTTATAATCCTATCCTACTGTGAAGGACTCCTTGTGGGATGCATTATTCACATGAAGGGAGGACCCTGTGGCTATGGGCAAGGTGGGTCTATGTAAGTACCATAAAATGGTTTGGGTTGGAAGAGACCTTAAAGAGAGAGATTCTCCAGTTCCAACCTTCCTGCCATGAGTGGGAGCAACTTCCAACAGACCAGGTTGCTCAAAGCCTCATCCAACCTGCCCCTGAACACTTCTAGAAGGAAGGCATCCACAATTTCTCAACAAGTAGTTTTGGATTTTGCCTTTTTCAACTGGAAGTCCTGGTAGTCTTAAATCGTGCTACACATATAACTGTATTTTGACTCACTTTTAAACTAAAATAAAAGTATCCAGACAGTGCTTTGCACAGCAGTTTAACAACTGTTAAATATATAAATAGACATCACATACTAAAATACTGTGTTGATATGAGCCATATAAACAGAAGAGAGCAGAAATACAGAAATCTTTTTAAACTGATCTAATTTTTTGTCTAGACAAGCTTTACTCAGCACCACAGTCTGCCTTAGTGCAGCTTTCTGGTACTAGAGGTAGGTACAGCACAGTCCTGCTTCTCAACATTATTAATTTTCCTAGTGGGCTGATGTCTCTAATAAAAATGGCAAAAACATTTCCATGGCTGCCACTGGAGTCACAGAATATTTTGCCTGTGAATCCACGGGTCCTCGTTACCAGCCAAAAACTTGCAGCCCTTTTAGCACTATTAATGTGATGGTTCTGATCTTGGCTGATGAGGGAAGGAAGGAAAGAGTAAAAGGTCAGAGTAAAAGATAAGAAAGAGATTGTGGAAGGGCATAGCATTTTTCCTTTTATCTGCATTTTTCTGTGTGAAAAAAGTAGGACTTCTGCCAAGGCATTTATTTATTCGTTGCTATGAAAATCGCCTTGTGTCCTAGTTTCAGCAATGTTAATATATTTTTCTTCAATAAGTGATTATCTTTTATGACCAGTTTAGACTTATATGGAGGTGCAGTAATACGCCATAAAACTCTACACCAAAAGCTGTGTACAGGACGTATCAACCACTCTGAAGTGATTACATTAATGAGAGAAGAGCCAATCCTTCTTACGATTTCATGTTACAGCAGACGAGCTCAGTGCTGCTGAGGAAGACATTAAATCACGTTTGTGTAGAAGGTAGAGAGACCACTATGTGACTACTGTTTCAAGAAAATATGATGCAGATACAGACCTAGATCCAAGTATGGAAATTGGCTGGTGGGCCCCTCAGGCTTTCTGGCAACCCACATGCAATGGAGGAAGGAGAAACAGCTGCTGCAGCTATCACTGGAAAAGATGACAGTGAAGGGAATTTAGCCTCGCAAAGGGGTCCAGGTCTCTGTGAGGGAGCCATGAAGCCTCAGGCTGGTGCTGTCACAGAAAGCTGTGGCATCACCAAATGTGGCAGCAGGCCAAGCTCCTGATCCAGCATGCACTGGAGCAGAGGAGAGGATAACTGGGGGCTGCGAGAGGGTGTGCAGTGTGTCTCGGACACAAACACAGACCCGTGCCCTCCCCGTGCCTGGCATTCCATGGTCAGGGCATGAGATAGCAGCATTTATGTTCAGGCTGGTTGTGACAAACCTGTATTGATACAATAAATAAATGTGACTGAGGTTTACAGTTCAAACAAGCTCTGAGGAGCCACCACAAATCAGCTTGTCACGTTGCCACCAGCTTTACAATCAATCTCCCATAAAGGGCTTAGGCTCTGACTCCTTTCTCCAGTTTGCTTATTTTTGTGGGAAACTGGCTGCAAGGGAGTCACTAAAAGATGACTTGGACTCAGACCTTTCTGTTTTTAAAGGAGCGAAGCACTCTTAGAGTTTAGCAGTAGAGCCCACTTGAAAAAAAAAAGAAGAATCAGGAGAAAAGTGAACAAAAGCCATCCATCTCTGTCCTAATGGCTTGGGTCTGGCCCTGGCAGTCAGAAAGGCCTGATAGAAAGTGCTGCTGAAGCAGGGGAAGCTGTGGGCAGCTACAACTGGAGCAGCTGTGTCATACTATAACAAATGAAGGCCTGGTTTGTACCCTTTGAATGCTGTGCAGTTAATCCCCATCACAGTTAAAATCAGCTTTTGGATTCCCTCCCTGTTACCTCTTTCCTGTCCAGTTTTAGCCCTGTGTCCTGCTTTCCACTGAGGATGTGGAGAGGAGCTTCTCTCAGCCTTCTCAACAGGCTTGGCTCAGGCATGAAGATTCTGTCCCTGGCAAAGCAGGTCCGTGTGGCTCTGGGAGGGTGTGAGCTCAGGCGCTGGCAGTGGTGACCTCAGCCTTCTGTCTGGGCTGGTGTGAGACAATGTCCTGCCCTCTCTCCCCATGGGCAGAGAGCCTGGAGGTGCTGAGCTCTGACCTCTCCCTGGTCCTGCTGCCTGCCTTGCCTGGTTTGCCTTTCCCAGAATGCTGGAGACAGAAGGGCTCCCCTCCTCTGGCTTTGGCTGGCCACGAGGGCCCTGTGCACTCTGTGGGGACAATCAGGGACACCTCCCCCCCCCACCCCCGCCTCTCTGGCATTTTTGAGATTTTAAACCTAAATTCCTTGAGTAGGGACTCAGCTTTTGGGGTCACCTTGCCCAGCTGAATGGGACCCTTTCTTTTGTGGTCAATGTGAACACGTCCCCAACACAAGAAGAGATCAGAAATAGGGCACCCAACCAGAGCATCGTACAGGAACAGCACAGACTCTCTTGCTTTTACCTTTTCTGCTATTCTGAACCAGGCTAATGGTTTCCATGTTTTTTCCACAATGACTCCCAAATGTTTTTTCCTGATCGGCATGCTGAATGGCTGTTTCATTTAGCACATAATCATTAGCTTCCCCCCTTGCTACCAGACACATTATTTTGCCTTTGCCTTCACAGAAAGGCATTTGCCATCTGCTGATTTATTCATAATATCACTGTTGTAATAATGCTTTTAATAATAACAATTATTATACGCTCGGCTCCCTCCTGGTGCTTTTCATCAGATCTTATAGTGCTCAAAAATCCAAATTGCTCTGAATCCTGTTACAAAACTCATTGTCACCAGCTTTATCCCCAAGTGTTGCAGCTCGAGTTCAGCTATCCAGTTTCAGGCTGTTTACCAGATGCCCCTGGCACTTTCTGCATGAAACGCTTCTATTCCAAATCAGTATTTCTGATTTTGTAAAGCACTTTTCTACCTATCTAGCTCCAGTCTATTCCTATACTGTTAAAGCTAAGAAATCCCTCGCCTCAAATATGACTTTTGTCTTGTACTTTGTCAGCTTTTCTGTGTGGCCAAAGCCCCAACACACACTCCCAGCTATATGCCAAGGCTCTGAATATCCCAATCACTTATATTTAGACTCGTATTTACTACAAGTGACTCAAAGGGACTCTAACCACATCTCAGCATGTAGATTTCATGCTGACAAAGTCAGAAATGAGGGTAAACAATAGTGATGCTCTCTTTCCAATTTGGCTAAGATGGATTTCCACTCTTCGTTTCCCAGGCAGTAATGTCCCTTAAGATCTCAGCAAACTCCACCGAGATGAGGTCTTGTTGTTTTACAAATGAAGCTCTCCAGATGCCTATTAAATATTTTTCACACCTTTCCTTCCCAGAATGCTTTTTTCTCTTTTTTCTTTTTTTCTTTTTTTTCTAAGTAAAGGTATTAAAGTAATTGCTCTTGACGGATTTTTTTTGTTGTCAACTCTTCCACACCATTTTACTCATTGCAGTTCTTATATTGCTTGTGCTAGCCTGGACAGCCCAAATTAGGAGAGGTACTACTGTGTGTACGCAGAACAAAGCAAAAAGTGAAGAGAATGAGAGAAGTGATACAAAGGGATTTTCCATCTCTGTCAATAAAATTACCACAATAACAACTTCCTTCAACAGGTTTGCTGCTAATGGACCTGCATACAGAACTACTTACAGCATAATACTTTTAGAGAGTAGAGTTCCCCTTTCTGTTTGTAGGATATCTGTGCACGAGGCCAAATGCCTGCAATTTTCTTACTTAAAAGTGAATTTTCAGCTAGCTGTGAACTCACAGCTTGTGGGGCACACATACAAGGTTCACTTTTCTCCCATGGCGTGGCTGCCATCCCCTCCCTTGCCATTAACACCTCTGAGAAGGCTTGAAGATCATCTGAGCCTGACTAAAGCTGCACTTTGGTGCCACCACTCACGTACAGAAATGAAAAAGGGCTCAGAGAGACTGACACATTTTTCTGTCCACAACCATGGGACTGACAGGAACCAGGATGAAGGCCAGCAAAAGGGGAAGGACAATGCCTTTCCAAGGGTTTAGTGGATGCTAGAAGATAAAAAACTCAAGGGGAGACAACTAATTTGTGTGGGAAATTCACACAGGGACAGCAAGGATGTGAACATGTCAGGCATAGCAAGACTTAGAAGTGGTTAAGGGCAGGAGGGTGTGAGGGAGAGGCGATTTAATAACTTGCCCTGCTTTTATACCTCCCTCCCTGGCAGCCTGCAGCAGTCCTTCTGGAAGACATCACTCCAGGTTAGGGTTTTGGTCCACTGAAGAAAGCTCTGAGCAAATTTTTGAGTGTGAATGTTATGGGGTGAATGTTACTTCAGCTGATCTTTCACAGGAATACTAACAAAAGTTGCCCTTTCCCTCCTGTTATCGTCAGCAAAGTGGTGCTTCCATCAAGACTGGAATGGAGAAGAAGATGTAGAAAGAAAATGTCACTCAGCATAAAGAACTTCACTGGGGCAAACGTCCGTAGGACGCTTCTCTAGCTGTTTACCCAATGCTCACAGCTTAATTTCATTATTGCAGAAATAAAAAGAACAGATACTTCCCACAGGAACTGGAAAAGCCTCTGTTACTTGCCAGGTTATGAGCTCATTTCAACAGAAACCCCTTCACCCTCCCCATAAGAAAATGAAAGTGCAACAGCTTACTGTGATTATCAAGGAAAATGGGAACAAGGAGTTGTCCCAAGCTGGAGGCAGGCTCATCCTGCTCATTCTTTCCTTTTCTTTCCTTTTCTTTTTGTTTTATTTTATTTTTTTACTGGCAGATATTCCTGAAGAGGCATTACAGCTGCAGATTAGGGATCTGTTGCTCGTTGTTGCAGATGGCACTGAGGTGAAGATGAATGCCAGACACATTAGGCTTAACAGGATGGGTTTTAGCAACTTGAACATGTTGATGAAAACAGGAAAGCTAATAAATCAGCCACTGAGGTCCAGACTGTAAAAGGCAGTCTTTGGTTGTTTTGGGGTTTTTTTTTTGTTTTTTGGTAATGTGTGAAGCTTCTGGGGCACAAACAAATATTGTAGACACATTTTTGTTGTTTAAACCCACTCACATTCGCAATATGTTTAGATATTTGACTGACTTTAAACACTTCTTGGTGTAAATCCAGGCCAAGCATCAAAGCCAGCAGAACAGATTAACCTAGGCTGGTGCTGAGAAACAGACACTTCACCTCCTTTGGTTAGCCTGGTTTGTGCATGAAAAGGACATCTCTCTTTCACCTCTCTCGCCATCATTTTTTAAAGCCTGAAATTATGGCAGGGTATTAAACAGTGCCTTTACTGTACCCACGCAATGGGATCTATCATTACATTTTGTGGTGTATTGTGAATTAGCTCTGGGTTCAAACAGGGCTGCAACCTTCAGTAGGTTACAGTGAAAGCTCAGGAAACAGATCTGAGTGTAGGGACCCTTTCTCAGCCCCTGCATGCACAAATCAACCCAGCCACCAACATTAATACAGTTCCCTCTGTGCCTTAAGATATATATCCATGCACCTTTGCCAAACACACTTTTTCCTAGGGCTTTTTTTGAACATAAAACCCAGGGAAGAGCGGAGAGGTTGAACCAAGTTCTGTCTACATCTATGTGGACCTGGCTGGAATTGTGTGTGAGTTACTTATGAAAAGATAGTTTTTCTTCCTAAGAAAATATGAGGGGGAACTTGAACCATGTCTTCCCGTCTTCCCTGCTTCAGCTTCCAAGTTGCTTCTTGCTCCATTACAGTGTTTCTCCATTAAGGTGAAAGATGTTTTCCTGAACTGTCATTTAAGGAGGCACTTTTGGAGGAACTCAATAGCTATTTTAATTTCTGGAGCTATATTTAATAGCTGTTTAATTTACCAAAACATGGCTTTGCAGAATGCTGACTCAGAAATACTTATATACAAGATTTAAAAAGTAGAATGCCCAGAACAGGGAAAGGAGAGGTGAAAAATAAAGCTTTTTTTTCCTGTATTGCTTGGAAAGATCTTTCCCTCCTCCCCTATCATCTTGTGTATCTGTCCTACTGATTCCACAGAAATATCCAGTTTTCCAGTAGTTTCAGATTTTTTGAAAGGATTTGTATCCCTGATGACTCCAATATAATCCTGGGGACTAGTAATGCCAGTAGAACAGTGAGAAGGAACTAACAGACACCTCTAGGATTAAGTCAAACAATTTTCTTTTTGTGGCTGAGGAAGATCTGCAGGGTGTAAACAGTGCAGGTAGTCCTTAGTTTCTGCCCTGATTTCATCTAAGAATGAGGTCTTCTTCTGATTACAGAAGTCATCTTTTTTCTCCAAAGGGACAGGAGGGCTTGGCATGAGCCACACATGTATGAAACTCCTGCTGTGAACTCATAACCTTGACAATATTCCACAGAGGCACACAGCAGCCAAGACAGCCCCAAGGTACTTTGTGTGAAGTGCTCATTTAGCATTGGCTGCTCCCTGTGTCTTTGCTTTACCAGGGGACCCTACTTCCCTTCCCTCAGAATGCCACTCATTTATGGATCCAAGCCTTTAGTCTCTAAAAGTACACCTCAGTGGAATTTATGGTTTCACTGGGGATGATCTATTTAAGCACCTGAAGGCTGGTAATACCTCCGGGTACTTTGAATGAGATTTGGTGCTGCAGATAAATAGATTTAGGGTCACAGGTAAGTATCTGTGCCTCATTTGTCACAGCTGAAATTGATACCGGGAAATAAATGGGTCTATTAACTTTCCAAATCTATTGGCATGCAATCCAGGCCTGGGTCAGGATGGGGGGAAATTAATTAATTTTCCTATTGATTTTTCCCATTTGTTGTCTTTCTGAAGCGAGGTTTGTAAATAGTCATAAACAGCTAATGCAGAGAAGATTTCTGCCTCATGCACATAGCTCGCTCACAAATGCAAAACAACCCATACAGCCAAATCACAGAGAGGAAGTATTTACTCTACCTTAAGACCCTGCATTCTCTAAGGAAATTCTTACCATCATTGCCTTTATCACTGCCTTTGGGGTGCAAAGCCCCACATGGATTTTTTGTGGCGTCTTAAAGTAGTGTTTACTCTGGAGCGACTTACTGCAATGTGCTATTTCACCTGAGCCACTTCCACCAGGGAGCCTCGGGGCTTAACGCATGCAAAAATCTACAGGAACACACAAATTATGTATAAATTGCATAGATGGGCAAAACCCATATACTGACTTCCAGCAGAATTAAGTGAACGCTGTACTCAAATTATGATAGCTAAAGGCAGCTCAGATTTGGGGCTTAAACTACTTGACAGTCTACCTTTAATCTTGACTCCATGGAGTTTTCAACAAGGACTATTATCCTGTTTTTCAGAGGTCAAATAAATCAGCTTTAAGCTCATGCAAAGGTAAACACACTGATGCCTGCATAACTTTTGTGAGTTTATGAGATATTCTGGCAATGGGAATACAAAGAACCACCATAAATCCCACTGCGCACAAGCACTTAATTCCTGGGATGAGGTGTGTATGGACTCCTTTACCACGCAATGCAATTTCTCCTGTTGGGAAATATTGAATCCAGTAGAACTACAAAACCCAGTAGGAGAATGCATTTATGGAAGACCTTTTTCCACCAGTTGGTTCTGAAGAAGTCATCTCATTTCAGGAAGGGGTGGGGTAGAAGACAGGTCCAGAGACATGTTCAGGAGACTGTGCTGGATGGTGCCATTCTGACACTACATAAACAAAATGTGCAGTTACAGATGAAAAACAAGCTGAGAGGATTACAGCCTGTGTTTTACAAGCCATCATTTGAGCTTTCCCATTATCAGTATTTTAATGACAGTAAAAATATGTTGGGAATCTCTTTCAACGCACTCATGCAGATATCCATACATATGTATTGGGGAATGGATGTGTACATACATACACACATTTTTATCTATCTATCTGTAGAACCAGTGCATTGTAAATACAAGTCATTCTATAAAGGACTAGACTGTGCAAGAATACTAATGTGTTTTTAAAGACATAAAGTGCCTAAATTAAAGGCTCCCATTTTTGAGACCTGGCCATAATGAGATCCAGCTGGATTTTTGGGACATGCCTCACTCCCTGTGTGGGGTGACAGCAGCAGAGTGCACACACAGCTCCCGTGGGGTGCAGGCAGCTCCAGGTTGGTGCCTCTCCAACGCCTCTGACTCTTAATGTTATTTCCAGTGACACCAAACAGAAAGGCTGGTGAGCACTAATGCCAGCTGGGACCAAATCCCACAGTTTAACCCAAAGTCCTAAAAGACAGGGAAACCTGCAGGAAGCCTCTGTGTGTGCACATAAATTAACATCTTCATTTTATTTCTGACTTGATTTTCCCATTTGTATGTCCTCTGAAGATAAATACAGGGAGATTTCAATTCAGTTAACAGTGCTATTTTGGTGAAGCACCCCCCGAAATCAAGAGAGGCTGATGTTGTTTTAAATGGTTCTTGTCTCCATTTATACCAAGCAAGCTGAGCCTGGCGTTTGTCTAAAACAGAGCAGAGAGACCACCGAGTAGTCTCATCAGCAGAGCACTAATTGTGGCCATTTATTATAGTCACTTATCTGATAGTAGCTTCTTTATCTGTGATAGTTTTACGGGAATAAAATCCACCAGGCATTCGCACCAGTATATAAACATGTTACCTTGTGGCAGAGTGTCTGTTACTTACTGTCAACACTTGCCAGCAAAAAAATGCCTATCTCGGGCTTATATGAAGTAATGATGAGTTTAATATGCTCCAGTGAAAGCTGCAGAATAAACAAGGCATGGCAAATGTTTGCCTTGTCTGGCCTCTTAAACAAATAAAGGTGACTAAGAAGTACAAACAACACCAGGTCGGGGCTTATCGGGGCTCTGGTGGCAGCACCACTAATGCAGCTCTCCTGGCCAGCCAGGGCTGCCTGTGGGATCATCATTCCAGGAAATATTGGGAAAGCCCTTGATCAGAGAAGTGTCTTCCTTGAGCCTGGCCAAAATATTGGCTGTAATTCTGTGGACATTTCATGCATTGAGAGGCAGGAAGGACCACCTGGTCACTCTTGGGCCTGTCAGGTCAAGGAGGAAAAGCATACTAACAATGCTCATGAGCGAGAAAAAACTAAAAATTGATATTTTTTTACTTCTATATTGGATCAGTCAGAATAAACTCATTTTGCACCGGACCACAATCAGTGTGATTGACAAAATTTGATAGACTGATGGACAAAGCCTGAAGACTGACACTTCATCTGTGAGAAGACGCTTTGTTAAGGAATCATCCCTTTGATTAAGGAGGCACTTAAGACCATCCATCCCCTGACTGACAATAAATAAGCTAACACTTGCTTGGCTGCAATGTTGATCTTATGATAAGTGATGGAAATACATCCCATTTGTCATAATGAAATATCAGGGACAAGTGGAGTTAGCTACCTAAGACAGCTGTGTTTCATGTCAAACTGCACGAAATCAGAAAGGGAAAATTCAGTTACAGATTGAATGTTTTGTAGAGGATCTTAATTTAGTAATCAATCACAGCCCATGAGAATGGATCCACACAGATATCCACCTTACACAGAAATTGCAGAAATTCTTACAGTTGGCAAAGGTGTTTGGCAAGCATTGATACCATTTCTTGGCCTCTCCAAAGGGGTACTGATGTTCAGCTTTGCAGAGCCAGCTCAGCACGTTCTCCACGCAAAATACCACGTGTAGAGTGTATTTTCTTGCGGCAAATGCGAATTCTTCATGCAGAGCTGCCCTTCCTGTAACTCAGGCCATCAGGATGGGAGCTTCCTCCTTTGGTTTAGCTGGAAAATGTGAGGCAATTGCAGCTTCATCATCTCTCACAGTCAACAATGGACTGACTTGAAAGCTTTCTTGTCTGCTTCCAGCACGCTTATTTCCAGCGCTGCAAACACACAGCTGGCTTGTTGGGCGACAGCGTGGCTTTCATTTGCAGCTACAACATCCTGTAGTCTGGGAACTGCTCTGAAAGGATAATTTCATTTTGAGTTGCTTTGGCACTGTAAACAAGATGACCCAGGAGCAGATGAAACACACTGGCAGTTCAGTCCACCTGTTGGCTAAATCCTTCTGGAAATAGCCGGATGTGTGACAGATGTGGGCGAGCGCTCACAGCCAGGGGGGGTGATGGCAAGGCTGTGTTACCCAGTCGCTCCTAGTGCTGATTACATGCCCACAGCTACAAGCTCATTATGAATTGGACTAAAGGTCATTTTGTGTAGTTACTGGTGGCTGGAGACCCCACATTTTACCCCAGCATTTGCCACCTAGATATCTCCCAGCTGGCTGTCTTGGTGGCACACAAGCACACATTTTATTTTGCAGCTGGGGTGAGCCAGGAGGGCATACCCTGCTGGGTACCTGAGGTGCCAAGCATGGCATTTTCTCCCCCAGCTAGAGGGCAGCGAGGCCAGGGTGGGTGCATTGGGGAGTTATTCATCCTCCTGTGCAGGCACAGGTGCTGGGTCCAAATCTGTGTGTTCAGTGTGTGGTCACCATCGAGCAGAGATCCCTGCTCAAAGAGGGCAAGCACTGAGAAAACGAAGGGCCAGGATTCCAGCTGCAGCTGAGGGACCTGAGCACCACTGGAAAAAGTGGCCCAGCATTTCTAGCCAGTAGCTCAGCAGACCCAGCCCCGGATATGAAAATCAACCTAATCTCTTTGCACAGGCAATTAAAACCCCGTGGTTAAAATTAATTACCTGCGCTGTTGATGGTGCGTGAACCAGAGGAGAGCTGGCTACTTTTCCCAGGGCTGTATAGTTTTTATGCTGCTAGCAGAGTAGAAAATACAAAAACAAGGTATTATTTTTGTCAGTAAATGAAACATATCTGACTCAAATTTCCTGCAGAAGACAGCAGATCCATTGATTAAAAGTGTGTCATTTTTATAGTCACCTCTCCGAGCACAACCACATTTAAGAAAGCCACAGACCTGAAAGGCAATATGATTTTACATTTTAAAAAGAGATTTAGCATGTTACAGTATATTTTCTCTGGGCTGCAGGGGAACTGTTTCTTGCTTAGCTGTGAGTTCATAAATTATCAGGTTGGGTTCATGCACTATCAGGTTTCAGGACAGAGCTGTTTTACAAATAATGCTATGTGGTGGTTCTTTTTCGTTGGGGAAACCTTCGAGTATGAGAGACTGATACTACAGGG
This sequence comes from Acanthiza pusilla, assembly GCA_036630365.1. Lineage (NCBI taxonomy): Eukaryota > Metazoa > Chordata > Aves > Passeriformes > Acanthizidae > Acanthiza > Acanthiza pusilla. Next base: position 15,918,080 of record JAXCHO010000017.1, read on the forward strand.
AAACAATACAGAGGGGTGGGCAGCTGATCTTGATAGAGTTAAAAATCTGTTACCACTTCAGCGGCTGTTGCTTAATCTCCTGTTTTCAGAGTTGATAACACGATCATAAAGTTCGCTCCTGGCAGAATGCTGGCACAGGACTTTCTCCATCCAGAAGTGAATTCCAGATATGAACATTAGTAGTACTGCTATTAATAAAACCCCCTCCTTTCCAAAGACAAAAGTGGAAATAAATGCAAAATCTGATTTGTGATAAAAGCTGCTGGGGTCCAGCCAATACCTGGCTTTGTAAAAACAACTTTGCAAAGACAGAAAGATAAAATACTAAAATGGTGAGGCTACAGAAAAATGCCTCTTCCACTGCAACTTTTACAACTCATTAATAAGAGGTTTTGACACAAACCCAGGGACTGCCTTTAGCTCTTTATTGGTCTGTGATCAGCAGTACCACTGCAAGCTGACGGCAAGGAGGGGCAAAGATCTGATCTGCAGTCCATTGTCATCAATGGAATTTGCACAGAGCCCAGCCCCAGCACCTGCCTTGCCAAGGGCTGGCCTCTGACAAAGCTGTCATACCCACGGCAACTACCTGGGCTGAGATGTTTTGAAGGGAATATGTTTTTTTCCTTTGGAACAGACCATTCTCAGGACCAGAAGAACTGAAATTCGTTCTCTGTACAACCCTGGAAGAACAAGATGGAAGCTTCATTTTTGAGGTGCAAGAAGCTGTTTCCTCTGCTGATTAGGTAGGAGATTGCATTTAGAAGTTCTGATTTCCAAACCGAGCTTTCTAACAAGCTGGTTTTAGTAAATCTTTTTGTACTCTGCATTTCAGCTCCCAGTGTAAAAAAAAACCCCAAAAAAACCATGTTGTGACTTCTGTAAAGCAGTTTGTGAATCTCAGAGGGGAAAAGAAATCTTCCTAAGTACAATGTAAACAGTTCAATCTGAAGAGCTTTGAGACCTGGGATAGTGATTACAAACAGTGCCTGTCCCAGTACTCCCTCACTCTTAAAATCTGGCGCTAAAGCTGTGACAGTGCTACAGGGATTTCACAGTTGTAGCAGACACTGTTAGCAATGAACTGTTTGAAAATGCTTAATGAAGACTAAGTAAAGCTGTCACAAGGTCTTAGTGTGGGAAAGGGGAATTGTTGATAAGGTTAATACTGCGGTTTAATTACTTTTATTTTTTTCCTTCCAGAGATTTTACTGAAGTATAACAAAGTCAATAATTGTGTCATTCTATAACAACATTTCCTAAGTTACTTCTTGAAATAGTCATGTAAAACCTCTCTTTGGGCAGGTAGCTCTCATTATCTATTCTCACCCAATATTCTTGCTCCCTTTCTCTCCCTGTCACGAGCCGGAACTTACAAAATCAGCTTCCTTAGGAGTGTTTTGATGCTTTCACTGCTTGTCAAAATCAGGAAGTATAAACCACACAGAAATCCTTTTTATTATTATTATTATTTATTTATTTTTACAGCAAGACATCTGTGGAAATCTTGAACAGGCTCCTACATTATCTCCTCCTCTATAGTGTAACAGGTTTGTGTCACAGTTGTGACAACATTTATGCCTGGGAACCGTCTGAACATAACAGAGGATTATTGCATGCTGTGGGACGCAGGGATCATGATAAACCTTTGGGAGCACAAGCAGGTGAAGCACATCACAGGGGGGGATCTGATTCTGGGCTGTGCTATTCTCCCAGCACACCAGAGTGTCGTTGGGAAGGACCCACATTCAGGTAAAAATAAATAATGCCGGGAAGAGTCAGGCCCTTTGCTTGAAGACTGTTGTAATGTTTAGGCTTAGAAGGATGGATTACGAATTTTTTTCAGCCTGAATTCCATCCCAAAAATCTGCTTAATCCCCTTTTTAATACTTGTGTCAGTGCCAGAAACGTCTTTTATTTGCTTCAGCAACAGCAGCCAGTTAGTCAGATGTTATCAGCTACTTCTTCATTCAGTTGTCCTTCGCACGCTGATAAACACCACATAAGACAGGGGAGAGAAACCTTAAGCCACAAGCTTATCATGTGTATAATAGGATGCACCTTGAAACAATTTTGATGTCTCCATTGAAACCAGCTTAGGTTAAGCCTACATAAATAGTGTCAAAGGGGAACACACCCAGAACGCTCTGGGAGATCATGATAAACACTCCTGATGTTTTGCAGCTGTGCTCATCATCTGTGCATTTCACAATAAAATTTTACAAAGCATCCAGACACCCAGCTGGTTGTATTCACTGCGGGATGGCTTTCTCTGCCGTGGCATTTTGTTCCGAATTTGTTGCCCTGTGGGATGGCTGCCTCCACCATGGCATTTTGTTCCATATCTGTTTCCCTGCCCCAAATTCCCTCCCCCAAATTCAGACCCCATCAATTATTTTTTTTTTACTAGATGCAGCAAATAATCATATTTTTTTAGCTGCATCAGACTTCAGGCCTGAACTTTACTTGTTGGAAAGAGAGGAAAAAAATAACTTCCCTCAATAGAAAGGAGATCCAAGCTGCAGTGAAATGCATCAAAGAGCATGTGATTTTTAAGTATTACTGAGCTAGTACTTGCCTATGACTCTGACAGTAGCTTCTCTCTGAAGTGACTAAGCTTTGATTCTTAAACTTCGATTCTTCTAAACTTTGATTCTGAAACTTTTGTGTACAGGATAAAGTCTAAGGATGCAGCAATTGTGCTTCCTGTCCCAAGTCTCCACCACGAGATCTCCAATACCCGAAAGCTGAGCACAGCCATCTACAGGATCAGGGGCTCCTTTTGTAAAAATGAATGAAGGAAGCCCAGCTAAAAGGACTCACACCTGAGTCTGCTCTCACTAACAGTATATCACTGACATAATTCCCTCGATGAAAGTGGAATTCCTCCTGATTTACACGAAGAGCATTAACGAGAGAGGGCTCAGGTCTTAAGTGCTGGGGTTTAGCCGTATTTCTTCTGTCTTCATTCCTTCCCTGATGATTCCCAGGAAATCTCACTTTGGGGAGATAAGTGCCTGCAAGAATGTTGAAATTAATTTCAGAGCAGCCTGAAATGGCTGCACAGACAACCAGCCAGAGGAAGTGCCCAACGGAGGGATTTATTGCACTATCGCTCCTTTTCGCCAAGCTGCAACATCTTAATCTTTCATGGTGACATTATTATGAACCAGCCAAGGCAGGGCCAGCCCTGAGAGATTGACGGCCCAGCACGTCACAGCTTTCCTGGAGACCTGCTAATCTGTGGTGTGACTTAAGTGGGACTAAATGAAATGTCCCACAGATCACCTCAGTCCAGCGAGGCACAGAGTGAATGTCAGAGGGAGCAGGGTGCTCCTCTTGCCCTACAAACCAGCATCCCACCACTGCAGGCTATCGAGGTCTTTGTTTTGGGGGTTACCAACACATGGCCCCACAGCAGTGGTTTTCTTGGGTTTTGAATCAGGGTTTTGGCAGGTCCTGGAGCACACACAGGAGGTCCCCAGCACCCAGGCCATGAAATAACCATGCAAAGTGGAAAGGTTTCTAGTCTGCAATTCTACCAGAGTCTGAGAAGAGGATAGAAAGCAGAAGAGAAATGAGTCTTTTGTCCTCCTGTTGGCCACTGTCCCATCTTCTACAATATCTTTGGTTTATATGTGTTTCAAGGGAAAAAAATAATCCTTGCTAACTAATATTAAAAGCCCTAAGTGGCTCGTTTCTTGACAAACTGTGCATTGCACTTTGGAGAAGCAGAATTAAACATGTAATGACCCTCACTCCCAATGTCCTGGATTACAATAGCTTTCTCCAATTTCATCCCAATTACTTGGCTTGTAGGCTGGGTCTGAGTTGGTCTGGAGAGTCCCATCTTCTCCTGAGGTTAGATGTCAGCATTGAGTCTGAGACACATTTCAGACAGTTTGCGTCATTGTGTAAACAGTGATAACAATATTTAATGATGATAAATCTGAATTTCACCACAAAACTATAAAACAACTGAGAGAATGAATTATGCAATTTACAGCTAGCAAGAAGGCAGCCAAAGGGAAAGCAAAGGATATGTACAGCGGAGAGACAAATTTAGTGGTCTGAGACTGTAGTGTCATTTGTTTTTGTGTTTAGTAGCACTTAGCAGCCACGGTGCATAAATAATCTTTATGGCTGTGGAACCCAGGGGCGCTGCTGGCGACAACTTGTCACTGCTTGGGATGGTGGCTTCACATGGCAGAAGGTGTGTCCTGCTCTGCAGGGTCCATCTCAGGCTCTTTGGTCCCTCGGGGGCTGATGCTGGGTGACACCGTCCTCCTCCCCCTTCCTGGGATGTGTGAAAACCCTGATTGGTGCTGCTTTCTGATCCAGCCTAATGAAACTCTGCTGTTCTCACTGATTTAATTACCCAAATGAATTTTAAGTATACAGTCCTACGGATTGAACAATGGAGAGAAAGAAAAGGAACAATAAATGAAAATCACACAGAGGGGAACTACAAAAGCTCAAACATTTCTATTTTATTTTTGGTTCACTTGCTTCTTTTTAATATAGGAAGACCAAAAAGAGGAAGAAAAGCAGGAACAGCATCTGTAAACTATATTCCTTCCCTTTTTCTTTCTTCAGTGCTGTCCCATTAATGTTTTTTTTTTACTTATTTTGTTATAACAATATCAAAATCCTTTTAGAAATACACTTTTCATACAGTTCTCCACTTTTCTTTTGAAAGCCTTGAGACACAAAAAAGTCTGGAAAATTTCCCCAAACCCTCCATCTTGAGAATGGCAAAAAAAAGTTTTCAACACAGTTTGGTTTTCTATCTTGAAGAAAAATTAAGAAAGCTCAAACACAATGGAAGTTTTATGGAATAAAAAGTTGATATCAGCATCAGTACCCATTTTATTATTTTGATCCCATGTTGATATAATGTGGATGATATTGCAAATTACTAAAAAAATTGTATTTACAATTACTAAAATTCATCACCTTGGCCTGCTACAATTATGGATAAAATGAGGCAGAGAGGTCAGCTTTGTGATCCTTTTTCCCGTTATTGCAGACTTGGACACCCTGTAGGGACACCTGGAGCCATTCCTGGTTGCTGCCCTGCAGGACCATGGTGGCTGTCACTGTGATGGCGGGATGAGGAGGGCTTGTTCATTCTCTAGGTTGGACAGTGATTTTGGAAGACTTTTTTTTTTTTTTTTTTTTTTTGGAAGGTTCTTCTTTGTCCCCAAGCACAGAGGTGCTTGTATACAAAACTTGGCACAGCTCCCACCCCATCTCTGCAAGGGCTGCTTTCCTTCTGCCTGTGAAACTGGGATAGTTTTCAGATAACCTCTGGGGGTGCTGTGAAAATTGGTGGCCTCTGTCCTTAAGTTCACTGTGAACCACTGTAAGCAGAAAGTGTTGGAACTTCCTCCAGCCCACAGTGAAAAAAAAAAAATCAATATACAAGAGTGAGGAAATGCCAAATTGCTCAAGCTCTCCATTCTTCTGGCTTCTAAGAGGATACTGTAGATTACAGGGTAAACATCTTCTGAAACGACATTTAAAAAGTGATGTGTCACTTGCCAGTGTCCCTTTAACTATGAGAAATAACAGCAACATAGCAAAAAATGTAAATTTACCATCAGGCAGATCTTCCCCCACAGCCTAATGCAGAGTTTGATGAATAGAATGAATGAAACGACAGAGGATCCAAGCATTACACAACGGCTATAATTGTGCTAACCAGCTGTAGTCATCTGCTGCTTCCAAAAAAAGTTCAGAGCATTTTGACAGTGTCGCCTGTGCGGATTGGAAGGCTGCAGCAAAAATGTATTTCCATTTGTTATTCGAAAAAAAAGAGATCTATTCCTCAGTGTCAGATTTTGCTTGGAAGGTGCCAAGACAGCGGAGAGTGAAGAACAGGATTACTTACAAAGCCGGGGGAAAGGACAAGAATAAAAAAAGGCAGTATCTCTTCCAGGAAAAGAAGATTTTAGATGAGAATACACTGCTGGATCCAGTTGTAGCAGTGACCAGCCAAACGCTGTGCCTTTTCCTGAGAATGATGGGAGCACCATGCCCATCCAGGTCCCAGGAACACCCAGACTGGAGGCCTTTTGTCCCAAAGGCAAAGGTGTTTTTTTCGGCGCAAAGGCTGACACCGGACTGCTATTTTGAAAACGTTATGGCGTGGCTGCCTTGGCTGCTTGAGGCAAGGCCTGGGAATTAGGCACAGCAAAGCCCAGCTTCCAGGCATCTGCAGACAACATGTGGTGAGCGCGGGGGCCGCGGCAGCTGCGCCACCGAGCTCGGCTCATGGCAAGGGCGAGCGCAGGGACAGCCCTGCCCTCTCTGGGCCAATGCCACTGCCAGGAGGGATCCCTGAGACAACTCCAGGAGATTGCTGGGGGGGGTTCTGGCACACAAACCAGTCCTGACAAGACAGACTCATGGGCACTGCCTCTGGGGGTGTCACTTCCCTTTCAGCGCTACCCAGAGCTATGGGGTGAGGTGTTTTTCATGCTGGAGTCTGTCTGCCAGGGAAAGAGACACCATGCAGTGTATGAGGAAGATGCTGTAGCTCCAAAGGCATGGCATGACCTGGGAATGAAGATGAATCCTCTTCAGGAAAAGCTCACCATTAGAGTGATTTCAAATGGCCTGTTTTTTAATAAATGCCTTTTTTTTATATATATCCATGAGCCGCGGAGCTCTAGGAATGCTTTGTTGTGCATGGTGTGCAGGTCAGATTCATTTAATTTGGAGGTGAGGTAGGCAGTTTTATCCAGCTTTTAGTACTTGGTTTTGTTTTTGGTCACAGATCATTTACTGAACCTGTTTTAAGTGGAATGGAGGGTGGTTTTTTTTGAAGCCAAAAGGGTTGGTTCTGGCTTGTTACAAAACAGCGGCTTTCAACAGGATCCAAATCTATCTTCAGCTTTTCTGGGTAACTCTAAATGAGTACTTTAACATGGGGATTTCTGCTCTGAGGAAGCAGGGAAGTTAACAGCTCAGCACGGCACAGAAGTAGAATTGGCATGTGAGTGTTTCTGATGCCCCGTGTCTCCCTTTCCCTACACGCACAATGAAAAATGAAGGTGGCGTAGGTTGCCCCCCACCTTATGAATTGTAATCCTCTCGTCCTTCCTCCGATTCCAGCTTAGGTCTGTATGATTGTAGTGCCAGAGCCAGTGGGAATGGCGCCTCACTTCAGTAGATGTCCTGCCTACGGGAGAAAAAGCCTTTTACGTAGGGCAGAAAAGCCTTAAAGAGTTTAGGGATTGGCCATTTTATGCAAATATTTGTATGGAAAATGTTCAGCCTAATCATGCAAGTTGAGTTAAGGGGAAGATGCTGCATGCAACTGAAGGTTTTGAAAAGGGTGTTGCGTACAAAAATTGGAGGGGACAGAAAAGAAGAGAGGAAAAAGGAGGAAACAAACACACAGATAGTATTTTCTGAAATGCAGCCCCAGTAAAACACTGCTGGTGATAGTCTTGCTTCAAGTGGGAAGTCGGACTACACGACCTCTAGAGGTCCCTTCTAACCAAAATTTCTATGATTCTATGAGTCATATATGTTTCCTCATAATTTCTTCTTGTCATTTGATTTGCTAGTTTTCCTAGGGAAGGCCTAGAAATTCAAACCTCAGTCTCTTTTACACCAGAATATTTGAGCAGTGACTTCTGTCACTGGGTTAGGCTGTATGCAAGCATGCAGTTCCTGTTGCTAAACAGTGTCAGAAAGGAACAGGCTAAATCAAGAGAATTCTCTTTTCCCACTACCAGCAAAAGACTAGGATCAGGGTTCTCTGTAATTCACTTGGTATTTGCTATGGTAAGAGCCATACAAAAGTGAGGTGTGGTGGGTGTCCAGGTAAGCTTACGAGGCGGCCCCTTGCCTCTCTGTCCACAGGCTGGGAAGTGAGGTGGGAAAGGGAAGGGAGCAGGCAGGCAGAATGTATTGTCTCCTCTCTTGGGCTGGATGTGGAGGACATTTGACAAGGAGACAGCCCTGACACAGTTTGGAAAGATCTGGGCAAAGCAAATTAGCTGGAGTTACTTCCAACTGGAGTTCCCACCAGCATTCCCAACGCTCCTCCTCATCATCTGTTTACTGAGATGAAGGCTTGAATATTGCCATCTGTGAGAAGGTCTGCGGGCCACATGAAAAGTTCGCCCTAACAGTTCCTCCATCCCAGTGCCCAACCCAGCAGTCAATGACATGATTTTCTGTCTAACCTGGGATTTAAAAAGATCAGCAAACTCCGGCTGTGACCTCATTCGGCTGCGGTGAGATGCTGGGCAGCCTCTCCTCTGCCAGCTCCCCCTGCCTTCGCAGCGATTTGGAAGCACTCACCACCTATCAGTGCTGTGGCCTTCGACTGCATCCTGCTCTTCCCCTTGCACGTGTTCCCATTCAGCTCAGAACAGGAGAGATGCCGGCACAGAGCAAGGCTCTGGCCTCGCCAAGAGTGGGCTAGGAGCAGGGCTCTGGCGCCTATTGGGAATCTGGGCTGCTCTGGATGAAGCCAGGCCTGCATTCATTTGAGTTGCTTGGGTTGCTCATGGAGGCTCAGCTGAACCCCTCGGCCCCAGCACTCGCCCTCTGGAATTTGGATGGTTTATCTCACGCCCCAGCAGGGTCCGCAGCAGCGTGCTGCTCCGAGCCCCTGCTTATCACGGCTCTGACATGGCTTCTCTAAGCAAATGTTTAGCCCTACTTGACTCGGGATGAGTGCTGTATTGATTATTAACTTTAAACAAACATCTGGTTTTCATTACGAATGGTAGCAGACCAGAGAGGGGTGCTGTACTGGGCGGTGCGGTCACTTAACAACCATCAGGACTGGCTATAAAGAAAATTTAACATATCCTGTAATTACAGTCTGCACAGCACAGGGGGATTTGGGATCTGCAGATCTGATTTCAGAACAGAAGAAAATGTTTATTGTATCTGCTACGCACATTTATTTACTCAGTAGCAGCAAGGCTTTTGAAATATTGTCTGTGCAAGAGCTTATTCCTTGCTTAGGAGAAGGACTTTCTTGTTTAAGCCAGGAAACCCGAGCGAGGCTCACGGTCAGGACGGTCTGCTTAATGCTTTTACAGGCTTGGGGATTTCAGGGTTTGTTGAACACGCAGTTCTGTTCTGAAATATAAATAACATCTCCTCTGCCCTGCCAGCACCAGCCGGATCCATCTTCTCTGTCCACAAGGAAAAGTTGCAGCTGGGAATGGGACAGTGGGGACATTGCCCCAAGAGATGGTGGCCCCAATGTTCCCCATCCTTCAAAGAGGAAGGGGGTTTGGGAGGATTTCCACGGGTGGCCCTTGGCCTGTCCCCAGACTGATGAACCCAAATGGGTGAATTTGCACCCAGGGGCTGCATCCGTAACCCTGAGCCCAGCGTCCATGCCCAGATCCCAGGGAATTATCAGCCAAAGGGACGTTTTTGGGGTGATGTAATGCTGTAACTTGAGCTCCAGCTGAAGAGATGGTAGGTGGAGTTTCTATGGAGCCAGACAGAGCTGGGATCCTCTCCCTTTTTCTCTTTTTCTGGCTCATTCAGGCTGTCTCAATTAAAGCTTGGGTGAATTAATATTACACTCTTAATGTCAGTTGCTATTTTTCTAATTCACCTCCACACTCTTAAAGACTATTTCTCCAAACAAAACGGGTCTGTTCTTCAATTTCAGGCTGTCAATTTCATGGGCTGCTGATACATTTATTAGGTGTGTAATTTGCTATTTTTAGGAGACTGCGGGGGAGCAGCACCATTTTTTTTCCTTCTCTTTTGCATTTATAAACCTCTTACAGTTCCCTGTCCACTGAAAATATTTTTACTATTTAAAAGGTTGTATCAAAGTCAGGTATCTTGGTCCAAATTCCTCCCTGGTGTAACTCTACTGACCTCTATTTCACAAGGAATGAATTTATTCTCTAATGTTCTTTTTTTGTTTTTTTGTGGACATGAACACTTCTTGGCCACTGCTGGATGCAGGAAAGCATCCAACTGTAGGGACCAATGACGTGATCAGGAAGAGGCCTCAGCTCCAAGCTCTGCTGTAGGAAATACTTCAACGTTTTCACAGCAAAGCCTGTCCCTTCGTCCCACCACCTCTCTGAAGCCACCACTGCCCACACACCATACAGGGCAGCATCAGTCAAACATTGCTGCTGGACTTCATTCATTTCCAAGTAGTTGTGAAGAATTTGGCAAAAATTTGTGGCCAATTCCTGTGTGGTGCTGAGGGACTTACCTGCACCGCTGCAACAGGGCAGTCTTTTTTGCTTGTCCTGGGCCCTGAAACGAAGAGATCAGAGAAGGGATCATCACACCTTGGGAAGCCAGGATCAGGGTCTCTCAGCACTAACTCCTGCTACCTGGATGGCCAAGGGGCAGAGGGGATGATGTCTACTGCCTCCATGGGCAGCAATAAATGATGCAGAAATAAACAATGTGGGAAAGCAGAGCTCTAGGGCCAGACCTCCAAGCATAATTACACACTTAATTTCCTTGGGGGAGGTTAAATGTCGAAGCACCTAAATGCCTTTGGGGCTCTGGCCCACCACTTTCTCATTATAAAATGCAAGAGATAAGCTCGCCTGTGCTGTCCACATGCCAGACGCGACAGGATGGATTCACTCTGTCCTGTGCAGTGGAATTCCTCTTGGGTCTGATTCTCAGCATATCCCCACAGTGCACCGGTCTGCTCTGGGGATGTTTGAGATAGTTTGCAGTTTACTGCTGCTACCAAGAATTGCTTCAGAAAGTATCTCAGGACTGCTGTGCTGCCCAGGCTGCTGTGCCACAAGGTCAGGCTGGAAATCTCCGCTGAGTGTAAGGCAGCCTCTGAGACGGAAAATCAGTGAGAGATTAACTGCTTGCCAAGAGGGCGAGGGGGAGGATTTAAACGGAAATGCAGAAAAGGCGATGGATGCTCTAGAAATGTGTCTGAAAAGTTGTTTTGCAAGGATGAGGCGGGAAACTGAACGTGCAGGATCACAAAGGGCTAAACCCTTTTCTCTGCATGGCTATCCTTCCAAATAAACATTCAGGGTTAATTAGCAGCTGCTATCTCTACAGATTTGCTAGGTATGCTCTGCCGTGCTCCTGCTACCTCCTCTGTGGCCTCCAAGCCCGACCAGTCTGACAAATTAAGCAGCACAACTCCTCCAGAGCTCATTACAGCTCATCGAGTGGTACGTGATGGACACCCCAGATCCTCTGCTGATCTGCGCAGCCCCATTTATCTTAATCAGGACGAGCGGCTGCTCCCAGCCTGTCCTTCCCGGGGCTGCAGGCGGACACCCACCATGGTGGGAGGCCTCTCTGGGAGTCAGGGAGCAGCCCTGGCTGCTGGGGGTGGGCACAGAGGGTCAGCACAGGGCTCAGGGGGTGATGAGTGTGCCAGAGCTCGGGTTGAACAGCAGAGAGGCAGTGCTGCATTGTCCTCCTCTGTCCTGCTCTGTCCTGCTCTGTCCCTTTCCTTTGGTGCTGGCTTCACTCATGGACACTTGTCCCTGAGGCCAAAGCCCCTTGAGGGCTGGCAGATGACGTGACTGGATGGTGGTTTGGTGTTTGGGCCAGCTGCTGGCATTTCTGGCTACTTCTGCAGCCCAGAGGAGGTGCCCTCTCGCTGGGAACAAAGGTGGTGCCCTGAGACTGCACAGGATGACAAGGGGCATCTCAGCACTACAGAAAAAAAAAAAAAATTGGAAAAAACCTCTTTGATTAACGACCCTTTTATTGTGCGTGAAGGTACTTGTTTTGTGTAAGCAAATGTGCTCAGAGGCCATTCTTAGAGTTATGAAGTCAAACACTCAAAAAAAGGCAAAATTCATTATCCTGCTTGCTCCCCCTTATTTGCTATTGAGCAGGGAACTAAATGGCTACTGGAAAATTCAAACAAGAATGTTGAAACCTCTTGACCAACAATTGCTATATTTTAACTGGCTCTGCTGACTGTCCTGGCTTTGTGTTGTCAGGGGGGCTCCTTATCTTACTCATAGAGTTGCAGGCCAAAGTAAATCTAAAACATCTTTTCTCTTAATTTAGGAGGAGATTTCCATTTACTCTTGCCAGCTGTTGAGCTTAGGGATGTCATGGTACTGTCTTCTGTCCATCCTTATAAGCAGCATCCAATCACATCAATTATTTGTTGGATGACATTTATTTTTGCTGAGATTTCTTTTTTCATGTGAAAAATTCTACTATAATGCAGGGTAACAATTTTCAGCCACATTTTCTTTTTTTTCCACTGGTGAACATGTATTTAAGATAAATACAAAATTGCCGTAAAGGGAAATGAATTGTTATAGTTAAATCTGAAAACATTTTAACATTTAATGCTGACATTTTAAAGACAGCCCTTCAATAGCATTATTCAAAGCCAGTGTTTGTTTCAGATTTACTTCAGTTTTATTGAAACTGCTTGAGAATGACATTAAAAGCTCATAAAGGAACTAAAATACATCCTTCAACTCAAATATTTTTTCCTCCAAACTTTCAGTTTTGTGAAAAAAAGCCCAGCCCCAAACCAACAGCTATTTCAGGTTCACTTCAAGCACTCCCATGTGCTCGTCTCTTGTTTTTTGGTTTTGTCAGCGAGCTGAAAGATCAATTTTTGCCTCTCTGTCTGGGCAAATTGGCCTTTCAGTTACTCTCCAGCTACACCCATCACCCACAAATATCTCAGCATGACTAATTTTTGTTTCGGCTTTCCGAGCCTAAGGCAGAAGGAGGGTGATGCTCCGCAGCTTGGCACCTGCATTGGGTCCTCTTTCTGCTCCCAGTTCTGCACGTGCCGTGCCCTGGCCACCCTCAATGGCACCATGGGGGACACGAGGGCCGCTGGTGTCTCTCTGCACGGCTTTAGAGCCCACCACTCCCTACTTTCTAAGAACAGTGTGCACATGATTACATGGAAGAGTGAGCAAGTGCTTTTGCAGCTTCCCTGCCCGCGCTCAGCATGCACAGCTGAGGGGAAGTGGCCGGTGGTGAGCTGTGTGTAGGATCTTTAGAGAAGTAGGGAGATACCAGCGGTGTCATGCCACACATGTTCATGGTGCAGAAGTGCTCTCTCCTAGTTAATGGGGCTAATCAAGCCATAAATGAGAATCCTTGCAGGACAAGGCATTAGCAAGGCAGCTTCATTCCGCCACTGCTCTAACCCCAGAGCCCCTGGTGAGGGCACGGTGGTATTGTTTTAGAGGAGTGCACCTGTTGAAGGGTACCTCAATGGAAAGTTTTCCTTTTCCAGACCAGCTCTGAACCAGATGGGGTTTTTTTGCGTGGTTGAACATCTGTTTTCCTCATCAGCTTGACATAAAGGGCCTGTTCTTCTCAGCCTCTCGGAAGGGGTTGTGAGGTGAGCGCTCTCTGAGGGCTTGGCACACTGCTGAGAGATGACTGGAGAGGTCTTATCCCCACTAATGGATACAGGTGCTTTGGAGACTGCGTGGAGCTCACAGCAGCCCTACGGAGATCCCTGCAGGTAAAACACAGGGATCAGCACAGAAATTCTGTGTGTTTGAGTCCCTGCCTGCTCCCACACTGCCTCCAAGCGTGCCCATGCTGCCTTAGTCTGGGTGGGCACAGCAGCTGTGCGATCTACTGGCACCCAGGTCCTGGGGATCAGGCTGACCACAGGGGATCTGCACCACAGTCTGGGTTTGGGGGGTGGTGTCTGCCCCTACCAGGCAGTGAAACCAGAGGTATGCCCTGAATCACCCGTGATTAATGTTTTATAAACTGCACAGGCCACAGTAGCCTGATTCCTCTTCATTGTGTGCGGCTCCTAGGGAACTGAATGTCCTGATTTTTTATACAATTTACTTCAGACAAAGGTCTCTTCCCTTTTTCTAATCTAGCCTTGCTTTTCCTTCCCAAGGTTGGCATATCAATAATTCACCTCCCTTGTATCCAGGAGGTTTCTAAACAACAGGACACTTCGGGGATGGAACAGAAACATAAAACATTCCCGCAGCCCTTTGCCTCCTGCATGCTAAGAGGGCCAGAGTTGCACCGACCAGCTTGGGGGGTTGTGCTGAGCATCCTGGTTAAGACTGGCTGTGATAAAACCAAGCTGTGACAACACATATTTTTTTGTTTGTTGGGTAATAGGGCTGAGGCTTGGCTTTGAGTGCTGTCTCATAGGGGAGATACATTCATGGGAGCTGGCTGCAGCTGCTAATGCTAAATCGGGACAAAGTTAGCAAGAAATCTGCTGAGGGCAGTTGCAGAATCCAGGAGTCACAGGCATCCTAGCCTTTGCTCCAGGTCTGCCTTTCAGCGAGCAGGAAAAGTCTCTTTTCTGCCTTGGTCTTTTTTAGTAGCTTCTTATTTTCTGATGTGTGGCACATAGTGTATCCCTCCATGTAGGTACTTCTCGGTGCATCTCTGTCCTTTCTTTCTGCTACAGGACATAAATTTCCTGTCATTGCTGTTGTCTCCATCTGCCCACAGGATGGATAGGGCAGAGCTTCAAAGTACAACCAGAAGTGAGGAGGGCAGCACAGTGTTTCATTCTGAAGGAGATGGAGCCAAAATGCACCAGGAGAAGTCAGAGTCACCTTCTGGCCTGCCCCGGTGGATTGTGTGCTGAACAAGAGTGTGAGGTGGGGGCACTGCCTGAGCTCTGCCATTAATCCATTTTGCAACATTTCTTACATTTCTCTGGCTCTGTTACCACTCTTTGCCTGCTCTGCTCTGTCTCTGGGTGTGGAGCAGTGGGCTGAATCCCCTGAGAGCTGCGTGGTGTCCTTTGCGTTTGATGGTCTCTGAAGATATGTTCTTAAGGAGTCCAAGCTTTCCTGGCCTGGCTGCATCTCCTTGCTGACAGGCCTGCCACTGTCTTACCAGCAATACAGCAATTTCTCCATACGTAGCCCAGACTTTACACCTGAGCAATTACAAATCCTCCTTTTGTTTTACAAAGATCAAAAAGATTCCTTCTTTCACAACTTCAGTGGATACAGGCTTTCATGGCTGCATTTTTTCTCATTCTGAGAAATAGGATCATATTGCTCACATCCCCTGTCACCTTCTTATCCACTGCTGAATCCAATTCCAAACCACTTTCCTGCCCTGTGAAATCCCTCAGGGTTGTGCTTCACCTTCCTTCATTTCTTACCAGTGAACTACTCTCCTCCTGGACCATATTTTTCTGCCTCTCTAGGGATAGCCCAAGCTGTTTCACTTGTGCCTGCTCCTTCTCTATTCTTGGAACCAAACATCTTACCCCTCTAAACCTAATCCTTCCTCAATGCCTTCATTTTCTCCTTAGCTTACATTTGGGGGTCCATTTTTAACCTGTGTATTTAAGATCTTTTATTCACACACGCACACACATCCATTTTATTGGCTTCCTGCATTTGCAAAATATCAGAAACACCAGCTTGTCTTGGTAGGGCACAGGCCAGTGGTACCAGATAAATCTTTGTGAAGCTATTTCCTTCGTAACCCAACAGGACAGGGATCTATCATGGAGAAAATGCACAGTTGGATTAACAGAAGGTACACATAGCATTAATCTGGATGTATATAAATGATAGAAATGATCAACAGAATTAGAGCAAAGTTACAATGATAGCTGATTAATTAAAATACCAACTCCAGATGCAAGTAGGGATGCACTCTGCAAAGATCTGCAAAGATGGGCTGAGGACCCTGCAGCCCTGTCTGCACACACAGCATACCTGAAGTGCAATACCAGGAAGATCAGTAAAAACAAGTTCTGATTCTTTTTTTCTTTTCATTGACAAAATGCCCATTTCAGCCAAACATTAAAAACTTGCTTGTCAGAAACATCAAAAAATCTGCCACTTAAGGGAGAAGGGTGTGGGGGATTCTTTTTTTCATTTTTAATGTTCTTTAGTGAACAGCTTACATATATCCTTGCACACCCACCCACCCACACGTATATAAATATAGATGTATGAAAATAATATGAAACGTAGTTCAATCTCATAGCACATAATAATTAAGGGTCCAATTTAAATAAGCATTTCAGCATATGCTTACAATCTACCTGGCTTCAATGGGACTTGAGCACACACTTCATTTTCAGCACATGCTTTTTATGCCCTTTCTGAACTGGGATTTTACCTGAATGAAATCTAAAACATTGAAACTTCCCCCCTGCCCCGTTTCTTAGAGAATAAATGTCCTTTTATAACTGAGATAGAGGAATTCCAAGCAGAATGGACCTGTACAAGATTTCCAACTACACGGCAAAAGAAGCGATACTACACATTTGTCTGCTGGCAAGTTATTGTGGTGAACATTTTTATTTGATTTTATTCCATTCATAGTGTGAAGCAGCAGTTGCTCTGCCGCAGATAGAGTAAGAGTTATTTGGATCAGAGCCATGGTTTTGACTACAATAACTTTATTGGCCAGAGTCTAGTTTGTGTAATCACTAAAATTAACACGACAGTGTGAGTGCTGAGTTCAAAGCAGGAAACAACCTCAGATACAGCCACAAAAATTGCTCCAGTCCAATTACTGTAAAACAGATGAAGATAAAGTTAGTGTCCCAGTGAGTCATTCAGCCAAGATTCACATTTCAAAAAAAAAAAAACAACCAACAAACCCATTCCAGGGGTAGAGATGAGGACAGAACTGTTTCAGAATAGCCATGAAAAATATGTGCAGAACATGGTCTGATTATACAAATTTGCACACTGTTCTCAGAAAAATGAAGCAAACAAAGATCCTTAGTAATGAAGAAGAATTTCTCCTTGGTGAAGAAAATAGAGTGAATTTGGCCTAGTGTGTTTTTCATTAGCTCTTTCCATTAAAGGAACACATTGTGCAATGAAGTTTGGCTTAATATCTATGTTTTGATTAAATTAAATAACATTTTACAGTATTTAAGACCAGTAGAAAACATTTCTGTGATTTGTTACAAATCCCCAGGGAAATATTTAAAAACAAAACCAACAAGCAAACATGTTATTGCTGTATTTTCAACTTAGATTTTCTAGAATTCTGTTGACCATGACAATCTGAAAGTAAAATTCAGCAGGAATTGACTGGAAATCAAACTGAAATAGATACCTATGGTTCAATCTTTATGCTGTCAGAAATGTGGAAAGGAAGGGAAAAGGGAGAAAAGGGGAGAAGAGGGGGAAAAAAGAGAATAAGAAAAACAAAGCTACTGCAGAGTATGCAAGGAGTAAAAAATTACATCTGTTAATACTTTAATAACCTCAATTGTTATCTGAAACACGGTCATTTTCTTGAAAAATACATATTCTGCTGGTTTCAGGCATTGAGTCACCATGGTCAAACAGGATCCTTCCTTTTATCTGATTGTCATTTATGCTAAAATAATTGCTATCACTCCAGGAAAAGCCAGGCAAACTGATCATACAAATAATTCACTTTTATTTTCAGCTCCCGTTCGCTGCTAGAGAGGCAGTCTGAGCCTACATGAAAAAGAATCCCCAGATTATTTTTATTCCTATTTTTAAACTGAGAGTATCAATGGAATAAATCAGCATTATTTGTAAACTTCAATTTGTTCCTGTAATTTCTCTCGCTCATAACAAAACGGTTCTTAGCTGCTGGTCTGCCTTCCCAAGGTTACCTCCTCCTGAACCTCCAGACTGGGCTGGCAAAGCCTCTCTCTCACCCCTGTAACAGCAAGAACATGACCCTGTCTGGTGAAAGCACTTTGGTGATGGGAGAGCACATAGTTCCTCACAGCTGAGGTGCTTCCTGTGGTACTCCTGCAGTTGATGGGCTGCAAAGGCTTCCCAAATGAAATATTTACTTTGTATTAGGTTCTAGCATGCTGTACAGAGCTAAGGTCACCACCTAACATCTCGACGAATAACTGAGCTGGAATTCAGTCTTAGAAAAAATTGGCTTTTTCTGACTCAATCTAAAGAAGTCCAGACGTGCAGCACTGCACAAACTTGGGTCACTCAAGTATTTCAATCCCTGTTTTACCTCTCCTTTTGCCCTAGACCCACACCCCTACATGGCCAGTGATTACGGTAGAGCTCTGTATAGTTTGTTCTGCATAATAATACCATGAAACAAAAACTGAGAGAAATCTGAACCCAGGAAAAAAAGTATTATTAGCCAACATATTTTTTAACAAGCCAAACCAGAAAAAGCAGGAAAAATGGAAAAAAACCCCTGTCAATTCCTGGAACATGGATGGGGAAAAGTGCTTTGTGCTGTGTTTCCAACTGGGGTTCACTTGGACCTATGCCTGCAGTGATATGCTGTCTATACCATGTACATTTATAATGTGCTTTGAGATCTCTCTGAGTGCAATCCTAGAGCCAAGTAACATGACTATTATTACAACCTTAGGCCCAGAGTGAAAACTGCAGACCACTTAGTACTGTATTCCCTCAATCCAAGGAGATAAGGAGCTAAGCATCATGAAAGAGAGCTAGCATTGGAAATAGGTAAAATAACTTTTTTTTATGCAGCTGTCGTATGGAAGGAGTTAAGAGAGGGCTTGTGGCCATCCTGCGGCACAGTGTCAATGCAATTAGTGCTTCTTATTGTTGTCTGGGACAGCAGAGGTGGGCAAATTGCAGCTTGTTAGTCCCAAATACATTATGGCCTCCTAATGAACTCCACTTTATGGCCAAACTCCTTTAAATTGTCTCTTCCCGTGATTAATTCACCTCTTTCTCCCCTTTCGGCAGGCTGTTGTTGATAGGGAGTGTCCAGTGTTGAATGAGTAAAAAGTACTAATGCATGTTCTTTCCAGGGAGAGATAACCTTTCTCTAAACATGATGAATGCATCTTTTACAGAGGAAGATACCCTGTGTGGCAAGGGCTTATGTATAAGCACTGGAAAGCATGTCCTGTGGGGGGGTTGCTGGAGCTCTGGGGAGCTCCTGGCTATTTCCAGGGGATTTGTGGGCTTTGGGGACTGCTATTGGAGCCAAACCAGCCTTGCCATGGAGGTCAGCCAGGCAGAAGGGGAGGGTGCTGCTTACCCCAGCTGGGTCTGGAGCTCCCCATCACCAAGCTGGGGACACCCCGCAAGTGATTTTCTGTCCAGGGATCTTTTTTTGGCACAGAAATTTAGGGCAGGATTTCTCCAAGTTGTAACTGGGACCTGAGCTTGTCATTCCCAGTTCCCTTTCTCTGGAGGTCTCTGGATGGATTCCTGATTTCTGCACTGGGTCCTGCAGGCTGGGCTCCCCATTTTTAATCAGTCCTCGCTGCGGCCAAGGTCCCCTCAATGCTAGGTAGGAGCTGGGCTCGAGAAGGCACCGTGTGGGGAAGAATTGTGGCACAAGGGCTGCCTCCCCAGAGGAAGCTCTGCTCCGATTGCCCTCCTGTTTACCCAGAGGCTTTCAGCTGAGGGTAAGAGTTAAGCAGACTCAGAGTGGGGAGGTGACGGTACTTGGCATTTTGCAACACGGAGGGAAAAGGCCAAAAGATGCATAAATACAGCGAGTTGACTAAAAATATGCACATCTATTACCCATATATTTATATGAATATCTTTATGTGCATACCCACACGAACAAACAAATAATATCACACCACTCGCAATTATTCATAAGAGCCTTTTTTTCCAGCACATCTTTGGCAAGAGAAGACAGCAGTAAAAGAAAGAGGGGGAAAAAACCCTTCCCCAAGCTGATTATCAAATAAAATACTGTTTTATTTTCTGTCTAATAAGTACAAGAAGTTCCATAACTCCCCTGATTAGGCATATTATCCTTCTTCAGAAAGTCAGCTTGATTTATGCAGAAAGTGATTTGGACATACTTTCCTCTGGCTATAGAGATTTCATAATTCCTGGTGTATGTCTGGAAAATCTCCTCTCGTCCCGAGTCCAAACCAAATTAATGTCTTCCAGAATGACCTGAGGAATTAATGAGGTTTTCGCTGTCAGTTCGGCCCATGCAGGGTCAAGTAAATCATTTGCTGGCCCTTACTCCAGTGTTTTTCACTGTCTTTCTGACTCCATGTACAATGATAACAAAGTTGCAGATGCCTTTGAAATACGGCATCACTGACACTCTCCGTCCATCTGTTGGGACATATTTTAGGCTCTGTTTCTCTGTCTGCTGTAAACTCTGCCTTTAATGGAGTCAGTAATTGCTGATAAATGGGGTATCAATGAAGTCAGTGTACTGTAGGTTTCCCCATTCTTTTCTGCTGATGTGTGCTATTTAAATCTCTGCCATTACTTACAGTTATTGTGTGTTCTCGTCTTTAATCCCAGCCCCAGCATTCTTGGCCTCAGGCACGATTTTAATACATAGGAAAACTAGGTACTACGGAGACCTGTTTGGCAGTAAACAAGTTATCCTCAATTCCCCACTCTGCTGTCCCCAACTAAAGAAAATGTGAAACACATTAAGAGTATGTACATTAAGTTCTGAGTAATTCACAGATTTTCTTTCTCTCATGTAATAAATATTTTTAACCAACCCATTTTTGACATTGCAGCCAAGCAATAAAAACCACGATCCATCTCCTCTCTTTGTCTCCTTTGGTCACCACGTGATAGAATGCCTGGAGTAAAATGAGCCCACACTTGATCACGCATTTTATATTACCTTTCTTTATAATTCATCACAGCTTTTAAAGGTATTAAAATAATACTTCAAATGAGTACTGCTTGTGCCTATGACACTGTATAATCTATAATCTTTTAGGCTCTCTGCCGGCTATCTCTGCAGTTATACCTCATTTTCTTCCATGAAAAACAAGAATAATCCGAGCACATCTGAGCACAGAGTAATGACTCCGGTTGCAAAAATGACAATGACACTTGCAGTAGCATCTGCACCCAGCTGGCCCTTTCCAAATACCCAGGCAGACACAGTCCCCCTCCAAGCCTGAAGCTAAAGAAAAGTCAAAGAGCAGAAAAAGTGAGTGGGAAAATCAGACCATTCCATTGTATGTGTCATGACAGTGGCTGCAGCTTAGACCAGAAAGCCTAGGAAAAACGTGCAAAGAAATTCGCATAAATTAGTTATGGGAATGCCATCAAATAGGAGAACTATTCCCTGTGCCCTTCAAACAGTGGACAGCTGATGCCCAGAAACAGAGGAAGCTACTGGTAGTGCCTGCAAGGTTAAAACTTGCTTTGCATCCTGGCTCAGCCATATGTTCATCTTCAAGAATTTTTGGCTATACCTTGCAAAATTTTGGTTTGCTGTTTGTACTCTGTTTCTCTGTACTCTGTTTCTCTATGTACTCTGTACATAGTTCCCACAGCCCTCTGGGAATACTCAGACCAGCAATTCTTCTCTCTGAAGCTGATGACGCCTGACTTTGAAGGAAAAGCCCTCTGCAGCGGGCCCTTGGCATGAGTAAGATGACTGAGGCAGTGATCAGTCTGAAGTCTGTGTTCCTCTAAGCAAAAAGTTACGAGATAAAGCACAGAAAATACATACTTTGTTGAGTTTAAAGCTTAGTGAGTGGATCACTGAAACAGCTTTGAGGCATGGAGCTGGTTTGGCCTGTAGAAGAGAGGCCAAGGCAAGCAGGGCTGCCAGGATTTCTGTGTGACTGAGGAGGGCACAAACACATGGAATATGCACACCTTGTTCCCCCTTCTGTTGACACTTACAGGGCTCTTGCATTACCAGGCTGGGTGTATACCAACTGGAGACTTCACACACGTAGGCACTGGAGGAGAATTAGGTATTAACTGATTCACCCACAGAGCCCTGAGAACCTGCCAGCCATGGACTGGCAACGGACTTTGCAATGAAATCACATTTTCCTTGATTAATTTTGAATTTGCTGTCTGCAAGACTTCAGATTCTTGGATTACAGAAGAGAACTCAGCTGTTAGCCATGTCCTTTCTACCAAAAAGGCTGAACCTTTTAATTTCCTTTCACTTATTCCCAATTATTTCTGCTACAGCTTTTGAATTTTTTGTTTCTTCTCTATTTCAGAAAACAGAAAACTTTGGTGGCTATTCCTGATATGTTAAAAATTGTATTTGTGCTCTTGCAGACTAAGTGCTCTTCAATTGCATCAATAGTTCCTAGGAAAAGGCCTTGCTTCAGGACACTTGTACTTTTCCCCAAATGCCTGATTAAAAGAAACTTATTTAATATTATTAATGTTTCATAAAATGGTTCAAAGTCTTCTTGTGAAAGAAGGATTATTACAACAAACTTGAAAATGGACAACATAAGCTTTGTTCCTCTGCAATTTTAAGATTTTAAGACAGGTTATATTTTGATTATCTGATTTCAATTCTTGCCAAACAAGGTTTTAATTTAATAAACCCTGCATAAGGATATGTATAGCCTTAGATTTACCTAAAACCAGCCTTTCAAAATACGTTGCCTTGATTCAGAGGCTTCACATCATGGGAGAACCTGCCATGCATCTGGGGATGCTGTCGAAAGCAGTCCCTGTTATACCCAGTGTGCCTAAATTCTGTTGGCTTCATCTTGGAGTCACTAGAGCTTGTTATAGTCTTGTCTGACAGGGAAAACCTGCCTCCTTGTGTAGATGGCTGAAGGGCAGTCTAGTCAACTCTCAGTGATCTCTTGGGGAATCCTAGCACATGTAACCTCTTAAGTCTCTTCCTGTCAGGCTCAGACAGCAAACCCATGAAAGAAATTCTCCCTCTTTGCTCAGGGGGAAGCCTGACCTGCCTTATGCTCTCCTGATTTTGCTGAAAACTTCCTTCCTGGTTCTTTTCCCTGAAAGAAAGCAGCTTCTGGATTTTCATTCTATTGGGACAGATGTGGTGTGATGACTCTCATTTCCTCTCTTCCCTTTTCAGTTTGTTCCTCATACCTTATTTTCTTCTTAAAAAAAAAAAAAAAAAAAAAAAAAAAAAAAAAAAAAAAAAAAAGAAGAAGAAGAAAAGAAAAGAGAAATTGTGATTTCAGTGCTTTTTGCTATGTCCAATCTAATGCAAGCAGAGAAATCATGATATGCCTCTTGGGATGATGTTACAAAATTTTTGGGAATATTACAGCATGTTATAAATCTTATATTATTAAAAATTATTTGTTGTTTATATAACACAACAAATACAATCTCAGTTCTATTTTTAACTCTTGTCCACATTATTTCTACTAGTTCTTGTTTCTGTCATTCAACCCATAGCTTGAACTAAATTCTGGTTACCCCCAACCTGGTATGACCAGGGAAGAGGTTGTGTTACAAATTCTGTCACCTCTCATTTCTGCCAGGTATGTCCAGGAAGTCTGGGGTATCTTTGGTCCCCATCACATTCAGCCAGCACTACTTGACTTATCCTGGCCAACGCTGGGTTGGAATGACATGTGCAAGTAGGATTGTGATGGAGCCATTCAGACTTGGGTTGAGACTGTACAGATTTCCTCTTTCCTTTTTTTCATGAACCATATTCTTAAAGCCCTCTTCGGACTGGGCCCTTTGTTGTCCTTGTGCAATTCTACTTTCTTGTTTTATCCTAATTAATTCTTTTGGTATTTCTAGAGAAATGATTAATGAACAAAAGAGTCACAACTTCCTTCTCATATTTGGAAGAGATTTTGAAAACCACAACTCCAGGTCTCTGTTCCCAGCTTAATTCTTCATTTTCTGAATTGCACTTTTTATTCTTCTCTATTATAAGGCAATGGCATTACTGTTAGGAGAATGAAACTTCAGAACTTTGGTGTGATGAATCACTGTTTAAATGAAGGCAGCTATCTGGGTTGTTTGCTGTTGTGAAAAAGGAGAGAGAGGCTTAGCCTTAACTACTGCCCTGTTTACTCTGTTCCAGAGCATCCCTGTTACAGTTCTCAAACATACCCAGGAGATAGAGCAGAGTTTTCCAACTGCTTTGGACAAAGTGAGCACTGAAGTCCTGGGAATTTCTTATGTTCAGCCACACATCCGAATATTGAACTATTCATCTGCAGAATGTAGAATTTTACAATTGCATGTGTGGACGTGGTCTATCTGTGGCTCGGTTGCCATGATGTCTCTCACGTCAGGGTAAGTTTCCCAGCTTTGGAACCCGTGGACCAGATGATTCTTGAGTACATTGTACTGGGGACATCAATATCTTGAGGAGGCTCAAAATGTACAGAGATGGCTATGGCTTGTGATCCTTTTACATTTTTACTCCATCACTCTCCATTCTCCTTTAATTTCCTTCTTAGTTTTAAATGAGTTGTATAAAACCTAAATTCAGGGAAAACCTTCCCCGTGCCCTTCACTTGCCCCTTTATGAAGTACATTAGTAGAAACATCTTAAACCTATAGATTAAACAACTCTTGTTCATCCCATTCATGCATGTTAACCTCCACAGTTAGTTTGTCAAGCTCAGTTGTGACAGGTTTTTATTGGTTTCATATTTATAGTCCTTTTAATCTTTCTATTACAGTTGCTTAAAAAAACCTGTTATGGGAAATTCTGAAAAAATAAGTTACTTTTACTAAGTATATTTGACAAAAGACTTAAGTTTTTGATTAAAAAAGAAGAAACCAAAGGCTTTAAAAATATAATTAAAGATTGTGTGAAAATATTTAGATTTCCATTTAAATGTTTGTGGGAATATTGAAAATCAAACTATTTTACAGGGGGGAAAAATTATTTCCAGTTTTTATCCAGAAAATTTTAACCCTAATGAAAATTTCCATACAAATGTTTGCATTGGTCTAAAGGCAGGTTTTTTGCCCCTCTTCTCCAAAAGTATTTCAAAAGAAAACATTTCTGTATGCTTCTTGATTTCCCTCTCACACCTGTGTAAACCAAATTCTATTCCATTGAAGGGAATGAAGTTATGCTATTAGAAGAAAGAAAAAGTTTAAGCTTGTTGCATTTGAATAGATTGCTTTGTCTTTTAATAAGCCTGGTTTGTTCTAAACAGGACACCTTAAATTCAGAAATTCAAACACCAGCCATTCCACAGTCAGCCCTTCATCCATGCAAAGGGAAGGTTCTCTGGATTTGACTCCATAATGTTTCTTTATTTAAGAGTGAAAACAACTGAGGCATGGAAAAGGGAATGGATGTGGAGGATCATGAGCCATAAAACCACTGACTCTTCCTGAGATGTGGTCAGTGCTGAAGCTCTTTGACACAACAATGTGGAAAGTCTCCACTGCTGCAGTTGGTGTTGAGTAGAGATGTGGAGAACTTCAGTTCACTTATCCTGCTCCTCTTGGAGTCCTGCACTTGCCTTCCTACAAATATCCAGGTCTAACTCTCCCATAATAGAGAAATGAATATGATAGATGCCACCATCAGCATTGATAATTTGGGAACTTTTTTTGGTAGGTAACCATGAGAAATGATTTCAGAGGAATGGAGCTGAAAATATCCTGAACTATGATGAGATGTTAAAGAACACAAAGGCAATAGGATAATAATCCAGCCATAAATCATATAGAATGTTACTTTTCTTCCCTTCAAAAGTAGAAAAATTGATAAATCCTGCATTCCTAGCAAGGGACAAGTATACAGAGGTTCTGTTTCCAGCTGGTGCTTTTCATTTTGTCTTGGGAAGAAAGGCCTGGGAAAGTCATCAGAGCTTCCAAAATATGTACCAAACTATTCTGGATACAGACATTTCTGGAAGAGCTGCCATGATTTTTGATGGCAAAAATACCTGTCCACAGTGTTGTAAGTGCAAGATCTGGAAGCAGGGCAGTGGTTAGTGGGGAATCTGTCTTTTAAGTTCAGGGTCTGAAGACGTGAAAGTTGAGATTTACCCAAATTATACCCCTGAAAACAAGTTTAACGCCCACTGGTCTTCACCGCAACCATAAAACTACACAGAAACATCTTTGCAGCAGTCCTTTCTGCAGTGCAATTTGTCCTGATTTTTCCAGGAGTCCTGCCATTACTATTACTGAGCAGCTGAGATGACAGACAAGACTTCCATCTTCAGAGCCCCTTTCAGAGGACTCCTTCAGCTAAGTGCCCTGTGGGTTTTCCCTCCTATTAAGCGTCTTCTTTTACCCCCACTTCCCACTTTTTATTTCTTTTTCATTTCACGAGAATAAAATGATGAAGGAAAATTAATTTTCATTGCAGTGAAGTGAACTGTGAAAGAGACTCTTAGTTGTGGTCTGGAATGCAGACAGTGCTGGCTACCTTCTCAGACCATGGCTAATCACACCACTGACAGACTGGAGCTCACCGGCGGATCCCAACGCCCTGCGAGCCTGGAACACGCCAGGTTGCAGAGCTCCTTGGAGTGCTGCATAAGGGATGATTGCTGACAGTGGATCAGGGAAAACTCATCTGGAGCTATTTCATCCTGCTAGTCACTGCGTGGTGTAACTCTGCCGTCTTTGAGTAGCTTTGTTTACTTCCTTCTCATTAATGTCTAGGTGTAATTCTTTGGTTTGTTTTTTAAGGATGCTCTCTAGTACTTCCACAATAACAGACTGTGGAATGTTATCCATATTAACCTTGGAAGCAGTGGGAAAAGCATGTGGTTGAATTGCCCATGCCCCTGTGCATTCCTGGTGGTTATAGCTGAGAGCACAGGATGGAAAGACAATTGTGGAACATGTCCTTGGAACAATTCTTCGAAACACTCTGGTCTCAGCACGCTTCTACAACTTTCTTCCTTTTGACAGCTTCCTGAAAGCACTCAGATGGGGGCTGCTCAGCCTGCTGCCAAGTTCTCATTGTTCCTTTTGCAAATGCCCATGCTTGCATGTGGGCAAGGTACTCGTGTGTGAATGTAAATGTAGGGGATTAATGACGGAAATACCCTCTCTCATCTGTCCTGTTTTCCTCATTTCACCACAGATTCGGAACAGCCCGACTAGAAGTGGTGACCAGCCTCATATGCAAAATAATGAGTGATTGGTCAGAAAAAAGTTGATTTAAAAAATAAAAAGAACACTAGAAAGCTGAGCTGTGTGAACACAAAATGCTCTGTAAATAATTGTAGACTGGAAAACTCAACTCTGAACTAAACTGAACTCAAACTCTTTGGCTAGATAATCTGTGAGTCTGAAGAATTGTGTTTGTCTTCACTAAGTCAAGCTTCACTAAGCTTGTTCTGCTCCAGGTGTGTTGGCATTTTTTATTTAAAGTTAATGGAAAGCTGACATGGAAAACCCAAGACGCAATGTCAACAGTAACACAAAGCAATTAAACCATCCATGATTATTATCTAATCATTCTTGATTTCAGATGTGAGGTACATTCTTCTCCCCACATCCATACCTAGGAGCAGGAGAGGGGTAAATCACACACTTGAAGGTCTTTCACCTGTGTGTATGGATCTGTGATAGGGCCTCATGCACTGTCTGGTCATCAGCTGCTGGCTCTTAAATTGCTTGAAGACCAAAACCAAAGACTACTAAAATTCATCAAGTACTCCCTCAGTGAGACCTCTCTGTGTGTCTGCCTTGTGTCCACCACATTTTACAGTCACGGCTGGAAGGGCAGGTAACCTGCCCCTTGTGCATAGGCCATACAGCCTCTTCCTTCCAGAAATCTGCATTTGGGATACCCCAACACACAAGTACCTGGAATGGTTCCAGGGACAGGCTGTGAACCTGAGTTATTACCAAATCAGACACTGACAATGTCAAGAGACATGGACAATGAAGACTGTCACCCTGCTGCTTTCTGTGTGAATCCCAGTGACTCTCTACAGTCTTTTGGGGAAGACCTGATAGACTGAATAAAACCTTTACCCCAATTCTGGGGCACCCCAATACCTGCTCTGGCAATACACACCTCCTATGATGAAAGCCTCCTCTCCTCAATGGAAGTGTTGGCCTCACTACCAGCTGAACTCAGGAGGCTGTGGCATTGTTTATTCTTCCACCCTTTGTGATTCATCCCTGAGAAAGCAAAATGAATCATGCCAGGCCTGAGATTCCCCAGAGAAACGGCTGTGTTTGGTACACATGACTTTAAACTCGTCCCTTCCACCCTCTGGTGATTAATGGCCTGCGATCCTCCATGATTCATGGCATCCAGAGACATTATTTTCTGGGATGTAAGAGCTGGACAGAATGTTTTCCTCATCAGTTTCCAACTGTGATTGTAAGCGCCTCATCTACCTTATCTGGGATGTTGATTGTCAAAGAGGGAAATGGGGATGTGGGGGAGAGGATCAAGGAGAAATCCTGTTCCATCGCTAACTTGCTCCTCACTCAGGCCAGACACTTAGAGCTTCTCTTAGCCTCCGTAAGTCAAGTTTTTCCTCTTCTTGGTCTAGTCTGAACCTTTCCTTGTCCTCAGGCTCTCTGAGACCCTTGAGAGGATAGTGTGGAAAATGAAAACCTTTCAGTGACAGTTTTTAACTTGACATTGATCCTATGCACACCTGTCCACAGAGCTGGCTGTGCCAGATAGCTCCATCAGCCCGGTTCACACCTTGCCATGCAGTGCACATTTAGGTTGAATTACTACTCTTAAACAAATTTTCATTTCCATGCACTTGATATACACTTTTTCCCCTCCTTCCCTCTCTCCCCATTGGCAACTCAAGGAGCCATTTTTCTTCCTGACGCCACCTTGGCACTCTCTCTACCAGCATGTGAAAACAGCCGAAGTTGTACATATGGAGACCTCATCCTCAGTTGCCTAATGGATTCAGAAGACATCCTGAATATTCATCATTTCTCTTTTTATGAGCACCTTGGCAATTGCCTCCGAAGTTAAAGACTGTTGTAAATTAAGGAATGGCACTTGGTGAATACCAATTTATCCGCATTTCAAGACTTCCCTCACCCCCACCTCCCCTCCATACAATATTGAAGTTCCTGTAGTCTTTGTGAATACAGGGCATTGTTTCTGTGCTGCTGAGGCAGAATTGTTTGTGCATCCCTGAAGACTGTGAAATGTCTGCGCTGGGGCTGCTCATTTAAACTCTGTGCACTTACTGTACCCTCTCCGGAACTCCCTTCCTGGAGAAGCCAGCAATGACCTTCTCAGAAGTAATGTTAAACACATGCTGAGGAAGCTTGGCTCCTAGACAGGCCCTTTTAATTATTAGTTGTAAATTAGCAAATAATTTTTTTTCAGTCTCATATCACTGTCTGCTTTGCTGTGTGTGGGATCCTCCAGGTACACAGTCCCCATGTGTTGCCTGAAATATATATTGGCAGACTTATCTAGTAATGTCAATATTTGGTGCTTTTTTAATGTATGTGATTTTTCCACACACACAAACATTACGCCTTCAGAGTAATGACAGTGTAGAAATTAATGCAGGGGGTTAATTATGGTTAATAGTTACTGAGTGTTTTTTGAATCTGTGTCAAGTTTGTGGGGAAAATCCCTGCTGCAGAGAACACCCTACTCACTGGAGAGCAGAAGGACAGAAGGGGTAGCTTTGTCCAAGGATTAAATATAGGACACTGAAACATAGTGGATTCTGTCCTGTAAGATGCTCAACACTCTCTCCTTGGCCTTCCCAAATTTAGTGGACTCGATGTCTTCAGTGAAACTAAGTGGGACACACTGACCTGAAGTGATACAGAAATCCTGTGGCAAACTGAGGGGTCAAGTCTGGATTTCTTGGGTCTCCTTGTAGTCTTATCTCCATCTTGTACATGGATATCAATGGATAAGAATGGAAATAGCCCTGAGCAGCCTGGTCTAGTGGAAGGTGTCCTTGCCCAGAGTTGGGGGTTTGGACCTAGATGATCTTTAAAGTCCCTTCCAAACCCAACCATTCTATGATTCTATTATAATTTTCTATGGTCTTTATTCATTCCTGGGCCTTGCTAAGATTTTCATAAAGGCAAAGGGTGTTGCTGACATTCATAATTTGACTGGGGTTGCTTGCCATTTTTTTCCCAAGGCTCCAGTTTCTGGAACCACATTTATATGACAGCCTCAGCTGTCCAGAAATATAAATGGTTTATAATCCTTGTTCTTGAAGCAGAAAGCTTGGAAAGACAACCAGGAACGCTGGAAACCCAAGGAGAAAATGAAAGCACCTCTAATATATTTCCATTTATAACAATCTCGCAACTTCTAAGGCAAGATTATGTACTTTTTACTTCTGGTGTGGAAAAAGATGGCTCTTGCCTTTGCGATGTTCAAATCATAAGTGGTGTCTGGAGAGCATGAAGGCTCAGGAGACGGTGATCTGAGGAGGGTGATGGGTCCTGTGGGAGGCCAGCAGATCTCCTGACCTGCCATGGGGCTGCTGTGCAGGTGTCAGAGCCCCACGGCCACAGAGAAGACGTGGCATGATAGGGGTGAATGTGGGAGCTTCCAGGCAGGAGGCTCCTTCCACGGCTTGAACCAGGGCAGTTCTCCCAAACTGTTCTCCAAGGCCCTGAAACTTAGTCTGAAGGTGCCACACGGCAAATTTGCATTTCTCCTTCTTTTGCTGTGTTTGGAAGGAGCCTGGGTTGCATTGCAGAGGGGCTGGCAGTGACTGAGGGAGGTGCAGGCAGCTGGACAGTCACCATAGCATTAGCACCAGCTGATTGGGGTAGGAGGATGGCTCCACAACAATCACCTTTAGGGAATCTTCAGTCTCCACACTTGTCAAGGGAGAAGGAGAGGAGGAGAGCAAGTGCAGGAAATCAGGAAGTATTTCAAGGATGTCAGCATGATTATGGATGCCAAGAAGAGTGAGTAGAGAGGCATCTCGCAGGGCTAGAGAGGATTTTATTTAATGCAGTCAGCACATCTGGAGATACATCATGGTCCAAAATACACGTGCAGGTGTGAAATTATCCCCCAGATGTGTCTGCAAGCAGGGCAGGAAGGAGGCAAATCTGGATCCTCTCACTGTTGGTTTTTACTGCCTCCATGGGCAAATACAGCCGTGATCTCCTCAGATACCTTCTGGAAATCACTGTTGGTCTGAGCAGACCCTCAGGGGACAACGTGGAGATGGGACACTACAAACCAGCTGGTCTCAGGAGGAATGAGCTGACGCACAGGGTGGTCCAGGGAGTCAGCCTGTGAGACCTGGGATGTGGGAGGCAAAACAACCCCCAGACTCTGGAGCCCATTCACAAGGCATGGAGTCTTTCTTCTTAACTTCAGTCGTCTCCCAGGTGCCTGGGAGATCATTAGAGGTCTCCTCTTCTTGAGTTGTATTAAGAGCTGTCCATTAACAGCTTAGCCAGCCTCCATAGGTCTAGACCAGAAAGAAAGAGAATAATTCTGTTTAAAAGTTCTGTTTTAGAGAGATGCATCTAAAAGCATATATGCATACACACAAGGTAGTCAGCCATAGGACTAGTAGAAGGGTATTAAAAAAAAAGGTATTTAAGGACTGTTGTAATTTTCCATTTTTACATAAAATAGAAAAAATTTTACTAGTATGTGATTCATTTCTGATCTGGATCACAATCCCAGTAATTAGATCTTTCTGTTTGGTTTTTTGTTTGTTTTGTTTGGTTGGGTTTTTAAAAAGTCTGCATAAGGAAAGATATTCTGATAACAGGCATCAGCTCTGAGGCTTCCAGGACTATGGCTGGCTAGGAAGAGTGTTTTGCCTTCAGGTTTAATATTTCTGCTTCTATTGCAAAAGGTGCTCTGAAATGCCTCCTCAAACGTGGAAGAGGTGCAATTATTGTGGCAAGAGGTAGACGACTGCTCACTTGTACAGAATATTGCCTGTGAATCAAGCTGCAGGAGAGTAGGTGATGCCAGGGGCGATGAAAAGCAGGATTAATTATGGATATGTCTAAAACTTTCTGTGAGTCTTTGTCACGCTTGCAGCAATTAATCTCCAAAGTGATGAGGGACTGAAAATATAATTCTTTAATGAGAGATGGGATTTGATTGGATAAACAGGAGAGATAGATTGCTGCAACAAGTTTTAACTGCTGTCTCCCTGAGGGCTCCCAGAGAGAAGAGGGAAATATTTTTCAAAAACAAGTAAATAAGAAAACTAATGAGATCAGTCTTAACAAGGCAGTATTAGAGAAGCCCTTTGCGTGGGCACAAGCGAATAACAAATTTGGCTTGAGGTTGATGCATGATGATGACTCAGGAAAGGGAAGCGGTTAATATAATCTGAACTGAAAAATTTGGATGGGTTCAGATTTCATGCACGTGTGTTTATTCTTCCTCTCTCAACATGCTTCTTTATAGATGAATTTCAAGTCGAATAATTATATTCTGATGCTGTAACCGTTTGATAAGCCTTTGCATTACTGTGTATTTTTCATCTCTGGACCACAAAAAGTTGTCCAGGCACTAAATGAACTTTGCAAAGGATGTGAAGCTGGCCAGTTTTACAGTCCTTTCTAGGGGAAATGAAGCACAAAATCTCTAGAGCTAATAAAAGCTTTTCTAAGGAAAGTGGCTAGTTAAAGATTGCAGGCAAGAATTGGCCAACTCCCAAACAGCACCCCAAAATTTTCTCTAGAGTTTGCTTTTTTTAATGTCAAATTTTGATATTTTCTGAGGGTGCACATAGAAAGATAAAAAAGACATGAGAGAAATCATCTGGTACTTCCTGGTCCAGAGTGTTAGCTCAATTTCTGAATGACTCAAAGACAAACTCTGAAGTAAAAGCCAAAACTGCTACTTAATCTTCTCTGTGAATGGTTTTAATCTTCTCTGTGAATGGTTCACCAGACCATACCTTCTACCTTCATTCATTAGTGCTCATTGTACATTATTGCATAAACTGGTTTGTTTGTAGCTTGTATTTTTTGCTTTAACAAAGTTGAGGGGAAAAGATTTCTTTCTTTGCCCTTGCAGAAATCTGTTTCCTTTCTATTAGGAAAAATCTGTGTCTGACTCTAAATCAACTTGGTCAATCTTTGAAGAAATATATGTGAACATATGTATGTGACTGCTCCCAAAACAGAAATTGCCATTGTCACCAAAAAAACTATACAAAATTATTACTTCCTCATGAGAAAGGCTCTGTTAAGTTTGTATTCATCATGTTAACTGATCATTGTAAGATATACATTATGTTCCTAATACCATGGAAGTTTAGGGGAATATTTACAATTGGAAATATTTGTTTAAAAGGTTATGTCTGAAGAACGCAGAGGAATGCAGCAAAGCTCTTAGAAGAACTTTAATTTGCTATCAAAAACCAATTTATTCAATGTCTCCTTCCAGAAGAATATATTGTTAGTTCAGCTGCAACTTCTTAACTTCATCGTATTTTATATACTTTGGCCATCATGCATTGCCACAAAGTATATTATACAGTGTGATTTAAAATGTGTTCTGATTAAGTACACAGAAATGATCCTATTCACCATGCAAGGAATGAGTGGGACATCATAAGTACCCATTGTTAAGGTGTAGATATATTTAATGATCATCTGTTAGCTAAACCTTTTAATCTTATGCCTTGATTATGGTACACCTTTATTTATATTTGAAGGTATTTTTCCGGTGCAGACATGAAGACCAGACAATGTTGCTCATCTCCCCCACTCTCATCACACAACAATTGGAAAGAAAAATATAGGAAATGTGTCTTCATGGAAAATGAAAAAGAGAAAAAAAGAAAGGTTAAAAAAGCATCAAGAGAAATTGATCAGCTGAAAGATGGAGCGAAAGACCTAAAGAGTGCAATAAGGGAGTGTGCTGGGAGCATGCTGCTATTTTTACTGCTACGATGGTACTTATCCAGGACCTAAAATTTTGTTGCATCTTAAAAAATTACAGGCAATTTAGTAAATGTAGAGAGAAGGACAGTATAGACATTTGGAGGCTTCTCTACAGGGAGGGATTATAAGGTCTTGCTCTCTTCAGCTCAGAAAAGAAATGGCAGAGCTAGAATCTGCCAGACCCCTGAGAAATGCTGAAGCTGGCAGAGAACATGAAAGAATGATTAGCTGCAATGTGCTCATACAAGCACCAGTGACAATGTGAGACAGCAGTTCCAAAAGCAATGGAGGAATTCCTGGCTGCTGGCCCTCACAGAGACCAAAAGTACTAATGAATTCTGCAAGGATGAGACAAATTCATTAAGGATAGGTCAACCAGTGACTCTTCAAAGTGATTTGAAGTAATCATGTGTGACCGCTAGCTCAGGAATTCCCAGACTGTTGCTTCTCGGAAGCCAGCCCAGTGTAATGGGGATGAATCACCCTGAGATATGTGCCCTAGCCTTGTGCTTTCCCCAAACATCTGTTCCTGGGCCATGTAAGAAGTAGCACACTTAGTCTGCACACAGAGACTGAACTCACCATGATGAACTGAAAACTCTGAACCTCCTGTTCATGGGGGTACCCAATACAGGTATTGACCATTTTCTGTAGGTGATGTTACCACAGAAATCCTTCCCCTTCACAAGGAACCTGTGCCATTGAAACCTTGAAGACAGACTTGTATGATGAGCACTTCCTTCAGTGAAGTTATTGATGGGAAAACTATTAAGAAAAATGAAGCAAGCAGGGATTTGGCCCTAGTGAGACAAGCAGAAGTATGCTCACACTCAAAATGCAATTATTAATATTTTAGCATATATGACAAAGGATATCTCAGTGCCCTTGTCAATTTTTTAAAATACAGGGAAACTAACTCCTTCTTCCCTGGAAATCTCCAACATCTATATCAGCAATCAAGACTTTTATTTACAGGGGAAGAAAAAGAGATTCTTAGGGAAAATCGTCAAAATAATTTTTTAAATGAACCCTAGGCCTTATCTTGCATGTCAGCCATGTTAACGCAGATGTTTCCAATTTGAAACTGAAGAGTGAGTTTTGTCTGAAGGCTATGTCTGTGGAGAGACAGCTCTTCCCAAAGGAATTGGCCTCAGTTTTGCAGATAGAAATAAGAATCCAGGAGGGTTAAGAAAAAGAAGAGATCAGTGCTTAGGTTCTGATAATGAGAAAGGAATTTGATGAGGTTGAAATATTCAGAAAAGACATTACAATGAGGACAAAAGAAGAATAAAAATATGATCCTCGTTGTTAGAAGCCTGTTAGATGTGAAGAGCAGCTAAATTAGACATTGTGAGATGGCAAAAGTGGAACCCAAAATCCTGAAATCATGAACAAGGACTAGAGGTAACTGCCTCAGAAGAAGGACCTTGATGTTTGACACCTAGACACAATATGGGCTTCCTCACAGCTCAATCAGAGGTCTCTTTGTTGACTCCACCTTCATGTAAGAATGTGGGAAAGGAGAATATTCCTGAAGTTATTGTGTATAAGCCACAACTAAAGCTCTCTGCTGTCAGCAGTGTGGAGCATTGTCGAAGGGGACAACCCAAAAACTGTGCACATCAACATCAGTCCCCAGAGATCCTGGAGACCCACACAATGCAGAGCTTTCTCCATGGACTTACAACAGAAACATAGCTAGCCCAGGACAGGACAGTGCATTCCTAAGCAAGAGCTGCCCTGCCAGCGATCCAAAGTTTGTGCTCTGGGCCACGTGGGAAAATGGATCCTGTCCTGTGGCTGCTGGGCTCAATAATGTGGTTGTCTATTCAAAGAAAAGATAATGAACTTCATCTTACACATAAATTAAGTATACACATTAAGAAAGCAAAGAAAACGAGTTTTTTCTCTCCAGTTGAAAATTCCACCCATTTCTTTCCTTCTCCAGACCTTCCAGTGTTCTAACCTGATGAGTTATGGACAGTCATTCTTTCCAGCATTGGCTGAATTCTTTTCTAATTATACATGTTCTGAATAGCACGAGGCAGACCTGCTGGTAGAACATTTGGTGCAGAGAGCATAATAAATTCCACATAGAGCTTGACATGTTTCACCATAGATGCAATATTAATTTTCATCACCACAGAAGAGATGAGATGCTGAGCCAGAGCTTAAAAAAACCTTGTGCTCCTTTACTAGGACACGTGGGTGGGATTAAATTTGTTTGCTCAGTTAAAAGGCTGTGTTGTAAAACACCTTCAGTAGAATTAATATCTCGACATTTGTAAAGCAGATTTTACAAATACAAAAGTATGGAAGATGCAAATAAAATCAGATCTATAAGATACAGAACCGTAACAATTTTAACACTCTTTTGGGATAAAGCTGAAAATAATACATAAAAGCATAAACTATGTCGAGAAACTTTATCACATGATCTTTTACTCAAAGATCTCTCTGGAAATTAGGTTGTAAAGTGCTTACAATAAAAAGTAGCTCTGAAAAGAGTGGGGGTTTATTGTCAGGCAATGATTTACTGAACAAATATATTCAGATTTCAAGTAAAAACATTTCATTTTTCTCAAACACTAGGCCTGCAAATCCATCTTGGGACCTCCAAGCAGATTCTTTTCTTGCTTCTCATGGATAGTAATGAAGTTTCTAGAGACCATCTGTGGAAAAGGCCCTACATGTATACTGACTTTGCAAACTGAGTATTTGGATTTCATAAAAAGA
Source organism: Acanthiza pusilla (assembly GCA_036630365.1). NCBI lineage: Eukaryota > Metazoa > Chordata > Aves > Passeriformes > Acanthizidae > Acanthiza > Acanthiza pusilla. The sequence continues at coordinate 15,954,256 of JAXCHO010000017.1, forward strand.
TGAAGAACATACGAACAGAAGTGGAAATTTCCCTTTTTTAAAATAGATTACCATATCCCAACTAATGAGATGATGGGTGAATATTTTGAGAACAAATCACAAAAGGGCAGCAGAAGAAGGGAAAGGGAGATGTTGTCTGGTCTCACGCTTAGTGCATTAGGGACATGTTACCTGGTAAATATACAGCAGGATATTTGTTTTAAGGAAGACCTCCCTTCAAGGAGAGGAAAGAATTTCAGCTCTTCCTTTCTGTCAATTGCTGCTGTTCCCATGTATCATGACATGCTCTGGGGAATTTGGACACTTGGAAGACATATTTCCCATGCACAACTCCTACTTGCTGCAAATGCTCTGAAGAGAAGCTGTTTGAAGACAGCCTTCTTTGTCCTCTCGTGGAAGGGGAGAAATTTTCTGTGAGGTACTTAGACTGACAGGTGCTTGTGCTACACTGGCACAGCTGGTAGGCAGCGTGCACTGTGAGCACAGGAACAAAGGCTTCGGCGCTGATACATCTTGGAAAAATGAGGACTCCTCACACCTTGAGTACAAATCAAGGGAACCACAAACTGCTGAACTTTAGCAGCAGACTCTCCTAGAGAGCACATCTAGTCCCCTGTACCACTGCATCATTTGCCCCCACGGCCATGGACACATTCCTGGTTACAAAATTTGTTCAGATGTGCCACTTGTCCTGCTCTGCAGTGTGGTGTCACTTCCCTGCTGCTTCTTCCCAGAGCACCAAGATGCTGCTCCTGGCCCACCTGCTTCCACCTGCCCATTGCTCCATTCCTAGGCAAAGTGGGGTGACAGGGCTGCTAGCCTGGAGGAGAAATCAGGACCACGTCCCTTGTATTGGCTGGATCCCTTTTCCTTTGCTCAAATGGGCATACATATATTGTATTAACCATTGTATCACTGGATAAAACTCATGTGCGAGGAGGTAATTTACTTTAGTGAACCATGGCCTGTATGTCTGTGGCTCTCGTGCCTCTGATTTGCGTTGGATGCATCTCTGCATTTTTGGCATGGTCCTGTGGCCAAGGATGCCAGCAGTTTCCTTTCAAGGCTGCTATCAGCAAGGAGGCAGCAGCCACATTTCATCCTCTCACAGAGATGTTACTTTTGTTCCCTCTTGCTTTGTTGTTTCCCTTTATATATAATACGAGTCATTCAGAGTCAGTGTAAATGTTTGTTCAGAATAGGGGATGGAAAAATGTAAGAATAATTCTGGTAATGGAAGTAGAATATAAACAAAGAGCTTAGAGAAAGTGGAGGAGCAGTGGGGAGGTTTCCTGTTTAAAAAAGGAAAATGGAAAAGTTAAAATGGCTACTTATGGAAATGTAGAATAAACCTTCCACAGCTTAATGTAGAAGGAAGAATTTGGATCTGCTCAGAGGTCCACAAGGAATTTTAACAGACAGTGGCAAAAAAGATAATCTTTCTTCTATTAGAAAAATTACTTTTGTAGTGCTTAAAGAGACAAGATTTTCATACTCATGAAGTATAGTGTAAGCACTTGACAGCTCAGTGGAGACACAGAGGTGTGTGCATATTCCACCACTCCTAACAGCGCTGGAGTAGGGAGGGAAAATCAGCACACTTCTTTTAGTCCTTGCCATTACTGCCGGAAAGAAGCTTCTCAGATATGAGCATGAAGGATACCAGAGACAGAATTCCAACCATGGATCCTCCCTTCTTTCTCTCTGAGATCTTTGTGTCACAGGATCATTGAATGGTTTGGGTTGGAAGGACCTTAACAGATGATCCAGCTCCAAACCCTCACCATGGGCAGGGGCACCTTCCACAAGACCAGTTTACCCTATCCAACATGGCCTTGAACACTTCTAGGGAAGGGGCATCCAAGATCCTAAAATCCTCCCACGACTTAAGTCTTGCATCTCTGCTGGCTCATGAGACCCTTGTTTTGGAGGATGGAATGTGTTCAGGAGCTTCACAGTCATTCTGATATTGCTGTGTTGACTGTTTCTAATGTGCTAAAGGAAAGAACATTTCCTAGGATTATTTTTCTGCTTAAGTGTATGCGTTTCACTTGTTATTTCAGATTTATTGGTGTTTACTTTTTGCTGAATAATGAGCCTGAGGGTAATGGAAATCTTAATAGGTTAAAAAATTGGAGCCAGTGTCATCAAAAGCTTCCTGTTCTCTACTGGTGTAGCATCGCCACTTTATTTGCTTACTCTGCAGGACAAATGTGTTTGTTGCAACATTTTGGCTGAAATCCTGATCACACTTTCAACAGGGCTGGGATTTCATCCTGTGAGCTCTGCCTGTGGGAAAATGTGAGGGAGGAGGCTGTCCCTCAGCCTTGCAGCATGGCAGGGCTATGCATATGTGCCACCACAAAGCTCCAGGGATGTGCTAGGTGATTGGTGTCACACAGCCATGCTGAGCCCGTGTTATCCTGACCAAAGTTAGACACTCCAGTGGTGCCGGCCAGGCTCAGGGGAACATGGTGTGAGTTGTGGGGAACCCCTGTGATGCAGTCAGGGCATGCAGAGGGTCAGGTCATGGCTCACATGCTCTCCTGGTTGATGCTACCCCAGCCAAAATGTCACACATAGCCTACAGTTGCTCATGTGGTCAAGTCAAGGGGAAACTCCAAAGTTTTGAGGGCTGGATGGTAATTTTACCACCTGCTACAGGCAGTGGATCAATGTTTCTAAAAGATACTTCTGTTTCAGTGCTGCCATTGGTGGCTGAGGGCCCTTGGTTATTTTTCCTGGGGGTGTTTTGTGGAGATCACCAGGTCCCCATGACACGGCAATGAGTTCTTGCAGCCAGCTGTGACACAAAGGGGATGTGGCCTGCGCACCGCTCTGTGTTTCTCTGCATTGACTGACACCCCTGGCATGTGGGTGTCTCTCAGGAGGTTTCACTGCAAACCTGCACCTGTGGGTGCTCCCTGGGGTGCCAGAGCCAGCCTGGCCCCGTGCATTCCAGCAGCTCAGTCTCCTAGAGGGAACGACACAAACCCTTCTACCCATTCCTCTGACTGATCCAGTCGTTTCCATTTGGTGGAAGACACAGAAAAGAGGAAGCGTGTACAAACAGTCCTAAGGTGAAAATTACTTAAGCCCAAAATTTTATAACACATCACCCAAACTGTATTTTCTAGCCCCTGTATTTTCAAGTCTCTGCTAGCAAGAAGGTCTTCTGATGAGCAGCAGGAGTGCTTTGTAAAGGAATTTGCAGGCCAGAGGTGCTCACCATAAATTTCCTTCTGTCTACGATTACTATCATTGCATTTCTGAGGCACTTTTAAAATAAACTATGCAATGATGTAATGCACACAAAAGGGCTGGGGTGGGAGTGCAGAGAAAGGAAAAGAAGCAGCATCTGGATTCTGCCTGGTATCTTCCATAGAGCATCTTGATGTCTGTAATTAGTGTCATGTTATGAGAGCTTAAAAAAATAAAGGCGCCAGAGTTCCAAATAAAACATAAAATGGCTTTGATAGAATAAATGTTACTATCATTGTTTAAAAATGTTGTGACCTGTCTGCTATAGTTTCTGAGAAAGATATTTTCCAGTGCTGCTGCTCTTGCTCTGACTCTTTTTTAAATTCTATTATTACAGATAAGGACAGAGGAAAATCCTCAAGACAGACTTGTTTTAAAACTCTGTAACACAATGCCAGCATTGTCTCTCCTCAAGCTGAACTTCTAAATTAAAATAGGCATGATCTTTAACAGAGCTCTGAAACACTCTGTTCTACAGACACTTTATCCCCTTTATTAGAGGACATTAATAATTCAAATGTTATGGCTTAGGTTAGGCAGACCCATTTGTCTGGTGTTGGAATAATTTAGCTGCACTCCACTCTTCGGAGCTGTTTTGATAGCCAGTGGGCCAAATTCTGCAGCCTCTTTGAAAGTCACAGGAATTTTACCTGCATCTTGGCTATGTACTGGGGAGGGACACACAAATAAGAAGTCTTGGCAACCTTTTCCTTGACCTTTAGCATGCTCAGATAATATACAAACACACTCTCCCAGCCCAGTTTTGCAGACTGCATAAGGCAACATTTTCATTTCAGCCAGTTGGATTTTTGCCTGAGCAAGGCCTCTAGTTTTGGGATCTAAAAACTCTACATAAACATACTTGCAAAAACACATATGCAACCCACCTTAGCAATAAGACTTCCCCCCAGCTCTAATTTTACCATGTGTGAAGCAGGATTTCTGCAGTGTGCACATATTGCCTCTGAATGCATCACGTTTTCAAATCACAGGGATTTACTGTGACTTTTTTTTCTAGACTTTAGGAGCTGAGCCACTTCCTACCTACAGGTTAGATGTAGAACTCATTAGCAACAGTGATTTCCATGGCTACACAGCTATGAAGTCGTGGGTTTAGCTCAAATCTGCATGTAGTGGCAAAGAGATTAGTATATAAGCATAGCTTTTCAAGGTGGTGTATTTCTTTGACATGAGACCAGCTCTACATCCAAATGCTCTTGTGCTTGAAATACTTATGATATGGAACCGACCGCTATACTAATAAAACACATACAATGCCCGGAAGAGGTCTAGTTTTGTCTTTCAGAAGAAGACACAAGGATGGTGGAGTGGGAAGAAATGGATTCTGATCCTATTCTACAATTTATCTGGGTAGAAGGGCCATTAAAACTCTACTAATCTTCATTGGCCACTACGTGAGATGGTGCAAACAACACTTCCACGTAATGTTGAATCCTGCTTCCCATTGAGCCATTGACCTTTCTTCATGTTGCCATCCCAAGAGAAGAAAAGTAATTATAAATAAGGGATATTAGCATTAGCTATCTGGATATAGAAAGATTAGAAACATATTATATGTTACATAATATTATCTGACTATTTTGTATTATGTATTACATGGATTTGTCTAAAAAAAAGGATGTTTAGCTCCACTAGTGTTCCACCAGAGCAGATAATTTATCTACTAAGTGCAAGAAAAACAATCAGACAGACTTTCTCTTATCTGTTGGGCTTCTATATTATGAAACACTGTAAACAACATACAATTACATTTGAAAATGAGGAGGAGAGCAAAAGTAGCCACATGTTTATTAGTACACTCACTGAAGCTGGTCTGCCAAGTGCAACTTACAGAGAAATTTTCTCTGTAATTGTATGGTAGAAAACCCATTTGGTTTTTAGTGCCTTCTGTTGGATACAAGAAACAGAATTCAGCTTCTTGCCCTTCCACAGGTTTAAGTGGCACAGAGGATGCTCAAGCACAGTTTAAGCCAGATTTTAAAGAAGATTTGGAAACTTCAAGCTACAGTTGATTTCTAATAGCCCAGTTTGCACCTACTAATGCTCTTGAAAATCCCACCTGATACCTTTAGGTAGTCCAACACATCCATAATTTGACCTTGCATTTCCCTGACCTTCAAAACTGAAGATAGGTTTCTTAAGAATTTTAAAGACATTTTTCCAAAGAAAATATGTCAAAGCTATCTAACTGTTTTGACCATGGTAATGGAAGACTTAGGCAGAGAAAATACCCTTAAAACCCTCACATCTAGTGCACAAGCCCAAATAGAAACCTCACAGTAATGAAAATGATTCCAAGTTAGCCCCTTCCTGCATGGTTTAGCCAGAGGCAGGGGCTGAACATGTAATGGAAAGTTTAAATAGTTGTCCCTGGCAGACCTGGCATAGGAGGGAAGGCTCCATGTGGAATTGCCGAAATGGGGACAGGTCCAGTGTGTACAACTTCCTTTTGGGGAGAATGTGTTTGACTGGCAAGGTTGTCAATGGCAGATTAAGTGGACAGAACCTGACAGTTACACTGGAGTGGAATCATTGATTCCTGTGTGAGTTTTTAAGACAGTGTTTCCGCCTATTTCTCTGAAGAACATCAGCTCCTCTCTGTGTGTTATTCCCGACTTCTGTGCCAGGAGCTCAGCTGGGTTCCTTGTCTAAGTTGCAATGGAAGCAGTAACATCAAAGCACTCCTGGTGGCCGAGGCGACCGGCCCTGGACTGAGCGTGCCAGTAGCCCAGGCAAGAGCCCAGCCACCTCCAGGAACACAGGTGCTGGAAAAGTCATGCCAAGGCCACCTGGCAGGGCCCCAACATTGCTGCTCCTACATCTTTCTGGGTTGGGGAAATCTTGGTATTGGGTTTGGGTTACAGGCTAGGGCTAGGGTTTCCCGTAAGTGGAAAGGTTTTTGTTTCTTGGGTTAAGTTTATGCTATGTAAATGCTAAATTAGCACTAAGTAATGCTATGAGAGGTGGTTGAGTGTTGAATGGTATGTTGTATTGCATCCTTTGCCAAAGATGGTTGGTTTTTGATCATTTGGTGTTGATATTTTTGCCAGTGAAGTTCTGGGTGGTTTTCACCTCTTGAGTCTGTCTGGTGGGTATTTCTCCTTTGTGCTAAGAGAAAGCAATCGAACCCTGAGCTAAACCCCTGGATCCAAGGATCCAGGGCTTAACAGGTGCCTCCATTGTCAACTGCACACTTTTTAATCTGTGTCACCCATGGTGCTGAGCCCCTCTGGCACAGTGCCAAGCTGCTGCCAGGGGCTGGGGTCAGGCTGGAAAGATCTAAAGAGCCTCAGGCTCTAGGAACCCTGGGGATGGAAATGGCCTGCCAAGGCCATCCCAGCAGTGCCCCAACATTGCTGCTCCTCCATCTTTCTGAGCTGGAGAACCCACGGTGTCACGTTTGGGTTAAGAACTAGAGCTAGGGCTAGGGTTACACTTAGGGTTAGGATTCAGAGATCTAAAGAGCCTCGAGCTCCAGGCACACTGGCACTGGAAAGAGCCTGCCAAGACGATTGCAGCAAGACCCCAACATTGCTGCTCCTACACATTTCTGATCTGAGCCCCCCACAGGGGTGGGCACCTTGGCCCCAGTGACCAGCCGCCCTGTGAGTTAGGCTTAGGTTTCAGAGAGCTGTCGTGCCTCGAGCTCTTCATGCTCCTCACCATCCTCTGGTGCGGCTGAGGGATTCCTGGGAATGAGCTGACACTTGTGGCAATATCATAGAAATACATGATGAGGGTCTTCTTGAAGAAAAGCATCCACTGCTGTGGTGGAATGAGGAGGAAAGAGAGCAAGTGATACACTGATATTGAGATGTGGTAGCACTGAGGTCTGATCTCAACCTGCCTGGTCCCACGCTTTCCTGGGCATGCTTAATATGTTCACTAAATTTCTCCATCCCTAAACTCTCAAGGGTTTTTTAAACAAAAGTCCCCATTAGTGTATGTGAAGTGCTGAAAGCACATGGTTATCACATGTAAGCCTAAACACAGGGACAGTAGGGAACAGAGCCTGACACATATGCAACGTATAAGTCTCACAAATGAGTAGGCATATACAGTTCTTCTAAATCATTGTGGCCTTCAAATCTATTTAAAGGAAACCTCTCATAGTCTGTTCAGCTGTTCCTCATAAATCACAATTCTAGTTAAAAAATGAACATCATATTTTTTCTGGGGTTTTCTTGTCTCATAGACACATTCCTGGAACTGTTGCAGCCTACAGGAGTCTTCCCTGAGAAAAAAAAATCCCATCCTTGGATCTGGGGACAGGGGTTAGATTCTGGGAAGCACTCAGAACTGGGGAGGAGAACGCTAAGAGAGGGAGAGAAATGGGAAGCATACAGTGTTAAAGCTTTTATACAGAGAAACCCATGCAATCTGCAGTTCTGTCTTCCAAAATGCCTGTAGGTATTTGGTAAATGGGATGATCTGGCAGGAAGCAAAACACTTAATAAAAAAGTTAGAATCAAGCCTTTCTCCTTTTTGGAAGAATGAGGTACATTTGCCAACTTTCGCCCCAATTCAAATTTAATGTTTGCCTGAAATGCTGTGGTTTTTTGGTTATAGCTGTGTTTGCACTTGTCTTTCTCTCTCAATACTTTACCATGAAATTATTCCCTGACCTGGTAGAGCCCTGCCCATTCAAAGCCCTGCCCACATCCTATCTTTCTGCTCAGAAAGCCACTAAACTGCCTGAACAGCCTCTGGAAGACTTGTTCCTCAGCCAAGGAGAACTGCTTCATTTCCAAAGTCACCAGATTTCTTTGTGCACCCTTACAAGGTTGTCAACAGAGCTGCATCGCTCCTTTTTCTGTGACCTTCTGAAGGATGAGATGAGGCCACAAATCACTTTCTCTTTGGTCAACCTGAGGTCTTCAGTTTTTGTTCCTTAATCCAGATTGAATGTAAAGAGATGAATTGGTCATTGTCCCTAGGGGAATCAATGCCTCTTGCTGTGGCAGGCTACAGGACTTCTAACAAAACCTTTTCAATAAAACAGCAGTGGTTATGAAACTGCATCAGTAACATACAGCTCCTGGGCTTTTTCAAGACCACGTAAAAATCCTGGTGTGCAATACTGTTTTTGTATAAAACCCAGTCCTTGTTTCATACCCATGATGTCACTTTTCCCACTGGATTTCATAAGCTCTGTAAGTCAGAACTAAATGTATGTGGAAGAGCTGAGTTGCTGGCCTCCTTTGAGAGATCATGGCCAACCAATTGTCTGGAAAAGTCCACCCTTGTTAGGTTGTCCCATTCTTCCAAGTGCTCTATCCATGGCCACAAGCAATCACTGGTCGAAAGAATTTACAGCCATGATGCTACAGCTCTTCCTGTCCTTCAGGTTCACATTGGTAATTTAAAATGATGTTCTGCTTATCATCAGCCTAACTCTCCTCCACACTTGCCAGTGCTTTTCATTGATTGCAAAATTGCAGATCCTCAAATCCTGCTTGTTGGAAAGTGGGTCCAGGTGTGAGTGCACCAAGGAATGAGAGCTTGTCGAGTGCCCTATCTGGGGAGAGAGCAGCAGGTAAGAAAAATCTACTTACTTAGTCCTTTGAGAATTTTATATTACTGTTTATGAAGACATATCTCTGATATGTCTCTGAGAAGATAAAACAGAAGCAGCATTATTCAGCCAAACAAATGGTTGAAAATGAATCACCTCCATTACAAACAGAGCTATTACAAACATGGCTAATATTGTGTTCTTCTGCAATTTCTATAGCTCATAATCTGCTCTCATGGACAGTCCCTTTAGCTGCTCCCTTGTCCTTCCCTGCAGGAATGTCTAAGTTGCAACATCTCAGAGTTGCTTCTCTCCAGACACACCATGAGATTTATTTTTTGTTCTACTTCTGATGTTCCGCATCTCCTTTGGCCCTCAAGCTTGACTCCATAACAGGAAGGACTCAGTCCCCAAGCCTTCCACTCTTTGTGGCTCTCAGTGAGCGACATCAGGTGGTCACTCTAGTGGTCTCCCAATTCTCAGTTCTCTGCAGCTCTTTCCATAGACCTCCCACTAAGCAAGTTTCCTCTTTCTCTACTTATTCACCCCCAAATGCCACCACATAGTCTTAATTAGGTCCATCTGGGAAGCATATGCTCAGTTGCACTGACTTTGGACCCACATTAAAGGGGCAAGTTCTTCATGACAGAAAGAGTTAGAGACCAGGTCCTTAATGTTTGCAGGAAGACAAATGGTGGAAAGAAGAATTGTCCTTTTTACTGACAGTCAGGCATGCTCTGGATGAATACATCTCACTGCTATCAAGTAGGATTGATATAAATGAGTGAGAAGAATTGGCAGCACTGTCTCTCTGAATGTACAGTACCTTCAAGATCTCTTGCTCAATAACAATTCTGTCTGGTGGACAAACAGTGGCAAAGCAAGATCAAGTCACATGGGGGTGTTCGCCAGCCTTGGAGGTTTTCTGTAAAGGCCCACCAGATTCTTCCAGTCTGGCTCAATTAACAGCTATTACTGAGGAGAAATCTACCTATGTCTCCTAGGACGACAGGCTCCTCAGGCTTGGCATGTCACTGGAACTTCCTGTGCATCTGTTTCTGCCCATTTCCTCTTATCCTGTTGCTTGGCACTGTTGACAAGAGCCTGGATCCATTCTTGACATTGTCCCTTTGGGTACTTACAGACATTGATGAGGCCCCCTCTCAGCTGTCTCTTCTCAAGACTGAACAGGCCCTGCTCCCTCAGCCTTTCCTCATAAGAGATATGTTCCAGTCCTTAATCATATTTGTCACCCTACACTGAGCCTGCTTCAGGAGCTCCATGTCTCTTGTACAGAACTTTTGCAATATAATTATTTTAAAGCAGAGGCCTTGTGTATCTTTAAGAAAGTCTCTTCTGGTGAAATTCACTTGCCTTAACATCACCAGTGCAGGTGCCTACAGGGTAGTTTCCTACATCTTTCTAACCTCTTCCTGGAGACATATGGGCTCTGTGAAGGCATGAGTCATTTGGCCAACTTCATAATCTGTCTTGGAGAGATTTAAGTCATGTTCTGGAAGAGCCTTTTCCCCATTAGGTTGACCCATTACAGGGTCAAGAAGACTAGTCCAGGGCAAATGTACCCTATCCTGACTTTCTAAACCAGCCTTCAAGACCAGCAGGGCTACATGGATTTTCTACACATCTTCTCAGGCAAGGCATTACCAGGAATGAGTGTCTGGCTTTTCTGGCCTCCAACACATTACAAAGCCTCTCTCTTTGTCTTGGCTTCCCTTAAAAATAAGGTGGAGTGAGGAAAGTGTGAGTTTTTGTGGGACAGAGGGAATTCTTTTTTTCAAAGTCATCATTGGATCCACGTAGGTGTTTTCATTTAAAAGTGTGCTTTTAAAAGTCTACAAGTCTCACTTGAAGAGTTTAGTGGGTGATGCACACATTACAGCTGCAAAATGTGTATCTTGATTTTGCAGCCCTTGGCAACATGAGTTGTCCTACACAGTGTGAATGAACAAACCTCTAGCATTCTACCCTTTTTTATCAGCTGAAGGACTTGCCATATGTATGGTTAAGAGCCAATCAGTGTGCGTCAGGGCTGTGAAATCACCTCCCAGAAAAGTTTGGGAGAAGCCTCTTTCTGGTCTAAAAAACTTTCCTTAGACCAGGTAGGAAAGCAGAGAGAGAAGAAATTCCTCAGCCCACCCGCAATCACATTTCTTTGTCCAAGAACATCAGATTTTTGGGATATAGGCTGAAAAATAAAAACATCCTATAAGGAGACTGTTTAATAAGTTGAGGCAGCCAAGTATGTGAAAACTCCTGTGATCTTCTCAAGCCTTGTTGGGATTGGCAGAGAGGTTTCCGAAGCACATGGAGGTGGTCGGACACTTGAAAAGGACTAAAGTGCCAAGGGCCAGGTGGAAAAAAAAAATCTGTTAAATGTTATCACAGTATCTCTTCTTGGTGAGGTAAATTTCCAGGCATTTGAGACCTTCTGTTTGGTAACTTCATGTGCTGATTCTAGCCAGAAACAGCCTGTCTTTACTCAGTATATGTCTGCTTCAAGATTTTATGCAATTCCATATGAACTCATTCCATGCACCACCCTCCATCAATATATGTGCTCTACATCGTGTAAACCAGTACTTTGTGACATCTTGTTCCTAAAAATAATTGTGTAGCAGGTAACATCTTTCCTGTGCCTGCATTGCCATGATTTCTCTACCTGTCTAGAGGCTTGCAGAAACAAATGTGTAGAAGGAGGCCTCTTTACAGGTTTTGTGGCTTTTTAAAAACAACTGAACAGGCTGCTGAAACTGATGCTGCCTTAGATGAGCTGAGCTAAGCAGTGCAGTGTTCAGTACAGACGTGACTGTAGCATATTAGTCTCATCAATAAGGTAACAGTTCCCTCTTCACCTAAAAGTTTCCATGCCCTGCACATCAAAGATTCCTTTAACCTTGGATCAATATGGGCACTGCTGGGTAGTTGCTGTCTAAAGGCCCAAATCCCAGTATAGGTACTACAGAAAAACCTTTCTGACTTGATCTTATAGCGTTTTTCTTTATGAATGATCTGCCTAAATCTGCAAGATTTAATTCAGGGAAGACCAGTGGTAAGTGTAGACAAGAAAATTAGCCTCCAATAACTGCAGTTTATGATTAATGCGTCTATGAATGTTTGTGAGGTTGTTTAATGTGTTGGAATGGTTTTGGTATTGATGTTGGTGTAGACACACAAGCTGTTCCGTCATTTTACTATAGTCTATATTGATATAGACTTGCCAGGTCTACTGGCAAGAACACTGCTCAGAATGGAAATTTTACATTATAATTAAAGTGTTGAGAGTCAGTGATGGCATTTATGAATATACAATGAATCAAAGAATTCAAGAAGCTGTGAAAGTTACTGGCCTTAAGGTATTTGTTAACTGCATACACTGTTCTCTAGTTTCATAATTTGGATTTAGCACTAACATTTCTCATGCCTTCCTTTTGCAAAGATGAGGCCATTTTACTGAAAAGAGCTGTGAGTGATATAGTTCATTAAGTTTTGAACATATACAGAATGTGTACAAATTCAGCTGTGACTTAATAGCTTTTAAGTTACTCCACGCTCCCTATCCCACTATGTTTTAAGGTCTGGTTTCTCTGGTTCAGAGACGAGTTTAAGATCACAACATACCTCTCTTGAGATACTTGCACTGTCAGGATGATGCATAAACTGATCCTTCTCATAGAAGATAAAACTGCCTCTGTGGATCACAGTGAAATTCACAGGCTCAAATGCCATTCTGGTATTCAGAGGCACCGCTGCTGGAGATCCGACCTTACCGTAGAAGCTGGTGTTTGCTATTTTCAAAGGGGAAAGCCCGTGCCGTCTAAGACATCTGGCTTGTTGTTGTAAACCTTAAAATTCCAGAGAGTAAAAGCCATTTTCAGGTACTCAATCACAAATCAGATTTGGGGTTATCAGTGTGTACATGTAAGGTTTAGGATACCTTTTAATCTATGTAAACAGTGTGCTCAAGAGCTGCATGTATTTATGTAGAGATCAAAGAGGTGGCAATGTCTATGGAGAATAAGCAGCAAGAAAAATCATAGGAATGGTAAATGATCAGTTGTGAGAAGGGAAACTTGAAAAACTTGATTCTAGATATGGCAAATAGGTTGCTCTAAGATGTGGCTCTGACATGTGCACATGGGGGTGGCATATCACCCACTGCTTGCAGCCTCACATTACCGAGGCACACTGCACTGGGTCCTGGGAATGCAAAGCAGCTCGGCCTCCAGCTTTCTCCTACCAGCAGCTTCCTGCCTTCTCACCAGCTGCTGCCTGCAGCTGGAGCTGCACCATGCAGAGCTGTGATGCATTCTCCCATGCCAGTTTCTGGGCTTCTTTTCAGCACCAGCTTTAGCCTTCTGTCCTGGGAGCATGACCAGCTGTATGGTCTCTTCCCAGAGCTCACACTTGCTCTGCTGTCCTGTCTCACTGTGTCACACTTTGAACGTAACCAAAGGCATGCTGAAGTCAGTGAGGAATTTCCTCTGGCCCTTGATTCCTTTCTCTGATGGCTTTGGGCTTGTTCTGCTGTGTCTTAAGCATGTCCAGTAAAGCATCCAGCAACCTCCATATCCATGGAGAGCAGCATGCTCCCCAGCTGCCCGACTGCTGGAACACTACTGGAAATCAAGGCAGCAGTGGCTGGCTTTGCCCTGTATAATGTACACAACGAGGACCAGATCCAGGGAGAACAGCCCTGGTCTATCTCCACTCAGGCTGTCCGACTTCTGGCTCCATGAGAAGTGTCAAGAAGTGAGGGAATAAAAAACCTTCCTGGGGAGCAAGAAGCCCTTGTTAATGACTGCTGCACCCCTTTAACTGAGCTTCCTCTTGCACTCACTGGAATCTCTGGAGAATGGCTCCACTTGCTTTTCCAGACCATTTGTGTCCCTTCTCCATGCTGCTCTAGCTGCTAGAAGATTGTCTCCTTCATAGCATTTCCTTTCGCAAGACAGCTGAGGGTGGCAGGGCCAGTGTGACGAAAAGCTGCTGAAATGTACTTTTTAATGAGAAAATGAAGTGTTTTCCATTGCGGTATGATTACTCTTTTTTTTTTCTCAAATTCAGCAAAAAAAGAGGAAACAAAAAGAGGAACACATGTTCATTTGTTGTAACTGGAGTTTGTGAAATGAGGTCTTCTTGAGAAAGCTACTAAACATTCATTTCAAAGAATACGGACGTTTTGGCATCCAAATATTGTAGCGTGTCCAGAATATAATTAGCTCCTGAAGTGGTTTGAACTTGTAAATATGTCTTTAGATCATAAACTGGTCCAGTAGCTATGCGAGCTTTAAAGCTGACTCTTGGAAAAACAAGACTTGGAAGGAGAACTCAAGCCACAATAGACATACACTGGGACCCGAGAGAATTTTCTTCATGCATATGGTTCATCTATTTACATATTTTACTGTAACCTTTTCAAAACCCTTGTGCCTCGGGCAGTGGATGAGATTACTACTAGAACAATATAGGTAACTGTGGATGGTTTGAACTGTTTAGCTGCCAGTATATATTTCATTCACAATTTAGGCTTTAATTTTCACCAGGCAAGTGAGGAAGAATGAGAAACATCTGCATCTGCGTAGTAACTGTCAGAGGACCTCAGATGCAACATTGAAATTAAATCTCACTCCTGCAAATAAGGCTGGGAAACGTTGTCTGTTGGATAAACTAAGGTAAAAGGAGGTGGAATGATTTCCTACGAATAGACTGTGGCAAAAATTGAAAGAAGAACCCAAAAGACACAAAGGATATTCCTGCTTCTCTTTTCTGACTTCTCAAATACACTTTCCAGGCATGAGAGAACCAATTCAGATCAAATGAGCTGGTCCAGACCATTGCCCAAAACCTAAATAGTTAAAGTCTGTATAGTGCTTTCAAACTGTAAAGTACACAGTAAGTGCTAAGTATTATTATTACTTTGAATCAAACAAAACCCAAACCTGTTTGAGAGGTTCAAAAATATTTGCTTAACTTTTATGTATTTATTTTACATTCTGGCTTGACTCTGTGCTTCCTGTTGTCTCCTGGGACTGAAAGTGCAGATACTCCAATGCCACAAGGTGGCTGTGCTAGCAGTATTTCTGAATTGGCTGGAGACGAGGCGCTCTGGAAATCTCACAAAAAAGCCTTCTGTGAGACTCTGCACACAGCTTAATCCACCTGGAAAGTGGCGGGTGAGGCGTTCGCTGCAGGAAAAGCCCCTGCTGAAGGCAGAGCAAGCTGCTGGGGGGCAGCCAGGATGGTATTATACTTTCCCAGCAGGAGCTGAAATTTTCAAGGTAGATCTTTTTCCAGACCAGAGAGCTGATGCGAGGGCTTTCAACAGGGCCTAGATGACTTAGAGACGAGGTTACCTTTGATTGCTTCCCTGCATTAAGGTTTTAAGACTCTCACACAAGCTGTGATCAATGACTCCCTTCCAGCCAGCATATGTCTTGGAGAAAGGGTGGGAAGAGCACCATGTGCACGAGGCACCCCCTCCTGTAATTAGTCAAATCATCACAAAGCCTATCTGTTTTCCTCATTTGACAGCCGTCTGTCGCGCTCACCTCTGAGGTTTGTGTGTCGTTTGAAGTTGGATTGAGTCTATTAACCTCTTAACTGCTTCTGGCCCTACCTGGCAGAGCTGCATGCTACACTGATTTCTGTGGAATGCCAGTAAAATGTTGGCAAGGGAACAGATGCTGGTGGGACCCAACAGAGAAGTGGTTAGCCGCATGGATGTTGTTCAGTGCAACAGCCTGGAAGCTCATATTGTGAGAAGCACTTCTCACCATGTGTAAAGTCTGACACATATTTCAAAGGAAAGCTTTTAATTACAGTTGGCAGGTCTGCCCCCACACTGAAAAGTGACTTAATTTTTGACCCCAGCAGCAGAAGAGTCTGTAAATCAGGCTGCCATTGCAGTACTAATTCAAATAAAGATCTGCAGCTTTATTGCCTGTACAGGACTCCTGTGTGGGCTGAGTGTGACCTACCAAAATGACTGGTGAACTACAGACTATAAGTGGCTTGAAATAAGTAATCTTCTGCCTCAGTTTCCTCATTTGCAGAATAGGAGGAACAGGAATGTCCATTCTTACAAAGTGCTGTAGGACCTAGTGGGACACTCCTGTCCCAGCTATCGTTAATTACAGTGTATTCTGATGGTAAGGGGCACAGACGTGCCCTGACTGTATATCTAGGTCCAGATTTGTGCTTAGACTGAGTTCAGAAGTGTTTCAACTGCAGGTTTTAGTTCAGCCCAGTAATGTCACAGCCAGGATTAAAACTGAGTCTGGGTTACTCAAAAAGTGGGGAGTTCAGAGAAGAAGATTTTGGTTCTGGACTTCATTGCTGTGGGACAGGGGACAACCTGTGTTTTGCAACACAGCAACCCTGCAGCTGAAGTTTGAGCTTTAGCACACCTAGCCCTAATTGCTGTGTTGTTCAGAACAGCATGTTTTCACTCAGTTTGGCACCTCTCTGTGCTCCATACTTGGGCTCCAGCAAACCCCATAAAAACTGGAAACTTCAGGAATAGCACCATTCCAGTGAGAACTCAGACCCTTTTTTTCAGACATAAAGGGAAACTCAACTTTTGGCTTATTTCACTAGAGTAATCGGAAATCAAGCTATTCCCTTTTTAAAAAAGTTGTGGGGTTTTCTGTTTTTGTTTTTGTTTTTGTTTTTGTTTTTGTTTTTTTTGTTTGGCTTTGTATTGTTTTCTATCTCTGCCTTGTGCAGACCACCAACTTTTTCTCTAATAAAATTAGAAGAATGAATGCTGAAAAACTGAAGCAAGAAAACATTCAGTTAGGGGAAAAAATGAAGAAGTAACTTCTGAAAAAACTTCATGTGTCAGCAAGCACGTTTCCAAGGTGTCCACCCCAGCAAGACAGAAAGTTTGGGGATTTTAGACAGGCCAATCCACAGACAGACAGAGGGCTTGCTAAAACTGGGTTATGGTGTGCAAGGGGTCTAAGAGCCCAGCCTATCCTTGAACTTGCACCTTGTCCAAACCCAAGGAGATTTATGCCTCTAGTCTGTGACCGTGCTTGCTGTTTTGTGGAAAAACAGAGGTGAGGGCTGACACTCTCTGCTGGCTGTCACAGTTGTGACACTTTAGGCAGCCCAGCGAGTGCAGCGCTTCCCTAAGCTGCAGCCTGGTATAGAGAAGCCTCGTGGAAGCATGGGTGCTCCTGGCCAAGGGATGTGCTAAATCTGGAGTCCTCAGGGGCTGCTGCCCACAGAGCTGGGACTGGGCCACAAGTGCTGATTCCAAGGGCAGAGTGCTAGATAATGTAGGGCTGGGGATAGCTTTAGTTTCTCCAGCTTTTCCGCCTTCTCTTTTCCAAACCTGTCTGCCAGTCTCTTTCCAGAGATGAGGACATCAAGGAGTGTTGTCCATCTGTGCTCTGTCTTGACTTGTAATTCTTCTGCAGTGGGGTCCAGGCACTGGTCTCTTTCTCTTGCCCTCTCACATACCACTTATTTTGCACCAGAGGAGGGATGTAGCATGGTAAACACACAGGGACAGACCTGGCAAAAGATAATAACTGACTGACAAGAGAAGGAGAAGAAAAATTCCTCCTAGTGGCCATTGCAGAAAGCAGATACGGTTTTGTTATTATCCGAGGAAGGAAGTAGCAATGCACAGAGCAAGACAAATGGTCCAGCTGGAACACCTGGACACCACGCTCACTTTCACCAGTGATTAGATGACAAAAGGAGCTTTCAAGCTACCACAAAGTATCTTTCAAACTGCTCCTCCAAGACAAAAAGACTGGCTTTGCAAGAAGCCTGTTGGCTGATTTTGCACTCTGGCTGTGGGGTATGTGTCCTTCAGTGAGCTGCACTATGTACATACACATATTCCTCAGGCACAGCTTCCCATAAATAACTCCCTGTCAGCATTCCACTTCAAATGATGAGTTAGCACCAGAAGGACCTTAGCTCTGGTCTGCAGAGCAGGATGGGTAGCTGCACATGCTTGCAGCAGCACTCCAGAGCAGGATGGATTACAGCAGGTACTCACTTTGAGGCTGGTGTGTTTCTTTTTTGGCTTTTCCCAGAGCAGCCATGCCAGTAGGCACCATCTGGTCCTGATGGATTTTAAAAGGTGCCAGGAAGGACTTTGGTAGACAGTGTGATTTGGCTGCTAAAGGTAAAAATATGCCTAAACCTACAGATAATTTTAGAATTCATAGCCTGTGCGGAACTTTGGGTATATAACATGAATTTGTTATTCATGTATGTGCCAAAAAAAAAGTTTATTTCACAATAGAGGTGCCAGAAGAGGATAGTGAAGACGGTGTAGTATCATGGTCTCTGTACGAGTGATAGGTTTGTGTGCCTGATGTGCAACCCAATTTCCTTGCCCAGGGCAGTGATGCTCTGAGCAGCCAACAGGCATCACTGGGAGTGCTTTAGAGCTGAAACCGTGCTTTTTGTCCTTTTATTTGGAGTCCTTCTCCAAACACTAGGTCCAGTTACATGGTCTCTCAAGAGAGACCAGAGGGCATGCCTACCAATTTCTTGAGTGAATACCATATGCAGGACACCATCATAAATATTTGTGATAGATGCTACACAGTGACAGTACATGAGAAGAGTGTTAACTTCGTTTTCTTAATAACATCTGTGAGTCCATGTGAGAAAGAAAAAAACCTTTTCAGTTAGGAAAGTCCAACTCTGCATGGTGCAGTTTTATTACATTAATCACCCTTTCACTGAGTTAATTCCATAGTTTACAAATGTGCTAAAACCCAAATAAATGATCTAAACCATATCAAACCACTTATAACATGCTGAAGCTTTTTTTAAAAAGCTGACAACCAAAAAAAAATCCCCATTGAAGGGTTCCAATAAAAAATTCCAGCAAAACAAGAAATTAAGCTCAGCATGGACAGCAGCCTATTAAATCACTTCAGCAAGTATTGCTGTTGTGATGAACACCCTAGATAAGGTGTGGGTACTAAAAATAAGTCAGAGTTCCTCGAATAGCTGTACAGCATGTAAGTGATTTAGGAGAGAGGTTACATTTATTAACTTGTTTATTATAACAAATCTGGTATGACTTCATACTAAAATGTTGGCGGGGTGTAATTCTTTTCTAGTTGAATACAGTGAAGTTTATATGAGAGGCTGAGTTTTTTGGGTTTGAGCTTTCATTATCCTGCAAGCAATTGTAGCTATGCACTGACACCACTAGGATGATAGCAATGATTTAACATGATAGTAATAGCAATACAGTCAAAACTCCGTCAGAATTTCCATTTTAAACTCTGTTTGTTTAGAAATAATATTTCAACCAGTTAAAACAGCGTCAAGCACAAACTTGGCATTTGCAGTCAGCCTGGATGCCTGGATATAATTACTTTCTTCTATTTAAAAAAAAAAAAAAAGTATCTTGATTTTTTCATTATTTTGAAAATAATTTTTTTCTTTGTTGTTGTTCTTGCTGCCATTGTCCAGATGAAAGAAGTTTAATCTTAAAAAAACATGGCTTTGCAACCACACCGTCCATAAAGAAAACAAATTGCTTTTGGCATTAAAAACAGATGAGCAATTTAGGCCTGGATGAAGCTGATCCTGGGGCCCAGGGATCAATGGGAGCTTTGTTATCCATGCCACAAGATGCGAGAGCAGCCCTGTGCTGTGGGATATGAGAGAACTGAGCTCGTCGTATGCACCCCAGTTTTACCTGATCCATACATCATTCCCAGAGGATGGAAGGGAGGAGGAACTCCTTGCACTGGGGAAAGGTTTTGTCTGCACAGCAGCAGTACACCCCTAAGCTCAGCATGCAGCAGATTCAGGTGTGGAGAGCATTCCTGCTGCTCTTCCTGGACCTATTAAAAAAAAAAGATAATTCCAAATGCAGGATGAAAACTTGGAGATGGTGTGACTATGGGGTCCAGCTTGCAGCATTATTCATAATGGGATAAATTCCAATTCTGAATTGGAATTTGCTGAATTTTTTTGAAAACTTCAGAATTAGCCTAATCTTGCAAGGATATATCTATGATACCTTCCCAGACAGGAAACAGAACAAAACTTTGTATCAAAATGAAGCCAAGATTGAGCACGTGAATCATTATTCAAAAGATAAAAAGCCCAATGTGGGTCATACCTTAACTCAAGCATTGTAAACCCCAGTCAAGACTACACTCACAACAAATCCAAATGCATGAAGGAAAAAAAAAAGAAGGATAAAGCCACCCAGGCAACATTAATCCTTTCTGAAATCAAGTCAGACTGCTATTTCAGAGTTTATGACCTTAAATGAGAATGAATTGATATTAAAAGCCTCATTGCCTTTTTAAAATGTCCCCCCCTTTTCCCTTTCCATGTGCCTGGACTTCAGGGAAGAATTAAGGCTCTTCAAGTGCCTTGAAAGTATTTACTACCTCTGAAGCATAACTTCAATTTTGATTTACCAGAGTTTAAAAAGTCAGTGCAGAGCTGATTGCAACAATTGTGTAAGGAAATGCACAAACTTTGAGCTCAGATGACTCATTTTTATGCTTGATTTGTGATTTAGAAGCAGCATATTATAGTGGTGATACTTCTAAATGCAACTGGAATATTTTCATAAGGCTGTTTAATATATAACAAGACACCATAGAAACAAGTGGGAAGCTTGTCTCATTGATTTTAATGGGAATTTGTTTCCCAAGAAGAATTTGCTGGTTCAGTATTTTTCTAGTTGTGCAAAAACAATTTGCATGGAAAATAGATTTGACTTACTTGGACTTTTGGTGCTGCAGAAAGAGAGGAAAAACATATTTTGGGATTGTTGTGAGGCTTCAAAAAGCCAGCAATCATTTGCTGTGATGACTGCAGCATTTGCAGAGTTGACAGCGTTTGCAAAAGCAGGCAAGCGCCTCAGATCCCATGGTAGGACGAACAGCAGGAGTCACGTTTTCAGGAGGAGCTAGCCCTGACCCTTTCTTGCACAGCTGGGCAGCCCAGGGCTGCAGGCACGTGTCTGGAAGGAGTTAAGCTTGGGCATGGGTAGGAAGGGACCAAACACATTTCCATCCACCTCAGCCCCTGCTTGACCATACATATTGAACATACAGCCAGGAGAGTCCTGAGGCAATCAGAAGCACCATTCCCCTCTCTCATTTCGGACTACCCCAGCCCATTCTCTTCCAACAATGCTCTAAAAGTTGGGATTTGGGTTGAAATACTGACACAAACTGCTGAAAACTTTCAGGGCTTCCAGGTCAGATTTTCTTAGGAAGAGAACGAAGTTGTGCATCATCGTGACACTGCATAGTATTGTGTAACACTCTTTGGAATGAAACCTCCTCTCGGCCCTGAATTATGTGGTTCCTGATGTGTTTGCTGAGAGTCACATCTTTCTGTGGACAGCTCTGGCAACAGCCACACTGTTCCCTCTTCTAACCAGCATGTCAGGCCCCATCCTGCTGATATCTGTGGACTTATGTCTTCCGTCATCTCTCTTTCCCTTCCTGCCTCCCCGGATAGAGACACGACCTTGACCGTGTCCCACACCTACAGCACATCTCCAGCTTTTCTGGTGCCAGCTGGCAGCAGTTTCCTCCTCAGTTCGTATTCACTCATCCTTTGGTCGAGAAAGGACCTCAGGCGAATATCAGAGTCTGGTGGAAGCAGCCTTCCCTGGACAGCAG
This sequence comes from Acanthiza pusilla, assembly GCA_036630365.1. NCBI lineage: Eukaryota > Metazoa > Chordata > Aves > Passeriformes > Acanthizidae > Acanthiza > Acanthiza pusilla. The sequence continues at coordinate 15,975,715 of JAXCHO010000017.1, forward strand.
CCCATTTGATCTCCTCAGTAACATACTGGCATCATCCCTCACCCCTTGCTGGAGTTGAGCCCTGGGAATGTTCCTGGCCATTGCAGCCCCAGCTGTGCCCATGCACACCCAGGACATCAATGTGGTCCCCTCCATCTGTTTGGAGGACAAATCCACCTAGTGGAGCAATACTTCTCCCTCTGGAGCTCCACTTGCCATCCCCTGGCATGGCTGACAGCACTACTCCCAATTTCCAAGGGGTTGTGGTTTTAAACAACTCTTCATAACTTCTTTTCTTTAATTTAAGACTTAGCAAATGACGCTGGTGTGGTAGATAGTGGGCAGGAGCAGAAGACATGGGTAGAACTTCATAACCTTTGGACTTCTTTCAGATTTGCAAGTTGATGAAAATCCTGGGGGAGCGTTTCCAATATTGTTTTCATGCTCTGTGTAACTGGAAAAGTGAAATTCTTCTGAATGAGCAGGATGAGGAAAATACTTAGCTCTGACGATGCTGGGAAAATTCTGGGGTTATTTTTATCCACGCATATAAATTCTGGTCGGAAAAAAAAATTGCCTCAAGTGTTCCGAATATGTGAATTTCTTATCTTCTGTTAGAAAACATAAGTACTGGCAGGAGAAAGCAGACTTTCTTCATTAGTGCCAGAATATTTAACATAGGTTCCTCAATATTGGAAAAAGTAGTCAGAAGAAAAACAAGAAAAGTCATTATCTGTTTTTTTCCCCTTTTAATAACCTTTTCAGTAGCACAATGCATTCAAAGCTAGGCACATTCCCCTCAGTGCAATATGGTCTCAAGACATGATTTAGATGGAAAATTTAAGTAAGATTAATGCAATTTATTATCCGCCAGGATATCCCTACAAACCACACTGCTTGGCTGAATTTTTGATTCTCAATCTAATATTTCAGATGAGATTTCCAGATGGGTGTCTTATTCCTCTATTAGTTTAGTGAGGGTGATATAGAGTTTGTAAAACAGGAGAGGTTAAGCTAGTTTTAACACTTGATTAATCATTTAAATTACTTTGTTACTGTTTGAATCCATTGACTTTTGTTTACCAAGCAACTCCCTGAAACCCAAAGCCAACAAAAACGGCAGGCAACTTTCCAAGTTGTTAATTTATTCAATGAGTTCTTCAAAGGAGTTCTAAAAGGGGAAAAAAGGAGCAAATTTATAGTTGCATTGAAAGCGTAGAGCAATTCTTGTTCATTGCTTGCTAAAAATGTCTAGGTTTTTATGACTCAGAAAAAAAGCCAATATTCAAATATTCTGGCTAGCTCCTGGAGACATGTATACTTTTTAAGCAATTCAAACAACTGTTTAATAGTGCCTGACTGCATGTTCATGCAAATGCTGATTGAAATAAAATCAGTTGGTGTGACAAGCCACACATTTCTCTGCTTTTTATGTGCAAATGTGACTTCATCTGAAGTAAGATTCAGTTCCCCTGCAGGAAAATTCAGCGGGAGCAGAATCAGGCCTGTAGGAAGTCAAGAGCAGAGGGACAAAGCTTTTTCAAAAGGAAGTATGAATGGCTGATTAAAAAGCCCCCTTCAGTTACACAATATACATGCGTACAGTTTGCAATTGTCCTCTGGGGAAAGGGAAAAAAATCCCAAGCCCTAAATCATGGAAAAAAGTCCAGCTTTCGATTCTGCATATTACAAAGTCCAAGTTTGGTAAATTGATTACAATTTCTTTACAGAGACCTATCAGGAATAAACCACTAAGTCTTAGACATAAATTTGAATTCCAGAGTCTCCAGCTAACCCAGCTCATAAATGAATTCCTAAATGCTGACTGTGCCAGAAGACCCAGTGCTGCAAAACCACTTGGCAGAAGCCATTAGTTTCAATGAGATGAACTGCTCTATTTAGCTCTCATTCAAAACTTTACAGAAATGCCAGATTTCCATAAACACAGGTTTCCTTGAATTTCCAGGGCTTTGATTAACTGGTAGATGAGGGTGTCTTACAAATATAGATTTGTATGCAGAGTTCAGCTCAGAAAGAAAGAGAGACTGGAAACGGACTATAGGCTTTTCTTTCTTTCTGACTTTTTCTCTTCCTGAACTAACAGAAAGCAGGAAAACTCCTTTAGAATATTTTGGAACCGAGGCTTTAATAATTAATAATTACTCTGTGGTTTAACAATGTTGTAAATAATTTTCCTGCCATTTATGTCATTGTGTGTTAAGCTTTTTATGACAGATTAATATCCTTCAGCTTTTACAGTATGGTTTTAAAGTATTCAAGCAATGAAAGACTAAAAGAAAAATAAAAGAAAATACTTATTTTTTCCTCTTAAGAGAAATCAATTTGTGAAATCTATTAAAGGCAAAGACTACCTCTTTTTTTCAAGGGAAAACATTTTAATTTTGCTTTTTTTTCTTCTTCCCTGTACTTTTTGTGACCAGCCTACCCATCAGTTGGTTGTGTTGAGTCCAGCAATGATTTTTGATGCATTTGAATTTACATTTATGCAGATTAAGTGAGGAGCAGATTTGGTGGTGGTTTTTTTGGGTTTTTTTGGTTGGTTTATTTTTTGTTTGGGGTTTTGGAGTTTTGGTGTTTTTTTTTTTTTTTTTTTTTTAGCATTCTAAGTTTGGGGCCAAGTTATGGACCAATGACTTTTATAGCCCAGATGCAGGAGCACTAAAGATTAGAAGATCAAGTCGCCCTCTCTCTCCCCATATAATTTTTTCCCTCCACCAGCAAATGTTCCTAAAAAACACATAATCCCTATAGTACTATGGTGATCATCATAAATCTATGAATAAATGGCATTGCTAGCAAGAGTGAAAGAGCAGCACAGATAATAATATGCAACTATGGTTTATTAACCTTAAACCCTCTTAAATCAGTCATGGAACCATAGCAGCCAAAAAAACTATTGTGGTCAAACGCCATGAACTCCCGCTTGCTTTTAACACTAGGAATATTTCCCCTCTTCTCCAGCTTTTCTACAGCATCTCTGCTCCCAACCGGAGTTTCTATAATAAAAATTGTAGTTTATGTGCCTGTTTTTTGGTTAGGCTCTGAGAGTCTGATTCAGCATTTTTTTTTTTTCCTTTTTTTAGGAAAGCACTGGCTGTGTGGGTGCTGAGCCACGGAGCCTGTGTGTGGCCCGCGGCTTGGCGTCCACACAGCCGAGTCCTGCTACAGCTGGCAAAAACTGCTGGGATTTCAGAGCTGCAAAGAACTACGTTGGGCCTTTGGCATTACCCCACCCTTCCTGAGCACTGCCTTTGAATGAGCCCGTATCCTTTGGCCATCGATGGATCCCGGGCTTTCCAGGGCATTCTGTCTGGCCGACAAATGAAAAAGGTTGCTGAAGCCTGTACGTGCAGAAATAAATGTGGTCTGGCTTTTCATTGAGAATTCCTCTTGTTTGGCATTGGCTTTTCCTATGGGACTTGTTACCAAGAAGCTGAGTTTGGGTGTAGGTGATTGACAGGAATTGTTGCGTTGACAGAGGTGGATTCAGCCTGTGAGGAGAATGCTGCCACCGGAGCAACCAAAGCGAGCGCAGTGAAATCAACGGAAAACCAAAGGCAAAACTAAAGAGCATTAAATTAACCAAACTATGCAAAAGATGCTAAGAAGCTGAAGACCTGAAAGGAGCTGGGAAAACAATGAATGATCCTGCTGAAAGTGAGAGCTGCAATGTGAGGATTTCAAGAACTCCAGAAATGAGCTGAGAAGTTTGATCTCAAATAGGATGGAAAAATAATGTTTATAGAGCACTTAGAGACATGACATGTATTGGGATACAAAATCCATGCCTCAAATATTCAGACTTCAGGTTGGGATAAACATAATATTGAGTATAAACTTCAATTTGACTATTCAAACTATATGGTCCTATTTACCAAGGAATGACTGGTGAAATGGAAAAAAAACCATAAACCCCAAACCCCAAAGATAATTTACTACTGTTGTATTATTTCTCCTTACAGAAAAATCTAACAGGAAGAAACCACTGAAACATAGTTTAGGTCTGAAGAACCATGTTTCTTGAGTATCTGTAAATCTATGAACATCCGGCTGCTTTGACTGGCTTCTGTGAGCCCTAAAGCCCCAGCTTTGATGAAAGGCCACACACAGATCACAGACCCTGCAGGAGAAACCTTGCCACTTGGCATGGCACAGAGGCTGTCTGTCCATTTGAGACTCGGTGTCTGAGAGTCAGCCACAAGCCTTGTCTTTTGTAAGAGAAATGGACCAATTTTTCTTCTAAAACAGTCAAAGCAAATCCTGCTCCTATAGCCAATGGCCTGTTGTGCAGAGCACTCAGACTGGGGGATCTCTAACAGTGCCTTCCTCACCTGGGTAAAATACAAACCTGTGCCTCCTACAGACCCTGAGAGCAACTTCAGCAGAGATGCTGAGGTTTGTTGTAAGAGTGAGAGTGGGGGAGTACAAGAGTTAGGCTGATCGAGGGGCCAAAGAATAAAGGCACATAAGGGAAAAATCTACTCCCCACTGTGGGAGCTGGCTGCAGGTTTTCCAGTGCAAGCTTCTCTCACACTGCAGTGCTACAGGGCAGGTTTGTGAGCATCATCCATCTATGGTTAGTAGCCAAATCACTCTCTGCATTGTGGAAGCAGTGAGTATTGAGAAGCTCTTCGGAGGCATTTTGAGGAAAGGAGTAAATTGTGCTCTCCGCTGAGCAGAAACCTGTGGGAATGATCATCACAGTATTTAGTACATCATCTGTATCATCCATAAATGCCACAGAATTTCTTGACCAAGATTTTGTGTCTCCCCAGGATTAGGAGGCTTGGGCAGAACAGAGAGAATGGAGAATAAGAGAAAGGCAGAATTCATCACGTGTAATGCCAAATGAGCCATTCATTCACTTTGTGTGTTAAATCTTGTGCCCTGTCAGCTGCAGTCTCTCCCAAAATTAGGGACACCTGATATCTCACACTTCTTATATTTGCAGAGAGATGCTGGTGACAATAGATTAATTTTACTGTGGAAGTGCACCAAACCTGGTGGAGTCCCATACTTTATGGGCAGGTATGCAAGCACAGGGGCATGTGCACATATGCAGAGAGATGAAAATCCATCAGTGGGGCATTTATTTGAGATGGTGATCCAGCTCACTCTTCAGGAGAGGGGTGGTGATGTTTTCACATGTAACTCGCTCTAAACAAAAAATTCTTCAGTAAAATTCACACAAAAATTTATGCATTTAAAAATGGTTCCTAATGGGAAAAAAATGAGAAAAAAAAAAGAAAATCATAATTTTCAGTTTTTCTTGCACATTTGAGTACATGAGGAACTCTGCCAAGAATTTTTATTTCAGATAACAGATTCCAAGACCCTATTATCAGTGTGGGGGAATTAATACCCTCTGCTCATGTTTTTGCCAAAACCAAATGTGGAAAATGCTCAAACCACACCTGTTTCAGTTCTACAATACATACACTTCTGCTTGCCAGCTCCCTAGCTGTTAAAATTAGTTAGGGGATTTCTGACGCGTTTTTTTTTTCCTCCTATTTTGTTTTCTTTTTCAAGGCAGTTGCAGGACAACAGTATCAAGGGTATGTGGTTAGCTCATAGGGATGTGAGAGGGAAAGCAGAAACACTTTAAAACTCCAGCAGCAGTTACACAGAGGAAGATTTGGCTCTAATATTGAATATTAGTGTGAGGGTGCTATGTCCATGCCATGGGCATCAGCGAGGGAATTACACTGCTGATCCAAGTGGGTTTGCTCAATTCTCTTTTGAGGTATTGCCTGATGGGGCTCAGCCCAGCACCTGAGGATGTCCATGTTGTAAAGTAGGACAGAGAAGAGTTTTTTTTGAAAGAGAAAGTCTTAGTTAGTTTAATGCTCTGTGTAAGAGACAGCAAGGTTGATGACAAATGGTGGTGTTATTCAGGCGCTTTAGGGAAGCTGATGCTTTTGAAAATGCAACAGCAGTGTTGATTTCAGTGCCCTCCTATCTCCTCAGGAATGCAAATCTGAATTTAAAAATTACCCTGTTATTATACCCCCAGGCCCTTGTATCAGTCAAGTGAATAATCACCCCATTAGCACCTTGGGCTGCTGCTCAGTTCTCTACTAGCCAACCACTGGCTTTCCATGCTCTGAGTGAGCAAGTGAAATCACCCTGGTGACCAGATCTGAACAAACCTTGTGCCACATTATACAACAACAAGGACTTGTTTGGTCATCCCCCTAAAAATTTCTACAAAATGTGCACTGTATATAAAATTTGGGCTATAAAGAAAGATTTTATACAGCTACTTTTTGTTATCCGTAAATATTTTCACCTGAATTACACAGATTTCCTGGTTTAAGCTTAAAATAAAATCTGGTTCAAGGTGGACTGGAAGGCACAATATCAAGGAAAAATATTAACCAATGAATTACATGTCATCTACACTACATTAGTACAATACATTGCAAAATCAGTATTTCTGCTACAGAAATGATGAATAAAAATAGCTTCAGGAAAAAATAACTTTCCCAGGAATTTTTTTAAAAATTATTTTTAGAAAATTTTTGTCTTTTTTTGGCTACATGATGTCTACTGGAAATACTCCACTTTCTTTCACTTTTGTTTATACTTCTATTAGTCTCAGAATTTTCACAATAGTGATGTGATTTACCTTCTCCTATGGGAGGGACCCTTTCCTGGTTTAATATGAAAACACAAGGTGCCTCATACCCTCCCCCACAAAAAATCCTTTTCTTTTTGTTTCCATTGTAAGCAACAATAAATATAATGAAAGAAGCTCATAATTCATAGGTTATGCAAAATTCTTATACAGAAATTTACTTCATGTTTCATGAAAGAAGCATATTAAACTCACAGGTTTGCTAACTGTGAAACACTGAAGGAAAACTAGGGAGCATCAGGACAACAGTATTATAAAGGCAAGGAAGACATATTTTTGCAGAATGGTTTTCAAATTTGAATTTGAATTCGACATTTGAATTCCAGAAGTTCAGATGTAAAGAACAGCTCTATGAGCCAAACACAAACTAATTTGCATTCTTTAATGTTTATTCCTCAAACTAGCAGGTATTTTCCCTTTTTTTTTTTTTTTTTAAATTATTTGAGAAACTGAATCCCACTGTCTCTTCAATGTCTCCCCAAAATGGTTAATTTAGAAATATCCAAGGGTTAATTTAATTGTTATAGTAGGCTAATGAGTTTGGGCCTGGGTGAGTGATACTGTTTGCAGATATTTAATAGGCTGTATCCACACCTGACTGGTTTTTTCTTTCCTGAAACACAAATATTTCAGCAGTGAGCCATTTCTCCTGACTAATCAAAAGAGGAGTTTAGAGCACCCCACCTCCCTGCCCATACCCTTGACGATGACTGCTTTTAGGGCCCTGATGTTTAGTTGGCTCCTTACACCATTCAGTACATCACACGCTCTATTATATTGTGTAATTTTTGAAAGCCTAAATGTCATGCAGTAGTACTCAAAAGCCTTAGAATGTCTGTTATATTTATGCAGTCATTTTTATCAAGCAAGTTTATAATCTCACCAGAGGATGTAATCAGATATGTCCAAGGAGACTGATGTTCATAAAAGAATGTTGGCTAACATTATTTCTTTTCCAGGCTTTTACTTCTTCTTTGATTATATCTTGTGTCAGTTTTATTCCTGGTTCTGCAATTGGAAACCCACAATAACAGTGCTATAATATTTCACAAATCTCCTCGTGGTCAGCTCTCCTGTTGATTCAAACTGTGAGCATTTAGATTTTTTATATTCTTTTTTTTTTTTCTTCCCAAGTATCCAGAAGTTATTTAAGTAATTTAGGAATCCTCTCAAAAAATGCACGTCGAACCAAAGCAGGACACTATGTGCTGGCATACAGAAATGAGCTATGGCAACAAAACAATTCACCACCCACTCCTTGACAAGCTGTCTGTGCACTGTGACTTTGATGGGGCTATCCTGAGGTTGGAGTTGCACCACATGAGTAGGATGAGTTCTCAGCTCAGGCATGCCAAGGTGGTTATGGTGCTTTGGCTGAGGAATAGCAACTTCTTTGTGGAGTTGCCATGGCGTTGCGTTGAATCCACAACAAGAGGACACTTTTAAAAATGGGGCACAGGCTCCTAAGTCCTTTAGGTCGGTTGAAATTGTATCCACCACCTCATTCAGTGATCCAAACTCTCTCTCACACACACACACATGCAAATACTCTTTTTTTCATGAACAGTCAGTCAGGCTGTGTAGCATAAAGCTCTGGTAGCTCTGCTACTGAGCAGGTATGTACATGAGCCAGCCAAGCACACCCTACACCTTCTGTACAACCAGATGGTTCCCAAAGCTCTTCTGCATGTGCACCATGTTTATCAGAACTGTAAAAATCATAGTGTTTTTTTTTTAAATCCTGTTTGCCTTCTTTCCTGGCTATTTGTGCAAACGGCATTTTGAAAAACACACAGAAACTATTCTTTCCTGGCAAAAGTGTTGGAGGTTTTTGGCTTTTTAAAATAGTCTATTGATTGAGGAATGCTTTTGCACTTAACACCTCCATGAACTTTTTTTGTGACACAGTATCTCATCTGGTAGGTCCATTCTGAGATGGCTGGCTGGCGTGCCAAATACAAGCTCCAAACCCTATCTTCCCCAGGTGCTAAATTACCTTTCCTGATAGTCTGAGCAAAATCTGGGGAGGTGTTTGGTTTAGGCTTGAATGGTACATGCAGATCCCAGCCATTCCCTCTTCCGGACACCCAATAGCCTTGTGAATATTCCAAACTGATAATGTCAGTCTTGAATGAGAGGTGGTCTGAGAAAGAGCTTTTCCCTGCATTTTTCCTGAGCAAAGATCAACTTCGGATGTTGTAGGGGAAAAATAAAGAGCAGAGGTCTGTGTGGAAAGTCAGGGTTGTGGATGTGCTCAGGCCACAGCTGCCAGCAGTGTGTTGCCTGCTGGATTGGGATAACACTTCCCTGAGCATTCACTTGAACCCAGCCTGTGCTCTGACACTCCATATCCAACTTGTCATGCCTTCCAAAGGGCACCTCATGGCCAGAATTGCACAGAGGCCATCCAGGGATGCCACCAGCAGACCATGAACTTAGGCAGCACCGTTTCAGCTGGCAGCCTTCTGGTGAGGGGGCCCAGCTCCCTGCCCTTGTACCACCCCTGCTCTCTGCCTCAGCCTACACAAATCAGCAGTGCTGTCCTTCCCCTCCCTGGCACAAGAATTTTGTGGGGCCAAATCTTGTGCCAGGTACCTTGGGCAGCAAGTAATCCAGACATTTCCAGAACCCAGCACTGTGGGTCCATTCCATCTTCTGGGTGGGAAGAGATGAGGTCATTGTCCCTCAAACAACAGCTCCTCACAGCTACCTGGGCATCTGCCCTGATTCTGCTTGCAAAAAGAGAAGAATGCTTTGCTTTTATTCTCGATGTTTTGTGCTCTGTTTTTCTTTCACCAGTGTTTCATGCTCTGATTCAGACGTATTTCTCCGGAAAAGCTCCTGTGCATCAGGATTTCTGTTTTCATTTATGACCTTAAGGGAAAACATCTGTTGCTGTTGCTCTCTTACCATTTGTCTTCAGCTTTCCTCGTAACTGTTGTTTTACTTGTGGTAACATTGTTCTTTCTATATCCCCACTATCTTTCTGCACTGTATCTCCCTGTCTCTGTGATTGGTCACATGCTGGTGTCAGTGTTTTCTGGGGCAAAGTCAAATTCTTTATTTTTAGGAGGTGTTTAAGTTAATCTCTTGTCTGTTACTGCTCTTTGGGGTTTTAATGTTCTATTATCTTGTTCCAGATTAAATTTTCTCATCTGAAATAGTCCCAGAGAGACAATGTGCCTCAAAATTTGAATTTTCTTGTTTTTCTCTACAATGGACTATTGCTGGACTTTCTCTGGCTTGTTTTTTAGCTTTTTTAGCTGTACTATTGGTGCCTTGGTGATGTTTGTTAACAGCTGTTGTAGGAAAATATTATAAACAAAAGAGAGGCCCAGATTTATCTGATTTATTCTGTCTCTCTAAGTGCCTCGTCATTGTTTCATAAAGCCAGCAGGGAGAAAAAGAGGACAAGTGAGATTTTAAGTGAGAGAATTTGTCCTCACTTCTCTTTTGAATAAACCACCACCAAATTACATAGTGAGAATGCAGTGCAACTGTGCTCTTCACTGAGGCAATTCAGGAAAGGGTTAGAGTTAGATGAGAGTCAGTCAAACCACAGAAGGAAGATATAAGCCTTGCCAAGGGTGCCACTGAGGGGCTCATCAGCACAATATCCCAACAGAATCTCTCTTCTGTGTTTTATTCCAGTAAAGGAAGAGCAGGGAAACACATAGACAGAAAGCCTAAGGTCAGCAGTGCCATCAGCTTTAGTTACTTCCTTTTTGTTTTTAAGTGGCTTTACTTGAAATTAAATGGTGAATTCAGTGCAATTCCTTGACATCGTAGGTGCTGCCATTGAGATGTGAACAAGCCATGCACGCTGAGATACTGTCTGGGTTTTCGGTGAGTGATACAGACATTGATCTCTTTTCCAAGCATGTTATGAAGGGCTTAATATAATTAAGCTATAATTGTCAGTGCATGACAAAATCAGATTCTCTTGGAAGAACATTAATATATTCTCTGAAGAATAATGTGAGCAAGCATGGTGCTTCTCTATTCCAGATAGTAAAATAAAGAAATTTGGTTTCAGGAAGTGGAGTGCAACATTTTTAGATGCATGGGCCTTAGCTGAGTATAAACAACAAGACACATTGCTTGGAATAGGCGATATTGATACCATAGATCTTTGCAAGATCAAGAGTAATGACAATGAGACCTTCCAAGGCAGTTCATCTACAGGGCTCTGCACATCCCACATTCCCTTCAGCTATCTACCATTCTCTCAAACTTAAAAAGACATTGTCTTCTTATGATTGTTGTACACCTTATAGAAGGCAAAATGTACAAACCATGTTTGCCTGTTCTACAAGGGGAATTGTCAAACGTCACACTGCAGTGGCCTTTTACCTCTGGATGAGGTGTAGGCTAGGATTTGGATTTTGTCTTTGAAAATGAGCAGAGGTTTTACATGGGGTTTGAACTCCATGCTTCAGTCTCTGGGGCTCTTTTCCTGTGAGATCAAATGCCTTGCAAGGCTGGTCTTCATGTTATTTCCATCACTAGATGCTGCTTGTGCTCTGCAGGCTCCCTCTAGTTTTTAATTCCACCCTGGATTCAAAAAAAGAATTAGATTCTAGTAGAAATCTAGAAATGTCATGTCAGTCCCTTTCTTCCTAAAGTTATGAGGAGAAAATGACAGATGCTGCTGCTGACACACAAGCCAGTCTCTGATCTTAGTACATGAAATATTTTTCTAGGGATCTCCCACGGCATTTATAGAAAGTGTTTTCAAATTTCAAGCCTAAGTTGTGAATTAAAATACTTTTCTGGATTTCCTAGATGGAAAAAAATCCCTTACTGTAAATCTCTAATGGCCAATCCTTTTCTCTCTCTCATAGTTCAGCAAAATTCCACTTGAGTGGCACAGCAGAAAAAAAATCCCAATTTTATCAAAACAAACCTATGAAACTCTTTTAAAGGTTTTAAAAATCTTTAAAGGGAAGAGACACCTGCATCCACTCAAAAAGCCCCAGCTGAGTTAAAGACACAGATTGTGTGTTGTGGAAGCTCAAGCCAAGCAGTGAATGATGAAAAACCCCCTCATTTAATTTCTTGGCTTCTGCAGTCTTATCAGAGTGTTCTGCCCAGAAGAACTGAGCCCTGTGAAAAATGCATATCCCCAAGTTCAAATGTGCAGTGTAAAACAATATCTAAAAGAAGTTAATTCCATCGCTTGTTCCTTAAATAGTTTTCAGTGCGAGAGATGGTTTTATAATCATGTGTCTATGATCAGAGACTTTTGGATAGACACCAAATCAAAACATCAGGAAAGAGAATGGGGTGATGTGGAAAACTGATTTATTCATTCAGAGTCAATAAAGTAAGCATGCAGTAGCTGGATTGTAAATAGCCCTGTGGAGAAGATTTATAAGTCTTAACATGGGGAGACAGGTTTATCCGAGTTAAAAGCACATTTTGACTAGAAGAACCCTTCACCATGTTTATAAAACAGGGCCTTGCACGCAAGATGTAACCTTAGGCCTGCGTGAGTTTGAAATGGGCAAACAATGTCATCTGCAACCATGTTTTTCATCTCTAAAGTGGAAAGCTAAAATTGACCTGAAAATGTAAAGAAGGAAGATAAAAATTATAAGCAAAATAATTCTAGGCCTCAGCAGGAATATGTACAGTGCTTAAAACTTCCCTTTGCTCCAGATTGCTGTGTTTATAAATCAAAATTATATGTCCAATGGGGAAAAGGGAAGTAAAACTGTTTCCAAATGAAAAAAGGACAAGTGATTAATTTCTGTTAAAATCATAATTGAAAATACAGAATGTAGACATGCTCTTGGTTTACTTTTGTTTTTATTTGTAACATTTGCTTTGTTGCAGTTAATATGATCAAGAGACTGGAAAAGAAACCATTTAAAGAAACCATTTGCCACTATAAATCTTCCAACTATTTGAAAAATAATACACATTGCAGGCTTTCTGCACCCTATAAAATAGGGCTTCATCTTTACCAGGGATAAATGCACTTCCTTTGATTTCCTGATAGAACAGGCCCTTCCAGTATTTCATTTATTAAACAAAAAATATCTTTATTGACTGTAGTGTATAAACAATTCTGAAGAAACCCTAGTGAAATCTAATGAGGTATTTCCCTTTGCAGCATGACAAGGTTCAAATATGTGCATATGTGCAGTAAGGAAAATAAAATTGACTCTGACAATCAGATACCCCAGCGAGCTTCTATCTTTGCAACAAATGTGCTCTAAATTCCAATGTGCTTTGACAATCACCATTTATTTCAATGCATCCTCCCCAGACACTAATTCTTGAGAGCCAAATTCCCATCTCGTGGAAGTCAGAGGGAGGTTTGCCATAGGTATCAGTGTTGGAAAGATTTGATCCTTACTATGTTTAAAAGCAATCAGATGGATGCAAAATGAAAGGAAATGAATGCATTTACCTCTTGAAGTTCCGAGGACATGGAAAAAGCATATGTCTGGTATTTTTATTTTGGAGCTCTCACATGCTGACAGAATAACAACTGCCCTTCACAAGTTAGCAAGATGCCTCTTCAAGGCCTTCACAGGCCATTTAGGAGTGCAGACAATTATCTTCCAGTGCAATAAGTCAGATTCGTCACTCCCTAGGTATGACATGCTCTTCTGATTGTAAAATACTGCTCCCAGGAGTTCATCCGTGCTAGAGACTCTCCTAGGGTTTTGGCTAGACATAGAATGGAGATTTTTGGATTTAAAGATGTGCTGCAAACATAGCCCATTGCACCAAGAGGTGGGTAAGGCTCCCTTATGGATAGGGAAAACTTAGAAGCAGAAGAAAAACAGAACTGTTGTGGGCATCTCTGGACAATCCTAAAAGAGGCATTTTAGGATGTATGTGAAATAAGTCCTTTTGAAATTCAGTCACTCATGTGACTCTCATTATCAATAATGAGAAGTTATTGATAATGGTAACAAAGAGATAGGGCAACAAAAGGAAAGATAAGGACAATTATATTATCATAAGTTAATTTAAAATAAACATTTTTAAGATATGTTGAAAATAAACAGATTCAGATGTTAAATTCACTTAAACATTTAAGTAGATATCATTGGTCTTCTGAGATGGCTGTGTACATCAGCAAGCTTAGGTCATGGGGTGAAGATAAAGACTTAGTAACCAGATTAATGCCACAGAGCTAGTCATCCTATAACTCTGGGAAGCTGTATCAGTGAAGGAAAAAATCTCCCTACATATCCTCAACTCCCAGTGACTTTGCCTTGCAGGATCAGCTCCTCACTCCCTCCATGTGACAACCATGACTGATCACAGCTCAGCACTGCAGGAAAAGTTTTGGACATTTCCAGTCAATTCAGAGAATAAACAAAACACAAAAGAACTGTGGTGAAACTGGGAACACCCTTCAGGCAATCCCATAATTTAGAAAAAAAATAAAGAAAAACTGCTTGCTGTACATGGATCACATAATCCTGGAGAAAACCCTTTTCCAGTAAGGAAAACCTGGATATCTATGAAAAATAGGAAAAAAAAATCAGCTTTTGCCTTTTAATACAGAAAAAGGGTTTCAGCAGCCCTTGAATGCAGTGGTGTGCTGTTGATTGCTATTTCATGGTTTTCATGCACTCTGAAGGGATAGTCCATGTGTCTACTGTGGCTCTACTAATGCTGAGGAGTTGAGACAACACATAAAAGGAAAAGTCTGACAACAAAGGAGGAGAGTACTAACATCCCATTCTCAGATGTCATCTTAGTACCTCCACGCAGCATCTTTGGTTGAGGCCTCTTGTATTTTTATTCCTATTCCAGCTGTTCCTCAGAATGATTGGTGGAAAGGTGTGACTCCAAGGAAGGCTCAAATTGCTCCTCCAGCTGCTGGGTTTATAATCTACCTTTTAACATGGGCAAAGAGAAGAGCTTTTGTGGCAATAGCTCCAATATGTTGGTTCCAACCAGCAGAGTGCTGTGCACTGCACTGTTGGCCTCCTGCACTTATTTCTGACAAGATGTGTAATTACTACATGCCTGACAACACTTCCCATTTCCTAGAACTGCTCCAGTTTAGAGTAAACTTCTTTTATAAAACTAGGAATACAACTGGTAAAACTTGCATCAAGTTGTTACCACCCACCAGAGGGGACACGAGCTCACAGAGTGGGAGCTCAGAACCAACAGTTCCTTGTTGGTACAGGCAAGTTGTTAAAAATCCTTGGGTGGATGAGTTCTGGTTACTCAGACCGACTTTTGCTGTGCAACTCACAGAGGGGCATTAGTGAATGTGTTGTGGATCAGGATGCACTTGGCAGGTGTGACAGCGGAGATGCTTTTTCAGAAAGATAAACAGAAATGCTTCATTTTTTCACACAGACAAAGCACAGATGAGGAACTGGGTGACAGAAGGATTGCGTGACTTAGCCAGGGTCATACAGGAAGATTGTGTCAGTGCTGGAAACTGAATGTGAAATTTCCAGCTCCCAGATAGCTCATTAATTATTTTATCATCTTCTGGCACAATAGGAAGATTACTTAGAGTGCAGTCATTCCTCAAATAACTCCTGGGAATGCTGCATGATTCCAAGTGTACATAAATACATAGGGGAAGTGTAGATTTGAAAAAGACATGTGATAAGCATTGCACCCTAATCTGTATTTCCTCATCTATGTATTCAAGTGGCCTGGTTGTAATGCTACTGACATTACTTAGCAAAACTCATGCGTGGGAATCCAAAAACTCTGGAACACTGCCTTTAGTATGCTCATATTGTCCTCTGCAGATGGTAATTTCTGTGCTCAGGAAGTTGTCGCTTGTTTTTTATTTACGTGTAGCAACATCACCCCCCCCCCCAAAAATATAATCTTGTTTCTCATCTTCTAGTCAACAAACCACTCAAAAAAGTGAGAACTTGTGGCACTCATCAGCTTTGAAGGTGAGGCAGATAATGCAGGCTCCTACCTTACCTTAATTGTTACTTTGTGTTTCATTATTGATGTTGCCACCTTTATTTTTGTTTTGCTTTAACGTAATTTTCTATGCTTTTTGAAAGGTGAATCCATTTCAGATGTACTTGGTGGTGCTGTGCTTAACATTTGACAGTGGTTTTGATAGGTTTGAAGTAGATTCAAGTGCCATAAAAAAAGAAAGGAAGAGCAGAATATCCAGTTTGACTTTCTGTGCAGCCCATACTATTGAATTTCACTTACCAGGTCCATGACACCTAAAGTTCTTAACTAAATCTTTGGAATTTTTGGTAAACAAAGACCCGCAGAGGGAGCATTCTAGTCGACTATCCTACCCAACCACGTTGTGCCTTGCTTTCCCTTTTGCTTTTATGGTTGTCTTTGTAGTGAAACAGTAATAAACGATGCACAAAGGCAGAAGAATATCAGCTGAAAAAGGGTCACTAGTAGTTGGACTGTGATATATGATACTCCTGAAAAAAAGTCAAAGCAATTTGGGGAAAAAATAGTATGATGAATTACAGGAAATAGTAAATTACAGAAAAGTGTATTCTCTGCTACTTTTTCATAAATCCCTTGAAACTATTGTCATGAGATGATGATTAGAAATTTCAGTAACGCAGTGGTAGAAGCAGTCTGACTCAGAGGCTGTATTTTTGGCTTTGTCTGCAAAACTTCCATTGTTGTATGTGTGAAAAGTGCAAGAAAGTGTGGATACATGAATAAACATTAATCCATGCAAACAATAAGTAATTTAAACATTGTAATTTATCTTCAGATAAATTATTTGTAACTTCCAAGCCAGATCCATGGAGCTGCGCTCATACAGAGATCAAATTTGGCCTCCTATTTTCGTTATAAACCACAATTACAGGTAGCTGAATAAAATTGTGTAAATAATTTACTCTCTTATCATTTCCCTTCAATCTGCCAAAGGTTCATTGAACACAGTTTTGTTATAGAAGTGCCCTTAGGATCTTGGTCATCTAAGTATAGCTACCAACCAAGATTTCCCCAGTGCTGCCAATCCAATCTCTCACAATCTTTTATGCTTTAATCAACTGTTGTGCCCTTTTGTAAACAGACAGAGGTTTACAGTTCAGTATTTACTTACTTGATCTCCCACGCAGCAATGAACTCAAGTGGATGGTCCTTAACATGAATTTCTGCTGGGCTCTGAAGTGCAAGTCTGCAGTGCTTTATCTATTTGCATGGCACAAAGCTCCTGTCAGAGAGGTGCATTCTGCACAAGAGTAGGCTCCCCATTTTCCCTCCGTTTATTTTTGCCCAACAGGATCTTATACAGTGCTCCCTAAAATGGACAGAAAGACACCAATTGACTAATTGGGTTTTCTGTCATGCTCCAGGAAAATGAGGAAGGCATATTGATTTTTCGGTTTGCTGTTAAGACACATTTTGAAATTCTGTGGTTTTGGCTGACGCTTTAGCCTTGGCAGGGGCTTCAACCTGCAAAATTAAAACCTAAAATGTGCCACTTCCCCAAGTCACTGCTGTTCATTGCTCATACCAGGAGCGCTGTGGTTCTCCAACACAGCAGCTGTCAGTCAGCCCAGGCAGATTTTCAGCTGCTGCTGTGGCTCCACTGGACCCAGCCCACTGCATGTCAGCCTTGCAGCCTCCAACACTAGCCACACTGCATTCGAGATGATGGCAGCAAGTGTGTGGTCTGTCACAGACAGAAAATAATTCTCCTTTTGTAAAGGAAGAGATCTCTGGTATTTTTCACGGTAAAATTCCAGCCAGCTCCCAGCTTCTCCTGAAACATTTCCCTTCACTGACTGTGGGATTAAATGACTGAGCACATGACAATGCCCACAATAACATTTCCAAATCTAAGTGCTAATGCTGGGATCCTGGAAGAGGTTGAAGGGAATTATGCCCTTAACTTCCCCCCTCCAGTGAGACATGACCACATAATTTGCATTCCTACAGCAATCTCACCTCAATTCCATTTGTGTCAGTTGTAGGCAACAAAACCTCAAATCCAGCACTTTACTCAAGCTTATATTTTATTTATAATTCTTTGAGTGTTCTGATTGGAGTCCCTGCCACAACCTGAGACTCTGATATCACCTGGCATTTTGACTGTGGTGGTGAGTTGGGTCCTAATTTCAAAGCCAGACAGCCAAAGAAATTAAAAGTATGGTTTTCACAAATGCTTCAGCTGGTTCCCTTTAAAAATGAGGCTGCTTGCAATGCATGTCTAAATAAGGGTTATGGTGGGTTGCTATGGGCACCAAAATTTGGAGATGTTGGCCTAAATGACTTGGATAAGGAGAAGTGTTTTTTTGCATGAGGTGTTAAATAAAAGTTGAGTTTCAATAAATAAACACAGCTATTTAGGAAGTGGTGACAATGTGCAATCTGCAGAAATGGGAAGCCTCGGAGGTGCTGTGGTAATAATGCAGTTACTTGAAGCACATTGAAGATACAAATATCTCTGTGGTTTTTTATTTGCTTCCACTCTTTGAGTCATTCTGAGAAACTTCACAAAGCTGTGCACATTCCAGTTATGGCCAAAGCATGATGCACTCCTCACTGCTTACAAAAAGCTTTACTCCAGAAGGCTACAGCGTGGGCTGAGAAGAAGTCTTTTCCAGGCACTGCAAAATGCAGATTTGAAGCACAACATAATGGAGAACTTTGTTTCATGCATATAAAAGAAGAAGAAGAAAGGCAAACATTCTTGGCACAAAGAGACAATTAAAAAAATAGGGAAGTAGCTACTCTCAAGACTGAAGCATTTCTGTCATAACATGTGCTGCTGAAGTCACCAAAATGTGGTGGTGGTGATGATGTGGCTTTGTCCTTGCTGGGGAGAGGCTGTTTTGAGAGTAGTATTTAAAATAATTATTACAAAATCATAAACACAGTAAATCCCTCAGAGGGCTAACATGATCCAAAATTAGTTAATGAAACAACAGTTCCAAATAATTTTGTGTCCCCTGATTTTGGAAATCAAGGAATGGATCCAATTAAATTAATTTCCAGAAGTTACTCAAGAACAAGGTGGCACTGAAAAAGAGTTGATTCTGCCCTAGAAGATTCTAGGAGAAAACCAGACCCAAATATCTTCAAATAAAGCAAACCACCAAAACAATAAACATGGTTTGGTTTATATTGCTTAAACAAAGATGATTTTTTTTTTTTTTTTTTGCTCTGGATGCACTGAGAAGCAGCTGTCTAGTTGGTGATCAGGATTGTTAGACTATAGGTCCAGATCTGCACAAAATCAGCTGCCAAATGCTTCCTAAAGCCTCAGTTTTCTCAAGCCCACCAAAAAAAAAAAAAAAAAACCCAAAACAAAAAACCCCCACCAACCAAACAAAACCCCAAACCATAAATATATCCAAGAATCATGAATAAAATAATCAGCACAAGTAGAGATGCTCATGATCGTTACTAAAAGGCAGCATTTTTCTTATGATTTACTGAGGTCCACAGGACCTTTCAAATTCAGTCAGAGTTTGCATTAGAGGTCTGACCGTGCCTGCTCCTGCTCCTGTCAGTGATTCAGGCTTTTTCTAGCTTTCCCAAGAGAAGCTGCTAAACACTTCCAACAAAGTCTGACTCTTCCCTCACTTTTCTCTGAGCCATCCATCTTCCAGCAAGCTCCACGCTGATAGATCCCTGAGGTCATCCACAAGCCCAGAAAGAGCCCAAGGCTGCCATGCAGATACAGGAACCTGCCTGGGGAAGGCAGGGTGGTGGTATCACAGGGTGAGGGTCTCACAGGTCATTGAAAAGACCAACTTGAGATGGTTGCCTTTGAGTCTAGAAGGAAATGCTCTCTCCTTTGCAGGCAAATTAATATCCAAGAGGAGCCCAATTCCCCAAAACCTTGCTGGTAGCAGTGTTAAGTACCACACAGTATTTCAGTGAAAACCCATGAAATTTCTTCAGATAACAAAGCCCAAGCCCAATTTTCAGTGCTTGCTGGAGCAGGCCCAAAAGCTGAAATAAAGACGTGACCCCCGTGACACACACATGTGACCATTCTTCTGACTGCTTGTGGAGGGAAAGGCTGGAGGTATCGAGCACGTCAACACTTACCTAGGTTTGGAGGGCAGGGTGCTTTCCCATAATCAGAGGGAAGTGTTGGAATGTGTTGTTGCTGTGTTTTTTAAGTCCTTTTGAAACTGTGGCCCTAAGGAAATGAGGAAATACAGAGGATGAGGTTACATTGTTATTATTATTTCACATTTTTTGAACACAGGATTATATGGCTGGAATCATACTATATTAGCTTTCTAAATCTTTAAAAACACAGGGCCTACAGTGCACACTCAATGCTTTATTCATTAAATTAATGTATTTCTATTTTTAAAAGATCCTGCCTATCTAGCAAGCATTCCTTTTTTGCTCTGTCTTTCTCTCTCATACTCCTTGGAATATTCTTGTCTGAAAACACATGTGTGTAAACTTTTATAAATAAAAGATTTAATTTTCAAGTAATAAATCAGTTTTCCCTGCATTCCTTAATTTTAAACTTGATGCTGACAGCCACTCTCTGACCAGATTTCCCAACACCCTCACAGAGTGAGCAGCCATTGCTTTAAAAGCAAATGGGATCAGTCCCTTCAGACATACAAGTGGCTATTCTGTTTTCCAGAAAAGTATTTTCCACACAGGAATGTGTTTCCAGGTGCTTCAAGTAAAAGAGGTAAGAAAGGCAATCTCCATGTTTTCCCCTGAGACAGGGAGCCTGAGCCT
This sequence comes from Acanthiza pusilla, assembly GCA_036630365.1. Classification (NCBI taxonomy): domain Eukaryota; kingdom Metazoa; phylum Chordata; class Aves; order Passeriformes; family Acanthizidae; genus Acanthiza; species Acanthiza pusilla. Next base: position 15,996,017 of record JAXCHO010000017.1, read on the forward strand.
GCACCCACATACATCAATTTATGTGATTATCAGGTCTGTTCACTACAGTGGAGTTGTTCCTGAGTTAAACCACTCTCAGGAAGATCAGAGAAAGGCTCATTAGGTTTGTAGTTCCCTAAATCCCAGCACAAGAAAGATTATGATATTGCTACCAGGAGAAACAATCTGTTTGCCATGATGACACTGCATTGTCTCTCCTTCTGGTATTTTTTTAAATGCTGGTGTTAAACCTTCCTGTACTGATTTCTGAAATAATATTTCCATATATGTATTTATTTTTTAAAATGTCTTTTCTGTAGTTTTCTAGTGTGTAGTACATAGCAGAAAAGAGTTGAGCAATCATCTCACTAATGTTAATTAGTCAATCTGGCACTGTTTCTCTTCAGTGGAAGACCAGACTTGGTTGACTGCCTTAAAACGTTTAATCAAATGCTGTTGCTGTATCTTCAGGTAGCTGCAGGGATAAATGGAAATGACAAAGTACATCGGTCTTTCTTCTGACAGCTGGCCTAGGAGTTGTTAGAGATCATCACTTGTCTGCCCTCAGATGTACAGGCTCATATGGCAAGAAGCCTTGCCCCCTTGGATATCCTTTTTTCTTCCCTTCTGACTATAGTCTTATCCTTGTGACAGCTGTCTTTGACCTGATTTGACTCCTTTTCTCCCCTTCTCCAGTTGCCAGGGTTCCCCTTGCCTCACTAGCAAATTTAAATTTTCTGACAGCTTACCATCCATCCCAGTAGAAACACATTTCTTCAAAAATCACCCTTTTTTTCACCCATTTTCACAGCTGAGTAGGAGAGTGCAAACTAGTTGACTTCTAACTGCCATCACAGTATTTCCTCAACAATCCTTAGGCAACAACGTTTATAAAACACTGTAAATAAAAAAGAAATTGTTAGGATGATTTCTATGTTCCAAATAATTGTCCAGTGCTGCACAACTTGTGCAAAACGCCACAAAAAGGTACACTCTGTGTTGCTGGAACATGAACTACACTCACAAGTCCATACTCCTGCCCAGCAGAATTTCCTCCACAGTACATGGGAAATTTCACAATATCCAGAGGAATCACTTCTCCACTCCTTGAATAGCTGCTGAATAAACTCCTGGCCTCATCGCTGTGAGCTGAGCAGAGGATGGCTGGAGCAGCACTGAAGAGCAATGCTCTGCCAAGCACCCTTTACTCTGTGTCACAATGGCCTCTAGTGGATTAGCAGCAACTGACAGACAGCTCTATCATCCACCCCCACCTAAATTTCTTTTATGGTTTCCTTTGGGGTAAAGGGAGGACACCACACAGACCTGTGCACCTGCTGCATTTAAAACCAGAGCTGCAGCTGGGGTGCAACAGAAAGAAAAATAGCCTTCTCCCAAATGCTTTATCAATATCCCCTTTTGTTCTATCAATAGATAAATGGCTTCTTAATGAAAAAAAAAAAAAAAACCAAATTAATTTCTGACAGGCTTATTTGGCTTTGAACCTCTGATGTTTTTAATGTCATCTGATGCAACTCATTGGTATTGCTACTTTGAGTTAAGAACAATGAGTACAAATTGAAGAGATGCGGAAAAATTCAAAGGAGAGTGTGTTTTGAAGACAGCAAATGTCTTTCCCAATACTGGCTTTTAAAGGTCCACTGCTGTGTTTGTGTAATTTCACTGTTATGTTTGTGTAATTTATGCTTCCTGCTTCATAAAACACACTGCCTTATCAGTGAAGATTTTGTGCTGCTATTTGTCTGGTAATGGCAGGGCAGGGAAAGCATTGCCAGACACAGTCATCTTGAACTTTTACCTGTTAATCTTCCTTTCAAGAGTCGGCCTGGACTCATTGTTTAATGGTGGTTCATCCATCAGAGGCACACGTGAGCTAAAATGCAAGGAGCAGTAGATCTACCCAGGGTACAACCAGCACCATCCCCACCTCTGGAGAGCTGCCACGAGAGTAGCTGAGACTGGACAATAAAATATGAGGTATTTTCTAATATGGGCTGGGGAAAATAATGGCACATTCAGGTAGAGCTCAGCCTCATGCAAAGCCCTGTGCATTGTCTGGATTCAGTGAATCACCTACAGAAAAAGGCAAGCCCTTCAGGAAAAATGGTTTTTATCTTGGCTTCAGGATCGTGGAAGGGCTAACAGTACAGCAGCAACTGCTCCTGTTCCACAGTGGTGGCGATGGACACAGGGAAGGCAAGATGATTCCACTGCCTCTTTTCCTTGGTAGTTTCTCCGGCTTAGAAAAGGTGATTTTCATTCCCGTGCAATGTGCTTAGATGTAGGAACCAGCATAAACACCTGCAGGTTAAACATCTGATGTAAGAAACCTCTTACAACAGGTATATGGACAACGAACATTTCCATAGACCTAGGTCCTGGGAGATCTTGCTCTAGCACAGATGTTCGTAAGTTCCAGATATTTTGGGAATCCCTAGGAGCACATGAGGGTCGTGGTGTGAGTCAGTGCATGGACCAGCATTTGGACTCTGCAAAGAAAGCTGCCATGGAACACAGCTTCTTTAGGCACCTCAGATTCCTTGCAAAGGAGAGAACCTGAGCTACTTTTAGAAGTTATGCTCCCGTGTTTGGCTGCTTTGCTATTGAGACAAGTTCTGTGCTATGCTTTATCAAGCAAATAAAAAACTAAAGCCTTAATTTTCTATCAGAGGGCCTCCACAGCAATAAGATAGAAGAGGAGAAACAGAAAACACACAATACAAAGGCAGGCTTGTGTCTTTGCTGAATATTTTCATTGTTTTCCCTGGGGGGCCAGTGGGTTTTTACACACAGCACTAGCACATTTCATTTTGACAACGAGTCAGACTTTCCAAGTCACTACACCTTTCACAACACACTGCAAACTGTCAGTGTGGTAACTTCCTTAAGTTTAATGAAGTTACCTTATGAAATCTCTTGACAGAGCTGGCCAAAAACAAAAACAACCAACCAAAAAAAAAAAAAAAAAAAAAAAAAGTGTAAGACTACTCAAAAATAAGAGGAGTCCCTAATGAAACGTGATACATGCAATCTGGAAAACTTCTGAGGGGAGAAGGAAGAGTTGTGTGCTGACAAATGGTGCAAACTTCTGGCTAAGATTAGATTTCTGCAGGCTGGATTTAGATAACTGGCTCAATTTTCCAATGGACTGAATGCCTGCCGGCTCCCAGCATTTGCTCTGCAAGCCACAGGTAGATCACTATGCTTATGAAATCTAGGCACTAAATTTGAGCCTAAATAAAGCTCCAGGGCTGATATGTTGTAGAAGACTGGAAGGATTGTTGCTATTTGAAGCCTACGTCTCTGGGAGTTCTTTTTGCACAGCTCCAGAACTCTTTCTAACCACACATTTTAAAGAAGTCAAAGTCAGTCTACTTTCTTTTTATGGTAGCCAGAGGATGAGTGTAGAGAGGTATCTTACCATTCACTGTAGAGCTGAATGAATTCCAGGATAACAGTGACCAAAATGAAAGCATGTCTGTCAGTGACTAAAAGCAGAGGCACCCACTTAGACCAGATTAAAAAAACATATATAATTTAAGGATTAGCAGGCTGGCAGAGTTGGAAGGATTTCAAGCTCTTTACTGGGCTCAGGAGGAAATCTCTTTTAATATTCTATGTCATTCAGAAGTTGTCAAGGATTAGTGGTTTCAGAGGAACAGGTCAATACTGATGCATGAAAATGCTGGGGAAGGTCAACACTGTTTGTCCTGGGTGCTGTGGAAAGGAACAGGTATTGCATCTTTATCTGCACTATCTGAAGCCAAAAGGAGTATGTAACAGGAGAGACTCCTTCTGACAAGCTTTGTTTAAACTGGAACTTTGTTAATTTACAGATGTCTATGCTGAGAAATCTACTGCCTGCTATTCAATGGTTTTTATGTGTTCTCTCCATTTTATTTTTTTTTCCTGCAACTTTGTGTAGATTATTCCTACACAAAAGATTGTCTGGGGAAATCCCCATTTTGATCACTTAAGGACTGATCCTATGCCAGATCTCCTGTTGCCTTCAACAACAGCAGGGCCAGGGCCCTGTTCTTTAAAAGCTGGTTGAAAATTTTTAGCAAAGAGGAACTTTAAAACAAACAAACTCAGTCTTAGGGACAGTACTTGAGGTTGCTAGCAAATTAAATATGGTTTTGGTTTTTTGGAGGTTTTTGTTTTGTTTTCCGTAATTGAAACAGCAGGGTCTGGTAGGCTGCATTTTCTGGTCTTTGACTGTGGATGATTTTGCTGAAATAAAAAAAGTATGCATTTTTTCAGAGAAAAAGAAATTTAATTTCCTGAACAGTTCTATAAATGATTGCAGATCCTGATCTGGGCTAGAGAAAAGCCCTTTGGACTAGTTAGATACAAGCAGAGAACTGAGCCATCTTCCTGATAAAGTCCACTCAGATCTTGGCAGATGGTTTGTGTACCTGGAAATCAATCCCACACTCTCAAGTTTTTATGTACCAGCAAGTGAAACCAAGAATACCATGTTTCTCTTAAAAATTCTGTCCTTACATTTAATCTCGCTTGCAGTAATAGCTGCTAGGAGGAGAAAGAAGAGGTTAACAGATGAGCACATATCAAAAATGGCTTTAAAGAAGACATCACTGAAGCCCTGACACTATGCTGCTGAAGTTAGCAGGAACCTATCCAAGGGGGATGAAGATGGAGGCATGAAAATCATGATCACCAAAGCTGAATTTCACTGTGCTCAGGAGGCAGAGACTTTATTAAATCTGGGGGGAAAGTAAGGGGAAGGTCACAGAAGAACTTATATGAGTTTCTGAGTAAGGTACAGCCCTCACTTTGCAGCTCTGTATTGCTTGAATCTATGCATTTATTTCATATAAGAGAAAGACTTTGGGTGAAAAATAGGGTGAGACAGTTTTCACATCTGCAACCATCATGGCAGGTCTGATCTTCAGCAGCTGTTTTTTGAGGAGTTTCAAGTCCATTCGCAATTTCTAGTCACACATCTTCCTTTTGATAATTTTCCTCAGCTTGCTGACTACAACAGCACAGGCACTGAAAACTCCTGGGGGCTGGGATGAGTTCCCTTGGCAAGCGGTGAGTAAAATGGCTTTAGTGACCACAGACATTTCTGTGAGCAGCTCTGATTTTCTGTGAGTAAAAGGAGTCACAATTTTGCTTTTTAAGCAGCAGTGAAAAGGCTGCCTGTGTACCAGCTGGTTGATATTTGAACAATTAGAGTCTGTATTTATCTCATTTACTAAACTCAATCATACTGAATATGATGATAAATAAACCCTGATGAAATATTGCCTCATTTGTTAAAAACTTGTTTTAAGCATAGAAACAGTTTTGTCAAGTGCTCTTTAACCATAAGGCTAAACTCCCATGCTAGCAATATTTAAGGAACTTTACCTTCCCCTGTTTTTTTTTTTTCTTAATCAATATTTATCATATTATCATACTTATTCACATGGGAAGGACCTAGTTTTATAACTTCAATTTAGCATAGAACAAGATCACTGCTTTTGAAGCCAATGTCAAGGCATGACAGAAATGTGACATGATCAAGATGTTATTCAACATGACACATAATCGTAAGTGCTGCTGTGGCGATAGCACTGAAAACAAGGCAAAGGAAGCAGAAGATAGCTGCCCAGGGGACTATTTGTTATTGTGTGCAAGCTTCCACATCACGTGGTGCAGAGCCCACAGACACTGCTCCGATGGAACCGTGTCAGGAGTTCTGCTGGGTAGGCACTGGGACAAAATCTGACACTTAAAATGTTTTTTTTAATTGACTGGCTCCAGACACCTTCAGCTTCCCCAAGTTAACCTGTACTTTCCATTTTGCTTCAGTAATGTTTCTATTTTCCTCTTTCGTTATCTGAATGAATCCAGTCCATGACACTGAGGTCTGGCCAGATGGGTTAATTCAGGAGGACATGAAACTATACATGGTTGTGTTTATTTGCCTGCAAAAGTCTCTGTGAATAAATTAAAACCCTCTAAAAGAAGCGTGTGCAGACACACATGCTCTCACACACACTTATGATTTTTCACACCTTGTAGAAGAGACTCTCAAGCACTTTACAAATCTTTAAGAGTGCATTGCACTCCCTTTAAATGAGTAATGACTGAGAAAAAAATTGTGGGGCCTGAGTTTGGCCTGCATCACACATCTCATTTCCGTGTCTGCTCTAGGAAATGCCCAGCGGGATTCAAGAAATTCATTTAATCCAGTAGTCAATCTAGCCTATTGTTAGAAGATGATCAATAGGCCCTTCTGAAGAAAAAAGGTATGCAAAGCACCAATATTCTTTATTCCTTCTATTAGTTTTTAAAATTATTATTTCTTCTTTGTGTTTCTTGTATTTGTCTTTCTCCTCTAAACTGAACAGTTCCATCCTTTTCAGCCCTTCCTATTCTGGAAGTCTCCGGTAATCACTGTCCTCCTTTGAATAATGTATGCATGTTCAGCATCAATTTTACACTTGTTATGATGTGAAGAAAAGATAACATTAATTTAAAAATATTAAAAATATATTAATTTGATAGTGAAAGTCAGTATTTATAGGGCATGCTGCAGAATTCCATAAGAGCCATGATATGAGGGAGTACAACATTAACAGCTGGATGCTGTACAAACAATCACTCTTTCAGAATCAATTTGTTAAATACCTAATTGGTGACTGTTGGAAACCTGGACCCAAAAGATTGCCTATAAACCAACACAGGAAATCTGCAATAGAGTCTGAAATAGATTTCCAGTCTTTTAATTCCACTGCTTGCTGTTTCTCCAAAGCTTTTGCACCTCTGAAAGCCCAGAGACAAACTCTGATGGAACTCTCTCTCCCACAGGGCAGCCCTTGACCATAGAACAAGTCTCTTCAGGACAAAATGAAGATGGGACATGATGGCCCAATATATCTGAGGCTAAAATGGCACCTGATAATTATTTTGTTAATATTTTTTATCTCAAACAAAAGCATAAATGGAAGACTAGCTCAGTCTTTAAATAGCTCCAGGATAGTTCCATTTCATCAGAGTTGGTGGAAAAATTCGTAAAAGTAGTATGGAGTTAAAGTGACATATTTATGAGGCGAAAAAATCAGTGGAGAGACTGTCACAGGGATCTCTGTTTATTAGGTAAGTGTTCTCACGCTCTCATGACACCTCACATTCAGGGCTCGCTCTGGGGAAAACCCCAGTTTGGAATCATGATGCACTCCTGCCTATTATAAGAAATCAGTTTACCAAATCTTACATTCAAGATAAGCCTTTTTTATTGTTCTTCTCGGACTCAAAATGCCCAAGGGACTTCAGCAGGTGTTTGTTCCATAAATGTGAGGAACTCCTTTATATTAAATTTGGAAGGCAAGATCACAATAGAGCCAAAATCAAGAAAAAGTCAGGACAAATAAAGCCAAAGTAGACTTACAGGGGAAATGTTCTAGGAGAGATTTAAGTGGTGTAAACCTAGGTACTAATCGCTACACATAAACCAAATTAGAGTAGATTTAAGAACTTTGGAACCATGAGGGCTTTGATTGGCTCAGATGGACTTGCACATCATGTTTTGGATCTGCTAGACCAAATGATAGCATTTGTTATTGAAAGTAGTTTTAGGGAGCAGTTTTGTAGCAGAGTAAAATTTAGATGTGGTTTCTATATGCAGCTTCTGCAGCAGTGTGTGACCACTGCTGACCTTCAGTGTAAGTACCATCTGTGTATTTGTGAGGTGCCACTTAGATTATGCACATCACCTGAGCATGGTTTAGGGCTGTGTGGTTCAAGGTTCTAGGCACCGGGAGAATCGAGGCCACTCAGCATTTTGTAAGAGAGAGTGCTGAAAGTGGAAAATTAAATTTTTGCCAAATGGGAGAGAATAAATCTGTGTTGGAGAAGAAGCCCTGCTCTCCTTGTGTTCAGAAAACTCTGAAATCAGTCCTTAGTTGTGCTCCATGCAATATGCACTCACATTTGGATATTTCCTAACACTTGAATGCAAAGCAAGATGCAAGAAAAATTTATATACACTGCAGTGCAGAAGTGTGAGTAAATTCCTACCCCAGCATCTGCCTTAATGACCCTTCTCATATCACTTGACATTTCTTGACCTATTTTTTTATCCTAAAACCCTGCAGATACTCCTTTTCATATCACTTGCATTGGTGTATATTTGTCCTTTACCACAAAGGTTCATTGCAGTGAGAGAAGCATCAATTTCCTCATGCATTTGTAACTCCACTTTCCAGTTTATCTCTGCTTGCAAATTCAAAAGAGGAAAGTGACCCTTTATTTTTAATACCAAGAAGCCTGAGAGTAATATGCTAGTCACTAATGAAGGGTAAAGTCAAGGAGCCAAATTAAAGTCTTATTAAGAGAGACCTATGGGGCAAAAGTTTTTTTTTTTCCCTAGGGAAAAATACCTCCCTGGGAAATAAGAATTTCAGAGGAGTTTTGTCACTCATAAAGAAAACGTTCCTTTCTGATGAAAGGTGATCTTTCCAGCAGATGTGCTGCGAGGGTTGGTGAAAAGACTTCATATCTCTCTTACTTAACAGCATTTTAATGTATGTGAATAGGTAAAATGTACATTTCAGATTATGATGACTACATATTTTTGGATAAAACAGATGAATAAATCTCTTGAGTCTGAGCCTGATCTCCCATCAGATTCACACTGATATCAGCAGAGCTACTTCTGGTTTTTTTGCCAGAAACACAGTCACATAGCTGTAGCCAGAGGTCTGGAAAAAAACCCTGAAAATTTTTAGACAGAAGCTAAATTCATTCTCTGGCCCATATTTCAGTTATCTTAGCTTTCACAGTTGTGTTTGGATTCCTCTCGCTTTCCATTACTCTTAGTGCCCTGCAGTTCAGCAGTAAGAGAAACCCTCTGTAGTCCCCTGGCCTGATGTCAGATCTGCCTCGGCAGTGCCCTCTCCCCTGTGAAGCACATGAGCTGAAAGAATGACATGGAGGCAACAAGAGTGGATCTAAACTTGAGGTCAAGGCCATGAAATGAGGCTAAGGCACAGGGCTGTGGTCAGTTTATAAACAGAAGAGCAGCACAAGCAAGGCAGGGCAAACAGGCCAGCAACCGAGGCTGAGCTGGAGGGATGGCAGCCCCTGGGCGCTGCATTGGTGCCTGGCATGGGCGTAGGGCACCCACAGGGACATCCTGGAGCCACAGCACCCTGTAGGGCCACCGACCCGACTTCTTGGGCATTCTCAAGTCTAGCTTCCAGCCTTGGACTTCACGTGGTTCTCCAGTGCAGGACTGGCATTGTTCAGACTGCGCAGAAGCAGTGAGCCCATGTGGTGAGTTCTTTATTCTTGCATCTCTTCTCTCTTGGCCTGGAATATCTGTGTGAGCCAGTGCCATAAAATTCTGTTCATCATTTTTGAAGTGGCAAATCTCTGGTCGCTCTACCTGCATACATACTCTTACCATTTGTGACGTATTCATGTTTTCCTATAACTTCACCATAAGACTTAGGTTCACTTCCAGCAAGAACAGAAATTTGCATATTGCAATCTATTTTAGTCTTCTTTCCCTCTGTTAACTGTTCCCTTATATGTGAGTTCAGAAGAAATAAGTTCCACAGCACATAAGAATTTCTTTTTTTTTGTTTTTAGTATGAGTGCAATTTCTTGCATTTATGGTGCAACTCAGTAAGAAGAAAAGATTCTTTAAGAAGAAGATAAAAGCTACTGCATAAAAGATTAATTTGCACAAATGTTTATCATCTGGAATATCATCTGCCTTTCCCTTTTTTTTATACTTTCAGTGCAAACAGATGTCTAAGGAATCCCTTTTTAAAATATTTTTCAGCAACATGTTATAGATATTCTATGTGCAGTGAATGGAAGAAAAGCAAAATTGACTTTTGGCAGCTTCAGTCTATCAAGTTCATAAACTTTACTGTGTCTGTCTTGTCCAAGATTAGAGACAACCTGCTCCAAGTCAGTTTCCCATTTGCACTTAATTAGGGAGTTCATTTTAGAGGTCAATGAAAAATAGCAGAGTACGTTTTCATAGTAACTCTCCACACAATAAAATTATTTCTCAGGCACTTGTCCAACTTTCTCTGGAACGAGGGCAAAAAAAGTGGGGACACAAAATAGAGTTATTGGATACCTTATCTGGAACTACCCAACACGTTGTCCATTATCCAAGGAACACATAGTACATTCTCGATCTGAGGAAAGAAGCCAAACATTGCATCTTTTCAGACAATTTTCCTATCCGCACAGCTTCATTTTCTTTAACAACTGGGACAGATATTTTGGAAATGTTCTGAGAGGTAGGAGACAGTCTGCACAAGGAGTTCCTCAGTATCAACTGTACTTCCATATATTCAAATTGCTGTGGGTAACAAGGTGTCCTTGTGAGAAATGCTGGAAAGGGTGCTTGGATTCATGAGGAAGCAGCAGTGAAGAGAGAGTTGAACAACACAGGGCTGTTTGGGGCTGTATCAGGGTGGTGGCATTGTTGGCAGCAGGAGGAACAGCTGAAATGATGCCCGGTAGGCACTTCATAAAGTTCCTCAGAGGCAGTTTCAGCATGAACTTCTCATCAAGCCGATGAGAGAGCAGCCATGTTTTGAAGATGTGCCTGAATGTCTACAAGAGTCTAAGGGTGCACTGATCCTGGATTTTGAGCTGATGTCAGCTGTATTTTATAAGTTTTCCTGAAGAAAAACTATTTTGTAGAGTATGAAATGTCTTCTCAGAAGAAGACATTCCCAGCAATTCTTGGTCAGACAGATTCTGCTCAAACACCCAGTCAGCAGGAAAAACAACAGAGGGCAGGGGGCGTACATGGAGTACCTTGAATTTGATCTGGGCTTGGGGCAAGGAATGAGACAAGTTCGTGCTTTGTCATGACCAGTGACCAAGTGGTTCCAGATTCCCACACATGGAAGCAGGATTTCTTGGACCAAAATCTGGCCAGGTAGGTACAATCCTCATTTCTCTAACTGTGGTTCTTGCAACCATGAAGAAAGAAGGAACAAACTGAGAAAAGCCTATAGCTTGTTGGTCAATTAAAAATTCAAGCAAAAGAGGCTTGTCATTTTCATACATGCCATGCTTTGACCTGCGAATTGTGGGGGTTTTTGCCATTACAGGAGATATATTTAACCTGTGCAGAACCCAGAATCGCAGAATCACAGCATGGGTCAGGTTGGGAGGGACTACAGTGGGTCATTGGTTCCACCTCCCTGGTCAGGCAGGGACATCCCACAGCACATGGCACAGGATTGTGTTCAGATGGTTCTGGAATATCCCCAGTGAGGGAGGCTCCACAACCTCTCTGTTCCAGTGCTCAGTTGCTGCCCAGGAACGCTAATTAATAACTGCTCAAACAACCTGCACAGTATCCAGATTATTGACCTTTGCTACAGTGAACATGTTACAAACACATTTACTTGTCATTTTAAATGACATTCTTTTCTAAAGAGCTACTTTTATGCCACAGAGGGCATGAATCTTAATTCACTTCAGGCCTCATTCTTTGTCTCTTTACAAAGACCCTAGCTGAAGGTTCCAGTTACCTGGAAGTACATGGAATGTAGAAATAAGTGTAACTTGTACCCCGTCTCAGGCTCCTGACGGCCGGACAATGGTTTGCTCACAAACAGAAACAAAGTTATATAGATAGAAAATCAGCAGCAAAGGCCTCAAAGATAGATCACTTGGGGACAAAAGCGGCCTAATAAACTGTGGTCAGAAGAACTTACTTTGTGCTTCCTTTGTTTTTCCTTTTTTTTTTTAAATTTTGTTATTAAATGGAACACAACATAATAGTTTTATTCAGGACACTGATTCAAGGCAGGCCATAACTGTTGTAGGTGCTTCCCTAAATAAGGTTTCATTTTCCTTTTTGGCTCAACATAATTCCTTCTGAAGAAAGGAAGAGGGATGTAAAGAGTGGTTCAAATCATCTTGCAACGCTGTATCACATTTCAGATCATTTACGCTCTCAGTCATGTCAAGCAAACAGACATTTCAAATTGATCAATGCAGTAATTGAAACAGCAAAAAGAACTGGAGGTTATTTTGTCAGCAAAAGCGTTCTTTATGAGACTGAACAGTGATGCCTTAAAATGGGATGTATCCAGGGAAAGCAAGCTTCCTGAAAATGTTGTAGCCATTACTTTAAAATAATATTATTTAGCCTTCATGCTCTACCCCTTGTGGGCTTTCAATTCCCTAGAAAATCTTCTTTCCAACACATCCTTGATGCTGGTCTCAAAACCCTGACATTTTCATTTTGCAAAGACTGGATATACAATGGAGTAGTCAAGAACAGAGTTAGGTTACCCAAATTGGTGCAAATTGGTACTGCTCCACTGCCCTCCACACTGATTTACAGAAGACAGGGATCTGGCTGAAAGCCTCCCAAAGCCTGGCTGCTTTGCTTTGCTGTTTTATGAAAACACTTACTTCAGTTTTAGCCTTACTTCCCAAGGAAATGGAGTTTATGTGATTGTGTTCTCTGCGTGTGTTTGTGGGTGACAGTACACAAGTGAGTATTGGCTTGTCCTTCCCATCAATTACTTTTGAATCTGGCAGTTCAACTCAATCAGACTGGAGAGGGCAGGAGGTTCTAAAGAGACAAAATTCCATGCTAGTGCTCTCATTGAGGAAAAGCTAATGAGCTGAGTCCTTGTAGGATTCAGAAAATTTGTACAGGCAAAGACTCCTTGGACTTGACTGCACCAATTCTGGACCTCTCCAAGCCACTTTCTCAACTAAGTGGGTTTTCCACAGCAAAACTTGAGCATTCAGATCTCAGATCAATCCTGTTTAACTGGGCCAGTGTTTGAGGAGCTTGGTTAGCCTGGTTTTCTCTATTTGCATCAGAACATACATACACTAATTATATCATCTGGTTGAAATCCCTAATCCTCACCTGGCATTCACAAGCTCAGCACCACCACTGAAGCTGTTCCCTTTTCTTCTAGCTGTTGAGGAAAACAAAATTAGGCACAGCACTTCCCATGGTCTTGTACTCACTTGGACTCCTTTGCTTCTGCTCTTGCCAAGGGTCTTAGACTGAAAGAGCAGAGGACAAAAGGAAAATTACAGATGATAATTCACAAACAGCCTCATAAAACTATCCTTATTATTCCTGCAATATAAAATTATAACTGCTTCACTGTTGAATCCTTGTGACAGATGAAGTGATCCTTGTGGGGGGGTATGCAGAGGTAGCAGGCTTATTGCTTAATGGACTGATGCATTTAGCAAGAGTGAAAGAGAACTGGAAATGAGAACAACGAAAACTACGTGAGAAAAAAATATTACCCTTTGCCAAATAAATAAATAAAAAAATAAATAATCTTTGTGGTTGTCAAAAAAACCCCACCCCACCAAACAAACAAGAAACAAGATGTTGGTTAAGTTTTGTTTGATAAACGTGGAATGGGGAAGTTATGACCAAATACAAAAATGGAGATTTAAGATATACTTGAATAAAATACAATCCGGAATGGAGCACCACTAATCTGGTATGCAAATAAAATATTTATGAGATTCTAAAAGCTGTGGGGAGAAAAGCAATTTTTTCTTCCCCATTGAAAACAGAAGAGCAGGTGGAGCTCTTCAGCAATCCTTTTTATTCACTTCATGAGATAGCTTATGCGAAGAAAAGAAAACACTGAGCTCACCCTGACCCACAGTAGTACAAGCGCCTTTCCCTGTGTGCAACGCAGCTCCTTTCTGTATGAAGCAGCAGGTAATGACAAACTAAACTTACGATACTTTCACATCCTGGAGTGCTTTGCTGAGCTGGGAATCAGCATCTTATGGGAACAATCTTTAGATCACATTTATTTTTTTAACCTATGGGCACCATTAAGTTAAGACTGAAGCACAAATTATTGCACTTGTGACGAGTGCCTGGTAAGGAAATAGGGGTGCAATGGGCAGCAGGCCACACTGTGATCTCCTCTGTTGAACTCACCCCTCTACTGATTTAACCAAAATGTGAACAGATCCTTTTCTTGCATAGCAAGACATGCTGACTGCTTGTGGTGACCTCATCCATTTGGCAGACAGCTAAAACATTTTAGAGAGCCTACAAGAATAGTTTTATGAGGTTGTTTGTGAGTTAGTATCATTCCTTTGCCCTTTGCCCTCTGGTGTTCTATTTAGCTTGGGCCTCCTCTTAAGTGTTGGACAAAAGGAGCCCAAGTCAGCAGAAAACCCTGGGAAGTGCTGTGCCTGCCTTTCCTGCTTTCTGCAGTCAGAGGTGTCCTGCTTGCTAGAGCTTTGTGGATGGATGGAGATGTGCCTGTCAATGCCAGATAGAGATGCAGCCTTTTACATCATGATGCAAAGATTGTGAGTACAAATTTTCCTGTATCTTTTGACAGAAACATAGGTACAGAGAAAAAACATGTGATCTATAGTGGGATGTGTCAGGAAAAATTTGACTGAACCACTCTTTGTGTCCATAGGCAATCAGTACTGTTATATAAGATTCATCATTCTCGCTGTGCAGAAAGAGAAATTGAGACAGAGGAAGCTGAAATGACTTGTTCAGCTCGGTCTGTATGTGAGCAGTTCCTATTTCAGAAAGAACAAAAAAGTCTGAACACACAACCGAATGCAAACAAACTGCAGAACAAGTGTTCCATACCTCTAAAAAATAAAGAAACACAGAGGGAAGTGCAGTGCTTTAGCTTCTGAGGTTCCTGGACAGCTGGACATTCTTAGGGCTTTATGAGGAAGGTATAGCTGATGCAGGTGTTTGTCTCACCTGAGCTGGGTGCTGAGAAACCTCAGGTCACTTCTTTATTTTGCTCCTGATTTTCTGAGTAACTTTCAGGATCTATATTTGTTCAGCTCTGCAAACAGGGTTTGAAATTAAAGGCACCAAAATACTCAAGGATGAGAGTTTTCACATCCCTGAACCTCAGCTTCCCTTGGGTGTAATGGATGTAGTTACACTGATGCACCTCACAGTCACGTCATGTCATATTTTCAAATATGTTAAAATACATTTTTTACCTTAGGTTTGAAACCTACAAGGAGTTTCACATTGCTAAGAAATTTGCAGGAGTGAAGGCACAATTTTCCATGGTTAGCCAATCGTGGTTGTATATCTAGGGATCTTTCATTAGCAAATATTTAAATGCACACTAACAATGCAGGGTTGCTTTGATGTGACTAAGCATCTTAGAAAAAAAAAAAAATTATCCATATAATTGAAATTACTCAGAACAGGAAAAATGAACCATAAATTGTCGAAGTTCGGTGAACAAACTTTCTTGCAAGATGTCCAGTGCTCCCCGGAAGAGGAAGAAAACAAACTGTTTCCTGTCGTGGTTGTCCTTGCAAAGCAGTGCAAATGCTGTAACAAAGTTGATAGCTTGCATAGCAAAATACATGGCACAGCAAAAGAGATTCAATTCTGCAGGAAATCCCTGAGATTCTCTGAAAGGTCTATTTAGATGAGAAAAGATAGGGCTTGAGTGAGTTAAAAATATACTGTGGAATGCAATCAGTGCAATGTTATTCATTTTGATATCAAACGAGATTTATTTGACAGTAACACCATATGCTCAGTGGTGCTGTCCACAAGATGACAATTCCATTTTGTAACAACTGTTGAAGTTCAAAAATTGTTTTCATTCGGCTTTGGAATAAAAACAAAAAAGCCTTTCAGATCTTTGTGGAATGGAATTGCACTGAAATGGTTGATTTCAGATAAAAAACCCAGCCTTTCCTTTTGTAAGGACTTTTTGCTTCTAATGGCTTCCTTGGTCACCCAACGGAGGACAGAAGGAATGGCCTCAAATTACACCACGGGAAGTTTAATTGGATATTGGTAAAATTCCTCACTGAAAGGGTTGTCAAGCATTGGAACAGGCTGCCCAGGGAAGTGGTGGATTCACCATCCCTGGAGTGATTTAAAGGATGTGTAGATCTGGCACTTGCAGATGTGGTTTAGCGGTGGTGGCCTTGATAGTTCTGGCCTAATGGCTGGGTTCAGTGATCCTGAAGGTATTTTTCCAAACTAAGGTGCAGGACCTTGGAAGAAGGCTGGGAGACCTGGGGCAGATGGATAATCTGTGACTTTTCAGAAGCCCTGATAGCATTAGCAATTCGTTAGCATTGCTTGGTGAAGTGTCAACCTGCTGAAAACATTTCCATCAGCACTAATAGTTGGTTCCTGATACTACTGAGATTTGATTATGCAAGATTTGTTGAGGTTGAGCTTGGAGCCCTTTCTCATGGGCAGAAGAGATGCTGAGGATTTTGGCAACAGGAGCGCTTTGGAAGCAGCTGAAGTGAACATGGCAAGAGCTGGGTGCTGTTGTTAAAATGTCCAGCACTGAATGTCTCAGTGTCAGTGTTCAAAAACATCAGGGCAGATTCAGAATCCAATGGGTGCAGTCTTGTACTCTCTCCACCTGAGGTTTTCTTTCACAGTGATTGCAGACTGAGAAATGTAGGCACAAAAATATATAAATACCATTTTTCCATTAAAATAATGTGGCAAAATATTTTATTTCTCATAGATGCTTGAAAACCTGGGTTTTGATCCAAAATACCTCCAATTTTGAAAACTTCAGGGCTGGGGGGTATTGGAAAGAAGAAGGTTTCAAAGAGGAAATGCTGCTAGGACATCTTGTGGGGATGAATTGCCTCAGGTATCCATTCATGTGAATGGATGAGCACATTCCCAACTGATTGACATTGTGCATTCCTCCTAACCTGCAAGCATTCCCTGTCTTGAAGGAAG
Source organism: Acanthiza pusilla (assembly GCA_036630365.1). Classification (NCBI taxonomy): domain Eukaryota; kingdom Metazoa; phylum Chordata; class Aves; order Passeriformes; family Acanthizidae; genus Acanthiza; species Acanthiza pusilla. The sequence goes on from JAXCHO010000017.1 coordinate 16,012,743, forward strand.
GACATCATGGTGCATTGTGGCAGTCCTCCCTGAGGAACATGCTGGAGGTAGTGTTTAGCTGCGACTTCTAAATCCTTGAGATGACTGAGGCAGACAACTTGCTGTTCCTGTGCGCTGCCACAGTATCATTTTTTAAGAAAAGTTAAAAAAACTTAGCAGAAAGTATGCATTGTGACAAAAAAAAAAAAAGGTTCACATGCAATCATCTACTGAAAAAACGTTTGACATGAATGACTTTTTTTCAACCCATTCTGCAAATAACTGGAAATCTGTGCTAAGGGATTTCATTAATTGTTGTAAAAGCTACATGTCACCAATGAGACTTCATCTCTTTGGGCTCTCAGCAGTGCCCTTTGCCTGCAGCACTGCGCCATTCCCCATGCCTGTGCTGCACTGGCGCTGCTCACCTCAGACACAGGGCGCCGTTTCCCTGCACACACAGCCACACGCGCTGCCAAGCTTTTAGCCGGACCAGTTTGACACTCTGGGCTCTGGCTGCCTCAAAATTGGGCACAGATGGTTAATAGGCAGCAGCACCAGGGGAAGAGTGGTACTTGCTTTGAACTGGCAGGTGACAGGAGCAAAAGTATGTGGCAAGAAAGACTCCTCCTGGTGGTCTTGTGTGTGTGTGTGTTTTAATACTGTTTTCAGTTTCTCAGCAAAGCACACAGGCAGAGGAAGATGCTTGTGCAGCCACCACACCAGGCTCTTCCCTGACAGGCAGCCTGGCCCAAGGACATGAGACAGAGGACATTGTCACTGGTACCCAAGGAAATCGAGCCCTTGCAGGTGCAGAGAAGGTGTGAAAACTCCTTTGTGCTGGTGGAGAATGTGTATGTGTGCGTCCTCGAACTGCCTAATAAATAAATTCATCCAATTAAGAAGAACAATGATTCATTAGCTAATCAGGTACTAAAAAATTACTCATTTAAGACAATCACTGCTACTTCCTCAGCTTTTCACTTCATTGCTGCTTATGCAAGTAAAAACAACAAACTAAATGGAGACCTTATGGGCACCAGGGACCAATTAATGCCACGTGACTTCCTCCCAGGCTTCCATGAAAATAACTGTATTATAATGGTCTGTGATATTAATATCGGCTTTGGGAAAGTTAGGCAGCAGCTCCATAGGGAAGGATGTAGAATGAGCAAGCACAATGGAATGTGCAGTATTTGACAGAAGAGAAGTGGTATCTTTTCAAAAGTTGCATCTCTTCTTGCTATTGAAACAGAAAATTCAGCTAGAAAAATACAATCGCCTGAGGGAACCTGAGCAATTTTTGGGGGGGGGGGGGGGGGGTACCTTTCCGGTATCTGTTGGAATAAACTTCAGAGCCTCCCTGCTTTTAATACATTTAACTATCTACATATTAAGTCTAAGGATTAAATTCTGAGGTGAATTGGGGATCCTAAATTTATACAGCTTTGGAGTCCACTTTTCAGGTTTTACTCCCTCCCAACATAATTTTGAGGATTTGTTTTTAATCTCATGGCTGTGTGGAACCCCAGCAGATTTTTGCTGCAGATTATGTGGCTCATGGCTGTGAAGAAGCAGTAGTTCAGCAGACGTAAATGCTAAGCTATGTGAGTATTGTTTCACAAAAATTGCTTATTTTGCTTTTTGGGCAGTCCTGGCTGGTTTGCAGCACGGTTCTACTATTTCAAACTGCATCTTGCACTGAGACATGCAAGAGATGGATTTACCACTCTTCTTACATTGCTAATCCACAGGTGATGCAGAGAAGCCCCAGGCAGGACCTGTGGATGCCAGCGGAGCCACTCTGAGATAAAAGTAGTAAACTCCCCATCTCAGTCTGCCACTTAGGCCCTACACTTCCTCCTCTGTTCACTGGGCACTGTGTGCTTGTCCAGCCATGGCTTTCTCATACTGGACTTCCCTTGGAGGGACACACACAGTCCCCTCTATCCCTGTCCCCAAGGCTGGGCAGTCACAAGGCAAAGGCACTGGGTAAGACCCACCAGCAAAGCAAGAAAGCACCACATAGCACTGAGATCAAAGGGCTGGGGGGGAAAGGAGCAGCCACAGCAGCCTGGGTGAGTGCAGCTGTCCAGCCCACATCCACCCTGCTGAACCACGTACCTGACTGCAAAGGACAGGCAAAGTAGTTTCATGCGCACGTCAAAGCACCGAGTGGAAGGAGTACAAGGAAAGCAAGCGAGAGGAGAGTGTGTTTTAATGCCTTTCACGATTACTTTGGCCTCAGTTTCTGCATCCCCACGGTAGGAACATTAACTCCAAAGAGGTGTGTTCTTAAGCAAGAGCAGACAGGGTGAAGGCAGTCTAAGAACTGAGCATGAAGTGGGTTAACTGAAAAAGGGGTCTAAATAGCATCACGTTTGGAGGAGTGATTTGGGTTAGAGGTTCAGCTCAGCTCCACTCTGGAAAGTTCAGATACTGGTTAAACTTCGGATAAACTTTTGACCCCTTTTTCATGTAGATGTCAGACTGGAATCACACAAACACAGACTCTCTCATGAGCTTTCCAATACTGCTTGTTTTTGACTGCGCCAGTAATAGAAGAACAGATTTCTTCATGATACTCCTGTATTTCTACTTCCAAACTCACCCACTTTCTTTTCCAAACCTGAGACATTTTTCATTCTATTCCATATAAGGTTTGCATGTTAGCTGAGGGCAAGTCCAGCTCTATCCTGACTGATTTTCTCATCTCTGGTAATAACTGTCATATTTGCTGGCTTTTTTCCCATCCAGTGTTAAATATTTTCATTAATGACTGGAGAATTAGTCCAAAGACAGAGATTTTTTTCCCCAAATATCAGCTGTTGCTCTCCCCCCTACCAGAAATACATGGCTCTGGCGGCCCTCACCCTGGGCAGCTCTGTATCAGCTGATGCTCTATAATTTTTTCATTCCTTCTCTCCTAGTCTTCCTCATTTGGAGACTGCCAGCCAGCTTTGGTCACTCTTTATGTCTTCCGCTCCTTTCTCTGTGCCCCTGAGTCCTCTCCTCATGACTCATGGACAGAAGCTCCCACCAGTTACATGTGCTTTCCCCCACCATTGCTAGCTAAAAGGGGAAGAGGGAAATATCTTCTGAAAATATCAGCACTTTCTTCAAACCCACTCAGATCATCTGTTTGCTGATTCCTATCCTGTAGCCTGTGACCTCAGCTGTGCAGGAGTTTTAGTTCTGTTTTCTTCATCAGACCGATTACATTGTCAGCACTTAAAATAAACAGGAATTAATAACAGTAAAACTAATCAACACTTGGGAGTGTAACCACCCTTAGAATTGATGGAATCAACTGGTAGGTGATAATTAGAACCAGCCAGAAGCTTTTTCTCAAAACCTACATGTAAACTTCCTCCATGTTAGAAACCACACATTAAAATACTCTCCCACAGCAAGCAACTTTCCCTGTTCTTTTTTATATCCTCACAGTGTGGAAGGTCCTGTATAGACCACAAAAACAAAATAAGAGTGTCCAAACCTCACCAAATATTGCTTTCACATATTTCTGGCTCATCCAGACTTAGAAAACCCCAGAAACACAGCTGAGCCTGACCTTTGGAAATTCTGAAAACTGTTTTTCAAGCCCAAGAGAGGAAGGAGGAAACATATCTGAGCTCTTGGATTCTTCTTCCAAATGGATGTTTCTGTAGTTTCTCTGCCAGGGAGTGCTGCAGTGACTGGGACTGGGTGCTGACATCAGTATCCCTTGTGCTGCTCTCTCCACATGGGTGGGGAATTCAGTGTCAGCGCTCAGCTGGGGGATCCAAGCCCAGATTTATGCTGTGCACCCATCCCTGCAGCCAGAGGCCAAGTTCATCTGCATTGCAGATATATTAAAGTTATTGAATGATTTTCATTGCATCCAAGCTGTGTTTGCCTTCAGAGCAACCCAAGCTCAACTGCATAAAAGACCAGATTTAAGTAAGGGGGTTCCCTCGATGGAGTCAGGGGTAATGACTAAAAATGGCTTTGATTTTGTGCTTCTGGCTCATTTTCCTTTCCTTCCTCTTCCTCTCTTTAGATGATGAGGGTTAAGGATTTGTGGTGCTGCTGCTGGTTGCAGTGAGGAGCATGTTCAAATCCTACAGGCAGGAGCAAGATGAGAGCACCCCAGCTCAGGAAACAAGTGTAGCAACTTTGCAGTTGTGCAGGGAACATCATCTTCGGAATGACTCGGGGTTGTGGCTTTGATGATTTCTTCAGACACTGTAAGTAGACTGACAAATTGACTTTCAAGTGAAAGGTCATTGAAAAGAATTGTGGATAAAAGCATCTGGATTTACAATTGAAAAGCTACAGAAGTTCAGTTTACAGCTCTACTGGGTTCTGTGCGTAGGAGTTTCTATCATATAATTTGGCAGCTTCTTCTGCCTCCTGATTGGGGCTGTAGAAAATAAAAATTCTTTGTGGTTTCTTTCTTTTTTTTCCCTTCTTCTTTTTAAACACAGTGGAGAGTTGTGGTGTTTTGGCAAGTCTGATACAAAAAAATATTGTGCTGGCATTGTCTCATATTGTAGGTGACCTCAGGCCTGAACTATACAAGGGAAAAAAATAGGTCTCTGTTGAATAGAGCGCACATGTGCTTGAATCAGATTACGGAGGGAGTGTGAAAAGCAGAGCACACACACACACACAATACATTTATTACTGATGCTGTAGGCTTAAATGTAATGCCTAGCTCCCATCTCATCCCAGGATGCAAATCAGGAGTAGCCATGTGGCAGTAAAGCCCTCTCTGCTCTGGTGTGTGAGGCTCCTCCTGGTATTCCTCTCCCTAAGCCCACAGCTATAGTAAAAGGGTATTTGCAGGACAATTAGGTGGCTGAAATTGCTTAATCTGTCCAAACACTCACAACACATGACTCCAGTGGGTGGTTGCCTTTCAGAGTGTTTGTGACAAGAAGTTTATGGACCACTTTTTCTTAAAAAAACTTCTTCCTTCAGGAATCAGGATGGGAATTTAAATCCTGGAAATCCTTACCAATAAAAGCAAACACTGCATGCAGAAAGGCTCCCTGGCACTCCCTCCTCCCCTCCCCTTCTTTGTGGGACATAAAACTAAACTAAACAGAGATTTGTCCCTATCAATATTGACTTGACTGATTTCCCTTTTCCTGACTTCTCTAATCCTGTGGTAGATTTTCTGTGACATTTGCTTCCGGTAGCAGATTCATATGAATGTTCTCTCTAGAAACAGAACATTTCCAAATGTCTATTAAAAAGCAAAACAATGTGGTCGAAGAAAATAATGGGGAATGTTTTTCTGCACAGTTTAATTTCAGCAGCTTCCGCTATTTTCTTTCTACATGAAAAAGTAGTTTTTCTCCACTATGTAAAGGTTTCCTTGTATAAGAAAACTTACTCAATAGAGCTATTAAGCAAAACAGTGCACCAAGGCTCCTTGCACTGTCTTCTTTGCAGGAATTAGTCACCCAATATGCCCCAAAGCCCAGCCTGCAGTCATTAGCAGAAGCCTGACGACCTAGGTTAGTACCTAGGGTGGAGCAGAGACAACTACGCTCATTTCCTTCTCTCCATCAAAAGATTGCTTTGTCCTCAAGGAATAAGACAGGGAGCTGCCCTGATTTTGCTTCCAGATGCTTCTCTTGGTCTTTATGTGACAGGAACTAGGCCTTGGAGCAGAACTCCTGTGTTGGATAAGACCTGCCCCAGCCACATCAGAAATCTCAAGCTGTTGCCAAAGTAGAGAACTACATTCTCTAAGTGCCTCCACTGATGGCAGAGGAAATTTGGGCAAGGTTTTCTGCAACCACTAGAGCTACAGTGGGAGAAGTCTGCCTGCTTCCCCTTCTTCTCCCTTGTTCTCGCTCCTTTTGATGCATCTACATTGCACAACGTGTGTTACATCTGTACTGCACCCAGACTACATGAGAGGGAAGAACTGATGACAAATTTTGAAACGTCAGCAAAGAACTAAGCATGAATCCTTTCTTGATTTGATTTTTTTTTTTTGGGGGGGTTTTTTGTTTGTTTTTGTTTGTTTTTGTTTGTTTTTGGTTTTTGGGTTTTTTTTGTGGTTTTTTAAAAACAGTACATCCCTGTTTTGTTAGTGAATGGTGTGAATACGCCCAGAAGTGGAGCATTCCCTATTTCAAGGGGGCTTGAGCTCTCTTGTGCAGGACCTACACAGATACAGCCCTCAGAGGGAATTTGGTGGTCACTGCCCCCAGAGGGAATTTGGTGGTCACTGAGGTACCATGCTCCACATCCTTCTCTCTTCCACATTGTTGTACACAAACCCTGGACTAAGCCCATTTTCCAAGGAAGCTAATAGCTAAATATTACCTTTCTGCTCTGAACCAGCATTGCTGGGCAAAACTGCTGTCAGCCACAGCAGTAAGCCCTCCTGCAGTCCTTGCCAGTACCGTGATGATATGTCCAGTGCCAGGAGCAAATGACATCCAGCACAGAGTGCTGGGGTTAATCCCTCTAGGCATGAAGCTGCAGAGGTCCCAGCTATTCCACAGAGTGGTGGGAGCATTAGGGCCATGTACTGTTCAGGGAGGATGACACAGGACAGCAGATGATGAGATGCTGCTGTTTTTTCTCCATACCACTGCTCTGCAGATTGAAATCTAAATCTTTGTTGTTATACAGTGGTATACTAAAAGGCCATGCTTTCATTGAGGACACCAAATATAAATAAAAGTTGCAGTGATTTCATCAAAAAGGGTTCTGTGAGTTTGGAAATTGCCTCATGAGATGAAAGTGGCCCCTGGCAGTTTGCAACAGGCTTTAGTTGCTGTGGGACCTGTGTAGGATCGGAATATATGTTAGCACAGGGTCTCAGGGTTTGTCTCCTCTCCTAGCTTCTCTCTCTTTCCTACTCTATTCCTATTCTAGGAATGAAAAGTCCTGGGAAACACATCCCACATGCAGCGCCACTGAAGGATCTGGAAAAGCAGAAGAAACTTGACTGTTCGATTGACTTGAAAACTAACACTTTTTCCACGCAGCAATAGAGTATCACTAAAGTGAACAATTGTTGAGATTTCTGTTTTTGTTTGGTTTCTCCCCCTCCCCCCTTTACTAATTTCCCTTCAACTCTGTTTTCCAATGTCACTGAGTTATTATTATCCAGATCCAAATCTCACAGTTTCACTGAAGGAGAATGTGTATTAAAATACCAGATCTACCAGAAAACATCTGCAACTTGCAAGTCTATTGTATTACTATTATATGAGCAAGCCATTGTAAATTCTTTTAAGTCTGTAACTTATTTCACGTTAACACACTGTGTGTTTTACAACGCCATTTCAAAGTTTATGGCCTTTTTTCTTTAGCCGCTTGTTCCAATTGCATCTTATATTTCATCAAAGATGGTAAAGAAACCATGAGAATAAATTGATGCTCCATATGAACCCCCCCATAAATGGATGTTGCCAAATTGCTGTAAAATGGTTTTCCTTTTGAGCCCTCCAGAATTGTTAGTAGGTTTCCGAGGCTAAATTCTACAGGGAAACGTTATGACCATTTAAGGCCTCCAAACTTTATGCTTCAGTACAAAAGGCCTAAGGGCGAGGATTTAAAATGGATGAAGTGGAGAAATTTGCACTTCCTTAAGAAAACACAGAGCATTTCCTTCCGCGTGTCAGAAACGAAACCAGAAAATACAAAGCAATTTGTCAGGAAATTTTCCTTCCATAATTCCCTCTTCAGCCCTTCCTCTCCCACCCTTCCCTGCTCCCACTGCAGCCCTGCAAGCCTTATTTTCTCCTCCTTGCTGTCAGCTTTATGACCGCGGGTCCCAGCTCCATGCGCGGTGATGGACGACGCTCTGCTCCTCACCTCGTGCGCCAGGGCTTTGCTGTAATGTCTCCTCGTGTTCACAGCTTGCTCCTGCCACCCTCTTCCCGCTCACCTCCCCATGCAGGCTCACGCCTGCAGACAATCCTTCAGGAGATAAGTGCCCTTCAGGGACACCCGCTCAGCCGCAAATGACGCGGCGTCATTTGGCTCTAATTGGACGCTGGTGTAAAAAGAAAAAAACACTTGTCATATTTATGAGTTACTGTGAGTTAATAATATGCTGGGATCCATTAGTTAAAGCACATTTGCTCCAAACATGTGGCTTCAGCTTTTTGTTTTTCATTCAAGCAACATTTTTTCAGATGAAATGCAGTTGCCGTTTTTCTCCCAGGCACTCAGAGAGCCTCTGGGAGTTACAGCATCAATTATTTTTCTCCCCATATGTGGAACAAAATAAAGAGAAAAAAAAAAGAGTGTCCTAGCCAGAGAAGTTGGAATTATTATCCAAAATAATAATAAAAGAGTATCAAAACATCCAGAAATCAAAAGCTGCAGCCAGCTGAACAAATGTAGTCAAAATTGAAAACATAAAGTCTGCAGAAGATTCTTTTGTGAATAAAATGGGCTCTGCTCTCTCTGTATTTTTAGCTATGTGCTGTCCTGCCTGAGCCAATTCTTTTTCTGCTAAAGTCTGTCTACTTGAGTGACTTTTCTTTGACTCTATTTTGAATGATAAATTCATTAGTGCCTTGCAGGTGGATTTGCCTGAATTTGAAAACTCCAGAAAGGACTAAAATGACAAGCAAAAGCAGAGCACGAACAGAAATTTGTTTTCGTACTCTTGCTTCGGAAACGGTGCTGCATTTATGTGTAATAAAAATCAAGATGTTCATCTTTCTTCCTCTCTCCCTCTGCAGTATTTTTTCAGCACTGAAGATGTCAAGAGCAGAATTTACCCTTCCCTTGATGCCATCTTTTTTTTCCCCTCCTGTTTCATCACAGCTGCATGGACTGCAGCCAACTCAAACTGTACCTCCGCACTTCACTGCTTAGGACTCTGCTGCACGTTCAGTTTGACAAGAGTTTTTAACGCAGATAGCTGAGCAGACAGACTGAAACTTCAGGCTGGTGACTGCACACCCCAGGATGCCAACACCTCACACCTCACTGCCTCATCCTAACACAGGCTGATTTCTCTAACATCAGGAAGAGGCAACACAGCAAACTTTACGAAGCCCTGCTTGCTCTCTGTACCTGTGCCTCAATTTGGAAGCTCCACCTGCTCTTTGGTTCAGGATGTATTTCGCCCACCATACCTAGGAAACATTTATGGAAGGTTTTACATATTGCTGCTGCTTTATTAGTAATAAGTTTTCCTTTCATTTATAAGCTCGAATTAAGCAAACAGTTCCTCCACTGCTGACTCAGCCTCCAAAGCTGCACTTTATATATGTCAAACAACATATATAAATTTATAAGGTGAACAATGGTTGCATTTAAGTACTGATTTAGTAATCATGAACTTCGCTGGCAGTATCCTTTGGAAACTAAATCCATAAATTTTATTAGTATTAAATGTTTCTAATGGGAGTTGACAAATACTTGAACTGAGTTGCTTTTTCTCCACACTTGGCAAAAGAAAAGGGACAAAAATTCTTATTACACAATGAGAACTGCATTAATACTAAAACCCATTCATCTCAATTTTCTACAAATATAATTTAAGACCTTTTACAACCATTGGTGAAATTACAATGTGCTGTGGGGAAGTTGCAAAAATTTTATGAGAGTAATAAAATTGTCATTGTAATACCATTATAGGGTGCAGGGACAATATAGATATTTGAATTACCTATTGTCCTTATGCCAGGCTGAAAAAGCTACATGCAGGAATTACAGCATGTAATGGAGACAACTGTTGATACAAACCAGAGAAAGGAAATCCAGGTCCACTTTAGCTGGCCTAAGACAAATCCTCATTAGAAACACGGACTCAGAATACCCTTCCCACTTGTGTCAACAACAATGAAATTTAAACGGGTGGACTGTTTTACATTTGTGTCAATGGTAGCACAGAGACCAACTAATTAGGCAGAGATTATGTGCAATAAAACAAGTCGCATCCAAACCCCTGATGTTTTTAACTTCTGTACCATACTTTCTAGGGTTTGCACTGAAGCCTGACTGAAGGTAATCATGGTGGTCCCCCTTGTCCACAGCCAAAAAAACTTCTCAGGTAGCTCATGGCAAAACCATGAAATCTTACCTGGAATTAAAATGGTGTTAACTTTCTAGAAGTGCAAATTCCTTTCTCTGAAGAATTGTGTTGCTGGGTTATATCCAGAGCAAGAGTATTGCTTTCTCCCTGCCTGTCCAAAGGATGAACAAAAGGAAAAAAGAGAAGGAAAACAAGAGAGGCAATTGCAGCCTTGTACGTTAGCAACATTTTCACTGGCTGCATTCAGGAGAGTAATAAAAGAATTGAAATAGTTCAAGCATCTGCCCTTGGCTGAGGGACTTGTAATTATACACTACAGACTCCACTCCCTTGGAACAACTGTCTTTGATTCCTATCTCTTCTTTTATTACAGCTGAAATACAAAACTCCTGATGAAACCATTACATTTCCATGTGAAATTCACAACTATTAGGGGAAACCTCTGCAAAGTTGCCAGACTTTTGAAGGGGGGCAGAAACATATGGGCAAAGGTTGTAAAGTTCCCTTCCAAGTTTCAAAGGTCCAACCACTTGGGGCAGCCTGCTCTGGAGTTAGAGATTTATTTTCTTCATTTTAGTAAACACTTTGGAATGGGAGTAAGGAAGTTAATTTTATTTCCTGTTTATTAAGAGTTACCATGCTGTGAACTCCTGAGGTTCAGCTGATCACTCTCCTGGAAGTCACTGACTGTTTAATCCTCACCAGGGTACTGAGAAGCATGGCAAAATCACCCAGCAGACATTTTCAAACACCCAGAGACTCAGTGAGATCTAACATGCTTTTAATACCCCTTAAGGTTTTTGCCCTAACTTCAGACAGCATTCCTCCCACAGGGGAGAAAGACTCATAAGCCTTGTTAGGACCCTCAAAGTGACAACTGGAGCTGGCTCTGTTTGCCCAAGTCTTCACCAGCAGAGATGGGCAGGGAAAGAAAGGGCAGAGATATCATTGGGTGCTTAGCCCCTCTTCCTAAGCAGAAATCCACATTCAGGCATCTGTTTTGAAATCCCCAGAAGGGTGCATGGGAAGTGAGAGTCTTGGAAAGAGGGTTCTGATCAGTGAGTTTGCCATTTTGGGTTCTCCTTGAGGGAGACCCCTGAGGACTTCAGAAGTGATTTCTAAAGATGGCAGCTGAGGTAGTGCTGCTGCCTCTCCTGTGTCCCACAGGGAGGTGGCAGTGCCAGGATCAGTGCTCGCCAGGGAAAGCTGCTGCTTCTCTAGCCACAGACAAAGCCTCTAACAGAGCCCCCTCTGCCCATACCTACACATTTGATATTTTACTGAAAGCAAATTCAGAGCACACCTTTCCGTGCTCAGACAGCCTAAGCCTGCCCCCTCAGCCAGGGAAGCTGCTCAGCAGCCCGAGCTCCCGTCACGCTTATTCCCATGTTTCGCACGTTGCCAAGAGGCAAGAAGGTATTTCCCTACACTGCAACCTTTTATTTTCTGTTCTTTTTAGTCTGGCTAATATGTCTTCTTGGTAACCACAGTATAATAAATTTCATAGAGCATGACCAGCATACTTAGTTCATATTATTCATTTGTAGTAATTTATTTTTTCCAGCTCCTCTTCCACTCCCGGTCCCCTCTCCCCAGTGCTCACTCTGTGGAATGATAATAATACACACAGAGTGCCGGCTGGCTGAGAAGGACTTAAAAACAACAAGTAAGAGGATCTTTCTGTGCTCACACCTGTTTTAAGATTTGTTATCCTTAAAAAGAAAAGCTGTAGGGATTCACTCTCTTTCTTCCTTGTGGACCCCAGTGGAATATACCATTAAACCACAGGGAGGAGAGAAAGCCTTCGGTGCACTTAAATATACTTATGTCAAATCCATCTCATTCTTCCTGCCTTCTTTCCTCAATCTAGCCACCGTTCCCAAGGGCTGGAGAACATTACAACCCATTCACTTTATATGAATGGGCACAGACAGACTTTTTCACCATTTCGATATGTCTACATTTGCAGGCATATCCTGTAGGCCAACTGAAACAGCCTTAATTTCAATTTACTGTCTCCCTGAGGAACATGCCATTCTCCTGAAAGTGGAAAAAACCCTCAACGGCTATTCCCTGCCCCCCTTCCCTCCACCTCAAGTCTAGATCTGAATTGGAGGGAAAATTTCTCCCAAGATTAATGGACTGCCATTCTGATGCTTATAACAGGGCACATGATCTTTATTAAACAAGTAATGAACAACTTTCACCAAAATACTCTATTTGAAAGGTGCTCAGTGTTACTGTACACGACTCATCTAAATCTTTTTCCAACTCCCTGTAGATTGGTGTTATATTAAGAAAAAGAAAACATTCCTCCATGGTCATTAAACTCTGCCTTGTTTTTCAGCAGTGCTATCAGTAATGACAAAAACAACACTAATAAAATAGTGGCCAAGGTCTTGGCTTGCTAACTTCAGACGCAGGCTAGGATCAGCTCAGTAAAGCCTAAGTGGGAGATTCTCCCACCTTCTCAAGACAAGTGTTAGAGGTTAGCTACTATTGGAACAAAGCAGAAACAAAACAGGTAACAAACAAATATTCAGTGGATAGCAGGAGTATGAAAAACAACCAATACAGCTTGCCAGAACCTGTTGGTCACAGCTTTGATTTAGAGGGAAGTAACATGTAGAAAATAGATTTAGGAGAGGAAAAAGAGTTTCTTTGAAGAAGCACTGATGCCTTAGTGACATTCAGGCTGTGCTGGTGCCTGGTATTACAGGATTTCACTGGGCTTTTGGCAGTTGTCTGGAAAAACTGCCAACATAGAAGTCAATGTGTAGTATTGCTCTGGTGCACAGCCCCCCAACTTTATAATTAACCATTTATCATCTAACAGCCACAGCACAAACCCAGCTATATCTCCCAGGGCTCTAAGTACCGTGATATTCCAACAGGCTCCTTAGGAAAGTATCAGACACTGGAGCATTTGGCCAAACAGTGATTCATGTTATTACACTGAGGCTGTTTTAGCCTTGCTGATGTATTGCTGAATACTTAATATTTTCTGTGCGGTCTCTTTAGGGAGGATGATAGTTCAGAGATTGATGGGCCTGGTCCAAGTTGTCCAAAAGGTCTGATGCTGTAAATTTGTTCACAGAAGTGCGGCATTTAAGGCAGCTCTTTCTGGTGTGCTCGTATTTGAGGCATCTGGTTATGGGCAGGCATAGGTGGGCATAAAGAGGAGGATCTTCTGGTCAAAAGAAGCCAGGAGGATCAGGAACTGTCATCTCAGCCCCCCACAGATGGGCAAATTACAATGACAATACCCATCTCCGTTTTGGAAGTTGAAGCTGTTCCTTTTTCTGTTGTAGGCAAGCATTTTATTTATTTTAGCTACATTGCAATTAAAAATAGCAGCAAACCAAGAACTGGTTAGAGCGAAGGCAAAGAAAAATTGGCCTCAGTGGAGAAATGAGTTTTGCTTCCCACAGTTACAAACAGCCTCTGCTGAGCAAATTGGATGTCTTTTCAGATTGCAAATGACTCCAGAAAAAACAAAGTCCCAACTGCAATATGAAGGCCAGAGTTAAGTCTGCTGTACGTGACCATAACTAAGGAAGGAAGACAGCAGTCTCAGATAGCATTTTCTTCTCTGAAAAGGCCCATCTTTTGATCTGCCTTTTAAATTGTCTCATTATCATTTAATGGGAATGGTAAATCTTTCCAGGGAGTATCCACAGAAATTCTTAGACATAGTCAGATTCAGGATATGGCACAAGGCCATCTCTTAACCAAATTAATAAATACTTTACAGCAAGCCATGAAAAGTCTTTGGAGCCATTATTCTGAAGGTTTGTTCTGGTCATTGCTTCTGTGTTAACATTACTCCATAGTTCCATTGCAATCACAGATGCTTGCATAAAAGAAACATTATGCTCAGACTAATGCTTTTCATACTTAGGAAATCTTTTTCTTATTAGTAGCTAGGAATGAGGAGAGTACCCCTCTCCCATTTTGCTCTGAATGTATATCATGGGGTTTTTTTAAGAGAAATATAATTAAATAAGTGCGACAGCCTGGCCTACAATCTGTCAGAGGCAACTTTGAATGCTGCATTTGCTCAGTTTGGGTTTGCCACGGCCTAGAGGGTTTGGGGGCTGCACCTGAGAAATGCACAAGGAATGCTGCTTGATCTCACAGCTACTTTTAGTGACCTGGGTGGGAGCTGCCCTTTGCTGCCTTCTGCCAGTGGAGCAAGGCAGTGTCAAGCTCCTGCAGCAGTTTGTACTGTGCATGTGACTTCACAGCTGAGCATAAAGCATTTGCTATTATTAATCAACCCGGGTGTTATGTTAATTGGCTTGATTCTTAGCTGAGGGGAGACTGTTTTTCAAACACCTAGGACAAAACCTGTTAAACCTCAATTAGGATGCAGCCAAGGGAAGTGCAGATGAGCCTGGAGTAATTACCAGACAGTGGCTGACAGGCAAGTTCCTGTATTTTCAGCCAGAACAGGTGATTTTGAAACCTGACCTCCAGCAGCTGCCGGCTGGGCAGCACATTTGCTCCGCAGGGGCTGCCCAGGATGGCCTTTGCTCTGCTAACAGCTCTCTGCTGCACATCAACAACTTAGCACCGAGTGGGCGAGTGAAGCTCTCAGCTTTCACACCCAGAGAGTGGCGAACAGCAAAACCCAGCCACAGAGACATCACTGCAGGGAAATGGGGGACCAGGGCTGTGATGGAGCAACCTCTATCCTGCTGACCCACACCCTTCCTCAAAACAAGCCTGCAGGATAAGAAAGAGTGATAAGGAATTGGGCAGCCTGTCCACCTTTGCATCCCTGAGTGGAGTGGCTACCTTGTCCCAAGGGATCATCCCTGTCTGCCTGTGGCACGGAGCTGCTATTCCTGTGCCACAGAGTCTGCATGCTCAGGGAAGGGAAGATGGGGCTATGGCCTTTGGAGACAGGCTTTCTCTTTAACTAGAAGTGAATTTTGTCCTCTCTGTGATCTCCTGCTTCATGCCAGCATGTGAAGATAGACCAAATGTGGGGCTTGTAGGGAGAGGCTATGTTATTCCTGAAGAAAACATGTATACCTTGAAAAAACAGGCAAGCTCTCATCACAGCTACTGACACAGAAGAGGACTGGGCACTCTAACACCCTCACCTAGAGCTTGCACATGAACTTGGGTATTTTTTTTCCATATTATCCCCATTTCACATTCAGAAAAAATGAAGCCTAGGGTAAGGGATGAACTTGCTGAAGTTCACCTGGCAAAGCACAGGATATAGAATACATTTTGTGTACTGCCTGGTCTCTACAGCCAAGGCAAACATATTCATGTACATTTAAAGAGAAAGGATCCAGTGAGCAGAGCTGGAGCTACAGACTTTTCTTAAACACACACTCAAAGAAGAAATGATTTTCGGAGAGGAAACTATGCACCTGGAAAACATACTGAGTTTTAATGGATATTAATGTCTTGCAAAAACAAAACAAAGCCTGGAACTTAATAATTTGCCTAAAGATAAAGAACATTTTGTTTTTAGTGTTAAACAAGAATTAAATTATCCAGCACATGTTTGATACTCCTGAGCTGAAGTGCTTTGAATCTGATGCACAGACAATAAATTACATAAGGCAGCATGGTGCAGTGGATGAAGGGGGCGAGGAGACAGAGGGTAAAGGTGAGCACACGAAGTGTTCTGTGCCAGAACATCACCAACGCTGGCTCCTGAATGAAAGCTGAAAGACCCAGGCACCAGAAGGCAGATGGAAAAAAAGGGGAATGCAGTCCCATCTGTGGATACTGTTTCTTTTCATGGTTCTCACCGCCTGACCTCTTTTTCCCATCAGTTCCTCAGTGAGGAGATCAAGGTGAATTACTCTGGATGGGTGAGTCTCGACAGAGCAAACACAGCTGCTGGCGGGGAGCTCTGCTTGGAGAAACAACATGGAGAAAGCAGGAGGTGAAGGCTTCTATAAGCCAGCCCCACTAACGGCACTTATCCTTTTCACTCTCCAAGGCTTAGTTCCTGTCCCACTGCAGTCAATGATAATTTCCCTCTTGAATTCAGTAGGAGGATTGAGCTTCTGGAGGGCAATGGCTCCTGACCCGGTTTCTCCTCCTGTTATGTTAGGCACTAAGCCTGAACAGCTTCTCTCCTGCAGACTTAAGAGTAGCTGACTTGTATTCCCTCCAGAACAATCTTCCCAGCCCTGATTTGTCTCCCCCATCAGAAGGTTCAGACAAAGAAGCAGCTTGCACTGTGCTGTGGCACTGCCCAGGTGAAAGCAATCTGTTCTGCCCACCTCTGTCTGTGGTGGAGGTGGAAGAGCCTTCCAGGAAAGCATTGCTTTGCCTCTAATGAGAACAGGGGTGCACTTCTGTACATGTAACCAGCTCGAGTATACTTTGTTCAAGTCTCCCATGTTTGTCTGAGCAGTTGAGTTATATGCATATTTTGCTATGCACATAATGCATAGCTTGGCCAGCAAAAGATAGGAAGGGTAAATGATGGTATGTTTACCTTAGCTCATGGGGATGTCTTTGTGGTTTAACCTTCAAATGTGGTGTGCCTAACTTTTCTCTAACCACAGGTCCAAGTCCCAGCTGGGCTGACTCAGCCTTTATCTTCCTCAAGATAAATTCAGCCCCATTCACTTCACAGTGGGTGGGTGTTTCAGATGAAGCTTTAAAAATGAGAGTTTTGTCTGTTCTGAATGGACCCTAATGATCCCTTAACACTTTCCATGAGAAAAACATTGGTTGTGGGCCAAAATTCCCATTCTTTGCTGCAACAGCATACTGGGAACATGAAGAAAAGGCTCCATGATGCTTAGAGTGGTGGTGAAGCACTGACGTGGTGGTGAAGCAAGCACGGTGAAGCTGTGGGTTCAACATTACTGTTCCCCATGGGCAGACCTGGTGTACCCTAAAAGAGCTGGGATTTGAGGTCCCCAGCTGCTAGGAGGTCTTGTACAGCCCATTGAAGCAGAATTAAGTTCCAAGTGCTTTTCCCTACCTAGGAGGTTTAATCCTACTGTGGAAGAGGAAGCAAAAGTATTCAAACAGCTGCCTAAGAAGCAGAAGACAAGATGTGGCAGGTCAGCTATAAGGCATTTGCACATGGATTTAAAAATCTGATTTTTCAGAGCACCCTCAGAGTTTATGGGAAATATGGGGATATTCATTGCTCTGTGAGTGGCTCTGGATAAAAACTCCATAATGTTCCTAAGAAGCCTTTCCAGTGACACACTCTACCAAGATGAGTGTCTACCTGCAAAATTCTTCTTCAAGCAATTCACCATTTTTGTAAAAAAAAACCAAAACAAAGCAAAATCAAAAAATCCCAATTAGCTGTACCATTCTGACAGCACAATTATAATTAGCACAGCACTGAGTTTCTTCTATCAGCTGCAAAAAAGAGCAGCCCTTATCCATACATGACAGGCTCAGGGGAGCAGGTTAAACAAAATAAAATAGCGGCATTATTTTGTCAGAGCCCAAACAATTATTTAAATAACTTAAAAAGAAAAGAGGTTTTCAATTGCATTTTCCATCAGCTCATCCTTCAAGGCTTAAATGCCTCAGTCCTTCTGGGGCTGGAGGTACCACAACAGCACAAGAGGGGATAATGGCTTTGTATTTTTGTCCAAAGCGGAAGGAATGGAAAGATCATGAAAGATGACCAGTTTGCCTGAGATCTCTATCCATTTTGCAGGCACAGGTGGTTTGATTTAACATCTGAAACTCTGGATCCTGAAGCAGACCAAAAGCAACTTCCAACCCCTAGGGAGGAGCCCATAATTAGTACAAAGAATGGACAGTGCTGGCAGGTCATACAGAGCCATATTTCCAGAAGAAGGCATTTGTTAGTGTAGTCAGCACATTTTTGATAAGGCAAGCACATCTCAAGCATTTAGGCTTAAATAAACATGCTGATTACTGTGCTGGAGGTGGAACATAACTTTCCACTGGACTGAATCTCTTAAAGTGTTTTTTATTGTAGCAGCTCTGTTCAAAACGTTGTAAAATAGGATACTGTGAAAATGTTGGAGATGGTTTGGAAGAATTGCAATAAGAGCTTAAAATTAATAGTGTGGTCCAATCAGCGTAAGGGAATTTTCCCCTTGGCCCATTGTATGTAAGACTCGAATAAGGTTTCTCTCAGCTCTCTCTGGTACGCTGAGGGGATTGTAGAGTATTACTGAAATGTGAAGTGCTTTGAGAGTGTGCACCAAAGTGCTACAGAAGTGCTAACTGGTATTATCAGCTGTGAATAGATATGCTTATTATCAGCAGGCACTCTTCAACAGTCCTGCTCTACTGTGCATCTGCAGCCAGCAGTGATCTCATCTTATACAGCAGCAGCCAAAGAAATAGGTTTGGTTCCTTAATATTAAAATGCGTTAGGGGTTAGTAAGCAACTGCCTAACTTTTTTTTTTTTTAATTTAGAAAGGACATGGCTCAGTACATGGCTGAGTAAATCTATAAACACACGATATTACTAGGCTCTGTTGTCCAAGAACAACCATTTATTGTCTATTTTATACTCTAAAGAGCTTAGTAATAGAAATATTTTAATTTAGAAAATGTTCCTTCAGATATAAGGGGAGAATTAAACCAGCAAACCTTTTCATATTTCAGGGCCTGACTGAGCCATTCATATGCTCACCTGTGCTGTAAGAGCTGGCAGAAATCTGGTATAACTTTCTGATGACTGCGTTCATCTCACCCGTGTCTGGCGTAACAACTCTAAGACTAACATATTCCAGAAGGGATTTCCAACAGAGGGATATGTAAGTATACATAAAAAAGCATAGGGCTTGGAAGCCTTGGATTAATCAAAGGAACAGGGTGAGGAGGAAGGGGGGATGCCGGCAGCAGTGTTTATCGCAGCTCACTGTTGAGAATCCCCTTTTTGTGCAGACTGCACACCTGTAACAGCTGGCAGAGCATCTTTAGATAAGGCAGCTTGGCCTCCCCAACAGAAAGACCTCCTCATGTTATGTCATTGGAAACCCTGTGCACAGAATAACATCAGTCCCTGGAGTCCTTGATGCTTCAGTAAAAGCCTACAGCACAGAAAAAAAAGACCTTAAAATTTGCTAGTAGCTCTAAAGAGATGAATAAAACCCAGGAACTGAATCCCCCTCAAGCTTTAGGATATCTGAAACTCAAAGTGGAATGTTGCAGTTTGGATATTTCTCTTGTTTTGAGCTCTTCAGCAGCTTCTTGATGTGCAAGGATCATAAACAGGAACCTCCCATTGGGTGCTGTCCCTGTAACCCTAGTCAGAGATTACAACTAAATTTTTGAGCGGCCAAAATCATCCAAAAAAGAGCTGAGAAGTGAGCACAGCAATTCTTTGCTGGGGTCTCTCTTAAATGCATGTGAGTTGAGCCATGAAGGCTGGTTCTCCTGCACTAACTGTAACAGAATATTTCAAACCTTGAATCATAGGAAATGCCATGTTATTTGACCTTCCATGTTGTCTCCCAGAAAAGCCTGGTTTTCAAACAAAACAGGTACAAGGGCGGAAAAAAAGACTGCTGTAAGTGGAAAGGCTGCACTTGCACTTCGAGAAATTGAACAAAAACAGGTACACTCAGGAGTCTTCAAGACATAAACTGATATAACAAGATATTTTCCTGAAAACATGTTCCTAGCGAGCAATGAAATGCTTCCTGAAATGGACATATTTCCCTTGGAGCAATTCTATAACTTGTAATACACCTTTTGCCTTTATCCTACAACACAAGACACTTAAATCTTGTTCTCATTTACTCTGGAAGCGTTTTCAATTGATAGAAAAAGAAGCCAATATAGCTGTGCTTCTTTACAACAGGGAGAGCTCTGGTCTATCAATGACAGCAAAGGTAAGTTTAAAATCCAATCGAAATGGATGTATTGTAATTGATGTAAAAATGCTAAAGAGCAGATTTTCAGTTTGCCTAAATCACCACTCCTCTATGGATTCAATGTTACAGCCCTTTTCCGGTGTCCTTCCAATGTATCCACCCATCCAGAGCTCTTTTGCACAGTCACTGCTGTTTCAGTCAGACAAGGGCTCTGTCCTGGCTGAGGACAGGGAAACTGAGGCACCAGCTGGTGTGGGTAGGAGGTTTAGATTTGCATTGATGGTCGATGGGTAGAAAGCCAGAGAAGCTGGCTGGATTACTAACTTTTGGTCTTCATAAGACTGGGCAATATTAATAAAAATGAAAACAGCAGCAAGCCTGGCTTAAATGAAGAGTTATTGATTTGGTCCCAGAGCATATTTAAATATTTTATTGCACAGATGGAGCCCCTACAACTTGCTTTCCTTCATCCCATAAAGACCCCGTTTTACAAGGATACTTGCTGCCCCTGGGGAGGGCTGGATCCAGTTTCCTTTCCATTTATGTATGTTTTTTGAGGGGGGAGGGTTGGGCTCAGGTAAGGAGAATCGATTACTCGAGGGTAGGACAGGAAGCTTTTCCTCATGCAGGGCTGAGTTTACTTCCTTTGCTCTTCTCCCTCCTAGCACCTTCAGGGTGTGGATGTCCAAGGGGTGCCAGCCTGGCTGCAGATCTCCCTCCCGCCCGTACCCCTGGGGAACCTGCTGCCACCTGCCAGAGGGGGAAGTGTTTAAAAACAGACTTCTTAAAATCTCTGCACCCAAAAGTCAGCCCTCCTGGGCATTTCTTCTTCTGCCTCACCTGAAGGAAAGGTAGGAGATTTCAGGGGAAGTTACCATCCTATTTATCCTAAGGTTTTCCTAAGAGTAATTTTTCAGTCTTTTGGAATCTGGCAGGTCTGCTAAAAAGCAGAGTGCAAAAGTTCTCTCTTTCCCATACCAAAAAAACCCCTCAGCTTTTTAGCTTTTTAGCTATCTTTCTTCTGTGTCACTTGCTTGAATAATTCTTGCATATTACAGGATCCTGATCTCATAATTACATACATTCCACACTAACTTGATCCATTTTGTCTCCTTGCACGTTATGGCACTTCTATAGATTCTAGGATATACCCCACTTGGGATGCAATGCTATAAAGGACAAAACCCTCAGATTTTTTGCTTTTTGGTTTTGGTTGTTTTTCATTTGGTTTTTTTTTTTTTTTTTTTTTTGAGGGGGGGAGGGTGTGTGATTGCTTGTTTGTTTGGGTTTTTTGGTGAAAACAATTTTAAAAAATTATTTCCATGAGAGAATAGCTCAGAGCCTGAATGGATGGGCTCCACAGACAGAGCAGGGCACATGGGGAGCGATAAGCTCTAGCTGGCTTGCGTAAGACAGTGAATTTGGAAAGCTCTCCCCCAGCTTCTAGATAAGAGATTTCCTCTTGAAGGCAGTAACAAACACCATCCAGACTAATTGTAGCTCTTTGCTTAGCAGCACATCACTTATGGTGACAAGCAGCAGACAGAAACTCCTCCAGCAGGCATCACTGCTAAACACCCTGCATGTCTCATGACCTGCAGGGAATGCAGAGTCTGGACATTAATAATTTTTTTTTTTTAAAATTAGAACCATTAAAGGATTTCAAAACCCCCACAAACCAAAAAACAACCCAAAAAAATACCCAAAAAACTTTATTATTTACCTGATTCGTAAAAGTGGAATTTCTGTGGCTGAGCCGCCCCATAACAGAAATTCTTGAACTACCAACAAGTCACTTGCTAAGAGCATAATCCAGCAGGAACAGAGAGACAACCCACACTTAAGAAACCTCATCAAAAAAGCCATCTCAGCAGCCACCAGCAAATTCTGCTTGATGAGGATATAAACTATTAGCCTATGTTATGCATTCCAAAGGGTAAGGATAGCTTTTCCTTACTCTTTAATTTTTCCCTCCCTTTTTGGAAAATAAAGCAGGATGTGTACTGAAGAACAGGAGTATCTTTCTTCTGTGTTACTTGTTTGCCTGTTTCTCCTGTGTTACAGGATCCTGACCTCATGGTTACGAACATCCCACGCTAACTTGATCCATTCTGTCTCCTTATGGCCCCTCTGTGGAGTCTGGTGAGCAGAGCCACTCATGGTGATTGTTCACAAGCATGGAGAAAAAGCAGAACTTTTAGATAGTGATAGAAGAGCATGAATCAGTGTGAACCTTCCCCCACCCCTGGCACTGGCTGCACTCAGACACAGCCAGGTGACATTCAGCCTTTCAGAGAGCACTGAAGGTGGAGAAAGGCAGCTCTGGCATGGTGCCTTGTGGAGGCAGGACTTGTGCAGTATGCTGGAATGGGGAACGTCACAAAACAAAACAAAACTGCTTCCCACTCAAACAGAAGAGAAAAACGACAGGATTTTGAAATGCCTGGACATTCCCCACAGACTCTACCCAGAAGTGTATAAAAGTTTGTTTTGGAGTAACAGCTACATGTCATTGAAAAATTACTTTTTCCCCCCCAGATAATTGATAGGGTATCCAGGAGTGACCTGTTGTCATGATCTCTGCCTTGAAAGCAAAACAAAAGCAAACAATAAAGAGTTTTGCATGGATTTATGCTGAGATCCAGCCCTTAATTAAGCTGTCCAGGAGCTGCCAAGTATCCAGTCTGCTCTTAGGGATGATGGCATAAATCCAGAGAAAGCCTAGAGAAGTGAAAAGTGCAAGTCCTAATGGGAATGGAAGAGATTATTTCTAGAATTAGGAGAAGAGTCACAATGTCAAAATCCATTGGAACCCAGAGAGCCTTGTTCATGGAGGGTGACAGACTCATCTGGACTGTGTCTATCCCATTTATTTGCTTGCAGGGCTAATAATTTGCCTTTGGAAAAGCTGCAAGCCATCTATATATGAATCTGTTTTCTGGTCCTGTTTCATTTGTGCAACAGAGAGCAATCCAGCAGAATACAGTCACTTTAACAAGGAGCAAAATTATTGTGAGGAAGAGCTTTACAGAATCACCAATTGACCAGTATGAGGAAGACAAACAATAGAGACAAAATTCAGTATAACACAAGTGCAGTGGGTGAATTCCACCCCCTGATGGCCTTTCATGCTTCAAATGGCAGCATAGATTTAGGCAGAGGTGCAAGATACTAGTACTAGCTTGAGAGATTGCACTCAGTTGTGTGAAGCTCTTTTCTTGTTCTAAAAAGAGATCTCTATGCACATCCCTTGTTAAGTAAAATGTCTATTTTTTTGTGGGGGAAACCTATTAGCTCTACGTTTCCAGGAGTGTGGTACAATAGGCTGCACCACAGACATTTAGTCTGCATCCATCCTCATCCAAAAGAGTCAGTACTGGTTTCCCTGGTGCCTGGGCAATGATTGACAATGCTCAGACTGCCTCACTGGGGCACCTGCAGATAACCACCTGAGATAGATCAGCACAGGAAACCATTTCCACACAGTGTGAACGTGCAGGTGGTGAGCAATGTAAGGAGCATGATTATTATCCCTTTTCTAGCTAACTGTTCTGGGCCCCCTGCATGACGTCTGCATAGTTGAAATGTCATCACTTAGCCAGATGTTGAAGTCACATCTATCTAAATCCAGCTGGATATATGGAAAGTATTGTCTATTTTGACAGGCATAAATCAAGGGGCATTTGTATGAATAAGGGATTATTACTAAACCGTGCACTTTCTATTAATAGATCCCTATTAATGCTGCAGGTGTTACTAGTAACTGCTCTTTGAAGCATTACTTAATCAACCCCTTTGCAAATCCCCATAATCTAGCTCTCATAAAAATACATGGATTATTGATTGAGAGGACCTCTGGGATCCCTAAAACAAGGTTCAGCTCAGATGCCTGTGCAGCACAGGAGACGCACTACAGATCGCTCCCTGGAATGTCTGCCAGGTGTTTGCAGTTTCATGCATAGTGTGTCTTGGAAACAATAAAAGAGGTGGGGGTGGAGGGGAGGTCATTCCCATCCAGGAATACCAGGCTCAAGTAGAGGAAGGAGAAGGAGGACCATTAGTAATAGCTGGAGAGGTTGAAGGTGCAGGGGTTATAGGGTAGGCTACTTTTCCCTCTCTGGGAAACTTGTGATAGTGAAAATAGAGAGCAAGCAGATCTAACACACATCAAGTTGTCCTCAAAACTAACACGCAGCACCCACTCAGGTCTGCAATGTGCTTGCAAAGCATACAAGCAATCAGTACAAGCCCTTGGAAATGTGCTGGGTACAGGGCAGCTAGCAAGTTAAATTAATGTTTAAGAAACACATAAGAGCCTTAAATAAGAGATTATTCCCAATTGCCCAGCGTTCATATTTAAGGATTACATCTGCAAAGCTTAGTGGTGGTGAGAACTGAGCAGGTGAAGCTAAAGAACACCCATTCTCCCTGCTTGGCAGACCCTTGGGGTCAAGATCTGCCTGGCTCAGGTCTGCAGGATTTCAGGGCCATTTCAATGGGGCTGGGGCAGAACACAGTTGCTTAAGGGTGGGCTAAAGCCATTCTGTGTGGGCTAGAGACTCAGAGGTACTTCGGGTGTCAAGAATCAAGCAAAGTTTTATGCAGAATAAAAACAAAGCCAGCAAGTAACACACGCTGCAGAGCCCCATGCTCTCAACACTACCCTGCCTTCTGAGCTGCTCAGGCACTGCTGGCTGGGGGCCCACTCCACAATAAACAATGAGGAGCTTAAGAAGCCTTGAAGAGATATCCTTGAAACTGTAATCCACCCCATTTCATGGGCACCTTTGGCACGCCATAGTCCCAGGCACAGATATTTGTCAGTTCAGTTCAGCTCCTGTGTAAACTCCATCTCACCAGGCTGAGAAGAGCGGCGCCTTTGCATCGTACTGCTGTTGGCTGGAGCCTCGGAGAGGGGAGTTTTGCAATTTCCCTGGCTGAGCCAGGAGGGACCCTGGCTCTGCAGCCTGGTATTCCAGAGTGTGAGAGAGAGAAGATCCCCACACACCTCTCCTCTCAAAGAAGGCTGAAAAATTGGAAGTGCATAAACAGGACATTAATCAATCACGTCACACTCTTCAGAAAGTGCTGGAAGGTGAAGAAATTTTCTCAACAAGGAGGGATAAGAACAAAAATCAATCCTTCACAGAACTGCCTGATAAAGTGCTATTTTCCAGGGTGCCACCATCTGTTCTGTGTTATGGGGAATAACCTTGATGTTATTACATTACAGGATTATTAATATACAGTAGTGTGTTAAATCTCAAATAAATGTACCAAGCACAGGAGACACACGTAATATCACCATGGGCTGGAATAACAAACACAGTTCAGGGAAGTGCTTCTGTGAGGATGCAGGACTTGCTAGAGGTGCTCAAAGGTAGGCACATTTCCAGTGGCTGTGCTGAATGGACTCGTTTCCTCAAGCTACGGCTCCAAAGTCGAATTCTTCCATGCCAATTCTCCAGCCTTCCACAGGGAAAGGATATTAGGGCTCAAACTCCTGTGCATCGCCAAACTGCAGCTGGTTCAGCAGACTGGTACCTTACTGACAGTGTACAGCACACCATGGCTTTTTTCTTTCCAGAGGACCAGTCTGAATAAAAAAATACTTTCTACAAGGCAAGGAACGTTGTTGCTCTGCCGAGCTCCTCTGTCAGGTTTCTGGACCAGAGGGGAAATGGAAAAGATGTGAAAGTGCTTTCATGCTGTACCCCAATATAATTCTTAGGAGAGTTCAACTCTCCATTTGTATTATAGAGCACACAGAGAGAAGCCCCATGACCAACAGAAAAAAACGTGACAGAATGCATAGCTGTCATCCTAATGTTTCTGGTTTTCCTTTTCACTCCTGATGTGGGATTTTTTTCCTGTTCCCGTTCTGCTTTTGCCTTGAACCTTGGAAGATGAACAGCTAGGTTTTCTCAGCTAACTTTCCCAAATCACCTTGGAGCACTTGGAGGTTTTTCCCTTCACATCCTAATTAAGGATATATCAGTGTCCCATTGGGAGTGAGGCAGTTAACGAACACCATCCGGCAGGTCACTTATAAACTATTTGCCCTGAGATTGAGGGCAAACTCTGGTGAATTCCCAAGGAAAGAATCAAATGAACCTGTTAATGAGTGGAGCATTAGGAGGAAGAAAAAAATAAGGCAGGATCTGAAGTCTTAAGGAAATGTAGGAAATAAAGGTTTGTTTATCTAATGGTTTTACTGGTGTCAATGCACGGACTCCCCCTCCATTTTAAAACTGTTGCAAGCAAAAGATTCAGATTGCAGATAAGCTTTGGGATTTGGCTTTTACATGAGACACTTGTAAACATTCCTCAAAGATGGAGAGGAAGAGAGACGTGTAGCACATTCATTTCAAATAAAAACTGGCAGCCAGGTTTCCTTATATCATCATCGTTATATGAAACATCAAAATGAGCTTTAGTCCCACCTTAGCCTGTTTAAACTCTCTGTTTAGTAAACTGGATCCTCTCTCCCCAGAATATTTAATTTAAGGTCTTTACTGCAATTTTAAGAAAACACCACCCTAACCTGAAAAGTAGCTCTTGGGACAGCCTATAAGACATTTTGTAAGAGCCTAGTTTAGTGAAATCTTAATAGAAGATCCAGAGAAGATCTCCAGTGTCAGTTCACCTGTCTGTGAAATTACTAAAGGATCAGAAAAAAACACCCTTTTTCTTGGGAAAAAAAAAAAAAAAAGAAAAACGAAACCTCAAAATGCATCCAAAAATTCACTTGCTGTCTAAGAGCAACTGGGCTGGTTCTTGTGTCTATGCCTATGAGTGGGCTTAGCCTTCACTCTGAGCTAGCTTAGGATGGGGACAGTATCTTTAACTTAGAATTCCCTTATTTATAATTCTTATAATAAGAATTCCCTTATAATAATTCTTCATTATTTGCCTTAAAGCCTGACATATAGCACAGCCAAAAGCTGTACCGCAATAACACAAAAATGGGTCCAAAACTAGAAAAAGCTTGACCTGAATACAGCTGCATGATTACTGTTCTGTCATATAAGACCTGAAAAAACAGACGCTTTAAAGAAATCAATTAATATCGAGAAAGAATTACTGTCTTAATTAAAGTATAGGAAAGATCACTTAAAAATATTTTATCAGAGCTTGTGCCACAGGTAAAGGAAAGGGTCCTACATTGTCCTAATGTTGTTTTTTGTTTATCTGCAGAAAACTTGTGACAGGACCTTCACTGGCATTCTTTGTCTCTGTTTTTGTTAGAAGGAGACCAAAAGCACCACATACTGTTTTTTCCAAGCCTAATGCGGCAATGAAGAGGGGAGGACTCACTAAGGGTTGGAAACTTTGCAGTGGGGCAGAAAGGAAGAATATAAATGAGATTTTCTCCTTTGTCTAAGTTCTTCTGACACAGAACAAGGGAGAAATTCTTTGATCGCTCACAATTGTCACACAACATCACTGCTAGAAAACACATCTTGACTTTTCTAAAGCTACAGCATGACCCAAAAAAATCCTTGTTTATTGTTTTTGCCAAAACCAGAAGGTCCCCAGAGAAAAGGTAGGAAAGAAAGGCACAAAGGTCCCTGAAATGGCTCTCTGATTTGAAGCAAGTGAGTACCTGAACTGTACCGCTGGTGTTTCCACTAACTCTGGATTGATAGTCTCTTACAAACAGAGCATCCTGAAAGTTTTCAGTTTGGCTGTTATCCCCTCCTCCAGGCAGATGGCTTTCAGGTTCTTGTGTCTGAAGAAATGTATTGTCCATATCCTGCTCCTCAAAATAGCTTCCTGTATCCCTTGTGTATCCTTTGTGGTGTCCATTAGTAAGGGGCTGACAGACACTGAAGGTGTCTCATCACCTTTCAGCCATCCTGGGGGAGCATCAGTGACAAAGATGGAAATATAAAACAGAGGAGGGCTCCACAACTGCTGTTTCCTGCTAGGCAGTGAGGAAGGCTGCACTTTGAGTGGATCAGGCAGAGGTTGTAAACCTGGCCTGCTACACACTGTCATGAAGGGTCTCTTGGAAGTAATGGAGAAAGATGACTGGCTTCTGCTTTTAGGCTTTTGTGCTGTCCCATGGGAGGCAAAATCACATGAAAGCTGGGATAGTATCCCTGCATGATGAACTCTGCTCCCAAAATATGACTCTGTGACATACATCACTGTTATACAGTTCCTTCTGTGTCCTCCAGCCACGGCAACCTCCAAGAACCCCAGGCAGCTTCACTGTCAGGGTCACTTCATAGACAACATCTTTACAAGCTGATATTTGGCCCATTTCTTTCCCCACCCCACATCTACAGGATATTTTCCACTTCTCTGAAGCCAAGGCTTTTCTTCTTTTAGTGGGTGGACACTTTAACAGGAACGCTAAATATGTTATGGATGAGGACAGCTAGCCAGCAACCAAGAGGAGGGAAAACTTGATGAAAGGCAGGAAATGGGAATTTAATAAGCACAGTAATAGGTTCCTAATGTCCACTGGCTCCCCCTTCTCAAGGCCTTACCTGAAGTGCAGACAGTGCAGCACTGAGGTCCCTGTATTGACTTCGGAAGAGATGAGTGATCCTCTCTGGAATCTCCAATTCTGTAGCCAAGGGGTCTAAAACGTCTAGATATTTTTGGTCCCTTATCTCCTGGGCTAACCCATGCCTCCAGTTTTTGAGCCAGATTTCCATGTTCAGCTGAAACATAAGTCAACTGTCTTGACAGAGAAATCAGTAGAATTTTCTAGCCATTAATCCCAACGGAATTGCTCCATATCTTCTTACAACACTCACAGGACTATGCAAGTTGCAACACCAAGGTACAAGAATTAGCCAGCTGGCCCCCGCCAAGGCTCATCTGGCTTCTTTGTCTTACAGTGACCAGACCCAGCTGCCTGGGAGGAAAACTGGTTTCTACCATAGCCAAGGTATCTACCATGAGTTACCCCCACGATTTGATATGCTACAGTGGAGGTTCAAGAGGATTTTCACTTCCTCACGTTGTCCTATTCCTATTTCTGTATTTTACCCACAATTCAAAACATCAAGGGAACTTTCAAAGCAACATTCTCTATTTCACAATGTTGTGGTAAATCAAACATATGTAGACCGAAAGCCTAATAAAAAAACTATGAGGAGTTTTAATCAGAAGAGTATATTGAAATGTAGATAGTAAAACTGCCGTAACTAACTGCAGATGCTAAAGAAACTATAAAGCTGCAGTCAGCATGATTTGCCACATTACTGCGTTAGAGCAAAGACTGACTATAGTTTTACTATTTGACTTAATAAACTGGCTTTTTTATTATATAATGCACCAAGTTGCTGTAGTTTTACTATGGTAAATACAATTCAACCGTAGTTTAAAGAGAGATGCCGTTTTAATTTGCTTTTTTTAATACACACTGTAAAGCTGGGAGAAGTACTTTGGTAACACTTCTTCTGTGCCCTTCCTTTACTTTTCCCTTAGCTTTATGTTTGAATATATGGTTTGTGTTTTCAACCATTTTGCATTTTGTTTGTGCTTTCCTTGAAATAGGAAGTAATCTACAGTGGTTTTTGCAAGGACAAGGGTTTGATATTTGAGACAGAGAAGAGTGACAACAATTGGATTCCACTTTCAGACAGATATGAAGGTTTCTGCATTTGAAATAAAAGGTATTTTGCAAAGCTCTCATTCTGAAGTTTCTATCTGAGAGATATGTATTGCTGGATAGTGGTCATTTGGTCCATCTGGAAATCACCACACTAACAGACCGAAGGATGAGCTGTCAGGGATGGCTGGTTTTCCTTATGGTGTTATATTTGTACACACAGCTTAGCTCTTTCCCTCTGTGCTTGCTTTCTTTCCCTTTATACACCCACCCAGAGAGCAGCAGTGTGATGTTCTCTGGGAATTGTGTGCTGGTGCCAGACTGACAGTCATAGAAACCACAGAAACAGAAAAATATGTTGATCTTACTTTCCTACTCCCAGAGGCTAGGATGACACAGCTCCAGCATGGATGGGGAGAAAGCATGTTAATAAAAAAAAATAAAATCACATTAATCATCAAACTAATGCCAACTGACAGTGATTTTCTCCATGTGTCATTGTTAATTGTATTCTTACTGCTTTACATGTGAATATACATCTCAGCAGTCAGCCGCTGCAGCCAAGGACTATTACAATAAAACGCAGGCCCGTGACACTCATTCAGGCTGGTGCATTAACACAAGCATTTAAAGGATTCACTTTTATTTTAGCACACGTGTTTAGTTTAGTTTCACATGTTGGGTCTCCCTGTTCTGCAGCAGCAATCCACAGCAGTTGCCTGTGGTCCAGGAGCACCACAGACACCACTCACCCCTCATCCTGCCACAGGACATGCCCTGTGTAGCAGGGGAGATAGTCTGCTTGGATTTCTTACTCACACAAACACAAATTAGCAAGGAAATCCTGGCACAAAGAGCCAGAAATCCAAGTGTGTCCTTAATTCCTTGTGCATTGCTCCAAAGGCATTTGGATAAAAGTTGAGGGTTTGTGGGTAGATTTACCTGTCTTCCTCACTATTTCTCCCTAAAGCTGTCACTGCAAAATTTTATCTCTGGCCAAAAAACTAAAGATTTGAAATATCTCCCTTTTTTTTTTTTTTTTTTTTTAATTAGCAAAGACAAATGGGAGTTGTTTGGGGTTTTTTCAAATTCTGCTTGGTAGGTGTGATTTATTGCCAGTGCAATGCATGGCCAGAGGAAACTGAGCTGACTTTTCTTTGAATTTGAATTGAATTACCTGAGCAGTCAACGCCATTGTAGGAAAACTCTGGTCCAAACCCAATCTCTGCCACTGAAACCAGCTCTATCATTGACCAAATGGGAGCAAAGAACTCAAAACTCAGAGAAGTTTTGGGTGCAGGCAAATTCAAAACAAAATGTCAACCTCCTGCAAAAAAGTAGATAAAACATTGCAACAACCATTCTTGTCACTCCTTTCAGCTGAAATGTTTGGGGGACATTAATCGCTGAACCAAAATCTATGAATTTAACTTCACATCTTGCATGCCAACTGTGATACTTAGTCTTTACATCTTCTCCACTATAAGCAAATGAATCTTGTAGCTTTGGACGTCGTAGCATCAAGTCAGGCTGACTAGTGAGAAGCATAACACCACCAGCAGCAAATGCAAAATAGGCATAGCAGGACCACTAAATATTTAGCCATATTCAGTCCATCTTTGTAATTTTTGCTTCCTTTCTCAGTCATCCTCCCCTTAGAGCTTGGAAAAAACTGGCAGCTATTTTAGATGTCCCATTGTTATCACTGAGATGCAATCCCTGCTAAACCAACTCTTTCCAATGCATCGCCAAGTAAACCCTGGGCTGACCTTTGACTTCATCATCTGAAATATGACCATAAAAATAATGAGCCTGTAAACTGCTTTTGGCAATTATGCTGCTGCTGGAATGAAAGGACGTTGTCATTAGCATGCAGCTTATGAACCCCAGCTTGCTGGTCCTGGCAGGCAGCCAGCCTGGGAAACCGAGCCGGCCTTAAAGCTGACACAGGTTCAATGGGATAATTAGGCAGCTTTTTTGTTTGAGTTTGTTGATATAAATGTGGTAGAGATTAGCCTTTTCCCCCTCAGCTCTGGGTAATGGTCAGGGCTAACAGGTGTCAGGCTAATGGTGGTGGGGGAAATTAATACTTGGTTTCCTGGTACCTTCCTTTGTTGTTTTTCCCCACAGAGGAATTCCTCCAAATCTTCTAGCACTTTGCAAGCACCGTCCCTCCCTCCCTCCCTCCCTCCCTCCCTCCCTCCCTCCTTCCCCCTTCTTATTTATCTTTGCCCAAAACATTTTATCAAGAAGAGCACACCATTGAGTCACATACAAAATAGCTGGGAAGCGCTGACTAGAAAATAAATTACCATCAATCACATCGGTCAATCAGCCTTCTATTTATTAGGTTAAGGAATAAAACTTGAAATTTCAAACAGCAATGGTCCAGATATTTTTTTGAAGTTCATGGGAAATCTATGGGGAAATGAACCAAAGCAGAATAAAGGACACCCAAAACGTCACACAGCTCTGAACAAACTACAGTACCACTTATAGAAGCGTTTGGGTCACTTAAACATCTGCTTATCTTAAGCAACTTGGAACAGGGCTCTTGGCACTCAGGAGGGATTGAAAATGCCAGATCACCTAACAGCTCTCTGTAAGTCCTTAAAGCAGAGTCTATCTGTGCTTTATGTCAAAGTAAGTGAGACAGCAAGAGAAATGGTGAGCGTGCCTCTGTACACACTGTAGCCAGCCAACAGGCCAGGCAGAAAGCAAGCTTTCATACTCATTTTACTCCTACACACTGCCTTTTATCTCCAGGCTTGCCAAAGCACTGCAAAGGCTCGGCGAGACCCTATACCAAAATCGCTTTGCCCAAAATGGAGCTACTTCTGGGGAAAGACCTGCTAACTTGTGCATCAAACACACATGGCAGCTTAGATGAGAAGGGTAAAAGCCATATGAAAGGATATTTTCCTGGTAACATGCCACTGTTTATGCAGGACATGGTGGTAGGTAGCCTTTCAATTAAAAGAAAACACAGCAGGGAGGACAAAACCCCCATTCTGCCAAGACAGGGCAGAGACCCACCAGCAGCACCATCTGCTGAACCTCATGGTGGTCTCACTAATTGTGCAGGCTTTCCCTTCCTTTCTTTCCCTCTGCGCTTTTTTCTTTTTCCCCATTAGTATTCCCTTTTCCCAAGACCTACAGACCTTGTCTTCCCACTTTCCCACCCTGTCCTCTGGCTCCATACTCTGCACCCACTTTCTGGAATACAAAAGCCTCTTAATTTCCTGCTTCCCTTCTCATCACACCAATCTGATTCTCTCCTGATCCGTGCCTCATCACTGCCCTGCTTCAAAGAGCAGCCAGCCCATGAGTCAGCTCCTAGGCATAAAGGTTACACTTTTTTCCCTGCTCCCCATGGGATGCTGCAGGGACACCGCCCCTTTCAGGTCCTTCATTTAGCAGAGGGGGTCACCTTCCCAGTGGTGCTGCTCCCTCTCATGTGCCTCAGGCTCAGAGGTACACTATGTAAGCTGGGAAGGATAAGGATTGCTGCAGTCCAGCTTCAGTCCTGCCTGCCTGTAGCACAGAGAAGATGTTCATCCTTTACAAAGACTCTTGACAGTACAAAACAGAGTGACCAGAACGAAGCTGTATCTCCACTTTCAAAAGGGCACTTCTTGAAAACGTACTAGACTTAACATGGGCTGGGGGTGCAGCCATGAAGCCATGGAACTCAGCCCAGGTCATGTATTTGCCAGCTTTGCAGGCCCATACACGGCATATCATGGGCTGTGCCCTGCCGAGACCACCAGGCTGAAAGTCTGACATGGCCATAACCATCTGCAATGTGGTCACAGCAATTTAAACCTACCTTTGCCATGAGAACCACAAAAAAGTCAATATATGGGGCACGGGAAAGAAGAAATAAGAGATATTTTGCTGCCTGCCTTGCCCCCAGGACTTCTGTGAAGAACAGAGAGCCAATAAAAGTCCCTCCTTCAATAGCTGAAAATGAAGATCCACTGGCTGGAATTTGGGAGCTGGCAAACCTTTCAGTGAGAGGTAAACTGTAAGCTTTTAATGATGTGAATAAGTTGCTTGGATCACATTACTATGGCAAATTTTCCATTTGTTGGAGTCTCTAACTGTAGAGCAAATGCATTTCCAATTTGAAATTTACAACTGAAAACAATTTGTTGGGCTAAAGGCCAGAATCACAGCTTGAAATCTATGGCTTTTGGAATAAAATGGGTCAGACTAGGTAATCACAAAAGGCTTAGTGAAACCTAAAAATATATGAATCTATCTATTCCAGCAAACAGCAATGAAAACATATTGTGCCTACAAAGTCCTGGTGTGTGCAAGAGGTATATCTGAGTTTGTGTATCATAGCAATATTTGAGCTTCCTCAGCTTTGGGTTCATCACCTGAATATGAAAGACTAAAGAAAAAAAAACCCACAATAATCAACCTCCCTTTGTCAGATTGCCAAAGACTGCAAAGTAGAGACAGCACTCATTTTACAGAGACTATGATAGACCCTTCCCTTAATTTTTCTTACTGTGAGTGGCCCAATAATGAATTTACCATGAAAGTCAAATGGAGAAGGATGATACTTCATCCTGATGAAGTCTGGCACCAAGAGAAGATGATACAGCCTGCCCTACAATGGTAAAACCACTGAAAAATCCCATCCCAAAAACCACACATAGCAAGCAAACAACATTCATTCCATCAGCAACTTTGATTAAACTAAAATCCCTGCAAAACACAGCTTAGGGTTTTTTCTATTTGTGGACTGGATCAAAGTTTTTAAGGCACAAACCAAATTTATTGACTAAGAAGAATGCAATGTCAAGACTTCTGCAGGATAAACATCTCCTTCAGATAATTGCCTGTGGTCAAAGCAGTGCCCCAAAACCCAGAGTGGCTGCTTTAAGGCCTGGGTTGGTCCAAACTGGCCCTGGTTATGATTTGGGAAGGAGCAAGTAGAGCTCTGCAAACTCCCCAGTCTAGGGAAGCAAGAGGTGTGAGAAGAAACGAGCAAGGAAAACACCTTTGCCAAAGGACACCCAGAAAGTCAAGGGACAGCAGGGCGATACTTTGAAACAGCAAAGGCAAGTGACTAAGAAAATAGGATATAAGGAGATTTATTGCTGATTCCTAGAGGACACCAGCAGAAGAGCATTGGCAGGGTGACACTTGCAGCGACAAGGCAGTAAGTGGATGAATTCAGGTGGTAGACTGGCAAGAGCACAGCCATATTTTAATAGCAGGCTGTAGCACAGAGGATCCTGACAGCCTGCCAGCACTGTGGGTGCAGGCTCAGCGTTCACATCATGACACTAATTTGCATGGAATCAAAGTCTTCCCATAAGAGAAACATCTCTTTCTCCCTTTCACAGAGTATGATTCATGTGCTGCATGTGAATCCTTGGCCGAAGGAGCCCTAACTTGAATTACTACCTTCTATAAGGCCCTGGAGTACTTTAGTACTCATATAATGAGCATATAATTCTAAAATTCAAATGAGAATATAATTTTAAAAGTAAGTACCAACAGAGAGAGAGGGGTACATGCAAAGAGCTCAATTGCAGGCACAATCAAGGGTCTCCAAAAAATAAAGAGGGGAGAGGAGAGAAAATAGCCAAAAACCCCAAATAAAGATTTAAACTTTCATTTCTATTGACTAAAGATTAAAAAATAAAACAAACAAACAAACAAACAAACAAACAAATCCAACCATAAAACTAATCATAGGTCATCATTAAAAAGTGGATTCCAGGGAGGGAAAACAAAAACATTTAGACCCAAAATTCAAAACACCACTGAAATGTGGAATCTGGAGATGGAAGAGGTCAAAGAGGATTCAGGTCTTGCCCTGGAAAAGTTTGTTTTTACAGACAGAAAGAAAGAGAAAAAGAAGTGAATGTTTGCTGTTTCTTCTAGAACAGAGTATTTAAGAGATCTTTCAGAAGCAGGGTAGTGGGAAGTGTGGGATAGGATTTCACAGCTTTTGCCAGCTGTCTTCTGCCTTCTTTCTCCATGCACAGTGAGAGCAGATTTCTTTCTAAAAGTATTGGCTAATTCCATGGGGAAAAAGGATGCCTCAGGAGTAAAAGATTTCAGTTGAACTCTCATTTGCACCAGTTCTACACTGAGGTACATTCAGTTGACTTCACTGACATCAGAACTCATCTGTACTGACCTAAAAAACCAGAACAAAACAACACACCAAAAAAAACCAGCTTTGCGAAATCTTTGCAAAAGGTAAGCTGATCTAATGGTTGGGGATTTTTGTTTCTCAGTATGCAAGAAGAGGCAATCACTTGAGTAAGGATCCAAGGCGCCTTCTAAGTAAGTCCTTACATCCCATAAAAGCTCCCTCTTTGTGAGCCACTACACAATCTGTGTGGCTTTTCCCCTGCAGTAGAAAAAGTCCTTTTCCTTGTTTCACAGAAATCTCCCTGAAGCGGTCACAAGTGAATAGCCCACCAGTAAGGAAGGGTTAAAAATATTTCCAGATGAGCTCTCTTATGGATAGCAGTTGAGAAAAACCTATTACAGGATCCTGAATACAGGATACACAACATCAGTAAATTGACCATCCCACACAGAATTCAATGTTATTGCAAGGCCTTTCAATGTTCACCTAAATTGGGTAAACACAAAGACTCAAGGAAAGAAGCAATAATTGCTGCTGGGATTGAGGTGGGACTAATGATGACTAATGCACTTGTTATGGAGCATTCTTCAATTAATTCCCCTGGGAGGCAGGGAATCTTGTTATCTAATCTTGCACACACATCCCTAACCTGCACTTATTTTCCAATAGTATGCTAAGCATTTTCTGTGTATAAAGGAAGCCAAAACATGTATGGTTTTCTGTGAGAAAGACAGCTAAGATATTTCTCTCAGAGGATGCCAAGCATTCTGGGAGGTGAGAAGGAAATTCAAATATAGCTATAATGAACAAACATGCCCAGAAGTCTGAAATGGGGTGAATTTGGAATAGGTCATCTCACAGTCACATCAAGACAAGGACAGAGATGCTTTTCTCCCTGAAGGAAAGCTGAGAAAGCATATTTTCAGCTATACCAGAATAAAGACTTACAGTACTTTCCATAAAATAGTCCAACAATGGTTTATGGTTTACAGTGTG
This sequence comes from Acanthiza pusilla, assembly GCA_036630365.1. Lineage (NCBI taxonomy): Eukaryota > Metazoa > Chordata > Aves > Passeriformes > Acanthizidae > Acanthiza > Acanthiza pusilla. Next base: position 16,049,229 of record JAXCHO010000017.1, read on the forward strand.
ATTAAAAAAAAAAAAAAAAAAAAAAAAAAGCAGCTTATCATAATTCTTTGAGAGGAAAATACTGCTCAGGCATAATATTCTCTGAAGAGATCTTGGAAATCGTTACAGTTCATTTGATAATATATTGCCTAATAATAGTTTCCTCTTCCCTCGTGTTCCCTTCAGTTGCAGTGATTCTTGATGAATCCATACTACATGATGAAGTCATCCAGCAATCTCTAAATAACAGTCAAAGATGTTAGTACTGTTTATTGTTCTGGCTCAAATACAACAAGGACCTAATAACATAAATAATAAATATGTCAATATTTCATAAGTACTGTTCTCTGCAAAAAAAGATATATATATGTGAAAATTATTGAAACCAGAGGGGGAAAAGGCTGTAAATAATAAAAAATCATAGATAAAAAATTTGTATTGTGTAGAAATTACTATTTATTGCAGCTGCATGTAGTAACATTTGAAAGGTAATATATATTGCTTTAGGCATATAGTCTTATATCAAATTTTAGTCAAACAAGACCAGGAAACTCACTGAATGCTGTTACTATTTGGACAGGTAATGACAGGTTTGATCAGATCTGGGCAAATCAAATACAAATGTCACATAATTGGTGAAAAATTATTACCACTGCTTACATTATGGATAAAGTGCAGCTGTTTAAAATTGGATGCATACTAAAGCCATACCTGCATATTACCCAAAAGCCTGAATAGTTATTAGCTCCAATTTTGCTTGTTCCTGATGTGTGATTTTTCCTGTGAGCAGGACTTAGGTTAGCTGGAAAATATCTACCCTGAGAACTTGTCCTTGCAGAAGTCCATCTGTAGAATGTTTGGGATCTATAGTCCTAGCTTGGAGTCCCACCCCAAATAAATATCAAATTGCCTTGATGTTGGCAGGTGCTGACCACTAAGAAGACTGAAATAGTGGCAGATCCCGTATTGCCAGACCTCAGTCATCTGGCTGTGACATTTAGGCCACCCTGGCTCATGTTTAGAGAGCCAGGGAAACCTCCACCGTGTTTCTCTTCTCCTTCTTCAGTGAGCTGCCAAGGCAGAGAGTCAAGAGGGATGAAAGCAGCCTTGGAAGCCAGGCATCCAGCCATGTTTCATCCTATACAGGCCTTTGGGATCCAGCTCTTCACCCACATCAGCTACACAGAGCTTCTGCTCCAGATCTGTGCTCAAACTATTCCTAACATTTGCAACAGGCAGTGTTTCAGACTGGCACTCTGTTCCTATCGGCTTTTGCTTTATTGGTAAAAATAACCATACACTCAAGCATAAGCAGAATATCTGCGTACACAACAGAGTAGGATCTAAACACTCCTAGACCATAAGGATAAGAAAGTTTATAAAAACAGTGCATACGGACAGGGAAAACATGAATTCAAAATGCCCTCAAAAATAAAAAAGGAACCACAGAGGCAAATTCAATTTCCACTTTTCTGCAGTACAGCATGAAATTAAGAGGAACCCCTCCCTCGCTTTCTTCACTGAGATCAGTCAAAACCTGTGCTTAAAAGACCCTCAGTATTTAATGCAGAAATGAGATACTCATTAAATGTTTGTTCCTTAAAAACTCTCACTCTGTAAAGGGAATTCAATCTGGTTCTCTTTAGATCCCTATGTTAAAGGGCCTTATGGTGGGTTTCTCATAAGCAACCTCTTAACCATTTCAGCTTGCTGAAAGTATAATGTGGAAAAAAGTGCATTTATTTGAAAAACAAATCTTGAAAGTTTAGCCATTAGCCTCAACACCAATAAAATCTTCTGGTTCAGTCTGGAGTCTCTCAGGGGTAAAAGTACAGGTGCTAAGTGCTGAGCAGCTGCAGCAAGTGATGAATTTAGGGAATGGTATGAAGTTTAAAAAACAAGATGTCCAAATGAGATACATTTTACAATCAAAGCACAAGCTTATGTTAAAAATTAGAATGCCTTTATAGATGCTTTTGTTTTTCCCCTGAGCCTTCTAAAATCAGTATGGCAGCTAATGCAGAGCTAACAGTCAAAGTATTGAGTACTTCTGGCAAGTTCTGTCTCAGTGAAAAGCTGAAGCATAAAACATTTGTGGATTATTATTATTTTTAATGTGTGTGGTAAAATGAAAGGAACAAGATTAATGTTCATACCCTTTCTCATTTACATAAAAGTCTCTTCATCCTATTCCAACAGCTCTAAGAAACTACATAGTGAGTGTAAAGAAAATTTGCACTTTTTCCTGACAGCTCCCTTTTTGGCTCCCTTGAAAGTGAACTAGAAAGAAGTAAAGACACAGAGGGAGGTTTGGGTCCATTCTTGGGCTGGCAGTACATGTTCTAAAGCAAGACAATCAAGTTAAAAGGCACAAACTCATATCTTACAATATTAGAGACCTTGCAGATATTATAAGGGCCTTATAGTAGGACAACAGCTAATTGCCAGATCTGCAATTTCTATTATTTTCTAAATTTCTTTTTCCTCTGATACTTCCCATTTATTCATCTCTGCTCCTTTGTTTCTATGTCTACAATTCTTGTTTTCCCTGAGAAACTGGATAGCCACCAAAACCAGAAAATAGAGCTCTTATTTTTGCTTTGCTGCAGGCATCTGTCAAAGGTATGAAATGGGCTGCACAAGCACAAAGTCACTCTCTCTGCTCTATGTGAACGCAAATAATATTGGGGTTTTGGGTGCATGGCACAGGCCTTTTAAAACAGCAATCTCCATGAGCATAGGAATATACGAATATATATTCCTATGTATATAGGAAACACAGGAAACTCTTGTCAAACCCCAGTGCCACATGCGCCAGAGAGGTGCATTGAAAGGGTGTTACAGCAGACAGAAAGGCTTTCAAACTCCTTGCTTGCATTCCCTTTTCTCCCTGTGTCCCTGAAGAATATAGACATTAGAAGCAAAACCATCCTATCCTTGTTTTCAGAATCAGCCTTTTGGAACATTTCCTCTGACAGAACCTGCAGGACCCAAGTGAACATCCAGTTCCACTGACAAGGAGAGAAAACATCTGCTATTCCTTGGTTTCCTTAGCAGTCACTGGATCCCTGCACCACGAGATACTTGTAACTGCTGGGTGAGGGATGGGAGCCCAGATCACCAATAATGTCAGGACGTTCAAACTCTGTGTCCCATGGCAGCAAGGCAATGAAGAGAGTGCCTCATGGGCAAGCCCTGTTTCAGATGGAAAAGAAAGGAGGTTAAATTTAAGAATACATCCTGACTATGCCTGCACTTGATAAAGCCTCAACTTCAAAGGGCAAACTCCCTTAGAAGACACAGAAAAGGAAGGTGAACTGGATACACAGAGATATCACAGGAGGCAACATTCCCAAGCCACATGAAACAAACACTGTGTGCTCTGGAGTCATTGTGAGGGTCTACTACAGGCCATCCAGCCATGATGATGACCCTAACGAATGATTCCATAAGGGAGCGAGGGACACCTCCAAAGAAAGTGCCCTTGTCCTTAGCGGGGAATGTAACTTGCTGGATGTTGTATCAGCCAGCTGGTACAAACTGGTCCAGGAGATTCCCAAAAACACCCGGAGGAAAAGTGCTTGAGACAGAACTTTGACTACTGTGTCCTCAGCGAAGCCACCCCCTTGTGAATCCACATTCAAGGGGAAGGAAGCACCCAAGATTCATAAATGCTCATGACTGAAAGGAACATCAAAAGTCACAGGATCTACAAAAACTCACTAAGTTTTACTAGTAAATTATGTACTTGGCATGAAAATGGCTATGGTAGTTCCAATCCTACACTGGGCAGGGAGTTTTAGGAGAAAGGGGAAGGGTGAAAGGCATAAAAATGGCTATGGTAGTCCCTAACTTAGCCTATCTCCAATAGGCAGGGTGTTTGGAAGAAAGGGGAAGGGTGAAAAGGAAGGGAGAAGAGATAAGTTCAAAGGGAGGGAGAGAAAGAAAGGATGAAAGAGAGATAAAAAGAGAAAAAGAGAGAGAGAGAAAGAGATCAGCAGTCATGGTTCCAGTGTCAATCCAGCAAATGGGGATGTCAGTACTGGTTCCAGCGACAATCCAGAAACTGGGATGTCCATCCTGGTTCCAGTGTCAGTCCATATAATGGGGTGTACAGGGTTCTGGAAGCACTGCCCAAGTTTGAGGGGAGTCCTTTGTATGACAAGGTTTCCCTGCCCAGAAGACAGGTTTCCTAAGTTCTATGCAAATTTGCTGTCATGCACTGTCTGTTCTTTCAGACGTTCCTGGACATGGGTCAGAAGCATCAGGAATCTTGGATGGTCTTGATTCTGCCCTACAGTCCACACTCACTTCTTGGCTTCATTGCTGCCTTTTTGCCATGCTGTGCAATGATTATTTCTGGGGACTAGGATAAGGATGTTAGTCCCAGAAAAGTGCTGTCCTCCATCTGCATGACCCTCCTTTCCAATCACAACTTCTTTCTCATGACGGGTTATTCTGAGCAGTGCTGGGCTACTCCCTACAGCTCTTGTGTGGTTTTTACCAAGAGTCTTTGGCTGACTCCGCAGCCCTCTGGCTATGGGTGTTTGGGACACACACACGCTGGCCTCCTCTCTCTGGGATTCTCCACCGGTGCTGCTCCCGTGGGATGCTGAGCAGGCTCAGGGCCAGCCAGCATGTCTGGGGCCTGGTGCTGGCACTGGGGCACTAATCCTCAGGCCGTGTCCCACGCAGGGACACCGGCACAGCGGCTCAGAGCCCGGAGCACCCACCTGAGGCGGGAAGGACATTGCGGTGCTCAGCCTGTGCCCTGCTGAGGCCATGGCTTCCATCTGGCTGAGCCAGGCCTGCGCTGGCACCAAAGGCCTGTGTTCCTGTGGGGCAGGCACACGGAGCCCTTCTCCTGCAGGCCTGCTCAGCTTTGGTCTCTGTCCTCTTCCACTCGCCACTGGTCTCGGTCTCTCTCATCTTCCTGTGGGGACAGTTCTCTGCCACTGTCATCCTCCCCTTGATATGGGTCTTGGGCTCCGTAAACTCACCCTTGGGACAGCTCTTGGTCGAGTGAGCCCTTCTACTCTTCCAAGGCTCCCACATCAGTCTCTGGTGCTGACAGGACAATTCCAGAATCACTGAGGTAGGAAAAGATCTTCCAGATCTTCTAGTCCAACTGTCGACCCATCACCACCACAATCACCCCTAACACATATCCCAAAATGCCACATCCAGAATTTGCACTTTTTCCTGACCAGCTTTTGCCTTGCCAGAATGGCATAAAGGATCTTTAGTGTTAGTTACTTTCTTATCCTAAAAAAGTAAGTAAGAAATCATCTGATTCAATTATATATGCTGGTATATATGCTGGCGCAGTATTAGCCAGAGATGTAGAAATAATCTGGCTTCCTGACCTGAAAATTTGCAGATGTAAACATTACATTACCACTTAAAGTCCCACTAGTGAGTCCATCCATCCATCCATGCAGAAGTCCTCCATGTGGAACTCAGTGAGTGCCTGCATGGGAACTCAGAGCCCCTCTCCCCCTCTGCACTGACCTAAATAAGAGGATATGCTTTGCTCAGCTCACACTGCTGCGAATGAGTAAAGGCTCCTCAATATTCTTCTGAGTTACACTTTTTTAATTGGAGCCATGATTCAAGGCCATACCTTTGTGCAGAGCAGCACGGCATGTGTGCAAGGGCAAGGAGCCCTGCCAGATCACAAGATGTAGAAGAGGAAAATCCTGTACTTTGGATGTTCTGGGAGAATGGGAAAAAGCTCAAAAACAAGCCATGATGTTTTGTTAGAAAATCAAGCTGAGGGTGAGTCTTTCTTAGATGTCTCTTGAGACAGAGTAAATTATTTGTCTATTTGTTGAATAACATCCCCACAGTAGCACAAATGGGAAACGTTATACCTCTTCTCCTATTTAAACACCTGCCTCTGTTACCTACATGTCAGGCTCACCCTGAAATTTCCTCCAAGCTGTGTGTGGCCCCTGGCAGCACCACAACACGGTGCAGTTGACAGAAGTATTCCTTCCAGACAAGCAGGAACAAAGCCATTCTTGAAGCAAAAAAACAGTTATTAAAAACACCAGTCTTCCTTTAAAAGTGGTCAACCTAAATGTACATATCAGAGCAACCATTACCAGTATTTTGCTTATATTTTTCTTACAAGAAAAATTAAGCAGGTCATGTAATGAATTAGTGATTTTCTCTTCCATCATTAAGTAATTTCTAGAAAGAAAAAAAATACTCCAAGGCCAACTGTATATTTATCATGTTCAGTGCAAAATAAATCCCATACCAGGTCTTCCATCCTAGGCTTCCCAAACTCTTGTACACGCTTTATAAACACTATTAATCATGCAGAACCTGTCAGCAGTGTTAGCAGAGCACATAATGTATTTGGAACATTTGCAGCATAACAGCTTTGAATGTAAAGGTCACCATCTCCACATTAACTCCATCAAAATAATTGGGTAATTTTCCTTTAAAAACACACAATACAGTTTCTCCCGGAGATCCCATGTGGCAGCTGAATCTGACATCTGTGAAAGAAAGCATGGAGCTGCATGTATTGTATCACAAGGCTGCATGGAGGATCAAAAGAATGTATTTGCTCATGTTAGCTCCCAAACAGAGGAATGTCAAACCCAGGAATTACACCAATGCATCCAAGTCAAGCCCATGCAAGCGAAGCATTTTTTGCAGGAATGTTATAGCCCTTCTCTATCGGCGAGTGGGATCCAGCTGGTGTGCAGAGTGCCTGAGGAGTAACTGTGGCTGAATAAAACCCCCTTCCTTCCTCCTCTTCCTTCTGCTGGGAGTGACTGTGGATCTCCTCCACTGGGCACAGGAGCTGACCTCCTCGGAAGGCACACCAGCACCACTAATCAACGGCGGAGAAGCTGTCAGTATGCCCTCCTTGCCTCTCCTGCAGCCCCTTTGGCTCTGCTGTCTCATGACCCAGAGCTGCACCTCAGCCTTGTGCTTCTCTCTACAAAACCTTGCCTCTAAGCTGATGGTGACCCACAGATACACAGCCCTCTCATATATATAAGATAGTAAAGGATGAATGACAAAGAGAAGGGATCATTTGTCTCCTCCAGCCTTGTTGGCACAAATCTCTGAGTCCCTGGCACTCACATAGGAAAACACTCTGAAAGTTCTGAAAAAAATGTTCTGAAAGTCAAGACAGCTGTCTGGTCATGGTGAATGTCTTGTTCACCTTTGTAGCACACATTTGGATTTATTTGAATATGTTGGAACAAAGCCTTGGTCTCATATTATGTACAGGCGAAAAATCCTTGAGACTTAAAGAAACAAGTCAAACCCCATAACGTGCTGGGGATTTCCATAGTTTCGCTAGTAATACTAGTTTCAAGCACAATTGCAACAAAGCCTGGGTTTGCTGCAAATGTTCTATATTGACAGGTTTAAAAGGCCTAAATAATCACAAAATCATTAAGGTTGGAAAAGACCTCTGAGACCACAGAATCCAACCTTTGACCAAAAACCACCTTATCAACTGGACCATGGTATTAAGTACCACATCCACTCAATTCTTGAATAATTTATCAAGATGGTAACCCTTCCACTTCCCTGGGCAGTCCATTCCAGTGTTTTACAACCCTTTCTGTGAAGAAATTCCTTCTAATGTCCAGCCTCAACCTCCCATGACACATGTTAAGGCTATGTGCTCTTGTCCTGTTGCTGGTTGCATGGGAGAAGAGACCAGCCCACACCTTGCCACAGCTTCCTTTCAGGGAGTTGTGAAGAGTCATAAGGTCCCCCCGAGCCTCCTCTTTCCCAGGCTAAACACTCACAGCTTCCCTAGCTGCTCCTCACTGGCCTTGTGTTCCTTCACAAGTTCCATTGCCCTTCTCTGGACTCGCTCAAGCATCCCCATGTCCTTCTTGTAGTGAGGGACATAGAACCAGACAGTGCACTCAAGGTGTGGCCTCATGGGTGCCAAGTACAGGGGGACAATCACTGCCCTGGTCCTTCTGGCCACACTATTGCTGATAGTGGCCTCCTTGGCCACCGGGGCACATGATGGCTCATGTTCTGCCACTGCCAACCAGCATCCCCAAGTCCTTTTCCACTGGATGACATTCCAGCCACTCTGCTCTCAGCCTGTAACACTGCACAGGGTTGTTGTGGTAGATTTGCAGACAGAAAGGTGCAAAGATCACCAGACAAAGTGAGTGATAGCACAAATGAAACACACAAGCACGTTTACCTAACAGCTAAGGCTCTTGCTGCAAACACCAAGACTTCTCTAAATAAGACGAACAGGGAGCCAGAGGCCTCCCAGTACTGCAGTCTTCTACTGGTCTGAAGATATAAGTGCCTTATGAAGTTATCCATATAAGATACCTTATTTTGTGTAGTCAGTCATCAATATGATAAATGAATTCCATCCAGTGGGCCAGTTTTGAACTTTCCCAAATATGTTACACTGGAGATTGGAAGATGACTCTTGTCACCTGGGGCCTCCTACAGCAAATGATTTTCGTCTGCTGGCTGCTTCAAGCAGTGGTGTGAACCCTGGTATCTCCTTCCCAATCAGACAGCCATCTCCCTCTAGCTTTAAAATAACTCCACTCATGATGACTTTTGAGAGGCCACGCCAACATGCAACACGTACCCCCCGGAGCCAAGTTAGCATATGTGTTACCATGGGTTGGAGTCATGAATAAATATATCTTCCACTGCTTGTGCTCTGAACTGAGAGTTTTACAGCACTGGGAACATAAACCTGTCTGAATGAGCTGAGGTCAGAGAGAAGAGTCAAAACATCCAGCCCATCAGGATGACCAGCACTACTGATAGAATCTTCATGGAATTATAAGTTATAAAATCCCTTAAATCTGTCCAAATGGTGGACTGGAAAATTCATCAAGTCTGTTGTACCCAAGGAAAAATCCAGAAATAGATTCTTTCATCAGCACTGAATTCTTGTCCAAAGGCAAAGTGGTTTTGAATTTCCTGGTGTCCTCATCCCTAGATAAGGTCACCGTGTCCTCCTTGGTGCTGCAGTTTTTTCCCTTTCCTAGCAACAGTCTAGGCCAAGTTGTTCTCATGCTGGCCTTACATGGCACGTTGGGAGAAAAATTGCTTTAGTTCACAGACGTTTGATTCATCGTTGTCACTTTAATGAGTGTTAATAGCTTAGATTCTGCAGAGTAAATAGCTGCCTAGTATAACTGGCCTTTGGCCACCAATCTGTTTTCAAAAGCGTTGCCTTGCTTTGACCATTAGCCAAATACAAATCCCAGCCAGAGGGAGGGATGAGGCTCTGTATCTTACTGTTCAAACCTTGTATTGTCTATGACTACTCTTAAGCCATAAAGCTATACTGTACAAAGGGAGACAGATGGGGAAACCAGAACATGATCCATCTCATTGGGAAGGAGATGGGGAGAGAGACCTGCTCAGGATACTTCTTTCAAAATGGTAGATGACATCTGCTGCTCACCCTACCAAAGTCACGGTGAAAGGCTGACATTTGGCCTCCTTGGCAAGGTTTACTGAGCACTAACACAAGGACAAGACACCAAGCACAGAATCCTGGGCCCACAAAAGGAAATGGCAACCATTCCCTCCTGACATCCAACCTCAGAAGCAGAGTTTCGGCTTCAGGCTTCGGCTTCCCAGGTTTCCAACCTGCACAGAAGCAGCACATTTCCACTCCTATATGAGCTGCTTGGAGGTGAAGGGCTCAAAAACCTGGCTGACCACCTACGGCTGCTGCTATGCTTCTCTTGCCCAAAGCAGAAAGGAGAATGCTGAAGCTGGGCCTGCATGACAGACTAGCACTTCTGATAAATACAATAAAAGCCGCCCCAGCAATCAGTAAACAGTGGTATAATTAGCAAATGTTTTTCTATTTACTTCCTTTAATATGCAATAGGGGGAAATGAAATAAAATGTCAAGGACTTCATCAAACAGATGGTTCTGCACTTACTATTTTTCTCCGCCGTATTGTTTGCGTCAACTAAAGAAGAAACTCCTTTACGAAGTGTGACTCATGGATTCCTGGGAAGCTGCATTCTCAGCAGGGAAGGACAGGAAAGGGGAGGGAAGAGGACTCAGCTCATGAGCTTTTATTAGGAGCATTATTATGTCTCATTAATTAATCTGAGCGCCGCTTTAGTGACGTCTCGGTCTCATTTCACAGGAAAAAATTACTCTGGATTGCCAAGTTAAATAGACAATTACAGGAAGACCAAATTATGCCTACATTGCATTCCCTCAGGGCACCAGGCCAAGTTCATGTCAAATCCATAATAACTAGACTACCCTCACTAAAAACAGCTCCTGTGGACATACGTCATGAACCATTTGTAATCTACACAGAGGATGTATTGATCTTCCTTGGGCTTCCTTTCTCATAAACTCATAATAGCAAAGACAGGATTTTTTTAAGTGTCTAACTCTCTGCAGCACATATGCAGAGCATAAGCTGTGTTAACTCCAATAAAGCCTAATTAAAGTATAACCATTAGCTGTTTAATTTCCTTTTCCTATCCCAAGGGGCAGCTGCTTAGAGAGCAGAAGGAGAAGCTTAGTACATTTCAGAGGAGGAATGCAAAGAAAACAATCCCTCGTATTTTCCCTGAAGACAGACATAGAGGTAAAACCCAAGTAAGGTCTCTCTTTACCTGGTGAAAAAACCCAACTTTCCATATCTGCTTGGACTACAGAAGATCCCTATGAAAAGAAGGGATGTGAACAAATGTGTCCAAGAGACTGTAATGGCCCTTAAAAAATAGTTGACATGAGAACTACTTACACCTTTGAATCTCACTATCAGAATTCCTTCTCCCACCTGCAGCCCTCAGCTCTTGGTCTATTCTTTCTCTCTTCCCCTCATGTGCAGCTTTGTCCTTTTCCCCTTGCCCCATCTGACGGCTCCCAGCTGGAGGGGGCCACATTGTTCCCAGTCCTTGTCTATTCAGTGATCAGTCCCCCCAACTCCAGTGTTTTGGAGCCCCCTTTCAAGCACAAGTTTCCTTACTCAGGGCAGTGAGTGCCAGTTGCTCAAGAAAAACTGGTGTTGATTGAACCAGAGCACCCAGAGCCTGGCACAACCTTGACAGTGCAAACCCTCCTCCTTCCTTGCAGTCCCAGTTGTTCTCAGCACTTCTCTCAGGTCAATCGCAATCTTTTTGTTGTTGTTGTTGTTGTTATTGTTCCCCAGCTTAGTTCTCATGGATGAAGAAATTATCTGGATGGCAGTGCATCCCTGTCATCTGCCCTGGGCCCCTCCTCAGTGCAGGAGATGTGGGTCACTCCCTCCTCTGGCACGCTTCTCTTTGTCAGAGGATGTGCAGCCTCTCATTCTCATTCCCTAAAAGGTGGAGGAGACTGAGCTCCATGTGGCTCTGTCACCACCCAGACCTGGCAGGGAGCCACCACTGCCAGCCTGGCCACCACCAACAGTGGCAGGTAAAGTCATCTGCAGTGCAAATCCCAGCAATTTCCAACTCTGAAGTAACATTTTCCTCCTTCCTCAGCTACAGCTACATATCACTAAGCACAGCAGGGACTATTCCCTTCTGCCTCACACTCTGATATTCACACACACATTTCTTGCTCCATGCTTCTGTCACATCCCTTCCCCCGCCAGAGTTTGGTTTGTGTTTTAAGTTTTTTGGGGTTTTTTTGGTAAAACACTGAGACCAACTTAACCAAATGGACAGCCCCTAAGGAACAGACAAGTATGAATGTGACTGCCAGCCTGGTGTAAATTTTAATATGGTGTTGCACATCCCTTCCATTGTCTTTGGTAAGCGAGGATGACGCCATTGCCACACGGTTCGCGCTTGTCACAACTGGTGATATGAAAAAGAACAATCAGCCTCTTCAAAATGTCTTCCAAAACATTGTGGGGATCCTGGAAGGGGCTTTGTTTTCTCTTTCTTGCCTTAATGCTGTACAAATGAGCAATGAGTGTTGTTAAATCTCTGTTCCTTCCTCAGGCAGTAATGCTCTTTCCCTTTTTCACTCTGCTGGCCCAGTTTAGGATTTTTCATGATCCAAGTCAACCTATTCAAGTGACAAAGCAGATTGCTTTGCAGCATGGCCTCCAGCCAAAACTGTGACCTTTTTAACAGTGAGGTGAAATGGCAACATTTTGATTATCGTGATGCTTTTGTTTTGGAGCAAGGAAAATTGTTTTTCATTCTTTAACAACCAAGGAGATTTTTACCTTACCAGAGGTTGCTTGGTCTTGAGTAGCAATTTTGCAAAATTGTCCAAAGCCAGTGACAAGCTATTTTATTCTTTTCTCTGACATTTAGTAAATGTTTTGTCAATTTCTCACAATCCTGTTAATATTTCCTTTTAAAAACTACTGTTGGATTTTTAAATAACACTGTTGAGAAGTGTAAGAAGGCCCTCCAGCACACTATGCCGTATTTTCAGATGCATGAAGCCTGCTTTCTTATTACTTTTAAAATTTGAAAATTCATTAAAAAGGGAAAATCCCCAAAAAAAATGAAAACTCCAAACACAGTCTTTGTGATGGAGGCTGCTCTGCAAAGGGCTGCACACTGATAAAGGCTTTCCTGTTCTGAAATAGCAATAGGAAGAGGTGGAAGCATCAGCTTCTTGTTTGGTTCTGAGCTCCAGTTCCAAGCAAAGGCAGCCTGAATCACGTTGCACATTCCTTTGCTAACTTTCGTATATTTAGCCTTGATTTTTTTTTTTTTTTTTTTTACTTTTTTTTTTTTTAATTCACCCATTCTGCAGTCAGTACCCTGCAAAATACATGAGGGGTCATCAGTGGAAGGAGATTTTCCAACAGTGAGAGAGGAATTTTGAGGCAAGAACAGAAACGCCATGTAGGATGGAGCTCTGCCTCTTGATTGCTAATGCATATATTAATTTACAATCATCCTTTGAAAAGATTTTATCTGATATTGAGGTCCACTGAAAAACAGGGTCACTTCATATAAATGCTCAAAAAGCCTAACTTTCAATCTGTAAAGTCAGACTCTTCTTTTTTATACCAAAAATTAAAATAAATCTTCGTTCTCTGCTTCAGCAGCGGCTTAGGCTGCCCACAAAGGATGTCTGCACATATCTTGTAATAACTTTACAGGGAATGAAAACCCTAGAGTAGTTAGGGCAGCAAAAGTTTCTTCTTCAGCCTAGGGCTTTCCTTCTCTTGGCTTCCCTTCCAGAGAGATTTGGAAGCAAGGAAGAAAGGTTTGTGGGTTTAGGAAGGTGCATGTTACCCGTTTTCTTAAGGTTACCATTTCTTAAGGTATTTACACTATTTGCTGATGAAGGTATAGACAAATGCACCAAGCCCTGACTCTCTAGGAAGGTAAAGCCCACCTTGCACAATGTCATGGGAAATAGTAGAGCTCTTTTTCTGCAGGTGTGGACATCTGTCTCATCTTCTACTCTGGTCAAATAACCATGGGTTCCTCCATCATTTACAGTGCCCTGCCCATACAGAAGGTGTTTTTAGGGAGGGTGTTGCCAAGCTTCACAAGTCAACAGCATAATCTGCTGGTGCATATTATCTCCAAAGGGCCTTCCCTCTCTTTATGGTCCCTCTGCCAGTGAGTGGCTTGGGAGAAGGTGTTTACAGGCAGAGGTGCTGCAGCACTTCACCTCCTCTGGCAGCGTTAGGCAGTTGTAAAAGTCATCATGTAACGTCTCACTCCTCCAAGGCACGAGATGTCATGCCGCATGATGAAGATGCTGTCTGGTGCATATTCCTCCAGCAGGCCAGGAAGAACATCTGTCACCAATATTTCTGCTTCAGCTCCATCTGCACCTGGTTGCTCTTTCTGCAAGTTCCTGTGTTATTTTTCTTCCATATACTCAGACACCCTGCAGTGAGTTTGTTATCTTACACGGATTGCCATGGTCAAAGTGTTTGTCCAACAGATGCGAGAAAAAAGGAGAGAAATTAGCACCAAGTAACAACACTTTTTCCAGAACAGAAAACATCTGCTTTTGTGGCTCCCAAGATATTCTATGTATTGTGTGTCTTGATGTTTTCTGTTTTACAAGGGTACAGCAGGAAAGGCTCAACTTCTGGCCCATTAGGAAGAGCCATGGCAGCGTGTTTCAGGGTGGTAGGATAGAATGAATACACATTTGTTCCAAATGCTGTCAAATAAATCTTAGTACTGAGGACAGGAAGGAATCACACTGCAAATAAATTGAAAACAGGGAATCTGTAAGAAGACATTAGAGTCAGGATGAGATAAGAGACTGGGCTCGTGATGCCTACTGCACAGAGGACTCATCTTTCTCTTTCACCTCTTTCTATTTCAGTATAACACAAGGTTTGAAAGACCACAGTTTTCCTTGGAAAGGAGGAATTGCTAAGATGTTAGAGGAAGAAAGTATTGTCTTGTGTTTACTCAGCCCTGGCTTGTTTAACTCATAAGAGAAACCTGCACATAGCGCAGTTAATGCTTTATCATTCACGTCCCTTATCATGCCCTGAGGGCACGTATTGTGCGTGAGTCATAATTAGTTTGTTTGTATAATAATAAAAGGAAAGCAAACAGCTCCATATCTCCCTGTCACACTAACAATAAGCTGACACATACTTAATCAAAATAGAGGATGCTGAATTAATTCAAAGAAGTTGACTTTCACGAGGGACAATTGGAAAATTCTCCCAGAGCAGTTAGTCACTCAGGCAGAGTTCAGCCAAACACATGATGAAATCTGTCACATGCATTCCAGAATTAATAATTTCTCAGAAATTATTCACTTGCTTTAATGCATTTCCAGACGTTGCCACAAAGCAGAGGATGAATGAAAGAGTGATGCATCTAAATACTAAAAAGCTCAGTGAGAAGAAAAAATCTGCAGGGAAGTTTGCTCACACTTCTGACACTAAGCCAAGAGTACCTTCCGCTGCCCTGGCAAAGCCTTCATCAGTGGAAAATTTAGGGAAAAAAAGATACCCAGTTAACCAGTTGCCGAGAAAAACATGACGAATAGTACCATTTATCAAAGAATCTCATTTTCACAGCTGGTCCTTCATAAAAGCATTACAGGCAGAAGTTGCTGGAGCAGGAAAACAAAGTAATTGCTAGCCCTATGGCTGCTCTGCACGTGCTCAGGATGGGACTGGCTGTTCTGTTCAGCTTTAGGTATTCCAGAAATCCTACATCATCCATTGAAGCAACACAGGACATTTGGGTGGCCTCTAAGCAGCACAGTGAGGTATAGAAACAGGATGAACAGTTGCAGACACCTTGTCAAAGGATAGCACAGCTCAGCAAAAGCCTGTTCTATTTACCTGCATGAGACAAAAGCAGAGGAAAGATCTTCCATTTACAGAGCAGAAAGAGAACAAACATGGTTTGCTGGATACCTAAGTTCATCCATGATGGCTTCTTTTTTGCACTTGAGCAAATATGTTCCTTTCTCTAAGGCTATGCACGAACCTCACACACAGACATCTAAGTTCAGCATTAAACATGGGAAAGAGCAAACATTCCCTCACTTTATATTCTACACTGTGTCCCCTTCTCAGGCTTATACCTGTTACTCACTTGCCCAGCAAATAATAATTTGTTACACAACATCAGATCAATGTAGGTTCCTAAAGACATACATGGAAAAAGGATGAATACTTAGAAGTCTGATGGAAATACCTTTGATTTATCACATTCTTAATACACACATTTTCTCTTGCGGGTAAGAGGAAAAGAAAAGGAAGGTGGTTTTATAGCTTGCCTAGAGTCACTCACATGTCTCCTGCATTAGGTAATAAAACTGTTATGAAATGCATTTGGAACAACTCACACTGCACGTGCCTGAAAGTTTTTTTGAAGCTTAATGCTTGCACTCCTCAATTCTGCTTCCTTTCAGACAGTCTGGCTTTTTCCTGCTGATTTGCTCATCAGGGCTCTGCTTGAATTTACGGCACCACAATGGAAAACATGCATGGACTGAGTCAGAAATGATCCATAGGATATTCTTAAGCACAGACTAGCCAAGTCTTTAGGAAAAAAATATTCAGTGTCAGATGATTAGTAATATTATTTGTCATACCTCTGAGCAATTAATTACTCATGTCATATTTGCAGTAGAAAAGAAAAAGGAAAAATGCAAGTCATGACTTAAATCTGTCTCTCTTGGAGGGTAGGTACAAATTAGTGGAAGAATAATGCAATGTCATGGATGCTGGTGCTTTTATTTGAGAGGTCAACACATTCTTGAAGGATTAAATGTGATGAATAAACAGTCTTTCCCAGCTCTGCTTGAAAAGCTGTGGCAACTACAGTGTTAATTCACATTATTTGACTTCTTCAGCCTACCAGGGAGCTTCCTGAGGAAGCCAGAAGGAGGCTTGTGGCAGCATTCACACTGACTGTCAGTGCAGCTTCAAGAGAATTAATTTATCACCAAAAGGACACGTTGACTTTTGGTCAGTAGTTTGGCGATTTATGCCCAGAGGAGGTTAAAATTTCCTGTGCACACATATCATCTCGTCTTGTGGCCATCTGCTGACAAAACCAGGTAAGCCACTGTGTGTCTGGCCACTATTCAGAAAAAGTCAGGGTGTCCTCCTGGGGCTTATGCCTCTTCACAGCAGAAGTTCAGGTGTTTCCAAAAATAATCCTCCATTTACTCAAATGATAACATGAAACTGAGTATTTAAAAGAAAACTACAATTTCTACACTAACTAAAATGAAAGCCTTAACATAAATCTGTTTATGAAATAGTTTCTAAAAAAAGAGTACAAGCAAATTCAAGGAAGTTTTAGTATGTGACATCTTCACCACAAGTGTTGTGACTGCTGGGGCCTTCATGGCCATTTGTCACACAAGGACCACAGTTCAACTTTCATATTCGGCAGAGGAATGAGAGCAGCAGCCACTGCTTCCCAGCAGCGCCAGCTGTTCTGTTTGTAACTTCCCTCACACGCTGTGCTCTCCCTGCCTGGCTTCCCTGGGCTCTTGCAGTGACACTTGGGTTTGGCCATGGGCTGCTGGCACTGGGATGTCCTCCCTGCTGGTGTGACCAGTGCTCCCCAGCAGCCTCACATGCAGCAGGGTCATGAGGCTGGGGCTGGGCTCAGCTCACACACGTGCCTGATGGTGGTCCAGGTGTCACCCTTGTGCCATCTTTGCCCAAGATGACCATGAATGACCCGGTCTTGGCATAAGGCAGAGTCCTCTTTCCCTCTAGAAACTCCTTTGTTATCCTCTGTCCTGCCTTTTGGGATCTCCCTGTGCTGTGAGCCAGCTGCAGATGCACATCAGACTATGCATAGGCAGAGATGGTACAGAGGCGTCCACTTCATTTGCACAGGCACCTCTCTGACCGTGCCTCCTGCCAGCCTGTACCCAGGGCAGCACCAAAACCAGGCATGGTGCTATGAAATGCTCCAAGACACGCCAGAAGAGCAAGCTCAAGCCACACACAGTCACCAGCAACAAGCAGCACGTGGCCCAAGCATCACTGGTGAAAACTCCCCTTGGTTTCATGTGCTTGCACAGCCCAGCCTGCTTTGGCATCCTGTCCAACAGCCCAGGTCCTGAGCCTATCTGCCAGGTCTTTGCTACCAAGTCAGCATAAAGCAGAGAAAATAGCGTTCACATCCCCAGCCCAGCGCCAAAATCACTTATCAGAGTGCTCTTGCAGCAGTGGATGCCATCATTTACACAGCAGATAGTGAAGTTCATCCTCTCAGTGCAAATATTTATATGAGGAGCCCATGGCAAATGTCTCCATTCTTGACACTTTCCTGTATTTACATACTTAAATAAAACTCCTCAATAACTCCCCAAAATGAGCCATACCAAACACACAGTTGGACTCTCCGTTAATGTCACTTGTAATCCTTCTCCTCTGAAGCAAATCCTCAACATCCATTAAAACCACTTAAACCATCCATTAAGACCACTCTTCAAAGCCTGCCCTCGAACACCCTGTCCCCCCTAACTAATCATTCCTCCCGTGGTCCTCCCTCCTCCTGACCAGCAGGAATCACTTGTAAGACATGCTTCAAACCCTGGCATACAATTACAGCAGTTTCCTACTGATCCCATTATTCTTATGCACATCCCAGCACCACCACCTAGGCTGCACTTCAGGCAGATGATCTTTCCCTTCTTCCACAGTCGTCTCTGATTAGAGAAATATCTGAAAGTCCTTGGAGAAGAAAGAAGATGGGGGAAGAATATTGAAGTAGGGTCATGTAACAGGATATGAAGTGGGATAAGCAGGTTGCAAGGCTATGGAAAGCATTGTCTCTTTAAAACATAGCTGCACAATAGCCTGTAGTGAAATTCCAAGTGGCTGGTAACAAAGTTGTAGATGTTTACTACCTGTAGTATTTCCCATTTGCCATAGCAAAAAAACCCCCCAAAAAACCAAAAACCAAACAAACAAACAAACAAACAACAACAAAACAAAACCAAAAAAAAAAAAAAAAAAAAAAAAAAAACCCAACCAAAAACAACCAAACCAAAACAGTATCTAGAGAAAGAGAACTCAAGGAGATGACATGAGAAGAAAGACCCTCAGGATCATGGGCAAAAAGTCACACAGAGGTGTTCCCTGGGGAACGAGGCTCTGCTGGTCAGCCTGTGACCACACACACATACACCTTCACAGAAGATACCTCTGTGACTGCAAAAAGCTCACAGCTCTGAGTGGTAAGGACACAGCAGCAAGGTCACAGTAAAAGCTTGGAAAAAAACAGAGGAAAATAAGGTGCCACCAGAACCAATGCAACGCCAGACTGGTGGCTCTTGATCCAAAAAAGTACTTCCCACAGGCCTTCCCAACAAGTTAGGCTGGTTTCTGTACTTGGCCACCAGACAGTGAAATTTAGCACTCAGAGGAAGGATGGTGATTGTTTTTTTGTGTATGGCTACACAGCACAAAAGCAAGTTTGGCTCAAGAGCTATGAAATGTATAATCACATGGACGTGGCAAGAATTCATTTATGACCTGTTCTTGACTCCTTCTACTAAAAATCTACTCTTGCTCAAAGTGCACCACACACATTTGGAGTCTCCTCTTTTCATATGGGCCACTCAAGAAAAGGTATGGAGTGAAACACCAGAAAAGAGAAAAAAATTTAACAGCTCTAGATATTTATTTTAAAATGTGATTTATTTTTTTTTTTAAAGACAAATGATTGAAACCCTAACATTTTTGCATAAAAGTATTAGTTTCAAATCAATTCTGGCAGCAAAAGCTTCTTATTTCCAGGAGGGAAACAGCAAGCCAAAAAAAGAAAGCTGAGGTTTCAGGCACCAGCCAGGGACAGAAGAGTGTCCCTTTAAACTCCATCTCAATGAGAGACTTGCTGGTGAAGAATCAGAGAAGCATTTTGAGGTATACCCATGAATGGTGGGAGAAAGGCAGGGAAGGGGCAGGTTTGAGACCCTGCAAGTACAAGGTGCTCTTGTGGTACTGTTGACAGACCTTAGAAAGTGTTGGTGGAGAAGACATGATATCTGAGAACATTTATATCTTTTCTATCTCCCTCTCTCTTCTAACTTTATTCTCAACAAAGCATGTTGAAAGGTTACAGCTTTCTTCCCTGGGTAGAAAAGGAACATGTTCTGAAATCTCAGAGTTTTGCAGGACAAGAAAACTGCTCTCTGCCCAGCTCAAAGGAAAAACCACATCACCTACAGGACCTGAACAGGCACACTCAGGAAATACGACCCTAGTAAAGCTTATTAGTGCTACTATAAATGAATTGTTCAGCCCCTGAAGAATTCATGTACCTTTCTTGGCTTTATGACTTTGGCAGTTTCTCCCATATTCCAAGCAATAAGAGATGTCTGCTGCATTTCTTTTCTTGCATGGCTACTTTAATACAACTGAAATATTTTCCTGCGATCATTCTTTGTCATAGGTATGTGTCAGACTTCAAAGAAATAGTTAGACTACTATATTTGTAATTTTTCCTCCCATATCCTGTGTCCTGGTTCAGCAATTGGTATTTTCCAGTCTCAATCTTTTTTCCTATTCTTTATAAAAAGTTTCTACAATATTATTTTAATTCCACATACATAAAAAAGGAAAACCCACAATAAAAACCTTCATCTTTCGCTTCCCAAGAGAAATAGTCTAAAATAGGAAATTTTTTTTTTATATATAGTTTCCTTGATTAAAGATATTTTGGACTGAGAAATTTGGTTGGTAGTGTTTGACTCCTGCAGCTGTTTTCTTAGCTGCAAAGGAAAGAGGAGAGTTTCTACATGCAGCACTGAGAAGACTGAGGCTCTGAGGGTAGAGTCTGAATGATATCACACAAAATGTCTCTGCTGCAAGACACAACCTATATCAACACCACAGGTCACAGTGGCACCCCGGACCTGACCCATTCTCACTGACATTAAATCAAAGCCAGCAAAAACCACATGGATCCTGCCAGGAGACCTTCCCACCATCACCCCACTGCCTGGGGTCTGATCAAAGCACTCACAGAGCCCTGGGCACAGTATCCCAGCACCCCAACCCTGTGGAGCCAGGTAAAGTTGGCAAGAGGAAAAAAGCAATTTCTCTGCAGCCTCTGCCCAGTGATGGGCTGTCCACACCCTTCACCTGGGCGAGGCAGCAGTTGCAAGGAACAATTTTCCATTCCATGCAAAGCCCCAGGGTCTGGGGCCGCTATATGTGCACCAGGATGGAGAAGCCCTATAGATGCAAAGCAGGCACCGAGAGCTCCCACCTCCACAACTCACAAAAGGCAGGAGATGGGAGTCTTCCTCATGGCCTTGCTCACAACCATGGGTGACTTGCCATGGGTGGCCAAAAATTGGGGGAATGAAAGCTCCCAAAGCTGCCATCACCCTCTTCTTCATGGTCTAGGGAGGGAAGAGGGTGGCTGCCCACCTCACAAGTATGTGGTGAACTTGGTTGAGCTCTCCAAGAGGGATACTTCTGTGTCCTTGTCCCACTTAAGTCCTACTTCAGAGCCAGAATTGCCCTTTCTCTGTCCTTTTTAGCTGATGATGATTGTCACTTGGGTCTCATGGAAGACCAACTTGCCAGGGCATGTAGGGTCAGCTGGTGGTTCAGAATATGCAAAATGAAAGAGCTTCAAACACAGGGCCCTTGGGCTTGCAGCTAACTTCTCCTCCCCCATCCAACTGGTAGTAGTGACAAGCACACTAGAGGCTAGCGTAGAGTATTTCCTCAGCACATTGCAAAACGATGCTAAGAGAGGGTGCAGTCAAGAATAGAAAAGCTGATTTATGTCTCCCAGCCACCCACACATACTAGGACTTTTTCTGCACCAGTTTATGAACCTGTAGTTCAAAGTAGCTAAACTAATGCAAAGATATCCCGTGTCACTGCCACAATTCCTGCGTGCACAATGAATACACAGCCCCCACACCAACTGCAAAACACGTAATCAGCTTCTCTGCTCTACCAATACAAAATTACTCAAGACCACAACCCAAATAAATGACATACAACTTGAGCTCTGCAATGCTCCACAAAGAGCCAACCTCCAGCTCTGTAGGTCTGTAGCTGTATGTAACCTACTTTGCTTGGCAGAGGAGGTCTGGTGTGCCACCTGTGCAAAGAACCACCACTATCTCCAGTGCTTTTCTGGCAACTGATCATGCTTAATCTGCTTCATTACTACTTTTCAGGGGAAATGACATTTCTCATTAAAATGTTCAGCAGAGCTACTCTTACCAGAAGATTTTGGCTCACAAAAGTCTCACTGTGGAGCTGCAAAGAGAGGGGGGAGGGGGGAAACCGACTGCAGGCACAGATCTTCTGGTTGTCTTTGGCAAAAAAAGAAAAGGCAACCATGAGAATCTGTTCCTCAGCAAAGACCAAGTTCAGTGCTGCTTTCCGTGCTGGCTTCACAAATGAAGTTTGTGTAAAACTTACAGCCTTCGGGTTGAAAGCCAGCCAGTCAAGTGGGTAACCAACACACAGCTGAAAACATAGAGATACAGAGAAATCTCTGCCCGTGGCAGAGAGGTTGTAACTAGATGTTCTTTAAGGTCACTTCCAACCCAAACCATTAGATGGTTCCCTGATTCTATGAAATACCTATGACATCTTTGTTGAAAGCTGGAAAAGGAAACGTTGTCCAAGAAACGTTGTCCAAAAAAAACCCAACAAAAACACAAACCAGTTAAAAAAGCCTAAAAAATTCCTCAACAACTAAATCAACCCTTGGACCAGGATGCCGTGTGCAACATACCTTGAAAAAGAAACTAAATAATAAGGACACTGTCCAAAGTAGCCAATAATTAGAGCAGAACAAAGACATTCTGAAACAACTCTGCTGCTCATCCACTCCTCTGCAGTGAAAGGGGAAAAAAGAAAAGGCAGGTTTGGGCAAGAGTAAAAACAGAGAGAAAGAAAAAAGACATTACTTGCCTGTTTGTGCAAGGCCTCTGGGTGGACATGGCAGAAGAAGGGATGAGTTTTGGCTGACAGCGTCATTAGATAAAAATCATTACAAGACACAAAAGGTGGTGATGATTAAGAGATGGATGGACTGATGGAGGCATCAGTGAGACATGGCATATATCCAAGTCAGATCACACCATCACCTCAGCAGCCTGAGGGAGATGATGTGGTCTGCGTCAGGCCAAAATCAGAGCCCAGCATATTTTCCGTTGTAGATACTTTGTAAAGACCTGACAGTACAGAAATCTAGGCTGAAATAACACACTGCAGGTTTTCCTTTTCAAAGGGGAGGAAAGAGAGGATTTAATCCAACCATACAGATTCTCTTTTGCCTTTGCTCAGCTCTTGTAAACTCCCAGTCCTTTTTAATGTTTTGAAAGCAAGGGACAGGGCAGAGATCATTATTATCCTCATGGGGAGGAGCAGAGTTCCAGCCTCCAGCTCAGGTTTGCTTGATTGCACCCATGAGACCACCCTTGAAGGCAACTCCCTCCTGCTTGGGAAAGCATGGGGATGTGGCATGAGAACAAGGTAACACCAAGGGTTTGGGGTTCACCATGGGGCTGTGACCAAGTGTCACTGCCCAGCTCAGCCTATGGCCCCACCAGGTGCACCAAGGCCACAAATTCTGCAAGTTATGTAAAAAATAACTTCTAAATAGTTAAAATACCTACCCCCTGACAATTCTTGCATGCTATTTAAAACTCTTTCCAAGGAAGAAAAACAGGAGACTCAATGCACAGAAATACATCCCCCCACCTGGAAATAATGCTATAAAAAGGAAGTAACTTAAAATAGGAGTTGGGCTGCAAAGATATTCAACATCCAACTTCCCAGGCTCTGTGTGGATCCAGAGCCTGGACCATAATAATCACTCCTATTTCAGCAGCAGGAAGAAACAAGACAGGCTGTGTGTGATGGCTTGTCAGTGGTTGTGCAGCATTTAAAGGCAGAGCATCCCCTACATTTTGGGACCCTCCAGTTCCATTGTGTGCATGTGATACAGAGGCCAGAACACTCATGGCCAGTAAACCAGTCATTTGTACTGTTCAGTGACTGCCCACAGCATTAGGGCAATTTCCAACAAAGATCTCCTGCTGAGCACTGCCCAACTCTTTGTCAACTGCACAGAAAGGGAGAGTACAGCTCCAGAATTTAGCAGGTGCTCCATACACTATGATGGAGCCAGAAGGTGAGTTAGGGTCAATAGCATTGTGTTTCCATTTGCATACCCCTCCTCTCTCCATCAGTCAAAACTGATTGCATAGCTGTAGGGATGTTAAATGTTGCTCTGCCGTTATGGGCAGTCACTTCTCCTGTTAGAACTTGGCAGGATTTGATGAACAAGTTATCTCTGACCACAGTATTTCAAAGGGTGAAAAGCTGGCTGATATTGGATCTGAAAAATCAAAAGGTGGCCTATGACTGTAGTCACAACAGTCTTCTAGGCAAGTTGGATTCCTTGAGCCCATCTCCATAAACAAGCAAGAATCTGGAATGAGGCACGAGATCACTGGAAGCACGTGAAAGAAAAGGGATAAACACACAGTTTGCCTCAGCTCTTAGAAGCCATCACATTACATGCTTGTGGTTAGAGGGAGCAGTTTTATTGGAAAAAATGTTTCCGAGCAACTTTTCTACATAAAAATAACTCATTAATTGAGAATAACCCCGAGAAACAGCTGGAAATGTCTGCAACTAAACCTCAATGCAAAGTGAACAAATTAAACCCTAGAAGAGATATTGTGGCAATATGGGCACTTGCTCATTGCATGACTGCGCCTCCAGGTCACTCATCCCACTTCAGTGTTCACTGAGATCATGCTTGTAGATCCTGAAACATCAGAAGTACAAAAGCTTGCTATGTCACATCACTAACAATTCTGCTAAGAACATAAAAAAAAGTATTTTGTGTCTAATTTAAAAAAAAATAGAAATTGTGGTTTGAGAAACTGAGATGAATTAAGTTCTACTAAAAAAAGACTGAATATTGAACCAAGAGAGCAAATAAGAACATGGACTTCATGTGTTTTTTCAAAAAAGCAGTTAAAAATAGGTGAATTCAGTAGGGAATCCTTTAATTTTCCATCTGTGTGTTATTTCAAGTTGTCTTCTGTACTCTGGTCTCTCTTCTCAAAGGTGCAGCAAACTAACCTCAAAAAACTCATAATATTCCTCTGTATCATTTTTTTCTCCCTTGGCTGCTGCTCTTACCAGAAAAAAAAATACAATAAGATCTGTTTGAGGTGGCCTGGTCATGTTGACAAGCGAGTCTTTAACCAGAAGTCACACAAGCATAATCAAAACCACATGGGACTATTTCAGGAAAGTATGTGAGCTACTGGGGTGAAGGATCTACTGTATATGGAGAAATTGGTGTCTCTCTGCTGTATTCCTCCAAAATGGTACAAATAATCTTCCAGGGTTTGGGACCGAAGTTTGCTGGCTTGGAAGTTTTATTTACGTTCAGCCCTTGCCTATATAAGAAAAAATTTGACCATCCCTCACCTGAACATTAATGAGAACATACCCTACCTTCTTTTACCCAGCTCTCAGAGGTAGTTTCTCCTGGATAAACAAAGTAAGAAATAGAAAGCAAAGATCTCACATAGCCTCTAGACTACAAATGGATCATTATCTACACAATGCTCTTCTCCCTAAAACCCACACATTGTCAAGGTTATTTATAGGACTTCTCCCAGCAGTAGCAGCTAGCAATATAAACAGCCAGTAAATTTCAGGGGTGCACTGAATGCAAAGATAATTCTGGTTTTGCACTTTCACTGGGTATTTGGGAGGTTTTGTCTATGAACTTGGAGCCTTGTGAGGCCCTCAAGGCCAAAATAATAAAATTCACACTGTTAAACATTATTCATAGAACTGAGAGGTTGCAGCATCATGCCTGGAATGGTGGGTGGCATTTTAGCAAACACCCTTTGCTGCTGAACAGGGGGCAGATTCCAAACTGAAAATCACCCTGTGTTTTTGCAAAGTTAGGGTTTAGTTAAGAGAGATTTTTCAAAGGTGTTGCTGAAAGGCAACAGCTTAAGTGCCCCTTAGTGCTTTTGAAAACCTCTTCTCCTTTATGAACCAGTTCACAGGTCCAGCCCCTTTACACAGCTCAGGCAGAGTGCAAGAGGCAGAGTGGCGCCCTGGTTAAATATTTAAGACTCAAAGCAGTGCCAGGAGCTCCCCTGTCTGCATCCCCACGTTTCTGGGCACGCTTTCAGGCTGAGACAGCTTTGCACCATGTGTGGGCAGCTACCAGAAGGCTGCAGCACGTCCTCTCTTAGAGGATATCTTGCAATAAGGTCTAGAGCTGGCTTCAAGATTCCTTTGCTCCATGTTGCCCAGGACTTCCCAGGGGTCGGCTGCAAATGCCTAGGGATTCTTTTCTTCTCTCTCCCCAGCTCTTAAATGGGAATGAGCCATTTTTATTTGAGCACTTGGCCTTCCTTGCAGTAGTTCTCAAGAAGAAGTCAGCACACTGCCTTAAAAGCTAACTGTGCAAACACATAGGGAGCAGAACTGGGAGTCAGAGGATAACTTTCACCCCAGCCCTGCTTTGAGTTAGATATTACCTGCAGAAGGACACTTCACCTCTCATTTTCATGCCAAATATTTGGACTGCAAGCACTTTGGCTTAAGGATAACAACTCCTTTATATTTTTGGACAGCATCAGCCTTGGCAGAGCTCCGCTTTTAGGTGAATCCAACCACAGCAGTAAAAGGCAGCCCATACACAAGGTCCCAGGATAATGAACATGATCATTACAGTAGACAAATGGTTTTCAGCTGAAGACACCAAGAACTAAAGCCAGGGAAGTTAAAACAAACAGTTTCAGTAGAAGACACTGACAGTAGACCCAATGAAGTTAATGAAGATCTCGTGCAACTCAGCAGCTTGAGTTTTTCTTACTATTTTCACCACGTCATTCCCTCTAACACATCAATTAAAGATAAAGTTTCCTAGTTACACAGCTGTGCAGCACTGACACCAAGTTAAAAGTATTCCCGCTGTATAAATAAACACTTGGGCAATATCTTTTGATTTAGGCAATAGTTTTAATTGCTACTATAGGGCTATTTAAAGAAGGTGTTCTTCTTGTAAATGGCTAAAATAAAACAAGCTGGATCTGTCATCATTCTGATGAGTGGATGCCAGCATCACAGCTCAGTCCCATACAATTGGCTCTCATTAGCACCTTTGTGGCAGTATCTCCTTGAAGAAAGGTCCATGCCTGAGTCACGGAGAGAACAAGATTTTCCCTGACTCTATCACCTCTAGACACTGAAGTTCAAAGGTACTGCAGTAAAGTCAGTTGGCCTGCAAGTCTAAAAATTTTTTTGGATTATGATGCCTGATATTTCTCTGAATGTTACAAAAAGGGCTGTGTTAACTCACCACCATGTTCTTCAAAACCCTGTGGTGTTGACTCAAAAGAATGCAACAAGCAAGGCTCAAAACAGGAAACAGAGAAAGGGAGTATAGTGAGGATAAGGAGGATTAGATTGTAACTAAAGTAAGAATATAGAGACATGGAAATGCAACAAAGCAGTTGATGTCAAATGCCTCTGTGACATGATAGGAACACTGAAAATTTGGAAGTAATATTTAGTTGAGCTGCTCACATACTTTTCACAGATGAACTGAGAACCTTTTAAAAAGTATGAGCACATTGAATGAGAGTAATCTTTAACAAATATTTGGCTCCATGGCATTGGCAGGGAGCTTGGAAAAGTAGTTTGACCATAAGAAATCCTTCAAGACATGTTGTCAAATAGGTGTAACAGGTGGATGTCCTCTTTGAAAACAGGTCAGTTTTGACAGGTGCAAGTGACTGGAAATCAAGAGATACACTGATTCTACCTGCATGGAGAAGCACAGGAGGGATATCCATCCAAATGAGATACACATCTGTATTTGGTGGGAATCCAAATGTGTTGAGAAGGAAGGACTTTTTGGTTGAGTTCCCAAAAGAGTTTTTCAGCCTGAACAGTACTTATAAGGAGAAGTAAAATAAAGCAAAACAAAGCCCAAACAAACAGTTAAATGGAAGTCTTACAGGATTTTGCTCAATAAATATGAAAATACATTATTCAAAATGAGATTTTTTGCCAATTCCCCGGTGTGGATGTCAGCCTTGTGGCTGTGCTGGAGTAGGGTGGGCTCTGAAACACAGGCGAAACTCAGTGTGCCCAGATTTGAGATGCCCACTGCTTCTCAGTGACAGGCAGTGGGCTGAACTGTTTAGTTATTTTGGTTGGTCCATCCCTAAACTGTTTGGGCTGAGATTTACTGTAGAGTGAATTTTAACTGGATGGCCTTAGTTGTAACAGCATACTGCATTTTAATTTAGTTACTTAGCAGTTTTCATCAGGAGCGAGCAACATGCTGTAGAAAGAGAAGCAGATAAATCTAATTTAAGTACCTTCCCTATTTTGTCAGGAAAAGGACAGGTCAGAGTTGTTTGGGAATAAAAGGTCAAAGTCCAGTCTTTGCCCAGTCATGCCCAATCATCACAGAAATTCATTCCTCACTGTCAGCAGGAGACAATACAGAAATAAGTGCATGATGACATCCACTTGTGTTAAAAATAGCAAAACAAAATAAACAAAAAAACCCCAAATTAAACAGCAACAGCAGCCTGTTTGGTTTAAACATCATGGTATCGGCCCCTTTAAGCAGACGAGATCTGAGCCCCTGGGAGCCTCTGGGATGAATCTCCCAGGCTCTTGCAGCAGAAGGGTCTCTCTGTCACTTGCTGCTCTCTCCTTTTCCCTCCATGTGCAGTCTCACACTTGCCCCAGGTGGCTGAGCTCCAAGGCACCGTTGCTAGCCAATTGCCTGTGCTGTATTCTCCTGGGTGGAATAAAGATCCCTTTAAAAATAATTGTGTTTCAGTGAGGAGGGAGGCAGAGGGTTGTGCTAGACCCGAGCATGAGGCTAGAGAGCTCCAGCTAGGGAGAAAAGCTGGTCTGGTCTGTTTGTTTGCCTCTTTAAAGGGCTGCTTTAGGGTCTGACTCCAAGTTCAAGATTTTCCACTCTGAACCTGATTTGAACCTGAATCAGAGCCTAAGTTTCCTTAGAACATAAATCAGTTTAGGGACAAGATCTGTCCAAAGACACATGTGAGCAACTCCTGTTGAAGTTAAAGGCTGATGTGTGCGTGCACATGTCTGTGTAACTGAAGGAAGGTCATGACTACGTGCCTATTTTATAAACTTTGGGTACTTGTTTGATGTGTTTTTTGCCTTTCATTGTCTCTGTACTCAATAGAGATTCTCGTTTCTCAACGTTTGGAAAGAACAAGGCTTCTCCTGACACTAGCTGTTCCTCACAGAATACATCAGATGTAAGTCTTGCAGGATTTCCATCTCTGTCAAATGTTTAAAATCAAGTTCTAGAAATGAAAAGGTCAGGGCTGTGTCCCTCTGCCTGGCACGCACATGTTGTCTCACTGTGGCTGATCGGAGTGAGCCAAAGCTATTCAAGATGTCCTGCAAGACTGAAAACTGATTCATCTTCCCTGCACCTTCTCTGCTGCTCTGTGCCACCTCTGGGCTCTGTGGGGCTGCACACATCATGTGTGTACAGCAAGCAGTTAACCTGAAGCAGGGAGATGGTTTTACTTTAAAATAAAGCTGATAAAAGCATTCTCCTTCAGAAGAGATTCTTATCCATTCTGAGATGTATTTTTCTCCGTATGGAAGGAAGGCCTCTAGATTTCAAGATAAATCTGAAAGCATTAATTAACCTACAGGTGTTACAAGATAGGAAGAAAAGAGTCACTGGGGGAGCTGTATGGCACAAACATGGGAACACATGGAAAGTTTCTTACAGAATTTTTTGCCCCTGTCAAAGGAGACTGCTCAAGAAGAAAAAGCCAGTTTGAAGTGAGAGTGGCAGCCTCACACCTTGAATGAAGCAAAGATCCTGAACAAATACAGAATTAATTACTTCTTTAAGCCTCAGATGGAAAGCTGTGTATTGCAGGCATGTCATCAAGGCAGCAGTCTGGATAAACATGTAATGGTTGCTCTATTCTGGTCCCTCTCTACAAAGGACCATTGTTGTCTCTATTGAATGCTGTTTCCATGGCAGATGTGACTTAGAAAACGATGGGGTTCACTTTCTGGTTATGATAACCTTAAATACTTAACAACTGCCTTTGTATACTGCATTCAAGAGCCTTTTTTTGTTTTTTTCCTGAAAATTATAGCAGAAGTCAGTTCAACATCAAGTATAGAATTGCTCTGTGTGCAGAAAAAAGCTAATTCCTCCAAGAACAGCACAGTATGAAGTGGATCTCCATACCTTCCAGCTCTCAGAGAGAAGGGAAAACAACACTGGATCAAATTTAGCTTTGGCATAAGCGGGTGCAATTCCCAGAGGGATTTGCACCCGCTTGTGCCAGGACTGAGTATGGCTCGTGGAACTTGCAGGGTGGTCGTGTAATTAAATTACATGGTGGTTCGGTGTATTTCTAGAATGCCAAATGATGCAATATTTTTTCAAAAAGGACAGCTGTGCATTATTTAAAACAAACCAACTGACCATCTTCATTACCAGTTTGCCCTCAACATTGAGCAGATTTTCAAACCATCATTGAGGTATCTTAAGCTTTTGTCTTTATGCAGGACCACTGACAGTCTGAATTATACACTGCTTCCTCCTTATTAGAAGTTACTTATAAAAAAAATACTGCCACTGTGGTCTACAGTTCAATGAAGTCCATTGTAAACTCCCCAGTATAACATAAACCTCCCTAAAACACATAAAATTATTGGCTTCCAAGACCAGTCTCACTGAAAGAAAGCTCTGTATTTAGTCTTTGCTTAAAACACAGGTATTTGGTAGGATGGAATTCAAACTCCCAACTCAGTTTTAAAAGGTTAGGTCCAAGGAAAGTTGACACACACCATCTAATTTTAATTAAAGAAAGATTTTGCTCCTTTATGGCCAACAGGGGCATTGTAACATTGACATATTGATGCTAAATAATTATGAGTCCATAAATAATTCAGTATATAAAAATGTTGTATGGCTGGTGTCAGGTAGTGAAGGGAAATAGCACTGAAATAGCTGCCGTGCCAGGTTACTGCTACAATGCCAGGGCATAGACAGGTAATGTGATCTAACAGCTATCCAAACAGTGAATGCCACGGGCTACACTACCCACAGAGAGCACTTGGAAGTGGAAAACCAAGGGCTGTCCAGTTTTGTCACCTCAGTATTTTAGCACCACTGTCACAGATGAGGATAAACCTTTAGGAGTGGTACCAAGGAGAAAGGCAGTAGAGAAATCACAGGCAGAAAGAGAAATATTAAAAAGCAAATTGATGATGAATTTAAGCTGATTTTTTTTATTATTATTCTAGGAGCTAGGAAAATACCACAAACTTATTTCCATGGATAACCATCCACCTTTAAGACAGAATTCAGTTCAGATGTGCTCCTGACCCTTTGGTTTTCACTCTCCATGAACTTTCAGAAGTCAAATATTCATTGGCACACATAACTGGGGAAAATAAACTTTAACCTCCCACTCTAGAGTATTGATGCCAGAAAGATGGTATTTTAAAAATTTATTTATTTTAAAGTTTGATAAGAAGTCTTTCAGCTCTGGACCAAATGAAACATATCACACAAATTTGTAATGGGAACCAGACCCATGGGGTTTCCCAAATACATTTCTGCTCTGTGCTATTCGCTGTGATAACACTTGAAACTGTCCATGGCTGCTTTGAGATCAATACATTTTTTAAGCAATGAAAATAAGGATGATGGGGAATCAGAGGCCTCAGGCAGGTACAATCAAGCAATCCGTCCAAAACTTCATAAAGAGACTTGCACACAAATGAACATTAAATTGAAACACTCCTCACTTATTTAACTATAAGATAGCAACCACATGCCCAAGTTTCCTAGGAATGCTCATCACTTACAAAAGCTGCATGGCTTAATACTTTTTCCTGTTTGTTTTTCAAGACTGTCCTTCCAGGTTCATCTGCTACTGTTGTGCTCCTTTCCCTGTGGAAAGGCTCAGTAGCTTCAAGCACCTCTTGATTACGAGAGTTATATTGATTATGGGTTATATGGTCCAAAGTGAAGGCAACTGATCACCTGTCACCAACAAGGAGTCAAACAACACAGCTCAAACAAGAATATTTGATAGCAAACACATTGGATAATTGCATTGGATAATTTTTTTTTTTTTATTTTATAGAAAGACAAAAGTGGAACTAGGAGATTTCATCAAGTCAGGGCTTGAACAACCGCTGAAGAGGAATAAAAAGGAAATGCTTGAACTGCTCCTTGCATCTGCCAGAACTAAGACTACTGCAATCCAAGAAAACCCTTGCAGCCAGCATACTGTATGGTTTTAGTAATTTACCCCTGAAGATTTAGTTTTCCATGCTTGGATTTGGTTCATTACCCCTCTCACACCTACCTTCAGACCTTTGTGCACACTCCAAGCTGCCCCTGTAAGTACAGGCATGTTTGATTTTCATTAGTGTATTAGAACAGAAAAATAAAGAAACCCTTTCCCTCAAGGAAATAGTCTTCAAATATCTGAGTTCCCAGATCAGTGTCTGTACATTCGGTGCCAGACAGACACGGCCCGTCCTACACATGCTGCTGGAAGGCCAAGCAGCCCTGGGGCTGTGAGAGAGCCAGGTCCCCTCCAGGTTCTCCCACGCCAGATGTCTGGATGCAGGCAGCTGCCACTGCCAGGTCCCAGCAACTGCAAGTGGTGCGTGAGCAGCAGAAGTGCAAAATAAAGCCCAGGGACACCTTCACATGCCAGGGCTGCTGAGGGGGTTGTTTTGACCCCACGTAACTCTAGACACATCTCCGCTGCAGGTGCAGCCTTTTTTCATCTTCAAAAATCAAGACATTTCCTTTCCCATAGTTCAGGAAAAGAATAGGCTGCTTCTACTCCAACCGGAATGGCACCTCCCATTGAATGATTTCTTCCCTCTCATTCCTTTCTTCCCACAAAGTGACAGCTGCCTTGTGGATGCTGCTGCAAGAGCCAGTGTTACAGGCAGACCTGACAGCTTGTTAGTGCAGTTTGCTCGACTCAAAACCTTCATTCCTCCTTTTTTTTAAGAACATACCCAGATCCCCAGTCTCACTTCACAGGTGGAACCCATACTTCAGTTTTGGAGGAACAGAGGACCCCAGTGTCTACTTGTGGACTGGCTTCACAGAACTAGGGAGTGGTATAGACACAAGGGTACCCTTGAGCCTTCATCATGACTCACAAGAGCTTGCAGTGGTCACTTATCACCACATTTATTTAGGAGGGGAGCTTTGCCAAGGCCTCAGCACAGGCCAAATTCTATCCCATCCAAACCAATTAGGCTTTGGGGATGTTTTCAAACCCAAGAGGACCAGAGCATGTTTAGGACAGAGGGCACAAGTTCTCAGTTCACTGCATACAAGACACAAGCCACCCACCACAAACTCACATGCACACCGAACATTGGGAATTCTAATAAAATTATCACTCTGCTTTTCGCTGAATCCTGCCAGATGATAGAAAACCAAGAGAAAAAAAATGCAGCTTGAAAGAGCATCTCATGAGTAAAGGGTCTAGGGCATTTAATACTGAGAGAGGACAAAAGTGTGCAGAGAGGAGACAGAACAATTCATCTACCAGTGCACAGGCTCAGGAGAAAT
The DNA here is from genome assembly GCA_036630365.1 of Acanthiza pusilla. NCBI lineage: Eukaryota > Metazoa > Chordata > Aves > Passeriformes > Acanthizidae > Acanthiza > Acanthiza pusilla. The sequence continues at coordinate 16,082,262 of JAXCHO010000017.1, forward strand.
GGAGACAAAGCCTAAACCAGAGAAACCTAAACAGGACAAAAGCAAGCTGGACAACACAGTCCACAGCTTTCTGTTGCAAAATGAGCCTGGGCTGGCAGAGAGGCACTGCTGATTTCTGGGTGGCTTTTCCACCAGTTCTAGGATCCATTTCCTTGATGGAGTAGAGGCATCCCTGCAGGGAAGCCACCAATGTGGTTACTGCCACCTTGGAGGAGCCAGCTTTGATGATCACACTCGTTTGTGCACATATGTTAACTGGTCAGAATTAAGAATCAGAGCTTTTATCTTCTTTTATACCATCTTTCCAATGAAGCTCCATGATCACTTAAAAATAAACCAACAAAACCCCCAACATTATTCCTATGGCCTGATAGACTCAGTCCAAAAGAAAGAGCAACGTGTGCCTGTGCAGATGGTTTGCTCTCCAAGAGGCCTTTGTGATTTGTCAAATTAACACCTGGAGAATGAGACAAGGAGGAGTTTCATCCCCAGGCAGAGTGGGCCATCCCCCAAGTTTGCTCACGAGCTCTTTTGCAGAGGCGGTTCCCAGAAGAGGCAGAGAGGGAGCTGACGTACACTTGCCGTGTGTGGCCTAGCTCCTATTCCCAAGCTCTTAGCTCCTTAATTACTCTCCTTCTGAAGGGTCAGGCTTTGGCTAAAGAATACCCTGCACTCAGTTATGCCTCATCCTAATGAATGCTAATAAAAAGCATTTAGATGACTAACGCAACATAAAACTCTGCCCTATTTCATTGCATCTGCTTAATAAGAACCTCATTTAATATCAAATTACTGCCTGCTCAGCCAAGGCCTTGTATTTGCGGTAACGGGGCTGCGAGGCGGGAATATCAAGAGCTGCAATATGGAAATTCCTCACTAATATTCTCTGCAGGGCTGTGCAATTACTTAATTCATTTAGCTGAGCCAGTCTGGTGGCTCGGCCAACTGTTTCACAACACGGACCCCAGTGCTAGGCAACTGGGCTCCCCACGGGCCGGTCCTGCCGGATCGCTTTTCCTGGGACCCAGCTATTAGCAGTTGCTTGGGGGATTTCAAAGAGGATCACGGATAGTGTTACCAAATGAATGGGCTTGTAGTAGTGAACATGAAATTCTGCTTCCTCCCAGTCAATCAAATGCCAGCCAGAGGATGCCCCATGAGACAGCAGCCACAAAGAAACAGCATAAAAGCGGAGGGCTTTAACCTCCGTTACTCGTTTCAGGGAGCATCAGTGCATGGACAAATGTCTGCACTTAAAAACATCCTCTCTTGCAGTTTCAGAGAAAACTGCTCCAAACCTCCACGCTGTCCCTCCTCCCCACAGCTGCTTGACTCAGCTGGCTCCTGTAGAAACCAAAGTTCTCCATACTGCACCTCAGATCTTTTGGGAAAATTTTAAAAAATGTAAACAGTGATGATTCCCAGCTCCCATGAACAATGGCTTACCAGAATCACTTTCACACACATTCCTCACAGCTTTAATCAAACCTTAGACGTTAATATTTTAGGGGAAATGATTTAGTCAGTATACTTGAGTTAGGAGAAGGAACCATACTAAAAAGAATGCTAAGTGCAACCATTCATAAACCATGAGTGTTCAAAAGAATTAAAAAACATCCTAGCATTAGTTTAACTCTGTACACAGTTTTGGCAAGTCCAAATACTGAAACATTTGCCCAGTCCTGGTTTACACTTGTGAAAAAAAAAAAAAAAGCTATTGCAAAAAAAGCAGAGAGGGTGTAAAAAAACCCACAGCCCACAAATGTGATTCAGCAGCTGCCTTATGGTGGAATTTAAAGCGTTTTATTTGCTTAGTTCAGGAAGAAGCAGCAAGATCACAGAATACGTATGTCTTCACAGGAGCAAAGTGGTCTAAAAAATGTGATGAGCAGCAGTAAAAAATTACCCATGACACTCAAGTCAGGCTGACTCAGGGTACACCATGATGGGCACAGGCTAACAAGCAAAGCAATAGCTCTGCTAGTATCGTTTTCAAAACAGATGTCTGTCTTGGAGATACAGTTTCGCCGAATAAGTTATCGAGCTCAGGGAAAGTTGTGGATGGAAGGCAATGGGTCTGCAGCAAGTCAGACTACAAGTGGTATTGGATGGGGTATGGTACAAGTGTAGGGAACGGCAAGAGAAGAAAAATCCACCCCGAGGAATCCCACTGGTGAGAGAAACCTGCCCAACTCATGTGAGAAGCACAGCTGGGCAAACTCCTGCTGTGCAGGGACTCCCTCCGAGCACGGCATTGCCCTTGAAACAAGACAGCTTGTCCCTACAAATCTCTGCCTAAATGGTCTTATTCTCACCATGACTCTCCAGCCTTGCAGACAACCCACACATGCTAACACTGGGAAAAGAAACCACTGGAAAACAAATATTCTAGCATATATTTTCCTATAAGAGGAAAAACCACATAGAGGGCCAGGAAACCCTCATTGTTTCAAGGCTCTCCAGGGCCAGCAGATGTCCCGAGGACTGCGGAGAAAAGCGTTTGTGGGAAAGGTCAGTGCCTGCATTACACACCAAGGCTGCTGCCTCCATGCCACGTCCACCTCCCTGGGAGGCAGGAGGGACACGGATCGGGGCACAGGGCAGCAAGGTAGCACTGGAAAACTGGATATGCCTGCGACAGCATGCTAATATATCTGCATTTAGTAGGAAACAGTGACCCCCATCCCTTCCTGCTCCGTAAGGACTTCTGCAGATGGCTTTTGTGGTTCCAAAGCTGGAGCAATACAATCAGCTTCTGCCTTCACCACTGCTGTTTTGTGCAGGTTTACCACTTGCACAGCTTTTACACTCCTGCTCCTCATATAATGCTCGGAAAACAAAAATTTGCCCAACTTTGGTAGCTATAAAAACATGCTTTGCACAACAATCCATTGCTTTCCACCTTCCCCTGTTTCCCACTTTCTCTCCAGAAAGAAAAGCTAGGTGATTCTTGGAAAATGTTCATACTCATTTGCATATAAAAATTCATTCCCCTTGTATGACCTCCTACCCCCACCCCCATCTACTTTCCTGCTCTGCAACCCATGGATTGTCACCAGCAACATGCCAAACACAAAATTCAGTAGCAACCTGGGGGCCTATCAGGATTCACCCTTTGGTGTCTCTTGTCTGATTTTGCTTTCAGTGGCAGGTCTCAATGGATTTCTGGAAAAGCCCTGAAATAGTTCAAATTTTACTTTAAGTTGCAAAGGCACTTCATGGGAAGGACAGTTTGTGGGAAGAACTCAACCCTTGTGTTATCCATGGATGCACAAACCATGGCCAAATTTTGGACTGGAAGAGGAATCCTACTTCTTCAAAATGGCCTCATTTCTGATTCAATTAAATGAAACAATTTCACTCTACTCTCAGCTTTGCCAGTCTTCAGATTCAAAGCCAGGATGTGTCTTCAGCTGCAAGAGGCATTACAAGACTTAGAAGACAAACCTGGGCATCTAATGTTGCCTATACACCTGCTGAGAGAGGACCACTTATATCCAAAACTGCTGCTGGGGGTTATCATCACGTCAGAGGGACCTCCCAGGGGCACCCCAAAGTGCCCAGCCCAGAACATCTCAGTCTGGCTCTGCTGATGAGTCCTTCAGAGAAGTCTGGCGGAAAGAGTCATCTGGAAGGAACTTGCAAGGAGCAGTGATAACTCGTGACTCCATGGCACCTATGGCATCAAAAACTTGGAGCTCTATTGCATCTCCCCCAGCAGCACTGCAGCTGTATTATCACACACTTCACCATCTACTTCCCGGAGAACTACCACCTTCCAGCTAAATCAACCACCACTACATTTTAAAAGTCATTCTGCTCATGTACTCCATGAGTTTGACTAGCACAGGCATCTTCACAGTGAAGATTCCCTACTGGAACGCAAAATACCAGAACGAGCCAACAGTGGCTACAAAGCACTTCCAAGTCCCTGCCTCACCCTGCCCAAGCTCAGAAGCCAGCAGGGCCTCCCAGGTTTGTGGAACTATGGACGGGGCAGGTGAAGAGGGATAAGTGCCCCTGACACAGAGCAGCTGGTGACAGAGCCACTCGAGCCCTCACGACCACCCTTCCCAGCCTGGGTACGATGGTCCCAGCCCACCGCAAACTTGTGCAACCCCTGGCAGGCAGCCACTGAGCAGGGCTGATGCCTCCAGAGCACAGCAGAGAAGTGAGCATATGGAAGGACACAGTGTCCTCTAGAGGTAGAAAAATACCTTATAATTTGGTGACAGAGTAGGACAGGAGAGCACTGGACAGCAGGATTGCTCCACAAGGCCAGAAGGGATTGCTCCAGACTGGCAAAGGACAAGGGCGGAGGACCACTGCTGGGCAGGGGAGGGACAGGCAGGTGTGGGGTCACACCACCTGGTTCCATCACAGTGCCCCCAAAGACAACGGAAATGGCCAAAATTCACTTACTCAGATCCAAACTGCATCCATAAAACAGCTCCTCAAGGCTCCCAGGTGTCAATCCCCAAATCTGGCAGCTCTTCTACTCCTGGTGGGGGTTTCTAGCCATTTGAGTTGCCAAACACAATCAGCCTGGTACCGGGTGGTCACACTGGGAGGTAGCCCCACCTGGTGAGGTGGCTGCTTGATCTGGGCTCTCAGATCAGGTAAAACAATCTTTGTGAGGATAGAGAGGAAAAAAATACATGCAAGTGCTCTGTGAAGTACTACTTTGGGCCAGGAGCTGTTTCTAATGCTTCTAAATAGGAGGAGCCCATGAGTTTGAGTAGTCCTGTGAGGCTTTATACAGTCGTGGAAAATGAGGCTCTTAAGTGCTCTAAACTGGCTTTCATCTAGAATCCTTATAAAACCAGGAATGTCTCCTACGTATCTTTCAAAAGTAGCGATGATTTAAATGAAGTATTGTTGGGAAGAGAGGGAGAAACACAATATTGCTGAAATAGGCTCAATACTCTTGTCAGAGGCACTGTTCCATGAAAATGTGCTCACACAGAAGATCCAGACCTTTCCCTCTGTACCACGGCAGTGTAGCTGGTGCTAAACACCAGCCACCACAGGAACACCGGCAAAAAACCCTGCACAAGGAAGAGCACAGCAAGGGAGAGGCACAAACCAAGTGCCTGGAGCAGCACAGAGGCAAGGGCTGCCAGACCAGACCTCAACAGTTTCTTGCTGCCCTCTCCTATCCCTGCTGGAGTCAGCAGTCAGCCTGAACTCAAAACACTGGGGGTACTCTCCCAATCTGGAAGATTAAATCAGATTTGCAAATGCTGTGTCTTTGCAGGACACTGTTCCATCCAAGTAAGTACAAAGGTCTGATGTTTGACAAACCAAGAATCAAAAGAATGAAAGGCAAACCCACACACATTGTCACACCACTGCCCTGAAGCTCTTGCCTTGCTTTTCCCTCCTTATCCTCTCATAGATGTTGGCCGCTGCTGCTTCTATTCCCTCAAAACAGATATCACAGAGAGTGTCGTGGCATTCACTCACCCCACAAGTCCTAGTGAAGCCTTTCTTGGTCAGCCAGGTCTTGATGGTCCATCTTTTGAGCACCAAACTCTATTACTGTGAACATTACTAAACAAAGAAGCATTTAGCAACTCCTTCAGTCCAAGGAGGAGGACAACTGCTCCTCCCACCATCCTTTTGGCTTGGCCTTTGACAACACAACGTTGAGGAAGTCTACCACAATATAAAGAATTATTTATAAACTGGTAATGGCTGCAGAGCCACAGGTACTAAAGAGCTCTGCTCCACTGAGGGAATTGTCAGAGTGCCAACATGCTGCTTGTCCACCAACAAGCCACGGAGAAACCAGATGTCCACAAGAGGACTGAAAGCCTTTGAGAGACTTATAAATGAATACTCAATCTCTGCATCCTGGTCTTGCAGCCCTAGTTGCAAAACCTCTAAATTTAGCCCAGGAGAGGGAGAAGAATCAAAACAACCGAATTTTAGTGTTTTTTTTAACCAACATTGACCAGTGCCCAAGCCTAACCATTTGTGGCACTGGCTGAACGGATGGAAGGTGTCATCCCATAGCAAAAGGCACTGCACTCCCACTGCACCCCAAGCAGCTCCAGTAGGGCTGAAACAACAGATCTTCCTGCTCGGGGAGCATGAGCAAGGCAGGCTGGAGGATGAGCTGTCAGCTCAGCTCACTGGGAACCAAATATTCTTTCTATTTTTAAGTAGCAAAATGTACCAAGAAGTGACAAAAAATAAAATGTTGTGCAAATTCCATACAGTCAGGGTTTCTAAGCGTGAAAATACAAACAAGCACAAACCAAAGTCCCTCAGTACTAAGTTCACCCGAAGACACAAAGCTCCAGTTTTCTGGACTGATCAAGCCAATGGATCTAGGCTTGGTAGAATATCAGAAAAGTTTCCAAGTTAGGAGAGCTAGTGACTCTCGGGCAGAGAGAAATATCCTTACGATTAGGAATAGCTGGTTGGAAGCTGCACCGCTGCAGCGTGCCCAGAAGGTGACAGTGTTTGTTAAAATTTAGTCACTACAGCCTCTGGGCAGCCCTGATTTGCACCTGAGCAGGACATAATGATTTGAAAAGAACATTACTAAAGGGGAAAAAAAAAGAAAAAAGAAAAAAAAAAAAGGTATTGAGAAATAATTATGGTTTGATTAGCTTGATTAGCTTTCTGTTCTCTTTTTGAAGAATCTGTCTCTGAACCAAGCAGAAAGCATTGCATACTGAAGCAAAACTAATTTTCATCTCGTTGCTCATACATGCTTAAGTCTACAAAAGATACAAAATTTTCCTTGGAGTAAATTAGGATTTCTATAGATGGTGTTGTATCTGTCCCTACCATTCTCCATTTCCAAGGACAGGTGGTACAAATTCATGGAAAATACAATATTTTTCTTTTCTTGGCCTCCCCTTGTCTTTAGATTTCTCTTATAGTTCATTGAAATTATTTACTACTTGGTAACTCAAGCACTTCTGATTTGGCAATAAACAACCACAGGAACAACCTTCCCTGAAGAGCTGCTGTGTTAAACAAGCAAGCAAGGACTGTGTGAATACACATGGGAATGTCTCTTTCTGGTCCCTAAACTATAATTAGAGCAAGCACACTGCTCATGCAGCCATGTAGCATTGCTCAGTGCAGCGGCAGCAGCATCCTGGCCGGGATTTGCTGGTTTTGCTCTGGCACTGATCACCACCTGAAACACCAAACACCCAGGAACCAGCCCAAACACAAGTGCTTACCTCCTCAGACGGTTTACAGACTCCTCGACCTGCTGAAGATGCCCCACAGACGGAGATGACTTCCTTCTCTCCTGAATAAGTCTTTCCTGCAATTTTTAAAGAAGTGGAGGTCACAAACCTTTCTCGTCCCTCAGAAAAGCATTAATGCATTGTACAGAATTACTCAAGGAGAAGGATATGATCCAGTGAGAAAGGCCAATGGGTGAGTATTAGTGCTCCAGAGCCCCCAAACTGGCCACATTTGGCACGCTCAGTGTTGATGTAAAGTTTTAACTCTTTCACCCGTCTTAGCAATAACTATGGATTTTGATGATTTTGTTTACTATTATTGTCATTAGTGGCAGTCAAAACAGTTTCTTTGGAGGTTTTCTACCTTCTTTCTAGGAATGTGGTACGCTTAAAAAAAAATCCAAGACAAGACTAATGTTAGTACACATTTCTATGTTTTCAGACTTTCTTGTATTTGTCCACATCAGTAAATGCAGAGCACAAACACTTTAGAGATTCATCTCAACAGTTGTGCTTAATTTTTCATAAGTTCTGGGTTTTTTTACTCACATTCTTGGGGAGTTTGAAAACAACACAGCCTTTTTAATTTTTACCAAGATCATCTAGTCATTAACAACTGTGAGACCATATTTCAGGAATAGAGAGGAGCATTAGTATGAACTGTCACAGCCTTCCCTGATCCCCTGCATAATACAAGTTAAAAAGTTTCCACTTCTGACTTGCCTTAAACTCTGACTGAGCTCTGGTTACTGTGAGCCAGCCAGCGAGGGCCACAAGGGTACTCTTCCAGCCCGTACACATTGATCCCAGAGTTACCATGAACAGCTTGGTTTTGTAGTAACCACTTCCTTCCTTCCACCACCTAATATCTTTTTGGTATAAAAGTCAAGTTAACACTTTTTTTGGATTGGAAGTTACTTATAATTGGAAGCAACTTATAACTCTTTATAATAGCAGAAAAAAAAATACGACATCCTAATCATAGTCTATAAAATAAGGCAGATTATTACATTGTACTCCACCCTAAAGTACAACTTCTTGACTAAAAGCCAAACCTGATAAATAGGACTCCAAACTCTACAACCAGGAACAGTTTCTCCAGTGAAAAACAGAAGAGACCAAGTCTTTAAGCCTCAGGAGCCTGAAAAACCTCCTGAATAGCAGTGAAACAGAAACAGCAGCAATCAGCCATCCTCTTACAGCATTGATTTTCTCCCAGGTGTTCTGTTTAGGACACACCTACCTCTATCTTGTTACCCGTATAATAAAATCCATCTGGCTTCCCTCGGCAAGTAGCTGTACTTCTCTGCCTTGAGCTTTTCCCTGATTGTACCTGTGGAATGGGTCTTCTTCCCTTTCCATGAGAAGCATGTCCTCATTGCTCTCTCAGATAGAACTGCAGGTGTTGGACGACTTTCTTAGGAGCAAAATGACCTTCTAACTCCCCTCCCACTAAAGCTATTTGAAACAAAACCCAACGTTTTCCACGCATTACTCTGTGTGTGTGAGAGTTAAGCCAAAGACTTGTGTGAAAGGCATTGGGTGGTCTCTCTCTGTACATGCACTGCCTGTCCTCACAAACACACTGTGCCTCCATTCAGTATTGAGAGCCTTTTCTCCTCTGGAGGACCAGGACTCCGTATGTTTCTCTTTTCCTCCCTGAAACAAGAGTTATTTTCCATTCGATGGGATGGGCAACAAAGCCTGGAAGCAGTATCCTGCCTGAAAAGGAGGGTGTTATCTTTTGTTACCAGTTCCAAAGAGTTTTCTCCCACAGGAGCAGCTCAGCCTTGGATAGACTGTTTAAATACCTCTGAGATCAGAAGGACATGGCAAGGATAACCATGTACCCATGGCATGTGGGGCTAGGAAAGCCCTGGGATAGACTGCTTGCTGTGAAGGTTGGTCAAAGCTCTCATGAGAGGCCCCCTTGAGCACCACTATCCCTGCTCTCTTTAACTGGAGTTCATCAATTGAAAGGAGAGAGAGATGAACTTACATCCTTCTCACACTAAAAATTTGCCATTCAAATAAGCCTATGAACTCATCTTGGGCTCTATGACCTAGTCAGACACTCCTCCTCTGGTTCTGGAGATCAGTCCCTTGACACTGTTCATGCTTCCACAGAAATAATCATTCAGACAGATGGGTTTAGGCAGCAGGAACAACCCTGGGCTACCCAAACATGGAGATTATGGCCCTTCAGAAGGGAACCTTCAGCCTCAAGAAGAGATCAGAAATCCCAGACTTTCATGGATGATGTGGTAGGAGAAGGACTCTGATCCAAGGATGAATATCCTTCAAGCGAGCAGATGTGGCACAAGAGCCTTTGGAAAAGACCCAGCGATCCTGCCTGCTAGTGGAGGAGGGGGGAAATCCTGCTTATAACAAGATGTTCCTCTTTTGCAGGGGAAGGTGATGACAGCTGGGATGAGGGAAGGGGAAAAAAATGCAGGGCAGCACCCTGTGTGGGAAAAGGTCGCTCCCCCGCCTGCCACAGCCAGCTCACGCCAAACGGGTCACTGCTCAGCCAGCCCACGCTGCGGGACGGGCTCACAGCCCACCACCGATGTGTCGGGCAATTCCCTTCTATCTGCATGCTGGGCTGCCTCTAGGGATGAAAAAGCAGCTCTTTGCTTGGAGGGGTGGGCAGAGGATGCAGAAGTGGGGAAGGCAATGGCTGCATCTGCCAGCTGCCACTGCTTCTGGGCCACGGCCGAGCATCATCAGGAGTGGGATGCTCCTGCACCTCCTCGGCTCAACACAGCTACTGCCACCCACCTGCTTGGAATGGCTTCCTTGTCTCCTTAATTCCATCCTCTTCAGGCTTTCTTGCCCATTCCACCTAGTTTCAGGGAAGAAAAGAGAAACGTAACAGAAGGAGATAATAATGAACAATGTCATAGCTGTTTAATAAGTTTTTCCTGTTTGGCAACAAATCTGTGCTGTGCCTGTTCCTTTAATTAGTTGTCTCTCAGTCAGGAAAATCAGGGCTGCAAAGCACTGATATGGTGCTGAATAATTGTTTGGGAAACAGTGCTTGGGGTTGGACCAGGAATTTTGTCACTGCTGTTAGCAAATAATTCCAAGCCCCCAGGAATAAGCAGGGCTGGGAGACCCAGCACTGGGAGCCTGTGCCAGGAGATGTGGGAGAAGCTGTCACCAGCATGCAGCGTACAGTGGCTTTGCCATCCCTTCCCATGCTGGCAGTAATTTCCATGAGGAGGGGGAAACTGAGGCAAGAAGGGGCAAATTTGGCCCACAGAACATGAGGGGAGACAAGCAACTATCAAGTTGCTCTATTTCTTTGTTCTCCCAGTTCATAAAGAGGAAAACCTTGCCCAAGCATGATCCAGCACTGATAAGAAACCCCTCTTTCACCTATGTCTCTCCCCATACACATGCAAAGAGCAAACCATACATCTTCCTTCAGTCTAAGGAGAGAGGAGAAGAAAGACACATTTATTTTGGAGGGAGACACCAGGCATGGAGAATCTCTTATTTTTGCAATGAACACACAACACCAGATGACATTTGCCTTTCAGCTGGGTGGGTGGCTTTTACCTTTACGCACACCATACGCAGCAAAGGCTTTTGCCACACAGGGGAAGATACTGAACTTGAGGAAAAACCTTGGAGCAAAGTGCACGGCAGCAGGAGCAGCCCAATAAGTAGAGCCTTCACTGGGAGGTGTGAGAAAGGAGCAGGCTGTGTATCACGAGGGTAGGCGTTTCATCATGTGAGAAACGACCCACAAGGAAGCCAGGAGAAAACCTGTTGTTGCTGGGTGGGCTCAATGGCTCCTGGAAGCTGAATTGTGTATTCACAGCTTTTTGGAAACTGGAACGACTTGAGCTGCTGTGGGTTAACCCATTCGTGCCCCCCTGGCCTTAGCCTTGTGCGAACATCCAGTTTTATTTCCAGAGCGATTGCAGGACACTAATGTGAAACGCTTCCCAGGAGACAGCCAACCCAGTTTCTCAGCCCCCAAAGCTCAGAGCAATTTAACCGAGCACAGGAGATTTCAAGTGCGTACCTGTCCCAGACCTGCACCCCCTGGGACATTAACCGGGAGATTATCAGCATCAACTGATAACTCCTATTTTGCACCTTCAGAGGACTTGTCCTCCGAGTGCTTTTCAGCCAGACACAAAGGATTCCCCACAGAAATGCAGTGAGCAGGAAAAAAATGTGGAAAATACTACTCCCCACCTCAGGGAGACATCCTGAGGCACTCACAGGTGATACCTGTGGGACTGGTGACAAGGGCCTTGAGAGGCTGGCTGCAGCCTGACAGCACGTTTTGGATTTTCCCAGTCCCTTTGGAAGATGCACAGGCAGGGAAGGTGGTGTGAGATGCTCCCAGAGGTCCCCTGTTAAAGCTTGTCCCAACAGTGGGACATGCTATGGAGCTCACAGACCCTACGACCAGGCTGCAGTGCTGGGGCCAGCACAGCTGCAAATACGACCTGGAACACATCTTCCCCACAGAAATGACACAGGCAGAGCAGCCTGCTCCAAGCTGTGCCCATCTGAGAGCGCAGGGCCAGAGGGTGTCATGACTGTCCTGTCTGGGACACGCTGACTCAGGTGATGTGACACACAGCTCTCCTGCAGATACACCTCCATCACCACAGCAAACCTATCTGCTGCTGCGCTCCCCAGGCATGGGATCCATTTCTGGGTGTAACTGATTGTCCCTTTAATTAATCACTACTTAGAAATTGGTTCTTGCATCTTTGTACACTGCAAATAAACTCCTTTAATTGAAGCTTCCTGATCCTGTAGGCTAATGCTTGGAAACAGCTCATCTCTTGGTGTGTGCCAGGCAGTGAGTTGACATGTTTTGTAACAAGCAATAAAAGACAGCACGAGGAAACCCCAAGCCAGAAAAAGTGGCAACCAACCCAGCCTGAAATTCCCACTGTTTCCAATTTTGATTATGCATTCAGAGCGTAATTTATTTTCTTTTTCAAACCCATGTAGCAGGACACATAGGGTGGGTTGATACTGAGAACCAAGTCCTATTTCTTAAAATAAAATAAGTAGAGGGAGACAGCATCTCCCTTTTGTATCAAAACCTTGGCTCATCTTTCTGGTTGGATTGTTCTCCAGAATCCAAGCCAAGAAGAAATCTCATAGTATCCAGAATAAAGATTAAATTTAAAATCCACAAGAGCTGGCAGGTTAACCCCAGCAGAGCCTGGAGATCTGTACTTGGCCTGTGTAAATTTTAATTCCACTGTTTGACTGATACCCATGGGATGGTCATCTCTTCCAGCTCACTTATGATTTCACATGGGATGGTGCCCTCCATTAATATTGCAGTTTTCCTTTCAGGGGGTGGAAGATGATTCACAGTACTTACTATCTGATAAATGTAGGCAGCACCAAGACACACATACTAGTCTGTAACAGATGGATGGCAATAGTAGAGAAAAAGTTCATCGGGGGTCATGTTAGAGCCAAATTCGTGTGTGTGCACACATCCCAGGCAATACTGCAGACAGGAATGAATTAACTCCACAAACAGAGCATCCCACCCAAAGACCCCTTCCTGAGGCAGAGGGAAGTTCCAAGGCATTTCTGCACTCACCCACAGCCACAGGTGACTGAGCTGACAGCCTGTAAGTCACACTGTGGCTGCCCTTGCTGATCAGCCAGCCTCTGCATACTGAGTCTCATCTTCTTTACTGGAAATAAAGTTCTTTCTGACCCCACTTTGCAGCTGTGCTGACTCAGGGGTCCGGCAACATTCTCACATGTACTGAAACCTCTGCATGTCTGTTGTGGCCATGAGGCTCTTGGAGCTGTACCTCCGTGCCACAAACCTGACTAATTTCATACCTTTTGGGGTCTGGTGGCTTTTACAAAGCAGACACATTGAACAGAGTGTCAGGAAGAAATGTGGGAGGCAAATGTCAGCATTTCCCTCAGTCCCATACGTGATTCTCAGCCACACAGCTCAGAGTTCCTGCTGGCATGATTAACTGATCGATTGGCTGGGTGTCTCCTGGTGCCCCAGCTCCAGCTCTGGCAGCCTGGGCTCACCAGCTTTTCACCCTGCTGCTTCACCAGCAAAGCTTTCCTGACCCTTCTCTCCTAAAGTCTCACATCTTTCAACTACAGCAATATATCCCATTCCCAAAAAACACTGGGAAATAGATTTGTGTGTTTTACAGAAACAGCTGAGTTTGTTTATACAGCTGAGTCCATGTGTGAGGATGAGGAATTGAATTATTCACTGCATGTCTCAGACCTTGATGACTAAATTGGGATTTGCTTCTTTATCTTCCAGGCAGGAGGGGAAGTGGAGGCTGAGGCGGGGGAAAAGTCTAACAGAAAGAGGCCACGTTGTGTCCCTCTGCTCCACTGCTGGGAGCCCTGTGGATGCTATAATTAACCACCAATATCAGGCAGAAGCTGGGTGGTGCCATGGGAATTACAACCTCACAAACCCTGTTATTAAATAGTCACGCATGGTGCTACCTCACTTACATCTCTCAGGCTTTGTTTACCTTTTTTAATAAAAAGGAACAATAACTCCCAGGCAATTTCCACGCGATTTTAATGTGTCTGTGTTAAACATCTGACTGGAGCCTCTGGATTAAAAAAACAAAAACAGCCAAGCTTTTCATGCTGTTGGAAAAGTGTTGGGAAAGGAAAGGCCTGGTTATGCACAGGCTGTGGGATGTGCAGTGGCAGTCTGTGCTCCCCGCAGTGACTTTGGGGTGCACATAGAGACATCTTTATGGAGGTCATCTGGCAGAATGGAAAATATTGGGGACCTTTAAAAACTGACTTCAGTAGGATATCTCAAGCTAAATACACACACATGGAAGTGCCTACATCATCCTAATGCCCTCGGGATGCTTTTGCATCTGAAACAGATGAATTCTAGAAGAAGTCCCACTAGGCACAGTTAAACTAAATGGTATCCTACTCCTTCCCCGTTTTGCCCCACTACTCTGAGTGAAATGGCCTCACAGGGTACTGTGAGAGGAAAGGAGAAAGCCCTGACACCATCTAGCTCCTTGCTCACTGTACAGAGAACCTGAGAAGATTCTGTACTATTTCTGTAAAGTTGCTGTGCATCCTTCTATTTCTCCATCCTTATATAGCAACTAATCAATGGACAGAATGGATTAAAATTTATTTTTCAGCAGAAAGGCTAAGAGCCTGGAGACACATGTGCTTAATTGTCTTACCTAGAGGTGGAGCAGTCCTTCAGGATTTGAATAAGGCAATCACCTGAATGTTAAAAAACATTCCAAGACAATAGGAAGTCTCAGCTGCCGTGTATTAATTTTCAATATATTCTGGGATTCAAAAAAGCTATGCAAGAAAAAGAAAGTCAAGAAGAGATCAGAAAGAGAAGAGAGAAGCTGAGGAACACCTCAGGAGATCCAGAAGAAGACTGGGGCAGTTAATGCCATTGCTGAGGACTGGCAGGTGAAGGCTTTACAGAGCTCCTCTCCTTTCCTCAGAGCTTTGCTTCTACCACCATACAAGCAGTCACTGTAGCACCTCTAGGAAAACTTGCCATGGTCAGCATCAGTGTCTGGGTTGCCCCAGGTCCTGCTCTCCAGCAGTAAAAGGGTGCAGGACCCCAATGGTCCAGGAACTGCATGCCCTGCACCACTTACCCCAAGGCTATCCCACAGGCTTCTCTCAAAGATTACCTGAGGGGACCATGGAACACTTTCCCTTGGACAAAAATTCATGGTACACACTGCATGTACAGAAATGCACATGCCCCAGCATGGGAATCAGAGAAAATATTAATAAAGATGGGTAAGAAAGGAGGAGAGAGGAAAGAGAGAAACCAAACTGCCTTATTCACATTTTCCTAGCTGAAGTACAATAGTCAGGAAAGCATTTGTTTTCTTGCAGCATTAACAGATTAGAAAGTTTCAAAAATCCTCACTACACTGGTGCTAATTCTGCAGTGATGGATTGGAGCAAACAGGAAAATAGACACATTTAAGAAGCCTATTTGATTCTGGGTTGCTTCCAGCAAGTCGCTGCAGCATACTATAAGGACATCATTAGAAAATTTTACTCCTTTCTTTCTATAAGACTAAAGATATTCCCTCCTTGCTCTAGTCCAAGCACTAACAATCCCCACCCAAAACCATTTCATTTATTGATAAAATAAATGGAGCTGCCTACTTTCTCTTTTCTTCCCCATATATTGAGCATAAACCAGACTGGAGTCTCAAAGCTACAAATGCAACAAAATTTACAGTTTGGCTTCATTGCTTTATTAATACATACACACTTCTCTGCCCAGGAATCTTGGAGTTTGTTATTTTGTACTTCAATATAGCTTGAAAGTTTAATGAGTGTGAAGAAAAGACATACTCTGTGTTTCTTGCTTGGGCTTAAATAGATTGCAGTAATTCCCATTTAAAGTTTACTCAAGGGCAAATGAAGAGTGCAACTGATCTCCTGAGGAACATTGGTACTTTTCTGTGTCAGCACATGTCCCATAACATTGCTAGGATCCCTAGGGTAATTTTGCTCCCC
Organism: Acanthiza pusilla; assembly: GCA_036630365.1. Lineage (NCBI taxonomy): Eukaryota > Metazoa > Chordata > Aves > Passeriformes > Acanthizidae > Acanthiza > Acanthiza pusilla. The sequence continues at coordinate 16,098,005 of JAXCHO010000017.1, forward strand.
AGGTTCAATTCTTGCACAAGGTCAGGAGAGGCAGAAGTTCCCCTCACCTTCCCTTTCCTCTCATTTGATGCTCCAGTCCATTTGACAAGTTGCATCCATGAAAACATCACCATCTGCTGGGAAACAGTTCCGTGCTGCCTCCTGAGACAGACACAGGAAACATTTTGTGGGTCCCATCCATCTCACAACATCCTGGCAGGACATACCACGGACAGAGAAAGCTTTATAAAACTCAAGTCCCATGCCAACAATGCAGACAGCAGCTCTGATTTCTCTGGCTTTTATTGCTCCTTTGCCAGATCCTCTCTGTTTCACAGTCTGCAAGGAGATTCCCTGAGGAAAGAAGACAGGACCTTGCAGTCCCCCTCTTTCTCTTCCCTGTGTGAATTTTACAGCTGTTTTGGGGCTCCATGTCTCACACTAACACACACACACTTCTGCAAACAAGCTGCAGGGTCATGAGGAGAAAGCTAGAGGAATAATGGAGATGAGCTGGAAGGGGATACCTGGGAAGATCTCATGAACAGGCCTGTTCAGCTGAGGAGAGTTCCATGGCATCTCAGATCCCTGCCAAACTCTCTACCAAAACCAGCTCCCCTTCAGATCCCACAGCAGTTCCTGGTGTTCAGTTCAGTCTGGGATGTACTGACTTGTCCCAGAAATCATAAAAAGTTCCAAAGTATTCACAGCAAAAGCACAATCAGACTACACAATTAAATGCCACCATTTCCTATTGAAACCTTTTCTTTTTCCTCCATACAGAGCCGCTAAGCCCTGCTACAAGATGTGGTACATGTTGTTTGCTAAACGGTACTTTTCTTCCTCAAGGAAAAGGAATTAAAAGCCTTTTCGTGTAAAAGACACAAATTAACAAAGCTGCCCAAGTCTGTTCACAGAGCTCAGCATTTACAGCAAGGACATTTCTGAGGAAGGCATTTCCTAAATCACCAGCAGTACATGACTGAGAGAGCCTTCAGCAGGAGCGACCATTCCCTCCAATCCCTGAAGCACGCTCCAGTTCCCCAGCGTGTGCCGTACCTGCCCTCTTACAATACTCGCAGTTCTACTACTACAATTGCCAGAGAAATGAGCAGGCTGGAACAATGAGGCGTGTTTGTGATTCATTCTTTTGTGCTGCTCATCGACTTTCTCCCCCGTGCATCCATCAGTGGTTACATCACTCTCCTTTCCCCAGGCACTGCATCCCTCCCAGGCTCATACCTTTGAATATAAAGCACATCTTGAGTTAAACATTAGCCACACACTAACTGGGGCTTGCTTTCCGACTGAATAATCAGCTTTAAAGTAAAAGGTTTTCTACAGTCAGATGGGAAGGCTACAAAGGAGCTGCTTAGCCACCCTCTGGAAAGCAAGCTTTCAGAATTGGAAACCAAATTCTATTTTATCTATTTATCCTTGTCACTAGTAATTACTTGAAAGCTCTATCAGCTTCTAGCTTTAATGATGTACTAACTGCTACAAGCATTTCCGAACGGGGGAGAAGATCATAACAAAAACAAATTTATTATAGAGTGAATACATATTTCCACAAAACCAATGCAGAACAGGATTCCAAGAAATATTTTCATGTGCATCTTAACCAGCTACTGGGATGACACTTGAGGTCATCTCCCAGTCGTACCAGGCCGATTTAGCTTTGAGTACCAGAGCTGGGACAGAGTACCTCACTGTTTCATCAGAAAGGCAGCATTTACCTCAAACATGGTCTTCTGAAGGCAGCCCATCGAGCACAAGCTGACAACAGAGATAGTTATATGTAAAGTCTGGAAGGAATATATGATGTATTTGATTACATCACAGTGAAATATGAGGTCTGGCCCCTTGGTACCTGGGACCAAGCTTCAAAATCCTTCTCCAACCCAGCAGCAACAAAAGACAGGCTTTCCAAAGCTGGTACTTGCAAGGTTTAGAGTCAAGAAGGCCACCCTCCCTTAGGAGTGAAATAAAGGACATCAGTTCTAGAGAGGTCTGTTATCCACACTTATTCATAATATATTAGCCAGCTCTGAGAACAGACACTTTGGAAGCACTTTTGAGGACAGCTGCCTGCTGGGAAGCCAGAAAAGAGAACAAAGCAAATCTTTGGAAGGTGAGGATGGTAAACTCTGTCACTGAAAAAAGAAAACACCTATCACTGGAGTAGACTGTAGGCAGTATCACAATCTCACAGCATCACTGAAGGTGCATTGGTCTCCCTGACCACCTGAGGATCAGAAAATATTTAAAAGAAATTTAGTTTATCTAGCAGAACCTGTCCCTTTCTATGTCACATGGGTACAACACTAGGAAAACTATCAGTACATAGATTGTTTTCCTTCAATATGAAGGCAAGCTGAAGTTGCCCCTCATTCCCCAAGTATCTTTGGGGACATGGGCGTGAGACACAGCCTCTCAGCCTGTCTAGCACAGGGTCCACGTTGTACAGTGAGATGGGGGAACGTTCTCAGACTTGGAGATTGGGACTTGACTTGCACATGAAGTTTGTGCATGTGCAAACAGAGTGTGTTTTCTGTGCCTAACTCCTGAACTGACCGACTGACGCTACAGTGGTCCTGGATATCACAATTCTGTGACTCTTTGAAGCTCTGGCACTGAGTACCAATGCTTGGGATAACTGCAACAAAGATTCCTGTGCTTGAGTGGGACCATGATGCATCAGAAACTTCCTGATGAAGTACATTGTGACCTTAGTGCATTAGACACATGGAGGATGGCTGTGACCATGCTGTGGTCAGCTGGGTGGCTTTGGTCACATTATGTGCTGGTAGTTTGACATGAAACAGGACCAGTGCAGGACCTCTGTCCAAAACCCTCTTCTGTGGGCATGGTAACAACAATCGCTATAGCAAGCAGGGACAAAATCAAAATAAAAGAAAAAGAGGGAGAGATTAAAGAACAAGATCAAAAAGAACAATCCTTTTCCATATTTTCTTTTTTCCCCCTTCTGTTTCAAAGCCTCTGCCAAGTGCAGTACAGAGAGTTCAGGTTTGCTGCTTTGCTGTCTCTGTTTCAGATGTCCTCTCTCAAGACTGACCTCAGCTCTCAGAAAGAAAAACATGTGTACCTCTGAGGCTCTGTGAGCACCATGAACAAAGACTCCCTCACTCCATCCCTTCTCACTCCTGCCATCCTCTCTTTGAGGTGGCCAAAGGCAGATCTGACCCCTGCAGCTGCTCTTGTGCAGCTTGCACGTGCACAGGAGCACTGGGCAGTGATGTGCCATCAACACCATCCAAAGCCAGGGAGGAGAGAAAAACAGAGCAATGAGGGGAAAGAGAAAAGAGAATCTACCTCTCCCTTTGCTGCTCCTTAGCAGTGTCACAGCTGGTGAGGACTTCCTAGGAGAACAACCATGGCTTTTATCAGGGCCAGTGGGGAAATACTGATGTGCCCTTTCACATCATAGTAAATCAACAGGAAAATTTTCCAGCTGAAATATTAAAACAAGTTCTGAAAAATTCAGGGTGAAAAAGGACACAGGCCAGGCACAGAGGGACACACAGGCACTGCTGATGAAGGCTGTATCCCCATACTTCTCCAAGAATGCCCAAGATCCGTTCAAACCAAGAGGGATGCTCAAGTGGCAGCTGCATGCTGAGATCAGAGCAGCTGCCCTGTAAGAACCAGGAAGAAATTGGTGAAAATGCTCTAGGATGGCTATATAGCTAGAAAGCCTCTTGCTCCGTAACTTGTGAATAATTCAGCTACACTTGTGATGCTGTGCTCTTCTTCCAGTCTCCTCTCACAAAGCACTTGGGAGGCAAAAAGGTGAGGAGGGAGAGCAGCACACAGGGAGTGCTGAAGATTTTGTGCTATACCCAAGCAAACTGATCTTTCAAGGGGCTCCACAGTTTGCTGTTTCACATTCCCCAGGGGTCAAGCTCTTCTCAAGGTGGATAGTGACACACGTCACAGGAGCTTTTTGCGATCAATTAGGAGTGAAAATGTCTCAGGAGCCTTTTATACAGTTCATCAACTCGGTGAGCACAGTTTGTGCCTGACTACGTTCCCTCACCGAAACCAAGGCTGCTTGAATGGGCCAAGTCCGGAGGTTATGTAAAAGCTATTAAAAATGTTTGCAATGAGAAAGGCACAGTGGGATTTTTTTTATTATTATTTTTTAAAGGTGGCAGTCACTTTGCCTTCTTTCACAGCAAACCAAATGTTAGAAACTCCTGCACAGATGGTCAGTTTTGATGCATTTTTTCTGTCCTAGAAACGGGATTTGTCCATCAAATTCTCATCTGCTCTCCTTATTACCGTGACTTTCATTTCTGTTCCCTGCAGTTCCCTTTCAGCACAGGCATTCAGGTGCCATTTCAAGATATCTTTTCCTTACATGTCCCTCTCCTGAAGAGAAATAGGTGGCATCGTACTGCCCAGTTCTACATTCCCAAAAAGCATGGTCCTAGATGATCCTAAGAAACAAGCTACCGGCAATTCTGGTTTTTACCAGAGCTGTGATCCTAGAGCAGAGGTGGGACCACACATCCCCACTGCTTCAAGGCCATGAGGGCTGAGAGCAGCAGTCATGACCCAGTCAGACATTGTTCTGCTGTCACCAACTTCCTCCTGTCATGCTCCAGGACATCCTGACCTTGGGAAGGAGGAATTCTGCTTCCTGAGCCTGCTCACCATTCCCGTGTACCTTGATGCTGTCTATGCCCTTGTGTTGCAGCACTTGCCTGCTGCCTTTGCTTTCTGATGCTTTGCAGTGACCAAGTTCCTGCTGCTGAACTTGCAGGAATATTTTCTTTGTAAGCCAAACCCATCCTCTGACTATGGAAGGTGAGGATAGGTTATCCTTTAACCACAGCTTCAGTGTTCCTCCTGCCATTCCAGCTACAACCAGGGCACTCCAGAACCTCCTTGCACACTGGTGGCTGCAATGGAGGCTTAGATGGTAATTTCCCCTATTTGATCCATCTTCACATCCCACTGGGGACCCAGAGAGGCTCTTCTGAGGTAGGTATGTCCATCCCATGCTGCTCTCCTCAGACACTGGCCACAGACAGCAGGACAAGGAGCAGGGTGGGCCAGTAAAGTGCTTTGGTTTTGCTATAAGTAAGGTCAGACAAACCACTGATGTTTTCATGGGCATCAGATCTTACCTTGCAGCCCAAATTTGTTACTTGTGCTCAGACACACAACCTCCCTTTCTCAGCTGTGGGTGTGAGCAGTGATTTAAATGAAGCATTAAAAGAGGGGGGGGGGGAAAGCAGCATGGAAAATCCTGCAGCATGCCTATGGAGGCAGTGGAGCATTGAGATAAATTTATTTGATGGGTTCTGTAGCAGGGGTGAGACAGCACCTGGAATTTATGCTATCATTAAACTTCCATGTGCAGTGGCCCGGTGAATCCAGAGCAGCGACACAAAACCATCAGCCCCAGAAGCATCACTGCTGTTTATCAAACTCACAGCTTTTCCCCAAAAGTGAATCATGGGGCAGAGAAAGAAGTTCACATTGATTCTTGTGCGCTCTCCACAGCAATTGCAGGCAATAATTTCATTGTTCACCAAACGTTACGCTTCATAAAAAAAACAGAAAATAAAACTGATCAGGCATGAAGGTGTTATTCAAGCACTTTCAGAGTTCTCTGCATCTTCCAGTACAAACCCCTGAATCCCAAGTACAGCCAGATATGGATGGCACCAGCTGAGCTGAGAGCTGAGATGGGGCAGGGTGGAAACTCCATTAGGCTTTGAGATTCCCCTTGCAAGAAGAACTGTGGTCAAACCCAGTGCAACCAGAAATTACTAACTTCGCCAAAGTGCCTCTGACAGAAAGGACTCATTTTTATTCCAAATGTTTTATTTAAATGATCTGCCACCCTTGTTTTATTTTACCCTAATTGTATTAGAGATTAAAGAGTTCAGGGACAGAAGCCAGTTTTATGAAATTCCTGAAAACAATGCATAGCTTTTTCTGGAAAGGAGATGCACAGAACCACACACATTTTGGCTCCATCTGAGTGTCCCCAGTGTGCCTTTGGATGTGAGGAGCAGAAAGCAGAAATCCTTTGTGGATCCTCAAGCAACTCTCACCACCGCCTCTTAAATGGCATGAACTATCAAGAAATGAAAGGAAGCTGGTGGAAAGGAACAGCTGAGTAGATAAAATCTGAGAAAAATCCAAAGGGGATCCAGAGAGGGCTGGTGAGAAATCAGGTAGATCCCAAAAGAGCAATAGCTGCCAGGGAAGAAACTTGAGATGGTAACTAAAAAGCTCTCATCTACAGCTGTCATCTGTATTTTTCTAATATCCAACAAGTATGAAACATAAAATTAAGAGATCAAGCTTGACAGTATCTCTGTTGAGGTCATCCATTTGTCAAGATGAGCTGATGTATGTGTGGGTGTGACAAAACACCTTTGTTAGCAGGTGAGGAGAGAAAACTTCCCATGGTTGCATTCAGTGTTAACAACTATGTCTGCCAGTGTCTAAAGTTACATCAATAGAGCACATATTTAGGAAGTATCTCTGGGTGGTTGCTGGGAAAAGTCGAGGTTATAATTTAGGAACCTGCATTTCTACCTAGTTTTGTTATATCCAAATGTGTCTGTGCTTGACTGCCCTGACTGATGGTGTGAAGGCAAAAGGCCAAAATTTATAGGCTTACCGCTTCATGCCTATTTCTCCAGCATAGCCTCGGGCTCAGCTATTCCCAAGAGTTCTCACAGAATTGTGCTCCTGTGGGTGCTTTGAGTTTCAGTTTCTGTTCCAGATGCAGCAGTGACAAGGATGGGAAGACCAGTCTGCAACCTGATCAGTCCCCATCATGAGGGGGTACCAGGGACACATGTGATCCCCGACAAAGCCTGATGGAAAGGCATCCACAGTCAGGCTGCTTCTCTGTCTTGGTATTCAAAGCTGAGGGGCAGGATGGTGTCCGAATGAAGAGACATGAATTGAATCAGTTGCAAGAGCACAACTGATCTGGTTTCAATCATGATTTTAAACTAGGAGGTCCTCAAAAAGTGAAAAGTTCAGCATTATGCATTTGCAGTTTAACAATTTGGCTGTAGCCTTTTAACTTGCCATATAACTGCTGACGATTTGTTCATTATATTAGCTTAATTGCTGTAAGCCTAGTGTGTCTGAATCAAAGTTAAAACAATAGAATTATGTTTTTACATAATCACTTTTGACTAGAAAGCAAGTTGTGCAGAAGGAGGTTCCACATGACGTTCTCAGATATCCTTTCAAAGGAATGATAATTAATTCTGCACTACTGCTTCTGAAGGGATAGAAGAAGATGGGAAAAGATAATGGGCGGCGGTGGTTGCATAATCCCTGCCCATTCGGTTTGCTGCAATGTGCTGATAATGAACAAATTGAAGGATAAAAGCTACTATGAGCCCGAGCCCAAGAAAAGCTTAACACATACATCAGGACAAAATGCACAGCTCCATTTTCTGTGCAGGAGCTGGATCACTTTTATCCTGATTCACAATGACAACTCAGAGCCATTTACGATGCCTCTGTGAGGCTGAGTGCCAGCAAGCAGATTGCCTTGGAAAACACATTGGAGTGCAGGGTGAAGACCATTTTCCATGCACAGCAGACCAGAGCTGAACAATCAACTCAGCATGTCCAAACCCAGGTTTCAGTCCAGGCAAGCCACCTTGACAAACTGACATTTATTCCCAGTTCTACCAATGGGTTAATCTAAACTAAAGGTCCTGATGAAGTTTCTCTTTTCTTTGTTCATCCTTCCTCTCTCTTTGAAGTTTTCCTTGCGATGTAGAGAGGTCTTACTGCCTCTGTTGAGGTGAGAATACATAGGAGAGTGTCTTGCTTTGCATTTAAAGGCACATGCCATGCTTGTTCTCCCTCTCCCTCTGAGTTCATTCCAGGAAGGAAATTTGTAAGGAACTAGCAGCATACATGGAGAAGCATGTCACATGTCACTCATCATGTGCATGTTAAGTTTCAGTAGAAAATCAAAATGTTTTGGAAATCCTCTGCTCTGCAAGATTTCTGAATTTTGGGGGTTTCTGAGGAAAGCAAGTTATGCTCTTATTCAGGGAAAATGATAATTTGACAAGGCAAATGAAAGAGCTTTGGTCAGTAAAAATTAGATGCAACTAAGCTTTGTCCCAGTCCCAAGTGGCTGGATACAAGACGCCAGCAAAGGTTTGGGGGACACTTCTATTCAACATAATCTAAAACTTGTATTTTCAGGATGACTCCAGGCAGAAAGTAGTGGTTATTGCTGATTTGTTTGGCTGTATGTCTTAGAGATTTACATGAAACAGAAACTAGATGCTGCTCCTAAGCCTTGAAAAAAGGCTGAATGAAAGCCCCAGAGCGAGCGGTCTCCTGCTTGATCCAAGTCACTTCACTCCTTTCCGGTGGTGTTGCCATCCTTACCACATGATGTTGCACCTACACAGCAACTGCCTGCCTCAGCTGTACAATGAGCAAACTCTAGAATGAACACACACATTTCTCACCCAAATGCCTGCCATTAATTCTAATACAGCCCAATGATATTCTTAGATAGCTGGTTCATGAATCATGGAGACAAAGAGGTTGTTTCAAAATAGATGGAAAAATCTTGTGAATCTCCACTGTGTAATATTGTAGTACTTGCCTATCTATTATTAATTATAATTCATCCTTCCTGCAGAATCTGGACAATGAAATGCCTGTATTTTATCTTGTAGAAGCTTCCTCTACTTTAAAATAATTTTAAACAGAAAAATGAAGCTACTTCAATTTTTTTAGAAAGTAATGAATTGTGCGGGTGCTGGAAGTGCTCTGAGCATCTCCAGAGGCTCTTGATGAAAGGACTCCCATTCTCTGACCGCAGCATGTTCAAAGGAAAAACTGTGGTGATTTCACAGGACTCCAGAAAGTTGGAGCTAATGCCTTTAGTGACTGGGTAAGGCAACCTAACCAGCAAACTTTGATCTGAGAGCCACCCTGAAATTGTGCATTGCTCTAGCAGAAGAGCAAACGCAGAGATGCAGTGAGAGACAGGAGCAATGCTTGCAGAAGCTGAGGCAAAACTAACATTAATGCTGCCAGACCCTTGTGTTACACAGCCTCACCCCGAGCACCCATAGCAAGCACCAGCACATCTCCAAGGGCTCCACAAAAGGACAGTGTTGTGTCAACCTCCATTTAAGGACAAGGAACATGAGGAAATTATTTGCTTAAATGTAGTTAGGTGGTACCAGGAAGAGAAAAAATTGTTCTACATCTGCCCCATGTTGTCCTATAAATTCCTTACAATGCTGAAGGCATGTTTGATTCCCCACAGAGGACCAGGATGCTGAGAACCCCCCAAGCGGATTCCCTCCTCTGGGGTAGAGCAACACTTTCCAGAAGTACCGGTTCATGTCCTTTCAGGAGGGCTTTACCATTTCAGCTGTGGCACTGTGTGAGCAATATGCCTTGAGTGGGGCACCCACACTGGAAGCTGGGGTGTTCAAATACCGCAGAAATGCAAATAATACAGTATAGAGGAGGTCCTGCAACAAAAAGGGTGTTGCCAGTTCCTTTGTCAGAAGGGGGTGTTTTTATTGAACTCGGAAAAGCTGACTGAGTTTTGGGAAGAAGGGTTTGCCACATCATTACAGCTAATTTATACTGTCACAGCTAGCTCATACCGTTTAAACAGTAACAAAAGACAGAGTATCTTTCAACCCAAGCAATTAATTCATTTAACATGTGACGCCACAGAAGTGTAGGCTGAGCTCTGGTCACCCCTGCACAGTTTGCTCCTATTGTTTTTGCTCTATGTCACTATCACCTCAAGCAGAACAACAGCCACACCAGAGAAAACATTGTTTCTGCCTAAGGACTTCTGCCACTGGCTCCATATGGAAAGCACATGAAGAAATGAACTAGGGAGAGCCATGGTTATGGAAAATGAGCCATATTCCTCTTTTGTTTTCTCTTTCCCAAGCTCTTAACAGGGGTCATCTCTTTCTGGACTTTCCCAGGAATGAGGGAACCACAAATGTAGAAATGTGTCACATCTTTCAGTGGGTGGGAAGAGAATCAAGCTGTCTCTGAAAGCAGTAACTGCACCAGGGAATCCAACGGCAAACCTTAATATCAATCTAAATAAAGTCACTCACGCCAGCTTTGAGGTATTCTAAAATGTATATATTGTTTGTGCCTGCAGAGTCACGAGGATTGAAAGAGGCTGGGGTGAAATGACTCTCAAACACTCTACGGCAGGTCAGGAGAAAGGAATGGTATAGCAGTCCCAAGCATGGCCGGGATTTGGCCTGGCTTATGGCATTGGAAATTTGCTTTGCTAACCTCTTAAAACAGAAAAACAACCTTTCAAGTCCTGAGGTGTCACAACACTTTCCAGACAAGAGTCGACTTAGAACCCAGCCTTGATGGTTTGGGAATTTTCCTATCAGATTGAAGGGGAGCAAAATTGATGTCTCAAGTTGGCAAAGTGTACAGAAAGTCTTAGTTTGCTCTGTCCTTTGACATATTTTCAGCTTTTGGAACATAAAACATTAACAGTGATTAACGTGCAGCTGGCACAGGCCAAGGCAACTTGTCATAATTCAGTACATCGCTATTAAGATATTCTCCAGGGACAAACGGATTGAAGACAGCTGGCTTTGCAAATTTACACCAGAACTTGTCTCAGTACTATGAGGAAAATAAGATATTCATAAAAGTATTCTAGAATGCCCAGATCTATACAGAGTTGTGCCAAAAATTCATACAAAACAAAATCATTATTCAATACTTATTGCTATTCTATTTATAAAGCTTCTGTCACTCCCTGGCAAACAGAGGTAATGGCATTTGACTTGGAAGACAAATCACAAACCATGGAAAGTGGAAAGTGGATTGCAAATCATCAGCCTGAGTGTGTTGTAAGCTGAAAAGTGTTGGTCCAAACTATTCTGAGATTCCTTATGAATAACAAATACGTTTGAAGAAACCCAGATCATTTCATGCACAGCTCAACCAGAGAAAAACAGGCTAAATTTATGAGTATCACTCACAGTGGCCAAATTAATCAGCTCTGCAATATGCCGCAACTGCGACCAGAGAAAAGTATCTAGCACCAAGCATGAGTAAAATTTCAAGTGGCATTCCCCAGACACAAACTGCAACTTCTTTAACTCAGTTTCAGGCTCGTTTTCTTTCCCAGGGATGAAGCGATGGATATGAGTTGTCCCAGGCTGTTCACGTGGACATCCAGTGCCTCTGGTGTTGGGTGGGCTCTCGAGAGCGTGCACTTTACAAACAAATGGCCAACACTTGGAAATGTTGGCAGGACATGACACACAGGGCAGACCACTCTCAGAGATGAAAATTACATCAGGACACCCACGATTTACGGCAGGGACTTTGGCGCTTCCATATGAATTTTAGGTTATTCTTGACAGGAGCACACTGACTCGGAGGAGCTAAGAGCTCTGAGTCGGAAAAGGTACCGGATGTTTGGGGTTGGGCTTGGCAAACTTGTTGTGACCTTGGCAATGAGAGTCGAGGAGAAGAGGTAAAATTGATGAACTGGGAGAGGGAAATAGCAGCCCAACCAGAGCCCTTGTAGCAGCATGAGGGGAACTTTGTACAAAATGTTTCCAAGCCAAAACCTCACAGTAGTAGTTGTGGAGAGAAAACACATTAAACTAATTCCTAATGAAGCAAGTAACAGCCATCACAGAAAAAAATGCCACCAAAAGCGATGGTCCTGAAGCCTTACAGACCCTGCAACTTGGGGTTTTCTTTTCACTCCTGTCTCTTATTGTCTTTGCATGCATGGTCTCTCAGAGCTCTGCTTTCTCCTCGTATAGCATATTCCTGACCTGGGTCTTTCTGTTCCAAAATTCTGCAAACTCCCTTGTTTTAGTACCACCAATTTCTGTCTTCCTCTATCTAGATGATCTTAGCCTTTTCTTGCTTTATTTGTGCGGCCAATGTCTACTCAGGGTCCTCACAATATAATTTTTTTCTGTGACACGATCACCTGGAAGCTCTGGTCATGGCATTAAGTCTTCCAGAGTTCAAGAAGCGTTTGGACATCACTCTCAGACACACCGTATGGGGTTTGGGGTTGTCTTGTGCAAAGCCAAATTTAAACCCCGCGGGTCCCTTTCAACTCAGGTTACTCCACCATTCTACCTTCAAGCGCAAACACAGGAATTCAAACACCACGAGGAAAAAATGTCAGAGCCTGAGGTGTCTTCCCTCAGACAAAGCAAATCGTGGCACACAACCCAACGGAGCCACAGTTAAGGTTAGCCTTGTTAAGACCATCTGGTCAGCTGTCTAAATGAAGATGTAGGTTTGGGTTCTTTTGTTTTAAATTGCATCATTCAAAAATTATCCACCAAGACTCACAAAAATATGCACAGTCAAATAACCCTGGGAAATAGAAAAAGAGACAGATGGAGAATCTGCCTGGGTAATTTTCTCCCCTGTGGCTACTGTGTTGTTTCTGCTAGAAAGGATGTGGAAGGAGGCAAAGTGAATAAATATAAACTGACTTTGTGGGATGCATAGATAACTGTAATATTTCTCTAAGTCCACATGAAAAACACCAGTGAAAAGAAAATGGATTAGCAAAAGCCAGAAAAGAGACTTTATAACTCACACAAACAACAAAGTGGAATTTCCTTTTTTTTTTTTTTTTTAATCCTGGTGAAGTTCCTTGTTCAGTTTTACAAACAAGGAGCACCTTCTGTCCTTTATGTAATATCTGTCAAGGGACCTTCCTCTATACTTGAGGGAAAGCTCATGAGAAACATTTTACCAACAAGAAAGAAGTTCAGTTGTTGCTTGAAAAAGGACCAATGAGATCCTTTATATTTGCCAAGTGCCTGGCTGTGAGTGACCCTGGGGGCTGCTCTGTCTCGCTCTGCAGAGCTGGAAAGGTGCTGCTGAGGGGCTGAAGCACCTTAGGATGCACCGCACCCATCAAATGACAACTGAGCCACAGCATTATCTCCCAGTGCTACCGAGCAATGGACAGGAGCTCCATCAACACACCAGAACCAGAGGATGGCAACAAAAACATCAGTGGCCAGAACCAAGGTACCACAGAGTCAGGGACAAACCCCTTTCCCACCCTGTGCTCAGAGCCAGGCAGCAGAGGCCGGGGGTGTGGGGCAGGCAGGTGGCACAGACGGGAGGTGGGCAGGGGAGCAGCAGGGGCGCGGGGCACGAGCGGCGCCCAGAGCGGGCACCAAGCGCAGATGGCCCTGCCAGTGCCTGGCTGCCCGGTGGGCGCAGCGTGCCCTGCTTTCCTTGCAGTGACATTCAGCAGAGGATGTGGCAGCTGCTCACTCGTCTCCCCCAGGGATGTTTTGATCAGTCCTTTCTCCCTGACTCCCCTCCCTTCCTCCTCCTCAGGCACGACTGCTGCCCGCTGTCACCTCCAGTGGTTTCCTAGGGGTGGTTCTGCTATCTGAATCATTTACTGCCTTCTCCCCAGTTCCCCCCAGCCAAGCCTGTGTGTTCCCCAGTGCTTCTCTGGTCCTTTTGGGCCATTGCAGTGACTTGACCTAGGTCAGACCCAGGGCTGTGAGCACAGGGGCCAGCAGTGTGCTGTGACAAGCAGAGAGACATCACGCTCACAGCAACATGCAGGTTTGCACATTTTAAATTTTTTTTTAGCTTGTTTGCTGGCTTGCCTCATCGCTTACATTATGGAAAGGCTGGCCATAAAATCCTGAATCTATTTTTCTTAGCATCTCCGACTGCTTAGTCAAATGTCAAAAATATAAGTACTTCGGAGAACTGGTTTCCTTTTATGTGCAGAAAGTGAAAGGCAGGGAAAGGGAATTCTGCCTATGTTAAGTATTTTCTTTGCATTTGTTCACAAACGGAAGGAATTAGGCACTTTAAATAATAATAAACCTGTTACATTCATTTTGAATGTTGTTTACAGTGGGGGCTTATTTTTAGGGCTTCTGTTCTTCCTCCTCCCTTTCTTTCTCTCACTGAATAGAAGGGAAATGGCCTAATTTAGTTTGGTTGCTCAGTTGGCCATATTAGTGCATCTCACTCGGAAGAGCATCCCTGAGAAAAATGGCATGTTTTTAATGCTCACTTATGTCAGCCTTTGCATTTCTGCTTGGTGTTGATTATTGAAGTCCCTCTGAAGATACAATTTATAAGCCATTCTCCTGCTCTCCATAAGAATGTTAGATATTTCTCAACTGGAGAATTGCTGCAGCTTGACCTCCAGATGTAAACATCTGCTCTGTTCACCCCTTGTAAACTAATATTTTCTTGTATGCTCAGTTTTGCTCTCTGCATCTGTCCCTAAAAGCTAGATAGGCTGGTCTATGAAATATTAAGTAGTCCCTTTATGTGTTCTGTGAATCTGAGTTAGATGTATTCCGTCTTTTGCAGGTACAGTCACAATTGAAGGACCAGTGAGTGATGGCAGTGGCCATTCCCATGTTCTCAACACTGCCTTAGAAAAGCAGTAAGCGACTTTGCAGAGTTCGGATCTGCAGTGTCAAGAAGGCCCTACAGTTAGAGCACTTGGAAAACAAAAATATTTGTATTTAAATGATCTCCAACCAGAAACATGATTATTGTTAGAGCATTCACTGGGGATGATTTTTCCAAAATATTCTGTTAAAGGTACAAGGTTTTGTCTTGGCAGGATTGAGGAGGACAACTTGTGGGTCACATAACAGAACATGTGGTTACTGGCACAGCTCAAAGCTTTCCTGATTTCATCCTCTAGCAAAAGTCCAGCACAAGCCCTTAGACTCTGTTTCAGTTCTGGGCCCCCAAAGGTACTCTGAGCAGACACTGTGACCTAGAGAGGATGATGTGCTGGCAACCAGAACAGACCTGACTATTTTCAGCAAAGCATGTATTCAGCACAAAGCCATCCTTTCACATGTTCCATCTCTCACCACTTACAACACTTCCCAGTTGCAGCTGTTTCTCACCAGCCTCAGATGTGTTTTCTCAAAGAATGAGACACTTTTTGAAAGCCTACCAAACCACGCTGGTGGAAAGTCTTGTCTGACAGCTCTTGCAGAAGAGGAAGTGAATGAAGTGAGCAGCACATTAAATATCTCTCTTCAAACAAATTGTTTTAAACATGTTTCCTCCCTCCACTAGCAGAGCTCTTATGATGATATAGGCACTGCCAGACACATAGTGCTGTTTTTGCACAGGGCAAAGCCAGTGTGGAGAGCAGTCTGGCACCTTCCTGAACACATAACCCTCCCCATCACTCACCTGACTTACCCTGGGGACAAACTCAGCCCTGACATACAGGGCTGTTGTTTCCATTATAGCTGTTCTGCAGATATAAGGGACACAGAAATTAAAGGAACAGGGCTCCAGAGCTATCTTTCATCCTTCTGTAATCTGTTTTTCCTACCACATTTGTTGTATTAGGCTGCAAGGCTCATTCCTCATCAGAAGTCATGCTAATTCGCCACTCACACCCATTTTATTACAAACATGTACCCATGTGCAATTTACTCCCCCAGCTGTAATCATGGCTGGAATTAGCAGAGCCTTCCTAGGTGTTTCTTCTTCAGTGTTTTTTCAAGCTCCTGCTGGGCTGAGCTTGGCACATCCCAAGGAGGATTCTTCCGGTGAGAGAGAGGATGCTCCACACTGCACCACTCCGAACAGCCCCAGCCTCTGCTCATGGTGGGGAGGCTCAGAGCCCAACCTGTGCTTTTTGGGAAGCAGGTTGCCCTCGTTGTGAGAAAGCATTTTAGCAGTGAGCAACAGCAATACAGAAAAAAAGAGCATCAATTCCTCCAGTTCTCTTTCCCCGTGTTCAGCAGGAAAACATTCTTGAAAACAAAAAGATTGCTCAGTCTTTAAGACAATGGGTGATAATCCCTAAACATATCTGTGTAGTTCTGAAGTTTAATTTTACCAGCTGGGGAAGGGAGGCATTCAGGTGTGGTCTGGCTAAAATCAAGCCAGCAGGTATATTTGTGTATTACTTGCCCATGGCTGGTACTTGCATGACCATTTATTCTGTTGCCCAAAAAGATTCCTTGCAGGTTATCAATAAATACAATGGGTTTGCAGCATCAGGTTTCCATATCTACTGCTGCACTCCCAGGAAACAACCCAGAAGGTTTGCCCTGTGCTCAGGTCAGGGTGTCAGGTCAAACTCATTTCTTCCACTTCATGTATTTCTGTTCAAATTTTCAAGACTGGTCTGGAATGAGTTTCTGATATTTTTCCTGGGCAGAACTATTGCAGCAACCAAGGAACTTTGCACAAAACCAAGTCTGTTCATTCCTTTTGCACCTCTCTACTTCTCTGAGCAGCCGTGCTCTCTTCCTCCGAGCTGCCTGAGATAGAAAATGCAGGGCTGGGCTGGGGGAGTGAGACGCTGCCAGGGCAGGGGCAGGCAAAATCCACCTGCACACAGCACAGGAAACCTGGCCTGTCTGGAAACCTCTGTCTACTCTTTTATGAGAAAAAACAACAAAGTTGTCCAATGTGGGGCCACAGCATTGAGACAGAGACAGGAGCATTCTAAAAAGATGAAGACATAAGAAAAGAGAAAAGAACTGTGTTTTTTCCCAAAATGGGATGCGCCATGAAAACTTTTGAACAGGAATATTTTCCCTAGCCTCCCCTACTGCCTTTGAAGCTTTCCATTGGGAATGCTTCATTTTCCCGCTCCAGCTGCAGCTGAACAAGCTCAGTGTGTTGGTGCACACCCATTGGCTCATAAATCTCTCCATTTTCCCCGTGATGGGCCCTGACAGCTCTGTGGTGAGCGGTGTGACACTGATCTCCCCACTGAGACTCGGTGTGTGTGCGATCCGCGCTCTGTGCTACCTGCACATCTCCCGCTGCTGTCGCACGCAATAAGGATCTGCCGTGGGATGGATGGGATTGTCAAGGCGAGGAGAGCTGGGGCTCTCCAAGGCAAGGAAGAGGTGAGATGCCTCCTGGCAGGAGCATTACGCCTTATACCTTGCCTCCAGATGAGTTTATTGTGTAGGCCTTGGGTTGCTACTCTGCAAATTCCACCGCTGGGGATTGTAGACGACAAGAAAACTTCTCCCCTCACCTACACAAGTAGGAGCTGCCTGCAAGCACAGTTATTCAGTGTTGAGTATACGATAAGCTAAAGATCTGAGCCTAACTATTAATAAAACAATCCTGGAAAATTTCCATTTCCCTACAATTTGTCTTAAATCAATCTAATAGAATCATAGAATTATTAAGGATGGAAAAGACCCCTAAGATCATCTCATCCAACTATAACCTATTACCACTAAACCATGTCCATGTGTTTAAAAAACACTGCCAGGCATGATGACTTCACCACTTCCCTGAGCAGCTTGTTCCAATGCTTGATAACCCCATCCGTGAAAAAAAAATTCTTAATATCCAATCTAAACCTTCCATGACATGACTTGTGGCCATTTCCTTTCATCCTGTCACTTGTTACCTGGGAAAGGAGACTTTGCCCACTTTCAAAAGCAAGTTCTCCAAAGGTAGAAGATGCTGGCATTAAATGGCCCATTCAAACTTTATTTTGCTCCCTTTTGCACATCCATTATTACAAAATTTTTAATTACATCATAGACTTTGTAAAGTGCTTATATTTTTTTCCTTGAACATATTGGATGTAACAAAGGAGTAACATGGAGTTAAACACAGATTCCTGGCAGGGAAGAGTTTATCCCAAACTGCTGAAGTCTGGCAGACTGTAAGCAAATGATTGTAGGGTTTCCCACTGCAAAGTATCTGGTAAAATTAGCTGTGACAACAGCCCTAACGATAATAGTGCATGACTCCCATGGGAAAAACAATTTGATTTAAGTACACTTCACTCCCCTTTAAACACTCTGTTTACATGATAGAGATGTCATAAATGCATATGAAGTGAAACAAGCAAGGCTTCTGGGGAGGGGGAGAGATGGCTAGGCAGGGTGGGAAGACTGTAGATGCTTTTAAGTTACAGGGAAACAAACAAAATTTTTAGCAAGTTGGCCAGTGGGACTGTCGGATAATACTTCCTATAAGCTTTCTGGAAAAATGTATTTATGCAAAAGAGATACAAACTGTGAAACAGCAAATCTGCTTTAAATTTTCAAAAAGGTCTATTTGCTTGCAAATCTCTCGTCAGCTGCAGAGAAGATACCAGAAAAGGATAGGACTGAAAGTCAATTTGCTTGCAAATCCTACAGATAAAGGCAGCACTGGGATACAATTGAAGAAATATGGACATAATTTTCCTCGTTTTGTCATTTGGAGCTTACAAAATTTTTCTGGAGCACATCAGCAAGTGAGTTTAAAGAGGTAAAAAAAATGGACTGTGTTTATTTGAACAAAGTTTAGATAGCAAGTTGTCTACACTTTGCCAAAATCGTGGTTCTGTGGAAGCAAAAATAAACTGTTTAATTTTGCTTCCAAAAAAAGAATGAAAGATAATAAACTCAAACTGCTGGAAACAAGAGCAGTCACTGTTGTTACAGCTTTTGAAACAGTAAGCTTTGGCCGAAATGATGTCCAAACCCCAACAGCAACCAGGAACATAACATTCGTAATAGCTATGCAATTTTCCCCAAATTTCTTTTTTTTCTGCTCCTCTTCCTGTATTTGTTAATAAAAGCTCACCGAAGCAGAAAACCATTACACTCGCTTTGCAGATCATATGCCAAGCAGACAATTGTGTGTAAGAATTGTCTCTTCTCTACATGCAGATGAGTTACTTATTTTAGAACACAAAGGATACAAATGCAAATTAGGCAGAAGCATTTTAATCAAGCGTCTTAAAAAAAAAAAAAAAGGGTTCCAACAGCAAGATTAGCAGCTGGTGTAAATGGAGCTCCACATTTCCCTTTTCCTTCCATCAGACCAAAGTCTGTCTTTGCTCTGGTCACAGTCAGCAGGAGCTCCCATCCCAGAGCCCAGTGGCAGCTCCCCAATCTCTCACACACCTCCCTCTCTGCCTGGAGACCTGAGGAGACACCAGCACTGCCATCTCCCACTCCCCTTCCCCATGCCTCGTGTTTGCACTCATTGCTGCCATGGCACAAGCAGGGAGCTCTGGCAAGCAGCCTGCCCCTGGCCATGGTCAGCAGGGACCAGCACAGACCCTGCTCCTCACAGTGACTCGTTTGCATCCCTGACTGTACGTGCAGGCTGCCATGGCTGGGTGAGATAGGCTGAAATGTTGGGACTGCCTGAACAAAATTTAGGTTTTTGCTCCCAGAAGCCTCCAGGACACTGGCAGCATTGGCTCCTGAGAGCACTTGTGTCCGTGGTGCTAAACCAGCACGAAATTCATCAACAAAACCAAGCAGTGGGGCTTGGCATTTAGACTGACAGTGCTTCATTAAGCCGTTCCCATTGGTTGTAAAACCACTCCAGGATGAACTTCAGCAGCCAGGGCTCAGTGTGAGGAAGTGTGAAAAATTACTGCAGAATGAAAGCCCAGGAAGGGAAAGGCTGATTTATTCTTCCTGTGTGAAAGCACACACTCCAGTTGGGTATTTCAGAAGCATTCTATTTTTCACAGCTATTATGCAGGTCAGTGTGCCTTGCAGAGACACCTGACTATTTACATGTCTCTGCTTCCCAAGAGGAGAAGAACAAGGGTGGCACTGATGAAAAATATGGCATCTTGCTTAGTTTGCTGAATTTAGCATCAGTAAAAACTTTACATTACAAGGGCTGGATAGGCAGATAACCCTAGAGTGGTTTTGCCTTTCCCAGTGGAAGTATCACTCAGATATGTGGGAGGGACAGGATTTTTTTTCACTGACTGCACACAATTTCTTCCATTATCTTTTTCTCAAAGTAAAGCAGAATTCACAGGACTTGCCATGGCTGGTAAAGACATGTTGTCCCTGTTGTGACAGTTCAGGGGATAGCAGGCCAATCAACTTTGCATCCTGAAGAAGCATAATCTACATGAAGAATGGAACAAAGTTGTGGCTTAGGCACTGGGTTAAGATGCAAGAGGACCGAATTTCACCCCTGACCATTGGCATTGCCTGTGCCTTGCAGCAATTCCTTTACTCTCGGTGTGCTCCAGCTCCCTGTCTGAAGCTGCCCTGACACCACTCACAGGAGTTCTACTGAGACAAATTCACTGTGATTGAATCCCAAAAAAAAAAAAAAAAAAAAAAAAAAAAAAAAAAAAAAAAAATTAAAAAAAAAATTTAAAAAAAAAAAATACTGCCATGAGAAACGTCTGCAGCTTCCACTTGTTTTTTGTGCTTACTTGGTTACTCCCAAATGGAGTGAGCATTACTCATGGTAGAAGGTAGGTAAGCAGTAGATTGAAAAAGATTTATCTTTTCATCCCTGAAGTAAAAATCAGATATTGTTTAAGCAGCAGGGTCTTAAGTTAGCTGCAAACTTGGCCAAATGCAGATTTTTGGATGAAAATTCCCAAAGGTTGCGATGTTTGCCTCTGGGGTTATATACCTGGCAGATGTCATGCCTAATCTATTTTGTCAAACACAGCTTTAATCAGGCAGTGTTATAGGAAGGCTAAGCACAACCAGATCACAAAGGAATTACTGTCTCCAGAATGCTAATGAAAGATTAGCTCTTCAATTCAGCCTCTGAATTTTGAGGAACCTTTTGTTTTGTTTTTAGGCTAAACTAAGGGCAGAGTTAGTAGTAAAGCATGCAAATGAGGCACTGTCATGAGAAAATAATAATTTGTTTCACTGCAATAAGAAATCTCATTTACATAAAATGAGAAAAAATTAAATTGGAGATGAACTCTGTGCCCTATCAATTTAATTGAATCTGAGCTACACGTCTATGGCTGATTTACCGGGACTGGTTCCTGGAAAGCATTTGTTATTAGTCATTTTTGCAGCAAAAAGATGAATCTACACTTCTCAACTGTGCAAGAGAAATAACTCCACAAATAAACTCCCGATAAGCACCACAGATCAATACAAACAACAGTGATGTGCCTATAGAGCTGTGGAAAGTTTAGTCAACAGGGAATTTAAAATAGTGGTGAAGAATATTGAGAAATATTGCCACAGCTATCCACCCTGACTCTTTCAGCAAGCCATATGACTTCACTACACAGCTATCCTCCTGCCTAACTACAAGAATGAACAACATTAAGCCCATTAAGGGTCATTTGTCTTTCAGGACTTGAGTTTCCGCTCCAAGAGTGTCCATCCAGGCGATTTCAGAAACAACTCCAGACCTTTCTGGCATTAAAGGCTGAATTTCTCCTCTTGTTTGCTTTTATTTTCAATATTCCCTGACTGGATGGCCTCCTTTTTGTCCTGTTAAATTATAAAAGGTGTTGACAAGGAAAAACAAACAACAAACTACTAAAAACTTGCCTTTCACCCTTTTCTTAGAGAGGTCTAGTAGAGCGAAAACCCTACTTCCTCTCTGTAAGGCACATCCCTAGAGCTTTACACTGTTTTACAGTTCTTTCTGAAATCCCTGCAATTAAGCACTGACACCTTGACTACACAGCATTTCCAGCTGTGACTTGATCTCACCTCTCTTGATACATGTGTCTCTTTCAAAGTGCTGGAGCTTTTAGGGAAGGTTTCCAGCAAGTCCTCCTACATAGTGACAAGGTCCCTGGCCCTCCACAGGTGCTTGTGAATAGACCTTTTTTCATTTATTGAGATGAGTAGCTCTACTGATCCTTTCAATATCCCCATTTCCAACCAGCTACACCTGGAAAATCGCCTTTTTCCTGTCTCTGCTTTGCATGAGAATTCCTCTTCCATTAGCCTCAACATTTCACCAACAAACACTGATGAAAAATAGTCAGACTATGAGCTGTGTATGGCCCAGCCCTCCCAACAACATCTGATGTACATCGGTCATTTGGATCACACGGTCTGGTTTTGAAGCCATGACGAAACTGGAGGTTTGGGACTCACCCGACTGACGGGTTTAGGAGTGACTGCAGGAAGTTTATCCCAAAAAGGATGAAATCACTGACCTCATGCTGCATTTCAGCAAAACCTCACCAGCTGCAAACACACTGTTTGTTCCGACCTTGTGCTGTTCTCCTCCCAGCGCATCTTTGGAACTACGCGCCCCAACCTCCTGCTCGCGGATCTCTGCTTCAGGTCTCCTCTCCCAGAGCTCAGGGCAAGAGCCGAGACCGGAATAGCAGAAGGACCAACCTGCACTACTCAGTATCTGTTTGCCTAAGGAATTGGGGGAATCACAGGTCTAGACTCTGTACAAATGAAAACTGGTGTTGCCAGTTTCTTGGCACGGCTCAAATGTGTTTGGAATTCAGAAAGCAGAATGAAAAAATTGGTGGTGTGCTGTCACTACCGTACAATAAATGCTTTAGTCCTCAAAAGACAGTGCAAAGAAGTGTATCTGGTGTGCCTGAAGTACTCAAAGTTTGAGTACTGTTAAAACTACAGAGGATGCCTGGGCAGAGTGGGAAATGGAGTGTATCCCCAATTTGTACCAAAGCCCAAAATTTCCTGACTGCAAGAGCAGTATTTCCAAAAGTTCACAGGTGCTATGCAAAATCAGTTGAAATCACAGTCTAAGAGCACAAATGTAAGCCTCACACCAACCAATCTGCATCTTGCTGATCAAATCTAGACAGACCCTCAGGGGGATTGTGAGTGACTTCATGCAAGTGGCCAACCTCCCTCCCCACAAAGATTCTGAGACAGACTTGTGAACGCTTGACTTCTAGTCTTAGGATTCATTCACCATCTAGAAAACATGGCACTATTGGGGAAATGAACAGCAGGTTCATATGCAACCAAAGACATTTTAGTGGCTAGACCTTCGAGGAAACCTTTCCTTTCATGAATTTGGGAGCAAGTTGAGCAGTTCTGCATCAACTTGAATTCATTTTATTGCATTATTTAATGGAAGATATATTTACATGCTTCCCTTGAAACATGCACCTTTCCCTAGTGAAACATTCACCATTTTTAACCTGAAATAATATTTTCAAAAGTTCCCTTTCTTTTTAATTAAAACAAGAAAAGAAAATTTTAAAAGAGCATGTAAAGGACATATGACCTTTTCAAAATGCATTGCATGAGGATTCTCCAATCTTTGCACTCCTAACACTACCAAGAAACAGTTTAGATCCAAAATTCCAAGAAAAAAGAGTGAACAGCTCAGTCAAGTTCCAGTTACTTCTTCTAGAGTCATCACCTCCATCACTACCAAAGTTTCTGGCAAACTTTCTGGCAAAAAACAGCTCAAAACAGATGAACAGTACATTCTGAGTAGTCAAAAAGAACCAAACAAAAAGAAGAAGGGCTAGTGCAAAAGTCCAGTTCCCTACTGCTTGTCCTTTGCCATATAGCTCTCTCTGGGGGAAGAAAAAAAAGTGTATATTCCTTATTCCTTAGTAAAGAGATACAATAGAGGTCATGGCTTCAAACAATTTACATTTTAGGTGTTGACTGGCCAGCTGTCTTCTGCAAACAAAAAGACAAAATGTCCAAGAGCTACTTTTTCTTCATTAGTACTTCTCAAGATTCCATTTCTCATAAAACTTAATTTATTTAGGGAATATCGTCTGTGACAGCTATACTCTCTACTAAATGTAATTGATAATGAGTATAGCTTTGGAAGTGACAGTGACCAGACAAAGAGAAGAACTGGCAGGCAGCACTCTCAAGTCTCATTTCTTATACCAACATATTATTTTAAGAGCTCATGAAAGAGTAATGACAAGTAAATTTGAGGTTGAATGGAACAAAAGTAAAAACAGAGAAAGAAAGGGTGGTGAGAAACATGGAATGAAGATTGTGAGTTTCCCTCTCCTCAGGGAGAAGAGTTCCTCTGGGAAATGTTAGTTTATTGGTCATGGCTTTACACAGAGGAAGATAAATTTTCTGGGTTTTGTAAGGGAAAATGGCTACAGGATGACTTTTCCAGAAGCTGAGGTGTATAACAGATGAAACATACTTGCAGTTTCTCTACCTTATCCAAATCTAAGCTGACCATAGCATGGAGAGAATGAAAACGGACTTTGGTTATCCACTGACTTGCTGTTTGCCCTCTCCTGGAACACACCTTTCACGTAGAGAATCTGTTTGTTCTTTGCATATGACAACTGCCTCCTGCTCCTGCTGCACATTATGATGTTTAAGATTCTCCTGATCTTAACAGTATTTTTTTTCCTTAGCTTTTTATACACAATTATGAAGACTCATTATAAAGGCCAAAGATCCTCTCTTCAGGGGACAGGTCCCCTCCACCTGTGCTTGTATCTTATCAGAGTGCATTGACAGAGAACAGATTTTCTGCCTTATTGGTATCTCCATGCCGTCCCTAAGAAAATGCCTTAGGTGCATCAATATCGTACCCATGTAGAAGATTTTATTCCTCCCAGCTTTTTGAAAGTGTCTGAAGTAAGTGGCACCTTTTCTGCTCTACTGACCACAGCAGAGATTCTATTTTAACTTTCAGAGTAAGTCTTGGATGACACATTGCCCACTTAAAACAACTTCCTGAGAACAAAATGCCTTGGAGAGCTGGGCTGTAGGTATTGCCCATCCTCCTCCTGATAGGTACTTACTGATCAATGACAAATCAGATTCGCTTTGCAGGGCTCAACATTACCTCCTTCCAACTTCTTCTAGACAACCACTAGCTTGAGCCAGGTGAAAAGATCTGCCAGGCAGGCCATTTGGATTACTGAGACATTTCACAGGACGTTTCTTAGCAGTGAACAGGGATCATCACAAAGAGGCATTTGGTCTTGGCTAGATCTTGTACAAGCACGGTTTTGTCTTCACACTCACTTCACTTTGGGGAGAGGGGAGTGCAGAGGAGCGCAGGCAAAGAGGAGAGATTGGGAGGTTTCACGGAGAAATTATGGATATAGAAGCACCCCATGATTCCCCACCAAAAATGTCTCTTGCTCGTGGCACAGCCTGTCATCTCACAGAAGCTCTGTTATTGGTATCAAGGTATTTTTGTCTTTCTAGGTCACAGGCACGTTGGAGGTTTGCTGACAGCAGATGACGATGGCGCGCCGGACGCCAGGCTCCCCGGCGGGAGGGGCAGTGCCAGCAGCTCTGGGAACAGGGAACCCACCAGGGGCTGAACTTGGCTCAAAACCCATCCCCCAGCACAAAACACTTCCATCTTTTCCTGCTCCATTATAAAACTTGGGAAAAGGGTTGCAGAGGGTCACCTTCATATATGGAACGGCAACAGGCAACCGAGAAAAAGACAGAGATTTCTGCTATTTTGTTCCAAACAGTGAATGCTTTGGGCACTTTGGCATCTTGACTTTTTCAAGCAGCAATTGGAATTACTTGGTTGGGAAACGTGTTATTCCAGCCGTGTGTTTCTAAAGAAGAAAATTATAATTGAGCCCAAAGAAATAAGATTTAAATGATTTTTTTTTTGCTCTGGGAACCTAACTTTAATCTAGAATATAGGCTATTATAAAATATTTGTTTTGAATGGGTAAACAGTAAAATAAATTTGAGCACATGTCCCTCCAGTGCATATATTGTTTCTATAGGAGATAGAAGCCACCATCTTCAAAATATTAGCCTCCATTTTCTGAAATCAGTGCATTTTTTAGCATAATCATGGCTCCAGATAGGCAGGAAATGTTTCTGCTCCAACCTGGAGGCAATCCTCTGCTTACTCCCACTCCTTAGCTGCATAACCTGCGTGTGGACACAAAAGGATTAACCTGTCAGCCCACACTCATGGAAGTGCTGGGGGAAGAGAGCTGGATTCACACTGCAGTCTGCTTTGCAGTGAGGTCACAGTTTTGTAGGAAAGGCAAAACATGTTGACAGGGCTCTCCCTGTCATCTCTCCCGGTTCACCTAGTTTGGTCAGCCCAGCTCCAGCCAAAAACCGTAAAGGAGTGAGTTAATGCAGACTGGGCAAGATACATCACCCATCGCTTCAGCCACCCATCACTCACGTGTTTTTAAAGGTGAGTGAATGGAACGAACTTATGCTCTCCTTCTGCCACTTGCTTAAGCAGAATAAACACTATGTGATGCCTTAATGGAGAGAAAACACAACCTGCTTTTGAAATCCACCCTACGAGATACAAACAACTGTGAAGCTAAACACACCGACCACACTGCACTTATTTGAATTAAAAAGTGACTCATTTATCCCCTGCAGCAGAGGAACACAGTTAAGGTTCTGTGTCCTTGGGGTACTCTCAATTCTGGGAAATTGTGGAAGACATGGGTCTGACATACCCTCCACTTGCTGAACAAAACTTGTATGAGTTATCCCATTTGAACTTCCCTTTCCAGTGCAATTGCTCCACTGCAGGGACACGCAGCAGCTTCATTCTTACTTTCCCCTCACTGGATTGTGACAAAAAACTTAAAAGGAACTAAATTGAAGAAAGCAATCCCAAAGAGAGAATTGTGTACACAGTGCACAAAGACTCACGACTAATTTTTATCATAAACTGGGTTTGTCATCTAGTTACACACCACATTATTCTGCTAGAGATATTTTCAGAAATTAATTGGTGTGAAAACAAGATTAGACTCTGGCAGTGCAGAGTTTTGCAGAGACTTCCAGTGGGGACTTGGTACCTACAATAGAAGGTGAATGGGACTTCAGTACCTACGGGCTTTTCTGACCTCTCTGGACCTCAAGTTCCCTC
This sequence comes from Acanthiza pusilla, assembly GCA_036630365.1. Taxonomy (NCBI): domain Eukaryota; kingdom Metazoa; phylum Chordata; class Aves; order Passeriformes; family Acanthizidae; genus Acanthiza; species Acanthiza pusilla. The sequence goes on from JAXCHO010000017.1 coordinate 16,124,579, forward strand.
ATAAAACAGAAATGTCAGAACTTATTTATGTTTTCAAAAGGCTGTAGGAAAAGTGCCCTTGCTTGGTCTGATGGTTTATTTAATTCAGTATGCTCTTTTCAACAGCAAAGTGATCATCTTTCACAGCTAGAGCTGTGAGAACTAATTAATAGCCTTGCTTTCAAATGTGTGAAGAAGAGCTCTGTACGTGTCAGGCCCAAGATTAGGCATGATCATTTTAGTGTATTGCCAGGAGCACTTGGTGCTCATGTCTGAACTGATCAATTGTTTACAGCACAGCCCAAAGGAGTGCCCAAAGTCTGTGGAAGAAGCAGGACAGACAGTCAGGAGCCCCCACCACTGCCTGGCTCAGCTTTTGTGCTCCCCTATCCACATGCACAGGGATCCCTGACAGTGCTTCGTTGAAGCTGCAGTGGGAAGCAGTGAGGATGGAGCCAGCAGGGATGAAGGCTCTGGTCACTCCTGAGGAGCTGACCCTGCAGCAGGGTCAGGAATAGGACAGGCACACATGGCTGGTGGCTGCTGGGCGGCCAGGATTTGAGACTATTCCCACTCCACTCAGTACAGGGGCAGTGCTGAAGGGAATATGTTCACATTTGAAGTGCAATGTCACTTTAAAATTCCTTCACAAGAAGGTCAAATTAAATTATAGCTCTGGGGAAATCCCTGTGCTTTAATTTACAAGGATGCCCAGAGGAATGCAGGAAACAGAAACAGATAAATAGCAAAGCACTTATACCCAATTAAACACAATATTCTAACATTTCCTTTTTGTTCGCTTGTAGTAAGGGCATGGTTTAGATAAGATCTATGGCTCTGAACATCACTTTATCTCCTTTAAGCAGAAAGACTGGAGTCTTCCTACTGTAGGCTCTTTACTGCAGCATAGCCCAGAATTTCTCCAGGGTGGGTTCAAAGCTGTATTGGTTTTCTTCCCAAGCCAAATCTGTTATTCATTCTTTCCCCATCAAAAATCTCATCGTTTTTGCATGATACTTCAGGAAAAGGTGGCCACATTCTGATTGCACACAAACTGTCTCTCTTAATTCCACGTAAGTAAGCACTGCCTCAGATGGGGAAAGCAAAAAAAAAAAAAAATTAAAAAAAAAAAAAAAAAAGAAAAGCAACCCCACCCTAAGCCTCCCTCTGTTCCAAAATTGAATAAGTCAGGATGAAAACCATTTGAATGTAAAGAATCACTGCAAAAGGGGAGAGGACAACCATTTCGCCAGACCAGGTCAGGCCAAGAACTGGCAGTCTAAAACTGCAGGGAGAAAGAAAAAGACCTCCAGGGCCAAGCCCAATGCAGCATTACAAGGGTGGTAGCAGCAGCCTGCATAAGAATTCAAAAGCAGATAAAATAATTGTTTTTCAAAGATGGACTTAAAAAGCCAGTTCCAGGTTGTGGCAGCATGTGGCATTTGGGAGTTCCTTCCACCTCCTTTCTCACAATTTCAGTAACAGCCGCACTGAAATCAGTCACGCAGGCTAAGGATCAGGCCTGGGAAGCTGAAACAACATTGCCCTAACTTCTCCAGATAGACTGTGTAAAACCTCAGCCTGAGGCTTCACTTCAGGCTTTGTTGTCCCTGTTACATGTTCTCCATCCCACACCAAAACCAAATTCTCACTGTAGCCTGAGGGCAGGTCCCACTTCTCTTTTATGTAAGCAAGAGAACAAGCCAGCTGCCCCAGTGAGCCAGCAAAGCCCACTTAACGCTTCCCATCACGATATCCACCTGCTAGCAGTTTCCTGCCAGAACTGATAGCCTGCTATGACATTTTCCTAAACTGCAGTTTTCCCGCAGTAAAAATACTCCAGTGATGGCTCAGCATCACTTCCCTGCAGATCAAAGTATCAGCTTCAGCACTACTATTCCATCTGATATTTCAAAACTGTTTAAAGCAATCTCCTGAAAGCTGAGTACTAGAGAAATGTAGGGGTGATTGTTCCTTTAGACTGCAAAACCCTGCAGAGCAGAGGCACTCCCAGGTGTGTTTGCAGCTTGGTCTCTGTCCAGCACCAACCGCAGACCAGTTTTTGACCCCAAAAAGGAGCTGCAAAGGTTGCAGTTCTCCAAGAGCCTGAAGGAGAATTCTTCATCTCAACTTCCTCTCCCTCCTCCATCCCCTTAATTTAAATAGGCAAATAAAGAAAAGTCTGAAACAGGGGTCAGTGCTAAACTGTGCAGTTTGTTTGCTGTTCCTTCTCCTTCATCCTAGGAGAGGATGGGTGTTGTAAGCGATAAAATAAGAGGCCAACCGCGATGGTTGGGGGTGCTGGGGGGAGGACTCCTCCCCGAGCTCTCCTTTATTGAGGTAACAGGGCTTGGGTGGTCGGGAAGGGAGAGCAGGGGAAGGAGGACCAGTTGTGCCTAGCTGTCATGAGGACCGCATGGCCCAACATGGCGACAACTGGCACCGAGTGCCTGGAGGCACACGGTTAAGTACAGGACGGATAGCCCAATGAGGGAAGAGGGAGAGGGCGGTGCAGGGATACATAGACCAATGGTTACAAAGGTGGGAGGAGTACAGTTCAAAGTAACAAATCCGAGACATAACAGTAAGGAATGTGCTGGAGAGGTGGGCGGTTCCTGGGCCCTGGGCACGCCTTGTCCTCAGTCCAGGGGCGGGCCCACAGGCTTCTTCCCCGAGGTCCTCCCACGGCAGGCGGAGCCAGGCTGGGAGGCAGGAGCAGCATGGGGGCGGAACCGCTTTACTCCTTCCATCTCTCCCTGCTTGTTGCGGGGGTGGGAAATCCACCCTCCGCACCTCCCCCTTTTTTCTTTATTAAAATAAACGAAAATGAAGGTTTCCCGATATCTTCCGCAACTGCATGACATGCGATCCTGCTAAGCTAATACAAATAAACCCGACCGCAAGGGAAAGGGAACCCGACGGAACACTCCGCGGCGCAAGGGGAATAACCGACGCCCAGCCCGACGCAAGACCCCCCGACGCACTGGCCCTCTTGCACACAGCCCTGGCCCCAGGTACCCCAGCCCCGGTCTCCAGGCGGTCGCGACACCCAGAACTACAAGTGTGGGCAGGACATCCCGTCCACTGCCCCACACAGGCCACCCTGGCCTAAGCGTCCAGTCCCCCACAACTGGGACGCCTCAGTGTGTGTGTCCGACCCCGAGTCACACGGCGACTGTGGTCCTTGGCGTTCGTGGGTGATCATGCTCGGCTTGATTCTAAAGCGCGTTCTCGGAGGTTTGCGGCATCCATCCCATGCACGGTGGTCAGTGCAGGATCCGCTACCTCAGGCCAATGCTCCCTGGACTTGCACTTTCTACCTCTGCCAGGAAGTCATCGCCCTCAGCATTCTCGGTGTAGTGCGGGAAAAGCCTTCTTTAACATAAACAAACAATTAAAGCATTGGGGGAAGAGGTATAGGGACGCAACATAAAATACTCAGTCTCCCCGGATTCCCCCACCGTGAGCCCCAGGCCCCAGGTCTCCGGCCTGCAGACCCCCTTCTCCGAATCTCCCAGGTGAGACCCCGGCGTGGTTACGGCACCGAGGCGTCGCCTGCGAGGCGGAGGGGTAGCCCAAGGCCGTCGCCCTAGGCCTGGAAAGCCCCGAAGGGAACCGTGGGAACCGGAAGCTCCTCCCACAGGGGAGGGGCCAGGACCGGAAGGGACGAAGGCCCAAGGCCCGCCCAGGAGCCCACCCCCCTCAGGACCGGAAGAGGTGGAGGCCTCCCACAAGCGTTCACCCCCCCCATCCCGGAAGGGTGGAGACCCAAGCTTCGCCTGGAAGTTCGCCACTCCCATCCTGGGCCTGCCCAGGGGGAGGGGACAAGGAAGGAAAGAAGGGTAGGATTATGGGGAGAAGGAGTGGGGGAAGGGAAAGCCATGTGGCCGACGCCATTTTGCAAAAGACAAAATGATGCCGAACCGGGATAGAAGAACTGGGGAAGGATAACGGAAAATACAAACAAAATACAACTTACTAGTGCAAGCTTCCAACGTAAAACATAACTCAAATCAATAGCTTAAACCAAAATCAGGGTATAATACAAACAAAATGCGTCCTGTTAGTCCCAGGACTCTAACATAAGATTAAACTGTTAACTGAAATGGGGAACAAACTGGGGAGGGGGGCCGCAGGGAGTTATCCCTGGGATATTCTCCCCCCTTTTTTCAAAAACTAACGAACTGGGGAAGGGGCCACCGGGAGCTGCAACTTGGAAAGGAAACTCACCCCCTTTTCCAAAAAGGACCGTAGCCCCTGTTTGGGCCCTTTTCAGAAAAGAAACACCCAGCCGAACACCTGAAGGGCAAACTTAAAGTAAAAAGGGGAGGAAGGGCAGGCGCCGCTGCTCTCACCCGATCGTGCGTCCCTGGGGTCTTGAGCAGGAAGGCCACCTCCTTGGCGTCCAGCTCCGGGAACCTGCCTCTCCTCAACGAAACCACCGTTGTCCGGTCCTCGACGTGCTCTCCCGGATCGGTCCCGACGATCTTCCTTCGGGCTGCCCCTCCGATCCGGCGCTTACAGCAACAGTGGGGCAATTCGGGTCCAGGTCCAATAGAACCTCTTCGGGCGCCATTTGTTGTAAGCGATAAAATAAGAGGCCAACCGCGATGGTTGGGGGTGCTGGGGGGAGGACTCCTCCCCGAGCTCTCCTTTATTGAGGTAACAGGGCTTGGGTGGTCGGGAAGGGAGAGCAGGGGAAGGAGGACCAGTTGTGCCTAGCTGTCATGAGGACCGCATGGCCCAACATGGCGACAACTGGCACCGAGTGCCTGGAGGCACACGGTTAAGTACAGGACGGATAGCCCAATGAGGGAAGAGGGAGAGGGCGGTGCAGGGATACATAGACCAATGGTTACAAAGGTGGGAGGAGTACAGTTCAAAGTAACAAATCCGAGACATAACAGTAAGGAATGTGCTGGAGAGGTGGGCGGTTCCTGGGCCCTGGGCACGCCTTGTCCTCAGTCCAGGGGCGGGCCCACAGGCTTCTTCCCCGAGGTCCTCCCACGGCAGGCGGAGCCAGGCTGGGAGGCAGGAGCAGCATGGGGGCGGAACCGCTTTACTCCTTCCATCTCTCCCTGCTTGTTGCGGGGGTGGGAAATCCACCCTCCGCAGATGGGCATTTATTGGTGGTGAGCCTCAGGAAGACTCGGTAGAGTTAATTTACTGATGTGGGAATCTGGCAGGTTCATGCCACTGTTGCATGGAGAGGTACTGCCCCTTGCTTCATCACATCTGAATTCTGCAGGAAGGAAAGTTTAACTGTAGCTCTGCCCTCACACAGAGCAGCCTGGTGTTCCAACAGCTGCTGAAGGGAAAACAAGAGGCCCTGGATTTGGCCAGTGCTGTTCCAACTACCTGCACCTGAAGGATGCTGCCTTCCAGCCCTCGTGGGCCTCCTCTTCTGCCCTCATTTCTCATGCTGGCCACAGAAAAGTCATACAACAGATATCACTTTTTTTTTTTTCTTTTTCTTTTTTGCTTTTGCTAGCTAAACACACAGCTGAGTGAGCTCAAGAAAACTCAGATTTCTTGTTTTACATCTTTGTTGCAAAACCACAACTGAACATGCAGTGCCTGGAAAAAATAATTCTGTCTGCAGCCTTTCATACCTCTCCAGAAGTTCCAGAGTAGTCCAGCAGTGCTATGAGATGGGTTTAAAGACCCACCCAGGGAAATGTTGGCCATGCTGTGTATGAAAACCACCATTACCCACAGCTGAATCACTAAGCAACACTTCATTTTTTGAAGACTTACTATAGTGGTGGTTAAAGTGACTATGAATGAATTTGATGTCTCACAACTGCAAACAGAAAAACTTTTCCACTGGCAGGATCTTCTCTAACAACACGTTAGGGAAAAACACCACAGAATTTTCTCCTCAGTTCAGCTGTTACTTACACTTCCTTGTATTATTTTTTCCCAGTAACCCCAACAGTGCATTGCTGCCAAGTCAGCCGAGTAATGCTCTGGAACATAATTTAAGCCTGCAGAGGACTGCAAAGGGTGTTGTAGAGAAGACAACTAGTTTTACAGCAGCTTGTCTGTTCCATGGAGGAACACCAAAATACTCACAATTTACGTAAATAATTTATGCAGATAGACAGACAGACATCTACACAAATATACTGAACGCAGCTGTATTCTCTCATGCACAGAAAGAACCTCAGAGGCAGGCAGGATTTATCATCTGAGGAATGAATACTCCCAAGCTCATCACCTTTGCAAGCACAAGCACAGTGACTGCAGAGTCATTGGGCCGCTGTAGAGAAACCTCCATTCATGCTTTCTTTGCATACCACATTGGTATTAGAAGAATGCACATTCAGGTCCAAAAAAGTTTTCCTATTTTCTCCTAACTCCTATGATTTTAAATAATGCAGGATTTCCTATTTTATTAAATACTTTAGCCCCTTCTTGCTGAGGGAGATGCTGCAGCTCTTCCTCAATGAAACAAGGGATATGAGCAGGTAGAAAATGGTTTGGTAGAGTTTCTCATGGAATGAAGGTCTCACTGGAGGTGTGAGAGGGAATGAAAGAATCCTTACACCACCTACAGACAATGTCTCAATACAGGTGCGAAGTAAAATGAGCAATAAACAACTGTGTGAAAATCTAATTTCTTATGGTTGAAATAACAGGAGACAGCAGCATTAATTCCCCCCTGGAATATGTCCACTCGTTTCTGTGGCAGGTCTGTGTGTTACACATCAGTTCAGTAAGTACCACAGAGGAGTGCAAGGTATAGAACATGGCCACGTCTATTTTTCAAGTATTCATTATGTCAAGGTCACTGGGGAGCATTGAGGGGTTATTGGGGAACTTTTTGAAGGTTGAACTCACACCTCTCATATCTTCTACTGTAAGGTAAAATTACGTACCAAATGCTCACCGGCCCAGTTCAGCTCTTAGTCTGCTTCAGCTTTTATTTTCACTCTGTGCAGCTTTTAACTGAGAGGTTTGCACAAGCCCAGCTCCTCCAACACTCAGGCTGTGCCAGGCACACTCATGCTGTCTTTCTTGTGTGCATTTGCCCCACCAGGACCTCTGGCAGCCAGCTCTGCAGTGAGGGCAGAGCTGGCACAGACACAGCACTCACTGTGGCAGGGTCTCATCGCTTCTCTCAGCCTGCACTCTGCCAGTTCTGCCACCAAAACCTCCAGAAATGCCTCGGATTTGGCTGCAAAGAGCAGCATTTAGCTGTAAAGAGGAGGCATATGCCATGGAGACAAACGGCTTGTCACATCTTCCATCAGATTAATCGCTGGGCAAACGCATCTACAGCACCGCCCAAAGCAAGAACAGACTGGTAGCAAATGAAGGACTGTCTCAAAAGGGATGAGTAGAAAAGGAAAAGGAAATCTTGGCAAAACTCTGCCTCTTTTATATGGAATTAAAGGGGGGAAAAAACATGACTCCTCTTCATTAAATGGACAACCAGTGTGTGTTTCAGATGTCACCCCAGTCTGACTGTCCATCCCATATCTTGCCTTTGCAGAAGGATCTATCACACACAGGTGCATCTTCACCCCCAGCTGATCCCGTGTCCAGGTGCCCTGAAATGTTGGACGTGCACAATGAACATTGCTGATGTTGCTATTTTACTCTTTTGGTCACCCACGACCTATTTTTAAGCCTCTCCAATAGCCAGCACTTCCAGCACCTTCTCCATGCAGGCTATTTTTAGACAGCACACATCATACTTACACTCGCATCTGTCATCAGGAGATCTATGGCCAACATCTTATTTATGTTACTGTACTTTCACACATTGTCAGAGCTGCGTTTCAGCTGAAGTTTGATGCTGTGTTGGAGGTCATGTCTTTGGTAGCATTTGGACAGGCAGCCTTCCCATGCAGGCTCTCAACACCCACCTCCAAGTGCGCTGGCCAGGGAAGAAGTCATCGCTACTTTGCCACCCTCCCAGCACCAGGACAGGTGAAGGAAAAGACCAAAAGCTCTCTTTGGAACAGTGAAATGTGGTGGGAAGGGCTAGAGCAGGATGGCTGTGAGAACTAGACCTCACCTTGGATAGCCTTTGAACAGCTAATGAGGAGCGACCAGACATCAAGCTTTTTATTTGTAATTAAAAGCATGTTTTAAAAAGCCCAGAACAAAAAGAGCAAGCCTAAGGGAAGGTTACACAAAATTTGTCAGTTTTAAGTAGATCATTTTCCCTTCTACAGAAAGTGCAGTCCTTCACACAAGTCTCACAAGAGGCCAAGGGGGTCACTCATCACAGCTGAGACACAAACCTGATTTTCCTGCAGGTAAGGCTGGTGCAATGTGGCTATCCACTGTTATTTGTATAATTCAGAGAGGATCCACTCCCTTTATACTCGGCCTTGAGATTGGTCTATAAGGCCAGAAATAGGCCAACAGGTCATACAGAAAACCAAGAAGGGGTCTTTCATTTGCTTCAACCCTGTATGCAAGCAGCTGAGTGCTGATTTGAGACAAAGAGGTGGCTCTGGGAAAAAGTTGTGCCCTTGTGAGGGAAAATAAGGGGTGCTGAGAGCAGATCTCTATCCTGAATCCATCCTCTGGCACAGCCAAATTGTCACAGCCATCAATTCCTTAGCCAGGAAAAGAAGCAGCAGCCCCAAACTTCTCCCAGAGTGAGACACGTCCCTCATGCTGTAGTGACACTGCTGCCCTAAGCCCTTCTGAGGCAGGAAATAAAGGAGAGTGAGATCTGTGACTGCTGCCCCAAAAGAAGCCAGAGGTGTGTGAGCTGCAGCTCCCATGGGAACACTTTACACCCTTTGGGGTGAAGAGGAGATCCTGGTTTGAGCACACTGACTTGTGTGGGGCTGATTCATCTGTTTGGGAAGGACTGGCTGTCAAGAAGTGTCTCTCTCCACCCTCTGCTTGTTAAGGGCATTTTTTCTTACTTGGCTATCAGGAAAAGATTCTTCATCCAGAGGGTGGCTGGGCACTGGCACAGGCTCCCCCAGGAAGAGGTCACAGCCCCAGCCTGACAGAGCTCAAGAAACCTTTGGACAATGCTCTCAGGCACATGGTGTGACTCTTGGGGTGTCCTGTGCAGGGCCAGGGGTTGGATTTGATGATCTTTTTAGGTCCTTTCCAACATGAGCTATCCGGTGATTCTACGATCCTTTTGGTCCCTTCCAATTTGGAGAATTCTGTGATTCTTTGGTGAAACCCAGCGCATTTCCTAACAGAACTCTGACCTGGTCCACACAGAAAGACAGAGAACAAGCAGGTCTTGGGACAAGCCTGGACCTGGGACAAGGAATACAGGCATGGATCACCCAGTCCCAGGACACATGGGGTGGCTTGAGCCACATCCTCAGCGGCAGAGAAGGCACAGCCATTTGCCCCATTTCCCACGGGGAGGGGACAGGGAATGACAGCAAGAGCAGCCACTCAGGATCAGACAGAGCACCCATCTGGTTTTATTTGGTACCCCCTACATTTCTGGTTTTGGGAATTACAGGGCAGCAACAAGCCTACCCACAGGATGCTTAACCACTCTGATAATTTCAATTCCAACTAGCAGGCTTAGGAATCAGTACAGAAGAGACACCAGAACTGCTGATAAAAGACCAGTTTTGTTGCATTGCCCAGGATTTCAGAACAAGTTCTGTAAAAACACACACACTTAATGCCTGTGCATTTTATGCAGCTCTGTAATTTTGCTCTTTCCTGCATATAGGAACAACTAGACAGCATAACTCTGGCCCACAGCGTATCACTGCACCCCGAGCACAGTGCTGCTGCTGGCTGGCGAGACGTGGCTCTGCCTGAAGGAAGGCAGCAAGATCTGCCCCTAAGCACTTGGCCCTTTTCGTGGCTGTTGTTGAACCCTTACCTTCCCTCTGGATGATGGGCTATGGAAACTATCACATGTAGGGCTCTGTAGCCTGAGACTCCGTGTGCGCTGCTGCTCCCCTGGCAGGGAATTTAACAGCTGCAGGATTACATGATGACCTACGTGTAAATCATCCTGTGTAAAAATAAGGGTGTTTCAGCCAGTTTTTGGAAACAATGCAGCCCATTCCAGCCATGGCAATTGTTTCAATGGCTGGGAAGGTTTCTTGTGCCAGGCTCGTGGGTGGAAGTGTGGGCAGAGGTGGGATTACAGGGCATTGTTTCCACTGCTCCTGCCTGCCACATAATCTCACCATGGATATCCCCCCATGTGTGAAAGCCTAGCTGAGCAGCATCCCATGGGGATCTTGGTTCAATCTCCCTGAAATGCTGATTAAATACAGCAGACACATGTGCTGGATCAAACCACCTCTCTGCTGTTCCAGTCAGCCAGGCTTCATCAAAATCCACTCCCCCAAAATTCACAGGCAGGATGCTGTGCACAGCAATCCGTGTTGTGCCTCCCCACTCATTCCTCGGTGTTCAGCCCCAGGGAGAGCTTTTCACCCTTTGCTAAAGGACAAAATATTCAGGTGCCAGCAGAGCAGGAAAAACAATGAGAATGCCAGAGCTGAGCGTAAGGACTGCGTTAAAGCTGATCACAATTTTTGCCTGTGCCCCCTTTCCACAGCATCCAGCCTGCAACAGCTGCATCATCCCCTGACGCATTTTGCAGGCAAGGGAGGTTCACGTCATTGCAGCACCAGGCAGGGCCCCATGAATTACTGCCCTTCTGTGGCATTTTGTGACACAATGCGAATGACATCACACCCCTGAGAAGCATTACATTTTCACTGATTCCTTTGTCTAATTTGAAAGGCCAAACTGTAAGAATATTCACCTGGAAAAGACATCATGGGAGAGAAGGGCAAAATTTGTCTGCCTGGTTTAAAGCCTGGGTTTCCCTTTCTGAAATGGAATTGCATCACAATAGAAAATAACCACCAGGGGATTCAAAGGCCAAGATATAGGGTTCCCAAATGGAGATCCTTCTGTGAATCCCATGAATGCTTTACACGATGGGCAAAAGTTATTGTCCTCTTCTGCTGTATGGAATTCCACAACTCCATTACATACCCAAATATCCACCAAAAGGCATTGATGCTAAAAAACCAAGCACTCAAAAAAGTTGGTTGGAGGAAGAAATTAAGGTAATCTTGTCTAAGAATTGTTTAGTTGGCTGATGCTGTACTACTTTTTTCCCCCAAGCCTCTGTTTTATTCAAAAAGGAGCTTTTGAGGCAGACCTTCCTTTTCTCCCACACACTGGATGCTCTATGTCTCAGGAGCCAAATGCAGTGACCCTTTGCCTGTGGGGCCCTGCACCAGGCCCCTTCAGTGAGATTTGGCAGGATGTAGGGACCCAGAAAGGAGCTGAGAGAGGCTCAGTGGACTGTCCTGTGCCACTCAGATGCAGAGGATGCTGAGGCCCAGGCTCACCCCAGGCTCTGCAGCTTTCTGGCACTGCAGGACAAAGGCTCAGCCCTATTTCAGACCCCGTACAGGACACGCTGTAGCGTTCAGTTCCTTCTGCCCTATTCTTTCCTAGACTCTTCCTAGAGCAGGTTTCTTTACTCTCTGTCCCTCACTCTTTGCTTCTCTTGGCTCTTTTTCCAGTGTCAGTTTTCCCCCAATGCGCTTGGCTCCCTCCCAAGCTCTCCCATTTTCTCCAAGTTCACCATTCCCGTGCCATTGTCCTCCTTCCCCCACAACATCCCTGTCTCAGTGCTTTCCCCACCAGGGCCTTGCCCCAGACTCAACCATTCTTCTTTGCCTTCCCTTAAAGTGGCACTTAGCCTACAGCTTTGGCTTATGAAAAGATAAAACAAAAAGTGCTGTTTTGGGGTGCTTTTCTTTGGAGAAGCTTTCCTTAGGTAATAGAGCAGGCACAGGCAGCTGCAGCTGTCCCTCAGCCAGCCTTGCACGAAATAGCCTTCCCTTTATCCTCAAAGGTTCACACGTGGGATAGCCTGGCTTCCCTTCAAGTCACTACCAATAATAGGTGTAATGTGCTCCCTTTCCCAGGGCCGTACCCACAACAGGAGAGCTGGATCCGAGTTCAGCCATTCCCAGACCACAGGGGCTCTCAGAGCACAGCCACCATCCCCCAGAGTGTCTGCTCTGCACCCCAAATCCCAGCCCAAATGAGGTATGTGCTGCTGGGGGAATGCTGAGCACTTGGGGAACCTGTCTCTACAAAAAACCTGAGCATTTTCTAACCTGTCTTTATGGCATATCTCACCCAAGAAGCACATGAAATATTGCCTTTCCAATTCACCACTTTTAAGCATCTCAGGTGCCATGAAGCAGCCGTGAAGGCATCTGGCTGGACTAAGCAAGCTCATACATCAGGTGTTTGCTCAGCTTCAGACTCACAGACATGATATGAAAGAAGCAGTTGAGGATTAGGAGGAGGATATCACTGCAGACACAACAGAGAATTCCCCTTAAGTGGCCAGATCCCATCCTTTCTCCCTCCACTCGGTTTCCTTGTTCATTCAGAAACACTCACTTCTCCAAGCTCCAGTCTCACCTGCTTCTGGATATGGCAGAACACACAAGCAAGAACCTCCATAAGTAAACAGTCCATGTTTGTTTGGGATTTTTCCCAAGACTGATTTTATTTGGAGACTCCCAAAGCACCTAGTGCACTCCCTGTAGGCTAGAGTGTCTTGAGAAAAACTTTTTTCTTTTTGAGAAACTCCTCTAAGCATCCACAAAGTCTCTATTTCAGTGCTCTCTTGTTGATTTACACACAGACAACCTGATGGCTTCTGGGTTGCTGATTGCCCTGCATCCTCTGCCTGTGATGCCAAATATCATTTTGCCTTTTTTTGTGGTCTCCTGCATATCTTGAACCACTTTGTTTCAGGCAGTGGAGTTTCTTGGAGTTGGGGGTTCATCCACCCACCTCTGCCATGCTCTGGGTGGGAAGCAGACAGTGATATTACATCTTCTCCCCAGGTTTTGCACAGAAAAAAAACTCCAAGGAACATTGCAGCTCCTCACTGCTGCAAAAGTGACACCTCTCCATCGACATATTTCATCTTTTGTAGCCTGCTCCAGCTGGGAGCTCACTGACACAGCGGAGCAGGAAACAAACCCCTGTCTCAACATCAGATGGTGTGGCAGAGACAGGAGGGAGTGCTACACAAAGCAGCTCCCACCTTACCTGCTCTTTATTCCCAGAGCAGTCTGCTGACACTGCACCTGCTGCTTCAAAAAAGTGGTAGAGGAAATCTTATAATATCCCCAGCTATTACATTACCACCCACATGGCACGGAGCAAAGAATTGCACAAAGCCCCCAGAGACAGATTGCTAGGTTATAAATAGGTGCAGGACCTACATAGCTGGAGTGACTTGTAGCTGCAGAGCAGGACTCCAAATTAATGACATTTATGAAGTTTCTGGCTGCAGCTGGTCTGATGGCTGCAAACAACTGGCTCTGCAGAGTGGGCAGCAGCAGCTTCCCTCCAAGGGCTGGCAGAGAAAGCGAGGCAGTGACAGGCACATCCAGGCAGGGAAGCTTGGTGGCACACGTGCAAACCAAACCGAAGGCATGTGGATGGGGGAAAGCTATTTTATGTGAAATGGTCCCCTTTCAGGGAATGTCACATTCACAGCACAGCTGTGTGCAGTGCCAAAGCCTGTACTGTTCAGAAAGCTGTGCAGTGAGACAGACCTAAGAGCAGCGTGGACAGAAAATGGAGGAGTTTGATCTATTTGCTCAATCCGGTCCTCATCTCTTCTGCCTATGCAAATGGCTCTGACACCTCCTCATGGTGATTTAATTTAAAAAAGGGGTGGGGGGGAGTGATTTCCCCATAGTTTTAACCATGTTTACACCATAAATACCCACGCCTCATGCTCAGGGTGCACATTCCCTGAATCATTGCTCTGAGGCACAGCTCAGCACCCCACTTCAGATATTCCTGGGAGAAGCATGTGTGTCACCTGCTGTGTGATGGCTGGGCAACAATTGCATCCACTGGATTTTTTTTTTTTTTTTTTTTTTTTTAATACCAGTGTTGTCACATTTCAGAGTTTACAATCTGCCAAAATAAGGATTATTTTATGCCTGATGAGCTGCTCCCAGCAGCCTGTGGGCTCCAACACAGTGCAGCGTGGCACACTAACTTTCCTTAGGCACATTGTCACCTGAAACAGTACACAGTGGCTGAACCAGTTCAAAAAAACCCAACCACAGCCACAACCCAAAACCCCACTAAACCAACTTAAACCAGCTTGTATTTGCTGTGGGACAACAGCAAGCCAGCAGATGGCTATGACAGATTAGCCGAGGAGAGGCAATCTGGACTTTTCCAAACCTTATGTAATACAGCTCCGTATTTTGGCTGAGGTTTTAACACCTTCCTCGCTCCAAGAGTTTGCAGCAGCATTTTCCCTTCATGGGACACATCCCTTGAAGCCAGCTCTGACTGAGGGAAGCAGACATTTACACCGACATAGCGCTGGGAACTCTCAGATGGTATTCAGTCACATTGTGCTGTGGCCATATATATTTATCTTCCTGGCTGTAGTCCATATCTCTATATTCTTACCCTGAAATTCTGGTTGTCTAAATAGCATGGCAAGTATACTCTGGTTCCTAAGAAAGTCTTCCTTAGGCATTTAAATTTTACATATTACGTAGGAACTATAGATAGCTGGGTTGCACAGATTTCCCATAAGCCGTGGATACCAGCGCTGGAAATGGAGGATAAGGGTACTTGAGCTTCTTTAAGATTGTGGGCCTTACTGACCCACAAACAACCCATTGCAGGACCTCCATGCCCCCTAAATATTTGTATTGTATTTTATGGGATCATAGGTCTTATATCCTGCACATGCAGCCTCAACCCTTTTCTTTATCACCTCAAATTCTTGAGTGAAAGTCCCTCCTTTAGCAGGAAGTGCCCTACAATGGAGAGAGTCTTAAAAACAAATAAAACAAATTCTTGGTTTCACTTGTAGTCAAATATTAAAGCAGATAAGAAACAAATCAATCTTGCATCTCCAGACTAGCAGAGACATTGTGCTTATTTTCCTTTTCATAGCTTCCCCCCACACCCCAGCTTTTCTGGGGGTTTTGGTTGGTTTGTTGGGTTTTTTGTTGGCTTGGGTTTTTTTCTTTTGCCTTTTAGCACTCTTTCAGTGTAAAATCCCTTCCTCTCTATCACCCTCCTTGCTCACAGTTAATCCTTTTACCATTCTCTGGATCCTCCCAGCACGACCCTATCCTACTTCTCTTTCTACATCAAATTCAGGAGCAAATACATGATCCTCTCTCTTTCCTTTCCTTCTCCCTCCTGGCAGTCCCTGAAATGTTTTCCCTCTCAATGGACCTACTGCTTTCAGCTTCCCAATCACCTCCCCGAGCCCTGCCACACACAGAATGACAGAGTGGTCTGGATTGAAAGGGACCATAAAGATCATCTCATTCCAACCCCTGCCATGGGCAGGGACACCTTCCACCAGACCAGGCTGGTCAGAGCCCAGTCTGACCTTGGACACTTCCAGGGATGAGGCAGCCACAGCTTCTCGGGGCAGCCTGTGCCAGTGCCTCACCACCCTCACAGCAGAGAATTTCTTCCTAATATCCAACCCAAATCTGTTCTCCTTCAGTTCAAAGCCATTCCCCCTTGTCCTATCACTACTTTCCCTTGTAAAATATCCCTCTCCAGCTCTCTTGTAGGCTCCTTTAGGCACTGGAAGGCACTATAAAATGCCCCCAGATCCTTCTCCTCTCCTGGGCACTCCAACCCACCTCCCCTTGTGTACTGAAGGCCACGACATTTTTATTGAACATTTTGAGTGGCCAGCCAACCTGGGCAGTGCCTAGCAGGCTGTGTGAGAGGGGATGGAGCAGAGCTTGGTATGGGTGCCTGGAGGAGCCGTGCAGTGGCAATGCTTGGCCAACCAGGAGCTGGGCACACCAAGCCGAGAACATCACTGGTTTGTGAAGCCAACACACAAATGGCTTCCAGAAAAGCTGAAATGCCTGCTGGAGAGCTGACAGGCTGGAGCTTGTAGTGCTAATGGCAGGCCTAAAAATACTTCCCCCTGGGAATCCAGAGTGCATGGCATAATCATTAGGACTTCTCACTTCCAGTGGAATCATAAGGTGTTTTATCTATAAAAAAACACCTGATCTCATGAAAGCTTTCAAAGAAATCTTCTGGCAGTTCCAGCTGTTACTAAAGTGCTTCAGATTAGGTTTCACACAGAATGGAAGAACAGAAATGCACCAACAAGGCCCAGCCCTTGCCACGGAAACAGCACCTGCAGTGTCCTGTGATAAATGCTGTCCTTCAGCAGCCTGAGCTTCTCATTCAGTTCCTGCACACACAGCACAAAATGGGACTGGGGAAACAGAACACAAAGCAAATTTGGGAAAAGCTAGGATGGGGCAGGTAGAGTTTTCCCTCCCTGTGGCTCACTGGAGAGCATAATGAGGAGCTGAAGATGCTGAAACTACTGGGCACATGTTAGGTTTGAAAAATACCTTTCAGCCTACTCAATCAATGTAAGGCATCAAGCAGCATTTTAGACACTGGGATCAAAAAACTTGGCCCTGTTTCCAGTTCTGCCACTCATCTGCTGCCTAAAGTTGTGACTTGCTTTCCCCGCTGGTGACATTTCTCTCCTGAAAGCCCTCGAGTGCTGCTAAGAGTATGCAGTGAGAGCTAGTGCGGTGCTAACTGGAACAAGTTCCAGAAAGAAAGAAAGAAGAAAATATTTCTTTCATTAATATTTTGCCCTGTTGCTTTTAAGGCAACCTCATCTCACACAACTTGAAAAAGATGCAAAAAGGCTGAAGCAAAATTGTTGCCTTAATCCACAGCTAAAATATTTAGTGGGAAAAACCCCCAGCTGTTTCAGGAGTGATTGCTGCTAACATCTCAGTGAAATCTAAAACAGTCTACCTCAAAAATACAAATTTATAATCATTTGGGCCTCAGGCAATGCAGTCTAGAAAATTTGTAGCAGGAGCTGACAGAAAATGTCATGCTGCTCTGTGTAGGGAGAACAACTAAAAATAAAGTAATATCAAAGCTGAGACTACTGCGTCATGCTCTTTGGACATTGTTTTGATCTTTCAGTGCACTGAAAATAAGGCTCATAAATTATAGATGTTATTGGGAGCAGCATGTAAATACCACAAGACAGAAACAGGTTATTAGAGAGAAAGCAAGGAATAAGGAAAGATGGAAAAAAATTTGAGACAGCAGGGGGAAACCAGTAAAATCTGTTCTTGGCTACAACTGTGTATACAGAGATGTTTTAATTGCAAGAGGTAGCTTTTTCTGTCAAATACAGCACTGTGTTGTCATTGACATCCCACCAACAAATACAAATGCATGAGTCAATGCTCTGAAAAAAAAACCAGGGTAGATTAATGTGTCATTATCTCTTACAGACCTCCAAAATCATGCAAGTGATGGGAGAAAATGAGCTCTTGAAGCCTCCCTCTCTCACACAGCTTTCCCCTTCAGCATCATGGCCAGCACCAGGAACTTCCTTCAGAGGTGCCAAATCGCCAGAACTAAAATATGCCCATCTTTTTTACATTATCAGCGACAGTTTCAACCATTTCCTGACTCAAGAAGGCTTTATCTTGGCACGATCTAGCAGATAACAAAAAGAAAGAAATTCAGAGCAGAAACCAAGCAGTGACACCCTGGTACACACGAGTGCTTTGACTCTTCATTTCGAACACCGCAAATGGACAGCCCAAACTGCTGATCTAAATCTACTTCCTGCCATTTCACACAGCTAAAAATATCTGACAGTGACATGAAAAAAAGACACATAAAATTACGAGCTATCATTATTTAACAGCATTTTACTAAGTAACCTAGTAATGAAGATTCCCCATTCAAAAAAATATAAAATAAATAATTCTAAAACCCCATGCCTTCAAGAGAAGTGAGCAACTTTACACTTGAAACAACATCAAAAGCCCAAGCTGTAACACACGGCAGCCAAGTGCAGAAGTTGTTAGCTAATAATACAAATTTAAATCTCAAATAACAGATGATTGTAAAAAAAAAAAAAAGAAATTAAATTTAACACTAAATAAAGGGCATTGGGGCTTTCTGAGGATGCCAAGAAAGGAAAACAAAACAGAAACAGTGGAGCTATCAGTAATAACGAAGAAAATACAGTAGTAGTTGATAGATATTTCTCTGCTACAGAAATAGGTAAAAGAGCACCAGCTCATATCATATGGTGATGAAATACCTTGTGTTATAAAAATAACAGGCGAAGGTTAATGAAAGCTAATGTGGATTTAAATTTTTAAAAGAGTTGTTTAGGTCACTGAAGCTGGTTCTTTAAACCTTTGAAGCTCCAGGAGAGAGCAACAAAACGTACATTGTACCAAAAAGGCAAAATTTTGACCAAGCCAAGAGGGTGGCTGGTGTGGCACTTTGTAACAGAGGTCACAGTTTTTTACTCCTCTGCAATAACTTTCCTCCTGGACCAAAGAATGACAACAATACTGACCCAGGTGGCACTCACCAAGTGGCTCTGAGCCTGGGCAGACATCAGATCTCCAGCAGGCAATGAAGGATCACTTCCAAACACAGGTGGGTTTTTGTGGCATTCTGAACAAATGGTCCTCTCCCAGTGTTATTTATGAGTTTTTGTCAGCTGCAGCACAAACAGAATCACTCTTGATCCAGGGTTACAAATGACAGAGATCTGAGCGTCAGGAAGGGAGGAGGACTGGCAGTGATGGTTGTTGGCCTGAATTGCTGCTGAGCCAGGAACAATCTCCTGCTCTAGGAGAGGGGACAGAGTGGCTCTGCACCCCTGAGGGAGGGACCCAGGCCACGCTCACAGGGAACCAGCAACTATTAAAAAAGGCTTATGTTGATGGCAATTTCAGTCTGCTGTGACTTACTGCGATCAGTGTAATCAAAGCATGCAAACAGGGAATATCAAGAAGCCAAATAACCTCTCATTTGGCTCTGCTGCAGCTCCTGCTGTGCTGCATTCTGGTATCCACATGCCTAGAAAGCAGCCGGAAAGCTGTCACGGGTTCAGTGGGTAATGAAAACAGTTAAGGATGGAGGGATGTACACAACTCAGCCTGGTGCATTTATGGGAGAAAAACATTGCAAATGTTTTCTTTACAGTTTAGTCACCAATCTCTACAACTGCCATGAGTAATGGCTCTTACATTCAGCAAACAAAAATATAGTGGGGATCAACTGATGGAAGCTGAAGGTAGGCCAATTGACCCTAGAAATAAAGCACATAACAAGAGTGGAATGACTGATCATTAGGATTATGAATGCCATACCTTGTGGTGGATCTTCAGTCGAGGAAAAAACCTCATCAGCTGAAAGCTATGCTCTAGATCAGCTTTGAAGTGGACTTTGTGTTATTGTTAAATCTGGGGAATTTTTCTGACCTTTGCAACACCAGAGTTGATTACTTCTTATATCGCTACATATTCTCCAAACACTTCTTATACCCCTATGTATTCTCCAAACAATTTGTAACTCTAAACTCTTTAAATGGAAATCAATATTGTTGCCCCAAATACACACTTTTCATTCATTTTAAGGCTTCTTTGTTCTCCCATGACCTCACAGTAGCTCCATATGGATATATGTTTATATATGAGTTATGGTGATTGCTGAAAAAATAGTTTCTTGGAAGTAGAAGACATACACCTCAAAGCCAGGCTATATATTAACCTGTGTCTAATCTATTATATTCCTCAGTGTGAGAATGAAATGAGAAATTTGGTTTTAGAGCTTGAGAAAACGCCGTAGGTGTTTACCAAACCTTATCCATAATCGCGTGGTCATTCCAAGGAATGGGTGGATAGAGCACCTTTCAGGATAAACACGGCACACCAGCAGTCTGCCGCACTTGGACTGACTCTGAGAAAGGTACAGGGAAATGAGGATCATTTCCAGCAATTCCAGACAGGCAGAGCCCTGATCCAGGTTAGAATCAAGAGCCAGAAAACACACCAAAAGAAACCAAGCAGGTGAGCATCTGTCTCCAAAAGTGCCACAAGGGCATTGACAAGATGGTGTTTCACAGTATGGATTTGTCCATGGCAAATTTGTCCATACCTCTGTCCATGGCAGACCAAGTCCCAGTCAGAGTTTACCCCTCCTTGGGTCTGGTTCTCTGCTGAAATGACTCAGCTGAGCATTTGTCTTTGGGGTGCTGCAGAAAACAGGAGACTAAAGCGACCATAAAATTGTAATCAGTAAAAAGAATAAAAATCGTCTGGATTATAAATTGCCGCTAAAGGGATAATTGGAGATCTTAAAAATCAAGGCTTGGCTGGCAGGAGGAATAATCTAGAAAAGAAGACTCTAGCTGCTTTTTTTTCCACGTGTGGAAGGGAGCACAGTCTCTCTAAAGGCTGCCTGTTTGAGAGGGGTGTGCTCACTGATATGAACATGACTCACTGCTACCGTGGGTCGTCTATGGACAGTGTGAAGGTCAAGGGCAGAGATTTCATGCACACACTCAGCCTACTGCACAAAAAACTCCTTGGACACTGCAAACAAAGGGGAAGGGGCAGTGGACAAGTAATCACTGATCTCTTCTTGCACCACTAATTCAGGAGCGCACATTATGTTGGTTTTTCTTAATGAGGTGCCTATATCTATTTTCTGTGCCCACATATGTTGTTTCTTCTTTTAGCAGGTTGAATGCCTGCCATTCAGTCACTGGGAGGGATTTGCCAGGATAGACCCAGCAGACATTGCTGTAGTCTGAAGAGGGAGAAGATAAGGATTCCAATCCCCATTTTATAGTGGTGCTTCTGCTATTTTCAGAGATGAGAAAGAGCCATATTATTTTCTAAGATCACCACAAACAGAACTCTGCTCCAAATTTTTGTGGAGTCCTTCTCCCTGCTCTTGCTGCAAAATATGCATTGTATATCCTCTGATAGTTCAAGCGAATTAAGTCCCATTTTACAAATGGAAAATACGGCAGTCAGCAAAAAGGATGAAGCTTGCACTTTTATATAAAGCTTCATTTAATGTCCTTTGAAACCAATGTAAAGCTCTGCATTGACGTCAGTGAGCTTTCAGTCAGACTCATACCACTGTAAATGTAAATTCAAGCTTTCCAGTAGTAGAACTCGTGTAATAAACCCCATTTTTGATGTACTGAACAGCGCAATCAGGCTCCCCTTTGATCATGCACAGCAATCTCCTTCTGTGGGTTTTAAAGCACGTTATGAGGGGAAGAAAGCATCATCAGCCTCAATTTACAAGGGAGAAAGAGGCAGGAGGAGACAAGATGATTAGCAAGGCTGGCTACTACGTCAGCACAGAAATGAGAATATAGCACACACTTCCTGACACCAAACTGGGCTCTTATTAGATAAGCCACACTGATAAGAGGATCTAGTTTATTACTGATCTATCAAACAATCCTTCCTCTTTATCTTCCTAGGCAGGGCTTTCAGAAGAAATGAGCTCCAAAAGCTTCCGACACAAATTCCGATCAATACGGAGGATAAAAACCCCACAACCAAACAAAAGGAACCAAGCAAAAAGAACCCTCCCCAAGCCTTAAACAAAAATGAAATTGTGCACTGTCCTTGTAAAATAAAAATGAAAAATCCCATTTCACAGTTGAAAATTTCCATATTGCTTTGGTCAGGTTTAACACTGTTGTGCTGGCATTACACAGTGCACAGGTGTAAAGAGGAGTAAAGCCTGATCCATTTGTGTTAGGTGAAGCAAACAAATAATTATTCCATTCCTTAAAAAAATCAGATTCATACAAATAAAGTCCTAATTTAATATTTTATGCATTATCTCCCCTGCTCAAAAGCTACAGCACTGTCTTGCACTGCTGACAGTGATTTGCAAGCAGTTTGCTTTCCCTAAATTTCAATGGACAGCATGAAGACAGCAATGTCAGACTGCTTGCCAGAGATCCTCATCATTTATGCAGAGAAAAGCCTGATTAATTAATCACTCTTTATTTCAGCACAGAAGAGGAAAGGAAAGCGGAGATACACAGGCACTCCAGAAGAGACTCTGCAAGGAAGTGTTATTTTTAATATAAAAGATTGGCTCACAGCGCAGCGTTCAAAGTCAGAAGGACTTAAAAACCTCCTTCTATTTCCGTGAGCAGCGCGGCAGCAGTCAGGAGAGCCGGAGCCCACTGCTGCTCGTGCATCAGCAGCAAGCCTGTTTATGTAAGCTGCCAAGCCCTGATGTACACAGAATCCCAGCGCACACAGTTTGTAAACAGGCAGGGAATGCTGCGGTGCCAGGGACACACACAGCACATCCTCCAGCTCCTCTCCTCTCCCAGACGAGTGGCAAATGCCGTGCGCTGAACTACCTGAACCTGGCATCCAGCGGCGCCTCCACAAGTCGCATCTAGAGCTGCCAGATCAATGTTCCCTCGGATGTGTCCCTGCACATCGCTGTGACATCCCCTGGCAGGTTGGGTTAGGCTCAAGAGCTCGGTAGTACCTATGTCCTCCCCCCGCAGCAGCTCAGCTCCCGTCCTTCCCCCTCTGCCAGGCCTGGGAGGACAGCCTGGTCACAGCCAGCTCAGGGGCTTGGCTTTAATCACCTCCTGGGCTAATTAATACCTCTGTTTCCTCGCTTGGTGGGCAGCGTTGTGCCCCTTTTATAACCACCCTTGTTGGGGAAAGGAGGCAGCACCCCAAGCCCTCCTGTCATTTCCTCCTACTGCTCTGCCAGGGACACAGGGCACTGCCATGCTGTCACTTTTTAGCATTTGACACACAGATCCCAAAACAGCAGTGCATTTTTCCACGTCACAGGACATACAGAACATGGCCAAGCTACTGCTGCAGTCCCCCTGTCCCCAGCAGTCTGTTTCTCTAGGGTGCTGCTACATTTAACCCTAAAATCCCATCCCTTTCTTTAATCCTGTCCCTTTCCTTAGCTATTTCTTATTCATCTAGGCAACCACAAGCAATAGCTTTCCTCTGTGTCAGAGGAAATCCTTCTTTTAGATTTTTGATCTGTGCCTTGCCCCAGAGGGGGTCTCAGATGGCTCAGAGACCCGGCTGACAGCTCCACTGGCACGAAACACATGAGGATCCTTTATGCAGATGGCATCTGAGATAATAGTGACTGGTTGGACCTAAGGAGGTCAAAATCTTAAACTATTTTAGAAAAGGCCATTCAGATGCAGTTAGTGAACTAACAAAGTCTGGGGAGCAGGGCTATGTCCCTTTCTTGCTGGGTGGTGGTGATGGGGCCTATTCACACCTCACAGTTTTTCCATTAAGACAAAAAATATAAAAGGCATCTGTATTTATTTGCAGCAGCACTTTCATAAGAACTGCCTGGAGCAATATGAGGATTGTGTCTCCGCAGGATTTACTAATCATCCATAAAATACATATGTTCCTCCCCTGGGACTCATTAAGAGGACTGGGGGTAGATGGGGCTAAGCCCATCCTTCCTGGTGATAGGTGGGAAAGGGAGCTTTGCCTACTGGGAAGGCTTGGGAATCACTGCCAGTGAAGGCTGTGATTTAATGCTAGGAAAAACCGTATCCCCTCAGTAAATGTACTTGGACTAGATTTTATGTAAGTAAATTCAGAAAAACCTTACTCATTCTTATGTCACTAATCCAGGCACCTCATAATTTGCAGAGGGCGGGGGGAGGAGAGGAAAATCGACACACTGCTGCTTGCCAGCCAAAACACAGCCCTGATTTCTCACTGCTCGGATCTCATTAATTTTCCGCAAGACAACAGCAGAGTATTTATTAATACACAGGAAGCCACACACATTCCCCTGCAGGCATTTATTGCCTTTGCTCATCAATAACTGCAGTGTCTAACTGGACGTCTGTGCACGAGCAGATGGAGATGCACAGCTTTTCTTGACATGCTACGTTTTAATGGTCGTAATGAAATGAGAGTGTGCCAGTGGCTGCTATTAGGGACATCATCCCTCTAATTTCTGTGCTGATGAAACTCAAACATTTTACAGATCAGGATGTAGTGTCTTAATGTATCCTGGAGACAAGTCAATCTTCCCCTGCATCTTTGTGCCTTCCCGGCTCTTGCCAAGACAGCACAGTCATTATCTCCTCTGCTTTTCCATCCTTCCCTCTACCCACAAACACTTCAGAGGCATTGAGTAATTCAGTCACTGATCCCCAGAGCTGCCTCCTCACCCGCTGTGAGAGCGTCCTTCTCAATCAGAGCAAGCAGCTCCAGAGTGCCTTTGAGGAAATATGACAGCCTGAGTGCACAGAGTGTGGGGTCTCCTGATCAGCAGAAGCACACATGGACCAAGCCCCACATACCCCCCACACACGTCAGACCAACAGGGTCATACCCAGGGACTCTGTGAGCTTCTTCCTCCTGAAGCAATGGATGTGCTTGAATCGGCCACTGGCAGGACCCAAAAGCCTGTCCCTGCATGAGCAGAAAATAATCCAGTTGCTAAAACCTTTCCCAGGAACCACACTGCCCTCAGACATAATGATCTCATCATGCTGCTTGCTGGCTTTGTGATTCTCCTTAGCAGCTCCTGGTTCTCTCGCTCCTTTTTCCCTAGGAATGTTGCCTTTTTCCCACACAGGCACATAATTGTCAGGGCCAAATGCTGACAGCCGCTTGGTCCAAAGTTATTGCTCCACAAGCACCGTGTTATGAAAAAGTCCCAGCACCAACAATTGTGTCTTGTTCCTCCCTACTCAGGCCCTGCAAGGCTTCAGAACCACAGACAGCAAGAAGGAGCTGAACAACTGAACTGAACTGCAGAACTTCCCCACTCTGCTTAGCCACAGACAGAAACAGAACAAGTGGAAGAGAAAAAGTCAGTTTGGAGAATCTCCCAAGGCATCCAGCTCCTTGTTTCCTGGAAACAGGGCACTGGTGTATAACCAAAACCCCAAACCCAGCCCCACATAGGTCACCCACCCCTCTCTGTCAGGAGAGTTTCACCACTGCTGCTGCTTTAGCCACCCCCAGCAATCAGTGCATGGAAACTGACACCAAGTTTCACGAGCTTTAGCTGTGCTGTGATTCACACCTTCCTGCAATTATTGTAATTTCCTGATATTGTTATATTTTGATCCTATTACATCTAATTAGATGAGACATGGGCTTATGATGAGGCTGTACCTCACACCAGTTGATGGCTGTTTAGTTTTACGTGACATCCAGCATTTTAAGAATTTTAATTCCCACATAATTTCATCTTTACTCCAGGTTCATGCCACATTTCTAATGAAGGGCTGGATTCCTGCCCACCTTTGGGGCTCCCAGACTGGAGGCCTGGGGAACACAGCCCCCTGAGAGCAGAGGCAGCACAGGAGCCACACCTCACCATTCTTTGTCACCGAGGCTCAAGTCAGGAGTGGATTCCATCAATCCATCGTTTCCTCTGATGGGAATTTTAATTCACTGCCCACTTCCGCTCTTTCCAATTGGTTAGAAAATGTCATTTCTTGAGCAATCTCAGCCATAACCTGTGGCCTGATAACCAAGCCCCCCCTTCCTTATCAACAAGGGACAGATGTGGAGAGAGGACTGTGCTTCTGCTTATTATCCAGAAAGCTACTGATTCTTTAAATGTCTGAAATTTGCTTCTCTTGAGATATTTAATTCAACTTTTTCTCACCTGAGATTTTATGCCTCTAAGAAACACTACCCAGTCCTGCATGGCAGCAATCACTATGGCCCCAGTTTCTTTCAGGACTTATGAAAAGGCTTCTATAGATTCTGGCAGCAGATTTGTTTGTTATTTTTGTGGAATACTCATAGACTGCAAGTGATCACTGAGGGCAAGAGCATTACTGGTGAAGAACTTCCTTCAGGTTGGCAGCAGCTCAGTTTCCCTGCCCAAGAGCAGCAATGCCTTGAAATTGAAACTGTGAGGACTGAGCTGCCACTCATTAAAGTTCTTACGCATTTAAAAAAGGGGGGAAAACACACATTAATGGAGCACTGCAAGTTCCAGCCTCCAGCTGGGTTTTAGCGATGCTGAAATCCATTCACTGCTGACACACTTCCCATATGCCACAGGTACCTCTCAGCTTTGGGGAGCTCCCTGGCTGGGCTGGGTGTGGCAAGTGACCTGGCAGTGCAGAGGGACTCCCCTGTCACCCTTCTGCTGGGCCACGTGGGCAGAGGAGCCACAGAGGTAATGCCCAAACTCAACACCAATGGAGTCTTTCTCCAGGAGAAACATAAAGACCATTAGAGAGGGAGGGGAGCACAGGAACATGGCGCTTCAGAAATTGAATTTGTCAGAGCAGCTTAGAAGTCAGGCATAAGGTTTACTTCTTTCTGATTAGAAGTTAATTCAAGTTATTCACTGCAATGCCAAAACCCAGCGTTACTTTCAGGATCGTAATGCAGTAAGTACATAAAAACCTCAACACAATTAAGGTGAAAAATGCTGTAAAGTACGTTAATGAAATAATTACATTAAATAATTATCCCCTTATTTGCATTCAAAAAGAAATCCTTTAAAGGCTTACTGAATAAGCTTGAAATAAAATTAGTCAATCAGCCAGCCAGTCTGTGATTAGGAGGACAGAAAACAGGCTGGCTAAGTGTTCGTGGAGGATTATTTCTGTGGCATTCAACGGCAGGGTCAGGTAAGGAGAAGATGATGAAGAAAGAAAGCTGAGCAAGGGCAAAATAAACAGGATGAACTACCAGCAGTGGGAAAAATACTCTGTCAGTGGATTGAGGTGGGTCAAACTGTGAGCATGACCGATGGTCACCACCGTCCATGGAGCCAAGGGCTACAAGCAAGTGATGAAAAGCTGGTGTTAACATGAAAAAGCTTAAAAATCTGGATTTATAAGTAGCCATTTTCAAACAGATACACAGATTTTGGGTCAAGCTGCCAACAGTCATGAGTAATTTTGAAAGCATGGGTACAGAGAGGCAGATACATTTTGTAATAACTCCAACACCATGATTTTGATAACTAGATTGGAATTTGAACTTTCACTGATTTATTTTCTGGGTTATAGTGGGGCTGATAAGGAAGAAAAAAGGACTGCCTTTTCTGAGAAATGTTGCATTCTGCCTGGAACAGGATAATAAAGTGATCAAAACAGAAGAAGAAGGAAGGGAGGGGGAATCTAGAAAAGAAAAAAAAAATTTAAAAAGGAAAAAAAAATTATCTCAAAATTCTCATCTACAGAACACTGCCAGAACTGGGCAGAAGAGCAAGAGGAACCAGGTGTGTGGAAAGATCATTGAAGCTTCCAACTCCTCGGGAGCTTCAGCTTCAGGCAGAATCCACAGGGCTTTTGAGATCAGACATTTGAGAGGGTTTCACTTTGCAGGAGCTCAGAAGCTTTGGGGACTTCAGCCCCAAGGCAGGAAAAAGGAAAATAAGACATTTTAAAAGTCGGTTTATTCTTAAAAATTTACTCAAACTGCTAATTGCAAGGATGTTTTTGAGTAAATTAGATTGCTTAAATGCTGTGATCACAGCAAAATGGTCCATAAAAATTTTGCTACCAACTTTCAAAAATATGCTACAAACCTCTACAAAATAATTTAGAGGCACCAACCCTAGTATTGTCCATGCAAGACTAAAACTGTGCAAACAAGACACAAAATTCTGAAATTTTCATTTTAATAAGGAAAAGTTGCTGAAAAGTTATTTAAAATAATAGCATTGACCTCATCAGTGGAATTATCTGTATGAAATGTAATAAATATCCCCGATACCTGTCCTGCAAAAAAGGTGCAGATGCTTTTAAAAGAAATAAGAGGTAAATTACCAACAAAATAATATATATCTGAATTACCAAAATATTAAAAGCCTTTTGAGGCATAATTTGCTTGCTTCTAATTCAACTTTAGATGGCAGGTTCTCTACAGGATAATGATCTTATCATAATTATGAACCATTTTTTTCTTTCCAGCACTTTTAGGGCTGATTTTCTAACAGTGTATTTTGGGCTTTTCTACCAGCTTTTACTGCTTGTTCTCCTTTATCACAGAGAAACAGAGAAACCAACTTCCATAAGTTGCTTTCTTCCCTTCATGTTTCTCTTGACTATGTCAAACATCAATCCTCCTTTAGTTCAGCACTGCTCATCCCTAGCAAATATTTAAACTCCTCTGCTGCATCTCTGAATATTCCTGGGCTAACAACAGCATTTCCCACCCTGTTCCCACATCAGCAGCACGTCAAGCGTTTTCAGGGAGAATCCAGAGAAGCGCACCAAGGCAGGAGTGGAAATGGGTGATCTTTAATGTCCCTTCCAACCCAAAACATTCTGTGGCTCCAGGATTTGCTCCTCAGTCCTTCTCTCGGAGGACTTACAACCTATCTTCTTCTATCCACATTTTCTGCGAGGAGAGCTGAGCCCTGAGCTGTAATTCCCTCCCCTCATTCTACAGATGGAATGCTGATGGTGACAGCTAAGACCACACTTCAGCACATGAAGTCCTGCCTTCCCAGAAAGAGGATCAGAAACAAGAAACACCCCCTGAAACAAGGGCAGGGTGAGCTCCCAGGCTGGGGAGGTCAGCCCCAGCTGTAATCTCTGCCCTGGCTGGTGGCAGGGCTCAGAGTCCTCAGTTCCCAGAGCCCCCAGCTGGGCTGGACCCTCCCAGGGATATCCAGCAGGGAATGTCCAGCTCAAACACATCTCAGCTCCACAGCAAACGAGGAGCTGCACTTGTCAAGGCTCCAAACATAAAACTCCCACAAGTCCTTCTCTTGCACTTTCAGGATATCAAGTAAACATAGCTGAGTGCTTCTAGTCTGAGTGCTCCCCCAGAGGGGATCAGACAAGCATTAGGAAGGAAGAAAAGTAATACCTGCATGGAGTTTGTTGTTAGAAACTGTCATCTAGCAGGGAAGCTTCACTTCCCTCGAAGCCTGGCAGGCTGAAGAGACTGAAGCGATGGTTTGGGAAAGCCTGAAACCCTGAGGAGCCTCTGTAAGTCAATATTTTTTTAAGATCTCTCATGAGTATGCACTGTTATTTTCTATAAAGAGAACGTCACCTTCACATTAAGACCCAGGTGAGGGACATGTGTATATTTGTACCCCCCTTTGCCTCTAGACAGTCTTGGTAGAACAAATACATTGCCAACACCACCCAGGCAAGGCACAGCAGCCTTGCAAGAGCTGTCTGCCACTGACATGGACATTTTCCCATTTTCCTTTCCCAAGCACAGCCCCATACAGTCTAGTTTGGCAGCAGCACAACTGCAGAGCCCATGCCGTGGGACAAATTGCCTGGAGACAATACAAACATGACACAGGAGCCTCTTTCTGTGTTTTCCCTCCCACCATGGCCAGGCTGGACAATTCCCCTACCTGGTTCCAACCACAGGTGAAATCTTGGATTCACCTGGAAGGGCAGGAACCACATTTCAGGATGCCAGAAAACACCATTTGTTTCAAAAACTCCATACACCGAGTCATTTAAAAAATGGTTCCTTCACAGATGACCAAAAAAGTTTTGAGGAAAGTCAAAGCACTTCTTTTGACCAGCAACTCTGTTTCATTTTAGGTATGCATTTCGAAGATGAAGTCCTTTTTTTGGGGTGAGCAATGGAACAGTTTCATCACTAAAAAGGTCAAAGTGACATGCTCTGACCTTATCAAAAGGTTTCTTTCCAATTATTTTCTAAACAAAACCCTTGGGAGAATTATGCATTCTATGCAATGGCTTGCTGTTAATGAAATTAATCATTTTCCTAATGAAATTTAAATTATTTTAATCTTCCTCATGAATAAAATCAAAGCATCTTATTCCAAGCGTTCTCATCAGTTCAAGTTAGAAGAGAATTACCTAAGAATACAATGGAAATAGATTAAATCAGCTTCAGATGTTCATAAAGGGGTGCTCAGCCTTGGCACTGACCCAGCATGGAAAATTTTAGCCCTAAATAGCTCAGGTTCAGTCAAATTATGAGGAACTGAAACCTGAGCCTTCTCATGATAAGCACAAGGAAACCACAGAGAGACAGACAGAGCCAGCAGGGCGATGACAAAGTGCCCAAGTCACCTCCGTGAGGAAACAGAATTTAACCTTTACAGCAAAAGGACTGCAGGGAAGACAAGATGACCAGAGGTGGTGTTCCCAAACCCCCACCACTTGGCAGAGACCTGTCATTGTCCCTTAAATCCTGGGGAGGGGGCCACTCCCTTCTGTGCCCGATTTTCCCTCTGTGTGCCATCCTCTGCTTCCCCACATCTCCCTTACTTTTCAGCAGGATGGTTATGTCTTTCCCACCCTTCAACCATTAAATGCCTGATTTTTTTTTTTCACCTTAGTGGTGAAAAAGGAAGCAAAGAGACACACCATTTCCAGCAGAAAGGAGAATTTTAATAGGCAAACCGTCATTATTCTGTAGGTATACACCATGTGCCTGCAATGCTACTGGGGGCACCTGGCAGACAGAAATGTAGAATAGAAGAGGTTGAAGAAGCAAAAACACTACAGTAAACTTCCTTGGGATGCTAGGATGATCCAGAAATCCTTTTGCCCAGTTTCCCCACACATGACCCTTATTCTGACAGATTGCACTGAGCCATGGCTCCTCCGCTTCCTCATGGACAATGTGTGGTCATCCCCGCAAAAGCTGGGCAAAGGTGGCAAGAGTTTTACTTAATTCCCCAGGGCTTTATCCAGCCACGTCCAGCCCAGCCACCTCGGGAATTCAGCTGGGAGGGCCATTAGGTTGAGCACACCCTGGGCTGGATGGTTTGCAAGGGGCTGAGGGGAGAAGGGCTCAGCCCTGCAGGTGCCCATCTTGAGATGGGCTGGCACTGCCCAAGTGGCCAAACACTGCATCCTGAGGCTGGAACATTTCCTGAGCCTCTGTCTGACCCCAGCTTTGCCTTTCTGGTCTGGGCAGTCCCTGACTCCAGGCTCCTACCACGAGGATTTCAGGATGATTGAAACAGCACTGAGTGCTACTAAAGACTCTGGCACAGTTTTCAAGGGGATCTCATACACCTCTCTGGAGAAAATTTCTGTAAGCACAACTTAGGCTGAAATCACTGAGGACAGCAAGAAAACACAGCCCTGGCCTGTCAACAGCACTCTTTAAAGCTCCTGTGAGAGCTTTGTGCAGGTACCCAAGAGAAAAGGGGGAAAAGGGTAGGGAGAAGCACAACAGCATGGGCCCTTTGTCCAACAGTGCTCCCTGAATTGCATCCCCCAGCTCTAAAGCAGAGGCTGCAGCAGTGCAAAGCCATGCCAGCTTTGCTCAGTGGGGCCAGGGAGAGCAGCTCCCTCCACACAGTGCTTTTGCTGCCCAGGTGATGGTCTCTGGCACAGGCAGCAGCCCCACCACCCTCTCAGCCATGGTTAATGGTCAGACTGGATCTCAGAGGTCTTTTCCAACCTGAACAACTCCACGATTCCCTGCCTGCCTGCAGGGCAGCACCTGCCAAAGCAGTGCTCTGGCTCAGCCTGAGGCCAGGGCTGCACAGATGTGTGCCAGCACCCCGGGAGCCTCCCAAAACGCTGCAGACCCCCTCACGCCCTGGGCCATCTCTGCCGTGGACGGCCAGCCCAGCCAAGTGGAAGTCCCTTCGGGGCTGTGCTGGAAGCTGGTCTTTTCCAAATACGTCGAAAACAGAAGGCCAGGGCTGGATGCAGGTTTGCTGAGATCAGGGCTATTCTGGTGCAGACAGGCTATGTGCTGCTGATAGGGAGGATTAATGAGCCGGGCTGCTCATCCGTTGCAATTAGAAACAACGCTACAACTATTTTGGTGCCATTTCTCTGCGGAGCACTCACAGAGCTTATCAGCCCCTTCTGTATCTGCATGTAACCGTGGCCTTGGTAAATATAGGAGGGGAAGAGCCACATTGCTCTGCCTCCAGAGCTAAGGTGTGGAGGACCACTTGCTAATGCTCACCCAGCAGAGAGAAGGGTTTAGTGATGGCACTAACAAGCCTCCAGTGTCACTTTGCGGCAGCTGAAATTGCTCTGGCATTTTCAGCGCCCACAGGACAGCCGGACACAATGAGCACCTAATTTGCTCCAGCTGCAAGGAGAAGGCCCTCAGTGTGTGAAGCTGTAGCTAATCACATTTATCAGCAACCAGCTGAAGGTTTAGGAAATAGTTTTGTGGCTAGTAAAGGAAGAGGGATTCTAGTCCCTGTGCTCTGTTCCTCACTCTGACCTATGACTGGGGACATCCCTCTCATCCACCCCAGCTGCAAAATGGGAGAGAAAACACCTGTCTAAAGGATGAGGTTTTGATTCCTGCATCCATATTGTTATTTACAAGTGTGGGTGATACTTCGAGGCACAGAGAACTTCCAAATAAACCAAATCCTCTCTTAAGTACAACATACTCTGCTTCAAACACATCCCATGGATCTGTAACCTTATCTGCCTAGATTCCCTGACAAAGGTTACGTGTTTGTGACCATGTGACCAACAAATCCTCAATATGCTTCAAAATTCAGAGTAGGAATGGGACTCTTCAAACTTTCTGAGATTGTTACCATTGCTACACATGTGAGAGTTCCAAGTCAGCTGGAAGCAACAGCTCACCCAGGGCACTGGAATTTCCCTTCCCTTCCCACAGACCCCAGCCCAGAGGAGTTTCTCCATAGGCTGTGCTCCAGCAGGTCAATAGCTGGGCTCCACACCATGTCCTGATGGTGACCACAGTCCTCACCACTCAAGGAGCACAGCTGAAAACTGAGAAGGGGCATAAGCCACGAGTGTGCCCCTCGGCACCTGTTGGCCTCACACTGGAAAGGAATCCCTAGAGCTGCTATCAGTAACTGCAAAGCTCAGCCCCAGGTGTTAAGTGTTACAAGACAGAGCAAAGCACTGAGGCAGATGCACAACACTGCATCAAAGCCGGATGCCCAGAAAGGAGCTTCCAAATGGATGCTAGCAGGGCAAGGCTTGGTTCAGGACTACCAGACCTTGTTCAGACCTCTGAATACATGAACAGCTCCTCAGCCAGCTGTCAGTATCTCAGTTTTTCACACCAGCATCCCTTTCCATCACCCCAATGGATTTTAACAACCAACCTGAATATGCCCTCACTGATGCTGCTGCCAATCCTCTGGCTAGACATTTTGTACCTGCATGTGTCCTGGACCAGAGAGAGATCCGACAATCCAGCAGCTCTATCCAGAGCCCCTGCATCACAGACAAACCTCTGCCCATCCTTATAGCAGCTTACTATGCTGCTCTACAATGTGATCTTCTTTAAATGCTCCACTGCCGTCTGCCAGAAGCGCAACTTGATATGAAACACACAAGTGCCAGACAGCTCCTTCATCTCTCCGTGACAAATAAATCTTCAGGATTAATGCATGCTCTCCAATGTCACTTCTTATATATAGACAATCAAAGAAACTAAGGTACAGAAGAGTGAAGACAAGGCATACGAGTCAAATTATATTTAACCTCTGGTTTAGTGATTTATCTAACAGAAATAGTTCGTTACTTTTTTAATTTTACTCTCTGATTCACATGAAGGTTTTTTCCAGTGTTTCAGTACTGTGCTGAACTCTTCCCCTCCAAGATACAGCCATTCTTATCCTCAGGAACAAACCTTTAGGTTATTTTTCCTCGCCTCTGAAACGAACACAGCCCTGAGGCAGGAGCTCACAGGCTCTGTGCTCAGTCTGACAAACTCCTGTCACAGCCTGGGAAGACGCTGAACAGATGGGCATCTCACAGGGCAGGATTTAAGCCAGGCTGGATCCAGCCAAATTCAACAGGACCTCAGACAGCTTCCAAGACCAGGGACTGCATCTCTACATGCCACAGGACACTGACTCCATAAAGATGCAAAGAGCAGGGCAGGTCAGTCACTGAGTCAGCACCAGGGCTTGTGGCTGCACCTTAGCTAAGTTCTGCTCGTGCTCCTCACTCTGGCTCATAGCTCACCTGGGCAGCACCAACTAGAGACTGCCCTGATGCTCAGCAGGTGATTGAAATATGCAATTTTGCCATCCCAACAGTGGCCCTTGTTTCTAGTAAGAGGCAGCTGCAAGCTGGAATTGCAGGACACCTTGGGTTTTGGGCTCCCGACAGGAGATGCTGCCTGGATAATATCAAATCAGACCAGGAGCCCATCAGGGTCATTGGAAACATTCATCCTGCTGCAATATGCCTTAAAAATTACTGACTTTAAGTTGCTTTCCTCCAGTCTGAGGAATGACAAGATTGGAAAAGATGAAGAAGACAGCTAAGGCAAGACAAGAAAGGAGCCAGCTCCTCCAGCTTACGATCCACTGAAGGACCTTAACAGACAGTGAGACAGCAGAGGAAAGGAACCCTCAGCAAAAGGAGCCCTGGACTGAGCAGAGAGATTAAGTGGGAGGGTGACAGGGGCTGGCAGCACCCAGGATCACTCCTGGGAAACACAGCAGAACCTGAACTTTGTTTCCAGCAGCTGCACACTCACCGGGAAAACAAAGGGCTCTGATTATCGGCTACTGATCTCAGTCTGGCTCAAACCACCTGGAACCTGCTCATCAGTAACTCCTCTGTGGTACCTCCAGGAACAGCAGACAAAGAGGCCACAGGAAAGCAGATACCTGCTGATGAGACAGCCCTCAACTACTTATTATCTCTCTTTGATTCTCTCCTTAACTCAGTCAAGAGATAGCAGGCCTTATTTTTGACCTGCCTACTGAATCAGCATCCTCAGTTCCCAGAGGCTTTTTTGTTCTCCCTACTGAATCAGCATCTCCAGTTCCCAGAGGCCTTCCTGCTGCTGGTAGCACACGTGCTGGGAGCCAGCTTCACCATGGCTAAGCAGGACTGGAGGCCAAAACACTCCCCCATCTGCCTTTTCCCACACCCGCTGTGGCTCCTCAGTCTCGTCAGCTCCTGCCTGTGCTCTTGAGCACACCTCCCTGCACGGAGGCCTTGGCAGATCTCGTGACTGCAAGGCACCAATGGACTTCCCACACAATTGCTTCTGCTCAAAACTCTCCTAAGTCTGTGTCTGCCTAGGAGAGGGATCTTTCATCTTTCCCCAAAGGATGCTGGCACATCTGTGAAAGGTAAAGCCACAGAAAGCCTCAGAAAATCATCTGCCAAGACAAAAAGGGGGATTCAATTAGCCCCAGTGTGACCACAGAGAATAAAGCGTATGAGCTGCTTAGCATGGAAAGTTAAACAATCTTTTGGCTCTGGAAGTCCAACCCTAAAGTCAGAATAGCTTGCAAGATTAATGAATTACACAGTTTTAGCTTTAATAGAGCTTTAAAACAGATCTTAACAGTCCCACACACTGATAGGTCACCATTTGTCAAGAGAAGGTAAATTCACCAGAAGCAGCACTTGCTCCCAACACCCTGCCTGCCTTACTTTGCAAGTTGGATCTCAGGGACACACTCACGGGAGCTGGGCGATATTCTCAGAAACAAGCACTCAGGGGAGAAATGCAAAGTGAGTTATGAGGGAATCAATTTTCCAGGACCGTGCCTATTTTCGCACACCTCGCACAAGAGCATGGTGCTGATGCTGAGCAGGGAAAAGGAGGCCCTGGTCTCACTGACACCCAAGTGTGAATCAAAGGCTACTGAATGATTTTCCCATTCTTTTTAATGGTACCTCATCTTGGAGTGGCTGAAGGGGGGTGTCACAGCCAGCAGTAAGAGCATGAGGTGGGTGATCAAGCACCAGTTCTGTCCTCCGAGTCATAAATAAACTTTCTGGATGCTCCTATGCCAAAGCAACAATACCTCTTTAAATCCCATCACAACTCTGGCCCCCATCCCTTCAGCCTTGCTCCCTCCCAGAAATGAGGGCACATCTTTTTTTTTTTTTTTCTGGCTAGGAACACGTAGTCCTCAGGCAGAGGCTTTCTACTGCCATGCAGGCACATTCACAGTGCATCATACTGGGCAGCAGAAAAGGATGCAAAAGGTGCACACAGGCAGGGCTCCTCAGACAAGCCCTCACTAAATTTCTCCTACCCTTAGCATAAAAACACTAAGTGATCATTGACTAGCTTCAATAAATTCCGCCTTATAGAAAATCAGCATTTCCCTCCAGCCTGCTCCCTGGTGAAGCAATTCCCAGGCTGCCTTTTCCCAGAGTTGCCTTCAATGAGACACAATGTTCCAGAAGTCCCCTCCAAGTAAATGATCTGCACGAAGGAGGGGTTTGACCAGCCCACCTCCACTACCAACAAACCCACAGCAAACTCCACTCACTCACAGCCTTGCACTGCCCTGCCCTATCATTTCCAAGATCACCACACTGGAGAACAAAATCAGGCACTGCTCCTCACAGTGACAAGCACAGGCTGACAGGGCTCCTGCAGCACAAACTCCAGCCCCACATCCAAGCATGGAGCAGCCGCGGCCACACTGCTCAGCCTTCCTGAGGCAAACACATCGCATCCTCTGCTGCCAGTGACTCATTCAAGGCTGCAAGAGCTACTCATTAGCTTAAGTAAGAATTAAACACCAGTACTCACATTTGTGCAAACTCCATCCTAACGCACTCAGCGTGTGGTGGCCGAGGTTGGGATCCATGCTGGTGCAGCACAACCTTCCTCCCCCTCAGGATGTTCAAACAGGAACAAGAAAAGCAGTAACATGGAAGATCAATTCTGAATCAAGTCCTCCTTCCCTCCATGCTGGGTCCCAGGGATGCAGGTTGCATGCTCCCTTTGGTAAATAACCTGTTTTCCCAGCAGAGCACCAGCACTATTACACAGTTTATGGCCACAAACAGGCTGCAAGAACCAACTTTTCAGCCAGCCCTCAGCCCTGCTGCTGCTTTTGGCTCTCTGGCAAGAAAGGTCTTCTAACCTCCTGCCTCCTACCTAACAAGGGGCACCTGCAGTTGATGGAGAACAGCTGCAAGAGGTTGGGCCCAATCACAAGGAGAGGGGGGAGGGAGGGAAGCAGAGCAGCTCTGCTAAGGGACCTCCTTCCTTCCCAAAGCATAAAGGCTCCCAACCAGCACGTGGCACCTTCTCTCTCCAGCCACTCTCTCCTTAGCTCCAGGAGCAGGCACAGAGCAAGAGGTTTTGCTGCCTGGGCAACACTCACTGTGTTATCAATGATGTTATCAATGAAAGGACCAATAATAATCGTAGAAAAGAAAAAAAAATGTTAAAAAAAAAAAATCAACTCCAGTAGAAAAATAATTTAATAAAGGGATAAGTTTCAAGAAAATATCTGTATAGTAACAACATTTTAAGTAAAATGTCCACAAAAATATACATGTCTAATGTGATTATACATTAAGTTTTCCAACAGGTCCTGTTTTACACTTGGTTCAGTCCATGTAGGTTTTCATCTAGGAAAAGCCTTCACTGCTATCAGACTTCCTGGGACAGATCAGTCTGCACAACAGAATCATACAGGAAATGTTTTCTAACTCATTTTAGGCTCATACAAATAAACTTTAGAGGTGGTAACAGTCCAGAACAGATCAGGTTATACCGTATCATTTAAAAAAAAAAGGTAATACAAACAAGGAAAGCAAAAGTCAGCCACCCAAGGGACACTGTCAGGCAGAAACATCAGCCCTACAATACACACCACACAACACTGACACAGCTGGAAAAGGAGGGGCATGAAGGGAAGAGGGGCAAGAGGGAGGGGAAAATCCCAGGAGGAGGATTCCCAGGAACTGTGGAACTGCTAAACAAGGGGGCTTTAGAAAGGCCAAGAAAAAGCACACGTGACTAACGCGTTTCTAAAAACCGGACAATTTTGTAACACAGAAGATAAGTTAATTACAGGAATATGGAAAGGAATCAGTGGAGATTGTTTATTTCTTATTTTTTGAAATGGCTACTGAGCTGTAGAAATAACAGGTCTGTTCCAAAGAGCCCTCGCCAACAGTGCTAACTCAGTCGAACACAAGAGAAAAATCTGGTTACAGAAATTGAGAGATGCAAGAGCAAAGCAGAAAGTAAAGAAAACATGTTCCACCAGCAGAGGACAGGAACGCAACACTGAAGGGGAGATGCCAAACAAGAGATATCAATTTTGTCAATGGAAGAGGTACAATGCCACAAAAAAACAAACCAAAGGGAACAAAACAAAAACCCCATCCCACAGAAAGAAAATGGAAAATGGCTAAAGAAATAAAAGGACACACACTTTCCAAAAGATTTTTTGTTTTATAATCAAATTTCTTTTACATAGACAACTGAAACACACCAATATTTTGTGCGAAAAATATTTTTAAATAAACTTTGCTCGCTCTAGATTTTTGTACATTCTGATATACATATGTAACAAGGTTTATGGCACTGTAACCAGGATCAAAATCATATAAAGGAACGAAATAATTGCTCTCATTTATCCTTTCTGAACCAAGCTGGCTGCTGTTGCACTATTAGACTTTAAAAATTATTATCTTATTATTAGTGGGCAGCCAACTCTTAACTGGTTTGAACACTCAAAACAAACCCCAAATTATTATTGCACAAGAAGCCAGTGAAGGCATATGGCATAGAATGATCAAAGTCCCTTACTGTTAAAACCTTACACCCCAAAATAGAAAAATAGAACTGGAACATGAAACACGCCGAATAAACTTTGTTTTCTTCTTTAGTTTGAGTCAGGAGTGTGAAAAGTGCCTTGCAGACTTTTAAGCTGCTCTGATTTCCTTTGCATCGGTGAGCATTTTGCTAGGTTATCTTTAGCAAAGCCTTTGCAGAACGAAGGCCCTTCTGTTTCAGGGAGGTTTTTTTCTGCTTTGTTTTGGCTATTTGTGTTTCGTCTTCAACTTAGGTTTCTTCAGTCTATGAACCTGCACAGACTACTTAGCCATTAACTCTACAAGTAGCCGGAGAGGAGGGAAAAATAAAAATCAAAAGAAAAAAGCCCAACATTTCTTCTTCTTGTTGTTTTCATTTTAAAGAGTACTCCTTTTGCTCTGAAGCCTCCCTGCTCTGCCGGCGTCTGAGAAGGAAATCACAACAGCATCCCAAACCCAGCAAAGTTCTTGGATCTTTTAAAAACCTTTCCTTACAAAAAAAAGGTTTTTATTCACAAAAAGTTTGCCACAAAACTCCCCTTTGAAAGCTAAAAAGAAAACCCCACAACCCACCCATCACTGCCCCAAATCAGGTGAGGAACAGATTCCGCCTCCTCGCAGCTCGGCCGTCACACGACAGTCTCGACGCCGATCAGCTTTGGTGTGAGGATTCGCGGGGTGACGCCATTGTTCAGGTCTTCTTCGAACTCCAGTAACTGCCCCATAAAGTTAAGGTTGGGGGAAATGATTGGTCGTTTGCCTTTGACAAATTTGTAGGCATCCGTCATGGTCATGCGTGTGTGCTTCATTAAGTACGCGATAACGATGGTGGCAGATCGGGAGACACCGGCCTGGCAGTGGATGAGGAGACCTTTTCCACACTGATGAGCTTCCTCTGCAAACCAGAAAGACAGAAGAAAGTAAGATTTTTTGTCAGTTTGTAAATTAGAGCAAGCTCAGTGCGATTAAGAGTAACTGAATGTGAAAAGTCTCCTGATTTGATTACAAGCACAGCAGCATCTCTTCCCCTTCCCCTCCAGCCCATCTTCCTCCGAGGTTTCAGAGCTACTGATTGTGAAACCTCCAGTCCAGTCTGGATCCTCACAGCCACTCTTATCTCTATATTAGAGGAACTGTGCATTGAGAGACACTGCTGCAGTGCCAAGGGAGCATTTCATTAGGGGGGCAAGGCCCATGATGAGGATCTCAGGCTCCATTTCCACCTCTGTTGCAACACCACTGCGTTACATCTGCATCTCAACCTCCCTGCCTTTCAAAGCAGGGCACCACTCTTTTAAAAACCAGGTATTTGCAGATTCAATTCATAACAGTGTATCTGTTTCAAAGCCCTGTTCTTTGGAGCTTTTATAAAGCTACTCTTGAAATGGGCTTCAATGGGGCACTCCACGGTGGTGCCTCTGCAAAAGCAGGAGCTGGACATACACACACACACACACACACCCACTCCACCAGGATTCATCACTGAGAGGGAGGCACCCTGGGCAGCATTTAGGGGGACAGAGTCCTTGTAACCACATGGTAATAGGACATGAGAGAGGAGAGTCACTACCATACCATCCTCATCTGCCACAGCTTGCTTTTGAAACAGGAGATGGAACTTTCAGGAAGTGACACTTCAATCAACTTCTTTTGTTTCAATCCTCAGGAGGAGCATGAATTTGGTTTGCAGGATTTGGCACGAATCCAACCCCACCAGGAGTACAGTTCATCCCACCTCACATGTTCAACCTGTACTGTGAAAGCACAAATGAAGCCAACTTCCCTCTAGACATTTTTGCCAGTTAGTATTTCAGAAAACTGAAACTCTCTTAACGCATTTTGACACACTTTCCCAGAGAGTTTCTGATGATTTCACTTCCTATGGCTTTAGTCTTAGCTAAACCTGGGGTTGGTTGTGGTTTTTTGAAGGCATATTTAAAGAAACATAGGGCCAACAATCTGCTGTTTAAACAGTTCCAAATCTCCTCAAATGCAATTTAAAGTTTACCCTGAAGAAGGGAAAGCTTTGACTAGTTACTTCCCCAGCTGGCTAAATTTGATATGGAGAAAAACTCTCAATGGAGAAATATTTGTTTATTAAAAACAAAGACAGAGCCCTCAAGCTGTAATTATTAAAAAGGAAAGTAAAATGGGTTTTGAGACGCTTTCTAAACCTTTCCAGAGCCAAGCTGCTTTCTCTGCCCTTGGTAAGGTCACAAGCCTAACACTATCTTTCAGCAGTTTTGAGAACTCTAATCCTGCAGTTCACGGGGACAAGGGGATGAGAAATGTCTCTCTTCTACCTCAGAAGGACCTCAATGGAGCTTCACGGTCTCTTTACCTAAGCTTAGCCTATTGCATCTCCCCATCTTGCTGAACTCAAATTTAAGGTTTTACTGGATTTCTTGACACAGCTTTTTTCCCAGAGGATCAAAGCAAGGTTCCCTCTCCCCTGCCCCTCACCCAAACAGGGGTGCTCACCTCCCCATGCACACAGGAATTAGCAGCTTGGGGAGCTGCCAGCACTACTGATAGAGCTGGGGCTGGGTTAGCAACACAAGGGAAAATTTCAGTTTAAGTAAAGGTCCTTTGGTCCTTCACACCGGAGAACACAAGCCCAAGGGCTCCCAGCGGTAAAACTCACGCTTTAACACTGCCCTCCACCTGGACTGCAGCACAAGCAGTGACTTCTCTATTCGCTTCACTAAAGCAGTGTGGTTACAGAGCACAGGCATCAGCGCACCGTGCCCCCTGCCAAACACAGGCAGGCGAGGCTGAGGAGCCGTCTGCTCCAGAGCTGCCAGCCCTGCCCAGCACATGGCAGGGGCAGATGGGCTCACAGCGACATGCTGAGCCCGGCCCTCCTGCCCTGGCACCCAGTCCCACAGCTGGGGCCAAAGCCTTGCCGAGCCCGAGAGCGCCTGAGCGCAGAGCCAGCACAAAGGAGGGCAGGCAGAACACGGCTCTGCACCCACTCCAGCACGGGGTCAGTCAAGGACTGCTGCTGTGGTGCAGCACACAAGCACACTTCTTTCTTTGTCTAGTACTCCTCCATCGAGCCTGAAGTAGTGGTAAAGGGATTAGCTCAGCCTCAGCACAAGAAGGTAGAATTTTATGTCAGCAGTACCCCCAGCATACTTCAGAAAACCTCTTAGGACATGTCCTGGGGAAGCACCTTTACTATGCCACAAAAACAGTGTCCACAAAGACATCTAGAGGGGCAAGGAAAGGTCCTCAGAAGCTTTCAGGACCACAAGCTGAAGTCCTCTCTGACCAGCCCTGCCTAAGTGGCCATCTGGCTTTAGCCTAGCTGAGTGTGGCCCTAAACTTGGCTGAGGGCTGTGCTGTGTCGATCATAATGAGGTTCAGAGCAACGTTGCTGGGTCACTTCTTCAGCAATCTCCACAACAAGCTGCATGTCTGTGGTGAACCCTCTCACACAGCCTACAGGGTTTAGAGGCTTATTAATGCAAGTTTTCATCACTATCCACTCAACCACACATACACTCTGAAGCTATAAATCTAATGGTGGAACAAGCCAAGTGTGAAAGTTTGTCAGTTTTCTCATTAAGTTAGCAAAGACTGAGACACCATTAAGAATAGTTACTATGAAAAACTGGCTGGAAGCCACTGTGTGGAGACTAGGAATGCAAAGGAATCAAGAAGAGTCTCAATTTCCTGGGGTTTCCTGAATTTAGAAGTCTGGAGGTAGGTGTTACTATCAATGGATAAAAATTGTAACCTCGGGTTACTTAACCAGATATGCCAGAGATGAGAAAGGACAGAAATATGAGGTGCTCAGCATTTCTGACAACCCAAACAAAAGCAAATATGGCCTTAGCCAGCCTTCAGAGCTGCTGGCGAAGCATAAAATTCATTCTAAATTGTTATAATAGGTAAAAGAAATAAGAATAAAAAAACAAACAGGAGTATTTCCAGGCAAGGGTAATTACCAATGAACTCAAAAGC
This sequence comes from Acanthiza pusilla, assembly GCA_036630365.1. Classification (NCBI taxonomy): domain Eukaryota; kingdom Metazoa; phylum Chordata; class Aves; order Passeriformes; family Acanthizidae; genus Acanthiza; species Acanthiza pusilla. The sequence continues at coordinate 16,166,859 of JAXCHO010000017.1, forward strand.
CTCTTCAAAATACTGCCTGAGATTCTGCTTGTTGCTGTCAGTGGCCGGGAGCCGCTTGTAGTTGAACATGCCTTTCTCGTAATGGTACAGGGGCAGGTGGGTGGTCACGTTGATGACGTAGCCGATGTTCATCCTCTGCATTTTCTCCAAGTCCTGAGCATCGTGCTCGTTTCCGAGGAAGAGGAAGGGCAGGATGGGGGTGAGCTCAGCGTTCTCGATGTCTGGCGTGGTGGGGATGGACTGAGGTAGCACAGGGGGCACAGCAGAGGCGCCGCCCCCTCCTCCCCCCTCGGGGCACTCTTGCAGCTGGAGGGAGTTGTCACAGAGGTTTTCATGGTTCTGCTTGAAACCACTGAGTCCTCCTGGGGAGAGAGACCAAGCAGATATTTTGGTTAGATATCCTGAAGTTTCCTCAGAGGAGCCACCAGGGCTGGAGCTGGCTCTGCTGTCCCCACCAGCACTGTGACAGTGTCACTGGGCTGTCAACAGCAAGGGTGGCATGAATCAGCAGCAGGCATTGTCCCCCCCCCCGTGCGCGGCAGACGGTGCCAAGGAACGGGCTCACAGACAAACACGCCTCTGTGCCACATCAGCCTGCGGGGCTGCCGCACCTACCCGCCCGGGCGACGAGGACCGTGGTTTTCCAAAAGGAAAACATCACCAAAACTAGGGGCAAAGGGGCTATCGGCACACTAAAGCAGAGCAGCAAGCCAGCTGGGACAGTCGTAGCTTTAGCTGCCCTTTAGCAGCCATGCAGGGCATCCCCCCACCCAACAGCTCTGAGGAGGATGGGAGCAGCTCACCCCAGCATCACTCCAGGGAACAGCACGCACCCGTTTGTGCGCCCCGAAAAAAGAAAACCACTCCTTGTAACCTAACAGTGACTGAGGTGCTTGCTTAACGTGTGGCAAACAGCTGTCCTCTTGCTGCCTCGGCCACCTGAAAATACCTAGCAAGAGTTATTTTTAGGAGATTAATATGGATTGGGAAATGAACCTGAGGGGGGAGGGAGAAGTCACTTTTTCAGTGAAGGAAGCTCGTGCCCTCCCTGCTCTATTGCTGGCTTTTTCAAGCACCATTTCCCTCCCCTTCTTTTTTTTTTTTTTTTTTTTTTTTAGGAGGGCAGCTTCACAGAGCCAGAGCGAGCAAAGTGGACCTTCTTTCTACACCTCATTCTGCTCTGACATCAGCGGCAGGCTCCCCACCTGCCCGGTTTCCATGGCGATCACACAAAGCACACAATGACATCAGCTGGCGCGACATCAGCTCTTTGAGTGCAAACAATGCAAGAACCACGACTTTGTTCGAGGCCTTGGCTAGGAGGCGGTGGCGTTCCTGCAAGCCACTGGTGTAATGCCAACAGGTGGCTCCTCCAAAAGAAAAAGGCGGAAAGAGGAGAAAGGCAGGGATGCATCGCCCCCACCTCACCCGCAGAAGCGCATGTTGCTGTTGTACCAGGATACTTGAAATCATGCTCGGCATCGGGACGAGCCAAGTGCTAAGGCTCAATTGCAGTTTGTTAACTGCAAGCCAAAAACAACCCAAGAGAAGGCAGAGCTACTCTGAAGTTACTAGAAAGAGCTACACTAGCCAAAATAAATGCAGAATGTCACCATCCCAATAATGTTATTTAAAAAGAAAAATAAATAAAAAACTAAAAGAGAGGCTATTTGTCTTTTCCATGCTCTTACACAGTGATCTAGTGAGGGTTTTAAAGTGAAGCAAAACATGCTGTCACTCAGACTCCTGGATCAGACACAGCAAAGGGTTTCAATGCCTACTGTTGAGTGCTGCAATTCAAATGTCCAATTCAAATGTCAGTGACATGCCTGCCCATGGGGTGGGACCCACCCAGGGCCATTTCGGTGCCCTGTGCTGGACTCCATGGGCACGAGGCACCCAGACTAGGTTACAACCATCTGAGGCCCTCTAATGCAAGTGCCCTTTTCAACCTCCAAATCCTTGTCCTTCACGCACTGCTAGTAACACATTTTCTCAGAAATCTCTGAAATGCCTGACAAAGGCAGAATATTCTGACAAAGTACAGAATATTTGGCCTGCCTCAAAAGTGTGCTTGTCTTCAGCTATCTGTGCTGTTTGCGGGACACCGAGCAAACAGATCTGCCTTAAAGATCACTGTTCTCAAGGTTGTTACAACACGGGTTCAGGATAGAATGAAGAACAAGGACAAAAATCTGAGCTTAACTGCCAACTGCAGACCTGGCCTGAAAAGTCTTCTCAATCCACTCGAGAAACAATAGTCCATGAGCTGAAGATGTCTGAAGTGTCACCCAAACCAACAGCCCCAGCCTATAGTCTAGGCTAAAGGCTAAGCCCTAACTCACATTCCCATCTTTCTGCACAGGCAACCAATCCACCCAGCTTGACTACTGTTGTTGAAACAATAACCAGAGCATGCTGGGAATTCCCAAGAAAAACCCTGAAAAAGTTGCTTTAGTGACCCCAGAGCTAACATTCATTTTCCACCTCTCCTGCAGACGTCTGGGAATAAGCAGCCACAGGTGAAGGTAGGATTCCATTGGTTCATCACTCAGGTGGGGACACACTGATGGTGCGGCAGACACCATCCTGCTTCACCAGCTGCTCTGTAAGAGAAGGCAGAGCTGTTCTTACCTCACCACCTGTGTCCTGCTCTCGGCTCCTCTGCCTGCCTGTTGGCCAGAAGAGACTATCATTCCTGTTACCAACTCACTTGGAGCTTTGTCCAGATGGCAACACAGACAAGAGGCCATTATGTTGTGCAGGGCTCCTCTGTTATCACTGTACTCAGAAGAGATCAACAGGTATAGGGTAAAGAACAATCCCTGTCTCCCCATCGCTCCAGCAGGAATATCATGGGGAAAGACGGAAAGAGAACCCCAAACACACAGTGTAGAAGATGCCCAAACAAGTGGAGTACCCAAATATATGATAGCTTCACCCACAATTTTTTTCCAGACATTTGCCAGCAGTCACCAATCCTAATGCCAGTTCACATCCCCCATTCTCCTTATGTACCTCCTCACGTGGGAGGAGTTAAAAAGTCAGTTCAAGCAATATTTAAAGCAACTTTCAGAGCAAATGTCCCTGAAAGAACACATTGCTAGGGGAGAGGATTAATAACCTGAACTGGCTCAGGCACGTGAGCAAGGGAGGACTGGAAGAGAACTCTGGTACCCAGAAAGGATGCAGCAAGATGCAGTCATGGAGGGAAGCTGAATCCTAAGTCAACAGCAGGAGCTTAGCTGGGATCTGTACTGCCATTTGAGCCATGCAGGTCCCAAAACAGGACCCACACACCTCCTGAGTGCTGCTCCTTTCTCAACACACACAATCCTTACACCTAGCTGATTTATGAGGCACTAAGGTAATTTAAGTGGAGTTCATGCATGAATAATGCTCAGGCTTTTCTTAAGTTTGTGACTACTTCCCAAAACAGGTCCAAGCAAATTATGATCAGTCAGAAGGAGTCAGATGGATGGACTTTCCACATGAAGGCAAACACAAGGTATAAAGTATTCAAATGCATCTGTATTCCCTTGTCAATCAGCTGCTACTTCAGTATTTGAAGTCTTCATGTAGGAGGGGCAGAGAAGAGGCTGTACCCAGAGGGGAGGCCAACACAAAGCTCCGGCAAGCCTGGCCTAAGAGATGATTCATTAAACTCAGTAAGGTACAAGACATATCAACTACTGACCCCAACTCCAGATCACAAGGAAGCTCAAGGCACGGATGCAGAGATTACACTCAGAGATTCCAAAAGCTGTCTTGTGCTGACAATACCCAAGCCTTCCAAGATAGGGCATGAAGAGTAGCAACAGTGCCCATGGCCAAGAAGCACAGCCTAGAAGAAGCCTCTCACTAGCACATAAGTACACTGCATTTTAAAAGCTTTGCAATATGTGAAAAGCCTTCATCATACAGAGGCAACCTTAGTAGAGAGGCAATATAATATATCCAGCAAGAAAGCTTATTGGAACGCATGGCAGTGGTGGTGGAACCACAGCCATGGAGCCTGGACTCAGGTGTGCAGCGACCTTCAGTGACAAACCAAAAGCCACCGATGTCCACCTCAACTGACTGTCCTGCTTGCAGCCTATCTCTCCTGGCTTTAAGCACACCACAGAGCTGTAGTAACCACAGCATGGGGAAAGTGTGGGGAAGTATGCCCAGCCAGTGTGATGCAGCCCATGCGTGGGCACAGAGAACATCCCAAGTGCTTCTGCTCTGTTCCAGAATGGCTGCTGGGCAGGCGCTCAGCGGGCTGAACCTACCCAAATACAAACAGAGATGGACATACAAGGACACTCAGCACTCTGGGGAGCCTGAGGTATTTCTTCCATGAGGAAATCAATCAGTGAAGCAGAACCCTTGCTGGCAGATGGCCTTGCCTGGTGTCCAGCAGAATACAACAGAAGACCAAGGGCTTTTACTCACCACTGATGCAAGAACCAGGTTGAAGAACCATGACATAACTGCATGACATTTTCCAACATCCTGCCCTGCCAGAACAGCTAGTGAGGGACAACAGACTTTGGAGTGTCCGAGACCTCAAAACTTTTGGGAAGTTTCAAGTCAGCACCAAACTTGCTCCAACTACTCACACTCGTTTGTTCAAGGTCTTTGCAGCCTTCTGCCCATAAACATCTCACTTAATGCTCCTCAAACTCCCCCGCCAGGCAGCACCCGGGCAGCAGCTGCACACAGATTTCCCAGCTCCAAAGCCACCCAGGAGCCCGGCGTTGCACCAGCACTGCAAGACCAGGTGAGCATCTGGACAGCAGCCAAAGCAGCTCTGAACAAATTTTAAAAAAACCAAGCAGCATGGTGCTGGCATAAAAATCATGCTTAACACAGTGCCTGTCATTTGCCATCAGAAGAGGGCAAATACGATGCAAAACAGGCACAAAAGGTACAGCAGGAATGAGGCAGACAGCTTTTTTATGAGAGACTATGGCCTTGCAACAACATCATCTTCAAAGGAATCAAGTAAAACAAACCTTACCTACACAAATTTACAGAAGTGGATTGGCTGACTGGGGATTTGTTTGTTTTGTTTGAGAGATTCTGTTTGTTTGTTCCATCGTAGCTTTTTAGTTTGGGGGTTTCGTTGTTTGTTATTCAAGAATATTGAGAATTTAAGTACAAGGAGTACAGTAACACCTCCCCTCCTCCTCTATCTCTCCTTTGGCATCTCCTTCAGCACCTCTGCTGCTCTCTGGCTGTGTGACTATATGCAAACTAGGTTGTAGGTTTACAATATGCTTCAGCACATTTGCAATATGTTTCCTATCTGAAACAGGCTCTTACCCCACAGTTAAGGGAGTAAACGACCTCGTTCCCTCTCCAGTGAGAGAGCTTAGAGAGAGGCAGCTACAGTGAAATCCCCTCACCACAAAGCAACACCTTTGCATTACCTCATCGGTGTGGATATACTTTGTTCTGAGCGTGGCAGGTACTGGGTGTTCCTGCTCCCACTGCAAACAGGAACATACTTTTATACATGACAGACTGCAGATGTGGGAGCCACATTTAGACGGAGCACGTGGTCTCGGGAGACAACCAGACCTTTTATACAGCTTTCAAAGCTGTCCAGGCGGATTTCTGGATCTGCTCATCCTCGATTACAATACCACAAAGCCATCTCGGAAAAAAAAAAAAAAAAGAAAAAATAAAAGCAACACACACACACATGCACAACTAGAGCAGAAATCCCAGGACACTGGGAAGTATCAGCAGAAGAGATGTTCGCTCTGTAACTTGCCCTCCTCTTGCGCTGCTCGGCTCTTGTGGGGTGCGCAGCAGAAGTTGGCAATACCACACTCCTGGCCACCACGAGCTTTACTCGCTCAGGAATGAAGCCAAGTTTTAAAACACCCACTCAGCATGTGCCCTGTCAGTACTGCCACAGCAAACCCTGCGGCTGTGTTTGAGTGAGTTTAGGGCTGAAATGTCACAGGGAGCATTTGGGGCACAGGACAGAGATCTCAGACAATTGGTGCGTATCTGTTTAAGACGACGCTTTGAATTTGTGCAAGTACAGCCTGTTCCTTTAAACCTGTGACCTCATTTATTTACATTACTGCAGAAAAGCACTGCCAGAAGCAACAGCTGATGACAGTCTCATGTATTTTTCCACTAAGACAACAATTAAACTGCTCCTGTGTTATTAATGAACAGATGACTTTGTGTCAAGTTGATTCAAAGCACAGGATGCCTCAAGGTTAAGCAAACGTGACTCCAGCACATAAAAATAGAACTTAGGTATTGTCCAGATGCTTCACCCACCCAGTGCTCTCCCCCTCCCTCAGCCTCCTGGGCAGGAGGGCCCAGGTCCCATGGCCACCCCCCACCATGCTGCCACAGTGCCTGGAGGTCCTGCTGCTGGGTGGCACACTGGTGCTGAGCCACCACCGCTGCAATGCCATGATTCAGGCTGCTCCTGTACCAAGGGCCTTCTACCACGGACGATGCTGCCGTACAGGTTGAAGCAGAATTCTGCCATTATAGGCCAAACCCACTCTCAGGATATGGACAACCACCTAGACCATCTCTTCACACCACCAACACAGCTATGGCTGCAGGTGTAGGTCTGTTGAGCACCAAGGGCACTGTCAGGGAGGGCATGGAGGCACTGGGGCTGCACCCAGAGGGCCCAGGAGCTAAGGCCACCTTGCAGGAGGAGATCCAGCCATCACCCTTCCACATAGATGTTGCTGGCATGACTTTAGCCACAGCAAGGATGGTTCCTGGTGCATCCCGGGGATTATGCCCTGGTCATCCTGAAAGAAGGGATGCTCAGATTTCCTGAATAACACGAGACACACACTTTCCTTGTCAAAGCAGGGCTCTGCTTGCTGTGAAGAACAGAGCTTCCCACACCTCTTCTAGAGCAATGGGGCCAATCCAAGCACATCATTGTAGGAGTGTTCCTACTCTCCAAGCAGATGTCCTTCTCCTTACCACAGCTACAGCAGAAAGTGAAAGACTTGCCCTTGCTGCTGCAGAAAGCTTGACATGGTTGGAAGCATTGTATTTGGCCCACACAGCAGGAAGGGCAACTCCCTTCCATCCAAAGGTGTGGGGACCTATTGGACCACACTCAGCCAGGTGACATTAGTGTACTTCTCACCTGTCTGTGGGATGTTCCAAGGAAACCCTGCCACGGGGTGTTCCCTGTCACCCACACTGCATTCAGCACCAGCCATGCTGCAGAAGATTAAGCTTTGAACAAACATAAAAAAGTAAAAGTAAACAGCACACACAAAGAATAGCTTCCACCTCGATACACTCAATCTAATCTAGTCTCTCCCTCAAACTGAGCTGCCAACAGCACTTCAAAAAAAAGGCAAAACTTTGCATTCTGAAGAACTTGCAATGTCAGGTTTTTTTTACGTGGGAACTATCCTGAGAGATCAGTTTGTACACGAATTCCGGCCTAGAGGAGTCACAAGCACATCCTTGACACAATGGCTTCGAGGTCTCTGCCACAGCTCCTGGCTCTGCCCAGCTCCACTCAGCTCCTCCCATCCCACCACCACCCATTCTCAACCACAGCATCATCCCCAGGAGCCTCCCACACCTCAACACATGACTTGCTTTTTTCCACCATCAGCTCTCACCCCTTCACTTTTCCTCTTCTCATGACTACTAGATCATCCAAATTCATTCCAATTAGAAAGAAGCAACTTTTTTTCTTGATCTGTTACTAGAAAACTTTTCTTGGATTTCAGTTTAATTCTTTTTTTTTTCCTTTATACTTTTTGTCTTAAATTTAGGATTTTTTCTCAGACCCTGGACACCCATGCAAACTGCTTATATTTATTTGCCAGCTTTTCCAAGAGATGCTACTAACCTTTGGACTACTCATCAGCCTGTCTAGAAGCCACCCTGAATACTTTGGGACCTCTGCCTCTCTGCATTCAAGACAGTGGTTCCAGCTTGTAACTGGAAATCTGCCCTATGCTATGGGAGTGCTGAGTCTGCTTATTCCAAAATAAAAACTGAAGCATTCACAGGAAAATAAGCCCGCATCCTTCAAAGCACTGTGTTATCCTTGGGGAGCAGTCGGGAAGGTAAAAAAAGGAGAATGCTTGCTCTGAATTTTGGGACAAGGATTAAACTATACAAGAATGTAAATAGGAACGAGGCAAGAAACCCCAAATCCCAAACACACTATGGTGACGACTGCAGCCACCAAGGAGGATCGGACTTACCCTCCCTGGAGGGCAAGCGTTTATAGCAAAAACTCAAAATTAGTCACATTACAACTTCTCATGGCAAAAGTATGTGTTCCCGTGGGGATGCAGGCTAACATGAAGTCCAATTAAATAATCACTGGAAATGTCAGCGTAAACCCTGAAGGAATACATACTTCTACTGTGAAATGCTCCCACTGGAAATCATATTAACAAAAAGGTCATCAAGAAATGCTAAAGCTATGTACAAAGCAGGCAGGGGAAGTGAAGGGGGAGGGAAAAGAAACTATTTTAATGCAATAAAATACCACAAATGGTTTTATATTGACAAAGAGCTATGGGTCTGTTTTCCCAGACAGAGGTAGAGCTGAGCAGATTTGCCCAGAACACCAAGTTTCATTTGTTTTTTAATCTATTACCAGTTCCCTCCCTGGCCATCACCATCTGCACCTCTCAAGTAAGCGGCCTGGAAAGAGCCAGCACACGAGCAGGATGTGGGGAGCTGTGGCTCAGCACGTCTGAAGAGGGAGAAGGGTCCCAGCACTGTGTCAGACATCCATAATCCTGGATGTGTAGGAGTGGACCTTTCTGTTTAATCTGCGTTTTTTAGCGAACACTGACATTTTCATGCTTCAGCCATCCATTTATTCTCCTTCCCCTTTTAAGGGCAACCTCTCCAGGACAGTTTCTGTCTTAAGACAGAGCAGGCTGCTTTGTTTCTCCTGAAGATAATACAGGCTTTTTTCCAGTCCAAACCACTGCTCCTCTACATCAGAAACACGAGCACCATGCACATTAATATGAAAGGAAAACAGGGAGCTGATATACCGCACCACCATTTGGGAGTACCATCCATTCCTGCTGGATTTAAACTCATTTTAGACTGGAAAGTTTCTACCCTCTTAGCTAGAAATAATATCAGGCTCGGATTTGACGTTTTCCAGCAAGGTATTCCAAAGCGCATGAAGAAAAAACAGAGAGAATAAAGGGTGCTGTCTTGACATATCCCAGGGCCACACAGTCCAAAATAAAAGCAGCAAACTACTGGAATGAGCATGGTGCATGCCAGCCTCCACTCTGACACAAGCTACAGGGCAAGGCCTGCCAGCACTTAAATCCCAATCCTAATGGTCAGGGAACCAAGGCTAGCCCCCAAAAACCCCACAGGGAAAGAGAAAGTTTACCCAGATTTCACCCATATTCTCCAGGGTTAAGGCAAAAAGGAAGGTGATAGGGGGAGAGGGGAAGGAGAAAAAGCAGTATTTACAGACTCCAGAGTTAAATAATAAAATAAATAAAAATAAAATAAAAAATAAAACAAGGAATATCTCCAGCCAGAAGTAAATCAAGCCTTGTGTCCAAGTAAAGTAACTCCTGGTCTCCAGGTGAGTTAACACTAATGTTTCCCAGGAAGCGTAAGAACTGTGTTAACCCTCAACAGAGATGTAATTCTGCCTTGCTGGACTAACACAAACACCTATGAATTTAAAATTAACCTCATTTTAAACAGTCAGAGTGGTTTTGTACCTAAAATATGCCAGCAAATTATAAGCAGCAGCAAAAGGCTTACTCTTAGCTCTCACTGGGCAGACGCCTGTTACCTTAAGAGAGACTAGGAAGAATTAAGAGCCCAGCATCAACATAGTGGAGGTCAACTACTCCAACAACAGCTTTTGCTTTAAAACATTAGTGTTCAACTGCTTACATAAGGCTTAATATCACACTTTGGCATAATGATCTGGAGACAACCAATTTGACTGATATGACAGAAGCTTGCAAGTTATCTTCTATTTTCCAAGTCTCTTTAAGCCATTGTAAAAAAAAAAAAAAAAAAAAAAGAAGAAAAAAATATGATAATTCATGTGTGGACAAGGAGTAACATTTGTTCTTCTTTTTATTACCTTTAATTAGAAGCAGCTCTTCTCTGTTGCAGTGAATCAAGTGGGAATTAATCCAAGCATGCTGTAGACTTTTTAAAGCTAGAGCATAGTAAAAGAGTTGGAGCCAATGTGTTCACATCTCTTTTATTATTCTCCTAATTTATTTTTTCCAACTGAGTCCTTCAAAGCCCTCCCCTTGGAAGCAGGGTGTTACACACACACAAAGCAGCACTTAACCCCGGCAGGAGCAGCGGCTCCCAAGCCTTCCCACCCAGCATGAGCATTCCTGTCCCTCCAGCAGCAGGTGAGGACAGACCCAGAGTTCCCTCCCGACCCCACCACCCCCAGACCCTCCAGTGGGGACAGCCCAGTGCTGGAGTTCCCACTGCAGGAGCTGGGGGTGTGGTTGAGCTAGACAAGGGTGGCACTGCCCCAGGCAGCAGCAATCAGAAGCTCATTCCTTCAGGTCAAGAGGGACTAGGTGGCACCTAGACCCACAAGGTCCCAGTTCCTCCCTGTAGACTTGTCCTTTTGGGTCTCTCTGCATGCACTCTCCTGGGACAGCCTCACTGAAAACAAGTGCCCCAAGATCAGAAGCTTGTGCCTCATTGGGATCTCTCTCTCTTTACTGGGAGCAGAGAATTCCTTTGAAAAGGAGGCAAGCCCCTCACCCAGGCAGAAAAACATATGAAGGTGAACCTCGACTTCCTTAAAGCACGAAAAACACCTACAATTTATCACTTTAGTCTGTCTCCCACTTTCTGCAGCAAGCAGCTGTGCTGTCCCAGGGCACCGGTGTGACTGTGGATGAACCTGGCTCAACCACACTTCACACCAATGGCAACAAGACAGATGAGCTCAGCATTACAAATGGTGCAAAAGACAGCAAAAACAACAAACAAAAACAAAACAAAAAAACCAAAAACAAACAAAAAAAACCCCAAAACAAAACAAAAAAACACCACCCAAAAAACCTAACAACAAACAAACAAAAAAACCCACCAATCAGATGAAAATAATTTCCCTAAGGCCTCATGGCAACTCTGTCTTGTGTGTTTAGTCAGAACTCCCCTGGCCCTGCTATCTAGGCACAGAGTTATCCCTCTAGTCCAGTAACTCCCTTTTTGTACCACATGGTGGACTGACTTGCTTCTCTCATCTCTCCCCCTTCCAGCCCCAAAATGCTGCTCTACAGTTCCAGAACTAGGTCAGAGATCACCTCCTGGTAGGACAGAGGCACCTGGGGAATCAACATCTTTCAAAGCAGCAGAGGACACACCAAAAAACACCTTCAGAATGCTCCCGGATATGAGACTGCCTTCACCATAGCTATTAATTGAAGCAAAGAGTTTCCTGTACTAAAAAGTCACAAGGTGTTAAAACAAAACAACAAACTCCCCAAGCTTCACTACTGAACCACAGAGCACTGATCAACACACTGTGCAGAGACCAGCTGGACTTTGCAGCTGCAGAAGCAGGTCCCCTGAATCCCTGCACGCCTCCTGCCCACAGCAGTCCCCATGCTGCAGCCACACAGGCTGTGCTGGGGGCACAGCCAGGGCTGGTGGCTGAACCCAAGGGCACCAGTGCACGTTTCTGCTTCCCCACAGCCCTCAACATTCCACGGATCAAGAGCAGGTGAAAGGCCTGCCAGAGGAAGCTGGAGCAAGTGCAGCGTTCAAGACAGCACCCTGACCCAGCCTCCTCCCAACAGGACTCTTTGCCAGCTTCAACTTTTAGGTGAGGCAGGGAAAAGTGACATCCATTACAGACATTGCTCCTTCTTTAAGCTCCAGCTTACCAAACACCTTGGTATTAACCACAAATTAACTTTCACAGTACAGAGGTGTTAAAAAAAATGCTAAAGTCAAAATCAGGTGAGAACCTAGAATCTAAGCTTCAGAAAAACAACTGCTCACAGTAATTCAGGTCAGCCTTGTGATTTCTATAGCCAGCACTCTCCCAGGCCCACCAGGGACTTCCCAACAAGGCCAAAGCATCACACAATCTTATATCTCACACACAAAGGGACAATGCATTAGGTTATCTTCAGACTACCATAATCCATTTCTTTAAACAGCATGACTTCTATAGCCCTGCAAGCTGATGCTGAATATTTGAGAGGTGCTTCCCTCCTGGCTGGCTGGTGAAATTGCAAAACAGGGAAATATTGAGATGAGTGGGTGCTGCTCATATTTAGGGCATTTCTTCTCTTTCGAGTTGCTTGGATAAATAACAACCCCTAAATTCAATGGGGCTTTTCAGAGAGTAAAGGGTCACAGACTAAAGACAAGGGATGAGCCCTCACTTCAAACACATCATAAAGCCAAGGCAATCTCACTAAAAACCTCTGTGCTCATAAGTGTAGTAAAAACTTTGGAAGGCAAACCACCCATGCATAGGTTTAAAAAAAAATAAAAAAAAGTCCATCTGTATTAGTTAAGATGCAGACACCACTCCAACCTCAAACACAGCTACCCTTCCACCCTGAGCCTCTCCAAACGGTTGTGCTCACCTCAAGAATAAAAACCCAGAAGTCAGACCAACACACTGTCCTAGAAAGATTTCACTAGCAGAATTTCTCACCTCTGGCAGGGCAAGGGTAAGGGCAGCACATGAGGCATTCAGCTAATTATAACTCAACATTTACCTACAAGGAACATCATAAGGAATGTTAACCCAGTTTACACAGAATGGGAGCCAAATTTTTTTACAAGCATCAGAGATGTTTGCCTAATGTAACAGCTTGCTTCTTGAATCATAGTTCTTAACTCCAAGGGTATGAGAAGCTGGGGAGCAAAAAACAGAAAAAAAAAAAATCTCCTTCCTATTCCTCTCTTTCCAAGGCAGTGTCACTGCTCTCTTTCCCCCCAAGGACAGCTAAAATGTGATAGGCACCACGCAAGCCAGCACAGCAAACTCTCAGATGCCATAATCCAGAAGAAAATGCCACATTTACCATCACTGTTGAATAGGCAAAGCTTAGAAGTATTCTCCTCTGCAGAAGTATGCCCTCAAAACACAGTAAAGACCGTGGTCTCCAGCCACACTATTGTCCCAATTTACCAGTATGCAAAAGGTACAGTCATATACAACCAATTTTCAGGTGTTAGGGCCAAGAAGATTATTCATTCCAGTAGAAAGATACTTAAAGCTCCAGTATTCAGAGTCTGAAAACTGAAGGTGAACTCTCAGCCCTAATAGAGCCAGCAGAAGTTTTCTCCCCACTGACTGATGGGGCCAGCTCTCCTTTGCAGTACAGAGGGAACACACTTTATTTTTAAATGTTAAGTTACACATGTGAAACGTCCAATGTGCTTAAAACTACACATTTCCCTATTACAGCCATGACCTAATACTTATTCAGTGGAGATCTCTGGTGGAAATAAGTGCCAGGCACATGTTTTGTTGGTCAGCTGGATTTGTTGACCATTACATCAAGTTTTACTTTCAAATACACTTGTGCAGTGTAATCCAATTAAGGTTTAAAGCAACACTGACACTGTTAAATTATATAATTAATGACAGTAATAATGAATAATGTATTTGTACAGATTATGACCAGGTCAGGTATTTCAAAGGCAGCTGATCACAGTATTTACATAAATATAGGATAACATAAGGAAAGTAATTATTCCTTTTGTAGGCATCTCAGTCCCTCTGTAGTTGTTTCAACTTTGCTGATATGTGACTCTAGTGTGGTAAGAGATCTGAAACTATTCTTAGACCATGGCAGAAAGCACGAAGTGGTTTGTTGGCAGGCCTTACACTCCCCACTATAATGAGAGCAAGTCACTTCATTTATTTCCCTGTTAGATGACTGAACGCCAGAGCATAAATAAGCTCCTCAAACTGTGAACAAGAACAGAAAAGGAACCAGTTTCTGTGGAAGAACCAGCCAGTTCCTCCCTGATTCCTTTGCAGAAGTCCAGCCATGAGTCTACAGCATATAGTGGGAATTTTAAAAAAAAAAAAAAATCAAAATCATATTTTGCACCTCTGTTTTTGAATTCCATTGCTTCCTTGAAGTCAAACACAGAAGCCTTTACAAACTAAACACAAGACCTAAGGAGGTTCACAAGGCTCCCACTGCTGGGTCTTGAAGGAAAAGGAAGAATAGCAGGATGGAGACAATACCACTAGACCCTGGTCATGGAGACAAGGGCAACTCCTCTTGTGTTAAAAGTTGTCAAGATGTGCTGGCAGAGATGCTGCAATTTTTCATTTTTGTTTCCTTTGTAGATTTAATTAAAGTTGTGAAAAAAAAGCCAAACTCCAAGCCTAAATGTTTTGGTCAGGGAAAAAGAGTAATTTTCATCTGAATGCAAATGAATTTCCCACTTTCCATTTCTGGGTCCCAGTACCAAACTCAAGCACACAAGTCCCCAGCACTCCAGGCCACTTTGCTATGAGCTGAGGTGCTCAGGGCAGGCAGAAATGCCTCATTGTTGGGTTGGCAGGAGGGAAAGGGGTACAAACCTACCAAGGAGGGCTAGGGCTGCTGACCCAGCCCAGGGTCACAGCACCACACTCTCCCCCTCCCAAAATTCAGCTTTGACATTGGCCTCAAAAAGAAGGGACACTGGGTTCCTATCACTGGTTTTGCCCCCTCTCCCTTCCAATGCTAAGAAAAAAAATATAAACTAAAAAAAACCCCCAAAAAACCAAAAAAACAAAACAAAAAACCCAACAAAACCAAAACACCCACAAAAAGTGAAAGAAAGTATCCTTTAGGTTTCAGCAAACATGCAATAGGATGGTCTAGGGGTGTTGGCGGACATATGACTTCTTCCTATTTTGTTTATGAACAGACTGAACAGCAGCTTCAGCCCTGACATCTCAGGATGCTACAGTCCGTGTAGCAGCACTGTGAAATACAGGATTCTTATGGGTTTATTTTTTGTCAAAACAGAGGATTTATGCCTGTCTCAAGCACTGCTGTGCCTTGCGGCAAAAGAAATAAGCAAATCTTTCTTCTTAAGAGCTTAAATCAAAATAATGCATGTTATGTTTATGACCAAAAAATGTTAAAGGAAACAGCAAGGAGAGGGATGGGTAGAAAGGGAGGAACAGAGGTCTTAAAATCCTCCATGCGACAGCATACACGAAACCCTCTCCTGTCACAGTGCTACATTAAAAATAAACCAGACCACCTCTTTTTAACTCGTGCCTAATACGGTGCACCATACATACATTTATCTATAGATCACAGCCCGGCCTTGGGAAACAGCACAGCGTTTCTGTGCTGCTCCAAAAGCCTGGGGCACCTCCAAGCCGAGCGCATGGGGGGCCATGCGGTGTCAGGCAGAGCTGTAACCCAAGCCCCGGCTCCGCCGGTCAGATTGAGCCCCCGACGTGCCACGGACACGGCAGCGGGGCCGAGGGCTGACAGGCAGCACCAAACATGGAGAAGGTGGCACCGGAGCAGGGGGACGTGAACTTGGCCAGCCAGGCTAGCAACCAGTGTTTGCAAACACAACACAGGGGATCAGATGGGCTGGCAATAAATTAGGGCCGGGCAGCGGAGAGCAGGAAAAATCACTCCGAGTAACAAACGCAGAGAGGGCTCCCCAGCCACCCCCAGTTTCATTTCAGTGCCTGAACCCAGGGATGGGGATGCGCCAGCTCCAGGGCTGCTGAAGCACGATGGAAAAAACGCTATCTGTTAAGTGAAACTAAATAATGAGTGCTTCCAGCGCCACTCCCCCAGCTCGGAAACTTAACCACAGCCTTCCTAACGCTGCTTTATGCCATGCCCAACTCCATCTGACCGAAGCTGGAGCTCCACTTCAAACACAGGGAGGAGAGTTAAGGTGATGCCAGGAGCTCCTCACTACAGGCTCCCCCAGGTGAGGTCTGCTCCAGCCCAGCTGATCACTATACCCAAAAAGCAAAGGATTTGGGCTTTCTGTCCTCTGGCACACCTCCAGATCTGTTGACAGGCCAGTTTGGGGAGGGGATTTCTGCTAAGCAGGCCTTTGAGGTAACATCTCTCAGAGGCTGAAAACCAAGAATGGCCCAAGGACTCCCACAAGCACTGGTTACAGCCAGTGCAGCACACAGAGCTGGGCGGTGGGAGAAGGGGCTGCCACAACCTGCCCACGGGGCCCAACAGCTCAGCACTCCCCAGTTACTGCTCTGCAGCTCATCTCAGCCACAAGCTTACTTCAGGTACTGAAAAAGTACCAGTGTGAGGTTCAGAGAAGCTAGTGTTTTCACAGAAACAGAGAACACCTTCACCACACCACTTTTCTAAGGACAGGAAGGTTTGCAGACATAACCACACATCCAGCTGCAAGGCCTGTACAACAGAAAGATTACTACCAGAAATGCAGGGCTCCAGCATTAACCCTGCTCTGCCAAGTGCCTCATCTCCCTCTCCTACAGGTGAAGGGCACCATCATGAGCCCAGAGACTCAATAAAAGCACACTGGGAACCTGTAGCAAGTATCAAAACAAGCCCAGCATGACCATACTCTTTCCACCAGCAAAGACACAGATCAGCAATTTTAAGCTTCCACAAGATACACCCACAAAGAGGTATCTCATAGGACCCTCAGCTCCCAAAAAGCTATGAAACTCAGCTGAGGAATAGGGATACAGTACCAGCCCACTCCATTCTCCTGCCACACTGTGCAGGCTGGAAGTAGTAAGTTGCACGGAAAAATCAAGCAAATTGAGTACCTACAGTATGAGCTAAGCAGCAAATCCTTCCATAGTTTCCCAGTGCCACAGCCAGTCTCTGCCAACCATGCCTCCGAATGGCATAAACACCCAGGGGAAAGGAAATTTAATCTAGAGGGCAGCATTGTTATAAATAGGATCTCGAGAATAAAGTGAAGAAAGGGAAGTGTCCTTGGATGATGCCTTAATTGGTGGGGCTCATCTCCACCAAAGCCTTAAGGGATAAACCAAATTCCATATTAAAACAGGAGCCTTTACAGGAAAGCCATATACATATGTAAGCATACATACACATAAACACAACACTTTCAGATCACTTTTTTAACAAATAATCTAGTTCTGTCCATTATTCTGACCCTGTATCACCAAAACAAGGCTTGATTACTCCTCAAGTTTTGCTGACTGGTCCATGACACAATGCCTCAGACCAAGTGACCTCCTTCATATCTTTCCTCCCCCCTCCTTCTACTCTCCCACTGCCCATCTCCGGCACCTATGAGTCCAGTTTTACATGGACTAAAATAAGGCTGCTAAGTAAAGGTCAATCTGACAAGCTAAAAGAGAAGCATCCCCCCCTGGACCTCTGCTCCTTAGGCTATAAATACTCAGAATAAGCACTGGGGGAAATTCTTTGTCTGCACAGACAGACACCAGGAAGCACATTTCCTCCTCCTTCCACTTCCCACCCCTCCTGCTACTCAAGGACAACATTCAGAGAAAAGCAAGCATCTCCCTGCTACCAGCTCCATGATTTGTCCACGGAAGGCATTTGCTTTGCCACTGGTGACTCGAGGCACACAGGCCTTCCTCGAGATAAACAGATGCTTTCAAGGTTCAACCATCAGCAAGGCTGACAGCAGAGAGCACACGCTGCAAAGCAAACCATGAGATTAGGTGTGGGCAACAAGGGGGATTTACCTTTCAGGACTAGGGGCTCCTTGCCTTCTCGCTTGAGTGACTCCAGCACTATGTGGAGAGGCTGGGAAGGCATTACTCTGCTTGGCTCATTGGTATTCTCATCATAGACTACGATTTCTTTGGAAAAGATTCTCTTGAAGGAGTCCTTGCCTTCCCGACAGGAGATCAAGTCCAAGACGGTGATCTTGCCCTGCTGGAGCCTCCTCCGGCTGATCTTGTCAGAACAGTTAATGTGGACAGCCCCTTGAATGTGACTCTTATTATACTCCATGAAGGGCCTGCAGTCAATGATGACAGGCCCTTGGTTCTGTTGGTGGCTCTTGCTGCATTTGGTCATCTTCTTGGCCAGATCATTGGGGTAGATGATTTTGATGCTGGCGAGCTGCTTGGCGCTGCCCGAGACAGGGCTCCCCACTCCGCCCAGCGGGCTCAGGCTGCCGGCGTTCTCATTGCTGTTGACCATTTGGTTGGCGGGGCAGGCGGGGGAGGCTCCGGCGTGGGTGCTGCTGGTGCTCGCTTGAGTTTGGGCCTGAGTGTCCTTGTCGTACGTTGCCACAGTGCAGCAACTGGCACTGCTGCATCCACAACTCAGGGAGCGTGCAGAGCCGTTGGATGAGGGCATATACGTGAGATTAGCAGTCTTTAGGGACACGACAGCTGCGCCGAGCAGACTGGAGTGGCTCTCACCAGCAGAAGAGGCAGGTTCAAGGAAGCTAGAGTCTAAACACAGGTTGAGATCCTGAGGTCTCACTGGCCTCGAAAGTGCCACTACTACCCTGTCGTCTAAAGGAGATGGAGGCATGAGGAGGCTGAGCACTAGCAAGTTAAGAAGAACTCAAGATCACCCTGAAAAAGAAAATGCAAAACGGAAAGAAGAAAAAAAGGTGATGAAAACAGATCACGAAATCACATAAACCTACAGATCCAACAACTTATTTTGCCAGCACCCATTATACCCAACCTAACAACCCCTTCTGACACCTACCAGCTCAAAGTAGTTGCTAAAAAGCCTTTTCAGTCCCACAGAAAATACCTGCGTTATCTGCATGTGCGTCCATGGCACGCAGAATACACGCGGCCAGCCTGGTCTGTGCAGTGACACCCAGGAGGAGGCATTCAGCTACATGCAGATGGTGCTGAGCTATTCTGAAACCCCAGGCTGCAAGGCTCACCACTGATAATGACAGAGGCACGTTCCCTCACCCCAGTTGCTCACTGGAAGGGAAGCAACTACTAGGCTGACTCTACTACCGGGAGGAACGCGTAAGAGCTGAATAGCTGAATGTGTCAGGGGTGATATGCAACTTTTCCAGCATGCTGGAATAAAATTAGCCCGTGAATAAATTTTCTGAGACAGTTACAAACTTGAACACATAAGGCTAAACAAAAGACACACAGAAAAAAAAAAAAAAGAAAAATTACGTTCTGGAGATCCCTATAAGTGTGCACCTTGCACTTCCCTCCCCCTGTTAGAGGTGAATCCAGCCCCAGTAAAGCCCCTAGCTCCAGGCTCGGGAAGGCTGCTGTTCTCCAGCAGTTCGTGAGGCAAGTTCCCTGCTCCCCACCACATTTCACAGACTGTACAAAGAGGGGTCCCCTCCGCCCCAGCCAAGGTCATTGCCTGCCCAACCTCTGCCTTCCCATCTGCCAAGATGCAGCACGCAGGATTAAAATCCCCCCATTTCTGCTCGGCAGACAAGAAGACGACAAGAGCAAAATACCCAAAGTCAGCCCGCGCAGTGCCTCTCCTTCACCAACAACTTTGGGAGCAGCCGCAGCTCTCTCTGAAAACCCCATCCCAGCACCAACTTCACCAACTCCACCAAGCCCCGGAGCGGGGCGAGCGCTCGCAGCTCCCGCTTGCCGCCCCAGCCGGTTCAGCGCCGGGCCCGGCGGGAAGCGGCACGGAGATGCCCATCCCGAATCGCGGGTGGCCGGCGGGCACTGCCGCCCCCGGCAGACACCGCTTCACGGAGCGAAGCCGCGGGCACCTCCGGAGCGCGGAAAGGTGCCGCGACCCGCCCGCCCGGGGCACGCCGGAGATGCCGCGGCCGGGCAGAGCGGGGCCGGCGGCGGCTCGCTCGGGGAGCTTTCCCAGCCCGTTCTTTTCCCAACCCTCCCCTCGCCCTATTTTAGGATAAGAACTAGGATAAGGGCGCCCTGAGCGCCTTTACCTGACGCAGTTAAAAATTTTAAATAAACGAGGGAGACAACCCCATTCCCCCAGCGAGGGGAGACAACGAAAGTGCCCACGAGAAGCGGGAAGCTGAAGTTTTGCCCCTGATCGCAGGGAGCAGGGGCCGTCGCCAATCGCGCGGCGGGCCGGGCCGGCGCCCCCCGCCGCGGCAGCCCCTGCGCGGGCTCCCGCAGCACCGGGGCCCCGCTCCGCTCCGCGCCGTGCCGTGCCATGCCATGCCATGCCCCGCACGGCTCGGCTCGGCTCCGCTCGCCCGCACTCACCGGCGCGTCGCGCTCCGGCCCGGTGCGCGGAGGTGGCGGCGGCCGCCGCGGGAGGTGCCGCTGGTGCCGGTGCGTGTCGCGCCCGCTGCCCCGCGCGCCGCCCGCTCCCGCCCCGCGCCCGGCGCGCCGCCCGCACCATCCTCGTTACTTTCTCTTTTGCTACCGCGTAAATGTACGGCCCGGCGGGGGCGGGGCCCAAACCGACGGGCGGCCGCGCCGGCCAATCAGCGTGCGGGGGCCGGCCCGGGGGCGGGGACATGACGTCACCGGCGGCCAATGGGGAGGGCGCTTTGCCGGCCGCGCGCCCCGGGGCAGCGGCTGCTCCCCGCGGCCGGGCGGGGGCGGCCCGCGCGCGCGGCCCCGCGGCAGCGCCCCCCGCAGGACGGGGAGCGCGCGGGCCCGGCCCGGCGGCAGCGCCCGGGAGCGTCCCGCCGCCGGGAAAAGCCGGGAAAAGCCACCGAGCAAGCCTGGGGCAGCGACACCAGCTACGGGGGCCAGGAGAGCATCACCTCCGCTCCCGGAGCGCGGGGCAGTGCTGCCTGTCCGTCCCAGCCCGCCGCGAGCGGCTCGGCAAGTGCGCGAGCGCGGCCGCACCGAGAGGATGCTGTTTAGGCGCTTTTCCGAGTAGCCCTGCCCTGTCACAAAGAAGCCTGCACGAGGTACTTGGGAGGAGGAAAACCCAGCGATCGCGTCTCATCGTGGGGAGTCCATCACGTATCAATCACCGAGGCACAGACAGGCAAAGGGGCATCACCGGAACGATGCATCCTACCATGTCCTCCCTGACCAAGGGAGCACTCGAGAGTTTCACCTACAACCCCGAATGTGAACCCTTCGAGCTAGAGGAGGAAGGGTGAAGTTGGAGCGGATAAGAACAATCCCGCGGTAAATACTTGGGAGTAGAAAAACAGTAATTTCCCCAGACAAAAGCAGTAAATCACGGGGAGGGCAGGAGATGTGCCCCACTCTGCTCAGGGATGGCCTGCCCTGGAGGTCACCCCCTGCCTGACCCCAGGTTAAAGATGGATCCAGTTGTTCCACGTTATGGAAACTCAGATCAAATCCAGCTTCTGGCACATTGTCCAGTAAAGATCCTGAATGTTCAGATTAGACTGGACTCTCCCAATGTAAAAAGGAAAGCAGCACAGGCTGGAGGGCAAGATTTCAGGGGTCTGTTACAAGGACAAGCATGAATCCCTTTGATCCTTTCTGTCAGGGGCTGACACGGGTGAAATAATGAGCTCTCACCCTTGCTACATGAGCACGACAAGGTGAGAATTGATTTTCAAGCCATATGGATCAGCTCATCGCACACTAGGAGGGTACCTGGCCGCAGCACGGGATTTCTGCACCCCTTCCTTCCTCACTATGCAATCTATTTTCACATTTCCTTGTTCAGCAACCACATCTCATCATGTACCAGTCCATCACATATCAATCCACCAAGTCAGAGACAGGGAAAGTAGCATCTCCAGAATGATGCATCCTCCCATGTCCTTCCTGACCATGGGAGGGCTGGAGTGTTTCACCTACAACTGGGAATGCAAACCCTTTGAGCTAGAGGAGGAAAGATGAAGTTAGAGCTGGTTAGAAGTTTTCAGCATAATAACACCTAATCTAAATTAGCCCCCAAAGATTTTGGTTCTGGGATATATGCGGATAATTAATTTTTCAACTGGGATTTTCAAGCTGTAACTACCAATCCAACTGGGTCTATTGCAAAAAAAAAGAAGTTTAAAACACAGTAACATCCTCACTCAGCAACTCAGAGTAAAAAAATCCCATGAAAACAGAGAGTAAGATTTCAGGAGCACTAAATACTTGATTTTTCTGATTAACAGTCCTTAGGTAAACAGCAGGTCGAATCCTTTTCGTCACAGCCAGTCCTTAAACAATCAGTTGCTTTCCCCTAAATGTTCCTCGCGGGACAGCAACTCATCCAGCACAAACTCAGGCTTTGGTTTCCAGTGTTGTGATACCACACCAGGGCACCAGCTCCCCTGCACACTGGGAAGGAAAGGGAAGTGGGGAGAGGCTCTCACTTGCTACAGCTTCACCTCCAGCAATCGTTCCCTCTGAGAGCAAATGTGGGGAAAGACTTTGAGCAATTAAGTCACAGAGTGACTTCACCCAGCAAAGACCATAGTCTGGAGGTATTACCTTCTGAAGGCTTATGAAATACAAGTCCCCATGCTACCCAGCATCAATGCAAACCAGGCTTTAACACAGTGCTGTGCAATTGCTGCATGAACAGCTGCCCTCCCCAGCGGGAGAGCAAACAGATCGATGGAGGAACGCCTTGGTCTTGGACTCCACAAACATTGGTCAGCTCCCCAGAGGTGCCACTGTGAGACACCACTGCAGCATTTCCATTCTCTCTATTCCTCTTTGTCCGTGGCTTGCTGAGGTTGGCACTGGACTCACTGCAGAGGAGGGGTAGCTCGTGCTTCCCTCAAAACCACCCTTTCTGGCCATTCTTTGGCTTGGGAAAGGAGCTCTCCATGGGTTTGTGTTCAATTCACTGCCTGAAATGATCCTTCTAAACCAGGGGAGCTGGAAATCATGTTCCTGTTTGTGCATCTCCCAAAACTAGACAGCTCCTGAGTCAGATATTTGCTAGAAAACACTTGGAATCATTGATTTAGCAATCTTTTACTTTCTGACCAAACTTCTCAGTACAGCACTAGCAACGTGCATCAAGGAAATGTTTTGTGACTTACTTATGGAGGAATTCTCACAGGAAAGCAGTGCAAAGCTTACTCATAGCAACAGTGCTCCCTTCTGAAGGATACTCAGCCTTTGCCAAGTTTTTTTACAATACAGAGGCCAAATGTAATTTTGTCTCATATTTTAGTTAACTTTTTATTTTTCTAAGAATGTCAACTGTAAGTTGCTATTCCTCCCCAGTTTCAGAGGATTTCCTACACAACTTTTACTGACTTCATGCTTAATACATTTTATTAGCCTATGACATAAGATTGGCCTTTTTCCTGCTCTCAGAAACCACAGCCCGCTGTGATTTTTTTTCTGAGCATATTCAATGAACAGCTTTCTAAATGTTTTTGCTCTCTGTAATTCAACACCCAAAACAGACAAGACTTATCTGTTCCCTAAAAACTAAATTTCTATTTTCTGAAAAGCCCACAAGAATTCTTGCTATGAAAGCTGGCAGATCTTAGTTAAATTCTCACTTCCAGCGGTAGCAGCACATGGGATTCTGACATTTATTTTCCTCAAATGCTTTCACCACCATGGTGCACTTGCTCAGACATTTGAAGAAAACCACAAGCAGACAAAGAGAAATCATCTCAGGATTGAAGCAAATCCTCACAAACTCTCACAGTATACTAATTGCATAAAATCCAATCAAGCCCGTTCAACCTCACAAAAAGGGTAAAGATTGCTAAAAACACATGCTGAATATTTAACAGATGTGAAAAAGAAGCTATCAAAATTCTTGCCAACAACACAGACACCCCTTAAATGCTCTCAAACTAAACAGTTCCTTCTTACTGAAAGACTTCTTCCACATCAACCATTCTTGCACTGTACAATCAGGGACCTTTTAGCTTGTTTAGGATTAGATAAAAAAACCAAAACATAATTACCTTCATCAACACAGCCATGTACAACACCTGCCCTGCACCTAAGCAGAGAAGGTCTGCTGTCCTGTCTCCTGAACATTCAAAGCTCTGAAGTCATGCATGAAGAAAGGATTTCACCTGTTGTACATATGACTGCAGAATGAGGCACTCCAGTACTCACTGCTCTCTGTGGTGGATTTATTCTGATTTTAGGAGAACCAAAGCCAGTTCATGAAACAGGCTGTGTGTAAAGACAACAAAGGACAGACACCTGTGCCTCCTGAGACTGTCATTTGAACGGGGCAATGCAAGTTCCCAATTTTACTGGCAGAAATGGGAAGCAAGAGGCTGAGTGACTTCTCTAAAGTGACACAACAGTTTACACTGCGGAGCAGAAAATTGGGAAACCTGGGGAAAACAAAGGTGCTAACCAGCACAGTATTTCAACTGCAAACCTGTCACTAGCACTTCATCAGGAATCACGTGAACTGGCTAAAAGAAAATGTCCTTGGGGGCCAGACTGAACTTCTATGTGTTCACTACTTAAGTTTGCCCATTTGTTTTTTCAAGCACTCCGATTCTTGTTAAGTTTTAATACATCGCCTGGTGCCTCTGTCTGTCCTCATTAGAAATGTCAGTTTACTACACAGGTGAAGCTGAGAAACCACTGGATTTAGTTTCTGTTAGCCTTTTGCAAGAAAAGGATATCCCTTTTTCCTTTCTTTTGGAAACCTGCTTTAAAGGCACCTTCCTCAGTAAAATGCAAGCTTCCTTCTTAAATGATCATCTGGTAAGAGAGGAAACAACCTGTTTTAGACAAACAGTTCTTCCTCTAAGCAAGGGGGTGGGTTGAAAACTGTGCACAAAATGAATTTATAAGGAAAAAGAGAGCCAGTAGTAAACATAAAGATGCATCCTTTTACTCCTGCTTGCTTTTTATGGCTTATCCCCAGTGGGGAAGCTGCTATAAAATGACCTAAGTGAGAAACTGAAATGCAACAGCTCTGGCGCTGTAACTCCACGTGGATGCTTTTGCTGCACAGTTACCAGCCTGTGTGGGTTTGGTAAGGCACAGGTGATGCCAGGTGTCCCTTCCCTGGGGCACACCACAGGACAATTAGGGCAAGGAGGTCATGGTGGTAAGCAGCATCCTTTAAACAAAGCAACAAGGCGGGCAGTCAGACAGGTGAGGTCAACCCACATCTCCTGCTCCAGTTTAACTTTGGGTCACTGCCGTGGGACTGTGGTCAGATCCTCACCCCACAGCCCTTGCAGACGTCCCTGCCTCCCTCATGTTCTGGTGGCAGATGACAACTCAATACTACCCTGCGAGCACCTTGTTCTGCTGCAGATGGATGAGTTATTTTGATGAAGTAGGGGACAAACTAAACTGGGGGAATTTGCTTCCAGCACCCCCATCAGCATCCCCATGATCCTTCTGCCAGTGGAGTGTGGGGATGGCTGCACTTTGGGAGGAATGGGAAGTGGTTCAACACGTTTAAGATGCTGAAGTGAGATGATCTGTGCCTGCAGCCTTATTTATACAATTTCATTAAACAAATGTAGCTACAGATTGACATTTTAATTCCTCTATATGACATTTACCCAGGGCTTCAAAACAAACATATTTCCACTTACCTGGCTGTATATGCCACCTTTAAAGCAACAGAGGAATGATTAAATAGGAGTTTGCTTCAGTAAAGTCAGCTAGTTTTTCAAACCTGCCTGGGTCCTACTTGCTCATTTTTATTTAAGCTTCTCTAATCATCTCTGGCTGCAGCCTGGCCAGGAATCTCAGCAGAGCAGACAGAGATTATTATTTTTTAACAGTCCTTTCATCATTATGATTTTCCCATTTAAGCTGTGGCTGTTTGGGTGAACAGCAGTTACTGGTCTCCCCAGGGTACTTTACCATAGAGAGCAGAAGATACTCTGGTCACAAGAAGTTTCAGGTGTGTTCCTGCAGCCCCCGCACAACCAGCGTGATGCAAAGCCAGGAGCATGTCAGCAGGACAGGACAGGACAGGCACATCTGTGCTGACAAGGAAGGGACAAGGGCCTGGGAGGAAAGGAGTAAAAGGGTATGAAAGGAAAAAAGGAACTGCTTTCTCAAGGTATTTATAAATTGCCTCCAGGCCAGACACAGTCATACTTTCTTTTCTTGGAGCTTGGGTGAGATCCCTCACTCTGTCTCTCCTTAGGAGAGCCAAAAGGGAGGACACTGGTGATGAGGAGCAGAGCAAGAGGGCTGGAAAAAGTCCAGTTGGAGTCACTCCTACAACTCTGTTCAGCAGTTTAGGGTCATAAAGGCTAGTCCCTCCTGGCTTCAAAAAGAGATCAGGGAAGGTGAATTATTCAAATTGGCTCTGTTGGAAAATAAGTGTACGGACACTCACTGCCCTGACAATCGCTGTGAGCTGGGAGTGCTGCAGAGCTATTGATGCCCAGCTGGGCCAAATTCCACTCCCGTCACACCCAACCCACCGATCGATGCCGTGAGAGCAAACACTGCCTTCCGTGCACAAGGTCTCCTTCCCAGAGGCAAATATCCGATTGTCCTGTCCTGGCAGCCTGGCAGCTGCAGGCGGACATGCACGGGGCAGAGGAGGGCACGCTGCAGCTGACACACTGGGACAGGGCACTTTTGGGGTCCTGAAAGGACCCCGGCTGAGAGATGCTGTAGGTGTGGTCCTGGGCAGACCTAAGCCTTCCTGTCCCTCTGCAAAGCCAGGGAGGGCCAAAGCATTTGCTTCTCGTGCCAGGGCAGATGGCTGCCCTCCTGCTAAAAGTGAAAGCTCTTACCTTTTGGGTGCCCTCCCTCATCTGTTTTTTCTTTCATGGACCAAGGTGGCTTCTCTCTCCTGAGCCACAGCAGTGAGGATACTCTGTATTGCATATTTCTGCCTCTACCCCATAAACAAAAGGGGAAGCAGGACAGGAATATGACCTTTATGGCTTATCTGCACTTGGAAGTGAACCAGAACAGATCATCAGAGATGCTGGTTTCAACTACTGCTGTAGCTGCTTGAGCAGCAGCCCTGTACAGCCCTCCTTTGGGAAGGGCAGCTCCTGTCATACATGAGAAGGTTCTCATCCTCCAGAGCAAGCTTTCACATCAGACCTTCCACCTGGACCCCAGTTTTGGTCCTGCTTGCCTGCAAACACTAGCCAGCCTCTGAAGGTCAAGGGTGTGAAAAAGTGCAATGCAAATGAAGCCCTTCTAGACAGCTGATTTGTGTCAATAGCAGAGCTGAGCGCTCTCCAGCCTCACTCACTGACATATGTGACCTGACTTTCGGGGGTCAAATTGCAGCCCAGATAACTGGCATTAGCTGTCCTGATTTACAGGCAACTTTTTAACCCAGCATTTTGTGCCTGTGTCACCTCCAGCTGCTGCTCCTGCCTCACTGCCTGCTCTGCACTGGCCCACTGAGACAGGAACCAGCAGACGAAGCACAGATTCCTCTACCTCTCCTTGCACCAGGTGTGTTCTTGAATTTGTACCAGGCTCTGTGCCAAAACAGCAAAGGGGCACAGAGCAGAAGAGCTCCATGGGCAAACACCACACAAGCAGGGAAATCATCAGCTCCACTCCTTTGCTCCAAGACCACCTGAGCATCCGCAGCCTCTCTCGGGGCATGAATGACACATGTCCCTCACCTGATTCACCAGGCAGAAGGACACCGGGCACCCAGCCCTCCCACTAGCCCTGGGAAGATGAGGGGGTGGAGGACCACCCAGGCAGGCTTCAAAGGAAAAGCACTTCAGTCAGCTGTCAGCAGCACTGCACTTTGGCATTTGGAGGTGTTTCAGAGGAAACTAATTGAACTCTCATGAAACCACTCCACCGTTTGTCCTAAGAGACCATCCTCATTTGTTTATTTATGGTGGACACTTTGTACTGTGAGTTGCTGCATTTAGATTAGCATTCAGTTCCACTTTCCACCCCACCCCATTTCTGTCTGTATTAGACAGAGCTGTCAGCATCTCACCTTCCGTGGAAAGAACATCAATATTCCTTGGCAGCAGGCAGGGGAGGCTCTACGCAAAGCCAGAGTTTTAACTGCTTAATGGATGTGTAGACTTGCAAACCTGGAAACTTGTTCTTGGCCAACTAGACAGCTTAGCCTAACCACCTCCCTCCTTCAGTGCAGCTGCTGCCCAAAGAGAAGGAGAAGAGGCCCTCTTCTGACCATCGTACCTTCTGCATGGCAACACTGATGAGAAGAACTCTTGAACAACACAGACCCTCACCACAGGCTAGAGAAACATTTATTAAAGTATATTTTCAAATAACTCTTCTCCTCTGGCCTGGGCCTCAAGCAACTTCCCCTCCATGGGAAAAATGGCCTCTTCCTCAGCTTGATTACAGAAATCCTAAAATTGGAACTGAGAAGCTAACAGGAAGAAAGAGCTGGGATCTTATTGAGATCAACTCTATTTCTGTCATGTTGACTGAAATAGGCAGTTGACCTTGTTCTACTTATGACTACCTCAGTGCAAGCCACAGCTTGCTTTATCACCAGCATGGGGCGAGCAGGTACAGCAGAGAGTCCTCGGCACCCTCTGCCTGTCTCACAAATCCCATTCCTCCCAGTAGGGTCAAGCGACCAGCGGTCACCCCCATGCAGCCAAAGCCAGGCAGCAGGGAAAGTGCAGGTCCTGTTAATGGGCTCCAGAATTTCAACTCATTAGTGAATGAGCAAAGTGCTCTTGGTCACAGGATGAGCTTTACTCCCTCCTCCTCCACTTCCCTGAGGCAGTGAGCAATAATTACACTCACCATTTTCCTCATGCTGATACTACAAACCAGTTTAACTGCAGAGGTGCTTCCCTTGCCAGTCAATTGTACCAAAGGCTAGCGAGCCCCACTTGAGTTTACAGAGCTTTCATTAAAGAAAATTTCCCTTTGAAAGGGATGAGATTTTAATCAAAGCCACCTCCTGCCTCCAAAGAGACTCCCTCCCATCAAAAAGCCACTCCTCACTTCCATCTGCTCTTACAGCTGCCAGCTGAGTCCCATGGCATGCCTGGGATCCCCTTTACTTTTGGCCCATCCGTTGTGATGCTGGGGCTGCCAAGACTTACCAGAGTGGGTACAGGAGGCCAAGCCCCTGCTAATCCCTGCAGGTGAGGTGATGCAATGCAGGACACCAGCTCACATGTTGCTGCTGCCAAGTTCTTTCCCTGGTAGGTCACCACCACTTCTATCTTAGCACGATGCTCTGGCCTTGCTGAGCTTTCTCTAAAAATGTTGTTCCAAGGCGAACAGCACGTTCTCTTCACCATGGTTTAGGTGTCCCCTATTCCTCTGAGAGGTGAATATGAACCAAAGCCACCAGGAGATGAGGGAAGGATGGTTAAAGAGGGTAAGAGAAGATTACAGATCAGTTGGGCTCTTGCCAGATGAGCCTGTCTCTGTGATTCGTGCTCGCAACCAAACTTAAAGCAGGCAGTCTACACTCCTACCACATAAATTAGTGACAGCAGTGGGACAGTATAATCAATGCCTGCAATTGTTGAACATTTTATGGCAAATCCTGCTCGGTTGACTCATGAGATTGAGGGACTTGCCAGGGGACTTCTTACCCCTCTCGGCAGAAGGAAAACAACATGATGTAATCGAGGCAGAAGAGGAAGTTGGCTTCCTTGTGCCCCCTTCTAGGAGCACAGCAAGCAGTATTTGGCCATAAATACAGATCTTGTGCAAAATGCTTTTTCTCACTTAGCAGGGAGATTACCCAGCTCGGGTTAGGCTGACTCTTCCTAAAATGAAATCGCAGTGCCCTTTTCTTATATAGCAAGGTACTAAATATAAACCCAAGTTTCTTTAGGTTTAATATTAATGTCCCAGGCATTTCTCATGACTTCTGTTTTCCCACGCTGACGATCCTGCAGCTCATGGATTGTGAAACCATGGTGCAGGGACTCACACAAGAGATGTCAGCAGTGGAGATTACACACCACAGACTTGCTTCTCCAGCCCACTGAGGATTAGCACCACACCTACCATCTACTTAGATACCTCCTTGAGAGATTAATGTGTTGGTTGGACCAATAATAATTTTTCCCCCTGTTACTTGCTGAAAGCAATCTGGCACGCAGCCATCACCTGACCAGTCCTTTTTCTTAGTCCAGGCCAATTCATGTAGTTCTCCTGACCTCTGATGAGCTCCTTCAGTCTTTGGAAGTATCTTGTTCTCACAGACTGCTCCGGGTTGCCTGTAAAATCCTTGCCAGCACCAGTGGCCCTGGCTCCAGATCCCAGAAGTACTTTGCCCTGCAGCAGGTGCAACATATTGGAAAGACATCTCCTCGTGAGATGTTCATGCCCCAGCTTTGGGTTACACAGCTCTGCTCTGCCTATGGGAGTCTCTCAGTGAGCACTGCTGCAGCTCCATTTCAGTGTCTGCTGATGGGGTTGGTCACCTCAGCCCCTGTTTCATATTCAGCAGCAAATTGCAGGAATTACGAATTGGACGGGCAAGCTTTAACCACAGCCCCTTCCCTATCTCACAGCAGCACCTCAACCAGTGTGTGCAGTATTTAGGCAGCTGTGGGACAGGCTGTCACTGCCATAAGGATCATCCCCCTGCAATACCCTATTGCTCCACCACTTCACCACGGAGGGGAAGCAATCTCTAACTCATGGCTCATCCTTTGAGATCTGGCTGGAACGAGTCACTGCAGATGGAAACAGTGGTGGTGCCAGCCCTCCATGGCTGAGGCAGCCATGCCCATGCCACCCCCACAACAACCACCACAACCCCCAGGATTGCCTCCTTCCTCATTACTGAAGGGCAGTTTTTTGTGAAGTCATAGCAATAGATCTTGTCTGTCCTGAGAGCATTGTCAGCACCTTGACCAGTCCTCTATGCTGCCCCTGCCTGACACTAGGGAAAGAGGACCTGGCACTCTGCAATCTAATCAGAGGGTGCCATACTCCAGAAGTGCCCCTGCAGCCTCCACAGTGACCATCTGAGAGATAAGATCCTGTCCAAATGGGGGGTGGCTATTGGCAGCTCAGAGATTCCAGGCGACTTAAAACCAGACTGGATTAGTACTTAAAAGGGTGAGAAGCAGTACCAGAAAGAAGAATCCAGGGGCAGCCCCAAAACCCAACCATTAAGAGCATGCCAGGACACCCATCAGAATTTCAGTTCTATGGGAATCAACAGCAACACACTAAGATGGGCTGATGGCATAAACAATGCCTGGTGCTTTCACCATTGTGTTTAAAATGTGCTCTTCCTCCTAAGGCACTGATCAATTCTGCTTTTATAAACATGCTCAAAGAACACGGCTTCCCCTCCTTCTTCTCCAAAATAAGGCCATTCATTACAGAGATATAATAATAAAGGTACAGAAAACTTGCAGGACTTTGTATGTTATTTATGAGATGGTGACTCAGCCCTAAAATGCTGTGGAATCCAGTGTAAGTAGCTGTAACCTAGCAGGAGAGAAAGGTTCTGATAGCAAAGGCAAGTGAAACAATCACCCATACACTAGGACAAAGCACTGTGCAAATATTTCTGAGCTGTGCTAGTCATTCATGCTGCATGAGGAAAATCAAGCAGATTTCCTCAAAAATGAAAAATACTTTTTCTAGCTGAGGGAATACTTTTATTACTAGCCTGATTAATGTAGTTTTCCCAATTTCCAGAGTAATCATATCTGGCCAGCAAGAAAGTAAAGAACAGATTTTTTTCCCCTGTCACATGCAGCGATACCGTGCTGAACACTGTCATTCCAGATATCATACGGGTCTGCTCCAAATCCTGTCACGGGACTTTCATTCAGGATTCTAGTCCTTTTCCTTTCTAGGCAGCCATGCCATCCAGATGAGGCAGCCAAACCACCCAGATGAGGCACCCAACTGTCCCTGCCTAAATTAGACACCGCCCCCGCATCACTCCAGTGCTCTGAGTCACCTCCCTGTCCACTGCTTATCCCTGGAGATCTACGAGGAGATGCCAAAGTCAACAGTGCGTGTAATTACTCAAGGTTTTAATCGAAGGAGTGTAAAAATAAAAAGTGATGATATAATGAAGAGAAAGATTCTTTCTTGATGAGTGTTAATTAAGTCATGGTCACACAGGCCCTGTGGGAGCTGTGAGTAGATTATGGTCTTCAGGTGGGACAACAGACCTACCCTGGTCTGCTAAGCCTGTGGCCGTATGGGATTCGTGTTCCCTGATGGGCAGTTACCACACCCACCCTCAGAGAGGGGATTACACCCTTCATCTGCTCTAAGATATCACAGAATGGCCTGGGTTGGAAGGGACATTAAAGATCATCTAGTTCCAACACCTCTACCATGAGCAGGGACACCTTTCACCAGACCAGGCTGCTCAGAGCCCCATCCAACCTGGCCTTGAACACTTGCAGGGATGGGGCATCCATAAGTTCCCTGGGCAGCCTGTGCCAGTGCCTCACTGCCCTCAAGGTAAAGAATTTCTTCCTCATAGCTCATCTAAACCTGCTCTCTGTCAGTTGGAAGCTATTCTCACTTGTCCAATCACTAGTTCCTGACAAAGAGTCCCTCTCTGGCTTCCCTGTAGCCCCTCCTTCAGATACTGGAAGGTTGCTATGAGGTCTCCATGCAACCTTCTCTTGTCCAGGCTGAACAGCCTGAGCTTTCTCAGCCTGAATATCCTGGTGGCCCTCCACGTCCCATTCCCATTCTGCTTCACTGCTTGGCCGGAGAAAATCCACCCCATAGGCAGTGATCAGGCAGACCTGGTGTTTCAGAAACACCACTGAAAAACAATTGCTCCAAGAGGTAATTCCAGAGGCATTGCAGTAGACACACACGGACAACAGCAGCTACCAGACAGATCCCTGTGTGTCTGTACAGGCACAACACATGTTCAACATTTATCTTCTCTATTTCTTCCTACAGTGCAGAATGACCTCTTCAGAAATAAGCACTCCAAAGGGACTTTTCCCCTTGGATACTGTACTTCCCAGCCCACATGGTAAGCCTCACAACACAACTATTAGCAGTAGCAGCACTGCTCAGGGGCTGTTGGGAGGACAGAAAGGGATGGGAACTGGACCTTCATTACCCTTTTAAGGGCACAGCTCATCACCTAAACAGGTTCCAAAAATGAAAACATAAAGGATTAAAACAGGGTTTGCATTATTTTAAAATAAAAAATATTCTTTCATGACCAAACAGGGGCCAGCAAATGTCACAACCCCGCCCAGCTGAGTGTCCACAAGCACCAGCATGCACAGCTGAGTCCACCAGTGTGTGCTTGTGTGCTGCTCTCGCTGGCACACATGGAGATGCTCTGGGGTGCATTACACACTCAGCCATACAGCTGTCTGCACGGTTTGAGGACAAAGCCCCGAGTCCACACCTGGATAATCTTCCACAAAGGTCAGTGCCCCATACCTGCAAACCATATGTGTAAGCCTGTGCCTGCAGCTAACAGAGGGGGCAAATCTATTTACTATAAAATTTGCCAAGACTGAGAGCTCTTCCCTATAAAAACCATTCCTTGTGCTTACTTCGTTTTACAGATGAGCAACTCAATGTCAGTTTTTAGTTCTGAACTAATTTTAATGGTTGAACCATAAGCAGTCGAATAACAGGGTAATGGAAATCGTCACAAGCCCTTATCTGCAGCAGCTCTGCCAGCTGCTGCTCTGATGCTGCTTCTGACTTCTGACTTTTCTTTTTCCTCAAAAGTCTTTGCCTGTCGCCGAGTTATCGCAGGACAAGCAGAACAGGGATTGAAAAATGTGCAGTAAAATTGTTTCAGACCCATGGAGGCTCTGATAGTGAATCACCAAAGCTTTCCCTGCCAGCGAACACATTTCTAATCCCAAGCACAGCCAGAGCACTGCTTCTCCTTTATCCTCATCCTCCCACCGCTCTCTCATCAGGGCATCAAGACCAGAAGAGAAGAGGGGTCCTGCAGTTCCCAGGAATCCCAGTTTTTGTCCTGTTCTCTGGCTGGCCTTCTCCCAGCTCTTGAATCACGCTTACATCCCAGGAGGGCCTGGGATACCAGAGGGCACCCAGCAGGAATAAAGTCTGCTCCTGATGAAAGTAACAGTGATGTTCCCATCTATAGGTTTAAAAAAATCAGTGCCCCTTTGTGTACTACTCACTGTGGTAGTCTGACCTCACTGCTCATGAGTAGCACTCATTGTAGATGCCAGGGGAGTGAGCAATGTCCTCTGCGTTAAACACAGAGCAAACACAAACAATTAGCGCTCAATACACAAATAAGGAATTGCTTCATCAGGCAAAGGATGTATGTAACTGCCACCATGGGCCATAAACAACATGTCTCTTCATCTGTTCCATTTGTCACTGCAAACACAAGTCATCTCTCATCCAGAGCATTTCTTAAAAGACTGCATTGTATTATAGGATTATACATCCTTTCAAAATAGATGAAATAAAAGCTTAGGAGGACAGTGATCTTATGGATGTTTCATTAATGACTAACGTTTTTCTGGCAAACTGTGTAAATAAAACTTCAGCTTGGGCTCAGGAGAGTGATGGGGGCTTCCAAGCATTCTGTCATCCTGGCTGGCTCAGTGTCCTGCAGCCTGGCCTGCTGGGGAACAGCAGGGACCTCGAGCCACTGCTCAGAGGATTAGGACATGCACGTTTCACTAAGATATTCCAAAGAAGCACAGATATCAGGAAGAACTTGGAAATTTTAGTTTAAACAGCAAAATTTGGTGTGAGTATCTCAGTGCACATTTAGATGGGAGTGGGGAGAGAAAGGTGGAAGGAGGTTGTTTTAACATGATTGCTTGTTCAGCCCATTATAAAGAAAAGATTTGCAAAACTCAGACCTAGCACAGCATAGGATTTGGGAACATGCATGTGTAAGCAGCCAGGAGGCTTTGTTTTGATTTTTTCCCTTGATATTGCTGTCTTCATTGCTGCATTTGCTGAGGTCAGTATATAAAATGGAGCCTGCAAGCAAAAAGGTGATAAATGCAACATTTCTCCTTGACAATGTCATGGCTTCAGACTTTTCAGCCATAAAACTTAGCGAGGTCTGAACTCTGAATATTAAATAGTTCCAATTTACGTTGTGTGCGTAGGCACGTTTACACACACACACACAAAATGCATTTGGCTGATTCCCTCCATCCTACACAAACAATTTAGTGTTACAGGCAACCCCAGTGACCAGCTACTCCATTATGAGCCTCTGAGAGCAAAGAGATCCAGCAAAAGTTTGAATGAACCCCTCAGTGGACAACCAAGGAACAGCTACAATATTCAAGCCTTGGCAAAAGCTCCTGAATGCGAGACTTCTCAGTGCTTCTGATTCCCTCTAACAGAGCTGTTAGCAGCAGTCTCATTAGCCTTCTGAGTGTTTCGTTAGCTCTCTTAATCCCTCTCTCCTGCCTCTTGACCTCGAGGCTCTCTCTGAAAGGAATTTCCACGTGTTAATTATGCCTTGTGTAAAAGAGTGTTATTACTCCACCACGCATTCACTGCCTCTTAATTTTTCTGGGATACTCCCACACTGCGAGAAGCGCATAAAAATTTGGTGAGCTAACTTCACGTGCTAGTTACTGAGTGAAAAGGGCTGTGACAATCTCACGCGGTTTCAGTGAGCCGTTCCCTAATCTTTGAGTTTGATCTCTCCCATTACAGGAGCCTTCCTGCTCCTCTCTGACTTTAACCCCTGCTAATGAAGAAAATGCCTGGGAGCAGAGTCACACTGGGGCCTAAACGATGAGGTCACCCCTTTTTCATCTAGGGACAAATCTTCATCAAGGGACAATATTGCACAATTTGCAATCATTCACAGCAGTGATGACTGGAGTTGATCAGTCATGGCTAGACTTACAGGGAAAAACATTCATTATCAAGCTATGGAAAAGGGAAACAGAAGGTGACTCATAAACTTTAACCATTTAGAAATCAAAACTGTCACAGAGGTGGTAATTACACCGGGAAGGTGCTGAATACTTTCAGTGACCACCTTCCAACCTGCATGCAGCTCACACCCTGCCAGGTCACCACCACATTGCAGTGAGAAGATTTTCTTTTTCAAGAGAATTATCCATAACCCTTTGCTGGGTGTGAGAAGAGAGGTTGTGCTGAAATGCCACCTCCAATGGAGGGCATAACATCTGCCCAAGGGTTTCGTGGTGCCCCAGTTTATCAGCAGTCAGGTGGATGTGCTGTGAAACACAATCATTCCCCGCGGACACTGCATTTGCCCCTGAGATTTGAGAGATTTCAAGAACAAGACTCCTTGGGCTGCAGAACACCTTCCTGCTGGTACAATACTGCAGCTCCATAACTCCCAGAGCACGTGCAATGCATAAATATAAATTCACAGGCAGGATATGGGGCTCTCGACTTTTCAGCTCAAATGTACTTGACAAAATCATCCAGTTTGTTTTTGTTTTCCTCTGAAGATACCTCTTTTTTGGCAGAAAAACAAAGGATTCATAGGCTTTTTCTTTGCTGATGGACTTTCTCCCAGGTTTCCAGGCCTGCAGAGGCAAACAGATACCAGAGAACTGTTTCCACAAGGAGTGTAAAGCTGATATTCCAGTGTCAGAGGAGCACAATAACCCATCAGTACTGCACACCCACCACACAGCAGGAAGACCAGGGACAGTATTTCTTGGGACAGCTGTGGGCAAGTGTTGGCAAATGTCTCAGGCCGCTCCTTTCTGAACAGACATCAGGAGCTAAATATTGCAGTGCATTTTTGCCTCCCAGCTCCCTTAGTGCATCATTTTACATAGCCCCATGGAGCATTAAATCCAATTCTATATGGTCGCATACAAAATAGGAAGCACCATCAACTGCCTGAAAGTTGATACTACAAGGAGAGATCCCATATATAGTATACTCATATATAATACCCATCCTCCCCCAGTATATAATACTTTTCATAAATCAGTACATTAAAAATAACATCTCATGTTAGCATAAGATATCATGAACTATGCTAGACTCATCCAGCCCTGCTTAGTCACCACAAATATCCCATTTGAAAAACTGGTGTGAGTAATTCTGAGTGAAAATCAGAAAAAACGAGTATTGAAGGCCAACGGTAACAATGAGGCAAATGTCCCCCGTCAGAGCGGGCAGAAAGGCTGCAATGACACGAGGCAGTTTTGCCTTTTTAATGCCACTTGAAGCTCATGCCCTTATTTATGAAAGGATAGTGGAAGCTATCAAGAAATTCCTTTAATAATCCCAAAGAAGGGCAGATATTTTGCCATTGCTACCAGATGCCTTAGTAACAGCCTACTGACTGAAGGCTTCACTCCATCCCTTGAGCCGTTCTGATGGACCAAATGTTTAACATTTTGTTGCCTCAGAGAAGCAAGTGGTGAACTGCGATATTGCTCCAACATCCTGATACATGCTGGTTGACCCTGAGCCCAGGGAAGAGTTTTCCCCTCCCCAGCTATTTCCACTGCCATGGATGGAGCAGATCTGCAGCCAGCAATGATGGCATAACAGCAGCACTGCTGAAGCTGATGACAGAGCCATTGCCTCCAGCTTACATGCAAAGCTAATATATGCTCAGGTTGCAAGAATTTTGAGAAGAAAAGCCCTAGGAAATAATTGCAAGGGTTTTCAACGAATGATGCATTAGTGGTGCCCAGCATTCAAGAATCTCAGTTCCAGGTCTGGTAGTAAAATCAACATCCTGGCCCTACTGAAGACGCTGCAGATTTACCACCAGTCTCCAGGTGAATGGAAGAGCTGAACATCATGTAAGAGCAAGGCAAAAAGAAAATTTTACTAAGTGTCAGTGCTGGGGTATCGCTGTGTCAGAAGCCTGGCTCTAATCCTGACTTTCAAGTGACACTTTTGCTAGCCCTAGGGTGTGGCCTGTGCTACCATTCTCCCCCATGCTGGTATACCAGAAGCAGTGCCCTGCTGAATGAACGTGAAATGGAGGGTGGGAGGTGGCTGAACAGCCTTCTAAAATAACATATGACATGAACAAAATTGTCTAAAAAGCTCAAGGATTTTCCCCGTGCTTCCTCATACCTCCTGCACCAGACATACAAGAGACGTGCAGCACTTGCATCACGCAGGCTCTTACCACATCATCCCCCTTCTGCTCAGAGACCCAGCTGCAGTAAAACCTCTGCCACTCCCACACACCTCCCTGATGTGCTCATGGTCATGGGACACCCTGTGCCTGAGCTGCCCTGGCCTGAACTGTCACCTCCATGAAGGTTCACCAGTGCAGGGGAACAACCTCTGAGCCCCTCAGATGTCCCTGCACCCATCGACCTCCTGCTGAAGATCTGGCCCCTT
This sequence comes from Acanthiza pusilla, assembly GCA_036630365.1. Lineage (NCBI taxonomy): Eukaryota > Metazoa > Chordata > Aves > Passeriformes > Acanthizidae > Acanthiza > Acanthiza pusilla. Next base: position 16,204,867 of record JAXCHO010000017.1, read on the forward strand.
TCTATCCGCCCACATCAAGGTCTCTGTTTCCATACAGGGTATTTCTACACCAGCGCTTCAGTCACTCTTACCTAGTAACCACAAGGAAGCACATCAAAATAAGAGGACAATTAAAGGAAGAAATCTATGACAGAAGAGAAGAAAGAAAAACCTTCTGAATCCAAAACACTAATATTTTCTTGCTATGTCTTGTGATACATAAGCTCTGAAATGCAGCCTACCCAAACAGATGCAGTGAGGACTACTCAAGGCTTCCGCTTTGGATCATCCTTCTTGGAAAATCCCCAGTAACTGCAGACAAACCTTGCCCCTGGAAATCCCCTGCTCACTGCACTTCAGTCCTTTTTTGCCTGTGGACAAAACCCCAGCTGTGCACTTTACTCTCTTATGGGGGTACTGGGAGGCCAATCTTGCATGAACAACATTTGGACAGGAGGCGGAGGTTATTTTTGGCCACTCTGATAAGGAAAGACGTCTAGGCTGAGGGAGAGAGAGAAGAATTAGACATACCTCAGTTGGCATTTATTGTCCTACCAGGGGCAGGAGAAGTTCAGGCTGAAGAGGCAGCAAATGGGAGAATCACATGGATTGGACACAGCTCTTCCCAATGCTCTCAGCCCTTCTGCAGCCCAAACCCGGCAAAAGGGACGTATCCTGACCACAGAGACCACAGTAAGTGCTCTGCCATGGAGAGGTGGCCTTATCCAGCACAGTGCTGGCAGGATTGTTCCCTCATTCCACTGGGCAGGCTGCAAGGAGCAGCCCAGCAGAAATCCATGGCCTGGGGTGACTCAGTCCCTCCCAGTAACCTGGAACCTGCAGCCACCAAGTGAGTGCCATGATCCTTCACAGACCATAGCAGCTATAAAAACTGCCAGCAAACCTCAGGGATAGCTGCAGTTCCTGAGAAATACCACTCTCTCCTGTTCCAAGGTGATCTTGGCACAAAAAAAAAAAAAAAAAAAAAAAAAAAAAAAGAGCTTGGCACAATAAACTGAGGGCTTCCCTTCAATGAAATAAACGCTGGCAGGGACAAGGAGCATGTCTAAGGGCAGACACAGGGCTGGCATCCTACAGCACTAAAGTGTTGGCCCTCAGCAGCGAGGGGAGCTACCACCTCCCTGCACAAAGGGTTAAAACAATGTCACCTCATGCATGGAGGGGGGCCCAGCACGGTGCCATAACTCAGGTCCCTGCTGCCAGCAGGAAGCTGTCCCACAGGAGAGACCCAGCTCCTTCTTGGCCAAGTTGCTACAGAAGTGGGCCTGCAGGAAGATATCCATCACAGCTCCTCGTGGGACATAAGGACAACATCAGTCATAACTCATTTGCCAGACGTGGAGGAGCAGTGACATTTCTAGGGTTCAGTACAAGGAGCAGACCACCAGCTCTTCTCTTGTTACCTCATCAGAAATGGAAACTGAAAAAACCTGAAACATCCCAAGAACTGCTACCTTACGGTCACATCCATAGACCCAAGTGCTCACACACAGCTGAGGCCAGGCTGAGTTGCCCTCCAAATCCTTGGGAGGGAGGTTGAGCAAGAAGCCAAACTGCCATGACCTTCCCAGTGGCCTTGCCGTGTGATGAAGCAAATACAATCTCCTTGAGGACTGCATGATGCTGCCACAGTTTGTGCTGTGTCTGCCACTTTCTAAATTCTTTCTAAGCCTCAGCTTCTTTAGCTGTTTAATACTTGGATGAGAGGCCAGTGGAATCATTCCCACTTTCTAGAGGGAGTAAACGGGACACAAATGGGAAGCATAAGTCCATGACAGTTGAAACAGGTCTCAGCAGGACTGAGTTAGACCTGAGACTTGCCTTACCAGCAAGTCCAGCCTTCCTCTTTTCCCTGGTGCTTCTTACAGGTCTGAGCTTGGAACTCTGAAGGTAGGCGAAAATGAAAGGAGGATGTGGTTCTTTAACTCCAACAGAAAGAGGAAGTCAATAAAGGCAACAAAGTTTTATTAAATAAGCTCTAGGTCAGACCAAATTCAGCATCTTGCATGTCTTTGAATGACACCATTTCCTTCAACAGAACTGTACTAGAGATAAAATAACACTGATAGTTTTATCTGACTGATGGTGGGGAAACACTAAGACTAAGCAGTGATTGTTTTTTGGTCACTGAGCAACTCATCAGGATGCAGGTAAAAGGGATAAACTCTTAGTGAAGCAGTTTGCAGGCAGGTGGATGCACCTACAGCCAGCTCTGCACTGGTGTGCGTGTCCCGAGGGACCTGACACCACACTCACACCACTAAAAAACCACGGATTTTGGTGATCCAGGTGGGGGTTACCTGGTGCAATCACCTGCTCACAGCAGGGCTTGCCTCAAAGATGCAGCTGACTTTGCAGCCAGATCCCATTGCTCAGCTTTTCTACAGAGTTCTAGTAATTAAAGAGGGGAAGAGGGGAAGAAGCAGGAAGCAATTCCCAATCCAGCCATCAAGCTTCAGAGACTTCCAGGTAGTCAGCTCAGCACCCTGGAAGGGATGCGATGGAACGTTCATGCTGCACCAGCCATTTCCTGCTGAGTTGCTGCCAGCGCAGTCAGCGCTGCGAAAACCCCACCGCCGCGGCATCGCAAATCTGGGTCAGCATCTTGAGGCACCCCGTGGAAACAAATGTTCCCTCCCTCCCTTCCTCTGTCCTGGCTCTGGCCGGGGTGTGTGCTGGCATCATCTTTTCTTTGTATCCCCTCATCTGACAAGGATTTCCATCCACTACCCTTCACCCACGCAACACACCCACCCACCATTTTTTGGATGCGTTCCCAAATTCATTCCAAGCCCCCAGCAGCCGCAGAGCAGACATTTTTAGCGGGTGAAACGCAAAGGAAAATTCACATGGAACAACATGCCTTGCAGCTGGCATCTCAAGTGAACAAAATCAGGGCGTGCTCCAGATTTGCTGCAACTGCCCTGAGAAAGGTTTTTCAAAAGCCACTGTCGTGCGAGTCCTTCTGCTGCGCTGCGTTCATTAAAGTCTCCTCCTAATCTCCAGTGAATATTTGCCCAAGGCCCTCAGCCCATGTCTTAAAATTGACATGAGACTGGAAGTCTCTGATAAAAGCAGACGCGAGACAGTGGCAGCAAGAGATATCAAAGGTCAAAGTTGAAATACGTTGCAGGTCCAAACAGATTTAGCCTGCTCATTTTTAGCTGCTTCCCATCCATGCACCACACTTCCCCCTAAGTGTTACAGACAGAAAACGAGTGCAGGCTGCAGTATCCATGGGGCAAGGTCCAGTGCTGACTGGAGACTCCACTGCAGCTGCACCTCTCCTGCAACAGCCTTGGGGAGGGTGTGTCGGGGCATCCCAATGGATCCGCAGAAACATCTCTGCTCCCTTGGCTCCATTGCAATGGAGCATTTTCTCCAAAAAACAGCACTTTCCTCACTCAGACAAAGGTCTGATGGATTCATTTAAATCCAGAGGCAGCAAAAGGCTTGAAATCTTTCTTCCCAAACTTTCAATGGGCTCATAGTTTAATTTTCAGCTCACAGCCCTTTCCATCTTTTGTGTCCCTGCTCTGCATCAGAAACGCCAGTGACACAGGCAACCACCTCCCTGCTGTTCTGGGCTGCATCCTGCCCAACTGGGAAACACAAATGGCCATCCCTTGGATCCTGCTGGGCTAATTAAGGCTAGATAGGAACACGAAAAGAAAGCAATTCAGGGGAAAATTGTATCTCCTTCCCCACTATCCCAGAAAAAACGTCTTCCAAAGTCAGTACTTCAAGTTAAAAAAAAAAAAAAAAAAAAAAAAGGAGAGGCATTGAATAGGGTAGCAAGTAAAAGTTCAGAGAACTTCTTAGCAAGGTAGTAGCTGACAGAGACCAAGAGCTATACACAAAAAGTGATCTTTTTATTCCCCTTGTGTTCAGGGAGGTGGGCTGCACCACAGTTAGCAGTTCCACTCCCCCTCTCTTTGTCTCATGAAAGCAAGACCCAAAGAATCTGACTTGAAGTACTGGCTCCCAAGCAAAGTGAATTCTTTAAGTTCATTAGGCACAGCCTAAATTAGGGTTTGGAGAAATTATTCTCTCCAAATGAAAACCTTTTTTAATGTTAAATGAACTAAAACATTCTTTTAAGGAGCATTTCATTTTGTAGAAAATAGCATCAGAAAAAAAGGAAACCAAAATCTGCACCAAATTCCTACCCAGCCTGCAAAGCCTTATTTCCCATTTCCTAACAAAAATGCTACCATGAAACAGTTTCAAATTTTTAATACCCTGAAAAAGTGTTAACAGTTACTGGCCACATTTAATTCAAAAGAATCACATCTGATAATTCTGAGTCATCAAAACTGTAGCGAAAATCCTGCAAAAGCAGGCGTTTTGCAAGACTATCATTTTTCTGCCCCTTAAATAAGTCTTATTAACAGGAAGGATCGAGGTGGCCCCGCAATAGCCTGCTGCATGGAAGCTAATCAGAAGGAGCTAATTTCGGATCCAATGTTCCTGAAACATTTTGCGGATTTGCTGGAAATTCTCATGGAGCCATTTAAAAAAGGCTTTTTTTAAGGAGCCGCTTGTCAGTTTAACCCACGTTTGAGATTATTATTTGCCAAGCTGAGGAGCAGAGCCAGCTTGCACACAGCAGAGGCCTAGTGAAGTGGAGAGCTCTCATGCAAGACAAGTCCAAATGAGACTTCCAAATCAATTCAAAAGGCCTGCATGAATATAATTTCCTTCTTTACCTGGGAACTGCTAAAAGACAATCAACAGCTACATGGCCCTTTCTTTTGTTTTAAAAGATTTGGGGGTAAGGAACAACATTGCTCTTAGCGCAAAAATCCATCCAAGCAGAACATGTTTGAAACAATCCCAAGTGCTAAAACTGTTTTTATTAAAAAGTTGCAGTAGTCCATTCTTCCTTTGTGCCTGTTGAATGACATTAGCAAGATACCAGCTCATGGCAGGGCAGCCATCTAAGCACCATGGATGATTTAAAAACTTTCTCCCATTAGGAAAGCTGAGTAACTGTGTTACTTACAGCAAGAATTTTAAAAAGACTTATAAGTGAATCAGTGAATAATATTCTCCTAAGCTTTTTGGTCTGGAAATTTAATTTTTCAGACACTGGTATCTGGCACAGGTCAGAACAAGAAGCTGTGTAGTCTCAGGGACACATTGAACTCCAGCATTTCCAACTCTGTGTCATGATAAACCTAAAAATCCAATTTTGAAGTTTTTCTGTTAGCTAGAAATGATTTTAAAATAAATCAAGTCAAAAGTACGGAAACACCTCACTTCTACAATACCACAATATGAAGTGCTGTTGTCTTTGTTAGGTTTTCATGTTAACATTCCCTTCAACTTAAATTGACCAAGTGAAAAGCAATAGAAGCATTGCTGGTTGAAGCAAAATGCCTTCCTCTTGTCACATCAATCCAGTCTGGCACCCGTCAGAAGAAACTGAAGATGCCCAAAGCAGCCATGTGTCCCCTCCTGCTACCCCCCAAATGGTGGTGTGAGCCCACGACACGTTTCCATTTCGACAGACTCTATTTTCCAATTCAAATGTGGTTTGGAGAAAAGCTCTGAGCCATCTCTGGGGAAAACGGCTCCAAAGGCTCCGTGCTGAGGCACACAAACACAAGGCTGAGTGCTCTCCTGTCAAAAAACAAATTCAGCACAAGGAGGGACAGAAGACATTTTACCAGGGGTGCAACGACCTCCTCCTTGCTTTTCATATCCCTGTGTAATGATTTCATACTCAGATTGCAAGGGCTCTTTTTCCCCTTAGCTGTGCTCCGGGCCGTGCGGATTCTACCGCAACGTACACATTAAACAGCCGCTGGCAGTGCTCTATAATCACCCAGGAATGCAAGGGGTGTCACATGGGGCTTTGCTCAATACAGCTGTTCACTGGCCCAGCTGAACAATAAACATTTGAAGTATGGCAAATGTTCTTTGAGGGAGAAGGTTTGTTATTAGTGTAAATATGAAAGGTCTCTTGAAATGGACCAACAACTTCAGCTTCACTTGAGGAGTGCCCAGAGTTATGAAGCTGGAGAATACAGAATTTGAAAACCAAGATGTTATTTTCTTGTTATTCAAGCAGTGAGAAGTCATTTAAAAATATCTGTATGACCTCAGGGGAGTCACAACCACAGAACCCAGAAGATTAAAGAAAATAAGCTTAAAATACCTTCCTCAAAGAGTCATGCATTTCTTTCCCGATTGTAAGAAGTGATGGGCAAACCTAAAAAGGTCCAAAGGTTTGGATACATCTCCAAAGCAGCAAAAGCATTCTTAAAATCTCCCTCAGGGAAGACTTCTGCTCACATTTATTAGGAACAAGACGTTGGTAAGGTTTGAGCTCATGCCTTTGCACTGCCAAACAGAGTCCTTTACTACCTGCTACTACACAAATAATCGAGTCTCCAATTCCAACACCAACAGCAACAATGTTGGCCAAACCACAGAAGAGGTAAGAAGCTGTGAAGAGCCCACAGAAAGCTGTTCAGATGGTATTTTCTGTGGGCAGAGCCCTGGGAGAGATTAAAACCATAGAGAGTCACAAAATAGAACTAAATGCAAGCTGGAGGCTTTCTCAGAGGGTGCAGTTTTCCCCATCAGAGATATTCTTCCTGTTTTGCCAGACTACTCATAGCTGACTGCATTTGCACAGCAACCAGCCAGCAACTTTTTTTTTTTTTAAACTTATATTTGCTCTGAATTACATGTTTTCTGGTGTCAGCTTTAGAGGTAGATAAAACCTAGCTGCAGCAACAGCTTTTAAATCAGCTATCATCTGTGCTTCAGTCAACAGAAACCTTTAATTAAAGCATTGAGTTACACGGGTTCTGGTTACCATATAACTAGCAACATCTTCAAATATTTGGATTGTAAACAATCTTCATAACTTGGAGACAGGCATCATCTTTCCTACTTCACGTTGAAGGCTTTGCAGGCATTTTGTAGAGGTCTGGCAACAGGGAATGACAGAAGGAAGTGTTGATAAGGTGCTGCAGCTCAGCAATAAGGTACTACAGGGAAAATACAGTAGATATGGAACGGTTTGTGATCTCTTCCTTGCTTTGGGAAAAAACTCTAAGATCTTTGCATTTATATTATGCCAGACCTGGATTTGATGGTGCACCAAGGCATGATGCTCACTAATGCTCTGGTTGAAAGTACAAAAGGATGGTGATTTTACAGTCCTTACTAGCCAGCTGCTTTCTGTAGTATAGAGCTACTTATTTATAAGCAATATTGTAAGCATCCTATTTAATCTTGCTCTTCACATTCAGGAGAAAGGACTTGCATATTAAAAAAGAGCACTGGACGTTAGGATTTATGGAGGAATAGAACAACTGAAGAGATTCCTATTAGCTAGATGAAAAACATTAGATGTGCTAAATCAGTAGGTATTCTGATTAGCATGCAATAAGTGTCTGCTCAATCTAAACAGGCTGAGCCTGCTAAAACACTCCACAGACCAGATGTAAAATGGTATTCAGACAGCCTAGTAAATAACTTCAAATTCTTACTCAATTCAAAGCGATAGACTTTTGTGTGTCTGTACCTTTTTCTGAGTATCTATTACAAATTATTTCTGTCCTGTACACCTCTACCTTCAGTCATAAAATAGTGTTGTCTATAATCCTATAATAAAATACATGTCAAACAGGACCCTTCACAGAAGAACAGACAGCAGATGATGGTAGACATATGGCTATCTTTAGAAATCCTGCCCTCATCCAAAATGATGAAATTGCTGTATTTACCTATTCCAAAGAGCACTATGAGGACTCTGGGTTTAGGTTTCACTCCAATAAAGCATTCCAGAAGAGGAGAAGCATCTAAGTGTGAAGCCGTGACCCAAACCAGAGGCTGTACCTGCCACCAATCCCTGGAGGAGCATACGTTCATGAGATCCCTGTCGGATCACGAGCTCATCAGGTTCCCCAGAAAGTCTCTGCATGATGACAGCTGCCCTAGAGCAACCTGCTAATATCCACCCTAAGCCTCAGCTATAAACTAGATGTCTCCTCCATCTTCTGCTTCTCTTGAGAGATGAATCCAGCAGGCTCTCTCCTGTGGTCATCAGCTCTCAAAAATGACACTTTAGGGATGTCACCTCCTCCCTTAGCCTTTGAGTATTAACTATATTTTTATAGCAGCTGGCCTAGAAAGGAGCTGAATCTCCCTTTCTCAGCCCACCTCATATCTTCCTCATGGGGCACTTGATTGTCCAATACAGTCAGATTAGAAAGAGAGTTGGTGAAGAACAAAACAGAGACGAGAACAGCTCTGCACCTTTCCCCACGGAGCTCTGTCGCCACACAGTAAAAAATCCACCATTCATGGGACTAGACAGAAAGAGGGAAAGAACAAGCACAGAGGGGGCATCAGTCTGGAGCCTGGTCAGGCTGGACTAGTCCCTGCTTCTGAGGCTGTGTTTGGGTTTTAATCAATAAGCACTCAATGCTAAGTGTATAAACAGCCACTGAAGGAGCTCCAATCTGGGCCAATGCCTAAGAGAATGCTATTAAAATGCAACAGACATTGCCTCATTAAGAACCACGCAGCACAAAATGTCCTGTTTTGCAGAGCTAAGCAGGAGACACATTGTCTTGTCTTGGAAGGTTTTTAAAGGGTTATGGTATCACATTCACCTCACTGGGGAGGTTTTCACTGACTCACCAAAGCAGTATCAGGTCGTTATAGCAATAGATCTTGCTAAACACAGAGACACATCCCTGATTCTGGAGTGCCCAGCACACTGCCATGCATACATTTCTGCACTGGGCCACAGGACAGGCAAATATTGGGAATATTGTTATTCTTCTGGTATCCCACAGCCACGTGACAGCTCTACTTCCAGCACCACCCTTAGGCACTTAACATTTATTTGCTTGTGTGCTCCCTACAACAGGTATATTTCTGTTTGGGTTTTTGCTTGGCTTTTTTTGTGAGCTGCACTTCTAAATCCTTAATCACTGCATTGATTAAAGAAAGAAGAATGTATTGTATGTTCAAAGCAGTGTAGATATACCTAGGAAGGCCCCCTCCTCTAATTAAAACCACCCATTTGCTTTTTGTGTACAGAGAACATAACACAGCAGGAAACAACTGTCATATCAAATACCCCCGTATGGTAATTGTGGTTAAATACCGACTTTTTAATGGTAACATACTTATAGGGGTTTGGCAACAGATGCAAAAATAAGTAATCACTTTTTCTGGAGGGCTACCAAAATGGCAGGTTTCCCAAGTCAATCAGTTCTCCCAGGGACTGGGAATGTAGAAAGCAATTTAGTGCTGCAAGGAATATGACAATCTATTTATAATGGCACAGCGTGTGAGGCTGAGAGGAGAAACTGCAGCTGTTGTATAAGGATTATAAGTGACTGATTGTTTCTAACAAAATGTATTCCTATATCAGAAGGAAGTACAAGTTTAGCTGCCTGGCTGATTTTCTTTCTCTTGTACAGGTGTGGTGCCAGCTTGAATGAAATCAGGCACTAAGTAAAAACGCTGCTTTGCGATCTCCCCCTTGACACTCCTGGGCAGCCTTTGTCAACTCTCCAGAGGACTCACTGCATCAGAACCCATCCAGCCTTTGTTAAAGTGAAGAGAAAGGCTAGCCCAGATTCAGAAGACCCCACGGGAGCATCACGAGGGATAGAGAACTTCCCTAAGTGTTAAATAATAGTCCTCCCTCTCCAGTTGTTGAAAAAGCTTTGCTTCCTGTTTCATATTTACTTATTTTCCAGCTTCCATATGTTTTTCTATGGGCTGTTAAATAACAGTCCATCCATCCTAAGGGAAGGCTGCTTGCCAGTGCAGAAAAGCAAATGATTCCTGCATTCCATGTACAGCACATTACACATGCCAGATGTTATAATGACTATTAGGTTTAGGATCAAGGACACAAAAATCAGCAAACAGCAAAATTATCAGAGCACCCAAAGCCACCCACTTTGAAGAAACCATGATCCAGCAGCTGGCCCACCCCCAGGACACTTGGGTTCATATTGTGTTTTTCACCCTAGTCAGAAGGGCCAGGGACTACAGCAAGAGCAGCAGTACAGGACTTCTCTGGCAACATATGCAAGGTCCCACATTCTTTGTAAAAACTGAAACAGAAAACAGGCTTAGCAAAACATGCTTGTATCAAATAGGATGCTAAGCATGATCTTGCTGTTAATATAAGCACGGGGACTTTTTGCTCGTTGATGTGGTTAACCATAGCGCAGGGTGTAGTCCATCTCCTAAATCTGTGCTCATGCTCTCCCTGCAAGAAGATAATCCAGGCCTGACGACTTCTTTCCTACACTCTTATCTATTACATAGTCAGCTGAAATCTGGGAGACAGACAGGAGTCTGATGAGAAAACCCTTGCATGCAAATCACTGTATTTTACACCCTTTATGCCCTCAGAGCATGCATTTTCCATGGCTGTTTGCTGGAAAGAAACCTAGTCCTCAGCACTCCTCAGCTTGTGCATCCCACTAGCCCAACCTCCTCAAAGCCAAACACCAGCAGATCCTCAGGATTCCTTGTGTCTCTTGATTATGGAGACAAAGGGTGGATAAAGGCACCCAGACAATTAAACTATCCCCCACTGCTTTCCCTTTCCTCGTCACCTCAGGATCATTCTCTGGCACATAAAGGTCTGATACACACACTCAGGCTGTGGCCACAGTGGTTATTTTCAGCTAGCACCGTACATCTTGGATATGTGCCGTTTCCAGAATATTTTCTTTACCATCTGGAAGAACCCCGATTATTTAGCAGGCTAGTGACACCCAGAGATGCCACCCCGCAAGGTGGGGGTCACCCCAGCATTGAGACAAAGCTGAAGCAGACTGCAGCACGTCACTAAGGAACAGATCAGGCACCTGGCTGCTGCAATCCAGCCCTTCCAGCAGCCCTTCATTCCCACCTGGCTCTAGCATGGCAAGTCACCCACACACACAGACCCTGCCCCTGGAGGAGGTGGGGTTTTGTGCCGTTTGTAAAGAGGTTTATTGCTCCTTGAATCATACAGACAGCTGTGGCAACATGACTCTACCTGCTCTCCCAGCCCTCCCCAGTGGCACAGAGAGAAAATAATTTTTTTGTTATATTCTAGATGGGCAGCTGGGGCAGGGGAATAAGATCTCTCTATAAATATACACAGAGTTATAGCATTTCTACAGCACCTTTCTACCAAACATCACCAGACCCCTGTAAGGGCTGGGGTAGCGAAGGGAAACTGGGAGAGAGCTCTTACAATGCCTTGTTTCAGCAGGCTGGTGTAAGAACAAGAAACCATGTAGGTAACCTGAGAAACGGTGTACAGGGCTTCAGGGGATTTCTGCTTCTGGAAAGTTTCCATTTTCATCTTTCAAAACTTTCTCTTTCAAAATATCACTGAAAAGATAATTTAAATGATGTTCGGAGATAAAATCCTAATCCTGGTACCTTCTGGAAGCCTCAAGCCAGCTCCACAGCTCTGCTGCATGCACTAATGCTCTCCAGCCATTGCCCAGTTATGGTAACATGCATGTAGATGGTCTGAATAGATCAAGCAGTGATAACAGGAAGACAGTGAAATTATTCTTCACTGTTCAACACTGAAGAATGAATTCAAGTAGTGCTTTAAAATTGAAACTAACTGATTAATGCCATTAAGAGGTATCTTTTTACCCCTTCGGGTTAGTGCAATGAGGCCTTACTTACAATTAAAATTAGACCTAATAGGTTTTCAGTAACTAAATAAAATACTTCAGTACTATTATCTGAGAGTCCACCCTTCCTGAAAAATTTTCCCCTGTAAGCTACCGTCTTTCCATGCAGGATCATAGCAAAAACATCTGGCACAGCATCCTCTTTCTCCTTAAATCCAAGAACTTCACCCTCCAAACCACCCCAGTTGCTCCAGAAAAGAGAGGGCAGCAGTTACAATCATCTCTTCCATTGGGGTGAGCAGGTGAAACAGGTGAAACTTCATTCAAGTGAGCAGGAAGGATGGAAATTTATGGCAACAGACAGGTACCCCATTGATTCAGGTCTTCATTGCAGCTAAAGGAATTGAGAGCTACCTTATAGAGTCATATCCTGCAGCTGCACCTCATCAGCAGCTAAATCAGGCACAGAGGAGGAACAGCACTTCATCTTAAGAAACCTAGAAGCACTATGATGAGGAATGCCCACACCAAGATGAAGGTTACTTCATTTTAGTAGCTGCATCCTGCACATATCTCTTCAACTGCAGTCTTTTTATTAGTCATATTTTCATAGGTGCCAAGAATCTAGCTACAAAGAACACTGTACAACTCAGGCATGGAAAAAGTTAGTTCTTTGTGGTATCACATTTTAGATGAAAAACCACTTCCTCTCTTCCACAGCAAAGCAAGAAAGCGTAGGCTTCAGTTTTATCAGTCATTGCATCTGCACCTTCTTAACAAGTTTAAAGCCTGTGAGCCAAAAATGTATCTTTCCCTCTTTGACATTCATGTAAATTTGAAACATGTATAGCTTCATTGGAGTTTACAATGGTAAAAATGATGAATGCTGGAATTTTGGGGCTTTTTCTCATTCAAGGAGAACAAATTGTTTCACAGAATAATATGCTTTCTCTCAAGAAGGCTCAGAAGTTATTTCTCAAGCTACACCAACAAACCACGTGGATTTTCAATGTGCTGCTGCACATGGATTCAGGGTGGGTTTCAGATGAGTTACATGCTGTGGGATAACATCATGGCTCTGTAGCAACGGGGCTGGCTGGGGAAAAGGAAGTACTCACTGTCGCTTCTGGCTGGTCCCTTCCAGTCACACGAGTCTGGTTTAACCATTTAAAGAACAAACCTTTTCCTCTTCTGGCATTTGTTATTACTTCCACTTCTTGTTATTACAGCAGAAACCCACAAGCATCTATTTTATGGCTATTTTTATACCCTGAATTTTTACTAGGAGAATAAAAAAGGTTGGCAGTGGGCAGATGTATCTTTCTGTCCTTTATCTCATGCCTAGACACTCAGGTATCTTCAAGAGGGACATTACTTCTTTAGAGTCTTTCCTCAGTTGAGCTAAGTATAATTCTCAGTGTATTTCTGTGATCATCCATAACTTTTTTATCTGCCTGTCTGCTTAGCTAGCTGTCTGGTTTGATATTTCTAGTTTGCACTTAACCAGGCTGGATATTCCCCTTTTGCCTTTCCCTGTAGTCATATGCATCAGTCAGAGCTTTTTTAATTCTTTTTGCAGCAGATAGGGAAGAAATATAGATGGAGCCATGCTTACCAATGCTTCCAAAGAAGACATCAACACCACACGAGAGGTTCTGGCTATATCAACTTTAAGATGTAGTAATAATTTGAAATAGAATATAAGTCTATAAAGTATTGAAAAAAAACCCAAAGTAATAACATCTTGTACTTATGTAAGAAAAATGTTGACCTCTTAGTAGGAACTAGTCTGGCTAATAACAATATATCCCTGTGAGCTAAAGGCCTGGTTTTTATTATAATCATTTAACCAATAAATAATTTCAGATGTAGGAAAGATGAAATAATTTATACAGAAATTACACCTATTTTGGTAGCAGAACAGGAAACACTGCCCAGGTGACCTTCTTTAAGGATGAGATTTTCACATTTCTAAGCTGTTAATAACTGGTGTAATTGTTAAGGGTATTTAATTCATTGGTTTTAATAAAGCATGACAATAGCTGATGAACATTGCACCAGAATGTCACTGCTATCACTTTCCCTCTGGCACCCTCAGCTTCCCAGTGTTCAGAAAACAGTTTCAGCATTCCCATCTGAGTTTTTCAATAACAAATCTCAGATCTCTAGTCAGTCTAGAATATTATATTACCAATCTTTTCCAAAAACATCATCATTCACACATCCTGCACCTACTGACTAAGTAGAAGGCAAAACCATCCGTCACTGGAATTAGTCTCCCACACAGCTGTCACTTGTAAGAAACAGGGATCCAATGCTTCTTTCCCAATCTCCAGTCATTCCCATCTCTTGACACCTGACATGGAACACATTGTTGGATGACACCCTCCAACACTCTTTGCCCCAGAATTTTGCCCTTACAAGCCTGACGCATCAAAATCCTTGGCCTGTTTTTTGTGATTACAGAACAGTCTCTCTACCATGCTGCTGATTTTTCATGCTCACAGTTGTATTTTGTAGCAATATTTTGTATAAGGTTATTTTATATAAAAGGTTGAGCTCTGGGGAAAGTTTAAGCTATACCCCTCCAGGAATTACTGAGTTTGTTGACTGTGAAAAGAAAAAAAAATCCAAATATTCAAACTTTTTAAAAACATTTTAAACAAGTACAACTAATTAGAGTCTGATCAAAGCCAAGTGAAGCCCTCTGGAGCAGCTGCACTCCCTATATTTGTGAAAATCAGGCCATTTTAGATAGTTATTTAAATAAGGAGTATTGGAACTAAGCCAAAGCCCTTTGAAATCAATGGGATTTTTTAATGACTTCAATGCAATTTGTACAATACTTTTAGAAAATAACCTATTTTATTTAATTCATTGTTGGTGCTGCCTGCCACAATATAGATTGAGACATTTTTCAGTTGCAAAATCTACACAGGGTGAATAAATTCACACGGAATTGCTTAAGTTGAAAGAGACCTCTTGAGATCATGTAGTCCCCAGCTCAATCAGGGCCAGCTAAAGTAGGTTTCTAATCCGAGACATTGCCTGAGACCATGTCCAGTTGGGTTTGGAATATCTTGAAGGATAGAGACTCCACGACCCTTCTGGGCAACCTGTTCCAGTGCTTAAATATCCTCACAGTTAAAAAAAAAAACCTAACCAAACCAAACATTTACTGCTTTCCCCTTGTCCACCAAGGTAGTGATAACCTTGTAGAAGGCAACAAGGGTGATTGCTCAAGGGTGATTTCATCTTTATAAATCAATCCACGCCGACAGCTACAAATGACCTTTCTTGTCCTTCGTGCGTTAGGGAATACCTTCCAGGAAGTTTTTCTCCTTCACGTTCCCAGGCATCAAGGTGAGGATGATCTTCCTGCAGTTCCTCAGATGTCCTTCTTGATACAGAAGCTCCAAAGGATCTTCAGGAACCTGTCCTAGTCATAGTTTGACATAGTCAAAGATAATCAGTGGCCTTGCAATGATGTCAGCTGGCTCCCTCAGCTCTCAGGGGTGCAAGTCCAGTGTGGTTAAATGCTCCCTAGTCTGAACCTCCTTCACTGAGGGTAAGTCCTCCTTGTTCCAGACTTTTCCTCTAGCCTCAGGAGCCTCGGATTCCCAAAGGCTAATTTACTGATCAAGTCTGAAGCAAAGACAACACCTGCTGACCTTTGTTCATTTTTCTACTTTTTGGGGTGGTTGTTTCCTGAGCTTGGAGGAGGTGATCCTTGAATATGACCCAGCTCTCCTGGATCCCTTGTCTCTCCAGGGACATGTCCTACGTGATTCTTCTGAGCATGTCTCTTAGGCTGAAGTCTGCTATCCAGAAATCCAGGGCTATTTATTGCCCTGCTCCCTCCTCTCAGAGTCCTGAATAGTTCTTGTAAGTTCTGCAGCCAAGGCTGACTTTGACTTATGTTCCAGTCCAGTTCTTCCTTGTCTGTATCAGGTCCAGGAAATTACCTTTTCCTGTTGGCCCCTTGACTACTTGTGCTAGAAAGGTTGTCATCAGGGCACTCCAGAAGCTTCCTGGATTGCTTGTGCCCTGCTGTATCCTTCCACCAGCTATTGGGTGGGTCCCCCATGAGGACGAGGGCCTATGAACATGAGGCTTTAATTTGTTTAAAGGCTTCATCTATTACTTCTTCCAAATTAGGAGGTCCATAGCAGATACCCATTACAACAGCACCCATATCAGACTGCCAACTCCTGGCCCATTCCAAGGCAAAAATTGTCAAAAATCTATTTACAAGTCTCTATAAGTAATAAATAACAATATTTTTGTAGTAATTTCTACTTAAAACATTCAAATGTGTGACTACACACTCAAAGACTGCTTAACTCAAGGTTTTCTATCTGGCCTCTGATGAAAATGAACTTAACAGTGATGCTGCAGGCCTGAACTAGATCCCACCAAAACATTTCACTTCAGCAATGGGAGGAGTTTTGGAGAGGTACAGATAAATTGGCAAGGACCTCTGGGGGCAAGCCTGTGCTGAGCCATGCAAGCACAAGTGTTGGCAAGGCCGGTGATTTCACACTGAGTCCACCACGTCCTGATGCATTTTCCCTCTTGTACATGGCACAGTGTCAGAGGATCCTGCACACACAGTGAGCCACGCATCCTCTGAGGCCAACAGGACAACATGCCTGGGACTTCAGCCCTGAGAGCAACTCCTCAGGAGTTGTAAACAGGGTCTGCAGAGAGTCCAGAACACCAAATCAGTCCAGAGTGACAAGGCAGTTCTGAGGTCAAGCTGGAAAGTTGAGTTCAGGGATGAGGATTTGGCCCCAAATCAGCAGGGAACCCAGCCAGGTGCAACAGCAGGCTGCAGAGGTACTCCCAAGCGAAGGGAGTCGATGCCTCTAAGGATATGGAACAAACCCACACTCACCCACCTGGAGAGGGGGAAGGTCAGGGCCATCCACCCCCAGGAGGAGGCAGGAAATCCAGAGACACGTGGATATAGCAGAGCCTTCCTATTTGTGAGGCAGCATGTCGCAGAATAAATTAATGGAATCATTTAGGCTGGAAAAGACCTGTAAGATCACCGAGTCCAACCATAAACCTAACACTGCCAAGATCACCACTAAGCCATGTCCCTAAAAATATGTTTGCCGCAAGGGAAGGTTGCTATTTTCCTTTAATTTTGACACAGTCAGATCCCTCTCAGGTCGTGTTTCTCTGCTTCTCAGCCTCTCCTTTACTTCACAGGGCTATTTTCTGTTGCTCTAATAATAGATCACACTGTAATTCTCATGACTAAGACATAATTCTTGATGCAATCCAGGTCCTACCTCTGCTTGTCTGGAGTTCAATCTTGACTGTCTAGCAATTGCTGAAAATGAAACTCAGACAGAAACTAAGCCATGCTTGACTGAGCATAGAATTTATTATTCAACTCCCTGTTATGATTATATATGGCTCAATTATCATCTCCTGCCTCTTTCAGAAATCTGGATATGCACAATGATAGATATTACTGAGACCTCACAAGAAACAGAATCATCCTGTGCCTGAATCCAATGCTCTTCCTTTAGTTTCTTGTTTCACTCCTGTATGAGAGTCCATTATTTTTTACAAATCTGAATTATTTCCAGTCCCAGTTGGCTTATTTCCCTTAATACTGCTGAATTAAAGACACATCAAGGTACTACTCTAAAGATAATTTGAATATAAAGGCTTCTTTGGCGTATTATCTGAGGCCTCAGTCTGCCCATTTGACTAGCATTTTTAAAGACTTAATAGTTGTTTTAGTGCCTCATTATTAGGATATTCGAGAGGTAAGAGCTCCACTGCTTTCTCCAGCTGGGAGGAAGTGTGATTTGTGCCATTCAGCATTTACACAATGACCTTCCAGCAGGTGAAAAAGAAAGGGCAAGTAGAAGTCTGCATCACAGCTGCATGCTTTTTATAAGGTCATATATATTACATAAAATCTGTCTACCAATTTACAGATAATGTATAGCATGAAATATCAATACATATATAAAAATTGCATTGATTCCTCCCTCGCCAGCCCTCTTGTTTATGTAAAGATTTCACAGGGACATCTGTATTTTTGGAAAGTGCTTTAAGGCATTTCTGGCAAATATGCTGCAAATATGGAAATTGATTGATTGATTGACCTCGTTGTGAGACTGTTGTTAATAAAACTCACTGGCAAGTTATCAAGAGGCATAAAACAATGCCATCTCTGTCCTCTCCCCAAGAGGCAGAAGCACTTTCCCTGACTCTTTGCAATAGCTCATTTGCAAATCTCAAGGTCACAGTGGGTAAATCTCCATCACCCATTGCTGTCTGTTCTTGACTCTCTCTGCCTGCTGTTTAACCAGCAGTGATGGAAGCAGGCGATCAGACTGTGAAGTCTCACCAGCAAAAGCATGTCTGGTGTGTGCTGAGGCCACACAAAAACAAGGTATGGTCCCAGTGCTTTGGAAGCATCCTTCCTGCTCTGACACTGACACGAGGCTGCCCAGCACCAGGCAACATCATGCTCTGCATCACAGGGACAGCACTGCAACCCCTCAGGTGCCAGCATCCCACTCCCACATGATAGCTTGGGTCCCATCTTCTACCAGCCTCCAAAGGAAACAAGACTCCAAAGTCAGGGGACTGTTCCCTGATCTTTGGTCTTAGGCAAAGATTTAATATATTTCTCTATTGCTCTATTTTCCAGTGTTCTGGCCATCAGATATTGTAATGACAAGTAATGTCACGACAAGCTGCAATGGTACTTCAGACACTTCCTCTGCTGTTCACAGTCCCATCTCCTCATTGTCAGATCTGAAGATCAATGAAACTATTTATCATTTTAACCAGTTTGTAAACTATCGCTGCTCCTTCAGATGTTTACTCCTCTGTGGAATTCACTAATCTATGTGAACAATTGGTATATATTTGTTTCCTAAAAGACAGCCTGTCTTAGGAGGACACCCAGAGATGAGGATCCGCTGCTGCCATCAGCAGTTTTCCCAGTGACTGATCAACACAGACCTGTAAAAGCATTTTCTCAACTTTTGGTTGAGCTCAGCTCTCATCCAATGATTTCTATTATAGGGTTTTCCCACTAAATTCAGTATCTGCTTAGATTCAATACCTGCTCTGTTCCACATTTATTGGGGTTATATCACCAAGGCACCTCCTGATCTTATATTTTGACAAGCGAAGTGTGATGAGTTCATCAAACTCTGGACAACTTTTTCTCCAAACGCTTTTCCCACTTTTCCTTTAAAGGAAATCAGCAGAACCAGACAGACTGTTTCACTGTTGTGCTCCATGTGGGGATAAATGAGGAGCCTACTGAGAGTCTGGGGGTCAGGATTAGAGGGAGGGCAGGGACAGGTGAGGGCCTGCTCCAGCCACCCAGCCAGGAAAACCCCATGGATGAGGCCCTCCATAGACATACAGGAACAGTCTCATGTTCACAGGTTCTGATCCTCGCAGGACACTTGAACGATCCTGACATCTCTTGGAAGGACAACGCAGCAGGGTCTTAGCAACAGGAAGGTTCCTGCAATGCAATAATGACAACTTCCCTCTCCAAGAGATAGAGGAGTCAACGAGAAGAGGTGTTATGCTGGACCTTGCTCTCACCAACCAGAGTGACTGGTGGGAAACGTGAAGCTTAAAGGCAGTTTTGGCTGCAGGGTCCATGAAATGGTGGAGCTCAAGAACCTTATGGCAGCAAGAAGGGTGCACGGCAAGCTGCACCCTGAACTTCAGGAGAACAGACTTCGGCCTCACGAGGGATCCTCTTGGTAGAGTACCATGGGGTACCTAGGATGGAAGAGAGGTTAGTTGGAAAATAGGTTGATAAAAGGATCACCTCCTCCAAGCTCAGGAAAACCCCAAAAGAGAGGAAGTCAGAAAACCAGCAGGAGGGCTGGCTGGATGAACAAGGAGCTCCTGGACAAATGCAAATGCAAAAAGGAAGCCTAAAGAGGGTGGAAGCAAGGACAGGCAGCTTGGGAGGAATACAGAAAAACTGTCCGAGCAATTAGGTTAGCCCTGATAGAATCCAGTATGGCCAGGGATGTCAAAGGCAACAAGAAAAACTTCTGCAGGTATGTCTGTGATAAAAGGAAGCCTAGGGAAAATGAAAGCCATCTCCAGAAGAAAACAGGAGACCTGGTAATCCAGGACACAGAGAAGGCAGAGGTCACAACTTTTTTGTCTCAGTCTTCACCAGCAAGTGCTCTGACCACACTAGCTAAGTCACAGAAGGCAAAGGTGGTGACTGCAAGAACAAAGAGCCACTGGAGGAGAAGATCAGGTTCAAGAACATCTAAGGGACCTGAAGGAACACAAGTCCATGGGGTCTGATGAGATGCATCTGTGGGTCCAGCAGAAACTGGCAAATGAAATGGCTAAGCCGCTATCAATCATAGTTGAGAAGTCATGACAGTCCTCTGATGTTCCCACTGACTAGAAAAGAGGAAACATAACTCCCATTTTTAAAATGGGAAAAAAAGAAAGGCGCAGGGAATTACAGGCCAATCAGTCTCACCTCAGCACCCAGCAAGATCATGGAGCAGATCCTCCTGGAAACTGCTAAGACACATTGAAAATAAGGAGGTGATTAGTGACAGCTAATGTGGCTTCCCTAAGGGCAAACTGTGCCTGAGAAATTTGGTGGCTTTTTATTATGGGGCTATAGCACTGGTGGATAAGGGAAGAGAAACTGATGTCATCTACCTTGACTTGTGAGACATGGATATGATGGATGAACCATTCAGTGGAAAAGAAATTGGCTGATGATCAGACTCAGAGTTGTGATCAACAGCTTGATACCCAAGCGGAGACCAATGGCAAGTGGTGTTCCTTGGGGGCTGGAATTGGAACTGGCACTGTTTAACCTCTCTGGTGACATGGACAGTGGGACCGAGGGCACTCTCAGTGGGTTTAATGACACCAGGCTGTGGGGTGTGGTGAACACATGGGTGGGAAGGGATGCCATCCAGAGGGACCTTGGCAGCTGGGGAGATGGGCCTGTGCAAAGCCCATGGCATTCAACAAGGCCACGTGCAAGGTCCTGCCCCTGGCTCGGGGTAATCCGGAGCACAAATACAGGCAGGCTGGAGAATGGATGGAGAGCAGCCCTGAGGAGAAGGACCCGGAGATGTTGGTTGATGAGAAGCTCAGCAGGACCTGGCAATGTGTGCCAAACACGTCCTGGGCTGCAGCAAAGGAGGTGTGACCAGCAGGTCAGGGGAGAGGATTCTCCCCCTCTACTCTGCTCTCAGGAGACCCCACCTGGAATGCTGCATCCAGCTCTGGGGCCATCAGCATAAGAAAGACACAGAGCTATTGGAATGAGTCCAGAGAAGGGTGACAAAGATGCTCAGAGGTCTGAAGCACCTCTCCTGTGCAGACAGGCTGAGAGTTGCAGTTGGCTCAGCCTGGAGCAGAGAAGGCTTCAGGGAGACCTTAGAGCACCTTCCAGCACCTAAAGGAGCTTACAAGAAAGCTGGAGAGGGACTTTTTAAAAGGGCAGGTAGGGATAGGACAAGGGGGAATTGCTTTAAATTGAAAGAGGGCAGATTCAGATTAGATAATTAGGAAGAAACTCTTGACTGTGAAGGTGTTAAGCACTGACACAGGTTGTCCAGAGAGGTTGTGGATACCCCATCCCTGGAAGTGTTCAAGGCCAGGTTGGATGGGGCTTTGTGCAACCCCATCTAGTGGGAGATATTCCTGCCAATAGCATGGGGCTGGAACTAGGTGATTTTTTAAGGTCCTTTCCATCTCAAACAATTCTATGATCATAAATCACTGCTGTCCACTCTTTAATTTCCCTGTCTATATGCTTAAGAGCCTCATTTGACTTTCTGCCACATTATCAGATTGGAGCTTGTGTTCACTTACCCTTTAATTCCTTTTAAGGATTGCTACTTTCCACAATATTATTAGTCATTCTGCAAGGTTTGTCTGCATTTCTTTGTGCTCATTACTTTGCAAATGGCTGCAAAAACAGGCTTTGTTTCATTGGGGCACACTACGAAGGTAATTCACACTGCTCAGTGTAGCTGAAAAACCCTTAGCATAAGTAACCAGTACTAGCTAGGAAGAGTGTTGAACTAGAATTTCCCTTAGAGTTTCCATAACTGAAATGTTTTGGGAAAACAATTTGATTTCAACAAAGTTGTAATAGAAACCAGGCACAATATTGTAGAAATGGGAACCACAGGTCTCCGAGGGGTCTTCACCCCTGCCTTCCTGCATGGGAAATGCAGAAAGTTATGAATTTCATTTCAATTCAGAGTGTTCCAGCTGTAAGAATCTACAAAAAATTTTGAAATCCTGGTCCTCTGTAAAAGAGGATCACTTTTCTCCAGAGCTCCATCACTTGCCCCTCTACCAATCTTTGTTTCATCTGCAGCTTCTCCCCAGCAAGCTGGAAAAGCCATTATTTATATGGAAAGTAACGTAAGGAATATCTCCAGCATCTTTTTAATCTGTTCTGAATGTAGTTTAGCAGCTGGCGACAAGGAGCTGAGCCAGCTCAAGAAGTTCAGCCAACTCTGTGGACCATCAGCAAGTGATGATGCTTGTTTCCAGAGTGAGACCTCCTACACTATTTGTTTCTGTTTACCCTTCTGGTGGTGCCTGCTCATTAAGATTCCTGAAAGTGGTTTCAGTCTTGTATTTCAGTGTAGCCAGTATGATAATACTTAGGGTTATAAATCAATCTGTTTTTCAGTGATGCTCAATGTCAGCCTTACCAGTATCTCAAGATTCAGGGGAAAACAGCAGCTAACTTTTTATTTTCAAATAAAATCCTATTCAGAGTCATTCCGAATTCTCCTAGTTTGAAGAAAGATGCTAATCAGGCATCTGTTTTGACACACTTAACTGTATCACCTAGGGGATGGCATAAGGATCAGACCAAGCCATGAATCACTAATCCCTCATCATTGCTTCCAGTGAAAGTGTATTCCATGGGGCAGAAAAACTGGTTTTGTAATTTGTTTTTAGGAGGTGTTTTGGAACTCTTTTTCCTCTCCCTTTTTCTATTCCCCATTAACATATTTCATCTCTTTTACCACCTGATCAATCTGGAATAGAAAACTTAATCTGCTAAGGAGTACTGATGAGAAACTCTCCTCTACTCCACTTAGACAGACAAACATGAGCAGTACTCACTAGATGGTGATTGTGCAGGATGTGAGAGCCCAAACAGACTCCATGGAGTAAGGCTGCCAGTCTGCAAAATAATCCTTCTCCAACTGAAAATGAGGCTCAGGAAAACTATGGCTAAGCCACAGCTTTGTCACAGATCTACATATGCTGGTGTCACTGCTTGAACTCAGACAGCAAAGAGGAGCAGAATCTTCATGGCTACCTGTTTCAAATATTGGCTTTTGGAGCTTCTGGCGGCCTTTCACTACACATTTACGTATGAGTGCACAGTCGGGCCACCAGCACATTCACGGATCTCATGGGCACTCCAGTTTCCATTGCACTGAGCATTACAAAGAGAATCCAAAACCGGCCAAAGTCAAAAGGATCCTAAAAGGCTCTTTCCAACCAGGCCTCAATCAAGAAGATTAAAGAAATAAATATCTAAGAATGACAAAAAGGACACACTACCATTTCTAATCCTTTTTGATCTGACAAGAAAAATACATAGAATGGCTGTATTTGTGCACATATCTTAACCTACTCTTTGAACTCTGAAGAGTTTTTAACACAGCCTAAGATGCATGTAAGTCTGCTTTAAACTTGAGTCACACACTTCAGCTGCCCACCTGGGAACACTGAACCAGTGCTCAAGCCCTGGGACCATGAGAAGCAGCCAGGACTCAAGTCCTGAGCAAATGCTTCTTCATCCATGCTGTTTGTTCACATAAAACTTCGTTCTGGATGCCGAACTGCAGCCCTCTGCTCCCCTAAGTACCTCAACCACTATTTTATGCAGTGTTGCTTCCAGAGCTGCCCCCCGGATGGTTTATGGACCTTTTTGGTAGAGTAGGGAAGAGCGCCAGAAAAATGTGCAGAAGGTGGGAACGTGGCAAAAAGGAGACGAATATTTTTTGCAAGTTTCATTCATCACCCAGGAGATACAAAACAGCAGGAGCAATGAAACAGGAGCTATGCCAGTTCCCTCTTCACAAGTGTTTTCAAGTAACACTTGTCTCACTCCTTGTCACCTCCCAGACCAGAATGAGCATTAGCTCATCACTCCTTCACATCAGCTGAATCCATGCTCTGCAATAACACTGCCACCTCTCATACATTCCAAGACTGTGGGGCTTTTTAAATACTTAAACTTTAATCTCTTCCATTTCCCTTGAAAGACCAGCAGGAGGACTTGTCAGCAACTCACTGTGCGAGAAAGAAGTGGATTGTTAACACCAAAAGCACTTGCTGTGCAGCCACACTTCCCATAAGATGTGAGGTTTGAATGCAAATACGTGGCTCTGGCTTCTACATCAGAGAGCTTAAAACCAGCCACTCAATGCATGACTGTGCAAAATGATGCCTCTAGTGCCCAGGTACCTGAGGCTTGTTTCACAGAACCAAGGGTATTAGGTCCTAAAGGGATTAATGGGCTCAACAGCTCTAACCCAGCAGTTGTGACCCTTGGGAGGGTACAGGGGCTGGGAACATGAACCACAGCCAAACTCTTGTTCTCTCTGAACAGCCTCCCCTACTGCTGCTGTCAGAAACCAAATATTGGGCTAGATGGCCAGCACAGATATTTCTGCAGGGTAAAACAAAAAATTACCTTAGTCTTAACTCAGAAATATCCAGATTTGCACCCACTCCCTTTTAAAACCTGTGGCCCAGATCTACAGTGTTGTGTCTTAAGTGGTATTAGCTTAACTCGGGAAGAGAGAGGAAATCCCTAAATGTATTGCTAGCATTATTCTCAGAAATTCATGAAACAGAAATAAAGGACCCTGAAGGGTTATGACACATGCCATATAGCTTCTAAGTTCTATTGATTTAAGCCAGAGAACCTCAGTTCACTTTGACCTCTGAGCCATATTTGCATTTATTGTGCAATACCTGGCAAAGGAGTGCCACGTATGAGGTGTCAGCTACTCAACCCCTCAGTGAAATCATCGGAGCAAATACGAAAAACAAAAAGTCACTCAACCAGTATGGCAGCTGTGTGGTGAGAAAAAACCTCTGTGTGACTTAAAGAACAAGATATGGGTTAAGGTGGGGGAGAAAAGAAAGGAAGAGAGATCTATATGAAAATTCTGGAGAACAGGAGCACTTTGCTGCAAGTTCTTGAGAATGAGCTACAACCAGTCATGGCACAAACATGGGGAAAGCATTAGTTTAAGAATATTTGTGGATATTTACTCTCCATCAATGTTCTAAAGACTGGATTTGCCAAAGCAAAAGTGTCCCCTCTCTACTGCTGAAATCCAGAGAGGGCTTTTGTTGTTGACGTCAGCAGGAACCACATTAGGCCAAGGCACATTATTTTTGAAAATCTCTCTGAAATATACTCAAAGCAATCAAATAGTGCAATTCCTACAGGCCTACTTATATTTACTAGAGAGTCAAACTAAATTTGCTATATGATCCATGAAATCATAAAAAGCAAAAAGCTATATAAAAAGAGAATAAGCCTGAGCTCCCAAGTTCAGTACACAATTTTACACCATTATTCTTAAATATGATGGCACTGCCATAAACATGTGATCTTCTGTCTTCAAGGGCAGTCACACTTGCATAAGGCTAGCACAGGAGCAACAGTTAAGGAAGTGCTGCTCTATCACATGATTCCAGAATTCCCAATATCTGCTGGGGATCTATCCTTCCCCCTTTCTTCCCTGCAACACGAACAGAACGGATGGAGGCTTTTTAATTTGTTCAGTTGTTTTGAGAGGAGAGTTGCCTGAGAAGACCTTATGGGAGGATCTTCAGAGGTGCATCTGCCCCCAGGAAACACCTCCCAGTGAAACCTGTTACCCAGTCAGGAACTGCCCAGGAGGAGAGGGCAGGGTTTGACTCACTGTGGGATGGGTGCTTTCACAGATACACTCACAAACCCAAAGAAATGTGTAAGATTACAGACCCTGAATTCACAATATTTTCCATTCCTTTTTTTTTTTTTCCCCCATACAGACTATAAACTGATTTATACTATTTTTAGAAAAGGCAATGCTGCTGGGGAAGTGACAGAGTGACACAGAGGAGATGAGCTCTGGAGGAGGAGGAGAGCTGTGGGTTCTCCTCACCAGCATGCCCTGCCAGCCATGCCCCTGGGTGAGCCATCCTGGCAGCCCTGCTGGGAGCATGGCAGTGATGGCCACGGGGACCACAGGGCTGGCTACAGCAGGGTGAAGAAAACACTGTGCCAAAAGGAGCCTCAAGGTCTTGGCAGCAAAGTCACAAGCAGTCCCAACAGTGCTGCCCATACAGAGATCCCAGACATTTTACTGCATTTTACAAGGACACCAACTGTTCTCCTAAGCTTATCAGCCCAGAAGCAGAGAGGTGGCTCCATGATCCCTCTCCTGCCTGGCTGGGCAGGGTTTGGCGTCACATCCTGGATGAGTGGCCCAAAGCCTCCCTTTGAAGCTGTCTGCCGCAGCTACAACCCTGTCAATGTGGAAGTTTTTAAGCACCTTCTTCAGCCTCTGAATATCTACTTTATTTTCCCTTTGAGATGAAAGAGCTGGCTTGAAGAGCAAGTCTGGGAGAGAAGGAGTATGGGTAACACATCAGTGACTTCAGCAGTCTTCAAGCTCAAGACTGCCTGCCTGCTTGATGCAAAGCCCCAGTAAATGAGTGAAAACATAAGTTACACTCAGACAGGGTGGGTGCACAACCCTGTCAACATCTATGCACTTCCTTTTATGTCCTTTTTATTAAAGTATTTACATTTTCAGCTTAAGAACACGAATCTTTTAGCAGATGTGCCATTTGTGAGACACATCACCAAGTAATTGACTTTCATGCTATAAATACAGCATCTCTCATCTACCACGCCTGTGATCACGAGCTAAAGAGAGCCTGCAGAGTGGGAAGATGGTCATTTGAATTTGTGAAACTCTCGTAGGATGCCTAACTCTAGTGCTAATTCTGGCTCATAACTTTTCCCCACAGTAACATATATCCCTGTCAGACTCTTCCTTTAATCCATCCACAGGCACTTTAACGCCCCAGGAGGATTTATGGCCAGGCCAGGACTCCCATGAAGGGAGGACAATCTCAAGATTGCTTTTAATGCTGCATGACAAACTGGGACTAACGTAAGAGATCAGAGGTCACCACGTTGCTTATCACACCACCCTTCCATGCCTTCTCACGGTGCCTTTGACAGACATCACGTGTTCCCTTTGCTGTTTCCAGTGGGGCAGGCATGAGTCATGGAGCAGTTCTTGGCCTGGCCATGTAAAAGACAACAATGAAAGGAAGGAATACAATTTTGATTTTTAAGAAGGTTATTTTTGGTTAGTTTTGATATTTTTCCAGTGTTGTATGGGGTTGTTTCATTTTTAACAGCAACAGATCCCAGGTACAATCCCCAGCATAAACACAGAATCACAGAATGGTTTGAGTTGGAAGGGACCCTAAGGACTGTCTAGTTCTGAGGGTTCCAAGAAAGGCGTCCAAGTCTAGAGCCACCTTCCACTAGACCATGTTGCTCAAAGCCCCATCCAGCCTGGCCTTGAACGCTTCCAGGGATGGAGCATCCACAGCTCCTCTGGGCAACCTGTGCCAGTGCCTCACCACCCTCACAGTCAAGCATTTCTTCCTAATTATCTAATCTGAATCTGCCCTCTTTCAATTTAAAGCCATACCCCCTTGTCCTATCCCTACCTGCTTTTGTAAAAAGTCCCTCTCCAGCTTTCTCTAGGTACTGGAAGGTGCTACATGGTCTCTTTGGGTATGTTTTGGTAGGTTTTACAGCAACTAAGAGCTGTGTGGCAGGTGAATGCTGACAGCCTTCTCGTACAATAGACATTTTTCTCTTCTTTTTTGTGTTCATTTTGTTTTAACCAGGCCTGCTCTTGAGCAGGTTTGAGCTGGCAATCAGCTCTAGTAAAGCACTAGGATTATTACAGACTGAGTGGTTTATGCCTCAGCCCACTCATGGCTTTTCACACAGCTCAGTTTTCTTTCACTGGAGTTTACTTATGGGGACTCTGTTAGAGTTCTCTGTTAGAGAAATGGGGGTTTTCACCCCTTCTTCTTCTGCATGACTGGGTTTAGCCATGTTTTGCATGAGCAGTTTTATTTAAACCGGATATGAAAATTCATAAAGTTCCTCTATGACCAGTGAAAAACAGTAGGCCCCTGCTCTGAAACTCTTACAGAGTAGGAAAAAAAAATAGGTGTGAAAGAACTGGAGGGCAATGGGTTATGACAAAACAGGAGCATTTAGCCACATGCCTGGTATTGTTAAACAAAATCTGTTACGTAGTTTGCACATGCTATATATGAACCATGATAATTAACTGCAAGTATGTTGGAAAAGAAAGCACACAAAAATCATAACTACCAGAAAGAAATGTGCCATCGCCAAACACGATTACCTAGCCAGGCAGTATCAGGGTCCAGGAATTTCTGTAGACCAGAAGTGCATATCCCCTCCCACCCTCCTGTCCACTACTTCTCTCCAGAAACTTTGCTTTGTGCCTGACTGAGGCCTAGAAAGAAAGCTTTTTGAAAGGATATATCCAAACTTCTTCCACATGAGAGAAAAAACACAAAAAATGGAGCATAAATGATAAAACCCTCTTCCTCTTCTAAGAGAGGGACAGGTTATATCTTCCTCTGGCTCACTGCTGAGCACTGACTAGAGAATTAGAAGGAAGAGGAGGCTGTAAGCCACCTACTCGCTGGTAATTCTGTCCATTTGTGCAGTCCTCAGGGGTGGGATTTAGCAGCCCCAGGGGAGCTATGAACAGAGCTTTCTGTGACATCCTTCAGCAAGTCATTACATGGGCACAGACCAGCAGTCAGGACAGTGCCAGCCCACCCCTGCGGAGGAGACCAGACAGCCTAAATAAAGAACTTATGATGAAGCTTTTTCCTTCTCCCACTCCTGACGGCATTAAAAGGACCAGAACAGAACATGATGCAGAGAAGCAAGCAATTTCATCCTAAAATCAGTTTATTTAATATTCCAAGTGGAAACACATAAAAGGATACTCCCTGGCAAAACTGGTTACCCAAACCAGTCTTGCTTAGAAAATGCTTTAAAAACTCATTTCTGTGCTTTGTCTCGTTGCCCTCTTTGCCTGCCAAAAGCAAAGTCTAACTTCCCAGTTTGGCCACTGTTTTGCATGTGATGTCATTTTTCAAGTGCTCTGCAGTGTGCTGTGGTATTTGGACTATTCAGGCTGGGTTCAGCGTTTACCAGCACCACAATGTGCAGAGAGCATTGTCTCAAAGCATCAGGCATGCCGTCAGCACCACAGCAAAAAGGCCAAACATCCCATCCCAGCACTACCTGCTGAGCTCCCTAATTGCAGCTGGCAGGACATCAAGTCCCAAAACAAGGAGATAACCTATGACTTTGCCCATGCTTCCCCACCAGAGGATGGGCAGCTCAGCTTCCCTGGGTGGCCCACAAGCAAAGCCCTATGGCTAGAGTTGCTTCTGATTTGGAAGACCCTGGGCCAGGGCTCTACCTCTGTCCAGGACACAGCAGCACTACAGGAACCTGATCCAAGGCTGGGACAAGCAAGACCTGAGAGATATCCCCTCAGAGGGAAAAGCTGCAGTGGGCAATTGCTTAACAAAGGCTCTCTGATATTCTTTGTGTAACCCAATTTACACCAGCATATGCTTAAAAGGTCTTCAGTGAAGCTAAATGATGAGAAAAATAACTCCAGAACACCACTCTTTTCCTGGGAGACAGAAAGCAAGCACTGATCTGCTTTGTACATATCAGCCTAACAAATAAGGTAGCACACAGAGTACCATGGTCACTCCTCACTTCTCCCTGAGGAGGTGACACGTCAAAGAAGTCTCAAACCATGCAGCACAAAGCTAAATCAGGGATTAATTGTTCTGAGATAAGTGGCTGCAGTATCAGGGCTAAGACAGAGAGCAGGATTTGAATGAGAATCATAGAATCATTTAGGTTGGAAAAGACCTCTAAGGTCAAGTCCAACATTAACCCAGCACTGCCAAGCCCACCACTACACCATGTCCCCAAATGCCACATCTGCACGTCTTTTGAATACCCCCAGGGATGGTGACTCAACCACTTCCCAGGGCAGTCTGTTTCAGTGCTTGACAACCCTTTCCACAAAGAAATTTTTCCCAATATCCAATCTAAACCTCCCCTGGCACAGCTTGAGACTGTTTCCTCTTGTCCCATTGCTCGTTACCTGGGAGAAGAAACTAAACCCCACCTGGCTGCAGCCTCCTTTCAGGTGGTTGTAGAGAGCAATAAGGTCTCCCCCCAGACTCCTTTTCTCCAGGCTAAACATCCCGAGCTCCCTCAGAAGCTCTTCATAAAACTTGTGCTCCAGCCCTTTCCTCAACTCCATTGCCCTTCTCTGTACACACTCCAGCACCTCAATGTCTTTCCTCCAAAACCGAGAATAGTATTTGAAGTGCAGCCTCACCAGAGCTATTGACTCCTGGAAAAGACAATATTTAGCCTCCACCAATTTAGTACTGTGTCTTAAGTACTACAGTGCGCTAATTATAATAGAAGATAGCACAACTTCGAAAAACACTGAGGTCTCTCAGACAGACACCTTTCTGAAATGTTGCCAGTTTGCTCACAATATTTGTCTGTCATTTCTAAAGGTTAGGTTTCCTAAAGCCATTTGAAACACACAGGCTGGCAGCAGCCTTGTTACTCTTTCTTATTGTGCAAATTCAGCCTCTGTGCAAAGCCTAAGGTTTTTCAGGTGCAGGTAAAACTGCAAGCACCAGCTAACACACCAGTCATCAGCACTGCAAAGCTCATCAACACAACTCTCACCTGAACATTTTGAGGAGAAGTTTATTTTTTCTTAGTATTGAATTGACACATCCCAGCACAAAGATCATCAGGCATTTGGCTCCTCAGCTGTTGAGCTAAGGAGCTTTTCTCTCATAGCTGACCTGGCACTTTGGGAAGGGAGGAGGCGCAGGCCAGAGGCCTGACCCGGGTGCTATAAGCAGTGAGAAGGAAGGCTGCAAGGCTCTGTGCACAGTGACAAGTCAAAGTCAAGCCACAAGACATCCACGTCACTTGGCATGCCAGGTGCCTGGACAGAAAATAACCATGGGTCCATCTGGGATTCAGGAGACAGCTGCCACAGATCTGCCATGTGACATCAGGGCACTTGGCTCATCCCATCATCTCTGAAGCACAGGGATGTAACGTTTGCTCACTTTTGCCTGAAGAGCATTGGGCAGGGACCATCTCTGACCACATCTGTGACCAGCAGCAAGCCAAAGAGTTAACAGGGGGGCTTGATGTGCACCCCTCAGAGCAGCCGTATCCCAAATCGACACGTCAGAATAAGGAGCCCTTTGGTATTAACCAAACCCCAGTCATTCTCATGCGGTTATCGCTTTGAAAGCCACACAGGGAGCAAATTAAACAAGCTAATCCAGCCGGCGTCAAGCACTGCCAACACACATCAAGGAAGATGACGGCAGGCTTTGCCCTTGGCTTTGCTTCTGCAAGACAGGCAACGGGTTTTTTGTTTGTCCTCCTGCGATAACAGGTATCAAATGTCAGGCAGGTGTCACGTCTAGAGGGGAAAACACAAAGCCATCCCTCCAAGGTCAGGTAATCCATTGCTCCTTGTGCCTGCAGGGAAAAGGCAGCCTTGCTCTCCCTGTGTTTATTCAGCCACAGGCTGAAGCAGCAGCGACTGTGGTATTGCATGGCTGGAACACGGAGCTGTTTTATGTTCACAGCCACACTGTTGGTATAATCAACTGACATGTACCTCGGTTCTCTTCATTGTGATTCATGCTCTGTGCTAATTAAGCAGCCCATGACAAATGCACCGTTATTAGCAGCAGCTGGAGAGGCAGTAAATCTTGCAGCACTTGAACAGAGGAGCCGTGCAGCATGCCAGCATCTTCCAGGTGTGGAAATAGGGCTGATGAAGGAGGCTGGATCCAGGCAAGGCAAAAACACCTCTCGCCAAGTACCCTTAAAGTAGTCTCAGCCCCACAGCAGTGAAAGAGAACTGTGTGCTATGGGCACAGACAGACCCAGATAACACCAAACACTCACGCAGCTGCTTTCCAGGTGCCAGACCTTTGGACAAGGGGAGCCTGGCTGAGGCCCCTTCCCCTTTGCCCAACCTGCAGCCATGGAGACCCTTTCTGCATGCTGGGTATTTTACTTTGCACCAGGATCCTGCTCCAGACCTAACACCCCAAGCTACCAACACAGCCTTCATTTCTAGCCTCAGCCTAACACCCTCCCATCCTCAGTTTTCCCCTCTGGCTCTGGGGCATCACGGTGCAATGAAGCAGCCTGTGCCAATGTACATCATGGGAGCATAAAAGCAGATCTTCAGCATCCTAGAAAAAGGCAAAAGAAGCCAGAGTGATACCAAATAGCCATCCTAGTTTAAAGGGCAGCCAAGAGTTAAAACTTCTGTGCATATGCTGTAAAGCTATTCTTTCCAGGGGGCAATTGCTCAACAGACTTTTAGAATCCTGTATAGTTACTGCTTTTCTCTACACAACATCTTTTTGTCTGTCTAAAAAAATACGATTGTCAGACTACATCATTCCTTCCTCTTTGCTGTGATTTGTGATGATTTGGTGGAAGGATTCTTTAAGAATAAGTAGCAGCTGATGCACTTTTACAGCAAAAGCCTGCATTTTTCATCATTGTTGTCATGGGTTTATTTATACAGAGCAATTCATGTAGAAAACCTCCCCCCAGCACTGGGCAATCCAGGGCACAGCCATGCTGAAAGTCACAGCCCGTAACTGCAAAGTAAGCCTGTACACAAAATAACCCCACACAACTAAACAGAAGAAAAAAAACAATAAAAAGTGAAGACCCTTCAGGGATTTTATACCCTCAAAGGCTCTTGGGAACAGAAGATGCTCCTGAAGCTCAGGTGCTTGCACAGAATGTGATGGTGGTAACCAAGTGTGTCTCTGGCAAAGGAGGTTAAAGCTTGGAAAAGCAGAAAGATTTTGACTCCTTGTTTAACTAGAAGGTGGAGATTTTGGGTTGGTTGCTGACAAATGTACAGTATACAGGCACTCCTATTACATTTAGAGAGTTGTTTCAAGTGTGAGAGGAACAAGCTCTTCATTTCAGTCCATCTTAAACCTCTGCTGGTCCACATGACCATCTTGGCACTCAGACCATTTGCAGAAGCTTCTTTCTAATGCTATTTCCCCTGTATGAACACCTGCATGGGGCACTTCCATGTTTACTTTTTTGCTTGACTTTCGAATGCCAGCCTGGTTTAATAGCACAGATGGAGACAGCAAACCCAACAAGTGCTCCCTGGCACCTTTAGTCCAAAGAACATGACCAAGTTGTCATTGCCTGCTCCTGGCTATGGTGATTGACCTCAGCAACATCTCTTTCACCAGGCCACACCCCAGTCCTGGAGAAAGCCTTCCAAACACGTCATCTAAACAAGCCCAACAGAGACCCACAGCTTCACTCCCAGCCCTGCTGCAACGTGTCCCCAAGACCTCTCCACGTCCCACGACAGTGCTGGGAGCAGCCACAGAGCCCACCTGGCTGCCCTCCATACCCTGCTGCAGGCTCAGGATACCTGTGCCCAGCCTGGTGCACCAGGGTCATGGCGAGGTGGGGCAGGGCCTGGCCCTTGTGCCACACGTCACAGCAACACCTTTAGCCAACTCCTGTCCTTAGGGGCATTAGTTTTCCCCGCACCCCCCTCTTTCACCAGGCCTAATCACTTCACCTGACCTGCATGTCCTGTGGCTGGAAGAAGTCAGCCAGCTCCAGCCCCCTGCACCTTACCTGAGGCTCTGTTTCTCTCAGTAGGGGTGCACAGCATCATCCCTGTCCTGACCTCCTCCCATCCCCACCTGCTCACATCTCAACCTTCCTTGATCCCCTGCCCTTGCCCTCTACATTGCCATGGTTCCCTGTAGACAGCCACAACTGTGGGGTCACACAGTGGCGATGGGGCTGCTGGCTCTCCTGCACCATCAAACACACTGACTGAATCACTGTAGCTCCAAGCAAGCAGCTGGAGCAAGGCTATGCCATTATAGGATGGTCCATGGCTGAGTATCCCAGCCCTTTCTAGCTGCAAAATCAGCTCTCCATCATGAGTCATCTGATTAGCTAGTACCAGGGAACGAGCTGGACTAGAGGTGACACCACCCCCAAGGACACAGAGATCAGTGTTTTGAGACACTGCATCTGCACCAAGCTGGTGGTGAGCATCTGAAGCCAGTCACTGTTTTCACAGAAAACAAACCATAATGCTGCTGGTGAACTTGCAGCATCTTTTCGCCCTGCATCCAGCCAGAAGGATGAGCACAAAGTCCGGTGATTCACCCTGAAACTCGACTCCAGGGCAGCAGAGACAACTCCCAGGACAGAGGCAGAAGAGGGCAAGCACAGATGTAACAGAGGTGGCCAGGACCCTTCCACAGGGGCTGGGCAAGTGCCACAACAGCAAGCCCCAGGGAGCAGCCCCAGCTCCTGAGCCAGCTGGTCATGCTGGTTACCACCACCTCAGGCACACGGGCAGCAGTGTGACGCTGCAGGACCTGCTTTGGGGCAAGGAGGCCATGTCAGCATGCAGAACACTCACTGCCTTTGACAGACCTTCGAGCAGGAGGTCAGTCATCGTGCTACAGGCAACACAGGATCAATTTGTCCAGCACAAATAACATTTTTGTTACCATTATCCCGTGACTCAGCACTTTGCATTTTTTATTTAGTGCTATTACAAAAGAGCCAGCGCACAAAGCGGGGTAGACAGATGCGAGTCTCTCCAAAGGGACGTTGGAGAAGTATGCCAAGGAGCTGGTACCGCTGGCACAGCACAAGGGCCCTGTGACAGCTGGAAGAGGAACGACTACAAGTGATGTGTAGCCAAGCAGTGTAAATCCATCATGTGTGCGAGGGAAATCTCTCTGCATCTGCCAGCACAAAGTGCGTCAGAGCTCAGGCACAGAGATGGATCTCACATCCGCTGAAGTAAGTGGTGAGGCTCCTGAGGACCAGGACATGCTCTTTAATCTGCAGGTAAGCACCAGGATCCTCACACAACTTGTTTGCTCTCTGACGTCATGAGAAACCAAACTCCCTTGCTTGGAAAATAGAACTGAATGAGCTTTAGTGAGCTGTTAAGGCAGCATTTTACATCACTGGAACAGCACGTCCCACGTCATACAGGGCAAGTGCAGGTCTCTGGGACTCACAGCCAGGTCTCTGGGTCAGAGCTGCTCCACAGTGCGGGGGTGGCATCCCCTGAAGTCAGCCACATTTGGTCACCCCAAGCAGAGGGGGACTTGGGTCATCCCTGTCCCCACACGGTGCAAAAGGGAACACACGTCTTTACCATTAGACTGTGCTGGTAAGATCGACTCCAGGTTTGGGGCAGGAGCAATGGGCTGAAGTGGGCAAGGACCAGTCTATCCCAGCAAGCCTGCCCTCACCTCTACAGGTCAGGCATCCTGCCAGCCCAGGCTTCTTTCTAATCTGTCAAAGGGTCGGAATTCTCAAAACTAAATCAGTAGCTGTCCCAGGTTGTTACAGACATAATTAATAGAAAATGATTGGCATTTTAATATCCGCTGCTGTTGAATCAGTAATGGGGTTTCTGAGAAGATGTCTTGGTCTTAAGCTTGAAAAGGTGAGCCCGTCAGAGATCACACTGTGGCTCTGACCAGTATTCAGACTCCTGTTATAAACTAAAATTAACGCGGTTCAGCGTTAGGCTGCAGCTTAACTGAGCCAGCGAGCAGGAATGTTCTGTGCTCTAGTAGGGTGTGAAGAAAGGAAAGCTGAGTAACTCCTACTTTCTTTCTATACATAGAGAGTAGGCCAAATTCTGACCCTTTCTACATTGCTTTAAAGCCAGCTTCATTGCTGTTGGTGGCAAGTGTCCAAGGGAAATCGACAGATGCACTAAGAAGTACAAAAAAGGCCTGGAGGAGGGGAAATGTCAGCTAAGCACCTCTGGAAAGGTACCTTCAGAGGGTCCTGGCTGCACTATGTGTCAGCATGACAGCCATTAGGTTCACCCCAGACAAGCAAATCCTGCCCTAGTGACAGGTGGGGCAATGGGAGGCTGCAGCTCAGCTCTGAGGCCCCCCAGATCCCAGGATCCCACTGTGGTGGCAGGTCACAGAGCAGTGGCTGCAGGCATTGTGGTTCTTGGCCCCACAGCGATTTCCCACAGAACAACCCTTAGCTCTCTGCTCCAGGACAGCACCAACTTGAGAATAAACCACCCAAATACAGCAGGGCCAAATTAAATCATGAGGACTGTACCTCCACTCTGCCAAGGACCAGCAATATACAGCAGAGCATATTAATAGCTTCATACTAAGGCAAGATAGGTTTCTCAAGACCAGCTACAATGAGGATCTATTAAATCAATCACAATCAAAACCTAGTCTGCCTTCAAGTGACTTCCAATTAGGATGCAGCAACATTATTAAAGGGCTCAGACAGGCAAATTAAAAAGCTACACTGAGGAGGAATTGCTTCCCAGAGGGCTAATTTTCATCATCCTCAAAACTAAAAGCCTCCAGAAGTTCATATTTCTGATTTTTAAAAGCCCAAAATCCACATCGTCTAATTAAAAGACTTGCTAACATTATGTCACTGTTGAGTTTTCCCCTTTCGGATACTTTTTTTTCCTAGCCAACTGCCACCAAACCGAAAGGGTAAAAACATGAAACATCTCTTTCTTCACATCTGAATAACCGCATTTCACTTGAAGCCTTGATAAAGAAAAAGACATGATGACTGGAAAAACTTAATTGCAGCTTTGTTGAACAGTTTGTATTCTTAGCTGGGAAACAAAGAGAGGAAGCCTACTTGATCATTCAAAGAATCAGGAGCCAGTCTGAAACAGAGTGATGAGCTTGGATTAAGGGGGCAGATTAGAAAGTGGAATTTTGCAAATCAATTTCAAAAATTCAAGAGCAAAGAGGGCAATATCCATTTATCTGTTTATAGATCTGAGGAGTAACCACCACAGTAACTTTTGAAATTCTCTGCAACACATTCAAAATGAACCAAAGGCAAAAGCAGTAGTCTCCCATGCCTGGGAGGCGAACTTTTTATGTTTTAAAAATACAGACTTAATTACTGAATTAATGAAATTAACTACATATTAATAATAGCTGTATTTCAATATAATATGCTTTGTGTACATACAGACACACACACATATATATACATGCATATATATATATATACATACACACATACATATATATGTATACACACACATCACTAAGATTAGCTGCTCATCAACATCAATACTTGCTCAGCCTCAACATTTAACTAAGAGAGAGCCTGGAAAAGTCATGTTTGTATATCACATCAGAGACTTCAGATATCAGAGGCAGGTGGTGGAAAATTCATCTCCAAAAAAGTACAGAAAGAAACATCCATCATCTTTCCTGCTGGAGGTCAGGTGAAGTCCTAGTGTAAATCAGAAATGTCACAACTTCTCATTTTCCTCTGACAAACACTTGCTTGTACAAATCACCTCCAAACCAAGACTGTGACAGTCATGAAAACAAGACATTTTTCAGTTTGGTGGAGGATCCAGAAAACAAAACCGAAACCAACAACAACAACTTTAGGAAAGACCCCAACTTCCATGACTCCTGACCTAAAATATCACTGCTCTCACCAATCCCCCCTACCTCTCACACTCACTTTTCTTCAGGTTCAGCATTTGCTTTCATTTTTCTTATCCCCACGAGGCCTTTTTATTTTTTCCTTTAAAAAAAAAAAAATCTTAAAAGTTGTAATTGCAACTAGTTCAACGCCTGAACAAAATCCACTGGGAAACAAAGTCATCTGGTTTACCTGAAATTGCTTTCCACTACCCTCAATTTGTTTGGATTGGGTTATTTCTTGCCCTTGGGTTGTTATGTTGGGTTTTTTCCCCTTGTTTTAATTTAGTTATTTTTCTTTTTGTACGTACCTGGTTACAAAAAAATGGCACCCCAGCCATATTTTGGTCCCCATCCCTGGGACAGCAGCAGGCTAAGTACATGATCACTATACACATTTTTCCGTACCAGGGGAAACTGCACTGTCAGGAATCTCACTGCAGTTCTATGAACTGCATCTGAAAGGAGAACATGGGTG
Organism: Acanthiza pusilla; assembly: GCA_036630365.1. Taxonomy (NCBI): domain Eukaryota; kingdom Metazoa; phylum Chordata; class Aves; order Passeriformes; family Acanthizidae; genus Acanthiza; species Acanthiza pusilla. The sequence continues at coordinate 16,242,742 of JAXCHO010000017.1, forward strand.
ACTCCACCTGGCATCCTTAACACCTTCCCAAGCTGCTTTTTATTGCAGCTTCTAAAACATTAGCTCTGTTGAAATGGCAGGACTGGATGGTAATTATCAGGAACTGACAGAAAATATCAAAACAGAAAGGGCGAAAAACAGAATCAAGAGGTCTGGTCCACTTTCCAACTGTAGCCTTGGCTGCTATGTGACCATGGAGAACACCAGCTCCATCTCCTCCATGCTCCAGCCTCTCCATCTCCCTAGTGGCATGGAAGTTATTCTCCATCTCTTAGGGGTCTTCCTTCACAGTACATGCTCAGCTGAAGAAAAGAGAAAAAGTTCGGACTGAAATCTTTTTCCATAGCAAAGAAATCTCATACTAAAAGGTTACTATTTCCAACTGGATTTGGCAATTAAGCAAACCTTAATTGCCTTGCATATGCCTTCTTTGTGTCTGTGCACAGGAGCATGGTTTGTTTTTGTTGTTTTGGTGGGTTTTTAAAAATTTTTTGTTCTAAAAACACCATAGTTATCTTTGAGGCTGAGCAGGAGACCAGTCACAAGGTCGCACTTTACTGTTCTGCTTCTTCGGTTCTGTGTAATCCCAACCCTCAGTTAAACCAGAAAAGGACCTTCAGGTTCTCACACTGGGTTGCAGAAAATACCTACACTAAGTCATACAACACTCTTGTCAGCAGAACGACCAACAAGTCCAGCAGCTGCTAATTTCCTGCCTCCCTTTCTACTTTTGCAGGCCAAACATGGCATGGGTGCAGGATCTTAATTCCCAGCGTGGCAGTAGCTGCTTTTGCCATTGTTTCCCAGGCCAACAACCAAGGTGGGTGCTGATTTATCTCAGCAGAGCATTTGGCTCCATAGCACAGGACTGAACAAAAACAATATTGTGGACTAAATTAGCACTGGTTTATCTCCACTGACAGCAAAAGACAACAAATGAATTTGGCAACATGAAAGAGATGAAGGAGATATGAATGCCGAGGCAGACAGGATCATGTACTTTGTCTGCAAGCTCTTATGTTTATGCCTTTAAAATGCATGCCAAGTTCTTTCTCTCTAAGTACAAATCTTTAGACTAAAATATGCCTTAAAGCCTAAAATTGCACCTGCAGGCATAAGGTCAAGAAGCATTTTTTTTTTTTGTGTGTACAAGTATTTTTGAGCATCATCATATATGAGATTGCCATACTTTCTATGAATAGCAAGTCTGGCAACTACAGCTTCTCCACCTTGCTCCAGGCACCAGGTGTGGTTTGTGTTGGAGGTGAGATACCATATTGCATATCACAGCTCCAACATCTGGTGTAAGCTGTGCTACAAAATGAGCCTGATGGCTTGGCTGCTTCTCTTTCACACACAGCCCATAGGTAGCTCCCCAGCAGCTGCCAGCTAAGGCAGTTGGTTTTTCCTGCAGCATTTTGCTGATGGTGTTTATCCTGTAGTGCCTGGCACCCTGGAGCCATGATCCTCAAACACAAGCAAAAACACCGCTGTACAGTTGTAAGCACACAACCCAAGGTCACAGAGGTTCTGCTGCTTCTACAGAAGTAAAATTTAATTTGTGACATCAATGCATCCCTCAATCATGTCAAAAAAAACCCACTGCAAAGCAGAATCATTTTGAGGATGAGAGGATCCCTGTATGAAACGTGGATTTGGTTTCTATTCTCAAACCCTGACAAACTCTCCCACCTCAGCCTTTTCTTTCAAAACCTTTATTATTTCTCCTCCCCAAAGGGCATCATTCTCTTCCTGGCCAGCCTCACAGAGCAGTAGTCTGTCACTCCCAGGTGCTCCCAGTGCTGTGGAGCTGCACTGCCGGAAGGGTGTGAAAGGCCAAAAAAAAGAGTTTGCTCAAGAAGCCCTCATTACAGAGGCGTGACAAGGTCTGGGAAGATGATGATGATGATGGCTGGTAGGAGAGGGGCAACATTTCTGCAGCCAGGGAAATAGTCTAGAGCAGAAGGGGCTGGTGCACATGGCTCACTGCTGTGGTATCATACTTTTGCAGTAGAGATGCCCCTTTCCAATTCACTGCCAGCGAACCAAGACTGGCCAGAGCTCTGATATTCCCAGGGAGTGGCACCAGCCGACAAGGATTTATCCTCTGTTTGGCACCTGCCTCAGGAAAACACTTAGGACAGCCAACACACACGGTCTTGTCACATGCAACTCCACAGCTCCTAACTCTACCCCTGGTGCCCTTCTGAGCACCACATTCTCTTGCCAGCACTTGGAGAGAGGCAGGAAGGTGCAAAGCAGCTGTGGTTGGGGCACAGCACCGACAACAGCATTCGGAAGGAGACATCAGCAGAAGAAGCTGTGAACAGACTGGGTTAAATCTGCAGCAGTGGCCTTGAGAACAAAGCAGCTGTGGTTAGGCAAAGCGTGCGTCACAAGCACAGCCCAGAGCCGGGCACATCCCTTTTCATCTCCCGCCTGCTGCACACGCTGCTCTGCTCACAGCGCCCAGCACTTCCTACGGAGCAGCTCCCTCGTGGGGGACTGAAACAAGGTCAAATTTGGAGATGCACCCAACCTCTGAGGCTGCAGTCTAGAGTCATGAGGAGAATTCACAGATACAAAATTCTGAGGGTCTGGCTTTCTCCTAGTGAGCCAAGCATGCAATGAAAGATTAGGGCTTTGTGAAGGCTTCTGCTCTCTTTAGCTTGTCGCTGCTGCACTTCAGTGGTTCAGACACACACACAACCCTCTTCCCAACCCTCTTCCCAACACACTCCAAAGAGAAATGGAGAATGACCAGCTAAAAGACATATTCACTCCCTCTGACATAGTATAGAAGGCCAATAAAAGAATATAATTCAGATACTCATGGCATGGCAGTGGCTCAGCTCCTTCTCCAGGAGTTTGAGCAATGAGATACAGGTCACGCAGGCATTAGCTGCTGCTGGCATCCTGTGCACTGGGAAGGGACAGTCACAAAGCCATGCAAAACTCCTAAAACAAAGAGCACCCCTTTTCTTTCTTACTCTGGTCACTAAGATTCTCCATGAAAGTCTCGGCTGCAGCAGGCTGCCCAAACATCAGGTCCCACCAGCACCTCGCGGACTGCACACACTGTTGTGGGGTGAATACTTGGGAAAAACAGCCCCACAGCAGAGATGTGGCCATCTTGGGCCAGCACTACTAATGTCCTGTAAGAAGGGGCGTGGGAGTGGAGGGATGGTGTACCAGCAGAGGCAGTGATTCTGGGCATCCATTTCTTCCAGCTGCTACTGAAGCCAGGAAGAGGACATCGAGTTGAGTTTTGCTGCAGCCCTGGAATGCTCTGCGCTCTGCCCAGCCCACGGACAGGGATCTGCATGACCAGATTTGATTAGGTACTCTTGGCACCGTCCTTGACTGTTGGACTGAGCTCCCCTATCATAAGCAGCAGTAAATGAAACAGGAATTATGCAATGTGAAGGGCTGAGTGATGGAATAGTGACTGGAATGGGAACAACTACCCCTCAAACCAATGATTTGCAGACACACCACACCACGTACTATCATTTCCCTGTAACCTTTCTCCATGAGGAGAAACAATGTTGTGGAGCAGGGGGCTCTATCTTTGGCAAACAGCTAAAAGCTCCTGCAAGGAGTTGACTGCTTGGCTACAAGATGCTTTTACAACCACACCCCATGAAACACCAGGCTCCCATTCCAATTCAAAGTCACCACTGGATGCAAGTGTTTCAATTTCTTCTAAGTCATCATGGAATTTTGCAGCCTGAGAGCAAAAAAATCTTTTTTTTTTTTAAAGTATTTTTTGGCTTTCTGTTTAGCAATAGATACTCACTTGAATTCACATCAAGCCTCACAAAGCAGCAGGCAGTCACAGTGCCTGTTGCTCGTGCAAAGTTGCTTGTTTCTCCCCTCTCCACGCACCTCCTGCTCTGTTTGCTGCACGCCCTGACTTCCTCTCCGAATTTCTGGAGGGGTCAGGGAAGGCAAACGCGCTTACCCAAGGAACCTCCCCACACGGTGCCTCAGCCAACAAACTGCCTGGGGAATCATTAAACTGAAGTTTGGTATCTGCATTGCAGAAGATAAACACCTTGGCAAAGCAGGTCAAGCAATAGCCAAGGACAAATCTCCACTTCAAGGGAGGTGAACTCAGAGCAGGACCAAAGGGAATGTAAGCAGAGAAAAAAACAAAAACACAAAGGACTGGAAGCAGAAAAAAAAGATGGCATGAAAACTGAGAAAAAGGATAGCACAAAAGAAGCCTCAACCACAAATCCATTCATATTGCAGAGGGACACCACTATCGAGGCTGGATGCTGCCTCTCCAAAGTTTTCCATGAGTGTTGTGGAGGGACTTTAACTAACAGCAAACGTGCAGAGGGCAGAACTGCAAGTGTTCAACACAAGTCTCTTCCTTTACAACTTTGACTTCTTTCTCACCTGAACAGAAGCATCCTACTACGCTTTCAGCTTTTTGCTAAGCAACTTGCCACTTCCTAGCTTGCTCTTTGAAGTATTTTCAAGAGCCTTTTAGTGAATGTTGTAGGGGCTTTTTGCCCCATAATTTCCTGCTTCATTCACCCCACGCCACAGAGGGACCCACATGGGGAACCCACATGGGGAACTCTCTCTGACTCATCCCCAGAGCACCATTCATGCTGAAAGGGATACTTCTGACGTCTCTCACTGCACAGAGCATTCCAGACCTGAGATGATTCCATAGCCATGACAATTATGGATTTGAACCTCAAAATGCTATAGCCACTGACAAAGCTGCTCCAGATAGCCTGAGATTTCTGTCACCTCCAAGCCACTTGACACTCAGAGCACCCATTCTACCAAAAGCACAGGATAGGGATGAGTGTAACCACAAATGGATAGCTTCCAGAATGGAGACAAAGACTGTGACTTAGGAGATAAACCTGTCAGGCAAGAGAAAACATGGGTACAGCAATGATACTGAAATTTTCCTCCAGCTTTATGCTGTGATTTTACATACAGTTGATAACTATGGCCTTGATGCAAAAAAACCCTTCAAATCCTGCTCAAACAAATGGAATAACAGAAAACACTTACTAGTGTATATCACTGGCACTTAATACAGTTAACTACTAGAAATGAAGTTATCAATGGCATTGTTTCAGTAGATGTGCACATTTCTCAGAGGCACAGCTAAGTGGGGAGAGGAAGAGAGAATAGTAACTACCTGCTCTGCAGTCTCCCCAAACTCATCTATTGTTTCCACTGTGGTTTGGCTTTGCTGTCTAGCATGCTCTGTGTGAAACAACATGAGAGAAATTATTTACCAGCAAGAAAGACCTTCTTGCTCTTTTATGAATGATCTCTCCTTCCTCTTAACCCCTTCACACAGCAGGGAGCCCAGGCTGCTAAATACACTGCCTGATGTGGTTTGTCACTGGCTGCTGTCACCTTTCTTTTAATGACATGATTTTCCACCCAGCAAAGCTACCACCCTCTTGTAATTTTTGGAAGTGCATTAGTATCTCATTCACTGACTGAAACACAAAGGACAGAGCCCTGGCACTAGCTTGGTAGCAGAGGATGGATCCATCACCCAGCCCCTTGCCCTTATTTTAAACTGTGAAGCTTCTCATTTTGATTTAAGGTCAGGCTGTGCTGACAGCTGTTCTTCACCATACAGGGAAGGACAACCTGAGGCCGGGGATTTCTGGGCAGCTAATGGCCTATGGAGGAGCGATGGACAGCTGACAGGCTCCCAGGTTAATCACCCAACAGCACTGATGCCAGGTCCCAGCAGAGAGCAGCTCCTCAGCAGGCAAATGAGAGTGAAGTCCAGAGGACAACAAACACTGTACAGCACAGGACAGATAATTTTGGGGAAAGACTCTGCACACTCAGTTTATTTGCTTCAATATTTTACAACCTAATTTGATTCCTCTTGACCAAGGGCTAACTCCCTCCTGCCAGCATGGCTGTTTCTAACCATGGTCTCCACTGGCACCATCTTTTATTTCACCAGCTGCCACCATCTGAAATTGGGATTGCATGAGGTTTATGATGGACAGTTTCCTTGCTGATGAAGCCCATGCTGAGCAAGGAACTTCAACAGGAGGAGGATATTTTATCTGAAGTCAGAGCTTGATGCACACAAACCTTTTTTCTCCATGGCTACTGCTCACCTACAGGCCCTGCCTTTTCTCAGTCCTGTGTGAAGGGCAGCCAGCATTCCTAAAGGTCCCGTTCAAATCCACCCAGGGTTCATGCAGTCTTGATCAAGACTGCCACTGCCATGACCAAGGGACATAATCAAACCAACTTTTACTACTCTAAGAAGAGCAGCCTACTGAGACTGAATCATCACAGGTGGCACCAAAGTCACTTGAATCCAACACCACAAACCCCATTCTCTATGTAATAAGTTTTCATGCCAAACTACTCTTAAAGAGGACTAACAGACCTTAATTGCCTTCTTTATGTTTTTTCCAGACTGTGTAGCGTGACAGACTTTGATCTACCCCAAGCTGTTCTTTATCATCTCTTTTCTGATTAAACCAGGGGGGAAAAAAGATGTTATAATTAAAGTAAAGACATCTGAGAGCACAACATGCCAGTGCTTGGACCATATTTCATCAGTTTTGTGAAAATGCAACAAAGCCCTGCAAAGTAACTTTTTAGCACTTCGGGATCAAAAGCAGTCTATGCCAAGACAAATATCCTTCTTATCAGATCCTTTCCCCAGAAATAGTTTTATTTTTTGAAAAGAAAAAAAGCCTTAAGAAATTGTTTTAAGAAAGTGCCAGCAATTAAAACGACAACTGGACATAAAGCAGTTCAAAAATCTGATTTCTCCATTTTCAAGATCCAGATACACTCCCCCCAAACAATAGTTTAAACCTTTTCTCAGATAAAGTTATTAAAACAGAAATCCTAATCTCCAGATGAAATGAATGGTTTACAAAACACCAAAAGGAAAGTTTTACTGGAGACAAGTTAATTCTTTTAAATTGCAGTGAACATGTAATTTCAAAGCAAGAAAAACAAAACCAGAAACCCTTTGCAAATGTTAACATGTTTTCAATTTTCCCATTTCTCTTTTGGGAAGAGAAGCAAGAGCTACATGATGAATTGACCTGAGTGCTTGTGCGTTTCTGGTCCACATCTTCCTCCTCCAGACATAAAGACTTTCAGATGCAAAACACTCAAAAAACTGCATTGTTCTAATTGAAAATTTGATCATAAGGCTACAAGCTTGTAATTCATAAATATGGATTTTTGGCAGACTCTACTGACTAGCTAAATCTTCATTTGGTGTCAGTACTAAAGGTATTATCCTGCAAAAACAGTCATACTTAAAAACATAGCAGCATTTTCTCCTGCAGAGGACATCCCACTCCATGGCCCATGAACTCCTGACACCATGAACCAGACTCTGGAGTAATTGCAGCCAACCACAGCAGAATGGAGGAGACATGTTGTTATGGAATAACTGCCTGTCATCATACAGCTGCGCTATCAGCTCGTGCCATTCACCTCAAGCCTAAAACAAATTCTAGACTTTACCGACAGATACACTGATTTTGATCTCCAAAGACAGATTAAGCTAAAATTCATCCTCCAGCTAGGCAGGTACTCACGATTTGAGAACAAGATAAAACGTTCACGATTTCCATGGCAGCTTATCCCAGTGGCCAGCTGCTTTCTTATCTCTTTGTGCCCCATGTCCACTCTGTCTGCTGAATTTGGTTTGCAGGTACTGGTCCCTATTCTACCTTCTCTTTACTCCTCCCCCACCCCCAGTTACCATCCATCACAGGGGCTGACACAAGCAGGTCCAGCTCCTCACTACAGAGGCCAGTGTATTTCTGCCTGGACTTCTGCAATGTAAAGATACAAATGACCCTCAGGTATCACCTCTCACTGCTACCTAACAGCACCTCAATATCAATTTTAATTTTTGTTACTTCCTACATTTTCAGCTCCTGGGTATTTTCACTGAGGCGGTGTTGAATCCATTTCATGTTGCCAACAGTCAGCCTTAACCCATCAAATATTTATAAACAAGTGAAATGCTCCCAGAAATACTAAGCCCCAGTAGCTTCCATTAAAAAAAAAGTTATATTGGAAGAAGGATGGGCAATCTTCACTGAACCAAAGGCAGAGCAAGCTCAGGTTTCACCAAATCCCAGAAAAATCCACCAGTGACAGGATATTGTCCCAGTCAAGGAAAAACTATATTTGGCACCCATGTCTGTCCAGACAGATACCAGAGAACAAAGCCATGAGGCCCAAATACCACATATAGTCCACTGCACTAATTGCTTCCAGGAGATTTTTTTTTAAATTAATATTTATTACTGCTTTGGTAAGTGTCAGATCACAGAAGAACCACAAACTTGGGACCCTCAGAGCAGCCTCCACTGCCACAGGGGTCCTCCAGTTCTCACAGGCAGCAGCAAAAGCCTCTGGTTGGTACAGACAGCTTTTTCAAAATTATCAGTAGCATCTCTCTCTAACAAACTTTCAAACCAAGCAATTACTAATCCCAGGAAAACCTGGCAGATTTGTCAAGTCAAATCCTACACAGTAACGTAGGGTTGCCTACACTACACCCAAGGTGACTTTAGTTTGCTAATAAAACAAGACAGAAGCATTACAGAGCAAGGGAAGTGAAGGAAAATCTGTTCAGCAGAAGTAAATGACCACAGTTCACACATAACCCACTCAAATGCATTAGTTTGGCACTGTTGAAAGAAAACAAAGCTCCAGATTTAGCTGCACATGCCTCAGCAGTTTACACTAAACATCTAAAACAGAGGCTCAGCAGGTGAAGCCTCTGCAGATGTAATTCTGTCCCCAAGATTTCTAAGACATTAGCCACCTATCCAGTTAAACATAATAGCAACAAACCTTAAGCCTTTAAAGCTTTAAGCCTTTAAAAACTATAACGCAAGGAGAAAATGGCTTATAACAGGGCCTCGTATCACAAAGCCATCACACACAGTAACTGTTTCCACGTCAGGCTGCCAGTCCCAGCTTCTCTCTCCAGGCCCAAATGGACTGCAGGAAGCAACAACCCACTCCAATCTCCTCAAAAACATTTACTGCCCTCCCACAGCTAGGCCAGCATTCAAGGACCTCTCCAGCGGCAGAGGTCAAAACCTGACCCAAATGAGCAGAGTTTGGTTTGAGATAACCACTGCAGAAGACAGAGGCATTTCACTAGGTTTTTTTTTCTCCTGGGATAAAAGAGCATGGATGCATCAGCAGGTTTGAAAACGTGAGGATCATAACAAGCCCAAAACATCAAAAAAAAACCCAAAACCAAAACTTACTTGGTGCCAGCAGTAAGTTTCAGTCAGATCAGACTCCTCACCATCTTTGGTCACAAGCTGCAACACTGAGATACAGCAAATAGTCAGGGCTGAGCAACCCAGTGTTTTCCTGCTCTGCTGGCCTAGAACACCTTGGCTTGACACAGCTGTAACAGGGATGGGCAATGAGCCTTTATCTCCCTGCCAGCCCCATGTGGCTAGTGATTCCTGGGTTAGGTGGCTGCTATTAAGCTGCAGACAGTGCCACTGCCTTCCAGCTCTTGCTTGGTTATATGAACTCAAATCTACCAAGGGAATAACCCCCTCTATGTTGCGGTCTAATAAATTTTGCTAGAGCCCGTCTCACTTCATAAAGGAGATGCATCCAACACAAACAGTGGGATTCTGTTCTAGGAGATCTCACTGTTTGAGGAGAAAAGGGAAAAAAAGGCTTAAAAATCAAAATCCAGCACTGCTGGTTGGAGAAGGCTGAGCACAAGTACATAAAGTGGGTTCTGGAGGCTGGTACTGTAATGAAATTAGCTGCTCTCCCTACACATATTTGTACTGGTTTTCATGTACAGTTTCCTTCAGGTTCTGAACACTCTGACATAGAAAGTAAAAGAAAAGGAAGGTCTGCCACTGCTATAGGTGTAGAAAGCGTAACTCAATGGCATTTTTTTTAACTTAGACTGCAAAAGCAGTGTTCCTGTCCAATAGCACAGGCCAGCACTTTAACCTGCATTGGCACAGCCAGTAATGACCCTGCTCTGACACTGGCTGGTGCTCAGCAAGTCCCTCCAGCCTCACACAACATTTATTCTGTTTCACTAAGCTGCTTTCATGGTGCTCCACAGGAGGAAGCAGGCCATGGGGCAGCCCAGCTGAGCCACAGTGCTGTGAGAGGCAGGGGCACAGGGGAGCACTGCAGGGGCAGCAGGTGTCTCTCAAGATTCCACACAATCCCTCACCGGGGATCCCTAATCCTGTCAGAGTCAATTTGCTGTCAATTTTCCACAGCGCTCAAGTACCAATTTATCACGGGAAACACTTCCTCTCCAAAGCTTTAATTATTCCCATATATGTTGGGTAGGTGTGAAATGTGTGCAGGAGTAATTTACAGGAAGGAGAGCTGGAGAAAGGGAAGAACAGTGCAGGGACCAGCCCAGCTCATCTCCAACACAGCACATGACTGCTCCTTACAGATCCTGGTAATGGTCCCTGCCATTTGGTTTCTCCCACTGTAGGGGACTGCAGATGGCAAAGCTGCACTTCAGCATAACAGCATTAACTCCTCTTCCTGTTCTTCTATCAAGAAGCCTCATGTGCACAGAGAGGGGTTGGTCTCTTCTTCCAGGCAACCTGAGACAGGACTGGAGGACAGAGTCTTAAGCTGAGCGGGGGGGGTTTATGCTGGACATTGGGAAGAAGTTATTCACAGAAGGAGACATTGGGCATTGAAACAGGCTGCCCAGGGAGGTGGTGGAGTCATCATCCCTGGAGGTGTTTAAGAAAAGACTGGATGTGGCACTCAGTGCCATGGGCTATTGCCAAGGTGGTGTTCGGTCACAGATTGGACACCATGATCTCAAAGGTCTTTCCTAACCTAGTTAATTCTGTGATTCTGTGAATCTTGGCCCAATTGCCACATCTCAGACCACAGAGATTAACTTTCCCTCTTTGCACTGATACCTCATACCAAGCCGGTCACCTTGAGATGTCTTGATTTCCAGAATCAACTGTTTCCAGGAGCCAGAGCACTAACACTGGGCAGCAAATTTATTGATCCATGATATAGCTGCAAGAACACTTACATACTGTCTCTTGCAGCAGTTACCATGTTTCAACTACTGTTGGTAACACTTGAGCAATCCCTGCAGAAAAGCAACTTTTGATTTGGTTGCCTTCATTAGAACTTGAGATGCCCCTCCTTCATGTCAGTGTTTGGATGCTGTTTGTCACATTGATTTGATTATATTCTTCCAGCTTCCAACTTCAGGATGAATTTCTCCTCAGAACCAGAAACAGAGAAAAAGAGTCACACCAGAAGAGCCAGACGAGTTTCCTAACCACTGGGCTGGTGGATATTCTCGGTGGTCTCTTGCACCCTTAGGTGAAAAGTACTTAAATGCTTAAGTGTTAAAACCAGACGACATAACTTTGGGAAGTGTGAGAAAAAGACAACCTCATTTCTCAACATGTTCTGCCTGGACTGTAAGTCCACCAGAAGTCCATGAGAGAGCTTCTGAGACTCAGCATTTGCAAAAATCAAGGTTCAGCCTGGATTCCTAAGCAAAGCCCCAAACTGGACACACACTAGTAAATCCAGGGTAGACAGGCATCCTCTCCAAAGCACAGGAGACATCTGACTGAACTTGCTTTCTGGCAGTTCAGTATTGCTCTTACTTTTCTTACACAACCCATACTAACCTGGTTTTGTACTGACTTAGAGGGGTTTATCAGCCACTGCAGTTGAGCTGATAAAACTTCCTGGTTTATGGCCTTACTTCAAATTTTATGGCCTTACTTCAAATCTGAACAAATTACTTTAAAGCTGGTATCATTTCTATAAGGGGACAGTTGTAAAATTGTCTGGAGAAGAAAGAACTTCCTACACACTAGTATGGTAAAATTTACCCTGTGGTAAATCACAAAATGATTGAAAAGGACACAGAATCATGGGTGGTCCAGCTGCCCCATGGCCTCATGTGGTCAACAGACCCAGCCTTTAGGAAGAAAGACACCAGCTACAACATCCTAGAGGAATTCAATTTTGCACAAAGTGTTATATAAATGCCCAAATAGTGTTAGAAATGAGGGCAGGGCTTGTCTGCACTCCCCAGCTTCTCCATTAACATCCCCAGTACATTGTTAATCTGACGTTTTATCCTGCCTGGAGGCTAAGGAATATCTGAAATATTCTTGACTCCTCCCTGTTCAAAATAGAAATCAGAGGCTCTCAGTTACCACCCTGAAATTTGCAGAGGAATTTCTTTAATAAGTGTAAGTAAATAACAATTTTCTGATGGAAAATTCAATATATGGAAAATCTAGACAACTCTGCCATGCAAACAAAGAAGGAAATAAAACAAAACCCAACCATTCACCAGGAGATGCCTCATTAAAATAAGCAAAACCAAGATTATTGTCAGTAATAGATGATTTAGAAGGTTTCTCCATAAGAGATTCCAGGGCTGGGCATGGATTTGTCTCCTTCACTACGAAAATCACCCAGAAAAACAGTGCTTCTTTTAACATCATTATCTTCAATTAGTTACTGTGTCCACTTAAGACTCTTTCAATCACATTTTTCCTTCACTCAGGCTGAAAAAAACCAATTTTTCATAACCCACTTCAGGATTCTTCCTCCTCCTCAGAGCAACTCGCCATTCCATGCTCCTGAAATGAAGCAAGCAACTGTTCTGCAATGTCGTGTCTCTCTCAGTAATGGTGATATAAATAAGGAGAAATAAACCCTGGGGCAAAAGATTCTATTAGCTGCTCTCATATCTTTACTGGCAGAGTAATTGGCTGCACTGTAAGCCTGACTCTACTTGATTTTGCTATCTGTCACTTCTGTGGCAGGTTACAATTACTTTCCCCTTTTCCTTCTCTCTGTCCCCTTGTCCTAAGTTTTCCTTCCACCTGGACGTCTGCCATCGCCCCTTCCTACCACAGTCTGGTACAGTGCTGGCAAAATTCACTTCTTCCTTCACCTTGTCTCCTCTTTTAATGTACCAGGTAATAAAATACCACGTGATGAGGGATTTCAAGAGGGAGAGGCAACAGCCAGAATATCTGATGGCAAATGAAGCAGCAATGGCATGGTGAGGCAAGGAGGGAGGAAGGAAGGACAGTGCCACTGGAGCAGAAGGATCAGCCAGGTGCCGTGGGAAAGCCGAACAACAGTGATGTGACTTAACACAATGAGGGCACTTCCAGAGGGCAATTAAGCATTGTAAGAAGAAATAGTCTAGCCTACTTCCAAACTTCTCCTCTCCTCCACCTGCACTCCTAACTAGCATGGAGCTGGAATTGTTTTAACTTAGAGGTAGGTGAGAAAGAGGATTTTAGAGATGGAGCTGAGCAGCAGCCAAGTTCAGAGTGCCGTTTTCCTGCTAGACCCTGATAACCACAAGCTAAGCCTCTGAAGCACAGCTGCAGGGATCAGCTTGGCTGACATCACAGTCAAGGTCTGTGTGTGCAGCGGGACTCGTGGCATTGAGCTCCTTGCCTGCTTTTAATATCATTAGGACTTTCAGGGCAAGGAAGATGTCTTTTTTGTGAGAAAAAAAAAATTAAAATGCACAGGGGTTTGTTCCCCACAGCTGAAAACAGGAATCTGTGGGAGGAAAGAGAGAAGGAGGTTTTGGTTCTGGTTCTGAAGGGGTTGTCAGGTTTCAGAGCTGCCAAGTGAGCAAACTGAACTCCCACGTCCCTACAACCTGAATGTGAGCAAAACTGGTTTTGAGATGGAAGGCTGCAGAGGAAGGAGAAGGAGGCCAGATTAGCATCACTCCAGTGAGCCCAGTGGAGAAGAACAGCAGTGGATGCTGCTGTATTCTCTGACCTGTATTTTCACTGTCCTTTTATTTATTAACAGCCTGCCAAAAATAAATCTTGCAGAGCAGCAACATGGGCCCTCTGAAATGTGCCTGCATTTTGGACTCACCAGTACAGCACTCATGGCATAAACACACTCCCAGAGACAGGAGAGGAGACAGCCAAATCAGTAACTCCCATGGTGTGGCCCATGCTTGAAATCTCCACAGGATATCTGGGAAACTTTTCCAGGAGAGGAGATACGTGGGGGCTGACTTTAACCCACAGAAGAGAGTCATGTAGTGGATTAAGCACAGCCTCTGCAAGAATGGTATTTCTTGCCTGCATGTTTTTTATTCCTTCCAAGGCAGACTCACTCAATCCTTACTGAGATACACGAGCCAATACCCCCATATTTACTTTCTAAAGCATAGAATGGAAGCATATCAAGGCTCCTGGAATAGATAACAGCAGTCTGCGCTCATCTGGATTTGCTCCAGAGTGAATCCAGAGTGAAAAGACATGGATAACCACAGTGATTCATGCAGTCCAGGGCCTTAGGGTCCCCCCTTGGAACAGGCTTCTGGCCCCTCAGACAACAGGAGTGCTGTCAGTGGAGACTAAGGCCCCCTGTGTGATGTAAATAGGCACCATTTACTCAGTTCTCCTTGTCCATATATCTAAGCAGGGGCCTGCTGTCAAACAGGAATATTCCGTATCTTTAATTAAGGTCTGCATCTTTTTAGAATAATGGGATCGATACCTGGCCCAGCTGTTGGGAGAAGGCAAAAGACCAAGCCCTAGCCATGGCAGCAAGCCAGTCAATCAAGACTGGCTTTGCAGGGACACCAAAGACAACACCCAGGAGCAGGGAACAAAAAATGAATGATTATCTAAAGTTATTCACTTCATGGAGGCAGAGGGAAGGGAAGGGAAGGGAAGGGAAGGGAAGGGAAGGGAAGGGAAGGGAAGGGAAGGGAAGGGAAGGGAAGGGAAGGGAAGGGAAGGGAAGGGAAGGGAAGGGAAGGGAAGGGAAGGGAAGGGAAGGGAAGGGAAGGGAAGGGAAGGGAAGGGAAGGGAAGGGAAGGGAAGGGAAGGGAAGGGAAGGGAAGGGAAGGGAAGGGAAGGGAAGGGAAGGGAAGGGAAGGGAAGGGAAGGGAAGGGAAGGGAAGGGAAGGGAAGGGAAGGGAAGGGAAGGGAAGGGAAGGGAAGGGAAGGGAAGGGAAGGGAAGGGAAGGGAAGGGTGAAAGAGAGATGGAGAAAGAGAGAAGAGAGAGAAGAGAGAGAAGAGAGAGAAGAGAGAGAAGAGAGGGAGAGAGGGAAGGAAGGAATGGTGCGGAAGGAATGGTGCGGAAGGAATGGTGCGGAAGGAAGGAAGGAAGGAAGGAAGGAAGGAAGGAAGGAAGGAAGGAAGGAAGGAAGGAAGGAAGGAAGGAAGGAAGGAAGGAATGGTGCGGAAGGAAGGAAGGAAGGAATGGTGCGGAAGGAAGGAAGGAATGGTGCGAAAGGAAAGGAAAGGAAAGGAAAGGAAAGGAAAGGAAAGGAAAGGAAAGGAAAGGAAAGGAAAGGAAAGGAAAGGAAAGGAAAGGAAAGGAAAGGAAAGGAAAGGAAAGGAAAGGAAAGGAAAGGAAAGGAAAGGAAAGGAAAGGAAAGGAAAGGAAAGGAAAGGAAAGGAAAGGAAAGGAAAGGAAAGGAAAGGAAAGGAAAGGAAAGGAAAGGAAAGGAAAGGAAAGGAAAGGAAAGGAAAGGAAAGGAAAGGAAAGGAAAGGAAAGGAAAGGAAAGGAAAGGAAGAAAGGAAGAAAGAAAGAAAAGTTTCTCAGTTTGTCTCTAATAATTTTCTGCCTTTCAGGTGGTCTGATCACCTCACACCTATTGCAAATGAGAAAGAAATGTGGCCTTTTCTGGCAGCTCTGTACCTGTCTACATTAGATGACTCACAGACCCCTTGGCATGGAAAATTCTTGTCAAGCTGGGACAATGTGTTACTCGTGTCACTACTCACAGCTCTCATCCCTGTGCCTGAAGATCTCAGCCACTCCTTGGCAGACAATATGCCCTTGGGTGGGTTCCCCTAGGCTGAAACACAAGGTATAATTTTAGTATATTGCAAATGATCCATATACATTTACCACTTCCTGTGGTGTTCTGACCCACTCAGGCAGGGAACAGTCACCAGCAGACTCTGCTGTAGCTGGGAGAGGTGGGTGGTAACACAGTTTAAGTCTCTCTTAGTCCCAGGGAGTGAGCAGTGACCAAGCACACCTTCCAGATTGTTACGATAGCCTCATTTCCTTGGCTGTTTCTCACTGGTGAGGTCACATTGCTTTTATCCTCTGTTGTTGTCTGACTTGGGAACTGAGGAAGGAAATTACAACACAAAATTCAAATCAGGGGATTTTTTGAAGAACTTGAAGTAGCACATAATAAAAATGCCAATAAAATGTTGCAATCCAGTTCTCCTCCAGTCAGATGGTTTTGCACCAAGAGGAAGCTGTGGCAGATGCCCTGCAACCTGGTTGGTGTAATATCTGGGCATGAGAGGACATCCCAGAACAAACTGTTCTGCTTTGACTTCCCTAGAGAACGATTAACACTGACAGCTCTTTCCTTTTGGCCTGAGAGGATTTAATAATTCAAACAGTGTTACTGCATTTTCATCTGTTTCTGGTCTTCCCTTTGCTAGTCCTTGATGATGTGAGGTGTAGGAATCAGGGTGAAGAAAAAACCCAAACCGGTGGACAGAGCTGATCCCACTTTTTTAAACAGCTCCCAGTCCACAACACATTGCTCTCTACTGCAGTAGCTGTGACGAAAGGCTGGTGACTGGTACGAGTGACCTTCAAGAGGATTAGCCAGAAATGTGTGACTGCCAGTGAATAACTCTATTCATTTATTATGCGTGACGAACACTAAATCATTCTAGTAAGATTCTTTTCCATTCATTCGTTGCTTGAGAATGATTAGCAGCAAATAGCTCTTAGAAGCTTTTCCAGTGGAGCTGAGCAAAACACTCACAGGGAGAGCCAAAAATTTTGTCCCGTTCACTTGTGGTCAGCTCCCATCTAAAGTGTTGGTCAAATATTGGGGGAAATGGTGGGTCAGTGTGTACCTGTGCGACACACGGGTACCCTTTCATCCTAAACCTTACATCTTCTAGTCTCTTGACAATGCCCATGTTACTGCTGGAGACATTTGCCAGGTTTTTGTTCAGATGGAGCAATGGCTACTCTTTGAACCACTGAGTTTCTCTGTAAACTAACATAACTAAGGATAAAATTGAACATTTCTCCAGGCAGACAGACAACTGATGACTGTTGGGATGACTCTACATCTATCTATCACTGTGGCCACCAATGGCTTTTCAAAACTGGCAGGCTTAAGCTGCTGATTAAGACATGAAGCTGCCATTTCCACCCATCAAGAGATCTAAATACCATATCAGAGCTGAAATTAAAGAAATCAGGGATGCTGAATCAAAGTGGAAAGCAACATCCTGTGTCCTGTCCCCACGTGTTGTTCCCCTTTCTCCCCCACATATTAGAGATATTCCTGTGTCATGCTGACCAGTGTGGTACCAATGTACCACGTGGCTGAAGCACAGCTAAACTGGATAATACCCAGTGTGTCCCAAGACTGCTGCACAGAATGCTGCCCTGATGTGTGAGACCCCGGCTCGACTCCTTCCCACCTGATTTGGCGCAGAAGCTGACCTTCACAGTCTAAGAGATCCCACGAATCGGCTGCAGAAAAGGTGAACCCCATCTTAAGGAGGCTTGATGGCCTAGCAGCTCTCCTATCCAGCATAACTCAGGAGACCTTGCTCATCTTACCTCATTCCTATGACCTTGAGCAACTCTATCTCCCCACTCGTCCCCACTCGACTTGACCATTACTTCGATTTTACTTTTTAGGTAGTGACTGCTACCAGGTTCATCCCAAAGGGACTCTTCTTTCTCTCTCTGTAGGCATGACTGAAATTCAAATAATAGCAAATGGATTTCTCTTTTCAAATACACTTCAAAGTCAAAAGAGGTCATGTGTACATGTACACAAATAGAAAACCAGTGGGGCTATTTGCTTCAGATGATAATGCTGCATTTCACAGCCCCATTTTCCAGCAGCAAAATTGTTGGCTTTTTGCTCAACATCATATGACTCTTGAGCAGTGAGGACTCTATGCATCTCCACGTGGATTTAACAAAATAATTAACTGTTATTCAGCACAAAGAGAAAGTCATAAGATTGCAAGAGCAGTGCTAAGAATGCAGCTCCATGGAAGAAGAGCAGCTCTCTGTGAGCTGATGATGAAGTGCCCGTATAGCCTGAGCCCTGGCTGCAGCACTGTATCATTTTCTGTCTATTCACAGCTGCTCTTGGCCAGTAAGAACTGGAATGAAGCACGGGCACTGAATTAGCTCATGCTCATGCAGAGCTAACAATTACCTTTGGTTTTGCCTGTTGCAGGGAACTCCAACAGCTTCCTTCCTGATCCACACTCAGATTTTCCAACCCTCAAAAATGGCATGTGCCCAGAGAAGTAAATTTACAGTCAGAAGGAGTAGGTAAAAAACTCACATATTTCATGGGTCAGAGGGATTTCTCAGAGTAATGGCAATTTTCCTATCTTACATCTTTTCTCTATGTGACCTTACCATTCCTCCTTTTCTCCTGAACTCTATGCTGCATTTTTTTTTCCCAACAGCCATAACATTTATAAATTATTCACAAGATGTAGCCATAAGGAAAGACTAATGTTTCATTTTTTTAAAAAGGTCTTACAATGCTTCCCCTCCAAATGCACACTGCATGTGGGGCTCCCAAGGCTTCCTCAGTACCATTGCCAGAGTTCCAAATGGCACTTCATCCTTTCCTGGAGCCCACAGGGCCTCAGTCAAGACTACTTTGCAAAGATAACCAGTAACAACCACAGGATTTTCTGCTGGGTACTCCCACACAGCACTAACTAGGAATTCCCACCGATAATAATCTCATGTGAGTAATAATGTATTAATTTGAGAGAAAGAGGACATGTAGTCATTCAAATCAGGAGCAGCCACAGCCTTCTAATTAAGGAGGCAGTTTGTTTTCTTTGCACAGTTTCCTGAGCAGACAGATCTCTCAGAGACTAACAACTGGTCTTATCTATGGCTCAGTGCTGGAAAAGCACAAGAAAAATGCATTCCAGTCTGGATACCAAAACAAATAAATCTGGCTTTATGAGCAGAATAACCACAAATGGTACATGACTGATTGATTACATGTCGTCATACGACAAGCCCGCAGCTAATGAAGCATAATGCTGAATAGATGAACATGAACACCATTAAATAGCCTATAATAAACATTTTTCTAGACTCTTTTAAAAGCCAAAAAATCACAGTAATATTTAATACCAAGACTGCTACAACACAGCTAATGAACTCTCAAAAACTTCGTAACAACTGTTGCAGTAAAAAGAAAAAAAAAAGTAGTTTCGTCATCCACTATAAAAAGCTGCACAAGGCTATCCCACCCTGGCTATGGCAGAAACTCCCTCCTGGGGCAGGGAGAGCAGTGCCAGCCACCAGTGAGCTCCAGCCTTCTCTCAGGTGGTTTCCACCTCCCTGGGGACAACACAGCCATTTCCAAGTGGCTGAAGTAAATGGCTCAGCTGGCAAATGAGCCACTTCAAAACCTGGCAAAGAGTTAAACACAGCAGTAGAGAACACAGCACATGGAGGAGACAGGAACTCCAAGCACGTGGTGTTAACAGGGCTGTGGAAGTTGGGCCACCACAGATTCTAGGAGCACCTGGTCTGTGCCAAGCCATGTGGGTTTACTTTAGCTGGAAACCCAAGTGCCAACTGTCTGCTGTCCTCACTGGGATACTGAATGCTACTTCTGCCTCTGCGTTACCTACAATGATCATTTTCATGGATTATTCTCCCTCTTGGGACAGAACTACCATTTCCTCAATGTCAGTCACATGTTTTTCAAACCCAAGACATGCAATCACAAATTTTTGAAGCCAGGTAAATGATCAAGTCTGAAAAAAACACTACCTTTTTTCAAGCAGTGACAGACTCCCAGAATCACGATAACACTGGAGCAAGAAGACCCATGGGCATATTACAGGAGTGAAAAAGAAAAATCAAAATATTTTCTTCTTCTGCAGCATCTCACATCCTGATGTATCACAGCACTTTACAACCCAGTGATCTTTCTGATGCATCTACTGGGTTTGTTACTATTATGTCAGTCTGAGAGATGGACAAGCTGAGAAATGCAAAGAGGGTGTTTCTGCCTATTGAAATGACTTCTCTCAACCACCATGAGTGAATATGTTATTTAGAGTCTTGTAATGGAAAGGGTGAAGAAACGTTCACCAGAACTATCATTTTCCACAGATAAGGTAAAAATGCTTCCAACAGCTGAGCTTTACAATACCTCTGAGGAATGAAGGTACTTCCACAGAACACATTTGCAGAATTAGGCATTTCAGGCAGATGCAACTCTTGTTTTCCTTTCAGAAATGTTCCCCCCCCCCCTTTTTTTTTTTGGTTGTTGTGTATGTTGGAGTGACTATTTTTGCAGGTTCTCAAACAACAAATATCTCCCTTGATTCTCCCAACTTTTGAAAATCTGGGTAATAATTACAAAGGATTGAATGGAAAAAGGAAGCTCTTTGTCTAGCCAGTGAGAATCTCAACAGGTATCTGTGGCATATGGGCCCTGCAGGAAATGGGAAGTTGGACCTTTTAAGACTCCAGCTTGCCAACCTCCTTTTGTACCTTCAGTTTCTTCCTGCCACATCACCAGAAGAGAAATACCCACCTTCATCCCTCTGAAATTAGCTAGTGTGGAAGGAAGAAAATTAACACATGAAAATTTTGGCATCTGATTGGCAGCAATCCATTCATCCCCCTCCAGCAGCTGCCTTAGAAAGCGCAGTGGTGTCAGTCAAATCACTGATTTTGAGGTTCCCTGCTCATACAAGTCTGCGTGGGCTCTGCTGGGGTAAACAGCATTTCTGATGGCATGGCATCATCAGACCTGATAAAACTCATTCCTATAGAGAGTCTTCTCTATCACAGGATAGTGGAGGCTAGAAAAATATTTGTTTTCCTGGAGGTTCTCTACATTGCAATTTTGATAGGACCATCCAGTCAATGCATTCTTTCCGTTATTACCTTAATAAAAGAACACGAGATCATTATCTCCCAGTAACTGTGCTGACTCTGTAATAGTGGGCTGTGATGGCTCGGTGTGATGGGAAGTTACTCTGGAAATCTTGCATGACCTTTCACGCTCCTGGTATAAAGAACACCCTCCCTGTTCACCTCTATTTATGCTGATCACGTCATACGGCAGCATTTCCACCAGAGAGGACAGATAGGAAAAAAGAAAGGCATGCAGAAAGAGGGGAAGGAAAAGTGTGTTTCCATACATATAATTTCTGTTCTCCCAAGGAGGGCAATCCTGAGAATCAGAAACAGAGTGAAAAAGTACATTTCTACTGAAATTTACAATACCTATTTACCACAGCCCACCTGAAATAATTTCAGCTATATTTTTAACTGTAAGAGTCAAGTTTAAATACTTTAGCTGGACTGACTTTATTAGGAGCTTATGAATTAAATTGAGAATGAATGCTTTAGTAGAGGTTTTCTGGCATCAAAGAACTAGCTGCAATAAGCTTTCTTGGACTAAGATGAATTATTAATGTTGATTATATAAGAGTACCATTCACCTTTCAAACACTGAGGGTAATTAAGAATCGCTCAGCAGAATAGCTGGGGAGAAATCACTTGAACAACTTTCTTATGCAGCTCCCTTGAAAGAAAAAGAAAATTAAAACCCTAAAAGAAAGGCTGCTCTGCCTAATATGCACGCTTTCAGCAGATTTCAAAGACAAAAAAAAAGGAAAAGAAAAGAGAATTATTTTCTCACAAATTACATTTGTAGTTAAACATTCGCTTTTGAGATGGGATGTGTTTTCATCACCACAGCATTAGAAAGGAAATGGAGACGTTGCTCTGAATGTTTAACGATACACTGAGCTGCTCTCTTTTAATAAAATCTCATTTCACTACCATCATTCTACTGAAAAAGATGTGTTGAATAATGCCAGAGAGCCACAGTATTACATCATCGCTCTTAAATATTCCTCTTTGTGCATTCACGGCATGCTTCCACACATTTGATGCATGAGAAGTGAAAATGGCAGTGAGCTAAAGCACCTCAGTGTTCCCTTCAGCATTAATCAAGCTTCCAGGATGTTAAATGCCCGCAGGGTTACATCCCTGACCCAGCCACAGCACTGCCACCAAACTTTATCTCATGCAGGCAGGAGGTTGCACCGAGTGAGTACCTGATGCGGGCAGCTCGTGCAGCACAGTCACGCACAGGGCTGATTTTAGGGGCACTCTCTTCCCAAACTATGTTCCTCCTAATCTCTGAAGGATGAAAAGGGACAGCAATAGGATGTATGGATTAAAGAGCTGCTTGCCTCTGAAATGCCCAAATGAGCAGTGTCCCAAACAGGTCAGAAAGCAGGGCCTGACTCCACACCTGCTGCTGATGCTGAGCCTGCCTCGCCCCACCAGTGAAGCTGGCAGAGCCAGCTGTGCTTGTCACTGAGATAGGACAAGCCCCTAGAAGGCAGCCCCACACCTTCTACTCACAGTCTTCTGTTTTTTCCCCAGCCCCTGTGCCTTTCTCCCCTCCATACCCAACTATTCTTGCCCTTCAGACTTAGCTCAGCTCAGCTGAGGACCAACAGCCTCCCTCTGACTCCCAACATCTCGCTCCCTTGTCACTCCAGTCCCTTTGGGACTGTTTTAACATCAGGAGAACACTAAAGTCACCCCATGTATGAAGAGAAACTGAAAGGAGTAAAACCTTTGAACTTGGGGACAATATGCAGTGCCTTGTTTCCCCACGCACCAGTCGGAATCTGTTGCCAAAAGCTTTTAGGGGTTTTCTTTGTTTCCTGGCATCAGTGTTTCATAGCTGTTTCTGCTTCTTTTCCTCATTTCTGTTCTCACTCTTACTTCTCTCTCTCCTTCTAGCACACCCCAGACCAAAACCTACCAAAGCCTTCTTCCTGAAAAGCAATGTCTTTTGGTTTGTTTCTGGCACCGTTCTGGGCATCTTTTTGCTTAGGGCCTTCTGCATCTGCCTCCTGTTACAGAAAGTTTGCAACTACTTTCGCTGCAGGGCGAAGACTGCCTCACCATAGAATCATAGAATAGTTTAGATTGGAAAGGATCCTTAGGACCACTGAATCACTGTTAACCCAACACTGCCAGGTCCACCACTAAACCATGGCCCCAGGTGCCACATGGTGGGGAATAGGTCTCCCAGCCACCTCCAGATCAAGCGTACAGCAGTGATAGGCAGCCTGTAGGAGGCAGGGGAAGGAGAATGAGGGCGGCCTTATTTCAGATTTTTAAGATTTTTAGGAAAATCTTTATTTAGATTTTTAAGGAAACTTTGTTTTAAGTTTCTTACTTTAGACATTCTTTAGGAAAAAGGAACAAGGTGTGATTTATTTGGACACTCTCCTGTTTCCCCCACCTTGACAAAATTCTGCTTCTTCAGGCAATTGTTTCTGCCAGGAAAAACAGGCCACTGAGCTCAGGGTCTTCAAATGGGGTGAAACTTGACTGTGGCTGCTGTTGCTGCCAGTCATGCCTTGGCAGAAGGGTTACACACACAGTAACTGATCCCTCAGGACTTCATCTGCTGGCTCCCTCACCAGCAGAACAGCCAGACACATAATACACACTTGCCATGTGATACTTTAACAAATCTTTTACTGTCTACATCTTCATAGGCTTCAACTCAGCCACCTGGGCTCATGTGTGTGAGAGGGACAAGTTACACAGGCTCCCCTGCATCAAATGTATGACTTCTCAGCAAAATCAGTGGGGTCTGAGCAACTTGACACTGTCCTTTTCCCTACAATACAAAGCTGGTATTCCTGTCTCCTTCACAGGACAAAAAAACACATCTGCACCTACCAAAGCTGATGTCACCCTAGAGGTACAGACCAAACCTTGGGGTAAAACTCTGGACCTAAACTTCAGTCACACTGCAGAAACAGACCTCATTCTAATCCTGATTCAGGGATTCTTCCGTGTCTTTAATGGGGCAAGAGGAAATCACCGTTCAAACTACTTCTAAGTGTTTGGCAGTTCATCCTCCCTCTGGTTTGAAAGGAGGGAGTTCAGGAGTGGTTATGGGGAAACAGGAGAAGCAGCTTATTTCTCAGATTTGAGGGAGGACAAGGGTATTGCTTGTCCACAGAAAAGGCAAGCAAGCAAATGGCCCAGCATTTACTTCAGAAGATCATGTAGACTGGGAGGTTAATAAAAAGAAAGCACAAGAGCAGGGCTCCACAGGGACACCTAGGCTGGCAGGCAGTGCAGAAAGAGGCCTGGAAAGACTGTCTGTCCTTTCTGCAGCCCCAACAGCCTTGAGCAGACCTGCAGCACACAGAAAGCAGCAGCTTGGTTATCAGGCAGTTAAGCCAGTCGCACATATGGAGCCAGAATATACAGCTCAGCCTGAGCTCCTTGTTCACTTCAACTTGGGTGCAGCAGCAAGGACATACGACCTAGTTGATGATGATGCTGCTCTCCTAGTGGTGTCCTTGTAATTTGATTAGCTTACTAGCAGGCAATAAATCAGGGGAGATGCTAGGCAAGTACCTGCATACAGAGAATAACATCATGCTTGGTAACATCAGTGGTGGCTCTGCCAGGTGAGCAGTGTCTTTCCTGTGGAAACTGACAGTAAACCATTTACTACATGGCAAGAAAAACTTTTAAGGGAAGCTCTCCCAGACTTTACAGCACCAGATTGCCTACAGGAAGCAAGTTTCATTTTCCTTAGTGTGCCATGCAAATGTATTACTTTCCTTGGGGGAACACTCGGGCTGATGGCACTAAGCAGAGCAAAAAGGCACAGCATCAGGTGTGTGCTTGACCAGTGCAGGTTGGAAATGCACTGCCCCTCCTATAAAAGCAGCCTTCAAGTCCTTCACAGTCTCCCCTCCATGTACTGGAAATTGCAGCTGTGCAGGGGAAGGATGATTTGGCCCCTAAATTAATCAGTTTATCTTGTAAGCATTTTCCACCAATTCATTTCAGAATTTCGCTCTGTATAGAATCATCGGATCCTATCATAGAATCTTAGAATGGCTTGACTTGGAAGGGACCTTAAAGATCATCTGGTTCCAACCCCTGCCATGGGCAAGGACACCTTAGACTAGATCAGGTGCCGCAGAGCCCCATCCATCCTGGCCTTGAACACTCCCAGAGATGGCGCATCCACAGCTGCTCTTGGCAACCTGTGCCAGTGCCTCACCATCTCACAGTAAAGAACTAACACAGATGGGAATATAGTATACAATAGGAACAGAGATAGGAATACCATAGTATCTCTGGTCCTATCCACTCTCAAAATACTGCTGAAACCCCTTTTTGGCCCCAGATGGATCAAGAGAAGTGCAGGGGTCAGCTCTGGGTACCACCCAGGCTCAGGGGGCAGAAGCAAGGCTGCAAGCCCTGGTGCTGGTTCTGGATGGCAGAAGCAGGACTGCCTGAGGCTGGGCTCCAAACAGCACATCCCTGTGATTTCTCTGTGGGTCAGCTTTTTTCCAAAGTGGGTGAGGTAATCAGAGTGCCCATATTCACCTTGTCTAAGCACTCAGATAAGCCAGTTTATAGTACAGGATATCCAATTTCTTGTTTCTCTGCAAGGGACAGGCACACATATCTGATCATAACCATCATGCACATATAACTAGAACTGATCCAAACCTGCCTGAGCAGGCAAGAATTTAAAGTGCATTTGTACCAAGACTGTAGAAAAATATGATTGCACTTTCTAAAACCTATGTTAATCTGTTCCATTTTACCTTGGGCAGGCCAATGGTATGTGTTTCATCTTGATAAGGAAATCCTGATCTCATCTGGGACATTGCTTTTCTAATGTATCCCTAGTAATGATGATGACAAATCTAGTCAACAAATAATTGGCATTATTGGGTGAGTGTAGCACTTGATGTCCTTAGATCTTTCCACAGATAGACAGAAATGCTGCAGATGAATCAGACTGCACTGATCATTCACAGTTCATGGTTACCCTTTTCAGGGTCAGTACTTTTCCTGTCTTCAGCTCCTCCTTGTGTACAACCACAACATGTTCTAAAAATCAAGTGCTGGCTGTGAAACTTCGAAGCTGAAACTGTTTTCTCTGCCTCCCTTGAAAAAAAAAAAAGAAAAAAAAAAAAAAAAGCCCCAGTGGTATCCAATTTTATGTCTTTTTCGTTTTCCTGTTGCAAGTTCAGACACAGATTTGCCAAAGCACTCCATCCCACAGAATGTAAACCCGAAGTGTGAGCTGTATGCTCCCAAGTGGTTATTAATAAATTTAATCAGCAAAAATTGTCCAAAATAGACACTTGCAAAGATCAGATTACTTTTGGCTTCAGCTCCCTGCCTAAGAATACTCTTTTATAACAGGCGGTTGCAGTGCAAATGACAGTGGTTTTCTACAGTTGCTGTCTAAGGCATACCTGGTAAGTCAATGCTGCTGGTTAGGTGAGGGAATTCTCTCATGCTTCTCACTGCTGGGCAATGTAATCAATGCATAATTGCCTCACCACACAAATCTGCATCTCTGTAAGTAATAGGGTGAATGCCAACATGCTCCTGTCTCTCATGCACTCATTCAGCATGATTTTCAAGAAATACATTCTGCTGCCTTTGCAGGCAAGAGCGGATTTAGGCTGATCCTTGAAATAACTAAGAAGGTAAAAAAAATCCAACATTCTCTTGATTTTTTTTTTTTTTTTTTGCCTGAATTTGGGAATCAAAAGATTTAAAGGCTTCCTTCTGGAGCATGGTGTCCTTTTCTCCACTCCCCCCACTGTCAGCTCAGCCCTTTGGCTGACTGCATCCTTGTGTGTTGCAGCTTGTTGTGGGCATTCATCTGAGATCCCTGCAGTTCTGCCTGTACCTGTTCCCATTCTTTCTTCTCCCTTGTCTCCCAGTGAGGACTTCCCCCCTTTTAAGAGAACAGCATGAGAGGGAGAAAGCAAAGTCTCTTCTTCGCAGGCCCATCACCCAGGAGTCAGGGGCAGGTTGATCTCAACTGCTGCACCACTTCCAGAAGGTTTTGGGCTCTCATCTCCTCCCGGGCAGGAATTGGATTGACAGGGTCTGATGGCCAAGCAGCTTCCCCACTTCCACTCACAGTCCCAGATGGCAAAGAAACCTCAGTGAACATGAGGCAGCTAAACAGCCAAGAAAAGGAGTGAAACAATTAAAGCAGATTATGGATAAAGGGGGCAGGATTAACTTGGCATGGAAGAAGCTCACAAAGCTCTTGTTTAAGGGGAACCAAAGATATTACTCCCTACTCCTTCTTCATGGCATTTTATCTCCTGAAAATCAATGAGAAAGCTGATCCTGGAAATATGAAACAGGTTCACTGCAAAATGAAAAAGTTGCACTTGTCAGTGAAGCTTTGCAAGCACGACGAAACAAATGCTTATAATTCCTGAAAACCAAGATGAAACACACATCATTGGCCTGAAAAAGGTAAAAGGGAACAGAGTAACACACAGTTTTCAAAGTGCAACCATATCTTTCCACAGTGCTTCTGAGCAAAGGATGCATTGTTTGATTTCTGATTTCAGTATCTAAGGACTCCTGCAACCAAGAACTCAATCAGTCTGGAAGGAAAGCATTAAATGAATATCTGCCTTCACCATCACAGTTACAAGATGGATAGATACCAAGTCATCTTAGCCTTCAAAGCCTAAAATTAATAGAGAAATTTCCCCGAGTTTCAAAACTCTTCCTATGGCAATTTACAGCTGCTCAGATATTTGAAATTCTTCTTTAATGTGCTAATCTACCTATTGGTTCAAATTCATGTCTCTGCATTAATTTACTCATAAAATGACAGTTCCTTTCCCAGCACCTTTTCTCATCCTCTGTCTTCCAATGCAGCCCTCAAACTGTTTTTATCGAAATTTCTCATGATGGAGAAGCAAAAACCTCTAAAAGCAAAGTCTTGCTGACTTCCTTATATCGCCTTGCTGGGACAGTGGCATTCTCAACATCTCTAATGAAACATTTGCCAGTGTGGTATCCTTGCAAGGATCCAGTCATATGTGCTTCTGCTTACCAGCTCACTGAGATGGTCCCACAGTTCCACGCAAAAACCTGGTGTTCAATACCTTTGGGTTGTACCTCTATCTGATTTCAAGCTCAGGTTGCTGTCCCTTTGCCCAGGTAAGTAAGACACCATTTGAAATTGTAAGTATTCTAGTGAGTAAGGTGACCTAGCAGGAGCAGCTGGCACAGTGTGAGCCTCCAACCACGGAATATTAAACCCCCATTGGATTATGTGGGTGGTACAAAGCTTCCACAGGTTAAAGGAAAGTCTTGTTAATCCTTTAAAACCCGTCACTTGAGTAGGATCTGGAGCCCACAAGACAATCTCTGTGGAAGAGCACCCATCAGTTGTCATTAGTGTTTCTGACAGCTTAACAGACACAGAAGTGACAGGCACTGAATAAAAGCATTTCTGAATACATATCTTCTGCTTTAGTCAAGATTTATTGCAGACATTATACATGATTGCTCCAGTTTTCCTTTAGAGAACCATCACTATGAATCAGCATCCAAGAGGCCCCTTCATACCCAATGTTTAGTTTGCAAGAGTTAATAATTGAGTGAAATCATTTCTATATTTAAGAAGGGAGCACATAAATCTTCAGACAAATAGTGGACAGGGTGACTCACTGTGCTATTTCTCCTCCTTCCCTAACCCCTCTCCCTTCCTTTTCTTGGTTCATATACTTGGTTACTCACAGCCTATAGCTGGCTAAAAGGAAAAAATCCATGGAAAATAAGGGGATTTGCTCCTGTTTACCTTCCTCCATTGGAGTAACGACTGCCTAGGTGAAAAACAAAGCTGAGGACTGAAAGGAGCCTGAATCCCAGCCTGTTTGGAGGGCATGACCCATCTGAACCTTCACATCTCTCTGCTGGAAGACGACTGCCAATGTACATAAGAAACAGGAGGAGGATGACCTTGTACCTTCAGTCTGCTTTCTCCCATGCCACAGGAAAAAGTGACTATAAATATAGTTTCAAAGAGTACAACCTATTGGTTATACAACTTGTGTTCTGGGTACAGAGCAGTTCGAGATGTCAGATCTCCTTTTCTGCCTAAATAACACCTGCAATTTTACTTGCACCATAGTATGCTAGAGAAACCTGAAAGCACAGACACTCCTTAACAGAACTAACACCTTAACATTTCTTTTCTTTGTTCTTCTCACCATACAAACTTCGAATAATTCTACACAAAACATTTAAGATGGCCCATTAAGACAAGGAATGCAATTTACTTTAGTGAATTTTCAATAAGGCCTGGTCAATGGAACACCATATTACTGTTAACTTACATAAAATACATTTTTCAATATTATTATGAATGGCTGATTCCATAATCACAACCATATGTTGCGCCAAACTTGTACTTTATTTCTTTCATTATCCTGTTTTCTTGGGATTCCAAGCCTGGGCCATGCTGAAGACAATTTTATGCTTCAAGGATAAAATTCTTCTAATTGATATTCTCACTCGGGTCTGCTCAAAACAGTGGAACAATTAGCTTCATTTACCAATTATGCTCACTGGCCATAACTCACCTTTACACTTTAGCTCAACACATTTTCTTTTCATTCCAGCTCTCATTCTAAAAGAGATAAATTCACTTTTTATAGGATGCTTATTAATTTAACTATGCTGTCTGAAATTGGTATAATTTTTATTCTCTCTAAAATCTTCACCACAGTAAAAGCCAGAGCAGTCCTGATTTTGGACTGCCATTGCCTGAACATATATTGGTAGAAAGAGTAAATGGATCATGAAGAACCATGTGTTAATTGTTTCAGAAATCAATATGCTCAACTTGAATATCCCCAAGCAAAGACTGTCCTTTGCTGTGTCAAACCACAGATATTTAGTGCTTGCTTCCTTTTTCCCCAGCTCTGAGTACACCACAGAGTTATTGCCCTTCTATTCCATTTGTGGTTATGATCAGAGTGTCCTGAAAGCTTAGACGCAATAAATATTGGGGTAAATGGACCCACTGGCACTGGAAGAGTTTGTGTATTAGCCTGACAAATCAGCTACTTTAGCTCCAGACATGGGAATTAATTATTTTTAAACAGTGCTTTTTTAACTGCCAGAGACTGAAAGCCTTACTTCTTTAGGCAGCTGTTACAGCACTCCCCAGGCAGCGCTGCACACAATACCTGCTGTGGGGGTTTATTCCTGTTGAACTGTTCTTCTCCACTGCAAAGACACTTGCCATTTTAAGTTCAAGCAGAACAAAAGCAAATGCCAACATTTTGTGGCTGTGAAACAGCGTGTCCCCCCTGTACTTTCACCAGAAGAGGTAATTTTTACCAAAGTCAGTATGAAATGTATGCCTGGTTTAAGACTCAGCCAGACCCTGAATTAAAGTAACTTATTTTAAGTCAGTCATATAATCAGCGCCCCTGGGTTATTTCTTGCTTCTCCGTGAAGGCCAACTGCTTTATCCTTCCAAAGTCTGTGTTGACTTTGAAACCATTTACTTTTCCAAGTGTTTCTTCATAGAACAATTTGCTAGACACAAGCTCCTCGTCACAATACTCTCAGGAAAGCTGTTAGTCCCTTTGGTCACAGATGGCACATACTGCATCAGGTCCAAGCATTCACTTTGGAGGTCACATTACAGTACAGCTACTCAGGTATTGCTCCCATCTCCTGGACACCAGGCTTTTGGATAACTTTCATTTTGCTGTTCTTCCAATGGAATAATCAAGGCCATCTCCTGGAAGCGATGCACCTGCCCATGGCTGCTGTAGGACATGAACATCATCTGGTTTCCTACACTTGCCAGCTGGCCAGGAGGAGATCGTCTCACTTCTGAAAGAAACCAAAGCTCTGTGTTCCCCGCGGCGCACATGGCTCCTGCTCTGCCACGCTGTGTCCATGGCTACACCAAATCACTTCATCACAGTGGGCAGCTGAGCAAATGACAGCCACCCCAGGGGCTTTGTCAGACAGCCGCTTCACTTGTGCACTTGACCAAATTACAAAGACTTCCTGGCCATTACTGGGATGAGCAAAAGCGAGGGCTCATATCAAATTATTTTAATCTACATGTACAGGAATAAAAACTATGTGATCCGCTGTTAAGCACAGGAGAACATTTATCATGCCATAACTGTAAATGCCATGTTGGTTTTGTATCACTGTGCCACTCATTATTGGAGCAAATGAGGCTCGGGTGACATTGGCTGCCACATTCCAGCTGCTTTTTGAAGCGCCTCCACCTGTTGTTTTGCCCTTCTTGGACCACAAGCAGTTACATTTAATGAATCCTTGTCATACCAGAGGAAGATCATTGTTGAACAGCTTCTGTCACACAGACAACGTTCTCAGGATTTACATAATTTTCACTCAGCAGCTCCCAGGGTTGGGCTGCAAGAAGCCTGCCCTCCCTGGGGTTCCTATGTGGCAACCAAAAATGAGTAAATAAATAGAAGAGGAAGAGAAGAGAAACCCGGCTTTCTCAGGGTCCAAAATAACACCAAGAATGCATCCTGCATTACTCCACCCTCTACCCTCAAGTGGAAGAGGAAGAGCCTCTCTCTCCCTCCCCTACCCGAAACTGTTGCTCCCTCCCCTACCCAAAACATTTGCTCCACACTTCCTGGCTACAGCTCTCAGGAAAGCGTTTTCTGTCCTTGGAAGACAACCAGTGACCACAGGCATTGCCCCACAGGGTGTTAGATGCTGGCAGCACAGCCAGCCTGCCCTGCTGCACAGGGGGATGGCACCTCCCTGGAGCTGCTCTCCAGACTACGTGCAGGGGCACAGCAATGGGCATCGCCACCTATGTCACTTGTACAGGAATGAGTCAAGGACTCCTTGGCCAAAAGGATTTGTCTTCGAAGATATGAATCTTTGAAGGTGAGACATCACCTTTGAAGAACAGCTATAAAAAAATAATCTTTGCAACCTTTCATTATGCTTCACCCATTTCATCCTCCATCTGCCCCAGCTGTAACACATTTCTGTTTCTCCTTCACCTCTCTGGCTATTGTTTTGTTACCACGTCTGTCACTGCAGCTTTCGACAGATGCTGCTGCAATCTTCTTGCTGTAGATTCCAATTAACTTCAACAATAACTTCAATAAATAACTTATTTCCCCTAAGATGCTCAAAGGCATGTCTTTGGTCATTTTCTTTTTTGCTTAAATCTGTCATTAGAATTTATTGCAAAACATCTGGACATTCCCTCGTCTCATTTTTTTCCTGCATGGTTCTGTTTTACTTTACTTCGCAATGTAGGTCTTCTGTGCTTTTTATTTATTTATCTGCAACTTTGGTTAAACGTCTGTTTGGTTTTCCAACGAAACAAATGTCATAAATTCATAGAAACATCAGTTGGAGGGGAATTTTGGTGGTCTCTAGTCCAGCCCAACAACTGAAGCAACACTACCACCAGTGCTAGAGCAGGCCACCCATGACTTTGTCCACTCATGCCATGAAAACATGTCCAGAGGTTTTCCACATCATCTTGGCTAATGGGATGCAGTGCTGCACATCCCTCCCAGCCTCCTCATCCCTCTGAGTAGGGGAAAAGATATATCCCAGCAGGAATGGGGCAGGAACAAACAGGAAATTTTGCAGCCATACAGCTCTTTATTTTTACTTCAACTGATCACAGGCCTACCAGGAGCCAAGGAGAAGGAACAGGGAAGATTGGGAAAGATACAAACCCAAGTGTCCTCTGGACCCAAGCATGTACCCCCCAAATACTGCACTCCTCAGAAGCTATGAGGAGAAAAATGGGCAAAGCACAGGCAGGCAAGCCAAAGTCTGCAGTGGGACAGGACTTGGGAACAGCACTGCAAACCAAGAGTGTTATCTATTTTTGTCATATGGCCAGCACCAGAAAAACAATTCCCCATATATACTAACAGAAAGTATGGGAAGTTTCTGCACATTAGTGCTTGCTCAGACTGGTGATGCACAGAATACCTGTACGAGGCCACTGGCCCAGCACCACTCCACAGCTGTGAGAGCATTAACACAAGGGGCCCAGGAAAACACAGTGAAGCTCATGAGTGGAAGTACTGCCAGGGAAGTTTAACAGAGCTATCCTGAAGGCTGGCATGGGTTTGCAGAATGCTTTGCAAGCCATTTGCTTTGTTAAAGCTAACCAGCTCTAATAGCAGGGTAGCAACTGTACAAAATGCCTGGAAGCCAGCAAAATCAGTCCAATAAAAGTGAGGCAAATAACACGTCTAACAGTAAAAAAGGTAATATTTTACCTATGTGAGAAACTAAGAAAGGCTCTGTGCGGCTTGTGTGCATGATCCCAGAAATAACTGGAAAAAAACAATTAAACAAGTTCATTCCTGACACCATTCCAAGGGAGCCAGTAAGGGAAAAATGTACTGGGGAAAGATCTGGCCCCGTTGAAGTGTTTTTATGAACAGTGCAAATGTTTTGATCAATAGCTAAGAGTATCATGTTGAAAAGGGAGGCACAAATTAACTCCAAAAGATGGAATATCTCTTTTACTAAAGGAGATGCACATTGTTAACCTTAAGAGATCAAACTGTAAGTGATTTCCAAACATTATGCGAATCCCCAATACATCTCAGTCTCCCTGTTTTAAACCACTATCATGTAATTGAAGCTACATTAGCTTAATGTGAATCATTCTCAATTTATGCTGATGTAAATAATAGCTGTTCAGATATAACAGATAAAGAATTAAGCTGTACATTGGACAAGGCTGGAAGAAGTCAGCTTCTAATCTAGAAAATGGAGATAGTTGATTAACATCCTTTTATGAAAAAAACATTTCCGTCTGCTGGGGCAGCCCAGGTCAGATTAACCTCACAGAGGCAAACTGCCCGCTGAGATGCAACCCAAATGAAAGTTGTTCTTTATATATTCCTGTCTGGTTCTGGCCTAAAATTCAGAGGCTTTCAAGCAGGTATCATAAAAGTGAGTTGTGCTGAGAAAATAAGAAGGAAAAGGCTGCTTGCAAGCTTTCAAAAATGGACATATTGATTAAGCATTTTTGCCTGGTAGTGATCCAACACATTAATTATTTCAGTGGTGCTTTATGGAGTTTACAAAGCTGTTATATAGGCACAGTTACTATTATGAATAGTAGGATCTACAAACAAATCTAAAGGAAAAGGGTCACTTGAATCCTGTGACATTAATCTGGGCTGGGGCAGGAATGCCTTTTGCTTCTTGGGATTCCCCAAACACTTCTTCCAGATAAAACTGGAAACACTTTCTACAGCTAAGCCCTCATGATTGCCATCATCCCTTCCCTCTGTTCATTCTTAAAACATCACAGGAAGAGCTTTTGGTGTGAGTAACAAAGCACAGTGGATTCTAAACTCAAAATAATAGAATGTGATTTCCCAGGAAACACAGACAACTTCAGCTAACACTCACAAATTGCTTTCAAAGGCTTTTATTTCAGAGGCTGGGGAAATTCATGCCAGGAGGTGCAGAGCAGAGCTTCCACTGTGGTTTCCTCCCATAAGACTCCTGTTTGCACACACAGAATGCTGTGAACCAAACCAGCACAAAAGAGAGTGGGGAATTTGCTTCCTCACTGCAGCACTGCTCCAAAGGGACTCACTACTGTCAGCTCAGCTTGTGAACTGACAGTCCTGGCTCAGGGCTGTGGTGAAACACTGACAGCAATGAGGGTCTTGTGGAACTGCTGAACCAAAGCTGGAGAAGCAGACCCTCCTCTTCCACATCATTCACTTGACAGCTGGCTTTGGATGGACTGCTCAAAGGTAGCTCCTGGGCATTTTCCAGAAGATGGTTGACTCCAGAGGCTGCTTCCCCAAATGCAAGATGGATGATGCGACATCAGTAACCGTCTTTTTCTTTGCAGTGTACCCCAAAACACCTGCAGAAAGCCTGGAGCCCTCAGGCACTCCTATCATTTATCATGTCACATCTGCCTCATCCACCTCCCACTGCTGCTGGAAGCACACAACTCAGAGAGGGGGAACAGGACATGCACTATTTCGGACTATTTAACTTGAACACATACACAGAATTATAATTATGACCCAGGGTCACAGGGGCAGAAACTGACCTCGGAGATGGCACAATCTCTATGCAGCATTTTCCAGAATTTTGTGGTAATTTCACTTCGTAGAAGTTTCATGTGTTCTTGAAATTTGCTTTCACTTTGGTTAAAAATAGGCCCTTAACAGAAAAGCTCAGCATTTTAAAATTTCCAACAGAGGATAAACCGTAGTCCTAGGATCATCTGTGACCTGCTGCATCACAGCCAAGGACTCTGGAGTTGGGTGCCTCTGTCCTAGGGAAGTTGTGGGCTGCAGCCCTGATTGGAGACAAGAGACACCCACTTGGTTTTCCCACAAGCATCTTCTGTGATGGACCATTTTGTAAGAAGTTTTTATTTTAATTAATTCCCCTTCCTAAGGTGAATAAAAAGCAAAAGCAGTGTCAGAAGCTTATGATCAATTCCAGTACTGAAAGAAATTGTAAGCCTCAAATGATAAGTTTGTCTTTTAATAGTATCACCACTGAAAAACAAACAAGCAAAAACCCCCACTAATAAGGTTACCTTTTTACAGAGTGAGGGATATCCCCCCATGACCCGTGTGGCGTTTATAATGCAAAATAGTTAGAGCCACTCTGACACTGCATGGTTAGAAATACTTTTTACTTGTGCCATTACCAAGAGCTGAGACTGGGGAAAAAGACCATTTAAAAAAAAATTTGTTTCAGGACTTATTACTAGTTTTCTTTTTAATTCCTTCTACAATGTTTCTGCTAATTCCATTCTTTTCTATGAACTACATTATTTTCAAAATGTCCATTCCTCAAAACTACACAAAGCATCTTCCCTTTCAGGCATCATAAATTCACTGATTCCCACAACTCCCTCCCCTCAGACAAGCAGCTTAATGTCCCAGTTCTGCCAAAACCAAGGAATGGGCCAAGCAAAATATGGCAGAGGTGCCAAGGAGAAGAAATTTGCTGAGTGCCCTCAGGAAACCCAGAACAGGTGGGTGCAGC
The DNA here is from genome assembly GCA_036630365.1 of Acanthiza pusilla. NCBI lineage: Eukaryota > Metazoa > Chordata > Aves > Passeriformes > Acanthizidae > Acanthiza > Acanthiza pusilla. The sequence continues at coordinate 16,278,711 of JAXCHO010000017.1, forward strand.
ATGCCCAGATGAGACCATGCTGAAAGGGCAGCATGGATCAGGCAGAGGAACAGGTGGTGCTGGAAGCCAGGCCAAAAGCACAGTCTGATTTTATTTTAAAGAGGAACAAAAGTGTCTCTCTCTGAACAGATCCTTAGGACTTTTGTCTCCCTTGCAAGTGATAAAGGAGAACTATAAACCTGCAGAAGTTAGACACAGTTTAAAAGAGCCCAAAACAACAGAGGATGTATCAGTATAAAGGTCAGTTTAGACAGAAAAGTATTATTCTCAATTTAGCTGCTAAGTTTTCCACTCAAAAAGCACACCATAAAGCCTCCCACCTAACCTTTCTCTATTAAAAAATGGGGTTGGAGTCCTTTGTCTGCAAGCCAAGCAAAACAAACTCCAAGAGCTGATTTTTTAAATAAATCGTGACAGCATCACTCTGCAGAAAAGCAAAGCAGCTTGGGGATTTCGAGGCTCACCAAAACAACTGCGTCCAGGGCTCAGTCCTGGAGAGACACAAAAGCCCAACCCAGCTCAGCAAACAGAGGTGATGAGAGATTCCCAGTCATTAATCTTTGACAAGAAAGCATCATATCTGAAATGAGAAGCCAATTGCAGCCACTATCTCAGGTTCACTTCACCTCTTAAACTGTAAATTGCACAGATCAATCTTATGAGGAATCCAGAGCGCAGAGTGTCTGATTTCAGTTTTATACATGCTTTGTACAGGGCTGACCAGATAAGTCGAAGTGGCCAATTCCTACAGTGAACTTAATACTGTTTCTGTACACCAATTGTATCTTTCTAGTGAGTTTATGGACACAGCCACAGCAGTAACAGATTTCTTAGTTTATGAAAGATTTGACAAAATGGGATTTCAGCTCCAAGCAGAGAAAGTCTGGCTGTGTTTTAAAAGACATTGAAGAAGTTTAAGAGAACCATATTTAAGATCAAACAAGTTTTCATTCCAGCCATTTAAAAGTATTTTTAATATCTGAGTTACACTGAAGAATACTGTAAAATAAGACATTTCCAACTAAAATAATCCAAGTATTTTATTTTGAAACTCTAGAGGGATTTTCTTTCCTTGAATACTTACAAAAGTTTTTTCTAAACAAAATACCCAAAACACTTAGAAAATGCACATATCTGAGCATTACTGAATCTGCTCTTCACCCTTTCTTCTCCAGAAACTTTCTTAAATCTTGGACTCCTATGACATCTGAGTGCCTCACTACAAAGACCATTCAGCATCCCTCTTTTTCAGGAGGAAATGAAAGAGGAGGCCCAGTTACACAGAAGTAATTTGCTCAAGATCAACCAGCAAAAGCAAAACAGATCACAGCACCTACTGTGTCCCATGTTAAGAGGCATTAGATTCCACTGATCAAAACATTTTGCCTTGCAATATGCAAAGCTTCATGAAAGTCTCTGTATTTTCTTTTTTATTTGATGAACTTCTTGTCATGTGTGCAAGTGGAGATTAGGCAGATAGGCTGGGAGTTTGTGTACTGGACATTATTGTGGCTGAGGATTTCCAGAGGATTTTACAACCCAAGCAAGTCCAGGAAATAAAGAAAAGTTGAGACTTAGGCAGCTAAATTTATTTTCTAGAGCTTTCTGTAAAGCATGCAGACCAGGCTCCAAACCCTTTACAAACATCATTGTGAAGATGTGAGGGATTGGAGCTGTTTTGGAAAACTTAACTATGTCCATGTGCTTCAAGTAGGAGTTTGAAAACATGGCCACAAGGATCTTACTGCAAATACCTGTCCCATTTGTGTAAAATTTGGGACTATGGACACAAGGCTGAAATCAGTGCCAATGACTTTTATGACTGGTTTCCTCTCACCACTATTTTTGTGATTTTCTTTTTTATTTTTTAATGTAGCTATTAAAAAAAAGGGGGGGGGGGCAGTAAAATAAGTGAACTGAAACCATAAGTCTGGGGTGTTTAAGCACTTCTGAAGGTTTGTGGCACAGTTCACACAGGATTGGTTCAGTTCCCCCACCGTTGGGCTACAAATTTTAGAAGTTTCATGGGGTGAGCCCAGACTTAAGGGCAGGGCTTGATCACAAGGCTCCAGCAGGAGCAGGGCTGATGTAAAGCGCCAGTCAGGGAGCAGGGCTGGGAGCTGCCAGCTGAATTTGCTGGAACAGCCATGGAACAGACCAAGCCATGATGCAAACAGCTGAACTCATTTTTTTTTTAATTTGAGCTCATTTTCCGACTGCTTCAAAAAACTATTCCCTGCTCATTTCATTACAAAACGTGAAGTTTACTCCAGAATGACTCACTCTGTCACCGAGGGAGAAGGTACAGTCTGCCACATGTGTCAGAAAAGGCCTATGAGGTCATTTTCATTCTCTCAACATATGAAAACTATTATTTCCTCACATAATGAAAATGCAAGGATGTAGGTGGCAATCCCCAGATGGACACAAAAATGAAAAAAAAGCTCCGGTGGATTGCTAATCACGTTTTGAAAAAACAAACGCATTTCAATCATAGCGACAATTTCCGTGTACGGGAAGTAGGCTTTTCTCATCTGCAGCATCCACATAACATTTGGCAATAACAGCATAAGCCAGAACTCATGTGTGAGTGTATCTCATTTCTGATGCTAACATTTCATTATAAGTTGAGCTACCCAGGAAATTCAGGTGCCATAAAGGCTAAGTATCCACACAGAGCATATCTTTTGCTTCCTCTATAGTTTCATTAGTCTTTGGTACACTTCCAGATCATATGAAATACAATCTTACTCACCAAGTTTTCTGGACCCTCAGCATTTGAATTAAGCACTCACAGATGTTCCCTTTGCTCTCCTTTAAGCATGATGGATCCCCTCACTGCAGGCTCTCCACTGAGGTACAGTTGTTGTCTCACTTTGAAAGGAATTTCAGAAAACAGCTCATCTGCACAATTTTCCATCCAAGCATTGTTATTTGCATTGTCAGCACACACCAGAGACCAGTCACTTGCAGGACCTGCTTTAAAGGTACTGATGAAACTTATTACAAGTTCCCCAAAGGACAGTGACAAAACAGAACCCAGCATTTTTTAATTACCTCAAGCTAAAAAGAGGGAGGGGGAAAGGAAGTCTTAAGGGAAAGGAACCAGGACTGAGGATTTGTCTGGTAAATCAGTAGGGTCAGTGATTTAACTCTGCTGCCTGTGAAAGTGCCACTGAGACAGACTGCTGAGGATCTGTGCAGCTGAGCTCTCAAAGCAGTGAATTTTTGAAGCAGCATTTCACAACACGCAGATTGGGAGCACCTCTTTCCCAAGACGGGAAAAGACCTCCCGATTTCAGTCTTCAGAAACACACACAGTTGAACAAACAATGTGAATATTTCACCTGTGCTGAGACTTGCCTTGAGTGGAAGGTCATATATCCAGAAAGGGCTTGGTGGGCAGGGGTAGACCCCACCTCCTTTTGCTACTGAGGTGGGACACCCTCACTGCAAACCAGCTGCCATTTGCACTCCAGCACTGAAGGGCTTCTTGTCCTTTCGAGGGCTGCTTATGGCCCCTGTAAAACTTTCAGGGCTCAGTTCAAAGTAGCCCTTGGAGAAGCAGGAGAAATTCCACTATTCCACCAGCTCATATCAGACAAGAGTTACACAGATCACAAGGCTACCATCAGACCCCTGTGCTGTGAAATATTGAGCCATTCTGGAAACTGTGTGCGGCTGCACAGAAAGTCCATGGAGATATAAGCTCGTGGCTTCTGTGCATACACCAGCCTGCATTAGAGGGCAGGAAATATTAGAGACACAGCTGGGAGAGGCGCCCCATCCTCAGCAGCAGGGCTGAGTTTCACAGCAATGGGCAATCAGCTCATTTACTCTCCACGCCAGCACTGACCAAGGGTGCACAGCTGGTACAGTCCAGGCCTTGTGCCCACTTTATAGCACAGGCTTTTCTGCTCTCCTGGGTTAAAGAATCCCACTGGGGGACACAAGCAAGACCCAAATGGAACAGAGCCTCCCCACAACAGGAACCCAGCACAATAACTGGATTTGGGGATGCAGCCAGATTTAAGAAAGTTTTGCAGAGGCAGCAAAAGACATGTCACCTCTGTAGGGTGTTTAAAAAAAATTTAGGCACCTGTTCCAAATGGAAAAGTGTTCCTAGAGGAAATATTTTTCAGAACAGATTAAAAAGACTTTGACAACTCAACCTATTTTCTTCCAATTCTTGGATATTTACTAGCTTACTAACATTTTCCCCACCCCTGAGAATTCACACGGCCAAGGCAGAAAGCCAATGCAAATACTCAGTCTGACTCTTCCAAGTGAAAAATATAATGAAAAAATGAACTTTTGGGGGGTAAACTCAGCTCATCTGCAATGGTGGCTTTTATTCGAAATGGGCCTGAGCCAAGGTTCCTTTCTCTCTCCTCCCTCCTTTCAGGACTGTGCTGTCACAGGAGCTTGAGACTCCACACAGAGTTTCTGCAAAAGGCCTGTTTTAGGAGGTGAAGCACCTCATAGGTGCAGCTTCCCCTTGCCTCCAGTGGTGATCAAACAGGAACCTTCAGGGCCCGATTGCCCTTGTGCCCGTTCTCTGTGCACTGACGTCAAATGTGCTGCACATTTGTGCTGGCATGAATAGCAAGGGAGGAGAATCAATTCCTGTTCAGCCAAACACAGGTCACTTCCATCCCCTGGCCAAAAGTACTCTCAGGATAGCATACAATTTGGTCCATTGATTTTAATATATTGGCATTTCCTCCCTCTTACTGTGTGAACACATTGTTTACAATTTCAGTAAGCCACTTTGGAAAACACTGTTATAAATCAGGATACATAAAAGCTTGTCCTGTTTGCCTCCAGTGTCAGACATTGCTAGTGTGGGAGGTAGGTCAATTGGGGACACAAAAAACTCCACGCTGAGCCTTCTTCACTAATTCCTTAGTGTTTCAGGTGGGTTTCTGAAATTCCTTAGTGTTTCTGGACTGTAAATCTGTTGAGCATTACAACAATCACCCAAGAGGAGTCTTGTTCAGTGGAGATATTTTAATATATTAATTAATTTACAGTGCCATTAATTTTAATTAATTTAAAGTGGCCATCGCTCACACACTCAATCTCTTGGAAGGGAGGCCTTGTTCATTTGCTGTTTGTGTGTTACTTTAAACCAAAGAGTAAAGGGATAATCTAGAGCCAATGTGTATTCCAGATTGGTTTGCCTGTGCTGCAAAGGGTAAGCACAGAGCTTCTCTTCAATTAGCAGGAGAGGATGCAAAGCTGGAATTGCTCTATGAATTGCCTATAGTATTTGATGAGACGGAGGAAGATACGGCTGCGCCTTCCAGAGCAAAATGAGTCACCTGTTGTCTGCAGGAGCTCATGCCAAGAATGGTCAGATTTGAGCTCCAGAGAGTGCTTTCCAGAGGACTTCAGCCAACAGCTGTTTCCCTTCAGCTGGATTGTGCTGAGAATCTAGCCTCAAGTTAAAGCATGAAAAGAAAAAGTGGTACTAGATGCCAAAAGATGTGTGAAGGCCGAATTTCCCGATAAAATGGAAACATGGCTTGTTGGAATTATCTACCCTACTTTTCTGCTCACACACTATTCCCAGCTTGGCATGGTGACCTTGTCAGGCAACCAATCAACATATGGAGAGTGCTGGAAGGTTCCTGCTTCCTGAAGAACAGATCAGAGGATAGGTCTCATTAATACTTGTGTCCAACCTGATCCAGACATTTAAGCAGATAATTGTTCGAGCAGTGTTAAAGTCCAGGGGTGGTTTGGGAGAGGCAATTTCCATAGTGGCCAGCGAGAAGACTGAATTAAGGATGAGGACATGTTAGATCAGTGTCCTGCTCCATCACAGACTACCTCTAGGAATGTTGCTTATTGCTGACCACCTGAAGGTATTATAGATGCCTGACCAGCCCACCCAGCTTTGGTGGAAGCTTGGTGCTCTGAATCTTCATGGATCTGGAGCTTGGTCAGTTTAGTCACCTTTTTGTGAAATTGTGAAATATGCTTTCCTCCTCCATAGAGGAATTACTGTGAGAACAGCTGAGGAGCACAGAGCTCCTCACCACTTAAGGCCTCAGCACTGAACTCCCTTCCGTGCACAGCTCTGCAGCAATTTTAGCACCCGTGATAAAATACCAACCAGAGCCCACACTGTGCTCTCTGAACGGCAAGTCACTGCAGAGAAACAGCACTTGAGACCCTTTCCATCACCACATCACAAACATAAGCTAGTTTTATGCAGGATCTTAAAGGAAAAACCTAATCTTTGCTACTGCAATTATCACCAGAAGCCTTCCGATGATCAGTGTAGGAGGCAAGAGTAATTGTCCTGCCTAGCAGCTATAACACCTGGCCAGATTCTGCAGGGATTACAGCAATCAAGTGCCCAGCAAGGCAGCTTGCTCTTATTCCCTGCCCCTTCTCTCTCCAGGGGCACACGACTACCACAGCTATCATGCTTTTTAACATCTTCACCTCTTTGCAAGGGGAGCCAGAGTGGTTCATATATCATTTCAAGAAGCCTCCTCAACCTGTCTCCCAGAGACTGGTGATTCCCAACATTGACAGACAGCAGAAAGCAGCTATAAAATGTTCATTTCTGTGTTAAGACTGAAAACAATTTGTAAAGCCTGAATTCTTTTTTTCAAAAATTACCACTGATTCAAAAGAAAGACATCTGTTCAATAGACTTTAAAACCAGAAAGGATCACTGATCAAGTCTGACTCCTACTAAAACACAGGTCAATGATTTCATCCAGTGAAGCCAATGTCCTGCCCATGCATGCAAAATGAGCCTCCCAATTAGTACTGGTTAGAGCATTTCAGTGCAGTATCAGGAAATGCTATTTCATTGGAAGTGAAATGTGTCAGCTTCAATTACCATTTCATTTTGAAAAAAGTATCAGTCTACAGATTTCCAGGACAGGCCAAATGTAAAATTTTCCTTTTCCCTTTTGTGATGGCTTTTTGTATAATTTCTTGAAGGAATGCGTATATAGAAGCATCAAAACCAAAATGTTTTTATGAATATTTAGCTTTCACATTAAAATTAAATAAGTATGTTTACTCTTCAGTAAAAATGGAAAACCTCATTCTCACAGTGGCATCAACAAACCAAATACATGATCCTAGACAAACAGTAATGGGATTAGCAGATATATGGCAACATTCATGCTCCCTTCTATGCATTAACACCATGTTTACACCCACATGAGTAAAGGTAGTAAGGACAAAAGCCAGTTATGAGTCCCTCAAAATCTCTTAGAAAGAAACCCTTTGGCTAAAACACGTGTGTGATGCTCAGCCAGAAAAATATCTTCTTGCCTGTATTCATATGGATGGGAAAGAAACATCATTCTTCAGACATAAAAAAGACTACTTAATCATTGAAAGTTCTAATGAATTTTCACACCCTATGTCACAAAGCCTTGCTTACAAACATCAAATGATCTTCTAATTATTGAAAACTTCTTTAATTCAAATTGCTTTGAGGCTTTCCCAGAGTGTTCAGAGTTTCCTTCTAAAGCAATTTCAGCTTATAACACAGCTGACTAAATGAACCTCCATGTGCCACCCTTGCTTTTGGCTGTCTGGGACAATTGTAAGGAAGCTTCACAGTGCAGTGCATTTTCAGATATAATACCTAACAAAAATTTTCTCCTTTTTCCATTTTCTCATTTTCCCCTCAACGTTTGTATCGCTAAAATTTTCCCCTGAGAGAATTCAATGGATTTTAATTTAAAGAGGATAAAATAGGGATTTGGGAAGAAAGGGGTCAAATTACTATATTTGTATGGTTTTCCCTACCCATCAAATAAACAATATAAATAACCAAAAATCTAAACAAACCCAAACAAGCTTACACATTAGGACTAGAAAAGAAGTGCTGGGGGAAGTGTATGATTTTCAACTGGGTTCCAATTTTGAAACCAGCACTGTGCATTAAGTGTCAATTTTAACACTTTTCTGCTGTGTATCAATTCAAAGTTCTCATTTTCTCACTTTCAGCCCCAGTGAGCCTGTCCCTACAAGAACTCCACAAAGCTTTCCTTCCTGAACAGTTCCTTCCTAGGAAGCTGAGCTCAAGCATAAGGAGGATGGAGTGCTTTCCAACAGCAACACCACACTGGGGCAAGCGCCGCTGATGGTCCCAGGGACCACTGAAGTGACTTGTGGATTGCTAAGTGCACTCAGCTTTGAAACACACTCTCTCGGTATGAAACGGAATTTGCATTACTGCAGTATCCTTGGTATTTACATATTTCAGGTGTTTGGTACTGTATCAGGAGACAGGATGATCTGAACAACCAGCAGTGTATTCCTCAGATGGGTGAAGCAGCTTGTAGGGCCATACAGGGTCCTGGTGGAACAGATCATATCAAGACTGACACCAACCCTACATAAACCAAAGTCAAACTAGCTCTGCAGACACCTACCTACCTATGGTACAGGCACTGCCTGGGGGCAATTGTGTACCACCCTATGGAGGTATCAGTGGGCTGGATGCCTTTTAGACACCCTGAAAGTCTCAGTATGGAAGAGATTAGTCTACAGACATAAATAAAAGCCCAAAGCTTCTTTGTCTGAAAGGGTTATTATCTGTCTGACTTCAGAATTTATGCTGTTACTCATTACTAGAGTATCTGAGAACATTCCAGTTCAAATCAGTGGGAACAGAAAAATCTCTTGTGGTGGTACTTTTTGAAACTCCCTATTTAAGAGCTGAACAAACATGTATCTTGCATCCATAAAGATTTTTTATTTCATCTGAGAGCAGGCAACAGTGCTTTGTTAATGTTTGCAAGGACATTAAGGTCACACAGGTCAAAACCTGTGCTTGTATTAAGCTGAAGTAGCAATGATACAACATCAATTAATTTGACAGTACAGGGAACGAGCCACAGAGGGCCTGCAAACGCACAATGCAACAGTTTTAAACATTCACTTCTGTTGCCACACTTGCAGCTGGCAGAGATGCACTAAGTTCACCTTGATGTTGCAAAGAAGTAAGGCAGAAACTCCTTACAAATGATTATGAAGGCAATAGGAAAGGGCAAACAACAAACTATGTGAGAAAAAGGCAGCATTGCCACACCTAAACTCAGCGGTAACCACTGAAAACCACCCTGGCCTACCTGTGGCCATTCACCTAGAAAGGCAGGGAATTATAAAAAGGGGGTAGGCTAACACCTTCACCCCTGGAATGGGGCCCCCAGAATTTTGTTTGGGAGTCTCTCTAGATTTAAGATACCTACATCTTAATTTCCAGTCCAGCTACAAAGAGATCTCTAAGCATCCCTGATGCAGAGAGCTTAGAAATTTAGCAGCTCATACCCTACTGCACCAAATACAGCTGTTATCAGCACTAAATACAGCTCTTATCAGCACCAAGAGAAAAGGCCACTTGTCCCACACTCCACTCTCATTAATCACGTCCACCCAAGGGGAGTGACAAGGAGGGAAGACTGTGGCAGAAGTAAGCATCGAACTGAACACGTCAAGCACTTACAACAAGGAGACATAACTGCAATTTTTGGTGATTCCCTCATGCATTTTGCAGGGCAATGCTTTACTGTGGGGGTCCTTGGAAAATCAGAGTGGAATGGGACAACTTTTTCTCCTTCTTGAGCTTCTCTGGGACTTGCTTAGGTGCAGAAAGGCCTCCTACCTAAGAAAATGTGTTCCAGGCTGTGCAAAATAGGTCATTTTGTTAAACTGAATGTTTTCTGCTTTCCTGGCCACTTGGCACCATGGCAAATGCAGTGAGAGATAGGAAACTCCTCAGACTTGTGGCAATGACACCTCCAAAGTTAACTCAGGGACTTTTCTCAAAAATACAGAGCCTTGTTCTGCTCTCAGTTACCTCTGTGTAACCCATTTGATATTGATTCTACATTCACCTCTAACACAGTAAGGCAGCTAATGAGTTCATGAATTGCTGGACTCTGATTTGTCACCAAAAAAAGAAGTAAACAATTTGAGTATTAAACAGTCTACTATGAGATCCTGAGACAAGATCTGTATTGAACACAGGGCTGAGAAGAGAAGGGAAATTTCCTCAGGTTCTGTGGTGGAAAACCCTTTGCACATCTTCCTGTGCTGCATTTTGTAGGCTGATTTTCTACCAGGCAGACACATCATATTCTAGAAATAGTGCATGTATTCCAGAGAGGCTACATTCACGTAAACACTAAAGGGTGAATTAGATAAAATCATTTCCATCTTTTTCACATAAGAAACCTGGGCTGGTCTGCAAGAGTCAGGGAGCAGAAAAAGCAAAGCTACTCCTGGAAGGAGTAAGCTAGGAGGGATCTCACAGCCAGGGCTCATCAGCCCTCTATACCAAGGACAGACCTGGAGTTGGCAGCCGGGTCCCACCAGGAGTCGTGACCATAAGGCAATGTCAGGGCCATTACGGCTCATTAGTGTGCTCAGGAACCTGACATTAAAAACTAGAGATTTTTTAAAAACTATATATATATATGTTTGTGAGTTACTTAGGGCACGACACAAGGACCTGCTGAAATCAATGCAAAGATCCAAACCAGCCCTCAAGGGGACCCAACTGAGAGATTAAAATGAAGACGCAATAAAGTGTACAGGTTCTCCTTAAATCAGCTCCACCTAGCTGAGGTTGAGATGCTGTTGGTGATCAGGTGAGGAAGTTTACATCATCTCCACATCTGACTGACAGATTAAACCTTTCTGAGAATTGACTCAAGCCTTTTTACATGGAATCACTGAGCAACTTCTTTCTAACAGCTGTTGTACTACACACACACCCCACCCACATGGACAGTGAAGCAATAATCTGACACGCCAACTCCGCTGGAGTCACTTAGAAACAGAATGAGAGTGTTGGCTCAGCCTTGTTGGAATAAATAAGTATTAACTTTTTTGTGAGTATTACTGTCATCAGTGATTAATTGGAATAATGAGCCATGACAGTGAGCTAGCAGAGGTTTCTAAAGATGAAAGGTGTATCATAGCACAGAGAGAAAACCACTAGGTCTTACAAAAGACACTCACTGTCTCTAGGGAAAATAAAAGTAGTACAATTAGAGGCATACAGTAGACATTATCCCCTCCCAGAATATAGTTTTGGAGTATGAAAAAGTGGCATTTCACCCAAAGATTATGAAACATTCAGTTCTGACACAGTGGAGATCATTTTCAGCAGCCCTGATCTGATATTGCATTAGTATGACATAGGGACTTAGGGGCACTTAAACACTATCTGCAGGGTACATGAACAGAAATTTAGTCATACACAGACAAGAGCCTGTAGGAGTATGACCCTCTTTGCAATCTCATGACTCTACTTCCTCCTGTCCAAAGAGAAAACAACAGGAGCACATGCCTGCTGCACAAGCTCTCTCTGGGCTGTGTTCTTCATAAGTGATGTTATATTCATACCCAATTGTTACAACCAAAAGAATAAATAAAACATCTAAAATATACACAAATGATCTTGTTCCCCAGCTGCATGCGATGTTCAAAAGCACTCAGAAACACAGACATCAAACCCATGACTTTCCTTTACAGCTGGGCTGCATAATTCCTCTAAGGCCCAATCATAAAATTCCCTTCCTTCCCTGAACCCTGCTGAATTCCTGTGTTTCACAAGGGAATCACGTCTTTTGTGGAAGAAAATATTTCCTTCTGCTGCTTCCACATTTGCAGCTTTCAAATCTCTTCGTGTTTGAGGAGGAAAGATAAATAAGAGCGTGCAATTTATTTCCCTTAGCTAGACAGAAAGCATGGTCTGAATGAAAGATTGCGGTTCCAGATGCTTTTCAAAATCATCAGTCACTGCTTTCAATGGATGTGCAGATCCTTTCAGAAAGGGACTGTTTTCATAAAGTCCTTTAGCCGAGGCCGAACTTTGAAAGCTTAACCTTAAAGGTGAGCATCTTCTCAAAACTTCCTCTTACCCTTTAGAGTGGGCTTGACACTCTCCAGCCCCTCCACCTGCCCTCTTTGCTGACTCCTGCTGATGCATGTAACTTTGTTTTTCAGCAACACCTGGTGCTGGCCAGTGAGAACACACAATCTGCTGGCACTCCTTAGGGAAGGCTTGCGAAGGCAGAAGTGAGTGGCCCAGTCACTCCCCATGAATGTTGATATTAGCTATACATCAGCCCACACCTTTCTGTTTCTGGCAGTACTATCTGCATCTATCAATTAAAATTACTGAGTTTTGTGCCAGAAGTCCAAGCCTGAGAGGAAGACCCTGAGAGCTACCAAAGATAAAGAAATCTTGAAAGCTGAGTGCTACCTACCTTCTCTTTATCAAATTGTATCAAGAAAGGTTTCATAAAGAGAGCCTGACTCACTTCTCACACTTGTTAATTAAACCTTGCTTCGGCAATAATTCAGTGTTAATACTCCTCCCTTACAGTATTCTGTAAGGCCTTTTTAAGTAAAGGCCTTTGCAAGAAAACTTAATAAGAATAGAGAATACCATCCAGGATTGGACTGAGTAACTTTCTGACACATAAAAAAGAATGGCAAAAACCAAGGATGGTTTCTTCCGCAATCAGCCCAAAGCCTGACAAATTAACACATACCTGGTCCTGAGAAGCTCAGGTGAGATGCTCAGTTTGGGCTCCTGAGGGCATAGACTGCAGCCTTTGTCTTCTCCAACTCCAGCAGCTGCCAGCTCCACTGTCTGATGGGCTTGTTATGGATGGCCTCATGTTTACTGTATGGGGAATAGAACACAAAAAGTCCCAGGTTAACCCCAGAGTGAAATGAGAATTATAATCCAAAATATTGGTAGGAGCTGGAGAACCATTTCCTGTAAGGTCCTGGGTAAAATACAGGACTATTTTGATCAACCAATTATTGAGGAGACAGAAAGGACACAATAACAGCCATTGAAAAGTGGTTTATCTGCTGCCCCCCCGGCCAGGTGGCTTCAATGGCCTATGCTCACACAAAAAATGCCATGCCTCTTCCTCCCACCCACCTTTCCAGCAGCTCAGTCCTGCCTGAGCCCCTCTGGCAGGTCACGCACAAAAGAAAGGAATTTGCTCCAGTTTCGAGCCAGCCTGACCTAGAACAGCTCATGAGATCGTGGGTTTGGTTCTCACAGAGACTCCTGCCTTTTGCTCTGCCATGTGAGAAGCACAGATGCACATTCAGGCAATCCCAGTGAGCCATGGATCCTGGGAGGAGTTTTACATCGGCATGGCCTGCCCCTGACTGAGGCTGAGCACACAGAGAGTAACAGATGTGATGTCAGGTATGCCGCTGCCATAATTAATCAGGTGCAATTATAGTTCAGATACATTCACATCTCATTTGGCCAGCAGCACCAAGAGCATGAAAGCACTCCCTTAGCACACAGTCAGCATGATTTAATTGTTATGGGTAAGATAAAGCATAATAAAGCCAGGGAGTACTTGCGAAGAAGAGCCTGAGACTTGGAGAGGATTAGAGTTCTGTTCCCAGCTTTACCACGGACCTCATCTGTGACTTGGAGTGAATCACTTCATTTTTATCCTGTACAATGAGGATTCTCCCTTCTCTTTGTTACTCTTATCAGTTTAGGGAAGAGTCTCTGACAGTGTGCAGGCATCTAACAGCCGGCACACAGGCACTTTAAACCAGCTAAGGGCTTTGAGATGTCTCTGTAATTGTAAGAAAAAAACCTGCTTTGATAGATGAATTATATTGTTCTGTCTCACAAACACATTCGCTTGCATAACATTAATCAAGATGGCGGTTTTTCTTAGATATTTTATATAAAAAATATCATGTTAGAGTCCTGGGAACTAGAAAGATCTACTGGGTGGGCACCCACATTTGTGAACCAAGTAGAGATAGACTGAGCACATCCTTCTTAAGGACCTCTCTTTCAGGAACTCATCTCCTATAATAAGCCATGGGGATCAGATGTTGGGGCAGTGTGGGAAAACCTGCAGCAACTGAGCCTCTCTTCAGAGAAGATACCACTCAAATGTTTTGCCAGTGTTAAAACCAAGAAGACCCTACTGTCTCAGCTTAATCAGAGGATGGTCCCTCACACAGGCTGTCTTTACTAGCAATGTTCCATAACTGAGTGAGAACTAAAATACAACCTTCTGAGCTCTTGCTGATTTTTCCGGTAGCAAAATCTGATAGCTTGTCCTTAATTACCAAGATAAGCTCATCTTCATGATGTTTGGGTTTTGGAAAGAGACAAATTGAATTGCATTTACTGTCTGCTGTTCCAGCCCACCACCACTCCAGCACTGCTGAATGTGTGAGTTCTGACTCAGGAGTACATTTTCACTTGAGCCATGCACAGGGGTTCTCTATGAAATAAAACCCTGTAACTCCAAATAACTCCAAATAACTCTTTGTTAACTTCAAAGCCCTGGCAAGAGCTTAGGAGCTCACAAGACACACTAAAAGCTGGCAGCTGGGACTATCAGGCTGACAAAGAAGCCTCCTGGCCACACTTACCGTATAAACAAGAAAGGTCAGATCATACTCCTATGGAATATGACACTGATACCATTTCCCCACGGGGTAACTATTCAGTTACACGGACTGGCATGACCCAACCCCTGCGCAGGAGAGTGAAGAGAGCTGGACATACCACACTCTTCTTTTGTAGACCCTGCAAAGCAAAGCCTGATTGATGGCGTGGCTTTCTAGTGACAGTGCACAGAAAATACCTCCAGCCATGCCCTTCCCTGAAAAGGTGAACACAGCCCTTCACCCTCCTGAGAGAGCAATCAACACCTCTGGGCCCCAGCTCTGCTAAACCAGCAGCTGGCAAAAGCCCCAGCAGAGGAGAAAAGTGACTGTGAGCTGCTCCTCCAAGGCTGATGTCTCACAGGGACACTTCATGACACAATGAGGACAACCAAAAACCCTCTGCCTCATCCTTTGCCATTGCCTGCCTTATCCACTGCTGTTCCAACCCATCCTGCACCCCCTGTCTCTGCAAGGAGGTGAGACCTGCCTCAATTATGGCTTCTGAAGGCAGGGATCATGTTTGCTCTACCTTTAAACAAAGGCAAGCACATTGCTCCCAGGCCCAGCCACATTAACCCTCTGCTAGTGCAGTTCACTGGGAGAGTTCAGGTGAGTGGGACCCATAGGGAATGAGTCACACCGGGGTGAGGTGAGCCAGCAGACCTGTAACACCACCAGGTCTCCAGATCATCACAGGGAAAAAATGTGAAGTACTTATTGCAAAATGTGCCTCTCGCAGACATGGAGTCACTGATAAACAATCCTCAAACATTGTTGTTCAAATAACACTTGAATCATTCTCTGACTCAGTGATCAATGAGCGATGGAAAGAACAACAGTTAGCTAGGACAGCAGAAAATGTTAAAGAAAGCAGTGAGCCAAGTGTGGCATTCCCAGCTTAGCCTTTGGTGAGCTGGGTCAGGAGATTACTGAAAAAGTCACTGTTCTGAATAAATCCCCTATAAAGCTATAATAGTGGAGCTTACATTAGAAAATGTTCATCAGCTGCTTTGCAGTCAATGGCAGTTCTGAAAGTGAGATAGCATTTATAGCTCAGTCCAGTTTCTCCTAATCTTCATGTGTTTCTCTGGCACTTTTCCATTTTCTTGCTCTTGGTTAAAGAGCACTGAGAATCTCTCTCAAAATAGCTGCCAGGATCAAATTACATCTGCTCCAAAAGCAGGAAAATAATAAGTAAATTCAGAGAAAAAACTTTGTTAAATATTGCTTAAGTGTTTCATTTAGGGCTTTGCTTGAAGAACTCTTTCTTCAACGAGTTAAAAGTGAAATAAAAAGAAGTTGCTGTTCCATGGAGAAATCCACACAACTATTGGCTCAGAGCAGTGGTTTCCTATTTGCCCAATAGAAAAAAAGAAAGATTTTCAGTAAATGACTAAACAGATATGTATGTCCATGACAGGAATTACCCATTTCTGTAGTTGCCCAAAATGATCGAGGCATGACCGTACAGTTTTTTCATTTTACAGAAGTAGTTCTTAGTCAAACTGTTTCGCCACAGGCAAGCAAGTCAGCAAGGTTTTTAATAATAAAAAGCCCAACACAAGCACCCAGCCCTCCCCAGCCAAACCCAGCACAAATTTAAACAACCCTCCTGATGGACTTAGGTGTATCTCTCTTGAGCAAAATAAAAACTGCTGATCTTTGGAAACACTGAATAGAGCCAGTCCCATTTACATCTTAAGATGTTACAAGGATTAAAAACAACTTGTGTGATTAAAAGGGTTGCAAGACCACGTTTTGTACATTTGGCCAAAGTGGCACCCGAAGTCAGTGGCAAAGCAGGAATTTAACCTCTGAGCACCTGTCCAGCACTCTAATCCCCTGGCAACCTCCCCTCCCTGCCTGATGAAACCAGGGCAAAGTCCAGAAGATACATGAGGGAATTGCGTTGTGCCACCAAGCCCCTGCTGACATGTGGGCCATGGTAATGTGAAGGAGGACCTGGAGTCCTTCCCCAACAGGCAAGGACAGTCTCCAAGGCACCTGCAGAAAGCACAAGGTACCCAAAAAGGCCTTCATCCAGGCAGTCCAAGGAAATAACAAACTCCATTTTACAGTGAAAATTTTTTATTTGCCCTGGTGCTATTGTGAACTGATCGAGAAGCTTATCTCTCCTCACAACGCCAGCCTGAAGAAAAGAAAGAGAGTGCCTGTGAAAAGGGCCACCCTTTCAGAAAAGGCACTGTGCTACATTTACTTTTGACAGGGACAGTGAAGAAGAAATCGGGAGCATCTAAGGCTTCAAAAACCAGACAGGTTGACAAGACTTAGTGAGGAAGGTGGTCCTGGGCTGAAGGCCCATGCCAGGGCTCAGGAGACAGTGGTCTCCCAGCTGCAGCAGCAGCCTCACAGCTGGGCAGTCACTCAGTCTCTCTGAGGTGAGAAGAGTGGAAGGGGACCTCATTTCCCTGTCTCTCCCTCACCCACCAGAGGTGAGGTGAGGATAAGCTGATGAACACACACACAGAGGGTGCTTCAGTCCCACAGGGATAAGCACCAGAAAGGTCCTGCAGACACAAGAGGAGCAGGATGCCAGCAGCAGCTGCCAGACCTGAGCACGCATGCAGACCCCGGCAAGATCTCCCCATGGCTTTTAAAGGACCTGTTCTCTTAGGGCTGATTTGTTTATTCCCAACCTAATATGTTATCTTTACATCGCAAAGTTTATTTCTGAACATGTCAACACACTTCTGAAAAGGTCAGACATATGAGGGCACGCACCCGTGGTGGGGCACAGGGAGGCACAGACACAGCTGCATTCCTGGAAATCACGATTCGAAGGGTTTTCACAGCAAAGTCTGACACAGCAGCTGGGTTGGCAGACACACGTAGGCAAGCCACCATCCTCCCCCTTTTGTTATCACTCCCATTTCATTTCTGTGCACTGCATGAAAATCTGAGGGTTGCTTCTAAGTATAGGTTTTGCTGGCTTTGTTTGAAAGCTTGCCATAGCTCTCAGACATGATAACACCAGCAGGGTGCTAGCTGAACTATATTTATCGATGTATTTCATAAAAGAAAAACTTAAGTGGTTTTGAGAAGTTGAGGTCTTTTCTTCCTTTCTTTTCCGTGCAGCAGACAGCTTAGTTGCCACCCTGACAAGTAAGATACTATTAAAAGAGGAGACCCAGGATCTGTTTACAGGCAACAATGCCTAAGATAAGCAGCTCGTGTTTAAAATGAACTTGACAAACATGGTTATTCAGCTTTTTCTCTCCCTTTTTTATTTTTAAATAAATAAAGAAGAAATTCCTGTGTTTGTTCTCATCCCTCAGCCTGCAGCTCACAGGTTATCCGTCAACTGTGACACCCCAGCAAAGCCAGCTGAGGGCTGGGGATTGCTCTCTGCTCACACCAGCAGCAGTGACAGTGCTTTAAACAAGGGACTGCAAGTAGGGCTATTTAAAATATTGGGTCAGTGAAAACAGCCTTCAAAACAATAAACCAAGTGGTACTCTTTCCCAGATGGGAAACACACCCCAGGGAGGCCACAGGTCCCACTGGGCACCTGGAGGTGATCCACAGCCCTGTGTCTGCTCCTGGCCTCACAAGCCCCTTGTCTCTTTTCCAGAGAGTGGTCCTCACCTTCCCAGCCTGACCGAGAAAAGCAGTGTGGAGGGTGATAGAAGTATTCCCAGTGCCACCACTTCCCCCATTAATGCACAGTTCCCCACTCCGAGTGTCTGGGGAGCAGGAGCAGAAGAGGCTGAAGGGACAAAGCATCAGTATAGCTGTGCTTGGGCCCTTCGGCACAGAAGCATGACCTTGGCCCCCACAGCAGAAAACAAGAGCAAAATTAACATCACAAGTTCTCCCTACCACACCTCTGCTCGGCAGCCTTGTCCCACCAGGAGGGTAGGGCTGGAAATGACAGGAAAAGCTCTCCCTGGGAGAGGTGACAGATAAGAGAGTGCTGAAATGCAGGCATTCAACTTGTCTGGTACGTCAGTATGTCAAGGCTACAGCACTGATGAAATGTCTGCAAAGAGACTGGTGAGAGGAGCTGCCTTTGGCACTGCTCACTGGGGCACTGGTGCCTTATCCAGAGCTCCCAAAGGCTTCCTGGAAAGGGATAACTCAGGGTGTCCATGCTTGCTGCCCAGAGAGTGCGGGACACCCCTCCAAGGCCTGCCTTTGAGTTCTGCACTGCTCCGAGGAGCCACTCTAGACACTGCCCATTCCTCTCCATGTATTTTGATGAATGCTTAACATTAGATCCAGCAAATGTCCAAGGAAATAAATCCCAGTTACCTAAAGGCAACAAATTACAAGCATAAACATTTATGTCATCAGCTTTGGAATTTCTTTGTTCCACGTGATAACAAAACTGACCCCATCCACTGAAAGGAACAATGCAGAAACACTAGAAAGCTAGGAAATTGTTTTCACAACAATATTCTGATTCGCCCCATAGGAAAAGATTCAAATATTTGATAAATCACAGACTAACCACTGAACCATCTGTGGAAAATTTTAAAGATATACCCATGAAAACATTCACAGTTATTCAGAAACATATCATTCACAATTTCAAACCATTTACAAGCTGTACATAGAGCTATTAACTTGGCGGGAGAGCAGGGTCTGGATGACACCCAGCACTGTGTGGGCAGGAAAATATTCCACAGCTCTTCATCTTGAGGCTGATGTTGCATGAATATCGGTGCATGAACCGATATTTTTTCTACTTGCCAGCTCTCACTCATAAGGGCAGGCTGTGCTGGCCCACCTGGCTGTCCCTGCCATCCCAGCCACACCACCAGCAATGAATGCTGCCTGTGGAAAAGTACATGCTGGGACACAAGATGCTTCACAAATGCCTGACACTTGGCCTGATGCTCACTGAGTCTGTGCTCTGTGTGAGGATGGAGAAGGGGTCTGTGGATGCACGGCGAGGGGCATGATAACAACAGCAAGAGTATGAACTGGTCTCAAATCACTCAGTCACATTACATGCCTCTAAATCATTCCTTTAAGTTGCAACACATAGTTAGGAAATCACAAGGAAGATGCCATGTCTTAAACCTGATGAATATCTACTTGAAATCAAAGCTGACAAAATCATTAAAAATACCTACATGCTTTTCTTTATAAACAACTAAAATTACTCTTGACCTCAATGTAACTATTTACCTGTCATAAAACCATTTGGGGCGCCACACAATTGTTCTGCTGGATGTTGTTTAAACATCATTATGTTCCACCTCCCAAATGACCCCCTCTAAAAATGAGAAAAAAATATTTCTCTATGATTTTATCCCTCTAGAGTACAGGCATTTCAAAAATACATACTGCCTTTCTATGGTCAATGACAGCTCACCCCCTTTTAAAGTAATCCCTATTCCCCAGCCCTCAGTTTCTAAGTATAGAATGTTTAAAGAGTGAGACTCGATGTTTGCGATCATTTCAGACTTATCTTTGGCAAACAAGGAATTGACTCCAGTGTAATCCCCAAAAGGAATAGATCTGTCCTTCCAAAATCCACATTCAGCCTGGCTGCCATTGTACTAAGAAATTCAGGTCCAAATCACATGGCAGCAATCTTAAAAATTGCAATTTAACCTTGAGTTCACTCTCAGTTTATCTTTTAAAGGATCCTCTAGAATTAGTACCAAAAGTGTTTTTACACCAAAAAGAAACAGAAATAACCATAAGGTAAATTGTTCGTCCCCTCAACTAGAAAATCTGGAAACTGCAGTGTTCTAAGAGCTGAGTGTGTGTGAGGGAGGCTGAATATATATCTATAGAGGTCTAGCTATAGGATGGAGCTATTTGTATCTGTCTCGGTATAAAACCCTCTCTACTACTGCTCAACTGCATGACTACACAGACATAATTTAATTTTTTAGTGCCTCTCTCTGACCAAATGAAGCTTGCTTACCACCAAATTGATACTGTTTGGGATTAATTCAGCAGCATATTTGAGACTGTTTAAAAGGCACTACAAATGAAGAGAGCCCCTGATCAAAAGAGCTCTCCACATCCATGCCTCCAGAGATAATGGGTAGGTGAGAAAAACAAAAAGAGCATAAAATGACAAAGCTGCAGCAAACGTTATAGTGCATCATTAAAATTAAATGATGAACTGATCTCAGCCTTGGAGGGTGTCATTAAGCTCCACCCACTTTAATGGATACAGTTGTTTCCATAGAAACAAATTATTTTCAATAAAAACTTAAAAACCCAAACCCAATAATGCCAGGCAAAGATAGGACATGCACAAAATATGGGATGGGACTATAAAAGTTTTATCACTGCTTGTCTGGCATAACCTGCACAATTCACCCATGCTTCCGCCACTCCTATTTATTGTGCTCATGGCTGCAGAATTTTGCAGCCTCCATACAGCTTGGCAAATCCTCTATTGATTTGTCTCTTGCAAACACACCAAGGGGAAATGTGAAAATGCTAAATCACAGAGGCACTGCCTCTCCCCTCACAAGATACAGCCACATGGAAGAGCGACCTTAAGCTAAGTAGGATTGTGGGATGTGCTTTCTTTTCCAGGTCACTTTGTACTGGATCAGTGTCTGCACTTGTTGGTCTTGGCCAAACAGAAGAGTCACCAGCAGGGATCTCATCCACATGGTGGGTGATGCTAAGATGCTGTCACCTGTGAAGTTTGCTGCAAGCTTTGGAGCACCAGAGCCAGGAAGGTCCAGGACATCTGCTTCTGTGCTTTCAGCAGTACAAACAGAAGATTTGCCACACGGTACTGGCAATTCAGCCTGCTAAGCATCGTCAGCATTCGCATCACAACAATCTTTTGGTGGGAACAAGAGGACTGCAGTGGATATCAAGAGTGCCCTACGCCATCAGGTAAGGCCCTTCTCAAGGTGTGCAAAGGCGAATCACTCTGGCAATGCTCTGCCTCAGCAAGAATTGGTTTGCTCACTTTTAAACATGAGGGCTTCAGGAAATTTTGACCTTAGATTTGTTAGATTGCACTGAAAGCTGCCGTCAAGACACGTGCACAGTGGGATAAATCCACTGACTTTTGGGTCCATGAAAGGAAAGACTCAGAATTTAATCCCCAGACTTTTTTTTACCCACATAAGGATCACGTGTGAGCTTCTGCATGCTTCCAGCAGGAGTCTTAATAGGCACCTCTCCTGAAAGGATCATCTTTGCTTCCCAGTAGCTGTTTCAGAAGGGGAGGGCAAAGCACAGCTCTCAGAACAGCAGAGTAAAAGGACTTCCACCACTACAGTCCAACCCAGTGCCACCCTTGTCCTCAGCAGTCCCACAGGGTGGGTCTCCAAGCCACAATGATGCCCTAAGTCCATTTAAAACACATTTAGATCCAACATTCTCATTTCAGAACATGTTAGAGCTGGAGCCAGGAGACTACTGAAGACTCATCTCCCCTAGCAAAGGCAGTGTGATGGAATTTGAGTGTGTTCAGTGCTTGGTAGGATCAACCCTCAGTGCATCAGTGCTGCAGGCATGAAAAATTACAGAGTCTATACGAGCAAATGGCTCAGAGCCTAGAATCAGTCTGGAGAAGTGGAACATAACTGGTTAGGCTGTTAAAGTATTCCCTGCTACAATTCTGGCTTCTATAACTACTTCTCTCAAACATGATCTCTTAGAACACCCCCAAAAAGCAGTCTGTCCACAGCCTTGCTATCCTAGGTGTTAAAAACATTTACAACACAGGCATGAGCCTTTCCCTTGTAGTCCCTCGGCACCCAGTGCTGCTCCTGGATGCACTCAGCTTACAAGTGTGCTGCAAGACCTTAGAGTCTTCCCAAGATCTCCCAGATTCATCTACTGGAAAAGCTGATGCCTTACTGCTGAGCTCACACAGACAAGCATTCCATATGACCTAAATTTGGGCTCCAAATACAATTAGAGTCAGACAAATAATGGATAATTTGGGAAAACTGGAAAAAACCCTAAAAACTGAAGAAGAAAAAAGAAACAAACCTGAAAACTCAGTCATGTTTTTCCTTCTGTTTAAAATATTTTGTTTGTTGAGACTTTGGTTTGTGTTCTGGTTACGGAAGCCCACTGTTTATTTATCAACTTGAGGATGGTGGGGAGCAATGCTCATTTTATAAAAATGTCCCTGGTCTCTGATGATACTGTTCTGTGATCATGCACATGGGAAATGATAGTTGTATGTCCCACTTTTCTTAGACAGAAAAACCACTACGGGCTTCAGGAAGGAAATGTAATTTTTTTAATGACCTGATTTAATGGATAAATGTTTCTTGAGAACCTCATTAAAAAAAAAAATAGAAACAGCACCAGGTCAAAGAAGCCATCTGCAAAATAAATATAACAGGTCAGATCTTTCAAATACCATAAAATAGATGCAACTTCTGTAATTTCAGAACAGCGACCCTGCATTTGCAAGAGCCCCAGGGCAGAGTCCTGCCTGCCTCTCATGTGATCCATACAAGCTTCCTGCTGATTTCCCTGTGACTGCAAAATACCAAGCCAGGTGGAATCTGGGCCTTCTGTATTTGCCTAGAAGGGAGAGTAGTTCTTGTAAACCTGCCTAGTGAGCGACAGCTGCTGGATTGTGATCATCCAACCATCAGCCAGAGATAAATCTGTTACTCTCTGAAGCATAGGACAAACTCGCCCTGCTTTTTGGGAGGATAAGAGTTTCCCTCTCAGTGCACGAGGCTGTCACCCAACACAGTCTGTGCACTGCTCGTCCCCCTGTCAGGACTGGCCACCACTGGGTGCTGAGATACACTGAGCCTATGAGCAACTCAACGGGGGCTTCTCTCCATCTCGGGAACACTGTGCTGGAGCTGTGCTGCAGAGACCTGGGAGGCCTGGGAGTAGATTTTTCCAGAAAGGCTGAGACAGGGGAAGTACTGAACCCCTTGGTCTTTTCAGTGTCCTTCATCACAGAATCACCAGTCAGCAGCAGCCCTCCTTCTGCTGCCAATGCAGCTGAAGAAACGCCCTTGTTGCCACTCATACTCTTCACCAGTTCTCACTCCAGACGAGGCTGCGCCTGCCTGTTTTTGTCCTTGCAATCCCAGGAGATAATTCTGCATGCTTCTATATTTCTGCTCAATGTCCTGTCCCCTTCTCCAACTCTTCCTAGTGCTGTTTTACTTACTAAACTGAGTGAGGGGCTCCCTGTTCAACCAAGGTGACTTCCTGCCACACCAAATCATCTTCTTGCACATAAAGTGACCAACCATGCATCCCAGGGCAGCCCAAAATAGACTGCCCTACTGGTGGCTTTCCTGGGAATGCTTCTCCAGTGGTTTAAAGTCCTCGCTGTGTCTGTGCTAAGGAGAAACCACTCCCACAAGAGAAAGGCTCTCCCTCCAGGCAGGGAGGGTGCAAGCTTCTCGATGAACTGTTCACCTCTGAAAACCACATCAGTGTAGCAGTCCCATGCACACAACACAGCCAACAGCTTTGAGACCCTCCATCCCTAAGTGGGAAAAAAACTCTGCTTCCTTCCTTGTCAGAGGACTGGTAAAATCTACCCTTAATTCATTTACAGGAAAGGCAGCACAGCTACATTCTGTTGAATCATACCACAGAATACCAGGTTGGAAGGGGACTTCAATGATCATCTGGTGCAACCTTTCCTGGCAAAAGCACAGTCTAGACAAGATGGCCCAGCACCCTGCCCAGCTGAATCTTAAAAGTGTCTGACTGGGGAGAATCCACCACTTCCCTGGAGAGATTGTTCTAAAGGCCGATTGTTCTCACTGTGAAAAGTTTTTCTCTTGTGTCTAAATGGAATCTCCCCAGGAGTAACCTGTACCCATTAACCCTCATCATTTCTATGCGACCCCTTGTAAAAAGGGAGTCTCCAAATTCTTTGTAGGCACCCTTTAAATACTGGAAGAACAGAGCAACAGAGACACCTGTGAGTTGTCAGTGAGGTACTTTGCCCCAGCTGAGCTGATGGATCACAGCATTTGTAGCAAGCAGAAATGAAAATAGCTATAGCTAAATCCTCCCTGATCCTATTCATTGTGCTTCTAAAAGTGCTTACAAATTATGTCAAAAAACAGATGCCCGAGGTCAAATAAGTGGCCCTGGCTTGTCGCTGTACACAAGGCTTTGACATAAACCCCATGTAAGAGATCAAATGGGCAGAGCTGTGCCCTGTGAGGGGACTTCTGCAGCGCTGGTGCAGTGACTCAGCTGGCAGCAGTGGCCTGCAGCACTGCTCTGCTGCGATGCCTGAATCTCAGCTCTGCTGGCTGCAGTCAGGGCTTCAGCGGTGGATGCAGCAGACCTCAAAAACACTTGACAGCACAGACAGGCTCTTCTCTCTACAAGGAGTGAGCTTGACCTGCAAGGAAGGGAACAGCTATCAGCTGGTTTTGTCTTGACCTGGTTTGATCTCATCGGAACCATGAGGACATTTTAGAAAGAAATATATATCAGCAAGCCTAGAAGATGGAACCCATATAGCCAAGGATGCAGGAAGACTATGAAGGGGGATTTTTCTTTACTCCCTCTATATATGATCAATGTGAATATTTTCCTAAGTGTTTGAAGAAGTGTGTGTTTTCCCATATAGATAAATGATGAACACAGAACATCGCAACTGCATTAAGCTGTAAACAGAGCTTTAGCACGAACAATGGAAAATACAGTGGTCATCATTAAAAAGTGAACACTTGCCAGAAAAAGTACCATGCTGTGGTATATGAAATGACCACATTTACTTCCTGCTCTGAGTATAAATGGAAAATGTGGTGTCTCAGATACCAATAGGCTGGTAACTGTTAGCAAATGTTGACTTTTCTATGGTATCCCAAACCAAATCTAAGCCTTTTTTGAGGTCCAGCCATTGCTATTTTCCAACCCACAACAGACTGCATTTCACTGGTGCATGAAACGATCCCTCTGCCATGTACAATAAGTTGTGCAACCCTTTGACAGAGCACAGAGAGGGTCACTGTGTGCAAGTACCACTGCCCTCTGATGAGTGTAATCCGAACTGCTCCCAGAATTACCTAATCCCCTCCCACCCTGCATTCAGCCAAACTCGCCCGTTCCAGGACACTCACAAGGCCAGCAGAGTTGTGCTCTTTCCCATGTGTGCCATCAGCTTCCAAGCAGCCTCTCTGTGAGACAACTAGAGCTGCTTGGAAAAGTTGGGCTGGAAAGCTTTTTGATGAAAAACGGAAATTGTTTCCCAATGAAATCTTTTCAACAAAATGTTCTATTTCCTCGTTAACTATAGAAGTGGTTGGAAATTTCCATTTAAAAATCTTTCCAGTGAAAACCAGATTTTCCCTCCCCCAGCTCCTTCCTATCCTATACGACCTCCCCCTTCCAAGCAAAAAATATCAATGGAGAACAAATTTAACTTTTTAGGAAGGTCTTCTGAGGACCACCAAATTTTTCAGTGGTTGTGGATTAGGGGCAATCCTTAAGATAGCACCCTACATCCTGAGCTTCGTTGTTTCAGTGCTTCCCAGTTCCATTACAAGATACTGTTGTTTGACTCATTGACAAGGACAAAAACCATCCCATGTTATTTCTCAGTCGTTGCCCTCCAAGTCCATTCCCAGTTCTGGTTACACATAAGTTTCTTTAAAGTTTTGCCCACAATGCAGTGCATCAGTTTCATGCCTCTGACCCAATGTGAATTTGTCTTTATTATTTGTATTACCATTAATTTGTTCTTAAATGTACTGATTTTTCACCAATTACACTGGAACCCTCAACATCATTACAGATGATGATCTCCAAAACCACCCCATTACCTTAAGACTCATTCAAATTGCAGGTTGTTAAAAATATAAACAGATTTGGCTTTATGAACTCATTTCTTTCCCAAATGCATTTTATGCCTAGGCTTTCCAACAAGCAAAAGGGCCGCGACATCTCTTTCCCTCACCACCCTAGTGAGCCATGTTGAAATTAATCACTTTTTAAGAGGTACATACACACTCCTGAGGATAGGATCATAACTGGATTTTTTTTGTTGGCTCAATGGCAAATGCAGAACTGCTCTTATGAGGAGGGGGAAGAAAGAGACACAGTTTTATACTTACTCAGAGGATATGAGAGGTGCCAAGAGCAACATAATAGGAATACAACCTATTATACCACATATGGTCTCACTTATCTGTTATTCATGTAAGAATTCCACATCTTTCACAAAGAGCAAATAAGAGTTTGAGTGCAAATGGACATGTATTATACTTGAGGAATTGAAGACTTCACTCTGTTTAAGCAAGCCAGCATTGAATATGGAAATAAGATCTGACACAACCTTCTAGCAGCATTTAAAACAGGATTTAAATGTGAAACTTTCCTAATGGCCTTCTCCTATTGTTTCTACTTCAATCAATCCCATTATGCAGAGAATTTAATAGAGACTGACACCCTCTCTGACAATTTTTTTACCAATGTGGGCAATACCACAGGGTAGAGCCCTGCTTCAAAAACAACTGCTTAATTTAAACATCCTCTTGAAAGTCTGTCAATTGCCTTCCAGATTAGCACACTCATTTTCAATTCTACAGAATCAAAAACCTCTATAAGCACATTCTCTACATTTGCCAAAATGACCTTTAAAGGGAAAACTGTCTCCAGGAGAGACAGCAAAATCCGGATCCTGCTCTATTGCCATTCCCAATCCCCAAACCTTCAAACTCTGACCTGCAATCAATTTATCATGACTTTACACAGTACTGCCCACCAGTCAGCTCATGCAAACTGTCCATGTGTGGGCTTTAACTTGGAAGAAATAAAAAGCAACATGAGTAAAACCCTGGCAAGTTTGTACGTCGAGCAACTTAAACTTAATCCCAGTTCCTGTTTCCTTTCCACAAGCTTGTGGCTGTGTTCCTCTGAACCAGTCACAAAAGCCAGATTTCAAATGTCCTTCAGGGATGGACTTGCTGAGAACCTTCTCCCACTCCTCCATGAAGTTCTGGATACGTAACTCCACAAACAGTTCCACTGAGCTCAAAAGCACTGATTGAAGACCAAGTCGCGATTCAGGATGAATGAGGGTGTTGGCTTCCAGCTCCATACGATCTCGGAAAGATCATTCCTCCCTTTGTGCCATGGAAGTACAAAGCATTACTTTTGTCTGATTTGACCAACTTGCTCTCTCAATACTTGTTTAGTTTCTGCACTCCCTTGGCACTATCACTTTCTCTAACAGTACTTACAAATTTAAGGAACTTAATACTTAAATTTAATGAAACATTATTTGTTCATGTCCCTGATCTTTTCACATATTTAAGACTTCTTTTGCTTGTGTTTTATTTCTTTCTAGTAGTAAATGCAGAGGGTAAAAACCTCATTAATGTACAAAATAACTGGAAATAATGGGTGTTTGCAGTCTGCTACTGAAGAAATCCATTTCTAAGTGTCCTGCTGTGACCCATTCCCTTTTAATAGATGAAGTTGCTTTTGGATGGGTGCCTAATGCAAACATATTCCTGCACTGAATAAACAAATGAGTAGATAGTTGCTTCCAGATCTTCAATTCTTTATAATCCTCAAGGAATAAAGTGAGCAGAACATGGTCCAAGAAATACAGGCTGCTCTGATCTTTAGAGCTCCAGTTAATAGAAGCTTATTTGCATATCCAGTTATGGCTCCGTACTTGTTTTCTTGGCATTCATATCTGCTGTAATACTCATTGATCAACACAATATAGCAATGAAAACTTTCCTTATTATCACTCCCACTTCTTTTTGCTTAATCTTTAAAAAAAAAACCCAAGAGGACAAATGAAGCAATTAATGTATTTAAAAATATATGCATTTACATAAGGTTATTTAGTAAAGGGCTTCTATGCAATGGATGCAGTGGAGTTAAAGAGCTCCTGTCTAGCTGGTGGAGCAGGTACAGCCTGCAGGCCACACCACAGCAGAGCTGGAGTGCACCACTCTGCCCAGCCTGGGCTTTCTTCTGAAGAAAGTATGTCCCAAGAGCAAAGAAAGACCAAAGCCTCTGGGACATTTAAAGTGCTCACAGAGACCAGAAGTCTTGAAAAATTTGGATAATTTAAATAAAGGCAGAATAGTCCTATAGGGTTGTATTTTTGCTTCACTGAAATCAACTGTCAAACTTTCATAGCTTCAGAGAAGTTAAGAATTCACCTCTGAGCTGCTGGGAGTGACATGGCCCCAGGATATTGAGTAACATCCAGCTCCTGGATTGCAGACCCTGTTTCCAGCTCTTCCCAGTTTTGTTACCCTTGGCAAGTTTCTTAATGCCTCTATTTCTTCATTTGTAATTGGGATGGCAGTAATTAGCTTTTATAAAACCCTTTCAATTCGATGGATGTATAAAGCCATGGAGAGCATGATGCTGTAATTCATCTCGAGCTTTGCTGCCCTTTGCTCTAAGCCTAACAAATAATCTAACCCGAAATACCTGAATCTTACATCATGCTACATCCACCATGGGGTTTGGCTGGTGGGCAGGGGCTGACAGTGTTGAAATGCTGTAGAATGTCTACATTTCACCAAAAACCTGCAAGACTTCTGATGATATTCCTAGACCAAAAAGAGCTCTTTGGCTTTCCCTGACAACTCCCAACATATCTTTGAAAGACCCCTTCATCACCTGAAAAAAATCCATTCAGCAAAACTGCTGTTAAAGCCTCTCCTGTCAGCAGCAGGATTGTTTATAGGAAATATGGTGGCCATAAAACACCACTGAGTTCCTCAGCATCACATTTGGGTGTTACATGC
This sequence comes from Acanthiza pusilla, assembly GCA_036630365.1. Taxonomy (NCBI): domain Eukaryota; kingdom Metazoa; phylum Chordata; class Aves; order Passeriformes; family Acanthizidae; genus Acanthiza; species Acanthiza pusilla. The sequence goes on from JAXCHO010000017.1 coordinate 16,307,849, forward strand.
TCTCATGTAATGGGCAGCTAAGGACACTTAGAGGGCAAGATCACCCCTAAGAAAGGAAAGGGAATTGAGACAATCATTCCAAGGCGATATGGAGAACAAAATCTGCCTGGCCAGGGTAAATTGTGTTTGCCATGGAACCCTGCTTCTTGTGGGGAAAAGCTGTTAAAACACTTTTTAAAATATCTTGCCTCCGTTCAGTTACCAGATGTTTTACATGGAAACAAACCCACATCTACTAACACACAACTAAAGAGAGCTGAATGGCTCTGAACTAAAGAAATGGTTGTACAATTATTCCCTCCTGTACAATTACACCCTCCTCATGGTTTTTTTTTAAAGTTCATTTGTTTAGCCCTTTTATCCCTAGCCAGAATCGACATAATTAATAGGACTGCTGGGCACTAGCCTGGCAGAAGAGATCACAGCTTGAACTTGGCTGGTTTGCTCCTACACAGCTTGGACTTTCATGACGAAAGATGTGCAAACAAGAATAAACATTTCTAGTGCAATGTCCAGAAAACTGGTGGGGTTTGACAATATGGCACCTCAGAACATCCCAGCCAATCTGTTGTCCCATGTGCAAATCAATTAAGGTTAGCAGATGCTAAAAAATTTTGGTAGATATGCCAGATCCCATTGAGCCTTTGATTATGCCCCCAATACTGACCTTAGCATGCTCTTTAATTAAAGCCAGATATAAACTTTGGTTGTTTCCATCGTTAGGAGCAAAAGCCCCCACTGACTTTGCTATAACACCCCACAACACTACAAGGAGACTATAATCTGAGTTGAGACTGATGTAGCCCTTTTGCCACAGCCACCTATTACAAAAAAAGCCAAACCACCTGACTCAGTGAAACAAGTCCTCTTACAGAAGGCAAGTGAAGCAAGATGTGCCTAGCCACAAAGTCCTAGGGCCTGGCTGGAAATGCTGGATACACTTATCTGTTGCACCTGAATTTGGGAGGTTGGTGAGAACTGGCCTGAACACAGCTCACAGTCACACAGATGTGCCAGCAGCTGAACTAATGACTGTCAAGCTAGGTCTTCTCTGAACTCTGGAAGATGATTATTTTGTCTGCAGCAACTTTCCCAGTGCCTCCATTTCTCTGTCTCGGGTATGACAGCAAAACACAGCCTTGATAACCTGAGATATCTAAGGTACCTGGCTAAAGTAATTGGGGATCTTTAGCCTGTGCTGTAACATGGATCCAAATAGGATTGTAAATGCATATTACCCCATTATCCTTCAGCCCTCTTCTCTTCCTGCGTGGAAGACTTTGGGCAGTTTCCCCAGTATCCCAGGAACTCACTCTGAATGGAGTTCCAATGGGTCCAAAACAGAGGCTTCAAGTAGTTAAGATCGGGGGTAGTTTTCCTTTTTAAAGTCACTGATCTGATGTTCAGCAAGATACAAACATGTGCCCTTGTTGATGTACCTTCCGCAGGGCTGCAAGGAGGATCAGTCACAGCTGTGCTGCAAACCTCTACAATGAAAACCTTTGTGGAAAGTTATGCTGATTTCTGGTGATGTTCTTTGAGCCTCTGAATGAAGGCCTGATAATCTGGTGCTCACTTAGCCAAAAGGGTCTCAGATCTATGTCTTCTCCAACATTTGCAGCCAAGAGTGAAAAAACCACATCAGACATTAAGACAGGGTACTACTCTTGCACAGGCCCAGTGATATCAGGGTATTTCCTACCTTACATAAAAAATCATGATGGCGGTTGCTTTGTGAACGAACAGCAGCAAGAATGAGCAAATGTTGGGTAATTTGCTTTGAACTGAAACAGCTTCTTGCTTGGAAGGGATTTCAGTAGCTTTGGAAATAACTGCTCTTGTATGAATGGGCCTCAATCTCCCTCTGTATCTTCTTACTATCCTTCAAGATGATTTCATGCAACAGAGGAATGGCAGGTCCCTCAATAGTGTGCCCTTGGAAATGAGGAGGGAACTACCACATTCTTACTGCAAGTTTTAGAAGTTTCCAAAAGCTACTAGAACAGACAGAATGAAAAACAAGGCAAAACATGACACCAAAGTAGAGCTGCTTCTGTTCTGCTGTCCCTAATTCACTGTATTCTTCGTTGGAACATAACCATGTGTCTGCAGCCCAAGGGTTGTTCTTTAACTCCCAGGATTGCTGCCATTTTCCATTCTGCCAGCCAAATGAGCACTGTGTGAATTCTGTCTCAGCAAGTGGACTCAATAAGTCCTTTTATTCTTTTCTGACCCTGCTAAAATCGTTGTTAAAGCTACCCACCATTTGTTCCCTGTGAGTATTTCATGCTTTGGTTTCTCATGACTCCTGCAGCTTTCCTTTCTTTCTTCCCTGTGAAGCCAAAGTAAGAGACTTCCCCTCTGCAACCCCACTATCTGTTCCCTGCTGAAGATCTTTCCCTTTTGATCACTTCTGTTATTCACATCCACTCAGCCAGCTCTAGAGCAACAGAGCAACACATTTGGGGGCAGCATGTTCCCTCCCCCTCCACTGCAGAGATCATTGCTTGCCTAATTGAAGGGGATGATGTCATGCTGGCTGCTCTTTTTAAGGCAAATAAAAATACGTCCTGTCCCTCTGGATGCTGCTTTTGAAGCTCAAACCTAGCTGGAATCAAGAAATGGGTTAAAATCCAACAATGTGCTCATACTACACCCAAATCTGTTGCTAAATCTTTTTAAAATGACACGAACCTACCGAGCTGATGTACAAGCCATACTTCAGGACCCTGTGGAAATGAGCTCGCTGTCACACGTTAGACAAGGCAGAGAGTCCTGTGTTTGCTTCGTGGCTTTGCCCTGGCTCACCTTCTGTGTGTCCTTCAGCACTGCTGTGCCTTGGCTTAATCATCACTAAACTGAATACAGTATGTACCTGCCTCACAAGGAGATGAGCTCACCTGAAAAACTCTGATGAAACTGCAGCATTAGCAAGTACAAAGTAACTTATTAGGGCTGGAAAACACAAATAATGAGAAACAGGAGCCAGATCCTCTGATTCATTACTAAGAGGTAATTTCAGAACCAAGAGGTAATTTGATTTAGGCTGATTTAAGCCTGATTTCATTGTTTAATTCACCTGAGTATTTTTACTACAAGGCTTAGGATTTTTTTTTTTTTTGTTCTCTCTCTTATCATCTGTTCTGGGGAATCAAAGGAAATTTATCTCAACCCAGAGCATTAAAAAATACACCATCAGAAGACAAAAGACTGGAATGAAAATGTATTGTTTCATTTTAGTGAAATGGAACAAAGCACAAAGTCACTTAACCATTTAATAAAATCACAGAAATCAAATCACATTATTCATTCAGAGCAACTGTTGATGATGTGCTTTTTTTCGACTGCTGAGAAGTAAGGCTTTGTTGGCAAACATTGTCATCTTATTTCTTTTAATGGAGTGTTCTTGCTTTCCTTGTCCCAGCAGGACAAGTAAAGGCAAAGGGTGTGTGCTGCTGCTCACATAAATTTACTTCTTAACCGAAACACTACACATTATCTGACGTGTCTGCTCCACACTTTACCTCTAGTATAATCTGTGTCATGAGGAAAGAAAGACAGTAAAATACTTGGTGTGAAATCCTCCATTATACTGTTCTGTTCTACCTCTGCTGAAGCTGATAATGGTTTAAAAGAGAGCCAAGCCTTCAGAGACCACCACAGAAAACTTGGACCACTACTTCAGGACACCAAAAGTCATGGCTATCTGGAGACCCCATTTCAGCTGGTCCTTTTATGTCAAAATTCTGGAAAAATGTTTCGTCAATACTCCCTTGAAAGTGTTGAGACAGGGAAGTGAGGAAATAAGTAGTACCACTCTGCAAACACCACACCTAGAATGATTACAACTACTGCAGCTAGCACAGATGTGTTACTGATGCCACTGAAATACTCAGAGAAGAAGGTGGAAAGAGAAAAGTGACTCTTCAAACTCACAATGCAACAGAGCTTGGAAAACAATCCCCAGATTCTATTAAGTCACCTCCTAACATCTTGTATCCCAAGCAACTCAAAGACTGTTTTATACAACACGGTCAAAGTGGATCTGTACTGCAAACATCTAGGACTAGAGCTGACTTCATCCACACAAGGCACCTGATCTCATGCAAGCCCCAGCACTCCAGGTGGATGGTCCAGAGCACAGCATGTTGAAGTGAAGGAGTTCACAGCTCCCCCCACAGCTGATTTACTATTGGAGAGATTGAGGGAGAGATAGGGAGAGAGATGGAAAAATGCTGGGAGCTAGAAGCTGTCCAATATTTACTTTGGAAACAAGTTCAACCCATTAACTGTGAAACTGGGCAATGTCTGACATCTTTCTCCATTTGGTTGCTAAAGAGAAAGTGACCAATAAATTAGATACAGTCCAAAGCCTGCCATGGGCTTTGAGAAGTTTACACGTAACTGAGCCCTGACTCTTGCTCACTGGGGGCATATCATCTTCTCAGAGAAAAGCAAAGCCAATCTTCCTGAGGGTGGTTACAATATGAATGAGCTTTTGTCTCCATTTCAGGTCAGTTTTCCTGTGGCATGTATTAAAAAATGCAGTCTTTATACCAAAGTGGCCCTTCTGTTCTCCAGGTTATGCGGTACCTGCTTTGGAAATAGCATACACATATACAATGTGGGTGGGGCAGGTCTGGCATTTCCCAAATAAGATCCTTAGGAGGGTTTCCTCACTATCCCTCTCTTCTTAGTGGGCTGTTGTTCAGCTATCATTAAAAACAGATATCAAAGCAGGAGGAAGCTACTTTTCTCCATGGCCAACACTGGAGACCAGACCTCTGCAGTGCAGTCCTGCAGAGGTCTGGGAGGTGGTGTGCTCTTACTGAGACAACTGGGAGAGCAGCACACAAGCAGATACTTAGGACCTTGGCCATTTAGAGCAAGAAATTGGAGTTGAGTTGTTTTCAGGTTTTCCCACTCTTCTTAAACCACAAGAGAGGGAGAAAGAAAAGCAGCAGGAGAGAAAGACAACATTTTGACAAATAGTGGGTATTATCTCCCATTTTAAAATAGCAAAGCAATGGATTTACACACGGAACTAACTGAAACAAAGTATAACTTGCTTCTGAACAAGGAGGCAAAAATGCTGTTGCAGCAGTAAGGGCTGTAAAACATTGTCTCACAGGCAAAGAAAGCCAAGAGCCTTGCACACCACAAAGATGTGCCTAAGTTTTCCAGCTCTGTAGGAACAGGACAAATCATGTGTTCGCATTAGGGAGCAGTGTTCAGCACTACAGCTGAGAAACTGGGTGACACCCACCTTTCTGCCTCACAGCTGTAAAAGACAGACAACCCAACCGCTGTCTGCTTAGCATGTCAGGGAGAAAAAAATGCAAGTATCTTCTCTAGATGCAGTCTCCAGACCCAGAGCTGTTTGCATCACATAATAATATGGACAGACCCGGACACCACGCTTTTGGAATTACGTTTCCAGAGCTCTTCTATACCATTTACTCAGCATTTTTCATTCATTGCTGGGAGGAAAAAAATTAGTTATGTTTTTTCTAATTTTGATGCTTTTCTTCAAATTTCCTGGAGTGATCAATACCTCTTAGCTTGCTGAAGTGCAGTTTTCTCATCATAAAATGGTATTACCCAAGCCAGACCAAGCCTGGGTTTAGGCATGAAGCAGTGTAATTCCAAGTGAAAATCCAGATTTCTTCAGCAGATGCATTAGCCCCAGAGATTCCTTTCATTGTTATTTAATCATTAGATTGCAGTAGCAGACAAAATCCCCATGAAACAACCCCAGCGGTGCTAGGCACCGTACACCAAGTTAAAAAAAGAACTTGCTCCCTCAAGAATTTGCAATTTAATATAAAAAGCAGGTGCGCCACATAAGAAGCCAGGAAGAAGAGGGTAATTGTGGCATGGAATCTCTGAGTGGATTCAAACTGATTATAAAAACACAGGACATAAGTCAATGTACCTCAGAAGTCCCTCTGACTCACACGTTACCTAGTGGGGCATTAAAAGGCTGTGAGTGCAAGGTAGCTGCTACTGTGGGCTCATCCATCCATCCATCCATCCATCCATCCATCCATCCATCCATCCATCCATCCACCCATCCCAGGGCTCACAGCACAGCTCAGGGCTGTCCACACACCTCCTGGGAGGCACTGCTTACTAAGACTATCACTGCTGAAACCTATACAATAACAATAAATATATACAAATTCACATCAAAAGAAAGGAAAAAAAACCAAAGCCCCATGACTTCATATTTCTACTTTTCACCTTGCAGGCCTCAGTCAGATCCCTCTGCTCTTTCTCTTGCAATGCAAATATGAAAGTTGCCTGGAAACTTCTACAAAAAACATCTCAGTGATAGAGTGTTCATGTAAATCAATATGGGCATCTCAAGTTGAAAGTGAGAATCAAACCAGCAGTAAGAAATGCAATATGAAAAAAAATGTGCATTTTTGCCTAACTTGGTTAAGATTAATGCTGTAAAGCCAATAAACTATCCAGGAATAACCTGAACTGTTCACATTGACAAGATTACGTTGTCCAGCTGTGAACAGCAGGGCCATGCCTTGCCTTTGTGACCACTTGCTACACTCATAACAGATGATTTATCATGTCCTGGGGCACCTTCTACCAGCCAGTGATCCAAGACTGAACAGCTCTTATTTCTGTTTATTTGTTTTCATCTCAAGTTATTAAATCTTTGAAACGTTATGGTTGTATTAAACGTGAATGCCAATAATAGGAAATACAGAAAATAACACCAGGAACTGGAATGTGCACGAATGCAGCATGCTGGACAAAGATTTCTACAGTTTCAGATCCAAACTAAACATTTCAACATTCCTAATAGTTTAGGTTTCCCATCAACTGTAATTGAATCATTTCAGAGCCTCCTATGAAACGGGCTCTAGTGTTCTGGAAGCCCCAAGAGCATCACCATCATATGATGTACAACAACAGCTAAGGTGAGCACAGACAAATGACAGCCAGACCTAAATCAAAATTTCATTTCACAGCCTCCTGGTGGAGAATCAAAACATCTGTTTCTCCTCGGATTGCCGGATTTTGCAGAAGCCATCACTTCCACAAGAGCCTGCTGAGAACTTTCTGCCTTCTCTGTTTTTCATCGCAATGTTTACTGTTATATAAACTTTTTACATGAGTGTACAACTTTGATGAAAATGGCCTCTGGTCCAAAGTGTAGTTTTCTCCATACTCACTAGAGCAAAGAATAGCATAAAATCTAGACAATCATTTGAGTTGCAGAAATATGGTGCTCAAGTGCTTGTTTTGTCTAACTGCCTCTAGTGACTTCCCGGTGAGCCCTCAGTTCCAAAATCTGTAGCATCCTTTGATCAGCACGCTACAGGATATTCAAGGTATTGTAAGATCTCCTGATGAAGATAGGCTCCTGTCCATAAATTATCTTTTTGCAGCAGAGACTTGTGTCACAGTTAGGCTGTGGTCCCAACTCAGCTGGTGGGTGATAAAAATTCTCTCCCCTTTTCCCCATCCCCTCTGGCTGGCATGTCTTTCCACAGGGAGTTCAAATGCATGTTCGGCTGACTGAAAGCTGGTGAGTGAAAAATGGGCAGAATATTCAGGAAATTACACCTTCCAGACAGGATACTTCCTCACATCACCTCTGTTTCTTTCCTTTAGTTAAGTCTGCAGCTCAGGCTATCTGCTCTGTTGACAGGGAAATAATGTTCAGGAGGGTACCTGCTCATTTTCATGCTGAGCATAAAAGCCTTACCTGGTAAAACAAATAACTCACTTAATATGAAACAATATAGCTGATAAAGAGGATCCAAGGGAGATGCTAAGAACCAGAATTGGTGAAATTGTCTGGCTACTGTAGTAGAAATAATGCACAAGTTTTTGATTAAAGTGTAATTTATTGTCTTCAATGATGTGGGGAAGGGGATGCTAAATTGGTTCCTGGGATGAGAAATCAGCTGCCACCTACAATGTGTTCCCTACAAGCAAACACATCAGCCCATGCTGTAATGCCTCTTTCTGCTCAGGCAGCATTTGGTGGTTGGGTTTGAGGGGGCTGGGTTTTGTCATGCAGTTAGAAATGCTTTCACAAACTGTACTCTCAGTCAGAGGCCACTTTAGGTATGGGGTCCACCATCCTCCACAGCACACGTCTTGTGAAAGAGAAAGTGGGGTCAGCCTAAAGGCCTAGTGAGAGCCAACTTGCTCCATTTGTGAGGAGTTTCATTAAAGCAGCTCCATTAAACCCCAACCTCCCTGGGGTGTTACCCCTCTGCTCAGCAAGAAAAGACCGGATCGATCGGGAGGTGTTTTACACCCACTTTGCATTGGTGAAAATCAATAGACAGCACTAACTGAAGCTGCTTCACCAGCACTCTGCTTCTTCCCAAAACATAAAAGCATTTGTAACCCACTACAGCTGCTTGTGCTTAGCTGCAGCAGCTTTGTGCTGCCAAAACAGCAAAAGGCTGCCAGAGGATATTCAAGAATGAGTGTGATCTAAGCCATAATGACTTTACACTTCTTCTTCAGTTCAGTTCTTGTTTAAAGGAATAAAACTTTCCCTGGTGTCATATTTAGGTGTGGCCTGCTGGCTGCCCTCTGGCAGGGCTCTGCAGGCTCAGCGGGACAGGGGCACAGAACTGGGCAGGGGGTGTTTTGTGCCCCCCACTGGGTGTCAGTGCCCAGTGTCAGTGTCGCACTCACTGCTGCTTGAACTGCCCACCTTTCCACCGCATTCATGTCCCATCTCAGCACAAGGACATGCCCAGGGCTATTTTCACTTGCCTCACTCAGCCCAGCGGCATTGGGCTGTCCTGGAGCATCTGAGACTTCCACACAGATGTAGCCAATACAGCACAAGATCCACAAGAGGGGTTCACCCCTCTGGAGAGGCAGCTAGAGGCCAGGTGGTACCCTACCAATCCTCAGATGACCCTAAACACACAGTGCTAAGTAACCCTCATGTCTTGCTGCAAGTGGCAAATATTTTTACTGAAAGCCTATGAGGATTTTTTGAAAGTACACTTTATTCTGGGGTTTTGTTATAGAAATCAAAGGTCAAAAGAATTCATCATTCTCAGACAGGAAAAAAGGCACAATGGTTCGTGGGGAGCTTGACCAGAACCACTGCCCACTTTCTTGACAAAATTCAGAAGAGAACATTCCCAGCTGAAATCATATCTGAACTGTAACACCAGGGGTGCAGCTCCAAGGACTGCCCTCCTGCCTGCCACCTGGTGTGGAGCTTAGGCCCAAGCCAGCTCCAGGGCTCCAACATGATCCTGTTCGATAGCCGATGGAAAGTCAGACAGCTGGAGTGCAATTGCAGGAGCTGCTGGGTCTCTGAGGTCTGCACCACTCTCCATCAGACCTTGCTGCTTTGTTCCCACTGCCCCACACCGAGCCATGCAGCCACAATGTGATGAGGGCATGGGATGAAATCAGGTTGTCATACCAGAAGGATGGAAATCCTCCATCCATTTGTGGACGGTAAAAAGACTTGAACACAAATATTGCCACTGAGCACCAGCAAGAAACCTGCACTCAGAGCAGCAAACTGGGAGTCTTTACAAAGGAGGTCAGGAGCTGCAGAGCAGCTCTTCAAAAATGTTTTCTCTACCCATCAAAGTCCCCTCTGCTGTCAAAGAAGCTAGACAGCAGGGAAAACACAGTGGTAAATCACATCCTGAGAACCTCACAGCATAAACTTCCCTTTGATTTTTGTGCATTAAACTATGACTACACTGCTATCTTTTTTTTTTCCCCTGTCTTGGCAGCAGAAAACACAGTACAGGAGGGTAAGTAATTTCTCTTCCCTAAAAACACAGACCTTAGGAAGAGCTCCTTTTAGAATGAGGCTGTTATCTGTTTAAGTTTGCATTTCTTTGTTCGTTCTGTGCTGTTTTATTACTTCCTTCTATCAGCTATATCCAATGGCTTCTTAAATTCTGCCTCCAGCCACAAGGAATGTAAGCAAGTATAGCTGATGTAAAATGACATCCATGCCTTCATTCACTGAGCAGTGATTGTCTGCTGAGTACTTGCAGGGAAAGTCTTTCTCTTTTTTTTCTCCCCAGTACAAATCCCAAGGCAGCTGAGGTTACACAACCAGCTTCATACTTAGTTTAAAATATGTCTCAATTTATACGCCATCTGCAGCACTCATCATTAAATGAGACGGCCACAAACAGGAATACTCACAACAACGATAAATAATCAGGACTCAAATGAGCACTCTAGTTTGAGGCAAGAATCTACATTGATCAAAATGCTCAAATTGGTGCCAGCTCAATGAATGGGACAATCACATCACAAACCACTTGTCTGGGGCACATGGCCCACTTTCCAAAGTCACTGATACATTTTCTGGCTCAGGAAATTCCTGACCTGCAAATCATTAGAGAGTAGAAGCAGCATCATTAGACGCTTGCCCTTTTCTTTACTCTTCCTGAGGCATCTGTTTTAGCACTGTTACCAGAGCACAGATGTGGAGGTAGGAGGGCTTCTGACCTGACCTGCTGTGTGTGACAATTGTTGTGGTCACAGGCACAAATCCATGGGGCTGGGAGCAGGGTGTGGGATGTGCTATGGAAAGCAAGAGGCAGAGGGAAGTTCGATAGATGTCTTCACCTTCCCTCACAGAATCCTTTCCATCAAAATTACTGGGAATTACTTCATTCACTTACATTCTCACTCCTGCAGGAAAAAAATGTTGGGAAGAATTGGTACTGGGGGAAAAAAAAGCAAATCAAAGAAATTAGATTCCGCATTTAGATCTGGACATGACTAAGTCAGAGGCTGCCCTGGTATTGTTCACAGAATAAAGCACTCCCCACAATGTCTAAATGCATTACAGAAGGCAGCCATGAGTGATACCACTGAAAAGAAATGCTGGAATCATAGAAATTGGAGCCCTCATGTTTGAGAGCATATAAACCCAAACACATCTATATCCCATGATGAAAATTACAGGACAAGTGGCATTTATTTGTTTGCATAGTCAAGACCAGGCAACTTGAGTCTCCTAAGATTTCCACCAAAGTATGTTGATTGCCTTTGGGATTTAGATTTGCAGAGGGTTTTATGATTGCATTTCAAGGCACATTATATGCTCTGGAGAGGCACTGGAATTTTTTTTTCCTTTTCTTTTTTTTTTTTTTTTTTGTAAGGTCCCAGGAGGATTTCTAGATTTTTGAAATTAGAGATGGAACAATTTATATTTCCCTCTGATGAAAGCCCCACCAGGACAGGACTCACTTCTAAAGTGTACTGCCAAGGACTTGCCTAGTCTGGAATGACAAAATTTGTATCTGGAGTAAACCCTAAAATTTTAAGGGTCTCACATTTATAGAACAACCATCAACATGACTGGTCCTACCATCAGCTTTTGTTTATTAATTCCCCTTTTTTTTAAGCTCTCATCCCTCCCCATTATTCTAGGAAAACTGCTGAAATTCAGAAATATTTGTAGAAGAAGCCACTATGGTAAAGCTGGACAGACTTATGCTCAGTGGTACCTTCTTCTCTAAATAAATTCCTATTGAGGTCATTAGGGAACTCTGTAGAGTAGAATTAGCAGGCTTTGTCCCTCAGAGCTCTCATGCAAGAGGAATAAATCAGAAAGCAGTGGAGCAGAATCTGTTCTTGTACCATTGTCTGCATTTTTTTCTCATTGTTATTATTTTCTTTGAAATCTCTCACGCTTGATTAAAGAAATTTCTCCTCAGTTTTCTCTTCTGTTTTTATTATGCTTTTAGATAAAAAGCCTTTGCACGGCAGGAAGAAGAGCAACAATTTGCCAACTCAAGCTGCATTTACCATCTGGTACACAAGAACTTAGCAGACTGCCTGTTCCATCAATGCAATAATATTATGTTGCTTTAAATGACCCCATGCTCTGATGTGAAGATAAGAAAGTTGGACTCAAGATGACAGATAGGGACATTCACCTCCTGTAATAACCTGCATTTCCTTAGCTGCTGTCACCAATTACCACAGCACTGATCACAGATGGATAACAAAAGATTGTACAATTTCAGAAAAACAGCTTTCCCTGCTTTTTCTTTTTTGTGCTTGCTTTATTTGGGTGTAGATGGCTGCAGTGCCAGATGCAGACAAGCTACTCTGAGTGAGACCACAGAGTCCCATTTCCCCAGAGAAAGGAGAGCAGAGCAGTGCCCTGTTCCCATCCTAAAGCCAAAATTTCCAAAGGAACCATCAATTCTGAGGGATAAGCATTAGACACCTTAAATGAGTCTTTTTTCCCAAAGGAAGTTATTCAACATACTGCAATAAATGATAGTGGGATTTTCGAAACCTGGCTGGTCAATGATTGCCTCTGACATTAGACCTCCACAGCCATGCCGCAAGTAAAATAAAACAGGTTTCCTAGGAAGAGCACTACAGTCTGAAATTCTTAGTATGAAATGAAAGGAGCACAGCTTCTCACCCTCTTGATGACCAGCTGGGAGATTTAATCAGCAGTGGCAAAGAGGAAAACTCAGTGATAACCCACATAATTCATGTGTCTGGCATTCTTTGCTGCCTGTGTACCCCCTCTGCTTCTGCCTCCAGTGGGTCTTCCTTACTGGAAACCACTTCCTTCTCTTGCAACTCCACACTTATTCATCAGCTTTTGCTGCAGTGAACAGGGAGTATATTGTACACTGTGCTGTAGTCGAAAATCAGCTTCTAATTTCAAGGACAAGGATGAAAAATTGAGCGTGGAGGAACTCTTATGCATAAACTATGTGCCTGCTATATTACCTACTACTGCATCACCTGGCACCAAGTGGTAACACCAACAGCCCCCAGCCACTGGCTGTTGATCTTCCCCAGAGCCTGTAGGAGCCTAAAATAATGAAAACACAGTATTTGGGGCTCAGGCAGAAAGACAGTAACAGAGTGTTCCCTGCAAAGTCAGACTTGGATTTGCTGGAGCTGTACACAGGAGTGTCATCCTTTAATACACAGAGGAAACATGGGAATAATCAGACAATCATAATTTTTGGAGACTAAAAAAAGCCTGTTAAGCCTTACCCCCTTGCCAGAGCACATTACAAGCAAAACTCCCTACCCCAGTCTCTGCATTTATCAAGTGAGAGAACAGACAGGAAAGGTGGGCTGCTTCCCAGGTTTTTACAGCTCCCAACACACGTGATGCTGAAGGAAGGAATATAGCAGGGGAATAAAAGGAAATCAACCTCAGCTGTCCCCAGCCAGGGCATTCTATGGGATATTGGCATGCTCTTTACACAGCATGAAACATACATTAACCAGCCATATTTTTGCCACATGGTAAGAAGAAATTATAATGGTTATATGTCAAGGACACTTTTATCCCTAGTTGTCATGATAATCCTTTCCATTATAATACATTTCCTAAAAAAAGTAATAAGTAAAAGCTAAAAGGATGGATACTGTCTGCAAGCAGGAGTCATGAATTTCGAGCCAGACATTAAATCCTGGCTCACATCCACAGGACAACCAACTTCACAAGCATCTATGTGATGAAGCAAGGGAGCACACAATGTAAGTCAGGTGCTCACAATACACCCATCGATGACAGCAGCGATAAGATCCACAGTGAGATATCTGCACAGCTTTGCTATGAAAATAGCCACAAGGAGGATGTGGTCCAGGGAAAGCTCCAGAGAACGAACTCTCCTGCAACAATGGCAGCAAACCAGCTGAAATATCACAGCTTTTAAATATTGCATAACAAATTGTTATGTAATTCCTACAAGAGTTTCTACATATTATGAGTTATTGTGCCATGTATATTTTATAATGTCAATGTTTTAATTAAAATGGGATCTCATTTATGACTCGGAGGAGTCTGCAGCTTTATAGAGACTTCTCAGGATTCAGCCACCACAGTATCGGTCAGGAGAGACAGTGCAGACCCATGGAAGAAGTTGTACTCCCAGAGTAGAGCTGACCTAACTGACCACTGTCAAACAGGGCTGCAGCTTTCTTAGCTCTCCTGTCTGGAAAAGAGCTGCAATGTCTTCTTATTACTCTCTCTCTCGAGAATAGATGAAGGGAATAACTCCAATACTGACCTTGACTTAAAGGCCTGGAAGGAGGCATTTCACAGTTATTTGAAAGAATGCCACATACTTTGTTCTGCTTTGTACCAGTTCCTAACAGAAAAACTGATTGTACCATAGCAAAATGCATGGAAAAAATATAATAAAATATGTCATTTAACTATTACTGTTCCTGCTAGAAATGCCAGGACTAGCTGGGGTCCTTATCATCTAAATCCTTCCACCTTGAATAGTGGAAGGACCAAATAGTGACTGAATAGTGCAACACCCTAAAGCTATTAAAATTCCTTTGTTCGTAGCCTTGTTACTATGAAATTGTTATTAGAGAAATGTCATTAGGGAGAAAGAGATGTTGCTCAGTTTTCTGGAACAGGAACTTATTCAGAAGATAAATTCATTTTATTATCTCTTCCATTTTTCTCTAGTGTGTTTACTGATGTTCTGCCCACAGGAGAAGCCAATCTTTCTTGATGAAAGAATAAGCTGTTTGGAAACACAAAAAAGTAGATCAAAGAGGAGAGAAGCTCAGTGATGGAGGATGTCAGCTAGAGGAGGGGATGAAAGCTAATGTGCTGCTGATTGAGGATGCCATTTTTGTTTAACTCCATGTGCACAAGATAAAAAGCACGACTCACTTTCCACATATCTGTTCATTTCACAAATTGTCCAAAGTAGTAATTTTTCAGCACACTTATTGAGGCAGTATCTTCATCTGTAAGACATGTCTTAACCTGTACAACAGAAAAGATATCACACAAGCAAGCAGGAATGGATTTGCCTAGAAAAAGGGATGCAAAGAACCCCTCAGCATCAGAGACACTGATTTTGAGGCTACAGCTCAAAATAAGACTGCATTCTTGGTAAATCTCGATTTTCAAACCCCAAATGTTCTCACAGCTGTATTTGTCAACCTCCTCACCAAGAGACCCTATGAATTGTTTCATGAGGCCATGCCTTGTTCCTAATCTCACCTCTGAACTCCACCTCAGCACAGGAACACTTCCCATGCTCAAACCTCCCTGGAAACCTCCCTTCACCAGACTTCCTCAGGGAACCTGGTTGAGCTGTATTTAAAAACACAAATATATTACCTCCTATCCTTTCCCAGGTGTTCTCAAAGCGCCTCAGAACGGGGCAATTTTGTTTATAATAAACCAAGCACCTGGCAAGACATGCTGAGCACTTCAATAAAAGATGAAGAATGAGGCAATGCTGTTTATGCTCAGTGTCTCTGTCCCACTTGGCTTAGCCATTTAGCATGCTTAAGTTAATTACTGATGGGTCCACTAAACCTAAGTACCAGTCACACATCGTTGGCTTTTAGAGCTCCAAATACGGGCTTTGGATACGGATCTGGATCAACTCATTGCAGTTGGCTGAACAGAGTCACTTCAACTACCATGGAGCAGCAAAGGGAGAAGAAACTAAAATGTGGGTGCAGATGTGAATTTTGACCCTCCCCCAGATTCTTCTAAACCATCCTGGAAACAGAGAAATTAGAACATAAAGTTGCTGGTTTGCTTATTTTGGTGTTTACAGGCATGATACCAAACAAAGCCTGTTGGAAACACGGCAAGGAGAATCTTTCTGCAGATTATGGTCTAAACTGGAGGCTACCACAGCTTGACCATAATTAGCAAACTCAATCATGAAACTGAAACTCATTCTTGTCCCTTGAACTCCCAAGAGCCTGTAGCACAAACCCTCCTGATTGTAACAATGTCTGGATTGACCACAAAAGTTAGCAAAGGTGACCAGGAGATATATAAAGATCAGTGTCAGAAATTCAAATTAAATCAAGGAGAGCAAGATGTATCACAATTCATTGTTTATCTGCGTTCACAAGCAGTGGCAGAGTCAGCTAAATTCATGTATCCTCACTTGAAGTAAGCTGTTCTAGTCATCAGCTTATCATTACAAACAAGATAATTACTGGTGTACAGATGCATGTGCAGCCACCTACAATGAGCAGTGTTGCCACAACGGAATGGACTGCATGAGTAACCAACCCCAAATCCACACTACCTACATTAGCTGGGAGTAAAACTGCCCTGTCTTCTTAGTAACATCCACTGAGGTTTGACACAGGACAGTGCCTGGTTATGCAACCCTGCTACTCAGGGCTGCTACTGAAATATTATTTCACATCATTCACTCCTGCTATGTGGCCTGGAAATAATTGTCTGGAAGAGGCTGGATTAATTTTTTTTTCCTAGGGAGAGAGCACTTCTTTTGAAAGAGTGGTAGCACTAGCTTTAGCCTGTGTGTAAAAGAGGGTTATATAAAACTCAGTATTGGTGCATGTGTTTTCAAGGGATGGCCTTCAGACTTCTTTGGGATTCAAGTGGTCCCCCATAGACCTGCCGTGAATCTAAAGAGAGTGGTATTGCACTATTGCGATGCATGATGTGGAACAAAGAGTGACACTGAAACAACTTCTGCAACAGCCAAAGCCAGAGAGAGAGGGGGCAGAGGAGAAGGGCATTGTAACACCTGCTTAGCCTGCTAAAAAATATTGGCATCTTCCTCAGAGGCATTCTGACTTACGCTAGCTATTAAGCTTAATATAGCAGATTCTAGCTATCCCAGCCTGAGATTTATGGGAGACGGTTTTATGAGGCAGAGTGAAACTTCATCTTCGGCTCATGCAATTATAAAGTAACATATTGATTAGAAGTGGAAGAATGAATAACCCAGGGAAATCTTAATAGTCCGGTAATCTCCAGTTCTTGACTTTCTATCCTTCTCCTACCTTGTACAACAAAAGCAATTAGCCTCATACTAATCTCTGTTTCATACTCACCTGAGGATGGGAGGCCTGGACAGATAGGGAATATCTAACCCAGAGCCTGTTTTCACCAGAACACTCCCTAGAAACCTTTGTGTAGCACACTCCTGCAAATGACAGACAGAGTACTTTGCAGTTTGTCAGCCTATCCCTGATGAGATTACACTCTCTCCGAAGATACACAGCAGCATGGACAGGGCCACCACTGAATTCCACACACCCACTGGAGACAAGCCCAGCATTAAAACCTGGGTGAGGGAGGACTGCAGGAGAGGGCTATGCTGCAGGTTGCAGAGCCTGCCACGGAGGGATCTGGAAGCCCCATGGAAGAGGGCTTCTCACCTGGCAGCCATCTTTCCAATCTCACATGCACACGCAAAACTATTCCCAACAGGACTGTGCTCTCTACCCCGCAAATTCTTGGATGAGCCACTGACTGGAAGACACACAAGTATACCACTCCTCCTTGGACCATTTTGTTCCACCTGCTCCCGATGCTTTGAACATTCCCCTTGACTTCTGAGGGAAAGGGAAAGCTGGGGAGAAACAGTGGCAGAAAGAGAGGGAAGGCAAACCCTAGCTGGACCTTTCATTCCCAGCCAGCCAAGAAGCTGCTTCTGCTCCAGAGGGGACACCCACAGCATGGGCAGTCCTGCCCTGCCCCAAGTGGGACACGCAGGCAGACCAGCAGAGAAGTGAGGGGGTGATTCCCTGTTGTGGCCCGAGCCCACTTTCATTTGCAGAGCAGCGCATGGCATCACCCCTTTAGAATTTCCATGGCTGTGATCCCTCCCGTTGAACACCGTTTGATCAGATTAACGAGCAGCGGCCCTGCTCGCCACTGAATGCCAGCATTAACTGCAACACAATAGGAGCACAGGCCTAAGCCCATTTTTTTTGCAGATAGCAAACCTGTCAGCGGAGCAGGAGTGTTGATGTCATCTTCTGACTCAGTGACAGTGCCTGTTCCTGGGGTCACCCAGCATTCCAACACCATCAGCATCCCCTCTCCAAATCTCGTCTATTATTTGCTCATTGTGGTTAGATTTTGCCTGGAGGAAGAAAGGAGTGACAGGCTGACATCACCTGCTTATTAATAGATGGGTAGAGAAGAATGATCTCCAATAAAGGCTTGGGCAAGGATGTTCTCCCAGGGTGTGCTCACAAGGACGGTGTGCTCGTGAGCAACACAAGCTGGTAACCTTTTAAGGGAAGCAGCTGTCTGCCCAGTGGCTGCTTCTGAACCATTGAACTGCAACTTGCTGCTCTTTCAAGGGCATAGCCAATCCCCCACACTGGAAAAAACGATGCTGGGGAGAACTGGCAGGAAATGGGGTCCTGTGTGGAGCAAAGTCATTCAATTTTGCAAAGGAAAATAACAAAATAAAATAACTTCAGGGACAAGCTGTGACTCTGTGGCCCTGCAGAGCCATGTCACCCACCACAGATTTCACAGCCATTGGTGACACCAGGTAAAAGATCAGCAAGAAGCTCCCCATCCAGACCTCGCTGCCAACTGATCTCAGCCTTTGGACTGAGGCCTGCAGCTAGATGCAAGTTGCAGTGGATAAAAAATGTGAAACATCTCATTCAATCAGTAATTCTGCCCCTCTCTGCTTGCATGTTTCCTGGCAATGAATGGTTGGAAATGCTATCGAATGCATTTGTTATTGAAAACTGTTTGTATTAGAAAAAAGCCCAACCCCTTAGGAAAGAATTATTTACTGCACTTAGGAATGATAACTCCAGGTCATGCGGGATGGAGTTTTTTGTAACGTTTAAAGAGTTGTGACTTTTGGCATTATGCTTCCACAGCAAGATCACAAGATTGCAAGTTTAAAATTCATTTCTTGTGGGTCAACTGCTACATTAAGTTCAAATGCATCTTTCCAGGAGACTTTCTGACCAAAAAGCTACTAACAAAAAGTAAACTTGGAATAAATGTAGTCCAAGCAAAATCATTACAAAATATAAATACACATTCTTACTTTTTTTTGTTTCTCCCAGGCTGATGGGAGGATCTGTCAAACATGTTTGAGTTAGCCAAAACAGAGACATTAATACCTACTCCTATTTCTAAGCCTCCTTTAACATAACTCCTACATATTATTCCCATTTACCTACTTCCAAGCCATGGAGACTCCAGCACAGTCTCCTCCCAGCAGCAGCACTGCAAGATGAGAGATTTGTTTGTTTCTCTCCAAAAAGGCAGAATATGATGGTATTCCCTCCCACGTGAACCGATCAATTTACCCACTCCTGGCTGCACCTACCATCCCTCATAAATTACCAGCAGAACAATTAAGCAGAGAGGAAAGGCAGCCTGAACCTTACAATTCAGAGGTAAAGTAAAGGTCTTCCCAGCCAGATAGCACTGACACTGCCAGGAACATGCTGGTGGCCACGACACAGAGCAGAGCAGCTCTTTTAGGGTGGGCACACACTCTAAAGCACAGCACTAAAACCTGAGGCACTCAGCAGCACCAAACTGGCAGATTTTCAGCTTGCTTCTGAAAGCACCATAAATTGAGTGGTTTAGTGAGGAGGAACACTGTTAATAAGAAAAGGGCTTTCTTTTTGTTTCTTCTTCTTTCTCAGATGGATGGCAACTGCTGAGGAAGCATTTGCAGAACATCAAGTGCAGCACATCTATCTTGCCTCCCTCCCACTACTGACTGCAAACACGAGAACTGAACAGGAGTCTGCTGTTGTGACTTGTTCAGTGACATGAGTGTCCTGCTCCACATTTTTCTGGGGTATTCATGCTGGCAAGCCTGCCATTGCCTCTGGCTGCAGGTCTGGCTCATGATTTAGACTGCTGAAGTCCTATAGAACATAATTTTCTTTTTGCTGTCTGATTAATTTGCTTGCTTTTGTCTATTTTCAAATAAACTCTTGCTTGGAACCCTCCCTGGGATTTCTGTCGGCCAGTGCAGGAGGGAGGATGCCTCTTTCCAATGCAACATGCTCTGACCTTCACAGCACTGCCATACCAAGACAGCTAGGCCATGTCTGTCCATGCTTTGGGAATGCAGAATTGCAAGGAAGTGACAGTGCCACCCAACAGCTCTGTCATCCCTCCTGCAGGCTCCACTCACGCTTTGTGCAGTGCAGGAGGACAAGAGCCACACTAAATCATGCTGCACTCAAAAATGAAAGAATGAAAGCTCTCTCTCCATTGCAGAGGGACCTTTTACACCCCAAAAAATGAGAACTGGCTCTCTCCTCCTTGGTCCACATACCTACAAGCCTCTTCTCTCAGTCATAAAATCATGAAAGAGTTTCAGCTGCAAGTGTTTATGTCTGAGCTGCAGTGAAAAAGAATCAAAAGTTAGCAACCAGAGGGGTCTGCATTTGCGTGGATGCACCTGTATATCAAGTATGCCAAAAACACACATTCTTCTCTATCATCCTTCCTCCAGCTGCAACTTGCACACAAGCTTGGAAACACTGAGATCAGCATTCCATGCTGCAAGATGGAACAGGATCTAAGTTGCCAGGTTTTCCTCAAATTCTCCATTGTTTACAGCCTAATAAAGAAGAGTGGGAACCCAAGAGAACACAACAAATGGTCACCGTTACCATTTGTACACCACGTTCCTCACAGAGTTACCAGCACTTTATGAAACCCAAGTTCAGAATGGACAGGAAAGAAAATAGCAAAGTAAGTCTATTCCACCTTTTTTCATAATATTGGAATAATACAGCCTACCCCACAGCGGTAGCATGCAAGGCTGACAGAGATTCAGATTTGCAGACTTTGGGGACTTTGCATCTAAAATTACATTCAGATCTGAGCCAAGGCCAAATCCAGAAAATCAATCTGATTCAGATTCCAGTGATAAAATCTCTGCCCTTTGCTTTCTTGTGAATTTTTAAAGGGTGTGAAGCCTACATAAAATATAGCTGGTTTTCACAGCTTTATTTTTGAAGTTTGATAAGTTTTATTCCAATTCAAAAGAAACACAGTGAGTGATAAGCTGTCTGTTGCTTTCCCTTTTCCTAAGGAATGACTCAATTTGAATTCAGCAGTAGATACAGTAACCACTGGTTGCTTGGACAATCCCTGTAACTCACTGAAATTCCTGAACTTTGCAGCTTTTGTCTCTTATAATATCATATACCTAAGCCCAGAGTTTGAACACCTGCTGCTGTGGAGGACTTGGATCAAGAATTATACCCAGACTTTGCTGTCCAGACCCACCTTTTAGCAATATTATTCAGTTTGAAAATCAGGATGTTGTCCTACTCGGTGGCGATACTGCTGTGCTATAGGATAAGAGATATTCCTGCAGGTTTTCGTACCACAGGTTTCGTGGATATGTGGAAGAAATAGGCCTTCTTAAATGGAAACTAGCTTGGGCAGACAAAAAGGAAAATAAAAACATTGCTTCTCAAGCACTGTCCTTCAGAATCCCAGTCTGGCCAGCTGTCTTTCCCAGCCCACATTCATTTAGCAATGGACTCCACCGCACAGTGATGGTGTGAACATTCTTGTAAGAGTGTAATAAAAACGTAAAGATGTGGTCAGTAGCCACAGGAAGACACTCTTCTGCTGCTACCAAGAATGGGGAGGCTATAAAATTCCAATCTAGATTTGGATTGTGAATATCAAGGAACTTCTGCCTAGGTCCCAAGTCACATGACGCATCTAATGGGTGTATTATTGCTTTACAAGTGAGTTGTCCTCATGGAATGTGCCATCAAATGGGCACTAAGCTATGCCATTCCTATTTGCTGTGCCCAGGAACTGTTTACACAATACTTCATACACAAACATTTATTCAAAGGAGCTTTGAAACTGGCCAGAGGCCAAATGTTTGCAGATGGGTTTTATAAGACAGGATAGCTCAGTGCCTGGCTGGACACAGTTCTGCCCACAAACACATCTTCCTTGGGATTCCAGTTCTGCATCTAAGAGCACAAAATGTCACATACCAAAAGAAAAAGATGCACTGACAAACGTGCTCAGAGCCATCCCTGCCTCTCAGTAAAACCTGCTCCCCCACCCATTCCCCAGCTTACTTACTTGCAAGGTGTTTCATTTTTAAGGAAAATGGGAAATTGTCAAATATAAATTTCCACTTGCTTGGCACATTGCCCCTGAAAAACAAAGATCTAAGGTGCATATTCAACAGAATTTAAACTGAGCATTAAATTGGATGTAGAGCTCAGTCTGGTCCTGCAAAGCAATGCTCCATTTGCCTGCAGGATTTTCTATTTCTGTGCTGCTCAGGATAACAACAGATGGGACCCCTAATTCAAAGGACAATCTCGAGGCTAGAGACAACAAAACTGGACCAGAATGTAAAAAGCAAGGTTTTTGCAGATGTGAGGGAAAATGTGTATTTTCAGCTGGGGAAAAAAAAAAAAGGATGGAGTGCAGATGGTAGGGTAGGGTACTCTGGATTGCTAAAAACATCTCAAGATCTCACTGTATTTGTCTCCCTCAAAACCCATGCCACCGGTTTCACTGAAGAAGGCCAAATTAACTAGGAAGGCAAAAGAGGAACCTAATCTACAAGGCTGGAATTGTGTATGAAAATTTGCCACCAGTCTAGAGAAAGAAACTTTGCTTCTGTGCTACCAGAAGGGTTGGTTGGGTATTTCCTTCCAATGCTTTCTGAATGAAAATGCTGGCTTTTAAAAAAATAACAATCATTTTAACCAGAAAATCAAAATGAAAGCTTTTGTTCCAGGTCTTGTTGACCCAATTGAAACACTTCAGCTGACCTATTTGAAAACACTTCTTTTTAGGTCAATTTTTTATTAATCTCTGTCTGCCTCAGACACCACACTGTCTCAGAAAAGTGATGTCTCATGTTCTTCCTTTCATTTTTCCCTTACCTCCTCCTTTCCCTACATTCTCTGCTTGGATTTAATCTGAGAAGATGCTGTGGGATATCATCCCCACTGAACCACTGCTGTGTACCATGGAGATGAATCCAGCCACAAATTAAAAGGGAAGCCTAAGGCACTACAATTGATCCAGCGGATGTGGTCAAATCAAGCTGAAACAAAACGCTTTGACTTTCAGAATGAACAGTTTGGAACATGTGATAAATTAATGATAAATTTCAGTATCCACTCTTTGTCGCACCATTAGACCAAAAGCAACTACTGAAGCATCCATTTTCCACAGGACTTGAATTGCAGCCAATGAAAAAGCTGTGCATGACCATCCCAGGGACTTGCCATCCAAGACCTCTTGGCTGCTTCTCCACTGCTTGTCCTGGCTGGCTGCAATGCACTCTCCTATTGCTTTAGCTGCTCTGCTCAAGCCTGCCTTGGATTTGGGACCAGGGGAAGAGCAGCACTCTGCCCAAGCTGGAAGCCTCTCTGAACACTGCTTGTTCCCACACCAAGATAGCCTGGAGCAAACTGCCCGTTCCCACTCCAGCAGAGTTGAGCTGTTTGTTACTAAAACAGCTTTTAAGTCCTGGCACTGGACTTTCTCAGAGTTCTCTCACAAGCTCAGCCTCACCATGTCTGTCCAAAAGGCTGCACAGGCACCACCTGCACACTGTAAGGGATGCACCTGCAGGAGTGCAGTGATCCATCTCCAGCTAACACAGGACAGCACAGCACAGACAGCATGCAGAGGGCCAGGCCAGCTCTGCCCCTGGGACCCCAGCGAGTCACTCTCTTGGAGGGCAGCCAACCCTTCCTGCCAATTCTATCACCAACAGCCGCGGGCAGAGGCAGCCAGGAGGGCAAACTCCAGTATGCAGAATGGGGCAATTCCAGTGCAGAGCCAGAGATTCTGCGCTCTACTGGCAAATCCTCCTAGTTAATCCTGAACAGGATGAGGGCAACACCAAGGGGTCATGAAGGCAGAATAATTTCTGCTGTGAAAGTGCTGAGGAACACGGCCAGCAGCAGGGCAGCAGTCAACTCCATGCCTCAGAGCTGCTGTGCTCTTCTGCAACTGTTTTAACCTAGGCAGGCCAAAAGAACCCAGCAACACTCATGACATTAGGGTCATCCTGAAACTCATCCTTCTGCAAGATTTGTACCTCTGCCACAGGCCTCCAACATGGCTTTACAAGCAACACTAAGAAGCAGCACTTTTCTAATGCTATAAACATATCCACCTTCCCCAATACTCAGAATCCTTCTCTTCTTCTCCATGCCTCAATTCCCCCTCTGTATGCTTCTGCCTGCTCTGGGCATTACTTAGGGAAGGGCTGTCTCTCAGTAAAGTCAGGAAAAGGATTATCACAGTGTTGTAAGCACTCCTTAGAATTCTGGTTCTGTATATTTTTACTGTATGAATATTTGCTTGTACAGCATCTGTTCATTTGCAAATTAGCAGAGAAGCAAGATGCCCCAAGAGCAGTATTAAAAGGTTTTTTCTTTTTATGACTGACTTGGATCTGTTCCTTCTCTGCTTATAGATGTGCTTCACATTCACGCTATAAGCACAATAATCTCATGTTAACAAAAGACAGTTGCCACCTGGATTTTTTTACTTCAAAGTGCATACTAGAATATCTAAAACAAGGTGTTGTGCAGTCAAAGCAATAGTCAAAACATTACTTACATATTTTGATGCCCCTAACGGAAGTGAAATGCCCACTGAACAGCTCCCTGCTGCACCCCGTGGGCTGGTGACCACAGCAAGTTTGCAGCACCCTCTGGAGGTGAATCCTGGGCTTTTGGGGGGAAAAGAAACCATCAGCACCGCTGTTGCAGGATTTTTAGAACGCTTTTAGGGAACGCATTACAAAGTTGCTGGTGTCTGGGTTCCCACTGGCATTTGCAGCCAACACAATGTGTGGGGGGCAAAAGCTTCTCGTAAGTACAGGCAGTAAAATGAAGAAATCCACACAGAGATTCCTTTGCTTGACTTTTACTCGCACTCCAGCCCTTATACACATGCAGTTTGGTGGTTAGAAGCACAGTATTTGGAGCTCCAGCTGAAATTCTGATCTGTGTAATCAGGACAAACACCCAGGGGAAAACATTTGAAAAATCAGGAGCCCTGTGGAATCAGCACCACAATATGCTGCTCGTCCATGCTGTGTATTTCATCCACGCCATAATGAAATTCCTACACGATGTCATTACCTTTGTTCCATTTTCCATTCTTAAGGACAATGTGAATTTCTAGGTGCTGTGTGGTACTGGAGGAGAAGCACCGAAATGTTAGGAAAAATACAAAACTCTTCTTATAGGATCCCTTTTTTCATCTTAAAGGGGTTTGGCCCAAAAAAATCTCAATAAAAGCACCAGAACTGTTTCATCTCAGACTTGGAATATTTCAAAATACTTCCAGCCTGGATAGCATCCTAGCCCTCACAAATAAAAGGCATAAGAAAGAGATTCAAGCATACTTTAGATACCACTGAAATTTCCTAAGGATATCTGCCAGCATCCCAAATTAAAAACCTTTCAAGTCTAGAAAGAAACATAACCAAAACCAAGGAGAATATGAACAAAAGTAATTCAAAAACTGGTATTATTTTGATTTTTTTTTTTCTGGTTAAGAGAGCATCACAAGCAGAATGCCTGATCCCTCCCTCCTTCTAATTTCAGGTGAGAGATCCTGCAGCTCACAACCTCAGATCAGCCCCATCACTAGAGATGAACAATTAATTGTAAGCAGAAAACTGTCCTTTTGCCAGGAGCATCATGTTTCTGGAGTTTGGAGCTAGAACTAGGAATTGTATTATAGCCTTTGGAAAACTGTATGAGAAAAGCTCATATATAACCTCTGTTTTCTCTGATATATCCACGGCTTCCGATGCGTAACTCTTAGCTTACTGTACATCTCACATTTTCCTAATTGCCATCAGACAAATAGATAAATGATTGATCACAGCAGCAATTAACTAGGATAACCCATTATAAAACATCCCCTCTATTGTACTGTTTTATTTATAAAACCATAATTGTGCTCCTTTTTTTCTGGGACCATCACGTCCCTGCCTGTGCGTGTACTGTTCAGCCCTTTGGGCTCCCAATGCGTACCTGGCACAAAAAGTACAGGAACTTAGGCAGTGCCTCTAGATGTCAACACAGGCAGCAGTGAATGCTTCAGAAAACTGTCTGTATGCCTTAGTGGAGAACGGAAAAGGGAGAAAGTGACAGGGGAGAATGAAAGAGAAACACTTTTCATTTATCAGCCACTACTATTCAGCTTTTCCTCCCCCAGGGGTTGTAACATCAATAATCTCAGGCAAGTAAGGGATCCAGAAACATTTTCAATTAAATAATTCATGTCTCTTCCTATTCTGATGCAAGAAATGGGAGACAGCTGGTAATAACAGAAAGACATCGACTCAAGAGTGTGCACATGAACCTTCCCCCTGCCAGAGTACACAGATAAGACACAGAGCTTTGCACATGCTGTAAACCAAGGCCCAGATGGTAACACAAATATCACCTCGTTCACTAGCAAAAATTCAATGAGAGACCAGCACAGTCTTCATAGAAATATGAGGTAGCAGCCCTTGACATCTGAGAAACATTTTTATCTCCTAGCCCAAATACACTCTAAAAGGGAAAAATAGTAGAAAGAGGATTTCCAGGGGTCTCATTTCCACAGCTTCCAATTCACTTCTGGGCCGTTCAGGACGTGCTCAGATCTACAAGGCACAGATCACTAAAGCAGGAGTCACCAGCACCAGCTGGCCTCCTGCAAAGGGCTGGATCCAGCCTCTGTGACCTAGAGGAGCACAGCTACAGGGAAAAGTCTGCCTTAGAGAGCTTTACTGCATGTAACACAACAGATTTTGGCCCAAAACCAGTAACGTACTCTTCAGTGGGCTAGGCTTATGGACTGCCATGTTTCAAGAACCTGGAAGGAGAAGGAAATGGTGCTTTCAAAAAGGAAAAGGTTTTTCTGCTATCTGCCTCCCATGGGAGATAAGCACTATTTTGTGGAGAAGGAGAAAAGTTCCCAGGAAAGAAGCACGACATGAGCTTGTTTTCCAAAGCCACACTGAACAGACCTCTTATACTTCACAGAGACTAAAAGTTAGCAAATGCTTATGCTCATAAAAAAATGTATTAGGCAGTAAGTAACATGTAAGGACAGGAACCAATATTTCTCCATTGTTTTACAGGGTTTTTAAACCTTAACAAACATTACAAGATTCCTTTAAGCCCACAGTGCCACAGCCACCACTAAATTGGGATGATCAGGTGGCAGGTCGGAACTAGGTTATATGAAATGGCAGAGAAGAGCAGCCACTTGAGCAGGGCTTGCACCACCATCTCCAAGTAAGAGCACTAATTTCACAAAAATGTGGAACTAAAATTGTACTTAATATGGATTATGGGGTACACAGACACAGCACAAATAGGGCTCATCTGAGGGAGGCACACATTAATGGGTTTCAAAGGCCACTAAAATCAGCTAAAGCAGGGAAGTAAGCTGTGGGGTGAGCTAAGCACCAGGCGGGTTTGCCAGCTTGTTTTACAGACATACTGGGAAATAGCAGATACTCCACAACCACAGAACAAGCCATGAAATTAGCCCCAGCATGCCACAAGGCAATGAAGTGACTGTGGAAAGCAGAGTGTCAAGAAAAAACAAAGCTTCAGAAACATTTCTGAAAGCAAACATACTTATCTCCATAGCAGTAGAAAGAGAAAAGAAGCAGAAATCCTGTGCACTTCTCAGGTTGGACAGATTTCTGCCCCAGAGTGAACCTAAAATGAAATGCACGCTGCATAACTGAAAGCACATAAATCAGTATCAATGTTTTTCAATATAGCAAATTATGCTGGCTTTATAACCCATGAAGAACTATTATGGATCTAGAAAAGACATTATGATTAGAAAAATAATGAAAAGTGGAACAGAGTTTTAGTTCCAGGTGATTGACGAGCTACCAAGGATAAAATGGTCCCGAAAGAAAATATATCCTATGTTTAGAACAACTGCATGCCCACTGCAGCAGTGCTCAGATGGAAGAGCAGCATGAATAATTGGGGACACTACAGTTCCTCTTGTTTCTGGAAGCAATTCATTTGAATTATTCTGCTTGTTAAGGGGAAAGAACAAGTCACTTGAAAATAGCCAGCCTGTCATGTGACTGAGATAACCAGGGAACAGCATCCTGTTATTTAATCAACTTACATTCAATGCTTTGCCCAGAGCTGGCTACTAATAAACAAATTAATAAAGTCACACAAAGTTGAACCACCACATCTTTGTGAATTGCTTTGTGCAGCCAGACAAAAAAGCTGCAGCATGCAAGAGTTACTCTTGCATCTGAGCTCTGGCTTTGTGACTGTTCCCTCCTGTTGGTGCTAAAAGGACCAGGTGTCTGCACTGAGGAAGAGAAAGCTGAGGATAAAATGCTGCTGCCCTGGTGAGAGCACGGGCTAGAACAAGGCTCTGTATCTTTCTGGAGCTTCACAGAAGATGAGTGCCACAGAGGAGGGAAGATTGATGGATGGACTGTTAGACAGACTGGTGTTACTGGTATAACTGGCAGTTGGAAAGATTGGTAAGAGGGGGTTCTGGCTGAACTGAAATAACAGTAAGAATTACATCAGCGCATCCCCTTTCTTCTGATTTCAAAATCATCGAGACACATTGCCTGCTTCTGAGGACATGTACCAGAAATACCACTATAACCAGCACGAGGGCAAGTAGCTCCTGCTGGCTGCAGCGTGCATGCTGAAGAGGAGATGGAGTAATGAGGGTATTATCCAGCTCAGTTTGTGGCTGCTAGAAGGCTGCAGGCAGGAGGTACAGGAACTCACTGGCATGAATCTGAATTGCCTGTGACTCTCCCTTGAGGTACTCTGCTACCTTTCATGCAGTACAATAGGCTTTAAGGACAATCTAGGCTGAAGACTCAAACAAAACTCCCTAGGCAAACATTACAGTCAAGAGCTTTCTTATGCATTCCCAGAGCATTTTAATGAAATGTTTGACTACAGCTTGGAGTTCTGAGGAAACCATTACAGAAAAAAGTTTGACCAAATATATTTTGGCTCCTGAAGTCCTTCTTGTGTTCACAGCTGAGCCCCAGGCTTAAGTGATGAATATGTCCATCCTTACAACAGATGCTGTGGTTTTCAACAGGCCTTCCTTCTTCATGCCAAGGGGGAAAACAATATCATTTGTGAGGACTAATGGCTGGGTTAAAAATCACCAAGGTTAAGTATAGGAGAAGACAGTCTCTCCCATTGCACTACACAACATCAGGAAACTATTCCTGACAATGCCATCCATTATGCAAAGCAGTGGAAGGGGCTGGAAGTGGAACAGACTGCAGATAGTGCTGGCCTGGTAGGGACTGCTGACAGCCTGTGGAGGGAAATCCCTGCCACTAGTCTCCTCCTTTAAATCACAAGTCTGATTATCTTTTGAGGCACAGTAAAATAATTTTGTAAATACAGGGCCAAGTTTCTCTTCACTGTGTAATAAATGGTTTCTTTCTTGTTCCTAGTGGTAAATGGGTCTATCAGAAAAAGCATAGATGGCCAGAACCTTCTGGTCACCTGAGGATAAATGAGAACAGGAGGGACCCTAAGCACACACAGGCAAGTAGTGGCACAAGGCACAAGTTGGGCTGACCTGGAATTCCCTGATCTCTGTCCCACATGCAATCCTGAACACACATGTCCTCAACAGCTTAGATGCCTGAAGGTAAGGTTTGACTCCACACCATGGTATGGATCTCCTGAGAGCTGGTTTGTGGTATTACAAGGCTGGAAAGAAGCTGCCACAGACTGTGCACTTGCCATCAGAGACTGCAGGCTAAGTGCATTTTTATTTCACTCAGAACAACTTCCCCTATTCCATACTGGGATGCCCAGAAGGAAATACTGAAAACAAAACAGCTGCCCTTCGAGAAGCCTGGTTTTTTTCAAGATAGGGACAACCAAGAGTGCTCCACTTCAGATAATACAGACATCCCACATGTTTCAATGCCAGCTCTGCCCCAACTAATTTCCTGATGGGGAAATTAGGGCTGGCATGGATTACTCAGTCTCAACTCTTTCCCAGTATGTTTTATGAACATAATGAGCTACATAAATGGTGTGTACTTTCAGAGAGCAAAATAAAGGAAACAAAATTACTGAGTATTTCAAGAAGCTGGATTATGGACTGTGTTTACATCCATCTAGTCAAAGAACGGAAACTTTCTTTGTTGCTGAGGGTAAGTCAAGTAACTGGGTTTTCCATTTCTATTACTTCTCATTTCTTTCTTTTGTATTTCCTGTAGACGTAAAATAATAACCATGTATTTGAGACACTACTTGAAGCTTTTCATTTATGTTATTGATATGACTTTGCAGATTTAAAAATTGTAAGAAAATATTTGGGCAATGATAAATCACATGCCAAGACTCAATCCAGCTCAAATGAAATATATTCCTTTTTCCCCAGCCAACAAACGGGAAGTTGTTCTGACTTCCACATTAATCATGAAAGTCAGGCAACCTTTAGTTAGTGGAGATGATGCACTGGCCCTAAATACATGCATGCGTATGATCATATGAGAATTTTGATACACTAGTCAGACAGAAACTCATTCCATCTTTCTTTATGACCACAAAACCACTGAAAGAGAAGTTTAAGAAAGCCATCAATAAAAACTGCTAAAAATACTTAGCCTTAAATTCTATAATAGTCAAAAGACTGGCTATAGCCACTGAGTGCAACAGACCGAGAGTATTATATTTGACATATAACTTTTAACCTCCTCTGCACTAAAGAATTTCAGAGAGCAGATCCATCAGTACAGTAGATTTATCTCCTTTAAACAGGGCAGACTGCCCATTTTTATCCCCTTGCATTGTGTGCTTTCAGTCACAAGTGTTATATAAGGATGAGTATTAATTACAAAGTGGAAAAAGCCCTAAAAAAGGAATCCCAATGCAAGTGTTCCCAAGCATTCAAGGGAGACAGTATATTTACAAGCAGTCTCTAATGAGGAGAGGCACTCCTACATATAATTTAATCCTGGTTCTGAGGGAATCCAATGTTCAGAATTCACACCTTTCAAAAAAGGGAGATAAAATTAATTTCTTTCTCATTTAGGTGGGTGTGAGGTCTGTTATCCTTAATCCCCTAGCCATTCCACAGAATCTTAACTGGATGATAGCACAGAGCTGAACTGGGAATGCAGAAGTTGAGAAGGAATTTAATTTTTTTAATATGAAAAAGGAAGAATACAGATTTGGGGTCTTATGGGTCATTCTCAAACAAAGAGAGAAAATCCTGCAATATGCCAGATACTGGCAGGGTCACAAATTCTAAGCAGCTTAAGATAAATCCAGTTTACTAACATTTTTTAGAAGTAGATAAAAGCTAATTCCCTGCTAGGAAATTAATCACCAAATTTACATTGCGAAAGCACTTCTGTGTTGCCTTTTGCTTGACTGGGTTTTCTGTATCTTACAAGACAAAGTCTGAGGTTTCTACTGTTTGCCCTCACTTCTTATGTGTGCATTAGTAGCTGAACTTGCACTAGAAATCCATTACTCTATAGCTCAAGAATGCAAGGGAGAAAACACTTAATTTCCTCCCATCTTTAATATCTTTAATGCTATTTCATGCCATCTATTTTATGTTATGTCTAGAGGTCTGGGTAATAGAAATTACTCATGTATCCCATGCTTAGGAGAAAAGCATGCTTGCGCTGGGTGGATAACCTGAACCATAGCAAAGCTATCTGACCCTTGCACTAAACTATAAACAGAAATTTCTCTGCACACCCTGTTAGTGTTGGGTGGTCTTTGTACAGGCATAAGTTTTATAGACTC
Organism: Acanthiza pusilla; assembly: GCA_036630365.1. Lineage (NCBI taxonomy): Eukaryota > Metazoa > Chordata > Aves > Passeriformes > Acanthizidae > Acanthiza > Acanthiza pusilla. The sequence continues at coordinate 16,339,403 of JAXCHO010000017.1, forward strand.
AGCTTTGAATCTGAAAATACATTAGATCAAGTGGTGCTTTGGGAGGAGCCTGGTAGTTTCAGAAAGCTTTTACAGACTTCCCAAGTGACTGAGCAGTAGTTAAGATACAGCCTCACTCCCGTAAAACCTGTCTCTTTTTTCCTAGTAATGCATCTACTCCACAATAGTCAAATCCTGTGGGGTCCTTCCTTGGCAAGCACAGCTCTGAGCAAGGGCATGCTGAAAGCTGAGTTGGCTCCATCCCACTCATGGCCAAGCTTGCAGGAAGAAGCAAAGGTGTGGAAAGTTTTCTAGAGATGCTTTTTAACAGCATTTCCCTTCAATATGTCCCCAGAGGATAATAAGAAGGGGGATGGGGGTGCTTTGCCTTCCTATTCAGGTCCTCCAAACCAGGGCAGCTAATGAGATATACAGAAAGCTAAAGCCACCTAGGCCAGGAGCTTAGGGCTTTTTGTCAGCTTCATTCAACCAGGGACAAGCTTCAAACCAGCGTTCATAAGAAATGACCCACACAACTGCAAATGTCACTTTCTCTGCCAAATGCAGAACCAAAACTGCTTCTCAAAGATAAACATACAATGCTGGGTTTACATAACAAATTCTAAGTGCTCCTTTGCATATGCATGAGGAAGAGGAGGAAGCCAAGCCACTGATCACCTGATATGTTACTCCCACACGATATAATGTCCTACTGCCAGGCACTCAGACACCATAATGAGCGCAAGCCAAAGGCCAACATGAAACACAAGAGAAGAGGTCTATTTATTTATGCCATGGTGACTTCATTTTCTCATTGGAGCAAGCTTTTTTTTAGTATTAACCATCTAAAGCTTCACTCAGGATTCAAGGGGCACACCATGAACACAAAGCTGAAATAAGCCCTAAAGACTTTAAGTGCTACTGCAGCAAACAGAGAGCAGACAATAAATCCAGCTCTGCAGACCTCCAGGAGTCGGGTCATCCTTCTACAACAGTGTTTACAAGGGGCAGCATTATGATATCTGGAAGGAGGGAAGTCTGTTTTGCTTAGTGATCCCAGACTTAAGCACAACAGACAGAAAAATTTTTCCAGACTTTCCTACCAAACCTAGGTTTTCTAAACTTCAAGTCAATACTATTTCCTTATATCAGCTACTGTTCATGAAAACAAACGGTAAAAAACCCCTATCTGACCAAGCCATTTTTGCAGCTTGCATAAATGCTCAGTGTCCGAGAGTCATGGTTTACAGGCAGGGGGAGGAGGTTTATTTACACATTGTGTAGGTAACTCCAATTGCTTCACGACATAGCAGGCCACCATGACAGGGGGTGGCTTTAGCAAACCCCATTTCTACAAATTAAATCTCAGTGTTAGAGCATTTTAAGCCACAATTGTTTTTACCAGTATAACTCAAATGGACCAGGTCCATTCTGCATATTTGCAACCACACTGAAATACCTTCACATTCAAACCCGCTCACAGGCAGCTCTTTATACCCAGAGGGATTCTCTACTGAAGTCGGGTTCCTTTTACAAGTTCCTCTGCTTTTGCTTGGCCATATCAAGCTGGAGCCAGGGTTACAGGGAAGGTTTCCCAAAGATCCTGAATTTTGGGGAATACCAGGGGCACTGCGCAGAAAAACACCCATCAGGCTAATGCAAAGTATCCAAGAAGACAGTCACATAAACACAGCCTAGGGATTGTAAAGGTTATAAAAAGGCAAAAGAGATGTTTGTTCACTACCTATCCACGCCAAGCAGCTCTCTAACTTTTAAGACTTGTGAGTCTTAAGACTTTTAAGTACTTTCTTCACTGGATCATCTTGCATTTCTGGCCTCTTTGAAGCACCCTAGACATAGCTGCAAGAAAAAAACCTCTCATGTATAGGACTGATAGACAAGCTTGGAAATAACCCCTCTGCATGAGACGTGTGGATGCCAGTGCTGCTCTGCTGTCCCCTCAGAGGGCATCCAAACAATCATGCTGAGGTAAGCTGTATTTGAAGACCTTTTCTTGATTTGCACCAATAG